>JAPFBE010000013.1:7299055-8549055 GCA_034336665.1 Luscinia megarhynchos | reverse complement strand
TTGAGTTTTTGTATTTAGTCCTCAATACATTTGTTTTCACAAAGCTTTAGGGGAATACTTTATTATATATTCAAAATAAATATGGCTTTAAAAAAATCCAGAAATTTTTTCTTAAAGCAACAGCAAAAACTTTCAGAGCCTAAAGTAAGAATTCATTCATGAATTTTCACCCAAAATTCTCTTCAAAGATATTTTAACCTCCTCTACGCTATTTCTAGGTTTTACTTGAAAAGACATTGTAGGTACACACAAGCATACATAAAGCACAATACACATTTTAATTGCACTGCAAACTCTACTGACTGAGAGTCCTGCAATTACAGCCTTAACCTAAGCACTCAGCTTCAGTGCAATAGCTGGTTAGTGTAATATGGTACTTCAACTGACCTGAAGGTTGAAAATATTCCCCAAAGAAGGGATGTAGCTCAGAATTAAAGACCAAAACAATTTAAATTTTACAGCATTGTTCTAAAATTACCCAAATTAAATATGAGAAAGTGGAAAAGTACGCCAAGGATTTGGCTACAAAAGTTACATCACAATGTATCAGTAAATCTTAATATATACAACCCCTTATACATATGCTTTTAAATACCTTAACCTACTTGTCAGGGGAAGCATAAAACAAGGTTCAGCAATTAAAAAAATAGTAATGAACATGAGTTACAGAAACTAGAAAAAATTATATCTCCCTGAGGAACAGCAAATTTAGGTCTTGCAAAGCCCTGGGAAGAAAGGAGGACTGTAATCATTATATTTGCAAATAATGTGGAATCACAGAAAGTAAAAGCATTAAAGCACAGAAGCAGAGAAGCATCAACTCTGAAGAAATGTATGAACAAAATCAGGCATATGGGAGGAACATATTCTGCATTGAGGTTAAAAAAACATATTCACTTTAACTATGAACTATAAGGGGAAAACTGGAATGAGCCTGGGAAATGTTCAACATATTCACAAGAAAAACTTGCATGAGGAAAAGAAGATTGGTGATTCTAGGAGGATTGCAGGCTTCAGGCAGCCATTAGTAAAATTATGAAGTATTCTAGATGAGGATTAGCTACCACAGTATTTACTTGGTTCAGAGAAGGACAGGAAAGGACACAAGTGTAAGATTCTCCACTATAACTGAATGCAGAGAGTATTATTTGGGTCAATTTGCAGTTGATGCAAATCTGGATAGAGTTACTCACTATGGTGTTTATTTAAATAATCTAGTTTTTGAATGATGGAAACACAAAGAAAAAGGGAAGAAAACCAGAGCAAGTCTCAGGCCTATCATGTATAAAGTATACAGACTTTGAAATCAGCCATGAAGAATGTGTATTAGTTACTCCAGTGACAGCAGTCTGAGGGGAGAAAAAAAAGGCAAGAAGGAAAATGATTATAAAGAGCCAAGAATCCATTGTTTAGCTAACTATGGTGCCATTTAAAAACAAGTGTCCTTCTCAAAACCAGATTACAGGATGAAGTTTGAAAACAGAGGATAAAATTTACTAAATCTCTTGTAATACTTAGAAATCAAAGCTCCAGCCATACGAAATCATGATAATTCAATCTAAGTTTTTCCAATAAAAAGATGCTTCCCCCACTTAACTAGATAAGTTAGTCTATAGCCTCAGCTGCTTCTATAGCTCCCTGCTAGAATTAAGGGTGCAGGATAGGAAACTTAAAGGCTGAAGTTTTGCATGCACACTCAGTTTACTGATTTTTAGAAAAAGAGTCCTACAGCTAAATGCACATCAGTGTTGCAGAGATACTTGAATGGTAGTCGTGTGGTTCAGTTTTAGACCAAGCAGACAATGCCCACTGCATGGACCCCAGGGGGAAACAGGGCAGTGAGGCAGCTCATGGTCTCTTTAACAACAGTTTAACTAAAAGCTTAGAATTATCAGTGAGAAATCTGGATGGTTCATTATTGGCCATTGCCCTTACTGGGAGTCTCTTTACTATTCCAAAACTCAAAAGAACTGTGATTGCAGCCTCCCAGTTTCAGAACCATTATTACTTCTTGAGTCAATGTCAGTAATTCATAAAAGCTGCAACTCAGTCTTTATGACCTGGGCTGTCATGGGAGAAGCATCACAAAAGCTCTCACTGCAGGCACATGCCTCAGCCACAAAACAATTCAGATGATTTTACTGATACTGCTCAGAGGAGTAAAAGTTACAGGAAGACTGCTAACCCTGCCTGTAAATCAAGACTACCATAACATTTCTATCTGTAAGAAACACAGAAATAAATTAAGTAATAAAAAAAAAAAAAATCTTTAAAAAACAGAACAAGAGCAGCTACTGGCCTTGCCTCATATCCTGCCAGTGTAAAGAATTCCTGCTCACAAGAAAAACAGTCCATGCTGGAAGCAAGAAGAGAGACCTGTGGGAATTTGAAAAGTGTAAGGCTATTATTGCTAGGTTTTCACTGCCAGAAATGTGATCAGAGCTCCAGGAAAACGCAGAAACCAGAAGACAAGGTAATTTCAATGTCAACCACAAGAACGCTGAAAGTCCAGTTATGCACAGCTGTGGCTCTTGAAATTATATCAGTATTACCACACAAGCCTTCATAAAACAGATAGATATTTAATTTTAGTCCAAGAAAGGTCCTTTTGGCAAGGTAGCCAGTTCTTCAAAATGCATAGAATGAACTTAGGTATGCATCCAGGAAAAAAACCACAACTAATTTATTTGCTGTTTAATAAATGGGTGACTTTTTTTATTTTCCTATGTGAACATTAGGACAAAAATACCTTGAAAATTACATATTTGAATTCCTTAATGCAGTCTCAGTTCTGGTACTACCAGCAAAGATTTGGAGGGTGGGAAAGCAGATAGGTGGTACAGGAGGGAGTTGTCCAAAGAGTATCCCTAAAGAAACAGCAGCCTGGTCCACATACAGAGTTGGACTGTTTTAATAAATCAGTACAACTTCAGATGTTGACATGTTTTAATGGCTCTACCACCGACTTGTATATTTTAACACATGTCTGTAAATACACAGAAATAGGCCACGCTGACATAGGCAGTTTGAAACCAGTACAAATATTCAGCTGGGATACTGAACTTATTCAGTTAAGTCAGCTTCAAAATCTACTTTGAAAAGTAAACAAAGCTTAGCGAGTGCATATGCGTGACTGTAAAACACTTATAAACTCCCCACGAGTCCAAATCCTAAATGTGCCAGAAGTCCAGCTAGGGTGCAGCTTCTGAAAAAAAAAGGGGTTTTGGTTTTGAGTGTGTTTCAAATGTATTTGAATAGAAAAACACTGATATGTGATATCCTCATTTCCTTAATTTGCTGTTAAAGGGCTACCAAAAAAAAATCACTTTATCTTCAAAGCAGCTGTGACAAGCCTTTTACAAAGTACCGTGCCTAAATACACACAAAATAATTATGCAAAGTGACATTAACAGTAGACCCCTGCATCTCCTGAACAATGTTCTCTACTTTATTGAATTCCCCTCTAACATCCATGGTACATGGGATATATTTCTCATTATGTCTCCTGACTCCACATCTAATCATGCCCTTTTTTTTTTTATCTCAGAAGACAGACAATGTTTTCTGCTGTTATCAACTGGCTTTTAAAGTAACATAAAAATAATTAAACACACACACAAATAAATCAAAGAAAAGCTAACAAAAACTTTATACAGATGGTTCCTGAATTTGAAAATGTGACTTGCAAGACCAACCAAACCAAAAACCTACGACTGAGGGACCAAAGGAGAATCCCATTCACCTAATGTAATAAAATCATTTCCTTATCTTTCAGTTTTCACGATTGCAAAGGATATTTTTAAACTACAAAAGTCTAAGAAAAAGTCTATTATTAAATTTAAAAGAAAGTAGAAATCTATTAGCTGAAACTTCAGAACAAATGCTTCTATTTTCTAGGTAATCTAACCATAAAGAAGATAAATAAATAAAAATAGGGACCTTCATAAATATTTGCTTTATTGTCTTACATTTTCTTTCATTCGCAATAGTCTCCTCTCCAATTATTAACATTGGAGTGGAAATTGCTTCCTACATAAATCAGTATTTAAGGTAATGTCAGAGATGTATCTTTTAGGTTAATTGCTGCTATGAAAACCTAATACTGTAGATACTGTAGGAGTTGCAGGAGGATCCCCAGGAGCCAGAGGATCGAGTCAGACTCCCAGAAGTTCCCTGTGACAGGAGCTCGCAGCAGAGCTGTGCCAGGACTTGATGGCCACGAGAAGTGACAGTCATTTCTGCACGTCATGGGGAGCTGATCAACCAGCTCCACTTCATTACAGCACAACCTCACAGAGGCATTCATTATCAGAAGGGAAACCCTGCCTCTTCAAATAGAGGAATTTTAAGGTCGCAGTAAAAACCAGAAAAATCTTTTGTTAAAGGACTCAAAAAGTTGTTTTCAAAGTGATGGAGCAGCAGCACCTAGAAACTAATCAAAATTCAGCACAAACCAAAATTCTTGTTGAGGTGAAGGAAAACATTCTTGCACAGAAATTCTTTAAACCTGTAAAATGTTAGCCTGACAGACATGAATTGGCTCCTGCCTTCTTATATGTAAGAGACACACGAGCCATCATTTCTTCACCCATATCTTTGGCAAATTAGACCACATCAAGTGTCTCCTGTAATAACTCCTGTGATAGCCCAATCTCCCCTCTGTGATGGCCATTTTCATGCTTGTTTTCTTCCCTCACATTATGCCAGGCTTTTTTCCCATTGTCTGCATCATCCTCCCCCACTACTAGTTTAAAAATAAATAAATAAATATATTCAGTAGTCAATGGCCATGTCCAGGGAAAATTAGTATGCTATTTGACTTGCTTATGAACATTTAAAAAACAGAACACAAAAGATATTTACTCTTTTCCTAGTGACTAGGCCAAGCTTCATAGACTAAACACTTTTCCTATTAATTCATCTTTCAGTTAAAGATCTACCAAGCTCAGGAAGGAAAAGTAAATCAAGTTTCCAGGGAATGTTCAAAACCATCAAAAAAGAATCATTAAAAATTAAACACATCTACTAACTGTACCACGCTATAAATATTAAATTGGTCTAAATATAACATATTTATTGACCAGAATTTTTAGAGCTGGATTTTTTTTTTTAAATCTAGTGAGAGTGCACATACTAGAACAGGATGTACTTAGTATTAAGCAACCCTATATCAGATCAAAGGATTGCAGAGCCATTTCTAGCCAGAAAATGACATTATTTATACTACTGTCTCCACAGAGGATAAATCCATTTCTTGTTTGAAAAGGTTAGGCAATAAAGGGAGATTTATAAAACTAGTACAAATAATTGGTTTCCTTTTCCTTATCCCCTGTTGGCTGCAGTACTTGTTGGACAACCTTAAACCTCCACCCAGTCTGAAGCAAAATATTTTTACTGAGATTTTAAAGTACTGTATTCCTAAAGATCTACATTATTATCATTATGTTTCTACTGCATCAAACCACTATTTTAAAGGAAGATGCGTATATATTTTTTCATAGTATCCCAAAGTTCTCCTTATATGAAATTAATTTTTCACAAAGTCACCTGTACTATTTCACTCCTATGGAAAATAACAGCTACAAATCTTCAGGAGACAAAAGATGGGAAGATACTTCTAGTTTATAAACACTAATATTAAGGTTTTATTTAAAAGATAGTGAAATGCTGCAAAAAAAAAAAAAAGGTGGTAAACAGTGACCTTAATAATGTCTGAAATCTCTAAACTGATACTAGGTTTTATAATGGTTTACTTTTTCATTTCATTCTTACCTAATGTCAGTGTTTAAAAGACAATGTCAATTTAAAAAGACAACGAAAATAATTTGCTAGAGGTAGCCCTTTGAAGAAAAATAAAAAAATAAAAACAAAAACAAAAAGAGGTTTGACACTCTGTGACAGTCATTCAGAAAATTTCCAAACATTTGTAAATCAAGAGTTCCAAGATTTTAATGCATTTCACACAATGTCATTGATATTATCACCAACAAGTGATAATAGGTAAGACCTATTTTTAAAAGCATGCCAGACTTGCTGATGACTATCACCAAATACACTGCATGAATAAAATGACTGAAAATTGCTTTTAAATAAATATGAAGATACGAGACTTTGAATGAAATCTTAGGTATCTTTTGTTCTATTTATCCATAATGGAGGCTGAACAATGCCAACAAAAGAGCAAGAATTCTTTTTGTGCGTAATTAAAAATGAAATCCAACTAAACCAAAATTGTACGGGAGGAATTTCTCAGCAAAATGGTTCAGTGATGGTTTTCATGATCTCATTTAGCAATTTGATCCTGCTCAGCAGAAGAATTGGCTATCTACTTATTAGGAAAGTTTCACATACTTAAAACTTCTTGATTTCCAAGTGACAGAAGAATGAGCTTCAACATTTTGCCAAATTACTACTTAAATTTTTGTGTGTTTCACTGATGACAGGCTGCAAATGAATGCTAATTACTGTAGGACTTAATGCACAACTTTAACACCTGTACACCAGAAATTAGGGAATATTTACTTGAATTCATTTCACACAGGCCTTGAAGCAATAAATCAGGCACAATGGCTAGAGTGCAACTTCTTACCTAAAATGGACAAACTGAATAGAACAAAAGAATATTTAACTTGCCTATAAATAAACTCAACTTTTGAAGACTTATTACTCTCTATTGGAAATACTCAATGAATATGCAGCCAAAGGAATGATGTAAAAATCACAGATGTTAGGAGGGAGACTATTCTCTTAGTTTTCTCCACTAAATCAGTGAATAGCCAATTGCCCCTATATAATACATATAAAAAAATTGCAACAAGCTAACAATTCGTTAAACAATATCTAGTCAAGCACAGAAGATATTTGGCTCAGAATCCTGAAACAAACTGGTACTCTTCTAAAAAAATGTTAAGAAGCAACTACTGAGTTGGTCACAAGCATAACAGAATCTTTGAAGAAGAACTACTTACTACAGTGACCATAACAAAATACATTCACCATGCAAAGGGGAAAATAATGAACAAGAATAAAGAGGTGTACTACAGAAATCAAAAAGTGTATTTTTGCAAAAAGAACATCAGGAGAGAAAGGTTAAATGTTTGTAATTGACATAGAACTATTCAAAGATCCATAATAGAGTCCTCATTATTTGGAACTTTTAACCAAATAACTAGGTATGCCAACAAAAATTCCAGAGAGGACACTTTTTTCTCTTTCAAAGTAATTTTTGTGGGTTTGCTTTGCTTCTAATGATGTTACATCATGCAAACAGGACGCTAATAGCCACTGAAGGTGTGGAAGGGATCTCTCAAAGTTTCCAGTCCAACCTTGCTGCTCAAGCTCGGTCAGCTGGCACAGGGTGCTCAGGTCAAGCACATCCAGTCAGGTCTGGAGCATCACCACAGACCCTTCACAGCCTCTCCTGCTCCCCTCTCTCAGTAGAGGAGTGGCTTCTTCTGGTCAGATGGTTTTGTTTGCACCCATTGTTTCTACTCCTGCCACTGGGTGCTCCTGAGAAGAGTTCAGCTCCCTGTTATTCTTCTCCATCAGATATATTCAAACACAGATAAAGATCCTCCTGAGCCTCCAGACCTAACCTTCTCTGAAACAGAACAGCTCTGCCACGTTTTTAGTGATAACACTCCATCCTGATCTCCATTTTCCAGTTCTCTCAGTAATAACTCCTACTGACCCTACGATTTGCCTGAATTATTGAAGCCTATTCTCACTCATTCAGCTCTTCAATATTGGAAAATATCTACAGTGGCTTTCCAGTGCTATACAATTCCATCCCAAGCCACTTTTTTCAAAGTAATATTAAGTCATCAAAACTGAACAAAACCTCTGAAACTGTAACCAGGGACAACATATTACACAGTACCTGCAGTATATTACACATGGAACCTGTTTCTGATATTAACTCTCCCTTGAAGTAGTCCACCATTCAGACAGAAGCATGCAACACAGTTTCTGTTTGCTCAGTTTTGCTCCAATATAAATTGATGAAATGGACCATTTTTAAAGTCAGAATGAAAACCAGACTTGATAGTAAAGCATTCTTTTTTTCTGAGCTTTTTTTCTTCTTTAATCCCATTTTAATTATCTTCCAGCTAATAGAAGTCTACTTCAAATGCTATTTTCTTCTATTGTGTTTCCTTCCAGCTGTATTGCAGTGCTCATCTTGGCTTGCAAATCAACCAGGCTGTCTCTCCCAGTATCTGCTGACCAGAAGGTATAGCCCAAAAGCTAATGAGCTGCTAAACACTGCTGCCATTGAGGAGAGATGTATTGTGAATTTGCAATTTTGCCAAACACCACGCACATAACTGATGATTCCTGTCAGTAGCTGTAGTGTGAGATCACGATTGACTCCAAGATAACAATTAAAATGGAATACATTAAGGAACTCGTTATGGGTAGGAGCAGCATAAAGCTTGTCACTGACTCTGGCTTCATTTCTCTGATGCAGACACCTCATGAAAGCCTTAATGGTTTGTCAGGTATTGTAGATGATCAGTCCATGGATAAAACTTGGAATAGTCTATAGCTTTGTTTACTGCAGGGAAGTCACAGATTTTATTTATTTTGTAATATATATCTCTTACATGCACTGAATAAATAGCTAAATCATTCAGAAGAAAAGTATTACCATACAGTCATTTCCCTCATATAATCAAAGATCTGATTTACACAGGAGCCTGAATTCCACACTGAACTTGACTCCCATGTGCCTTAGTTCCCATTCTACTGCAGAAGAGGGAAAGGCAGTTCAGAACTAGATTCACACCAAAGGGTTTTGATAAATGCACTCCTGGGCTTGGTAACCAAATCCTTGGTATAACTTCCTTTAAAACACCAAAGCCCTTTCAGGAATCTACATGTTCACTGAAACTTTCATGGCAGAAAAAGCTACACAGGGAGAACATGAAATGTCATCATTTTAGAGATTTGTTTTATCACTGTATTCATAAAGCATAACTGTCTAGTTTTAGATGTTAAAGATACATCTTTTGCAAGAAAAAGGAACTGACTCTTTCCAAATATAGCAACATTTGAAAGTGTCCTTTATTTACATTCAGTAACCCAGTGGTCAAAGCTCTTGCCATATGTCATCACATCCTCAGGGACCATCTCCCTAATCATCTGGACTGTCACAAGACAGGGTCAGAGATATTTATTTTTCTTCAATCATTTAAAATAAATAAACAATTACAATTTTAAAAGTGTCAGTTGACTCATGACCACTTCAAAATAATATTCACATTCACTTTGCTCCCTTTCAGTGAACCTGTCCAGAATGTCAGACTGCAGATTTCAATATGTTCTTTCCAATTATAACTTTTCGTGCCACTTGAGTTCTGAGGTGCAGTGAATTTTACATAATGAAAAGAAAGCTACAGCAAGCACAAAGCTCAGGCTTCTTTGGAAGGCTGCTAGTTTAAATGAGAAATGAAAACAAGGCAGAAACAAAACCAGACACATTTCAAATCAGAGGTTAAAAATGTCTCTGTAAAAAATATAAAGCAACTTCAGAAATTTTCTATAAAATCATAATGTATTTTAATTCCTTAAAACCAGAGCTGATTAATCTGGAAGTCTTAAAATTGTAAATTTTATATTACTATTATTTTTACTAGTTTGCTGTGCTTCATTAGATAAATTCCAAGCTTGACTTTTTGCACCTAACAAAGCACAAAAGACTAAACCTATGAACCACTGCTTTCATTATAACTCTCCCTTTTAAGGCCAAAACTCAGCTTTCAAGCAGCGCTGAACATTATCTAAGTGCAGTGGCTCATGAAATACAGGACATTAAAATCAATCAGTTTATCCTGGGAGTCTAGACACAAAATGAGATGTTTCTCATGTATCTTTTAGAACTGAAATAGGAATATTTTTATCACTGTAGCTGATCATCACTGTATGGGTGCAAAACATGGACAGTAAAGTACAGACATTTTTCTGCTTAGGGAATACCTGTTAAATGCAGATCTTAAGCAGTAATCAGACAAGGAAAAAAAAAAGGCATTCTCCTAGGACACATATGATTAACAAGCTGGAACCAATTAAAGTCAAGTGAAATCCATTAGAACAGAAGTTCCTCAAAGTTCTGTTCATACCTCTGTGGGTGGCCATGTGTTGCTTAGGCATGTACATGCAAAAAACCTAATGCTTCAAACAACTAATAATCTAAAATCAATACTATAAAGCCACCCTAGATAATACTAAATGCTGGAACTCTAATTTGAGCATGTTTGAAAAAAAAAAAAAAAAAAAACCACCACTCTTTAATAACATGAATTTTTTTTAAAAAAGCCATCCACAAACCCCAGTATTTCTAGTAATTAAATCAAATGAGATTTTTTTATATGTATTCTTTTTATTCCAAGATGATTTGCAATAAAGATATCTATATAAAAATAATATCTGTCTTTAATATCTTTAAAAGGTTAACTTGAAAAATCAGAAATCCATACTGAACTTGAAAATAACGTTGACATTTTCAAACTTAAATTGTTTAGGAGAAAATCACATCAACAGTGGTCTTTTACATTGAAGGTTAGTTGCAACAGATCTTTTTTCTGATGTTTCTTCTATCCTTAGTTTAAAAGGAAAAGAATAAGTTTTACCAAATGACAATTAACCTGACAAAATGCTGCCAAATTTTAACTTTACAAAGCAATTTAATTTCACTTCCCCTATCACAGGCTCTCAAGGTAATCATTTCACTCTAGCAAAGCCATCAAAACACCTTTTCCAACCCTTCTGCAAGGGTGGCAGCTCAGGAAGACTTCAAAGTGGAGGCCACTTTCTTGACTGATATGAAGGTTTCTAGTTCTAAAGTTAATACATGTAATTTCTGCATAATTTCTGGTTTTGTCTGTCTCATCTTCATTGGAAATTCAAGCCTCAACATCACTCTACTAGAGTACAACTGCACAAAGCTCCTGCTCCTCTTCTGGACAGAAACTTTCTGCTGTAGCTTCAAATCTGGGGTGGGTTTTTTCCTCCAAGTTTATCACATTTGGGGAAAGGAAGGAAGAAAGGGGAAAGGAAGGAAGAAAGGGGAAAGGAAGGAAGAAAGGGGAAAGGAAGGAAGAAAGGGGAAAGGAAGGAAGAAAGGGGAAAGGAAGGAAGAAAGGGGAAAGGAAGGAAGAAAGGGGAAAGGAAGGAAGAAAGGGGAAAGGAAGGAAGAAAGGGGAAAGGAAGGAAGAAAGGGGAAAGGAAGGAAGAAAGGGGAAAGGAAGAAAGAAAGGGGAAAGGAAGAAAGGATCAAGCATCATACTCATGCTGGGAACCACATTAGTGTGCTCAGAAAGAAGTTACATATAGCTGAATGTTAAGCAATATAGCTGGAAGTACATACAGGTGAAGTTACAAAATTCTATCTCTTCCACATGACCCTTTCAGATTCTCCTGAGCTAAATGGAGGGTTGATTCTCAAACCTTCCCTCAATGTGGAAGTTTATCAGACATTTACAACAAAAAAAAACTATAAAAAAATTAAGATTTTTTTTTTTCCTCTACCATCTGCTGATAAATATCACAGCAATGCACCCCAAGAGGTCGGAAAGCCAAGGTGAACCCAGCTGTATTACCAGAAATATTGAATCACCGAGATTATGCACAGGTAGCCTGACACTCCCCTGCCTGGAAATCAAACAGAAGTAGCTCAAAGGGTTAACACACACTCGGTATTGTTGTAACAAGCAGGCTATCAGCTGGTAGGTGAGAGCACACAGAAAGGCAGAACTGACGCCCAAGGAAAATAGCAGCTGTCTGTGCTCAGAGGAGACAGATTACCACCTGTCCCCGTTATCTTCCGCACACAATACACGGCACGCTGGCCATTTGAACAGGGATAACTGCACCCATATGCTGCTTAGTTTGGAACTGCACTCTCCCTCCTTGTAAATACTCGTGATGGATCAGTCTAAACTGTAGATTAGCTCGGTGGTGATGTTTAGCTGGAGGCTGAACTTCACACTTTAGCTCCCCCACGCCTTAATGCACAGGGTGCTGAGTTAGCATCACCACTCTGGCAAACAGCAAACACCTATGCACACGTCTGTGCACACACAGTGCACAAAGAGAGGAGGAGCATTTTTAAAAACATTAACATTTTAAAAATACTTTGTAGAAGAATTGTTTTAAGCCACATACTGGCCAAAAAGCTTTGCTTTACATACTGTGAGACGTCCTGCTTACCTTTTAAGCAATACATGAAATAGCTGTATTACAAAATCATAAATATTCCTGTAGATTTCAAAACAAGAAAAAAAAAGACAAAAAAGAAATAATCTTCCCACAATTTATATAATTACCAAAAAAAAAAAAAAAAAAACATCTGTTCCACTAAGTTTTACAATGCCATTTTTGACAGAAACACATAAACAGCACTTTTTTTAAAAAAGAGCAAATAACTAGAATCTCAGCAACAACTTTCTGTTAGTTTGGATACTTGATTCTTCTCAAGTTAATTGGTGCTTTTGTGTTTGAAATGTGGCTCTGAATAATACTTTTATGACAATCTGAGTTTAGAAAGAAGTAAGAACAAAAATAATCATCTACAGCATAACACTGCCACCTTCACAATCACAGCTCTGCCAAAAAAAAAAACAAAAAAACAAAAAAAGCAGATTCAACCAAAATCCTCAGATCCCAAAGGAGCAATAAATTTTAGTACTGTATTCTGCCTCTTCTTTTTTATTCCCTTTCAGCCATTCTATGTGTTGAAGCCACACCAAAACAAAAAAAAAACCAAAAAAAACCCCACAACCCCACAAATAAAAACCCACCAAACAAACAAATTTTAAAAAATCAAAGAAAAAAATTCTCTTCAGAATTGCTGGCATGGAATACAGCTGGCTGCTGTCCATCAGCCAGATGTCAGTGGCTAAAAGCTGCATCACTTGCAGGGAATAGCACGGGTGTCTGACTAGGAGGCAGGAATACATCGAGGAGCAGTGGGATGAAGGACCTCGAATTCTGAGTGCTTCAGAGCTCTCTAGTCTTGCTCAATCCCTGTAATACTTCACCCTAGCAGCTGTTCAGATGTTTGTTTGAATAAATTTTTTGTAAAAAATGTTGAAATAATTACTTGGTACAAAGCCCTTGCATCATGGTCTAGGCTGCTAGTTATTGCAGGGCTCTGAGACAATGCACTGTGGTTTTGACCCAGAAACAAGTATTCACTTATGCTGCTTTTAGTTTTAGAAAATTTAAAGACTCAAAGACATGAAAGATTCACACTGAAAGCAAAGGCTCATAGATTTCTCCTCTGGTCACTCACTTCTTCAACACACTCTGCTCCATCAGGCGAGAAATCCGTGACAGTTGAAAAGAAACTTAACACCACATCCATCTCCATGTTTTTTGCTAAAAAAAAAACCAACACACATCAAAAGTTCACCATTACACTTTTCAGCATTTCAAAGCTCTCAGTTTTTCAAATGAAAATTTCACCATGTTATGTTAACTTATAATAAATAACTCCCTCCATGTGTCCACTTGACTTGGTATTAACTTGTTGAGCAAACACAAACACACACACAAAAAAATAAAATTCCCAGCCAAAAATCCAAAAACCTACAGAATGTGATTTTCAGCACGTATAATTTCTGATCATAGGCTAGAAAACATACAACTTTCATAAATTAAACCAAGGAAAAATTCAATTTTTAAACATGATGCGAGAGATGCACAATTTATTAGCAAATTGTCTAATGATAGCTACTTAGTTAATTAGCTCCCACTTCACTGAAGCTGGTAAAAAATTATGTTACTCTCAGCTGAAGCAAGACAAGACTGATCTACAGAGCAAATATGTTGCCTTTAATGAAGTCTCAAATGCTCTGAAGATGAGTGTCTTTAAATATAAAGGAATTTACCTTCTTAAATTTATTCCCCTCTCTCGTAAGGGAAGTATACAACCCTTCAATTTTAGAATAAAACTTGTAAGTCTACTAAAAGAGTATTCATATCTGAACTTCACACACATCATTCATTTCTATTCTATGTCCAGAAAAACTAAGTTGACCATTAAAAATTTATATTGTTTCACAGGTTTCATGCATAAGTGTTTATTCCCTATGGAAGAGTCCTATTAAATGACCTAAACCCTTGCAGTGGGATGCAATAACATCATACTAAGCAGTAAACATTGTAAACACAGATTTATTCAGAGAGCTACTACACTAAGTACATTTCTCTACACTTGGTCCAAATGAACACTTTCCACATGGTTTTATGAATTGACAATTCTTTTTTAGTTTACAAACTTTAAAAGAATAAATCTTTCATGCAGTGAAAATTTGATTCCTTCAGCTTGATTTGACTTTTATTTCAAGTAACCAAACACAGTTGTGTAATCCAGCCAAGAAACACTGGTCCCTATGAAATGTTATTACTTCAGGTTAATATAACAGGTGAAAATAAAGAACATCAGCAGGTGGAATTCTACCAGTTCAGTTGATCATTAGGCTAAAAAGTCAAACAAGAAAATGCACTCAAGCATAAATACTGCATAGAGAGAAGTCACCAAAAAGATGACAGAATCTGAAGGAATATTATTTTTTCATACATTTACCAAACACAGCAATATGTCACAATCCTCCCTGCTTGTATCAGTATTTTTTTCTGAGAAATACCTGGATTCCACTATATTACACTGGTAATTAAGGAAGAATACTGCAGGCAAATCTAGTATCCTTATTTATGGAAGAATGCTGAAGAAATGCAAAACCTGAACAAGTACTGCAAAATAAATCCTCAAAAATCAATGAAGTCCCCACGAAAGTCACCCTGCCAGAAGTCAGAATTTCATCCAGGCTCCTCACAAAGACTGAGGGGCCAATGACCTAATTCCAGCCATGGAGAAATGCTATTAAATGATTCTTCTGATTTGGAGAAAGCATAATAGCAAAATGTTTACTAGCCTGGAACTGAAATCTGAGAAAGATATACAGGAGGCTGATTTATAAATTTTACATGCAAAGAGATTAATCTAAGGGAAGTGACAGAATACAAATGTGTCCTGGTTCTCTCGTGCACATGGGTGTTTTTTTTTCTTTCTAAGGCTGTTTGAGTACAACAGAAGTCATTAAATTCAACAGAGTACATGGTGTGATTCTTGGGGAGTCCTGTGCAAGGCCAGGAGCTGGACTCATGATGCTTGTGGGTCCCTTTCAGATCAGGATATCCTATGATTCCATGCAACTCTTGACAGCAAGATGAGATTCCCACTTTCACCTGCTTCTTTACACTCCTTCACCAGGAGCTCTCCTCCCTGAAAAATACCTGTTAAAAATGTTACCCTAAATACAGGCTGAGTATCAGCTAGCACGTAGGCTTTTCCTAACTATGTTGTGTCAAAACAATTCTGCACAGTTTACATAGCATAATTCCACTCAGATTTTCTCAAAACAGGGTGCCTTGACAGCAGCTGCCCATGCATTCAGACTGCCCCCAAGCAGGGATGTAATAATGGTAGGGAAGGACAGAGGCAAAGAGCTGGGACCAAAACCTCCTAACTTGGCTATAGGCAGTAGCCATAAGGGCACATCTGACCTAATCTGACAAAAAAGCAGCTCATGTCACATCAGCCAGCTCCCCACCTCTGTGGGGCTGCACATGCAGAGGAGAGGGATGAGGTTTTCCTCCACTCCCCCCCTTCTGAGCCCCACAGGAACAAGAGAAATTGCAGGATGGGGATAATGCAGCCTAACACTTCAGCAGCTGCCATCCAGAGCAGTGAACTGCACAGTACTGGAACTGCTCGTGCACTCAAAATGGCCTGTGCTGGCTGCACATTTCTACATGTAAGAAATCATTTTGCTTCCTTATTCTTAGAGGAGATTTAGAAAGAGAGAGCAGGCATCTGAAAGGGAACAGTCTGCTTCTGCTGCTGTTCTTTCTTGAGCCTATATAGACTCTTAAATATTTAATTACTATTATATTTTGCAGCTATTAGATAGATTACACCAGGTTTGAGTTTATGTGTTGTGACTGAGATAGAGGAAGTCAGAGCAGCTACACCCAGTCCCTTCACTGCTAAGTTTTCTCTGCAGGCTCAATAAAAATTAAACATCCAGGCTAAGCTGTCTCACATAAAACTGATGATAAAATAAACCTTTCCAAACTATAGTCAGGTTATTTACTTTAGATGGAGACAGAATCATTCCCACTAACATCTCCTCTATCTCCTTTTTATTTATGACAATGTCCATGTGCACAAACTGCACAAAGAATTGCTGAACTTGCCACACAAAGCGAGTTGTGGCACACAAGAGCTGCAACAGAAGGGTGGCTTAGGCTGCACCTGAACTGAAGAAAACTGGAGACCCAAAGAGGAAACCAGCTCTGGACCATGTCTGGGACTCACTTGGGGCTGCCAGCTCAGGTGGGAAGCACAACTGGCTGCAAACTTCTGGGAAGAAGCCATAGGGCAAAGCCCAAGTCCAATATCCAAAGGATGGAACGTGCTGCCTCTGCCTGGGAAAGTGTCTACAAGAGCACTTTGAAAGAACAACCCCATCACTCCCTGCAGCTTGTTAACTCTCCCCACCCTCCCTTTCAGCATCCTCACTCCTAGTCTAGGCTGTAAACTCGATTTGATCCTGGAAATGCTGGATTTCATTCTATTCTAGTATGGAAAAGGATGAAAACCAAGCAAATTTTCTCAAAGCCTTCTTGACTTGCTCAGTATCTATACCTATAACCTGAAGGGGGGGAGGGGGGTAGGGACATATTAATTAATACTATTCTATGAGGAAAAACAAAAACAAAACCAAAAATGCATTAGAAGAAAGTTATTCCATTTATACTTTCATACTGAAGAATTTTCTTGCAGATAAGAGAATTAACAGTTCTGTCACATATCATAATATGAATACAATCAAGTAAACATAAATAAGCCAACCAAAGACATTATAATCAGAATAAAGGCAGTGATTTTTTTCCTAGTAATATAGGTCTTCTGAACTTTGGGAAAGGTTATGTACCATATTATTGCAAGACTTCTTACAAAGAAATTAAGTATTTTCTCTGTTGCTCAGCATAATATGGGCTGAACAAAAAAATATTTGTAGGTGGTTTATACTTCTGTCTACTTCATTTCTTTGAAAGAATCATTATAAATTTTTAACCAAAAATTAATATATTTTTTAAGAATCTCATTTGATTAGCAGAAAAGGCGAGGCAATCTCACACTGCATTTACCAGAATTTTCATTTTCTCACATAGAGCTGTGTGCAAAAATATAAAATAAAATTTAAAAAATCCACTAAGAATAGTCAGAAAGAGTACCACTCTAAGAAGACCTGTTGGATCAATATTGACTTTCATTGGTGCATCTCTTGATTTCCCCCTAAGAAAGAAAGTGGTGAAGTTATGAGGAGCAGCTAAGAGAGTTGTTTTACTGCACCAGATTTATGACAAGCTGAAATCTATTACTCTCCCTTATAAACTCAGGCATAGTTTGGCACTGACATTATCTTGAACTCTTTCCATATGATTAAAAGCTGACAGGCTTTGAGGAAGGGGGGCCTGGACAATGCATTCTGGTGAAAAGCCTTCCAAGCACAGTAATTCTGAGGCCACTAAAGATGCATCTTTAAACACATTATTAAAATACTTCTAGGTTTATTTTCAACTACTACTCATAATAAAACTTTGCTGCAAAAGACCTTCATGCACATTAGAAAACAGATTATTCAGCAATGTTCAAAGGCTCTCAACATGCAAGGCCACATCACACCAACTCTAATCAATCATCTTCTCCAGCTCTCTGTAGAAATAGACAGTGCACAACCAACCTTTGTAAACACCTCAGTGAGAGCATTTACCTGTTTAAAATAAAAAACAAACGAAATTGAAATTTGTACTGATGGTGCACTAATCAAAGAGCAGACCAGTGCTGACCACTCTGAAAACACAGACTGCAAAATATCAAGGATGTTTGTGTTAACCATCTGAAATAGAAAATGTCTCCATTGCTTAGCTTGTTATTTGCTGACTGATGTGATCAAAAATTAGACTGAGCCTGCCCAACTCAAGTAAGCAAGGCAAGTAACTGAGCATTGTCCTTGCAGCAGGTGTTACCTGCTGCTTCAGGCAACTGTCAATGTGCCACCTAACAGAGATGGTTACAGCCCACCTGGAGTAACAAACAGCCCAGAGATCTGGCACAACACTGCCTCTGCAATTAGCATTATCCTAATGATACAGGCTATGAATGTGCACACTTTGTGAACTTTGCTGTAGACACAGCTTTCCACCTCAAGTAATTTATTTTTCTTTTGCAAATATTCCATATCAGACCAAGATATACTCTGTAGACTTTGTACCAGTCTATTTAATGAACTAATATAATGTGGATCATTTCATGGGGAGATAAACCCCAGCTAGAGGAACAAAAAATCCGTAAAGAAAGAAAAATAGCAAATAAAAGTGAACCTTAAGGACAGACAAGTTTCTCAAGATAACTAGGTCTTCAAAAGACAAATGAAAAATAGTAGTAATAATAGAGATTAACAGCTCTAACTGGAAGCATGCCCAAGGCTGAGGTAAAAGCTAAGTACAGGATTCCATGAATAAAAGCCAAATATTCTCCCCATCATTAAAATAAATTAAAATCTGTTCACATTAGAGTTTCCTGGTTTTAACTAAAGAGAAAAAAAACCTCAGGCTATTTCTGTATCCTGCTTACCAGAAAACTATTAAATAAATGAAAAGTTATTAGATTTAAAATTAACTTACTCTCCACTCACTAGCAGAAGAGCGTGTTTGTACCACCTAATGACTAAACACAAATTTTGTCCTCACGCACAGCCTTTTCCCACTCCATCTTGAACTAGAATCCAGGTATTTTGAACAACAAGATTCCCTGCTTCTTAAATTTACGCTAACATCTATGCTGAAATGGGAGCCCAAGCAGAATTCTCATGACACTCCCTCCAAAGCCTTCCCATGCATTATGAGCACTCGATGCAGAGCTGCAGGGATTGTGCCTCTGCTGCACTAATGAACCACTTCAGGTGTCCCACAGCCACACCATAAAGCCAACTTTCCCCAGGATATACACACTGCGTCCCACAGACACTTTTACTGGCTGACAAGTCTTATTTCACACCACCACTAATCCTTTCCCCAGAACCAAAGCTGCAAGAGAAACAGTAGTTCTCGACCCAGGAACCTTTTATTATGAATTAGCTCCAAATTATCATGACTACTATTGTTCCAAACATGGCAAAGTGTGCTCCAAAAGCATTTGTGTAACTTGACCATCCTAACAACCACCACTGAAATTGCATGCTAAACACTATTTAGAAAATATTTTACTACATTACAAAAAGAGATCATCCTACCTCATGGCTGTCACAAAGAAACAATTACCTTCCCATCACCATAAAGCTGCTTCTCCCCACTGTAACAAAGCACAGCATCTGCCAGCATTAACTTTATTTCAATCCATAAAAAGGGGGAGAGCTTTCAGACAGTACTTTCCAACATATTTTGAATAAAATCCTTTTTCATAGAGTGTTTCTCTCCCTCAAATGAGGCCTAGTGTAGCACTAGTCCTAGAGGCTCTCTTATTTCTACACACACCTCAAAGTCCCTCAAGAAGGTGAAATCTGTACCATTTCCCAATCAGTGCCTTAAAAATAAAGCTGCAAAGCCAGCCATAACTTTTTATAGTGGTCATATTACTTCTTTTATAGATGATACAGTAAATCTAAGATACAAAAATAAAATGCACAGACCCATAAAAGATCTTTATTGCGTGCAGTAATTGAAAATGTATTTTGTATTTTATTTTTTAAGGTGGAATTTCTCGGTGTACTAAATTAACAGTTTTTAACAAGATGCTTGAGTAAATTTCTGCAGAATTTTTATCTCAAGTAAGATATGCAAAAAACTTACACAATGCACACCTGTATGCTTAATTAAACAATTTAAATCATAATGCTAGTATACATTTAATTTAGAAGATCAAAAGTACATTACACAAGAAGTTAAAATGCTTATTACTTCAAGCAATTGAATCTATATGAACACTGACATATCTTAATGTTCCATTCAGTCATTTCCCTTGTAATTAAAAAAAGCAATGCCATGTGTTCCAAAGTTTGATACTCTGCTAGGCTCATAGAAGAGCCTACATGTAATTTTTCATTCCCACTCTGCACACATATTTCAGATTCAGTTTCAAGTCATGAACCAGAAGAATCTCCAATACATCTACAGTGGGAGCAATTAGATGCAAATAATCATCAGGCATTAGGCACACTAAGCCATATATCTCAACAAATCATCTTAGCCAAACTAATACCCTCCAAGGGAAGTAATTATTATCTCTCCAAATCATTTAAATAGACAGGAGTTCAAATAACTAAAAGTCAATAATAAAGAGATCGTTACTCTTAACATACTTTCCCTGTGCTTTAGGTCTTAGCCACAACTCAGTGCTGAACTTAGAGCCAACACCACACATCATCAGGAACAATAACCTGCTCACTTTCAGAGAGGCAGAAGTTGCCAAATTCCAGAGAAGCTGCCAACACAGTTTCAAAAAATATAAATCACTGGAAATAACAGATGCATAAAATTTTACCTAGCTTGGATGGATCCATTAAAAGGAGTTTTCTTGTGATGCCTTAAGAGGCACCTAGAACAGAGGCTAGACAGAGTTAAAGGAATAAAGTAGGTATTTATTAAAAAGGCCTTCAAAGGATGCACCTTGGGAAGTACATGAGCCTGGCTGTGGCTGCACTCAAGATGGACTCCAAGTCATGAGTTTTCACACTTTTATAAGTTTTGATCCATTTACATATTGGGGTTAATTGCCCAATTACAGCCTCAGGTTATAAAGTCCCATCCTCCCCGACTGCTCTCCTCAATTCTCCGCTGTTTGCACTTTTTGGGCCTGAAGCTATAAAAGTTGTCCTTGGTTCTTGGGCTGGAAAAGGATTGTTTTGTCAAACTAAAGTGTGAAGAGAACTTGCTAACCACTTTATATGAAGTTCAGAGTTATATACTAATGCAGTACAGACTGTGGAAAATATGAAAGCTGAAACTTAAGGCATCACTGGGTTTCTTTGTAGGCAATGATCCTATTTCTAGGTCTGCCCTTTCTCCCCAACAAGTTAAGCCCCTGCAGCTGCCTCAACTCTACACTTTAAACACCAAAACCCCTGAGATCCAGAAGAGAAGACATAAGGTGTCCCATTAAGGATTAAAACTGCAGGTATAACAAACAGGATTGTCAGAAAACAGCTACAATTTTAAGAGCCCCCAGAAAAAGGGGAAGAGGGGAGGAAAGTGGGGAGGCATGAAGCCCTGAGGGACTGGCACCTTCTGCCACTGGGCAAGACTCTACATTTTCTTACACAACCCCAGCTGGCAGATCTGATGAAGCTGAGTGCCCACAGGCTGAGGAATAAAAAAAGACTTTACCTGCTTCGTGCTGTGCACACATCAAGACACTTTTAAACAAAATCTGCTGAGCAAGACTAGTGAGTAACCAGCTCCTTTCAACTGTTTCCTGCTCTTTTGGTGGTCCATGGCTTTTACAAGATGCCATCAAGATGAATTACAGAGAGAGACAGTAACTGAAGTCTGGTGAATAGTTAATGCCTTTGGATGTAGACCACAGACCAACCAAACTTTCTGCTCTCCTCTTTAACTCTAAAAGTACCACACAGAGCTTCTTGCAGTCTTGTGTATCAGTTCACTTCAAAATAGGAATACTTCAAGGAAATGTTTAAAAAGCAACATAAATAAACAAAAAATTTTAAATACACATTTCCTCATTTCAGTATGATATGACCAAAGGAAATAACATAATAAAGAAAAGAAAAGCTTATTAAAAGCTACTATTTTTCCAGCAATGCTTCTTAAGTTCTCTTCTGCTCTTTCTGCTCTGCTTGGATTCACTAAAGAATAACAGCATTTCTCTAAGACACTAATGTTTCTTAGGAAGTCTGAATAGTCTGAACAGCAAACTGTACACTTACTTTCTCACCCTGTGACCTCCCTTACTGTATTCTTAATTGAAGAATAAATAACAGCAGTGAAATAAACTCCAGTACTGGTTTAAATTTCCAGAGCAGTGTGAAAGTTTAAGTGCAGCAAAATAAGCAGTGTTTTACCTACTGGTTTACTTTGTAGACACAGAATTGTTTACACCTTCTTTAAGCTGTAGCTGTGGTCAGGGCAGTACACAAATATATAGTTTAATAGAGACAGAATCCTCACATCTATGGTCATGGAATTACAGTCCTCATTGTCATTTCTATACTGCATGAGTTGACTTGTAGCCTCAGGTTAACTCTGAACACTTGCTTTAATAAAACCACTCTAGGTTGAGCAGAAGTCTCATGTATCCCAAGCTTTTGAAATTTGGAATCATCTGTGCAAGTTTTCTGAGCCCGTTCCAACTTTCCAATGTCCTTTTTTGTGCATGTGAGTGGATTCAGCATTCCAGTAATTATCTCACTGATGAGTCACCTGTACCTTATCTCGTTACTTGCTTTTCACAGCTCAATTAAAAACCTTCTTAGACTATCTAATGTGATTCTGTTAAGCATCACTCCCTTAACAGACTATGGTCCCATAATGCAAAACTTCTGAACACATCCCTTTCACGTTCAGACTCAGGATGTGGCATTTCAATGCAAGCATATACTTGCCAGGCCATTCAGTTCAAATATGGAGAGTGGACTTAGCTTTACCACTACTGGTTTATCTGGGTTTTTTATCTTGTTTATCTTACCTGTCTTATGTGCAAATCCTGCAAATTGTGACTGATGATTATTGGGTAAATGCATTTTCAACTATGCACATCTACTCTTTCCACCTCTATCTACTAACCCAGTGGGCCTGTGTGTGTTTAGAGAAAAGGGTCACTGCAAGACTCTTTCCACAAAGTAGTCAGATAATTTGAAGAAAAGTAAATCAGTTTTTTACCATTAGTTTACACTGCTCTTCTACAGACAGGCTCTTTTCACGCTCATCTAATCCTCTAGGAAGACTGGTTTAAATCAGGTTTCTTTTTTTGCCATAATTGAAGTCAGGAAAAAATTAAGCTTACTTTCTTCTTTCCAGTAACAAAATATTTAAATGATGACAGCACACTGAAGGAACAAAACCAGGGACTGCAACTGCTAATTACCGCTCCCATTTTCTACCCTACTAACTTTGAAGCTCTGCATCTATTCCATGACATAGAGCAGAAATATGCATGAGTTGCAATTCTCCCTCTACAACAGGGATAACTAATTGACAGCCTGAAGGCTGAACCCCGCTCTGCAAGATGGTTTTACTTGGATCCCACGATGGCCTGGAGCACAGACTGCACATCGTGCTCTGTGCTAAACAATTTGCTTAGCCCACAGGAGAGCAGGAAAGAGAGAAAAGGAGAGAGAAGTAGGGAGTGGGAGGAACAAAAGAATGTGGGTGATGGCTGAGGGGCTGGAATGGAAGTGTGAGGGCTCCAGCACTTCCCCACCTTCTGAGCTGCCTGTCCAGAGAGCAGCTCGTGGGGGCAGAGCTGGAGCATCTGCCCCAAAATGGGATAAACCTCGGGAGGGACCACAGCCACACCAGGCTCTCGGGCTCACACACCCTCTGTGATGAGCTTTTCAGAGACAGCTTTGCCAGATCTACCACACAATCAGGGAGGACCATGAGTAAAATGGTGCCCCAAGAACCCCCTACAGCACTCAGAGGGGGGAAGGCAGCACCAGCCCTGCATGGGAACTGCAATCTCTCCAACAGGAGCAGATAGTCTGGGAATTCCTAACCCACACACAAAATCCTCACATCCTCCACCACAGAACAAACGAGGTTGGAAAAGACCTCTGAGATCAAGTCCAACCTGTGACCCAGCCAGCATTACCTTATCAGCTAAACCACAGCACTGAGTGCTTCACTGAGTCCATGCCATAAAGCAAAGGGTCTGAACTTGAATTTAGACACTATCCCTGAGCATAAGTGAAATTTAAATCAGTGACTCCATCTGCTTCTGCAGCACCAGTCCTAGGCCCAGCAGGAGCACAGTAAACTGAAGGAAGAAAAACAAGTTTTCCTGTTTCCAGAATCTTCTACAGCACCTACATATTTCACTTTTTGGCCTTGGCTCTCTGGGCAGCAGAGAGTTAAAGACTCAATCATCTTGATATATTCATCTGAGCCATGAGCAGCTGGCAGGGAGAAAACAAAAAAATAAGGAGGCCCATAACCATAGGGAATAAGCAATGCAGGCTCTTGAGGAATAAATTCAGGAAAATGGAAAATTACAAGTTAGAGAATTAATTTTTTTAACCCAGCACCACCCAAAAGGCGCAATTTTTGGAACATTTCAAAGGGCTTCCAAAGTTATTTTTAATCAGTGCTAAAAATTGATATGAAACATTTCAATTAGTCCTTAGAACGGAGCAATGAAGAGCAGTCTTGTGAAGAACAAACAGAACTGCAAGAGGTTCCCAATCTTTCCAGAGCTGACAGATTTTTTGTGACCATCTGAGATCAAGATATAATTTCTTCCTGCCTCAGTTTTTCTGTCTAGAAAGCAACAGCAGTAGTAAGAGCACCTTCATACCCAGATATGGGAAAATTTAAATATTATCAAATGCCTTTAGGAACTTCTTTTGAAACACCTACCTATAAATAGAGAACAGAGGACTCTTTGTGGTATTCTTGCAAAAGGAAACAATGCTAAGGTGCTGGAATAGAAGTGCCCCTTGATTCTCTGTCTTCTGTATAGAGACAAAATTTACTAAAGTGAGCAACCTTTATGATTTTTTTTTTTCTGAAAATATTGTGACTATTTTTGGGTATAAAAACCTAATTACTTCAGTTCCTATGTTAAAATGAAATCATTTGCAATGCTTACCATTGCACCTTTTATTAATATAAAAGGATTGGTTCATCCCAGAGTGAAAAACCTACATATTGAGATTTTTATTATATTTTATTAGCTAATTCTGTGATGGCAGTTTTGAATATTTCAGTGCCCACTTCTTCAGTAATCATTACTGCATGTCTAATACATTTTATTTTATAAAGAAACTCTGCTATCATAGCTATCATACAAAGTATCATGCCAAAAATGCTGCTTGATGTCTACTTATGAAAGGACAGACTCTACACTGTATTTTATGTTTATTCAGAAAGTGAAATATAGGTAAGTTTTCATATATTTTGAGGAAAACTTGATCTACTAATAAACCAAAATCACAGGTATTACAAAGAGCATTCTAGAAGACACCACTTTAAAAAAAATCTCAGTAAAAGTCACTTTATCAGTGGAGCCTTTCCTGTTTTAAAACCACACCAAAGAACTAATTCCACTAATAAAACTGGAGCCATACAAATTCTCTTAAGATAAAGATGTCTACAAGAGAGACTTGCTAGTGTCTGATGAAAAATTTAAGAACAGCATGGTATTCAAGGAATCTGCTTAATTATTGCCATCTTGCTCTTGCAGAATTTTTACTCTACGTACTGTGTATACTTTCAGGTGAAAAAAATTAATTAATTTCTTTTAATATCAGAGAAAAGCCTGGAGGTTTTTTACAAAACAGGCTATTATTGTTGAGTAAGGATGAGGCACTGAGCTGAAAACCAGACTTTTAACACTAACAGCTTCTGCCCGGAAAGCATTTACTAACAGGAATTGAGGAACAAAAGCAACCAAAAATGCCTTTGCATCTGGAAATGGTTACCAAAATGGCAACTATGTATAATGTAGCCCAATCACACAGCCCCAAGACTTTTTTTTTTTTTTTTTAAAAGCAAGTGTTACAAAAAATATTTGACACTTCCCCTTTTTTTTCCCTTTAACTTAAATACTTTAAAGTTATAAATTAATTAAAAACTAACAAACAAGATTTTTTTGTGTGATTTTTTTTTCCCTCCACCTTATTGTGACCTTTTGGAACTGAATTATATAGCACATATATACATAAAAAATTAAATTTCAGTCTAGCCAGCTCTAACACACAGCTCCTCTCCCCAATCAATTTTGATAGCATTGAAGCACAAAGAAGCTCAGTTTGGAGTCCACATGTGCTTAATCTTTGATTAATTGAACAAAAACTAAGCGCCTCCAGACATATTTCTTTTAATCACAGGAAAAATATCTTTTCACTTGCTTTGCTAGTAGGAGAGAGTCAGCAGATGTCTGCATGGTCTAAAGGGAATTTCTGTTTCTCTGGAGAAAACAGTTTAAATAGGAGAGGAACAGACATATGCTGACTATGCACTGCTTAACAGATGACGTAGAGAAGCATCCACTACCTCAGGGAGTGGAACAGGACAGTTTTCAAATTAAATTTCTTTCAAATTCAAAACAATCAGCTGAAATCAATTTACATACAGGATGCAAGTCAAGTCACACAGTTCCCATCAAAACAGCTCACAGACACAAAGATGCAAATATATCTTTGTCAGCAGTATGATCTCAAAGAAAGGTTTTAACCTAATGACAGTAAAAACGAACAAGAAAAATTAATTTCTTCAAAATTTTTAAACACAGCTGATACTTTTGTTTTCTGGGGAATGATAATTTAAAATAATATTTCATTAATATGGAGTATTTGCCAAATATTCTCAATTCTTACATAAAAATGCATTGGCACAAGGCAAATTTATTTCCTAACTTGAACTCAGAAGCAAGCCTTTCAGAACTTCAGAAAAACTTCTTTTTAAAGTGTCATACAGGGGAAAAAAAGCATCAGAACAACCAATGAGGACTACAATTCAGCATTTTACTTGTCTGACTTTCTACTTCTGCCTACAGGCATATGTCCTGAACCATCAGCTAGGAAATGGAAACATTTATAAAAATAGGAATGATCTTCACTTCATCTAGTTCTACCAAGATGTCTTGGGAGAGGGAGGAGGAGGAGGGGTGGAGGGGGAGGAAGAAAGATCAAGAGTCTAAAGCAGAAACTGGGAGAAAAGGTACTAGACACCTCTTAGATGAAAACATCATATAAAGACTCCCTTGGACCAGAGGAAGTTCACAACCAGGAAAAAAGAGGAGACAGCAATGGCCCCAGCTAATCTGATAACTGGCACTAAGGAGTTCCCTCTGAACTCTGCTCCAGGCTCAATCCTTCCCAGCCCACAGCCACACACAGGCTGGAGCACATCCCTTAATGCCATGGGAAGGGAGGGAAAACAAGCATCAGACACTGGAAACAAACTGGGGTAGCAAAATGCCCTTTTCCTTCTCCATGCAATTAGGTTATCTGTCTTTATTCGCATTTACACTTGATGTTAAGAGTCCAAATTTCCTTCCACAGGCTTCTGAATAGCAAAACTAAGGAGATGTTTGGTATCTATTCTGTGTTGGCTGGATTCAGGAAAAATACTTAAAGACTTGTCTCAGGCTAACGATAGAAATAGTAGGCCCTTCAATCTGAACAATTTTGATTCACTTTTTTTCTTTGAAACCAGCAGCTTGATGAAATGTGCAAAGCAAAGCTTGCACTTCATTTAAAGAATCAAATTCTCCAGTTTTGCTTCAAGGTTTCAGATAATCTTCTGCCCATCAGAGCTGCCACTCCACAAAAAGACTGTCACATCATTGTTTGATTTATGAATTCACTGAGCTGCACAGCAATTTCTGGCAAGGCTATAAAACATCTAATTTTGCTTAATCATCCATCCCAGCATGGCCACTGTAACATCCTAAATTACTCATCATCTTAAGAATAATCTGTTTATTCACAGTATCACAACCCATCAAGAATTGTACTCCTAAATTCCTCTGTTCTGCATAGTTTCTGGGAAAACATAGACATGTAAGAACAGTTTACAGGCAAAGTCTGCATTATTTTGTCCCTGATCTTGGCAGAAGTAGATAATTGCATTGAATAGGAATCTTTCATTTATGTGTTCTGTTTTCAGAGTGGTTGAACATCTCATGTAATAGCATCCATTAAAAATTTTTTTTAAGTATTGTTGTTATCTATTAACAATAACACTCACCTGTGAACTGTTTTCATACAGAATTAGATATAATGCTCAAATATGTTGACACACAATGAAAATTCTCTTAGTCTGCTTCCAAAAATCTAGTTAACCTTAGCACTTGAAGTGTAGTATGGAAGAGGTTTCCAAACGTCCCCACAGAACAACCAAAACCCTAAAATATGAATCTCATTTTTTTTAACACTTTTAAGAACTAATCTTACAAATTTCCAAATGCATACAAGTTGCATTTTAGATAATAAACACGGAAATTCCCTTTAATAATTGACTTGGACATAACTGTAGAATGAAGTTCTGCCATACTAAGCATACAGGTAGAAGCATATTTAAAAGTTATGCCATTTCCAGTCAAGCCTCACTGCTTTAGTTTTCCTCTAGGTTGTTTTTTTTGTTGTTGTTGATATTTTTTTTTATTTTTTTTAAATCTCTAGGGGTTTTTTTCTGAAATCTGTACATAAGTTATTCCTTCAAGCATACCTTGTAACCCACACTACAGCATGCACAGCCAGTAACTCTACTATTTTATCCACTTATTTCATGAGAAAAGACTCAAAACCAACCACATACTTAAAAAAAAAGCCTTAACTTTTGTGAGATTTTGCCAAATAAAATCGTAAGCAACATAAACAGCATATGCCTGCCATGAACACGGGTGTGCCTCAAATGAAAGTTCTTATCTGTATCCAAAATGTTTTATTTGCTGTCATACAGCTGAAGAAGGGAATTATTTGTCCCACTCTCTTAACACACCAGTGTTTTCACATAAGGTCCATTTATACAAATTTATTTGTTTGAATTTTGACAATATTGCATAACTTGCAGGCAATAATACAGTCAATAACTCAGGAAGGCTGTATATTGCCTAAAATTAATGCAAAGTGAGAAAGAATTTTGCAGCTAATTGAGCAGCTGGAATTAACAGGAAAATGAACTACAGGAAAGTCATTACTGATCTTCAGATTCTATGATCTTGAAACTGCAACAAAGCATTTTCAGAACTAGAACCATCATCTAGTATGCACTGGAAATTATATTATGATAATGACAAAGCTACACATGAAAGAATCATGCCAAATACTTGGGTCACAAATACACCCCTTTTCTAAAAACTCACTCTGACAAAGCAAGGGGTGAGGGGAAAGAACTTTGTGTCAAAAGAGAAATAAGTTTGTCTCAGAGAAATGTGATTTGAAAAAGAGATTTGCAGAGTCCCTGACAAGCAAACATAACCAACCTCATTTGCACTTGATTTTTTCTTAATGGCCTGAAAATTCTCTAGAGTGAAGGAAGATGAATATACTCTTGCAGCTATTGTTGCCACTCTCAAGATGAGTAGGCTTGTACAAAATTGTTACTTAACAGACGTCCACAAGATCCAGAGATACAATTTTCCTCAAAAAGGAGTAACAGAAAACAAAAAAATTAAACACCTGAATCAAACTATCACACACCAATAACTGAATTTAGTCTCAATCAGGTGGATCCATTCACCAGACAATCCTGACAGATTCAAACATGTGAAGCAGCTTGCAGCCACTTTTCAGTCTGCTAATGCACTTTACCAAAACTGCTTCTATTTCTCCACTCTGAAAGACTGTTTTCCAGCTGTTTATTTGTTTGTTTGATAGCCAAAATAGTCTCCAGCCCTTACTCTGAGGATGAAGCACGATTCCACTTTCCTCTCCCACCTGTAAAAGCTGACATTTACAGAGAGAATTACCCAGCTTCACTTTGACAGGGACATGCCCTTGGCACGTCCTTTAGGACCTTTCACCACCAGAGAACGTGTCACTGGTAGGCAGTAATCCAAAACCAGCTACATTCCTCCAAAACAAAACATGGAGCTAATTTAAGTAGGTCTCTGGTGATCAAAAGGCTGAGTTCAGGAAGAGGGAGGGAAATGGACTTGGAGCAGCCTCAGCCTGCAGGATGCCCCCATGGCTCACCCCCTCTGGGCTACACTGCAAGCCAAGTCTGAACACACACAGCCACTCTCCACTTCAAAAAGTTGTGGAAATGGGATTTCAAATACAGATAAAACCAGTCAACTTAAAAAAACATAAATCTCCCAGCTAAACAGGAGTTGCGTCACTTATTTGACTGACTTGTGATTCACATTTGAGTTCCTGTTCATGCAAATTTGTCTCCTTCCCGTCTATGACACAACTAAATTACAAAGAAAATATCAAGTAATACTAAACTACAAAGCTTCTTTGAACAGAGCTGTGTAATAGAGTACTTTTACTAGTCTCCAAAGTGTCTGAAAGATTCCAATTCCTGAAATACCAAGTGGCTAAAGGACATGTTTGATAGATTTAGGATCCCACTCTTCACCAGCCAGAGGATCACCTTCTTTTTAAGGACTTTTAGGGGATGGGGCATGGTTTCAAAGTAGTAACTGCAGAAACTTTAGCAAATTCAGCTGCACAAATATTTTTGCATAAAATAAAATAGGATTATGGAGAAGATATAACAAATCCTAATGCTGTGAGTAGATATATGACATCTCCAAACATTCTCGAAGAGTCATATGAGCAATAGACTGAACAAGAGATTTATTTAATTCAATTCGCTGATAATAAATGTTATTTAGGTCATGTTCAATGGTATTAATTAAGGACTAACACTGTCATTACTTAGATATCTATCAGTGGAAGAACTGCAGCATCCTCTGGATTAAATGACATGCAAATGTCAGTCAAGTCACCAAGGAGAGGCTAATGACTAGAAAGTGAAAAAGCAGAGGGAAAAATCACCTTCAATTCTGATTTAAGTCACTACTCCCCTGTGGTAATCAAATCTAAAGCTGTTTTGAAATTTCTTAAAATATACAGGTATTAAAAAAAGATAAAAGAGCTTTTGATACAGTGCAATCTTCTGAAATGTTTGTAGCTTTGAAATCCCACTACATTTCCTTCTTTACAACTCTGGAGTCTAAGCACTGTGTTCTTAAGGAAGATGTCCACCTAATTATATAGGCAATAAATTCTCTTTGTGGATTAATCTCAAAAGATGAGCATGGGAACTGCTTAAAAAGTTGAAAAATAATTGCATGAAGCCATATCAGACATGAAAATTTACTTTAATATTAACCAGAATCTAAAGTCAAGTGTACAACATTGGAAAGCAAAGGAACTTCATCTCACTGAATGTGTTACTATGAGATGATGGAAGAAAAGTGATAAAACTCCTATCACATTGTGAAACAAACTGGTGCAGACTTGAGCTGCCTCTTCCAGCCAGTTAGCAGGTAAACTGCAAAACATAATGCTGCTTCCTGTTTCACAAAAGGTTTTTGGTTAGAACTGTAGCATCAAAGCATATAATGAGTACTCTTAATCATCATACTTTGTGGAAAGTAGAAACCAAACAAAAGCAATTTGAATCTGCAAACATACAAAATTTAAACTATAACAAGGATTTCTAAAGCAGCAACTGAGTATGACTACAGGCATACAAATGTAAATGCTCTGTGCTCAGCACAGGTGTACTGAGAACTAAACAGAGCAGTTTGCTGATTTGCAGCAATCCACTGTGAACGTAGCTCCAGTTTATAATGATGATAGCATTACACCTATAATTCAGAGCTTTTTAATCCAATGCAAATTTATTCCACTAGCCTCCAACTCCTGCCTTGTTCCTCACCTCTTCTCTGCTATTTAAAGTGTTTTGGTGCTATTGCACTGTCGAATCACTACCTTTCTACTAAAATAATAACCTCTACTGTTAAAATTCATTGCCTATGATGTCCTGGTATGCAACTAAAATTGTATATAATTATACCTACAGATCTGATTTCCAAATATAGATTGTGATTTTTTTTTTATTTTCCTTTACTGAATTGCTGGGGGTTATTTTTTGGTAAAAGCTCTTGATACAAGGGCTAGTGAGATCCACTTTGAGGAGAGTTAACAATTTAATGCTACATTGTTGTTAAGTGGTATACATTTACACACTTTTAAGAAGGTTTTTCTTTTTGTCGCAGTATTGACAGAAGATCTTAAAAAAATTGGCAGCAATATCAATATTTTGCATCCAGACCCTCTTGGTAAAGCTCTCTACTATAATCTCATGAAAATTAGTTGGGGCAGGGGTGACAAACACATTTAATAACTGGGTACCAGTTGAACTGATGCATGCCACAGTGCATCAATCACTGAAGTCCATCTCACATTTCTGGGTTTTGATGAAAAGTTGTGGAACACAAACACTGCATGCATTTCACACATCACTTCAAGGTACATCACAAACCAAAAGAACAGGAAATAAGCACAGAAAATTAAACCCCCTCTAAGAACCAGCATGAAGTGCTATAAATGAAACAGCAATGAGATAAAAATCAAGATCTCAATCAACAATGCGAACTCAAAATTACATTTACAAGATACCAGATATAGCATTTGGGAATAAGGAGTCAGAGTATGATTCAAACAGGTTACACATTCACTGGATAAGCATACTTAGCTACCCAGACACTGATTACTTTTATCACTAGAAGTGGTTAACAAGGAAACAGCATGATCTTAATCATGTATATTTACACTGTTATAGGTGAAGCTTGAGATCTTTCTGGTACAGCTGTGAAAGTCCTTGGGATTGTCTTGAATGTGAGAGACAAGACAGAGGGCTCAAGCAAATGCACAAATTTATAGTCTATTTCCTTGGCCTTCCGTGAGACTTATGAAAATCTAATCCTTCTTCTAAAATTATACACCAACAGCGGCACTTAACTTATCTAAGAGATAGGAGCCTCTTCAGAGCTCCTTAACAGCATGAATCATTCAGTCAACAGAGATCAGTGTTTTCAGAGTGACTCACCCAGTCCTGAGCTGCTCTTCAACAGGACACCAGGTGAATTGCTACACATCACAAAGGAAGCTTATAAATGCCACTTCAAAATAGATACCTAACTTTGAATTGCAAGGCTTCCTCTCATACTTTAGGACCCCCCCCAAAATTTATTTCTTTTGACCTACACTTGGCCCTCCATACGAATGCTTAAAGCACTTTAATGTACACTCTCTTCCTCTACAACAAGTAGAGTTTAAAGGATATACAGGAAGAGATAAGCATTACAAAGTGATGTGAACATACTTGACTGCTCCTTCCGTTGGCCGAATACTTAAAACCAGAGAGATAATTTTGTGGGCCTAAATCTGCATTTCTAAATTTGTCATTTTTCTTTCTAGTGTTTATTTGTGCAACAACAATCAGATCAAGTCCTGGCTACCCTGCCTCCTACTACACACTGTAAACTGCACTGTTATCTGGAGAGGAAAAAACATGTATAAATTGAAACTAAATATACAAAATCTGACAAACATAAAGCCATCATAGTTTCACGGAAGTGAGAACGCACAAAATCATCTGAATTTCTCCAGTGATATGATACATCTTCTGACTTTCTTTCTGTTTCCCTATCCCTGTATAAATAATAATTAACCATATAATTCCTCACTGTCTCAGAGGCAGCTCACACTTATCTTCAAACACCATCAACGCAAGCGGCTGTTACTGAGGAGGCAGGAGGAAGATGTACTTACTCGCCACCTCCAGCGACGCATTATGACTCACAGCCTCCCCGAGGTAGTTCCTTGCCACGCACACGTAGACCCCCTCGTCCGGCCGGCTCTTGCGCCCGTGCACGATGCGCAGGAAGAACAGAGATCCGCTGGGCAGCAGCATCCGGTGGGAGCGCGGGTCATCCTTGTCCGTCTCCACCCGCTCTCCCCCCTTGTACCACTCGATGGTGGGGGTCGGCCTTCCCTCTGCTTTGCAGTTCAGAGTGGCTGGCTCTCCTTTGGAAACTATCAGATCGGAGGGGTGCTCCACGATCCGAGGCGGGAAATCTTCCTGTCGAAGACGGGAACCTGCAAGGTGAAAACAAAGCTTGCTTAGGAAATCCCTGACAGGTACAGTCACGGTCTTGTGCAAAACAACTACTTAACCATTGCCTCGTAGCATAGCATTCAATAAGAGCAATTATTAACATCCTAAAATACACAAAAGAAAACCTTGGTGCATGTTGGGGTGAAATAAAGTTGTCAAGACTGAAGCAGAAGGACGTGGGAAAACTCACTGCAGTTACAGTGACAAGGGTGGTTCACTCCCCGCATTCCCTGGGTGTACATGCTAATCACCTCCAGAAAGTTCTCTATAAGATTATTGTTTTAAAACTGCAGTGATATTTTGCATATTCCCAATCCCTCTTTCCTACTGGACCCTCACCCTCAAACTCCACCTCTATCCTACCTTACATAAATTGGGTTTACCCTTGCCCCTTTTGGTGCATCCCTTTGTACTGTGATTGCCTTTGTCCGTTTTTCCATATTAATAAAAATCCTCTTCATTTTTGGGTCACCCATCTGTGCCCATCCCTCATTTTTAATTGCCAAGTTTGGAGACCGCTCATCAATCTCCTTAGCAGTTTAGGGGTCTGTCCATCCAGGCTGGACCCTGAGTGGCCACAAGTCCACTTCACTGTGGGCAAAGTTCTCCAAGTGAGTATGTTCAAAAGCATTTTTTCAACAGGGGACCTAATATTAGTGAACGGCCATATTCCTAAATCACATCAATCTTTACATGGATCTATTCATTTACATAAATTTATACATACATGCATATGCATATCTAGAACTACAAAAACTAGTCCTACAGATACTCCACAGAGATCAGACAACACCAACCAGCAGAACTGGCACTTCTAATCCATGACCCAAAGCCATAGCCAACCTCACGTGACCTTCTGGAAAGGCCATTTAGTCATGCAGTGTCTGTAGAGTAACTCTCAATTTCCAGTGCCCAGGGTGCTGCTTTGTTTCACTTGTACTATTGTCTCTTGAGTTCCTTGTTAAATAGTGCCATAGAAGTATATATCAATGTATGAAGGGCTTGATTGCTTCCTACACCTCATGCATCACAAATTTCACTTTATAAAATTCTAGATGCCTCCAATCTAGAAATAACTGAAAGGCAAGAGCATCCAGCATAAAATAAGTTACAAGCAAATACAATACTCTTCTAGACAAGATACTTCCAAACAAGATGCTCATCTCGAAAAGCATTAAATTTCAGACTATTTCAAAATTTGAGCTGATAACTTGCATAAAGAAAAAAAAAAAACAAAAAAAACCAACAAACCCCAAACCAAACAAAAAAAATCCCAAACAAAAAGAAAACACAAAACAAAGGAAAAAAAAAAAAGAACAAAACCAAAAAACCCCAAACTCCAACAAACAAACAATCCTAGTCATAGTATGCATAGATATTTATCACATACAAACACGACAACCTACTGGGTATTGAAAAATTCCAAATTGGGAATAAACAGCTATCAAAATTTTTAAGGTTTTAAAATGTTGACTCAAATTCAAATTACTGTTTTCCTTATTTTTCTTTGTCTTGAAGCACAACTTTGCCATGGATAAAAATCAGTCTCTTGGGTCACTAATTCCTGATTATTAAAAACTCAGATGCCAAGATTCTTTATTAACATTAATAACATGGGGTTTGAACAGCTGTGAAGCACCAGGAAGAAATGCAAAATGTATTCACTGAAGGTTAATAGACCATAAACTGATATGGAAACAGGGAAAGGAGACAAGGAGAGGAGAGGTCCAGAGACTACTGTTTTAAATATAAGCTAAATATGTTCCTTATATATATAAAAATATATATTTATGTATATAAAAGTATTCTAATATGTACAATTTTCATATAATTTCACGTTTTCTTCACCTCAAGCTAGCACTACCACAATGCTCAAAAATCTGTCAGTATGGCCAGACTACATTGAAATACATTTGCATTCTGTATGTAGTGTAACAGGGTAGTTTTACATGAACATTTCTGATCATTAAATGTAAAACACTTCAAACAGCAATAAAGCTACTCTTCACATAAGATTTGGGCAGACAGGACAGAAGCCAAGGAGTTTCCAAACCCCTCTGCAGGCTACACACCCCTGCACAGCCCAAGCCTGCACATCACACCAAAGACAAATTTTAAGCAGCACCTCCAAGAGTTTTGGCACAGGGCAAACCAGTGAAAGGAGAGCTAAGAGCACAAAAAATGAAAACTGTGCCAACCAGCACCGGTCTTTTGCAGCAGCTAAAAAAGCCTCTAATAGACTTCTGTCTGAGAACACATCTCAGTCACTGCAAAGCTGCATTCGTGTCTACTCATCCCAAACTTTTACACAGCTTTTGTGAAAAGCCCCTCATTCAATACTTCTGCCCCTACAAGTGGATTGGTCAATTTCAAATCCCTCTTTCCAAGGTAAAAATGCCTAGAGAGGGATTAGAAACCTTATTTTGTTTATATTTTTACTCACTTCCTATGTAATTCCCAAGGAAAGGCATTGAAACAAAGGATTACAGAGCTAAAATCAATTGTTCTAATACACTCTGGAAAAGTAAAAAGCCAATTTCAATGTCAGACATTTAAAAGGCAGTTAAGTCATTTTAAAAACCAAAGTTTTGACATATGCTAGTATGTACCTAGTTTGTATTTTCACAGGCACTGCTAGCTAGCCAGCACACAATACAGTACAGGCCTCCTATTGTTTCTGTCAGCCTGGCCCAGACCACAAATAAATGAAATACCATTTTCAGATATATTGTATGCAAGCTTTCCACACTGACGTTTAACTGGCTGTGCATGTACTTCAAGCACTGTACAGAATGAAAGCAAAAACTTTCTTGAAAACTGAGACTCAAAACACTAAGCAGGGAAAAAAATCCTTCACAATCATCCAGGAATGCTCATATATATTTTTATCTTTGCTGAATAATATTGGAGAAGATAAATGACAGAAACATCTATTACTTTTTATTTTTTTAAATCTTAGGATTTTATAAAGTAACATTTCTCTAGCAAATTTCATAACACTGCTTAAATCAGACAGGGACAAAAGTTGCATGATTAGCTGACTGGCACATAGTGAGCATTAACCACAGATTTAGTGACAACTGCCTGAGGGGTATAATGGCCTTGACAACCAAGTTATAATCTTTCTACATATCTACACTTTTTCTTTTTTTTTCATCTTCCTTTTCTTTTTAGCCATTTATCCAAGCTGCATTTATGTTTTATTGAGAAAAAATAGCTTCAATTATCAACATAAATCTTACAGTGGGCACCAATCCTATAATTTTCCTGTCAAAAATCCTTCCCAGGAGATACTTGATTTTAAAAAAGAAAAAAAAAAAAATCTCCAAAAGCTGAGCACCTAATACATACTGGATCTGCCATTAAATATACAACAGAGCTGCTGTTTCTTTTCCCCAAAGATGACAGCACTGGGTTATAGGAACTAACCAACTTGTGTTCTCTGCTTTTATTACAATTCAAGTCTTTCATAAAAAGTCAATTGGATACCACCAAATTAAAGTACCCCATACTAATTATTTCATGCTGCTGCTTAAAAGAACAATTACATGAAATCATGTTTCCAGTTTCTTGGACTGTGCCACAACAATTTTTACAAGAATTCAAACAGTGACATAAACAGATGTGAAGATTCAAAGAAAACTTACATTACATAAATGACAAACTCCTAGAAGCTAAGTGTTGCCTTTACTCTCACCTTAAAACATCCTGTTGGTAGCAATTTAAAACATAACTTATTTATAAACAGCAGCAAGTATATTTAAATATGAAAGCTGCTGATATCAGGAAAACACTGTGTACAAACACATTCTCCTCTGGGGGAAAACAAAAAAAGTTCTGTGCTATTGGAACAAATCAGTCGATCTAAACCTGAGCTCAGATGGATATGGAAAACCTCATTTCCCAAGATCTCTATATCTAAATAGCAATTTATCATAAATATTATAAAATACTGTGTGACAGACTGCATCCTTAGCCAAATTCCTAAGGGTCAGTATACTCTTGGCCCTGATTCTTTTCAATTCCACAAATACTGTATTTAACATTGATTTTCAGAGCACAAGAACCTTGGTCTTTTTTTCTCATTATCGAAACCCTATGTAAGATCTGAGTAACTAGCCTAATTGCTACCAAAATAATTAGTAAAATGCTAACAAACAAAACCACAAGTTGAAAGTCAGTGTTAGGTGATGCTTGCAAACAATCATATTAATCAGAACACAAGAGCTTCCCCAATTCCCCATTGTTTCCAGTATTAATTTAACCTCTTCCAGAAACTTTTCAGAAAGTGGAGGGGAGTATCTTTGTGGTTTTACATAAGTTGACTGGAAAGATGTTCTTGTGGTCAGAAATCTTTCCCTAATCCTCAGGTTAAGTATACCCCCAAATAGTAAATACCTCATTCCTCATGTGCTGGAAGTGCCCTATAATTCAAATCTCTCCATAAACTTCTTGGAATTTTATGCCTTTGACATGCAAATTGCAACCTTTTCCTTTTTTACCAGCCTCCTGGATTCTGTGTTGTTGCTGCTGCTCTTAGAAGTCACAAACCTAATTTCGTCTGGTTTTCCCCTCCAAAGATTTGCTCACGTTTTCCTTGTCTTAAATTTTGTTTTATCCTTTTTGAAGTTGGAAGACCCAAACCATACACCCTCCAGAGGCAAGCAGACTTTGAGTACTATTTCAAGCACACACTGCAAAACAATATCACATCATGCTACAGGGCAAAAATAACTAAAGCATAAATCAAAGTATTTTTCTGAAAGAGGTTATCTGCAGGTACAGGGCAGAAAAGCCAAAGCTACTGAGTTTGCTTTGTTGCACAGACAACAAATAATTTTCACGGAAAAACAAGAGAACTAGGAAGATCCACAGAGATTTTGTCCCATTCATTTTCTTTCTCTCAACTTCTCCACTCTTTTAATAGTCCTACTCTTTGTATATTACCCTTGTGCAGCTTCAACAAAAGACCTGATTTCCTGAGCTTTGTAGCCTACAAGAAGTGCATATTAGAAAGCAACTATTTTGACATTTCCTTTTCAGGGTCTGTGTCGTCCTTTCACAACCAAAGTAATTATTAAAGACAGTAATGCTGTGCCTATTTGGATTTTCCAAAAATAGTTCTATCAGAACTGAAATTTTATTGTCTAATTCTACTTTGCTATAAAGCAAAAGAATAAAAACTGCATTTAACTAGTATTTCTGAAACACTGGTTGGAGAATAGCATTGTGTTTTACTTCAGACTGAGGAAGAAGGCCTGGAAACAGAGTTTTATTTACAACAGCTGTTCATTTCTAACATCTGAACATTAACCATATATTCTAGAAAAATAAAGTATGCACTTTTTACCTAAATCCTGCCTTTACTTTGTACACTCATAACTCCTTTTAAAGGATGCCATCTTTATGAACAAAAGGGTTCCCCTGCAAGTGAGAGTATTTATACACTAAGGAGGAAAATGTGTAGTTGGAATTTAACAGCACTGTCACATCAGCTGATTAACGCTCACCCAGGACTACAGGTTTATTGAAATGCATTTCAAGACATGGTAAATGGTTCCAAACACTGATCTGGGAATAGGTCCAGTTCTTTTCAACAAATACCATAAAATGTGACAAGTAAGGCTCCCACTTTGGATCAGGGGAACCTGCAATTATCCTACATCTTCCCAATGAAGAGAAACGCTCCATTTCTTTCCATGAGAACACTGTGGAAAACAGGTGAGCAAGATGTAAATTAAAAGCCCTGGACACTGCCTGATCACTCCCACCACAAAACCACAGTGATGCTCTCTGAAACAGTTATTTCAGTTTACATCACTGTGTCAAGGAATCCTTGTTTTCCTTCCCTAATTAGTATTGAAATTTCATTCATAGATGAAATTATTAATTTTTTCTTTTAATTATTTCTCCTACTAAGGGATATTTTGGGGTAAAGCAAAATAATTTGCTTTAAAAACAGAATCTGATTACAAAATGTGGGCCATGACTTTTAAAATAATTCTGTAGACAGCCACAAAACATTTTTTCCCCCACTCAAAAGATAGCAACAAAAACCACTTCAAGGTTAAGACACCATGAATTACAATTGCATTTCTGTCATAGCTACCACACTATCAGGAGATGTCAGAAACCAGTAATTTACTGTACACTTATGGAAAAAAAAACCTAGGGTAATGACAGAGTGCCTGGAGTTTTAAGCCATGTCTGTCTGTCTCTTTGAAATAAGAGATTAAATGGGAGCTGTACTAAAAATGCCTCAAATCCAGACTGATCTCATGCCTGGCACTTACACTGAGATGTAACCCAAACATTGGAAGATACAGACATTCAATTTACACAATATTCATGACCTGGTCAACTGAACAGGAGTTAAAGTATTGTAGCAATAAGCTAAATAAATAAAGGAGAAAAAAAATTAGAAGTTTATATATCATTGGTGTAAATGGTTTGCTTCTGTCTTTTATTCAGCAGTAATTCTGGACATATGTGATTAGGTCAGAAAAAGCCATGAGTTCTAAGCAACAAAATCTTCTGGAAACCTGTACATTATCTTATAATTATTTCAATACTCTGCCTGGTGGGAACGGGGGGAAAAATTGGCAAATAATACATTGATCAGATATTGACACTGAGTCTCCATTGATGTTCCTAAGGACATATTTCCCAGGAGATGCTAAGAGAGACTTGCTCTCTGAAATAATCACTTTTAACAAAGAAGCCCAAAGTGGCAACAGTAAGTGTCATGCTTTAGTTTCTTAATCCAAAATTAAATTCAACTTTTCCAAATGCTCCTGAACAAACCACTTATTTTCAAGAGACTCAGCTTTACACTCAATCTTTGTTACTTGAACACATGCTACTGGTTTGTGCAGCAGTTGGCATAAATAAGTCCTGACCTGGTTATTCATTAAATTAGCTAGAATATAAATTTAAAATAATGATATTTATATTGCATCATGTAAGAGGCTGACATTTACATAAAACCCCAGGCAATAGCTAATGTTCCCAGGGTAAGAAACTGGTCAGTTTTATTTTTTCTTTCCCTCAGCTGTGTTTCCTGGTAAGATATTTATCTCATCTGACTTTGGTGGATGTTGGAATAGTCTGAGATGTCACTATTTAGAGCACTGACTTTTAAAACAAAAACTCCCTCAATAAAAACAACATCCCACACCAAACTGTTAAGCTAGGAATAGTATTTTCCCTTAAGGGAAAAATTAATGAAATTACAGAAATATTTTCATTAATAATGCAAAATTAGCTATGACCCAGTGAGCAACTCCACCATATTAAAAACCAAAAACAAGTACAACGGTAATAAATCCAATTTCATTACTCCTTTTGTCTTTGAAAGGGCTGGAGTAATGCTGGGAGGTATTTTCTGACCTGGGATGACACTGAGAAGTACCCAAGACAAGGCTGAGAATGGCTGAGCTGTGTCTGGTGATTTGGATGGGAGAAGCTGGCAGCGACCACACCAAACTGCAGGAGGAGGGGAGCAGTGGGGTCAGGCAGGAACACAAATGGGGGACATGGTGGGAGCTGCTGGAATGGCTGTCAAGAGCACGAGGGAAAAGAAGTGGCAAAGCATTATGGAAAGGATGCAAATGTTAAGCAGAGCTGAAGTAAAGAGCAACAGGGAAGACCACTAAGGAAACAGATATTTGAACTATATTAAGGTAATAGGATTTGATGAAAATTTGTTAATTCTGTGGACAACAGAGCTGGAAAAATACTGAAAATGAGCACTGGTCAAACACAGGAGTGGGGACACAGTGGGAAGGTCTGAGACAGCTCAGAGCAATCCCCTCTGCCCTGTCCTCTCCCTTGGCAGATGGCATTCCCTGCACAGGCAGCTGACAGCTCTGATCTGCTGTCAGCAGCCTGAGGAGACAGTAAATGGGGAAGTGTGGGGACTGAGGCTGCTGTGAGTCATATCACAATTGCCACTTCCAGGGCTTGGTTTGCTACGGAGCAGGGAGGGAGGGAGGATTAGGAAACAAAGAAGAGGCAGTCAGGCTCTATCTTCTATCCTTGTCCTCGATCACGCTTCATCCCAAACTGGAAGAGTATCTCACTGGCTGTGAACTGCTGCTTTGCCATTTGGACAGGAAAACAACCCTGGAAAAAAACGAGAGTGCACCAAAACCAAAGGAGGACTCTTAGCTGCACTGATGGTACCAAATAAACTTCCAATTGAGTGACAATGCCTAAGACCTAAAATTATGTAGATACATTATATAAACTATTACTATATTAATATAGTTATATATTTTATTAATTTTCTTCATATACGTGCTGGTAAATCAGATGTCAGACATACTGATGCCAGCCATTTTTTGCCTCACCTGTAGGTTTGATTGTCCATAATCAGTGTCAAAGATTTCACCTATTCATGGCACAATTACAGCACATTAGGTTATATTATTCCAAAGATTAATCTGTGTAGACAAAACATAAAATATCCCTTTGGATGATCACACTCATTCACAAAAATAAATCTAGAGATAGTCATCATTTTGGGGCTATTCTTTTTGTAAAAAAATAAAAATAATGAAAAACAAACACAGTGCTTTTTCTTGATAATATTTCAGATATGTTGCCCCCAAATTCTTCCAGACTTTTCAAAGTCGCCTCCAACCATGCTTCTAAGCTAATTGCCACTTCCAAATTTCAGTGTGAGATTGAATCTGCTATTGATCAACTGCATGTTCAGACCTATGAGATGCTGAGAGAAGGGAAAAAGGATCCCCATTTCTGCAGGGCTATTGGGAGGCCACAGAGGCAGCAACTCTCGATGGGACCAGGGGTTTTCTCCTCTCAGCTGTGCCAGGGAACATTGCCCAACTCTGAGACAACACAAGTATTTTAGCACCCCAGCCAGCAGCACTCCTAGGCTGTGCCTGGGCTACACCTCATACAACTGAGGTTGCCTTTTCCAAACTGGATTTAAAGAAAAATATGATGATTCAAAACAGCTGTCTGAAATCATACTCTTTAAGATTACTGTAAATCTGCTTCAGATGCAAGGGGGAATGAAACATCAAAACTGCCCTCATGAATCCAAATGTTAGGTGTTTACAGGAGGTGTATGCCAGCTCAGAAATAAGTTTGAATTTAAATATTTAGTTGTTAATTAATTCAGCAATTATTAACAAGGAAACAAAAATTAGTATTAAGCAGTTTAGTTTCCCTATTCTTCTTATTTTAATGGACTAAAAATTTGAATTAAAACAGCTTTCTTTCATTCCATTAAATACATTTGGCTTCTTGTATGACTTTAAGTTTGGAAAATTACAAAAGGTCGAGATATTTTGAATTACAAGTTGCTACTGACCTAACAAGATTGACATGTTTTTGATATATATGGAAGGGTAGAAGTTTAAATCCAAATTTAAAAAAAAAAAAAAAAAAAGTGCATTATGTACTCTTACATAAAACATACAGATCAGTATAAATTAAACTGCTTTATCAGTTTAAAAAATTTAAATTAAATAACCCCATGCTGAAAAGTTGCCTATGCCTACCCTTTTTTCAATACATACTTTTATTCAAATATAAAGCTAAGTAAATGAACGTTAGAAGCATGAAAGATAACATGCTTTCAGGGAAAAGCAATAAATAAGTCCTCCTGACTTACTCTGCATAGCAATCAACACTATATACACAGTAGGTATGTTTTTATACCTAATTTTCCCCAATATAAAGATTTGTCAAAACAGCAAAATTTCACCTAAAGTAAGCTTACATCCATCAATGGTATCGCAATAATCTTTTGCTGAGAAACACTGTAAAGTTTTCCCTTTAACTGTGTTTGAATTTCTTCGTTTAAGAGGCCAGAAAATCACAGACTATTTTGGGTTGGAAAATACTTCTGAGATCACCAAGTGCAACTTGTGACTGATCTCCACCTTGTCAACCAGACCATGGCACTGAGCTCCACGTCCACTCTTTCTTTAAACACCTCCAGAGGGAGTGACTCCACCACCTCCCTGGGCAGCCCATTCCAATGCCTAACAACCCTTTCAGTGAAGAAATTCTTCCTGATATCCAGCCTGAAACCACACGGGTGCAGCTTGAGACTGTGTCTCCCTTGTCCTGTCAATCATTGTAGCAATTACATTGAGACCTACTGGACTGACACCATCATCAGCCCTTCATTAAAAACGTTTTGTGCCTTTTCTCAATGAGCAGCTGCACACAGCACTGACTTCTCTCCTCTCTGCAAGTTTCCTTCTTCCTTCTGCACGACTGGCAAACCCCAACCTGTCCCTTACCCAGCTGCCTAGCCCTGTCTGTCCCTCACACAATATCACCTTACCTTGTCTGTGCCTTGCACAACTGCATGTCCCTTCTTCCTCACAGCACAGCCAGCAGACTCTATCCCAAACTGCAACAGACTCTGGGTCTCAAGCTCAAACTCTATCTGTAACTTCTCTTAACCAGCTGCTCCACTCATTTATAACCCCCATCCTCACAGGGCAGGCAAGGCTGTCTCCACTTCTCAGCAATCAGTACAGCTGTAATCCATTGAGGAAAACTCTCTTCTGCACTATCCTTACAAACAACCTTCCCACATACTGCGTTTGGTTCATGTTCCTTCAAAGGTTTCTTTGGTTCCAAAATCAAACTGAGAAATCTGAAATCTTCCACACAGCCAATTCTTTTACCTTTGTTCCTGCTTACACCTTTGCACAAAGCATCATTTTGCAAAGCTCAGCTGAATCCAACTGCAGGTGAATCACACACAGCCACATTCCAGGACTTCCTTGAATGTACAAAAGTATGGGTCCAGAAGACTCATGCACTGAGTTTTTTCCTCATGAAGAAGCATTATCATCTTGGTCTGAAGTCCTACCCCATGGCATGACTGCTGAAAACCTAGTGAAAAGTGATCAGAAATGTCAACCAACATCTCTGCCACCCCTACACCTTTCCAGCTGGATTTCAGTTTGGTTGTGTGAAAATGGTACAAAACCACCTGAATACATCACAGGGAAGACTTCATTCAGTGACTATATATATCAAATGGACAGGAAAAAAAAGCATATTTATCAAGTTGTTTCTGATGAAAGAAAATGTAAGAAGAAATATTATCAGATTATTTTCCTGAATATTCATATGAATTCTTCAGAAAACTTGTGGCTAAGAGCCTGGGTGTTCAGCAGCCTGAAATGTATTTAAACATGTAAACCAAAGCTTTTGAGATGTTATATATGATAGGCACACTCAAGAAAGATACTTAAGTAACTCCAGTTTTCAGCAAGTTATTGACTTGTTCAAGACCACAATTTCAGGGATAGTTGTCTGAAGTGATTTATACTTTAAAGAAAACAAAATATTTGAAATGGCCTTTTAAAGGATTAGTAACAAATCCCTAGAGGAATGCAGCCCACCTCAGTCAATTTTCAACCTTAAAAGCAAATTCTGACATATCCAGAACATTAATGAAGACAGTGTTTATACCTTACATAGCATGCTAAGTGTGAGAACTCTGGAGATGAACAAAAATGCTGTAAAATGTCTACTGAAGCTCATTATGGAATGTAAAAAAAGTTGAAAAATAGCAGTAGCTTATCGTTGTTGATGATAAAGTTTAAAAAATGAAGAACATTATTAAAAGTAAGAAAAAAATTTAGAATTATTAAAATAAAAATTCAGAGGTCTATTTTCCATTACTTTAATTTTTTTATAATTATTTTAATAGCTAGCTTAACAACTAGTTTTTGAATAATTATTATAAGGGGTTCTGGTGAAAGGATCACTACTGAGAAACAGATCAATATTCAGTGATCATAAGTGGAAAAAGGAAGGAGAAGGGGAGGTAAGAGAAAAATAGTGCTACACAACCATGAGGCTGAGTCAAAAGCAGAGAGGAATATTCAAGCATAGGAAAAGAAAGACCTCAAGAGCTTCACAGAGCTATGCAAGAAAGATAAAAACAGTAAGTGAAAATGAGAAGAACGGAGGTGTATGATTTGAGAATATTTTTATGTGTAATACAACACCCATACAAGCAAGCAGACAGATTTGTGTGTTTTACACACCTAAATGCTAATGCTGACAAAGCCTTCAAAAATTTTAAAGAAGAGCTGTTTGAAAACAAGGTAAAAGAATTATTATTTTTATTATTACTTCAAGCAGCAATCACTGTAATAGGGTTGAACCCAAGGGTTCAACCAGCAAAATAAAATAGGCTATTGCCAGAAATGAATAAACCTTAGTAGTTCTGGGCACTCAGATTCCTCTATCTTTCTTTTTTTCAACTTTATCAATAGTTCTGGTAGAAGAGATTACTTCTCTGCATCAGGCTTGCTTCACTAGTTAAGATATCCCCACACAGAGAGGCAAGTGGAAAAACAGCAGCAGCCACCTATAAAAACATGCAGCTAGACTAAAAGAATTCAACTAAGTATGCTCCATCAGCTGAGGAAAGCCATTATTCTCCAGTCTGCAAGACTCTGAGATATGATTATATATTGGAGTTTCCCTTCGAACAAATTAAAGTGCATTTTACAAGGATGTAGAAATGGTGATTAAAAAAAAAAAACAAACAAAAAAAACCCCAACAAAACAACAACAACAAAAAAATCACCTACTTATATTCATATAAAGAAACAAATTTTATCTTAGGTACAAGAATCTCTACTTAGGATTAAGGTAATACTTCTGTTATATAGGGAAGGTACCTGTTTACTAAATTTGTAATAAATTGGAGACAAGAATGCAAAGTGGACTACTTTTAATTACCACCTCCATGCCCTGCTTCTGTCTTTCCTTTTTTCCATGGTTACTCCATGCAGGATTTGGTCAGTATCTCCAGAGAGGTGGAAGTTGGTTGGGACCTTTACTGCCACCATTTAACATAAATATCACTACAAAGCCACACTCTCAAGCAGCTACTCCCATCTCTGCTGCAGCACTGTCCAACATGGGCAGGTGGGTACAAGGAACTAGAGGATTTGTTTGGTTTTATCCTTGCAAAGCATGTCTTTTAGCCAAAAGACTTGAGAGCCCTTTTTTTTTTTTTTTTTTTTTAAATAGGGTTTTCAAGGCTAAACTATTTTTTTTTTTTTTGTATCATGATTATAACCACAACATAGTTTGCAAATGCTAAAAGGCAACCGGTACACAGACTTTCCCATTTTGTCTAAAGAGCTATTTGAAACAAAACCCTAAATTAAGGCTTCCTGAAAGGCTGAAAGCCTTCAGTGGGACTAATTAGACAGAACCACTAGGCCTTGAGGCTCACAGCTGCTCACCAGTACCTCTGCAAAGACTGAGAATTAAACACATGGTATGGGGTTTAAATTGATTAATGGGCATCAGTTGTTCCTCCTCTACAGGTAAAGCCCTAATATCAATCTTTTTATTTTCTAATATACCATTATATGACTAATTAGTAGGCATTATGGCACATCTATCAGTTTAAATGAATTTTTAATGACAATTAATCTGCCCTTTTAAAAAATTCTTACTTCAAATAAATGGGAAATTCTCCCCTAGTGTTTTGATTTAAAACAAAAGCTAAGCAGTGCTAAAAAAAGTCAATTAAAAATGAATGGATGGTTTTGTGAGAGACTGTGCTGCAAATTGTCAGTCCTCTACACGTTACACAGGAATTCTACTCTTAATTTGTTCTGTAATTTTGTGGTTGCTGCAAGTATTTATAAGCTGGTATATCTGCATTAGGAGCACCACACTGGAATAGCAATGGGACTTCAAAAACAGAAGTGAATTGTAAGCAGTCAAGATACACAGGACAGATTAGACAGTATTTGATTCCTTACAAGGACTGTGGTAAACCACTCACTGTCAAGATTATCAGGCAGGAAACAGTGGGGAAGGGCTTGGAAATCTTTATTCCCATCAACTGCATCAATCTGCCAACAGAGCACACCATCATCACTGAGAAACACATTCATCAAGGGAGCAACTGAGTTAATTCATCAACTTCTAAAATAATGATCTAACAAAACATAAATGAAGAAGAAACCAATGCATAAGACTTAGAAGAAGGGAAGAAAAAGATCTCTAAAATACATCAGCCCAACTCCCATATTTTATCACTGGGCTTCAAGGATAGCTCAAAGCTCTCACAAAAGACTCTGTGCCACTCAAACCCACGTTCTTCTTTCAGCTCAAGAGTGGTGTGGTGAAAAGCCACTACAAGTCTTCTCATGATAATACCCCTAAGAGAAACCACTTTATGCAAACATTAGGTACATGGCCTTGACAGTATTTTTTGAAAAGTATCTACATATGAATAAATAAAAATGGAGATTTTCTTTTAGGGACATATAACGCCTATGGAGTGCAGAGGAAAAAGAAAATGACTCATTATAAAATATTTTTTTAACATTCTAAGCAGAACTTTATACAGAATTAGCACACTTGGTGTGAAAGTGCCTAAGCAAGCCAAAATAAAATCTCTCCTTTCTTCATGCCTTGCCACTTTAGTAATGGTAAATTAGTCACTTCCATCTGGAAGGAGCAGTCCACAGATTTCAGGTGTCTTTGGGGTGTTTAAGCCCTTTCTTTCAAAACCAGAGAGGGTCTGTTTGTATCAACAATTACAGAAGTCCAGCAAATGGAAAAGTTTCTGCTCCAAGGGTACTGATCAATTTTACATAAGGCAATTGAAACACCAATTCTAGAATAAATCAGTTGTGGCTTGTTTACAAAACCCAATCTCATAGGTCTGAGAATGTGTTAGTGGACAGAATGTCCTCAAGACCATAAGAATAATGGTAGGTGTGTGGAGTTTGAGACCATGAAACTGTGGTGTTTGAGATCCTTGGGGCAGCAAGGAGGGTGAGAAGCACACTCACCACCCTGGACATCAGGACAGCAGAGGGTCTCTCCAAAAATCTCCTTGGCAGGGTGCCAGGGGATAGAGCCTTGGTGGGAAAAGAGGCAGCTGAAGACACTCAAGGATTGCCTCCTCCAGGCTCAAGAACAATGCACCCCTACAAAGAGGAGGTCAGGGAAGACTGCCAGGAGGTCTCCACGGATGAACAAGGAGCTCCTAGACAAACACAAGCAGGTAGCTTAGTGAGGATGGAATAGGGAAAGTAGCCTGAGAGGAACACAGAGCAATTGTCTGAACAGGCAGGGAGATCATTAGCAAAGTTAAAGCACTGGCAGAAGCAAATCTGAGGTCGGTACTGGGACCTGTGCTGTTTAAAATATTTTGGTGACACAGTCAGTAGGATTGATATGCACCCATGAATCCAACTTTATAACAAAAACTTAACCACTAACCTAAAGCAAAGCAACAGACCCCAAAAATATCCTCCATCCTAGTTAAAATAAATGTCTTCAATGCTTAAAAGCAAAAGGAACACTCATATAAACATGTAGCACCAAGCCATAGTGGAGATCATCCCTGACCTTGAAAAAAGCCTTTCTTGGTATACTTCAAAAGGAAAAAAAGGACCATTTTCCTGTTAATGCTGTCATAATGCCCACAGTGAATTACTAAAAATCATTACTTTTATGTTAAAAGCTCTCACAATGACAAGAATGAATTAGCAGGGGACGGGAAGGAAAAGACAAGTAATGCTTAAGAGGCCTATCTCCACAAAACACTGCTGGGAATGCAAATCTGTACTTATTAATATTGCTCATTGTAGTCCCCTCTCCTTGCAGTGATTTACCTGCTCTCCTTTGCTAATGCACAATCTCCTCCCCCCCACACCCATTAAGAAGATTCCTTTCCTTACAAATACCTGTCACTCACCCCACAGCATGATGGCTCTCCACTGACACAGAACTCTGCTAATAATGCTATTAATAACTACTGGTGGAAAAAAATCTGCAGGGGAAGACAAAATTGCAGTGGCAAATAATGCATTGTTTCCAACATAGACAAAGCAGTACCCTACTTGGGACAATAAGCCAGAGGGGCTGAAATTTCAGTGCTGGAAAAAGGAATCTACCCTTAAGAATTACTTCATGTGAGGGGAAGAGGGAAAAGGCAAATTTCAGCAAGTGAACGCAAGAATTATTCAAAATTTGAAGTAATTAGTATCCCTCTTTCACTGGACTGCCTTAAGAAATTCTGCAAACAATCCATACATGTTCACCAGAAACTACTATTGAATAGTAATCCATATAACTTAAGAGATTTCTGTGAATCATAAAAGGTAAACATTACTAAAATAAAATATAACCTAGTAACAATAAAGCTGGCTGGCCCATTTCCTCCAAGTAAATATGTTTTTAAGTTCCTCTTTCAATCAAAATGTGATAGATGGCATTATAACTAGGTACTGTTCTCAGGATGAAAGATTTCTTCAAACAGCTAAAAAAGAACATTCACAACAGGGAACCCTTAAAAAAACCCTAACATGTTCTTTATACTTGTTCCATTTTATTTTTAAGGTCAACATATTGCTGCATTCAGATGACAGTATCTGTGACAAAGATTTTTATTCATTATATCAAATCTTTATACCTTAAAAAACCACTATTTTTCTTGTCCTCCTGAAAAGGGCTCCCAAATAATTGTTATAGGACCTTCTCAGGTCTGCAGAACCAGCTGCAGAGAAAGATCTGACCAATTATGATTTTTTTTCATAAAAACATCCAAAAGAAAATGTCTGGTTAAACAACCAAGGGGAAAAGATGTAATGTGGAGCTACAAAGACATCTATTATGTCTTCATATTGCTCCCAACATAACGCCCAATAGCTAATTTTAGTGCCATAAATGCATAAATTTAGCTGAGTACAGCTGCCTTCCAAGTCTAGCAGGATTAAGAAATCCCATGAACTCCTACAGAAGCAGCAGGTCAACCCACACTCTGGGACAGGAGAACAAGAATCTAGGAATATTATAACACTGTCATGAGGGAGATCAGAACAGGAACCCTGGAAACAACTTATAGTTTGGTTGTTTCTCCTTGAAGAAACTCGATGGAAACAAACAACAGCTATTTTCAAGTAATTTACTGCAAATGACATTCATAGGGACATTCATAGTGCAATCGAGTTATGCACAGTACTAATAAATTCCTTGTATTTTTGGTAATGAAAAAGTACAGTCTTGCAGAACTTGTCAGCAAATGAACTTAGATTTCTCATTACCATTAAATTACATGGGTCAGGTGGCTCATTTCAATCAAAAAAGTACCTACAACATCAGTATTACAGACTTCCTAACTTAAAGACTCAGATTATCTAACATTAACCAAAGTTAAACATTATAAAAGAATCACACAAGAGCCAAGCACAAGAAACTTGCTCATAATGAACAATTAAACCTCAAGTCATTACCTGAGAGAAATTGTCTCCCCTTCCCATAACCTCTAGCACTCACAATGCCATCATCATCTCACTGCCACTGCCCATAGCTGGCATAAGTTGGATCTTTATTTAACTTGCTTTTTTCTGCCTTATCCTCCGCACCTTTTTTTTTTTTTTTTAATAAAACTCTTCAGATAAATTCAAAATAGAACTATTGTGTCTTTATTCTCCTGTCTTGACTAGATCCTCATTTACAAAGCACAATTTTTGCTTGGACTTGCCACAAGTTTCAGGGAACAGAAGTGATCAGTATTGCTCTGGAGTCTGACCTTATATTACTTTCATTTCAGATATTGGTAAATGCCTCAGTGAGCCACAGACAAAAGCACCACCATGCTTCAGCACATCCTCCTCACACAAGTATACATTTTAATAAAAATGTCTACAAATACTCTAAATCATCACCATTTACAACATAATTTGCTTAGAGCATCAAGCTGTTTCTGCCAGCCACAAATAGCAAGACTAAGCAGTGTTGGTTACTACTGGAACACATCATCTCAACTTGTGTGCTCTCTTCCTCTCCCACATCCTTATATTCAACCAGAATAATTTTTGAAGAAATGGATAGTCCAACTCCCACTGGCAGAAATAAGTCTTCCTGAAATACTTCAGTGGCAGAAGACACACTATTAAATTTGGTCAATGCACCATCAGTCCAGTTGTAAAAACTTATCTACATGCATCAAATAGTTTCCAAAAGAACAAAACAATTTAAACTAATGGTCTGAAAAATTAGCTATTTTACGTTTTATTTCTGTCCAGATTGCCCTACAGCTTCTATATTGTGATATAACTTGCCAACATATAATTCAATACTGGAGAATCAACAGAGAAATTCACTGGAAGCTCAAAAGGAAAGAGAAGTTGAGGGAAATTCCAGTGTGAATCACCATTGAGGATCCTTGGGAGGGGAATAGAAGGGAAGAGAGGAACTGAAATAGCTCCTCCTGAAAAGAATGTTTTCCTATTAGAGTTGGAAAGAACAGTTGTGGATTCCTCAGACAGATGGTGTCAATAGATGTTAGTCACTTTGGCAGTATGGTGATGGGGCTCACAAAAAGCCACTTAAAAACTCCATACAAACAAAAGAGAAAGTACATTAAGAAGTTGATTCAACTTTCCAGTACAAGACACTGTTTCCCACATACCACATAAAGCCCACTGCCATTCATTCCAGTTTGCTGTTTGTTTCTGCTGCAGTTTTACAGGGGTAGACTGAGACTCAAAGTGGGACAGCTTGGCTTCCCAAGTGAAAAGCCCAGATCTGAGGGCTTTCCCAGGTGCTTCTGCACCTTTGCTTTTGTGTAGGAACTCAACACACACAGGGCTCTTTCCTCAGCCCATGTGACACCTAAAATTGGAAATCATGGTGGCCAATGCCTCTCCCTCTGGTAATGTAGGATGTTTAGCTCCTACTAACGTGATCACAGAATCATTTAAGTTGAAAAAAACCTTTAAGAATATTAAGTCCAACTAGCACTGTCAAGTCCTCCACTAAACTATGTCCCTAAGTGCCACATGTACACATCTTTTAAATACCTCCAGGGATGGTGACTCCACTGTCTCCCCAGACAGCCTGTTCCGCCCTTCCTGTGAAGAAATTTTTCCTAATAGCCAATCTAAACCTTCCCTGGCCTGGTTTGAGGCTATTTTATCTTGTCCTATAATTTTTTACCTGGGAGAAGAGCTCCACCCTCACCTGGCTGCATCCTCCTTCCAGGAGTTGTAGAGAGCCATAAAATCCCCTCTGAGCCTCCTTTTCTGCAGGGGGAAAACACTCCCAGCTCCCTCTCACCAGACTCGTGCTCCAGACCCTTCCCCAGCTCTGTTCCCTTCTCTGGACATGCTCCAGCCTCTCAATGTCCTTCCTGCAGTGAGGAGCCCAAATCTGAACACAGGACTGAGGTGTGCCCTCAGCAGTGCCCAGCACAGGGACAGTCCCTGCCCTGGTCCTGCTGCCACACCATGGCTGATCCAGCCCAGGTGCCACTGGCCCTCTTGGCCACTGGGCACTGCTGGCTCATGGTCATACTTCCTTATATTTTATGTAATCAATTCTTAATTCTTAAATAATTTAAATCTACCTGCTTTAACTCTCTGAATCGACTTTTCAGAAGTGTGTAATGCCAACAGGTATAAATAACACATTCTTAAGTAAAAACACTTGAGTATAAAATCCTTCATAAACCATACCAACTTGCTTAGTTTCTACTGAGAGGAAGTCTAGCAAGGGAAAAAAACATCAAAATTAAATAAAATAAAGTACATAGAATTACAATATTACTACTGAAAAAACAATTTATTTTCATAGAACATGGTAGGTTAAAAATAGCTAAATTTGACAAAGTACCAAAATGCAATAGGAAAAACGTCAACTTTGTATTATGCATAACCTATTAATTGGCATAGACCTGTTTAAGTTCAACAAGTATATTTTACTCTATCAAATTCAATATAGTTAAAAATACATATTCTTAGGATTACTCTCTTCCTCTCTGTCTGTTCACTGATTAAAATAAGCTGTAGAAGTAATGTTAGACAGTCCTTCTGGTGGCAAGGAACTCAAATATGCATTTTTAATTCTCAGAAACATTTAGAACATTCCTGAAACCAGAGTCCAACCCACTGTCCTACTTTATCCCTCCAATGAGAAGTTTAACTTAGAGAAGCAGTAGTTGAATCCTGGGGGTTTTTGGCTTTTTTTTTTTTTTTTTTTTTTAAGCAGAGGCAGATGTTTAACACAGATCACCCAAACTCAGAGAGGACAGACATCTAGTTCCAACAATCTTGGTTGTCAGGCATGTAGAAAGGAATGCCTTAGCCAAACAAAGACAAGGTTGGTCTTATCACAGGTGATGCATATGGTCAGAAAACTCCTTGGAAAATGATCAAGAACTAAGAGCCGAAGAATTATAATTTGATTACCCACAACAAAGCATTCCACCTGCCTAGCACAAAACCTGAGTCATGCAGCTGCTGCTTTAATTACAGAAGATTCATTGGTTATAACTCTGCCTGCACTAGCATGGCAAATATATCTTCAAGAACATCTTCCCTCCCTTTGTTTCTGCGCTAGAAGGGGAAGCTCCTCTGGAAGAATCCACAGGACTCACCTGAAGACAGGGCAAAGCTCCTGGAGGTGAATACAGTCATATCCAAGCTAGGGAAGGCAGCAAGACCTTAGTCTACTTAGAAGATTAACTCTGACCAAACCATACTTACACATGGAGAAAACACAGCATGTAAAATACCAATGACACAAGTCTCCCAAAGTCCTTTCTGCCACTCCCTGTCATTAAAGTCCATCTTTGGTCTTTCCTTAAAGCTGGATCCTGAACTGCAAGCCCCACATGAGGCTATTCTTACATGACCAGTCTGATAATGGGGAACCATCACCACCTTTACAGTGTCTTCCATTAAAAGAAATGATAATATAAATATATAGCCATGTATGAGGATTTGTTGGCATTTACAAAGGATCTTAATCCAAGAAAGGTAAAAATGACTTTGTTTACAGCATTAGTCTTAAAATACACAATCTGTAAAATATTACACTGCTATTTCATCCATCATTACAGCTCTTTTGTATGTTTTGAAGCCAACTATGTTTACCTGAAAAATAATTTGGTTTCTACTGAACCACAACCTGACACACACAAAAGGCAGCTCCTGCCATTTCCTATTGTTTATACAAAAGGCAACAGCAACACTGCTCTGTAACCAGTGTTATGCTAAATTTTAATTCACTCAGTTTTATGCTGTTGGACCTGCACTTCTTTTAGGGAAAAGGAAGGAATAGGAGCACTGTGGTCTTATGATCACACAGCAGAATCAAGCCAGGTACAGCAATAAGAAGAGGATGTGAATGCAGGGGGAAGAGTGGAATTTCCTAAGGAAACTGCAGCATTACCATAGCAATGCTCCAATTAGTGTCTCAAACAGACGTAGAAGAAATCAAAAAATGCTTAGCAATGTGGATGTGAGTGACAATGAAGCACTTGTCATTATATATTTTTAAATGGCCCTTTCTATTCTAATGGAACAGAAAATTCACTTTATAAACAACATTCTCCTGTCTGAAATTTCCCAAATTGTAACAAGCTGTTTAAATATACATATTCAAGCTACACCTTTTTCTTCTAAATAAACATAAGGTTCATTATTTTAATAACACTCTTCATTTTTTCTTTACAGCTGAATATTTTCTCAGAGAAAACATTTCCCCCGCTCTCCAGCATGCCTAAACCTGTGTTTGTAATGAAGGAGACAGGCAGCAGTAGAGGATTAAAGGCTTGTCTAAAAGGAGTTGCTGAAAATTGTCAAAACTATTGGCTATTCATGAGAAGGATGAATGTGCTAGGGTGAAAGAAAAAAAATAATCAAAACAGACTTTTATTTGTACGCTATGCAAGGATGAATCTTTTTCACACTAAATAACTGGGTATCATGAACATAAAATAGGGCACTTTGTGATCTGGAGGAACAAATACAACCTCACATCTAGCTCCGAGAAAGAATTTGATGCAAGACAAAGATTTTGGAAGAAAAATAGAGACTCTTACCTCAGGACAATGGATTTGCATTTGGGATTAAAGCATCCAATAAAAAAAAATCTAGCTCCATAGCTAGAACACTAGTGCATCAAAGAAGTAAGACACATAATTGCCTATTATCTTTAAGAAACATTCCTTATAATATAGTAAACTCTGCTATTTAAGTGCATTATGGACAATATATTTGTATGTATAGGATATACCAAAATAAACTAGCAAAATTTATTTCCTTTCTATGAAAATGCTTGGAGAAAAGAAAAGAAAGCTGACCAAGAGGCAGTCATGAGCATCTGTACTCACCAATCAAAAATAAACCCATGTAATAGAAATTAAAACTTATGAAGGATGTGAAACAGGAAACAGACCAGTAACTGCCTACTTATGAACCTGTTCAAAATACTATAAAGCTTCAGCTACCTACCCTGAAATATGTTGGACCTGAAAACTCATACTGATTAGTCCTGTTAGCAATTCCCCAAACTAGCTCTCTCTCAATTCTGACATGCACAGAAACATGAGTGCATCAAAACAAATTGTCATATGGAACCTCTGACTTGATTGTTCTAACAAGTACTTAATATGATTTTTGCATGATTTTATTTATCAGAATTACTAACTGAACTTTGAAGTCTATTCCCATGACGAATTGTTTTCATTTCATAGAAGACAAGGAAGGCAGAAGGAGCTTATCTTTAGAAACCAATATAATTTTTGCTTACAAGGTTTACTCCTTCAGACTGTTCAAAGTGAAAAAATAAGATAAAAAATATAATCAAAATATTTAAGATTTTATCACTCTAGTGAGGATGTCTTAACAGAGTGAGAGGAAATATATTACTAAATATATCCTAGAGAATTCTTGTCTTCTTGATGCTCTTGCAAATGAAAAATGCTTTTTTAAAATTATATTGAGACTGTGTAATTTTGTAGACTTCAATCTCAAATATAATACTAAGAGTTACATGATTAATACCAACACATTCCAAGCAGATGTGACACTTCCTACACAGTTCCAAAATAATAAGGTAGCAACAAATATTACTGCATAAAAGCTAGAATTTTTCCTTGTTGGTAGCAGTTGTAACTACTGTAAACCTAACATCATGTCAGCACTCCAACAATGGACAAATAAATCCAACCCATATTTCCAAGTGTATCTGAAAGTGTCCAAACCTTATCATGGGAAGAGCACTTGGAACATTTAACAATTCAACGTCATGTTTCCTGTAATATACATCAGTAGGCAAGATAAAGTGAATATCCAATACTTCCCAATTACCCCAATAAATGCAGTGAGGATAGATAAAGAATTCTGTGTGTTTTTTGTTTTGGGGTGGGATTTTTTTGCTATTTTTCTTTTTAAATATTTAAAAGCACACACACGGAAAAACAAACGGAACTAGTGCCTCATTGTTAAAGGATATATAAAATATTCATCCCTAACAACATACCTTCAACTGTGAGACTGAAACCACTTCCTTATGATGGCAAGATAATATTGGCTACACTCTAATTTTCCATTGATGTTGTTGAATGGAGTCTTGTTCCAGGGCTACACCCAAAAAAGTAAAATTATTTCAAAAGTCAGTATGTAGCTATTTTAATAAATCTCGTTCTTCAAACTCTCTATCAAGCTCCCTCGTGCCAGAAATATTTCCTTAAAAACCAAATACAGCTAGAGAAGCACCTACTTTTTGGTGAATGCACATAATTAAAGGTGGCCAATGCATCAGAGAGGCCTAACACAGAGGAATTAATTAGCTCAAGTGCTGAATACTTCCCAGATTGTTATTGCCTCTGATGGCTGAGTGCTGTGATCTTCTTCCCTGGCTTTCATGGCATTCTAATTGGTGATTTCTTAAGCCCATTAAAACAAACAAACACACACAATAGCGGCAAAGAAAACCCCCCAAAAACAACAATCACCAAACCACAACACAACCACTAAAAACAACACAAAACCAACCCGAACCTTAGGTTAAACGGGTGGCTATTTACACCAGGTCAAACCAAAAGAGCCCAGAAAAGCATCTTTATTCAGTCAATGAAAATCAAAAACAAAGAAAAACCGCAATGATCAGTCTTCCTAATGAAAACACACTCAAATTACAGCTCTGTTGATGTCCCACATGCAACACACTAGCAGGAAGAGGTGAATACATGACATAAAGAGCTGTTTAAATGCACAGTTTCCAAAAGAATCTATTTGAAAATTCCAATGCCCTATATCAGGTGCCAATTCAAAAATAAACTTCAATTCAGCCTTTGCCTTTTCCCCCAAATTTCTTTTCACTTATGAGCAGAATGTTTTTAAGTTTCGTGGGTTTTACATGTACAGTCTTACAAGCCAGAAATACTCTCTAAAACTGAATCCTATCTATGAAAACGAAGAAATTTTACATGCAATCTTTCAGGTGTGTGGGCACACTGACACACACCTTTTGACACTTTCCACAACTAAATTGTGGAAACATTGATAGAATGGCCTGGGTTGGAAGGGACCTTCAAGATCCTGCCATAGATAAGGACACCTGCTACTAGATCAGATCCTTCAGAGCCTCCAACCTGGTGTTGAACACTGCTTCCTTTAGTTTAATTCACCCCAGAAATAAACAGGCCTCTGATTCTCTTACTTGGTGTGTAAAGACATAGAAAACAAAGTTTAAGAGAAAAAGACTTTGGTTTGACACCTGCCCTGAAACTGGGTATTAGCCCTCAAGACTGACAAGTCATTTCACTGGCTACGAATATCAGCAAAATTGCAGTATTAACACTGACAATATTTAACTCAACTTCTTAAATAAAAATGGCTTTTGATCCCACTTTCTCCCCAAGGGTATTACTTCATATTTAAAAAAAAAAAAATAATTAACTTGGTATGCAACCTAAGACTAAAATAATAATTTCCTATGCTACAATATACATAAAGGCATAATTTTGCTTAACAGTTGCCAGGGAACTATGCACGTTCCAAAACATACCAGATACATTATATAATATCTGACTTTCAAAACAAAATACATATGTATTTCAGAGACATACCTTAACATGTTCAAAGAAAAGTTAACTCAAGCTGTAATTAAAATAAGTAGGGCAGGGCAAGCATGATGTCTGGAATTGACTGCTTAAAAATAATAAAAAAAAAAAAATTAAAAAAGCAAAGTGAAGCACTAAATGACAGAGCAATCACATAATGAACAAGCCAAACCAAGAAATTTTCTGTTGTTACCTCCCACAACACTATCCATGCTAAGGAACTTCAGATCAGGGAAACTGCTGAGGAAGTCCCACATGCAAGGCTTGTTTCTGATTAATTAGTGCAGATCACACGTGGCTGAGGTCCTGTCTGTCTCTAACCCTCCATCACCCTTCTATCACGCTTGCTGTGTTAAACACTGCTTCACAATCTGCTGACATCCAAGTGCCCTCAGATCCCCACTGACCTGAGCTAGAAAATGCCTTCCTAATCCGCAGGCACACGGCTCAGGGCACACCTTTGGACCACCACTGCTGATGTGCAGAAGGCAAGAGAATTCCCATGCTGGGAAAGAGACACCAAACAAAACAGGTACCTGTGCTGGAGGATGTGCCCTCATTCCAGACTAATGTGACAGAGACCTGACTTAGCCCAGATTGCAGCCCTTGAGAACTTAAGGCCATGCTTAGGTTACCCTGAGCACAAAACCCACATAGAATTCCTGCTTCCTTTTATATACAAAGCACATTACAGAGCTGGGAAAAAATAAATATTGAGGAGTCTCTCTTTGCATTTGGCTTTGTTTACAACCCTGAATTCATACAGCCAGAAGGTTCAATGTCTGATGATTCACAGATTCTCTTAGGAGTCCCAGATACAAATGGCAACTACACACAGTCAACCAGGGTGCAACCTGGGACAGTCATTCACAAAAAAAAATAAAATAAAAAAATTAAAAAAAAGTAGCCAAACAAAACACAAAAAACTCCCACAACATAAAATGTGATGATACTTGATACTGTTCTGAATTATCCAAAAAAAATTCAGGCTAAACATTCAATTTGAAGTGCCTATGAACAGGGGAAAGTAGCAAAGTTCCTGATCAAGTGTTTATGAATAAATACTTTTAAAAAAAGTCAAATGCAGCCGTATTCCTGCAGCTATTTGATCAGAAAAATAGGAAATACACGATTAAAGAGTAAACCTTTTGCATAGTTGCACCTAGTGCAAAGACAGAGCAATTGGTATGCAAAGCACCTCATATAAGAAACTTCAATATATCTGCTTACAGGAGGAACCAAAGTACTGGGGCAGTGAAGAACTGCAATTCAAACTGAACAAAATAAAATCTTCCAGTCGCCTGCAGACACTTAGAACATCATTAAAACCAGGTAACCAAATAATCTTATCAGCTAGAGGAGTTTAGTCTTAAGTGTCCCTGGCTAGAACTGAATTAAGGACAATAGCAAAACTGAGTCAGTTGCATTTTCTTTCCTCATTTACTGCACTCTCTTCCAACAGGTGTGTATATGGTACACTACGGAAACAAGCTTTTTCCTTTTCATCTGTGCATTTTTAAGGAGTGCACCGTCTAGTTACTAAAAGCATCTGACCCCTCTCAAAGATTTACAAACAGCATTACTTGATGACATTAAATTGGTTAACTCTAATGGCTTAGCTGCTCTGACACAGCTTTTGCAGTCACTTGCCATTTAGCTTGCCAAAATGGCCACAGTTTTCATTTGCTCAGTAAGGCTATTATTTTTTGAACAATAGAAAATTGTAAGTGTTACCAGTCTTGCAATTTCCTGTGACATCCATTTGCATCTACAAGGACCAGGCTGACCCAAGCCTGCCTTTGATGAAGCAGTTTTGAATGCACAGAGCATACAGTCTCATGAGCCTCACCAAAGGCGTGACCAGTCTATATCCAGTTCTTTTACTATTTCAGAGCATCACATAAACGCCACCTACAACACAGCCAAGAAAGCTTTTGGGGTAAAATACAGTTATTATTTAATTTTCACTACACATACTAAAACCCCTGGGATCCATGATGCCTCTGAGAACATGGCAAGGCAAGTGCTAGCAGTCTCCACCAAAAGCAATCTTCAGACTGCTCCAGCTAGAAGCTGCTAATTATGTCAGTCATGATGAATGCTGACTGACAGTTCTGTGCTGTGAAGTGATACCTACTCATTTTATTAGCAAACAGAAGATCTGGAGTGAGAAAACAGCAACAGTTTACATGCTTTCTTCCAGTGAATAAAATTCTACTTTCACTAAACACCATTGGGATGTAGGAATGTTAACTTCCTCAGAGGAGAGGGAGAAGAAAACAAATACAAAAACATCTCACTGGTTTTGAGGTTCTCTTGCTGGATAAGCACTTCCCTTTGAGTTTTCTAGTTGCTCATCTACTCAGGCAGATTCTCAAGTCAAGTAAATTAACAGTGGCTCATTGACTTCACTAGAACTACACTCATTTACAACAGTTAAAGCTGACCTACATTAAAGCAGCATTTCACACCAAGGAAGAGCTGCCTAGAGCCAGTTGGAGCCAGGAACTGCAGGGTGTTTCTTCCTCATACTTAATCATTATATTGAACACCCACCTCCCTCTTCTGCAAGAGCCTGCAGCCCTCTTTGAGACAGGTCATACAACCAGACAGTGTGAATTGGGCAGCCCCAGCCAGCCCACAGCTGGGGGATGGATGCACAGAGCCTCTCTGAAAGCCTCAGCAACTGCCCTGGAAACTTCTGGGAGGGAGTGGTGCCTGTGCCTGCCAGACTAAGTTCCAGAACTCCATTTTCAGTTTAAGTCCTATGGGTTTTGCCAGCCCTCCTTCTTTAACGAGTCAGAGACATTTTCTGTCTGGAGCTGCTGGTTTGCTCTGACTGGTTAGGTACTGTAATGAAAGGAGGTTCAACACAAGGAGTCAGACATGAGGCAGGGGGGAAAAAAAAACAAAATTCCTGCCATTCAGAAGGGAGAACTGTCAGGATACCCCACACCCTTGAATTTCTTCTCTACCATGCATAAATATAAGTCTGAATACATAATCCTAAACCACTAATGAAGAAAACAAACTCCACAACCACTGAAACTAAATAAAGATTTATTATAGTTGGGGAGATATACAGCAACATTTGAGGTCAGGTTAGACAGAGCTCTGAGCAACCTGAATAAGTTGAAGGTGTCCCTGCTCACTGCAGGAGGAGCTGGACAAGTGATCTTCAGGTCAATTCTTACTCACTAGGGTTCTGTGAGTCTTGAGTGCAAGCAACACAAGCACTTGAACTCCTCAGCAAAAGAAAACAACATTCAATGGACATAACTGGAAATACAAAATCCTATGAAGAAGTCTCAGTTGGAGCCAGAGGCAAAACAAGCAACTGCCTATTTGCAGATTTAAAAGAATAGTCTCAGGGAAGGCTACAGAGATGTTACTGCACAAAGCCAAACACCACAGAATCAGCACCAACAGGCATCCCTAACAGAAGTCTATCCTTCACACTTTTCACCTTTTCCCCATCAACTGGTTAGAAGAAGATATGGAGGCTGCACTCAAATTTTGATAACAAATGAATTCACATTTGTAATGGATTTGTTTTCTTCTAGTTTTTTTGGTTGGTTTTTTTTTCTGGGTTTTTTTTTTTGATTGTTTGAGGGGTTTTGTTGCTTGGTTTGTTTTTTGTTTTTTGATTATCTTAACGTAGTTAAATCAATTCTTATACTTAGCAAGGCATGACATTGTTTACATAAGACTAAATGCAAAACCCTGACCTCTGTATTTCCACCCTGACCTCAGAGAATAGAGCCCACTCACCCTACCCTAGTTCTTACAACTTTAATTATGTTCGACAAGGCTGCTGTGCTTTAAAGGTATCATTTACTGGGACTAAAAGATGTTTATTTTTATTCCCACTAATCACTTCCCTTTTTTTTTTCATTCCATTTATACACCCTGGTTTTTGCACTCAGAATGGCTATCAGATTAGATCACTACAGATGCAGCTGAACTGAGCAGCTTCTTATGCTACTGTGTAGTCCTATAAAAATCCACACTATTTAACTTTAAGCCAATGTACATAGAATTGATCACAGAAGTTAAAGAGCTTCCCAACTGTTGGTTATTTAAGAACTCTTTAAGGGCAAGGGAGGGCAATACAAGGACAGAGGACAGACAGACCCTACCTGTCTCATTACTTACAATTTTAACAACATAAAAGAAGCCAATACTTAAAAAAAAAAAAAAAAATCCAGCCTTTGTAAATAACTTCCCTGTCATTTAAAAAATGGGCATTCTTTTCCCACATGCTGTTGAACTTACATTTTCAAGAATGTGGCTAAATCAGAGAATTGAGTGAAAATCCAAGTCATCAATGCTACTTAGAACCATCTAGAAGTAAAGCTTAAACACAGTACAAGTGCTTTATGTGTTACTTCAACAGGTTCTTCAAACTATATAATAACATTATGAGGAAATCTACAAAAATACATTAATGCTAAAAGTTAAGCTATAATAGTTTAAAGCCATTATCATTTAGTTTATCATTATCACTTAGTTTAAAGCCATTATCCTTTCACTTTACATTTAGATGATGAAGAGCCTAAAAAAAGTTATTAGATTCAGTCTAATGGAACCTCTAAATTGAGGTATAAAGTAGTTTTTACTTTATGGCAAACTACACAATATTCCCATTTTCTTTTCTGTACCACAAGCTTCTTGCTCATTAGACACAAATGGGAAGAAAACAAGAGTTTCTTTGTTTGCATACATTAACTTCAAGCTGTAAAACTCATTCAGCCAAACTTTCACCTTTAAACCTTAACCTGATTTGTAACAACATTTGTAGCTTCTAAAATTACACGCATGCACCCAGACAGAGTTAATCACCCTTCACTTTTGATGCGTAGAATAATGATCTACCACTTAAACTTGAGCCCTTAAAAGCCTGAAGAAAACTATGTACATATCTGTGTCTTAAATCAATAGTGAAATAACAAAACTCTACCTAGCAGTGAGCAGTTGAAAAGCAAAGAAGAAAGAAACATACAACTTGTAGCTCATGGAAGTTGTAAATAAGTGCATTTCAAGTAGTCTCAGATGAAATTCTTGCTTCCCAGCACATGCTATTGATCAGACACCTGGTACTTCTAGGAAGAAGGACACGTTACAGGGAAAATTCTGGTTTTATTTTCTGTGTAATTTAAAACTTCAAAGGGAAATTAAAAAAAAAAAATAGTAGAGATTTGAAAATAACATTCTAAAAACTGATGAGCTTACTGTCATTTTAAATTTTGACTATATTATGGCACCTTTCAAATACTGTCTACAAGGAATCAGATTGTAATAGTTCTCAAAACTGACAGTTCAGTATTTTTTGGTATCTAAAAAAATCACAATTACAGAAAACAAACTCTTGGATTTATGTATTATATATTATGTATTATGTATTCCCTAACCCCCCCAACAAAAAAAAAATGTATATTGTACAGCACAGGAAAATTCCAAACCAGAAAAGTTTTGAAAAAGCTATCAGACACAAACAAAAAAAAAAAAAAAATCAAAGCAGACAAAAATGAAAAGCTAAAACAAAACCAATTTGGCTGTTCTGGGAGCAGGGGCAAGATTGACTACCACATAAAAGACACTAACAGCACGAAAAACACACAAGAAATTCAATCTTGCAATCAATGAAAAAAGGAACAGAAACCGCAGAATTTTATAAACCTTTAAATGCTTCTCATTTTTTGAGAAGAACAATTAGCAATCATCTCTTTTTTCCCTACTAATAAGGTTTCTATGCAACATCACGTACAGTGAGTGACAACTTGAGCTCCTGCAAAATAAGAAAAACTGACATCAATAGTTAAACCTCCTTCAAGGGGCTGAGAACTCATCCAGATTTTGTTTTATTTCCTCAGGTCATGACAGGAATGAGTTGCTGCTACTCTTTCATTTACGCTAATAAAGAAGAGGGAGCTATTTTTACTTTCTTTTTATTACTGCTTAAAAAAAAATCCTCAACTTGAAACAAGTTTTAACGAGTAGATAAAGTCTGCACACATAATGCACTGGGTGGAGTAAAAGCCCTCAGCAACCCTGCACAGCCAATAATGGACTTGTCTCCAACACCCTCTGATTTCATGACTGCCAGAACAAAAACAAATGCCACGTTCAGTTCACTGCAAAGAAAGGCACTCATTAACTTGATGTGGCTTTTTACTTGACCTTAGTAAGGTGAGTAAAATAAAATTTCATTTTATGAGATTCAAAATGATCAGCTGCATGCCTACAGGAATTGTGACGAAATGACCAAGTGAAATTACTAACTCTGTTTAATTCTAATTATTACTAGACTGTAGGTCACTGAGTTTCTAGCTGAGAGCTTGCTGCTTTCCCTCCTGTAATAGGGCAAGAGAAAAACAAACTCGAAGTGTTTTTCTGGAAATTGAGGTAAAATAAAATGTGAATTTCTGTCAAAGACATAACTATCAATTTTGAAGACACAATAATCTCAATGCTGACTTTAGCCAACCTTTTTGGAATAACCATTGACTTAATAGATATTTAAACAGTCATTTGCCTGCAAAAAAAATCATAGTTATTATTCAAAAATCAAACAAACATTCATACTTCATCAATAAACTTTATAGTCAGAGAATTAGAGGGAAGAAAAAAAAAAAAGAGCCAAACAATAAAACCCCCACAAATCAAAAAACCCTAACAAACAAAACAAACAAAACCCAAAAAAACAAACCACCAAAGTTGCCTGTGAAAATAACATTCACTCCTGGTCACAACACTAAAGCACCAGGTCAAGTGTTCTATCTTGGCTGTCCCAGTAAATGCAAGAGGAAAATAAAAAAAATTCCCATCTAATATGAAGCACTGGAGGGTGGATGAGGATTAAAAAGTCTCCTTCCACATTATGGTCATGGGAACCACATTAGAGTATGAATGAGAAAGATGCAAACCTTTTGCTCTATTAAAAAAACAATTTAAATAATCTTTTTTCCTTTTTTTCTGCTGAACACACCACCACCCCTCCCCAAAAAAACCAAGATACCACTAAAGTAGTTAAAAAACCCAGCAATCCAGAAGCCAAAACTGTTGTGACCAGAGATTTTTCAGCAGTGCATTTTAGGGAACTTCATCCCCTAGTGGGTAGGAATTAAAGTAGACTCCTATTTTAGCTCCAGAGGGATAATACCTTATTCTAGCTCTCTTATTTTCTACCTATATAAACTTGCTGTGGAAAGGTCAATCATTTTAAGCAATAGCTCCATTAATGAAGCCACTATTTGGGGGTTTTTTTTCCACAATTCTGAAGGAAAAAACCTAACAGTCAAACACACACTTCACTGGTTTCTGTATTTGCTCCACTAAAAACTTGAAAGTAAACAGAAGTGTGTTCATATCAGTACTGTAATCCTCCTACAGAGTAACAGCCCTTGAATATTTTGAACATTTATTCCTGATATGACACACCAAGCTACATCACCATTCAGCTCAGCAATGCCAGAATCACACTCAAGGAAAGTTAAAGTTGTATCTCTAAGCTTGTTTCACTTAATAGCTGCTTTCCTTACAGGTAAAACAGATTCACATTCGTGAGTGGGAGAGAAAACAGAAATCACTATTTTCTGAAGTTTTCTAAAAAGCAAAGAACTCACCAGCAGCAAAATCCCATCCCATCCATTTCAAGGTCTGCATTGCTACATACACATTTGAAAAGTCACAAAATGCTCCTCAAAACAATTACTCAGAAATTCATCTCTTAGTTTCTAAGCTTAAGAGGAGCACTGAACAGATCTTTCCTTGTATCAAAAGGTAGGGAAGACTTCATTCTGCCCTCTCTGTTAAAGACATAAATAAAGTAATGGTTCCTTCTTTCTGCTTTGCATCTCCATTTAAATTTCTTCTTTTAATTTTTAAAGGCTGTATAACCTGAGCAATAAGCCTCATTAATCAGTACTGAATGATTTAACCAACCCATTCAATTCCAGATGCAACTCGGTGCTAGAGATATGCTAATTCCTTCCAAGCCTCACCTCCTTTCACAGCTGAAACCATAATTTTCCACAGTGGTGAAGACAGGATTTTACTCCATGCATGGGGCCTCCTGCCAATCACTTTTATGATGAGCACAGTGCAAGTTTCACTCCACAGCTACATCAAACCTTTCTGTTCAACCTGTTCATTATAAACATCCTCCCTCCTACATTCTGCTGCTACAGCACCATAGTCCCAAACTCTACCCTCTCCTCTGCCAACTCCTGCTTTGGGAAGCAAAAACTAAAACAGTTTGTTACTATCCCTACTTATCTTGTTTCCTCACACTACCTCCTTTTTTTTTTTTCCCTTTATCACCTCCTACCATTAAACATTTTGATTATGAAGTATCTGTCAGCTGCAGTACCTAGGGCCTGAGATATATTCCAAAACCAGAAAGTTGGACTGACAAGAGTTGTTTTGCAAGTAGGAGGTGAGGGGAGAAGCATTCAGAATTTGCAAATCCCAGTTCTGAATCTGCCTGGCATCCAAGAGATCTCCTAGCACAAAGCTACACCAGGTGCCAAGTTTCATAAAAGGTGCCAAGAGGTTTTGATAAGAGAAAAAGCTTGGTGACATTGCTGAGCATTTGATCCAAAAATAGTGGTTTAGAACCTTGTATTATGCTTTCAACACAAATACAGACCCACCTGTGGATTTGGGGGCTGCTATCCTCATCTTGGGTTTACATGCTTGGGCTTATTTGGCCAACAAGAGATGTCTGAATTGAAAAGTCTGCTTTTGACCAGTGTTAGCAAAGTGCACTACAAAAGTGGCAAGCTGAGAAGTTTCTAAAAGAATACACACTCAAATACATTTTTGACTGGCTTCTCACCCTTCACAGAGCTAGTGAGGCCCCATGCAAATTTAAAGTTATACAGCTTTTTTTCAGTTAATTGGCTCTTAAGTCAATGTTCCTTACAACCTCAATTTTCAGACTGCTAAGAACCCACAATGATCCACAAACATTTGCAACTGAAGATAAAGTCAAACACTTCAGGCAATTTAATTTAAACACTAGAATCAAGATTTTTCAACAGGCACTACTGATTTTAAGTGGCTCAAATTTAGATTGTAGGTTCCCAACTTCAACAACTCACAAGGCCCTGGATTCCAAAAATCTGAGGTCTAGTATCTACTAAAAAATTCAGCAAATCTTTCAAGCATGCCCATCTGGTCACTAAACATCATTTCTTTCTCCCTTCACCTGCTTCCAGAGTGAAGTGGAGCCAATGCACATCTTTAGGCTTATACAAAATCCTTGACAATGTATTAAAATCTACTTTCTAAGATAAAAACTGTTAATGTCTATTATGCTACTGTAGAAGCAAACAGTAAAACTAAAGTCTTCTATACTTGAATTTATAACCATGAACTGCTCTATGTGTCTAATCTTCAACATAAAGGCATTTAGGCAATTAGATAAGAGGCAATATAACTAACCAACAATCTAAAATAAATACCTTGCCTGAGGACATGCAAATTTCAGAAGGCACAAAAATGCCAGCCAAGCAAGTTTTAATGCAACGCTAGCACGAAACAGTTCAACAGTACTAAAAAAATCACAATTCTGATTTATGCACAAGATAGTCAAGGGAGCAGAAGACAAAGACTGCAAAACTGAACAACATGAAGAGCACACAGACTATAAAGTTCTCTCAGAGAACCATGGATGACTCCAGGCTGCACAAGTTAGACGCTGATCCTTGCCCTACCCTGCACTGCATGTCTGAAGACACAGGCTGTTCCATAACTGAGCTTATTCCACAGCTAAATCACTATGCAAGATGAAGAAAATAAAATATCAAGTTTAAGATTTTAAATCCAGAGCTCAGCACATGCTTGTCAGATTTACAATCTTTAATCTACAGTCAGGGGTGTTCATATTATTTTAATCATTCATAATATTAGTATTAGACTTAAGGTAATGCAATACCATATTAAGCAAATACTTCCCAGCAGAAAAGGGCAGCTTGAATAATTTTGCATATCTGACTATTCATTTCTTCAGAGAAAGTATATGTATTTTGAGACTGCAGCAGTCCAGAAAACGTGCTTGTTTTCTGATTAAGAATATTCATACCACTTCAATAATAATAATGTATTCAGCTGCCCATTTTGGTCTAAGCTGAATTTATAGTAAGTTATACTAAAACTAAGTGCTCTAATTATTTAATTTACAGTTATTTACTTAAATGTAAATAAATATAAAGATTTAACATAGTACAAAAAGCTCCATGCCTCTCTAGAGATGTAAAGTCTGGTGACAGAAAACAAGACAAATAGGAGTAGCTTGTAGAATTTACCTCTACCACCAATAAGCAAACCCACAGAGATTCTGTCCTGTTGTTTAGATACAAAATCTAGTAATTTTTCATGGATTCCATGCTAAGGGAATAAATCTTCAGCAACACATCTACTATTATGTGAAAGTACAGATGCTAATATGAGCATTCTGTACATGTCAGCCTTCTGAATGAGAAGATAAATACCTAAGATGCCTTTATAAAAGAAGTTGTTTTATGCACTAGCCATACAGAGTTTATATAGGTATAAAAACTCCTTAAGATAAAACAAAATGTGTTAAAGATGAGGTAGGAAATGACATTATGCTCCTGCTTTTACCAAAATCCGTGTACTGAACGTTTGTATCTGAAGATGAAGCACATGCCCAAGTTGCACCATGAGGACCTCCACTCTTCCAACAGTACACATTTTCACTAAAACTTAGATGGAAAAGTGCTGGAGTTCTGTGCAGGTCTTTGGGTAGTGGTGCTGAAAGAAACTACGAGTAAACTACAAGACCTGCTATGTAGTTTTCACAAAGATACAAGATTGCTTTATAAACTCGTAAAGAAACCAGATTTTTTATTTAAATCCACAAGTGCATTTTCTGCCTATTAACAGGCAATCCTCCTTTCTAATTTTCCAAGTTTCTGCTTCCAGAAAACACAGTTAAAAAATTACTTCCCACTAAAACACAAGGCAAAAGGTTTTCTATGCCCCTTCTCAGCATAGTCTCTCCCCTTTGGTAAGCCACCTTCAGGTTATACCACCCCATAAACCATTCTGTCCTCAGCAGAGGTGAAATGACTTGGCTGCCCAGGGGTGTGAGCAGAGCTCTCTTCACCTTGGCTGCAGTTGCTCAGATGGCAAGCAGGCTCTAATTAAAAAGACTGGCCTGACGCCACTCACAAATCTCATTACTGTCAATTTATCAATTTTGTTTTAATCAGTCATACACAGACACACACACTAGTCTTAGTCAGAAATTTTCCTAAGCCTCAGAACAAGGTAGGCATGGAAAATACTACAAGTATGAGAACAGTTCTCAGTATTTGACAGTATATAACTTCATTGGCTGTTCACATACTTCTTCACTTTCTCACAAAAAATAAGTTCTCATTTTGTTTTCAAAACACAGGAAAAAGAAATAGAACCTATTTTCCCTAAGTCCCTATTCATTGTTTTATTTAAGTGTAGGACATTTCCCCTACTACTTACACCTGAAATGAACAAGCCCACATAAACAAACATCTCTCCCTATGTGCTGTTGTTTAAACACCAGTTATATCATACACATTCCTGGTCTGAAAGGCCTATCCTCATGGTGTTCCAGAACAATATTTCATCATTTTTTGTGGACAAATCTGGGTAAACGCACCATTTTTTCCTAATGAACAGTGAACCAACAAAGAAATCCAGAATTAAATTCACCCCTTCTTTATTTCAGGAATGCTTACCATCACATTCAGGGTAAGGCAACTCACAGTACTGGTTTCCATTAATAATCAGGATGCCAAAGGATGGAGCTCTTTAAAACCAGAACTCAAGACAACCAACAGAATAACACAACTCTGCACACCTGACTGAAAGCTGAAGTCATTATTAGCTTCCCAGGTGCTTCACTTTTTCCCCAGCTGAGATTTTCCTTAGCACCAAGTCTCAGGTGTGAGAGTCCAACATAGCTGCCTGCATCTATGTCAGCAGTAGAAAATATTTGTAATCATAAGACATAAAATGTCCTTCTACACACAACAATTTAGTACTAATACTAAGGCTGATAAAGTAAGCCAAGAGATACCAGTGTATGAAATTTACATGTATGTGCATTGATATATGCACATATTTCTCCTAAAAACTAGCAAATTACCTGACCTTCAAAGCATCTCTAGCTCTCAAGACACTTAATATTTCTTTGTTGCTCTTCTCTGACCTTTTGGTCAAGCTTCTCATCACTAACTGAAAAAATACTCTTATTTCCCCTGTTTATACAGTTTATTGCTCTTAAAATACACCTTGGTTGCTACTTCAGTTACCTCATTATTTACCTTACAATTTTATGAAGAAGCACTCAGATAAAAAGCTAAGGAAGGTTATCACCACCAAATAAGGTCATATAACAGAGCACACAAATAAAATGTGCCAGGACCTCAGCATATGAAATTTCTAAGTGACATTGTGTTTGCTTGGAAAGCACAAGGTTTCTACAAACTTCCCAGTCACAAAACAACCTCAAAATATGAACAACTATCAACAACAAAATGACTCGTTCTTAACCTTTCAAACGTACAAAACCCACAACAAATTCACAACAGCAACTTAAACCTGACAATGGGAATCTTCATTATGAAAGGCAAATTTTTGAAGAAGATGCCAAGCCAGCAGCCAGGACACCAAGCCAAGTGACCGTTATCCACACTGTGCATTTAACAACAACAGAAATACTACACAGAGAATTGCAGCAAGTGACCAGACTTGCTAGACTCAGCAAATTATTATTATATTCATTAGGGAAAGCTATCCCATAATGAGACATAATATTACAGTGGCTTAGGATTGTGAAACAAAACTCTTCCAGTTATTTAGAAAATTAAGTGCCAACCAAAACCAATGTTATTTGAAAGTGAAGGAACAGGTTCCCAGCTGTTTTAAGTACAACCATAGATTTTTCTGTCCTGAATTTCTAAATATTTTCTCTTTCCACCTTCTAATGAAAACTAAATTGGTTTTGATTTCTTATGGAATCTCTTTGACCATCACTTACAAAGCATTTTATGTTAAAGCATTGCTTGGCAAAGGTATTTGATGTATAATATTAACATGATACTGCTACCTAAGTGTCACAAGTTTCTGATAATATTTGTAATGTCCTGACTACTGTTGTAAATGCAATCAAAACCTTTATCATGTAGGATTAGGAGTATTCTTCACATAAATTCATGTTTTCCAATAAAATCTTATGGACAGTATACATGATTCCCCCAAAATTTAGCATCCTGAACATTACACATGATCCCTGCTAATGAAGTTACAGAGTAACTTCAACAAAAAAAACATCTGACAACCAACACTGACTACAGTGAGCAAAAATCAGCTTGAGTGTTCTTCTGGTTTAAGCTAAGTTAATTTCCAGGCAATAGGATAAAAAAAACGTGTCTCTTCCCAGCTGAAAGATAACAATATTCACACTTATGCAAATTGAAAAGGAAGATGTTTGCTCTCCACAGATACTATCAGTACTCATAAGGATAAGTGGCTTTGAATCAAACACCTGTATACTTGGAGAATATTTCATCACAAGTAAGGAATTATCAGTTATATATATATATTTATATTTGTTATTTCTTTGCTATCTTGAAGTCTACAAACACAATACAAGTGGGGCCAACTTCTTCAGCTCTAAGCAGCTAGCTCAGTCTCCCAGTAAAATTACTTAGAACAGCACACAATGCATTAGGGATAGGTTAAAAATGCACATTTTTAAAGTTTTCTTGGGTGACTTATTTGTTTTTAGAGATTAGGCACTTAATACTTTCATAATCTTTTGAATTACCGTGTAACTTTTTTTTAATCACTCCTAATTTATTATTAGACAGAATACATAAAAGCAGTAGAACCACTTCCAGAAATGCTCTAGCACTTCATGAGGGAGCTTTTAAATACAAACTTCCGAGACAAACAAACAAAATGTATCAAGGAAGTGGCTGATTTATTTACTCCAATAGGTAGGTTAGCCAGCTGGAAAGGACTTTGGGGGCACTCCATGGACACCTTTAAACTATTAACCATCTGCCATGAAGGAATACAAGAGACAATTTTGCCCTCCACTGGCTAGAACTATCACTGAAAAACACTCCTGCCTCGCTGTGTCAGCACTGCCTGTTCCACACAGCATGGAAAAACCTCTGGAGCAAATGGACCAATCCCATTTGAAGTGCAGTAATTAGAAAGGGATAACATGGACAGGAAAGGGGGAAAAGGTGGGTGTTGAGCAGATGGGGATCACCAATGCAATGAAATAACTCATCAAAATATAACGATTTCTATGGAGGGGAACAGAAAAATCACACAGTAACATATTTAGCCTTGAGAATTGCTAGAGCAGGGAACACCCATGTGGAAAACCAGAACCTTGACACTCGTTCCCAGCAAAAATGTTCTGCATGCTGCCCTTCAGATAAGTGAAAGCTTTTATTTTCCAAACATGCTCATTTGATCCTGCTACTTCCTGGGGAGTGGAGAGATGAAAAAAACATGGATTCTGAAGCAAAGTCTGCCTCAGAATGACGGGAAAAGGGCAGAAAGCAGCTAAGCCTTCAACAAAACAAGGATAACAGAGAAGCATCCCTTAAAGCAATTCTTATTCCATATGCAAAGAAGCATTGAAATTACACTGGGAGAATAAGGGAGGAAAGCTGCTATATTCCAATTTTCAACACTATTCAAATTTAAATTTATTCAACATTTATTAACCACAGGCTTACATGAAAGAAGGTACTTCACAGGATTCCACAGAGACAACACCAAGGTAAAAATTAGGGGTTTTAAATTCTAAGTGGTTTACCAATTACTGTTTTAACAAACATTAACCCACTTACTTTTTTATTATTTTTTTTTCCTCTTTCCCATCCCCCAATTATTTCCCACCTCTCAGCAGAAGTTTCTAACATCCCATTTAGAGTGTGGTCACACAAGCCATTGATTCAGTAGTGGGTGTAAGTGAGGGAAGTGAGAACCTTCAGTGGAAGAGGGAGGAAAGGATCAATCAACTTGCAAGATCAGCTGTCAGCAGAACTCAAAGGATTTCAGTGTGGAAACTGCTGTAGATGACTCCTGTCCTTCCTCCTGCACTGCAGCCATCTGCCCTCAAACTTCATCCTGCCAAAGGTTTCTGGCATCTCCATTGTTCCAGGCACAAGACTATTTGACCACTCTCTAGCTGAGGGGAAAAAGAAATTCCTCCTGGTGAAGGAGTTGAAACATTGTTATTATCTGGTACTTGTATCTTATCTTTGTTACTGAGTTTGCTTACATTACAGAATTAAAAAGCCTTCATAAAAATTCATAGATTTTTTTCCTTTTTTTTTCCCTCTCGAACTCAGCTGGAATCAACATTATTAGAGAGAGCATCCCCCATCCTGGAGCGGGGGATTGATAAAACCTTTCATGCAATTTTATTGAGCATTTAGATGATAAACGGATAAGAGGATTTTAAAAATAATAAAAAAACCATGCTAATACATGAGCAAGTTACAGAGTACACTATCTATGAAGTCAACTTTTCTAAGGTGAGGATGATTGCCATGAAAGATTCAGAAAGAGCAAATGGGTGCAAAAGGCTCTTCCCCATTCCGTTTGTTTCTTCCCTTACATGAAGGAGGCGATACAGAGAAAAATCAAATTAAAGATGGCATGACTAACACTGTCAAAAGTGAACAGGGTGAGAGCTACTCAGGGATGCAAAGTTGGCCATATCCAAAGCCACAAGGAGCAAACTAATACCTAAGAGCAAAAATTTAGTAGTTAAATTTATGATATAATCTAGAAACTGACGTAAGTTACTACATTTAGTGACATAATTAAGGCTTAAAGCTTCAAGCAGTGTACTTAAGTCTTTCAAAAACTTCATTCATTCACCGACCAGATTCATGCTACCATAACTTTAATGACTCAAAGGGGTGGTCAGCAAACTTGTAAGAATCAGTTAAGGTTAGTTAGTGTCCAAACCAACTCCACTAAGGCACAGGCATTTAGTGCGTTCACTTAGCGTGTGACAAAAGGCGTTCCCAAGAACGAGAAGCAACACTGCAGGGAGATAAACCCTGCGAGGAACAGAGTCCTTGTGCAGAGGCAGAGCCGAAACCCTGCCAAGCCCCGGGAGAGCCGCGCCCGCTGCGAGCCCCACGGAGCGCACAGAGCCCGACCTGCCCTCCGCAGTGCCCTCCTGGTGCCGCCTATCTGCAACCCTCAGGCACGCTACGATGCCCCAACACGCATAAACCCCGCGCAAACTGTGCCTAATGACCATTAATCCCCGCTGTCTCCTCGGCCATCCATCTCCCCCACTCGCACTCAGCACGCTGGCGCTTCACACACGTGGGTAAACTTGAATGGCCAAGGTGAAGCAAAACCCATCCCCAAGCCCTCTCTCCCTCCCTCCCCACCGCCGTGGTTCCCCCCGGTGGCGGCTGCGCCGGGTTATCCCGGCTCGGGGGATGCTCCAGGAGCGCCGGGCGGAGGGAGCGCGGTGCCAGGGGCAGGGTACCAGCCCCAGCCCGCCGCCGGAGCTCGGAACCAGCCGTGGTTACATCAATCCACCCTCGGGGGCCGCCGGCGGTGGGTCCCTGGGACCAGGACAGCATCCGGCACCGCGCCCGGCCCCGGGCAAACCCCACGGCAGGCAGCAGCTCCCGGGGTAAATTCGGTCCGGGCCCCGCAGGGTGGAAGCCGAGCTCCGTTTCCGAGCAAAGGAAGGGGCCGGGGGGCGCGGAGGGGCCAAACTGGGGGAGCGAGGGGGGAAGGAGGAGAGCGGCTGCGGGAGCGCTGCCGCCGCCGCGACTCGGACCCGCCTGCGGGAGGTGGTTACCTGAGGTGACACAGATGAATCCAAAGAGGTAAAAGTGAGCAAACTCCGCGATCATTGTCCTCGGGTGGCGCTTGCAAGCAGTCTCATGCCAGAAGAGCGGGGGGAGAAAAGAAGAGCCCCCAGTTGTAATTCCACGGAAGCTTAACGCCAGCGAGGTTCTCCAATCCCGCCGGATTCCCGGGGGACCCCCCTCCGGACACGGCGCTGTCAGGTCCGCGGGGCTCCAGCCAACTCCGGCCTCCCCTCTCCCGGCCCGGGCTTTCCTCAGCGGCGCCTTGACACTTCCCAGGACTATCCAAAAGCGATTAGGAGAAAACAAAAGATCCTCGAGTTCCCGCAGCCGAGGTCCGCCGCCTCCCGAACACAAGTTGCTGCCCCGGCCCCAGACTCCGCTCTGGGCGCCCGGGACGAGCCGGTAGCGGAGCGCAGCCGGGACGGGCACGGACCAGCCACGGCCGCCGCCGGCGAAGGCGAGGAGCTCCGCGAAGTGTCCCCGCCGAGTCAGAGCGCGCCCGGCGAGCGGCGGGCAGAGCGCGGCGGCGGAGCGGCGGCAGCGCCCGCTCCCATGGCGGGGGAAGGAGGCGGGCGCGTCGGGGGCCGCGGCGGAGCCCGGCCGCGGTCAGGAGGGGCGGCGGGCAGGGGAGCCCCGGCGGCAGCCCCGAGCCCAGCCCAGCATCGCCGCCGCCCCCGCCCCTGCGCGCGGGGATCCCGCACTCGCCCCCGCCCCAGCGCCGGAGGAGGGCACAAGAGGGGCGATGGAAGGAAAGAAGAAAGAAAAGAGAGAGAGAGAGGGCGAGCAAAACTTCCCCGGGCCAACGCCCCCGAGGCACCCAGCCCAACCGCCCGCCCTCGGTGCGGCGGCTGCGGGAGGAGAGGGCGGAGGGGGAGGAGCGGCTCCTCGCCTTGCCCCGCCGCCGGGCAGGGGTGCACGAGTCCGCCGCGCCTCAACTTTCTGGTGTCACGCCGAGCCGCTCGCCCCCGCCGCGGGTTTCCCCTTCCCCCTCCCGGCCGCCTCCGCCTCCTGCCCGCGCTGCAGGTCTGGTGCCGCCTCGGGACACCTTAAAGGAGCCGCACCTCCGCGGCCCCCGCACGCCCCGAGCGGCGCTGCCCGGCCCGGCGCGCCCCGCCCCGCCCCGCGCGGAGCCGCCGCCGCCTCCCGCCCCTTCCCCGCCGAAGGGAACGCGCGGGGCGGCTCCCGGAGCCCCCGTGCCCCGGGCACGGCACAGCCGCGAGCGGCGGGAGGGGATGGGGCAGCCTCGGGCGCAGGAGAAGTTCGGGTTCCCCCCGCCCACAGCCGCCGAAAACAAGCGAACGCACAAAAACCCCGCGCGGGTCTCCACCGGCATTCCCGGCGGAGCGAGCAGACTGCGCTTCGCCGGGTCATTCCCAGCGCCTGTGGCCTGGCCGTGCTCCAGGCGTGGACCAAATCTCTAGAGAAAGCATCTTCAGACCTCCTCGGATCATCGCTCCTGCGGCTGAGCGCACGGACAAATACTGCAGGAGCAAGTCCGCATGGCCATGTCACTACGAGAGGTAGTGGTGGGGGGAGAAGGGGAATAACGCTGCAGGGGAAAAGGGAAGCTGAAGTTGGAAGAAGTAGCACTACCACTTCACAGCAAAGCTCCAGCTATCCCTAGATTTGATTCATTAAGTTATGATGATTGAATGAGGCAGAAGAAGAAATTTCAATTCCAAGCGGTATATTGAATATATTAACCCCATTGCAAGCAAGTCTACTGTGGGTAATAAAACTATATAGAGAATACTTCCTGTCACAGGATTTATACAGACCCCACACTGTTATCAGCCAAACAGGTTTGGGTGCTCGCAGCCACCCTCAGTCAAACCACAAGGAATGTCACTGGGTTTGCCCCATGTTGCATCCCTCAGGGCAAACTGATCAAAAGTCCAACAATGGAAGGGTCTTGTGCATTGCACTGAGTCTGTTTCAGTCCACTTTCATGTGGATCAGATCCATTAAGACAGATTTTCTATACTCTAAAGCAAAGCTGGTTTACATAGCGAAAGGAAGCTCCAGATTATATGTATACAGTGTATCTGTATCAGCAGCAATCAACCTGCAAGATTTTCTTCTGAAACTGATGAGAATTGATGAACATCCTAAAGTTAGAAAAACGATCCAGTGTTTTAACACTAATCAGACATTAATTTTCACAGAGAAAAAAATGAATTAGTGTCCTACTTCAAACACATTTAGAAAGCAATCACAGCTGTGGAATCAGTAACAGTGGATACTTTTGAATGTGAGCAGATTTCTTCAAGCTGTACCTAGCCAACCATTTCTATTTCTGTTGTGACCTCACGCATCATTCTGCACTTCATGAAAGAAAAATGCATTAACACCTCCAGAGTTAAAACCACACTGCAAAAACAGTGAAGAGGCCTGAGAGTATCCTCAAATCCTAGTGAGAAGTTTGAGATTTCAATAAATTAGATTTGGGGATGTCCTTTTATAATTGATTAAATAAACAGGAGTCACATGCAGGGCTGAAAATGGGCCTCAGGAGTACGTTTCACCTCTGTTCTCAGAGTGTGTCAAATATAAGTAAGACCCTAACTAGCAGGTATTTTGTAATCCTTCTTCTATCCATTTCTCATGACTGGAATTTCATACTATATTTTAGTAACCTGTCCCAGTTATATATATACAATCTATATAGTCAGATTTCTTTTTTTAAGCCTAGACTAAATAGTCTTCTGGAAGAAAACACACCACTGTCACCACCAATAACATTTTGAAGACCTTTATTTTTAAGTCCTTCTGTAGTATCAATACTTGGCAGACTCACATTCTACCAAAATTTGTAAGTATTTTAAGTGATTGCATCTCTTTAAAAAGCAAATACACACATCTACCAGTAGGCCACTCTAAAGGGAAGAACTTGATTCACTTATTCTGTAAATGTACATTCACACTATATTTTATGTGTACTTTTATTTATTTACTTGTAAAGTTCCAATTCGTATGTGTCCCTCTGTTTATATGGAATATATATTTCCTCTGATCTTCAATCATAAAACATAATTTTAATGCATTTCTGTGGCATGTGTATTATCTAGGAACAGAAATCAATCAATTTACTTTGTAACTGACAACAGATATATACAATGTGTACAGAAGGTAAATAAAGCATTTTCCTAATTCCCAGAGAATTTTCCCCACTCAAGATGAATCTGTTTCCTGTTCATTAGTGCAACAGTAGGTTTCTAGATTCACACATACTTTTGCTCAGGTAATTTTTAACAAAAGGGACAGTAAAATGTTATGCCATGTCAAAGTCTTGGTGTATGCTGGCTGCTAGTTTGAAATTGACATGCAGAGAAATTCTGCACACAGCAGTGGATTAAGGCCTGAAGCTTGAATGACCTTACCATGTGATCATGAGCCGAGCCTACGTAAAACAGTTTAAAGCTTTTGTGCCACAGTTACCCATCTTTAATGAGCCTCTATAGTGTTTCAATTACTATAAAGAATTTTTCATCCTTTGAGTAGAACAGAGTCAGTCATTCTACTTTAGGTACCTATAGTGAAAGAACAGTAGAGCTTCAAAGGCTTGTTCAATTTGTACTGTCTTAGATACTTCGTAACATAATGTTTAGCTGTCAGTGCTTTCTTAACTTCAGAAAAATTGCTAGGAGTGAATGTATACTGCTCTAATTATCTTTCTTAAAATTCATTTAGATTGTAATAATATATAACAGCTGCATGGCTGAGTGAATCTCTTCAAATTGTAAGCCTACAGAATTTCATCAGAATGTCTTGTAAGTAATTGACATCATCTTTAATTCTGCAGATGTTCTTACAAAATGTGTGCTATTAAAGCACCCTTATTGTCCTTGGTACTGAGACATGCAGACATTCATGTGAGACACACATATATGTATCTGTCAGAAAATGTTTATAGGAAAAGGAATATGGCTTTAACCTCTTCAGATGTGGGGAACAGTGCATCTATGAGTATTATAAAGCAGATGTACTATCTGTGTTTATTCTGTAACATGTAATAGCATTTTTAAGACTTACACAAACATGTAATTTTTGGGAGAACAGAACTACTCTGAAGCACAAAATTACACATGCTGCCTGAGTTTGAGGCACAGGATTTGGACATGAAACCACCAAGAAAAAAATAAAAGGTTCTCCAGAACTGATAGTTGTGATTCAGCAGATGGCACTCTTCCCTCGAAGTGACTAAAATCAGTTCTGCCTGTGATGTGCTTTGAGAGATTATTCAGAAGAACTTGAACTTTTGTAAGCACTGAAGATCCCAGGCACTTCTCTCCAAGGGCAGAGACACGCACATGACATCTTGGATGTGTTGTGGGGGCAAACACACTCTCTCTCCACAAACCTTTTTGAACTTCAAATGGCTCTCCCCCTTCCTGATTTCCAAAGTACCGCGTAGCCTTCCGGTTATCTGCGGAGCTGGCTGCCAGGAATACCTCTGTGTGTACATTACACGGTCACACACGCTCGTGTCTGCAGAAGCTCACCGAGTTTATCATTCCCAGGCTGGCAGCCAGGATTACTGAATCTGTACCTTCATTCTACAGGCTACAACTAAGCTCCCATTGACATCATAGGGATTATATAGATACAACTAAGTTTCAAAAATTCTTTCTTCCAGGCTGTTTAGGACACCATGGAATTGATGGGTTGCATTATTTAGTGAACTGCCTTAAAAATACTATTATAAATATTTTTTCTAAATGTAAGCTGAAATTAAGTGAAAAAATATGAGGAATTATATATACATCTCTCTTTGTGTATTTGTGTCTACCTTAACCGTGGTAGGAATCCTAGCTGAAGTCAACAAACATACCTGATAGCAGAACAGTACATTGTTTCAGTGGTATTTTCATTAGGAAAAAAATATTGGATTTTTCTACATTAGATCTAAACAACCACAGAAATGCTAGAAAGAAGGAGCATTGTAAAGGACAGCTGAATATAAAAAGTGCATGAATAGCAAAAGCTTGAAAACCTACAGTTGCCATATAATTAATTGGGATAATTATTATGAGCAAACAAGAATGGTTATGATTTCCATGCCCATATAAGTAAATTTCTGTCTCTTTCTTGACCTGTCTGGTTACTGTTTAAACATGCTGTTCAAAGACATTGTTTTCTTGTGTTTGATTGCTCGGGTCTTACCATGATTTTGCTTTTATTTACATTAATTTTGTGATGTTACTCTTAATTGTACAACTAGTGAATTCTGACTTCCAATGTCTTTCACTACGTACAACATTTAGAATAGTACTTGAGTCACTGCAAAGAATAATAGCAATAAAATATAATATTTTGTTTGCTATGATGAATTCACAGATAAAGCCCCTAAAGAAGCTCAAGCCTCATTATGCTAGGTGTGTAAAAACACCATGATAAAAGATGCTTTCTTCAAAGGATTTATAAAGCATCATTATCAACATAAAGGACTTAAAGAAAAAATCACCACAAACATGCAAAATTCCATTGAATTTTATCCTTTAATATTCCTTTATATTAGGAGTGAATGGGTGTTTTCATTTCTGTTCAAAGATGCTATGGCACATCCCCAGTGGGGGAAAAAAGTCAGTGAAGCTATATTCCTTCTGTTGCCCCAGTAGAAAATGCTAAAGGCATATTTTCTGTTCAGTCTACTCAGCAGACTAGCTCAAATGCTTTTAAAAATTATTATAATTATAAGAAATATTGCATAGAACTCAGAACATAGGATTGCTTTGAGGTTTTGTTCTTGTTAGTGACAAAAATGCTAATCTGCTTAATGTGTAATTTATATACAAACAACACAGTATTTATTACAAAACCGGTGTTATCTCTGATATTGCCAAACAAAGAGAGACCTGTCCCTGAAATCTCAGTATTTGCTTTAAATGTTTAACAAATGAGGCATTCAGTACTCACTATCTCCTTGCCTCAATACAAGGAGTATGAGGGTGTCACCTAGTGGATTGTTCTGGCTGCCTGGAAGAGAGCTCACAAGACAAATCACCCAAATGGCATTGAATGAACTAACAAAATGAATGAGAAAGACTTCTTTTTTCTTTATTTAATTACTCCAGGAATTGTGAGAGCTTCAACAGAGCGTCATTGTTCTGTAATATCTGCCTCTGGGTTCCCATTCATGCTACAGAATCTGTTTGCACTGAAAAGGGCTGTGAGAATGATGCATCCAAAATTTTGAAGAGAAAATGACCTATGTGCCTGGATCAGAGGAAAGGTTTAATATTACCAGAGACAACCATTTTAAATGAGTTGCACAAAACTTTTGTTTAAGATTATAAGTAATAAGTGGAAGAAAGTGACTGTAAATTTCATCAATTACATTTTAAAAGAAGGAACTGTTCCATGGTTTTCAGCAGGCCATCAAAAAAGGGGGGGTTTGCATGTATTAATTTGAGATTGCTGTATGCATTTATAATTCATGAATAGTTAAGGTTAACCTTAGCAATCTAGAGATGAAAAGGATTACATAAACTATCCATCTTATTTCTTTGATTGAATTACTGCACATATTTAAAGCAGACGCCACTTAAGAACTGAATACCTGCAGTGAATTAACTCGGTCAAATGCAAAGCAGATACCCAGCCAGCTCACCCAGTACCATTGCAATTGCATGTTGAAATTTAAAATAACCAGCATACAATTTATAATTGCATGATGAAAGCCTATCTGATCCCATATATTTAACCTCTTTTAATTAAAAAAATGCTTACTATAGTTTTAATATTGCATTCTGCCCTTGAGTGGAGGAAGGGAAGAAAGCAAGGATGGAACTACAGATGATAAAGACATCCTATTTTTGTGCCTAGAGCGTGCATTTGAATTGCACCCCTTGAAATTCTTGAGTGTGTGCTGTGTAATCAGCATGGGAAGAGGTAAAAGTCTTTGTCACATGATGGTATGCTTATTTTTTTGTGTCAGAAGTACATCCTACCCATCAGCAGACACGGTGTACTACTGGAAGCAGCAGCAAAATTCTTGCATTAGCAGTGCGCTTTCCTGGTCTTGCTGTTGATGCCCTGCCATAATATGTCTGTTTTAATGAGTAAGTGGATGTGCCTTCCTCTGTGTATGATGACTGGCACATCCTTAGCCTCTTCTGCATGTACAAAATACACACAGTCAATCTAAAATTCCTTGCATAATACCCCCGGTGGAAAAGTATAAGGACCCCAATAATCCTTATCCACATAAAAAGCTCTCAAAACCACACTTCAAGAGAACTGTGAAAATGGATATTACTTAATTTAATTAGAAAAAGGAAATGTATAAAGGTAGTTCAGTTGTTTCACCACAAACTGCCTCTACTTTCTTGAAGTAGGAAATGAAGAAAAAAGGAAAAAAAGAATAGCTAAATCCCTTATGCTCAAAAGAGAGAACAGAGTTTTATTGCTCAGAAGCATCTTATTCTGCTAGATATTAAATGTTTTCTAGCCCTTAGAAGCATTTCTCCTCTCTTTGGGACATAGAATTATTTGGGGATTTTCTTTTTAACGTATTTTGCCTTTTCAACACTGTTGGTCTAGATCCTATTGGATTCTGCTGTGAATGCCCAGGTGATATACATCATGGAGTTCAGTAGGAGACACTGACAAAGTACTAAACCTGCAGGGCAAGTAAGGATTACTGCTGAGGGAGAGAATACTGTCAATGAGCCTTGTACACCATTCATACAGCAGGCTATTTCATTTTAAAACAGCTCCTTCCAGCAGCAGCACCAGGCTCCCTTACCTCATACATCTCCTTTTGCACAGAAGGTCAGACTGCCTTCAGAATGGGAGGGGGGAAAGAAGGAAAACAAACTAGAGGGAAAGGCCTTGGGCCCCATCTAAATATTTCATTAAAAAGAAAACCGGTCTTGCATGTGTTCTCTTTAAAACCTCCCAAAGGACAAATCTGTCAGGGTATGTCTACATAGTTAGGAGCATCCAGTAACACAACTATTCCTCCCACTCGCCGAGACGGCCTGACACGAGCCAGCTCCAGTGCTGAAGCTGAGTGAATGCTGAGCTAACCAGGCTGTGTCTCAGCAGGCCTGGCTGAGGCCTGGCTGTGACTCTGGCTCAGGCTCAGGCTCAGGCCTGGCTCTGGCTGAGGCCTGGCTGAGGCCTGGCTGTGGCTCTGGCTCAGGCTCAGGCCTGGCTCTGGCTGAGGCCTGGCTCTGGCTGTGGCTCTGGCTCAGGCTCAGGCCTGGCTCTGGCTGTGGCTCTGGCTCAGGCTCAGGCCTGGCTCTGGCTGAGGCCTGGCTCAGGCTCAGGCTCAGGTCTGGCTCTGGCTCTGGCTCAGGCTCGGCTCAGGCCCGGCCCAGGCTCAGCCCCGCTGCCATGGCGCGGCCCGGCCTGCCCCCGGCGCTGCAGACATGCCGTCAGCCCGCTCCTCCCCTGCTTGCCGGGAGTTCTGTCCTTCCGCTCGCACCCAGCAGCTGCTGCTCTCTGAACGCTGTCCTGTTTCAGGAACAGTGGGGAGGTGGAAGGTTGTGAAGTGCTGGCTCACCCCTGCTACGCTGTGATGGCGTTTCCCAAGAGCAAAGCGCGACCTTAGGCAAGGATGGCACAGGTATATAACTTCCACTTTCCTCCTCAATCACCTCTCAGCACAGAAAATGGGAGAGTAAATTACACCCTGAGCACTGGAGGACGCCTTAAAACGCAGCAATCTGCTCTCAAATAAAAAGTTGAAAACTCGCCGTTTTATATGAATGGATAAGTTTTGTGCTGTCCTGGTTGTTACTCAGTAAACACAATTTATCTTCTTTCACTCTCAGCTGCACTGCTGGACAAACAACCTGCTATTTAGCTGGAGTGCACAGTCAGAGCTTCATGGGCTCACAAAACCCACTTCAAAGAACGTGAGAACAGAAAAATTGCTTTTTAAACCTTACTGCGGTACGGGCACAGGACCAGCATGGCACTTCAGATAGCAATATCAGACTAAATAAATATTAAGACTGAAGAAAGTCTCAGGCAAAGCTCTTACAGACCACAATAGGAGAGGATATTATCTGTCATCTACACCTTCCTATGATCCTTATGGCTGTAGTTCTTAGGTGAGTAAGAGAGCAGCAGTGAGACACAAACATTATGTGTCAAAACCATAATTTGAAATTTACACCTACACACAAAAGATGAAGAAAATTATTCCAAATTATCCTGCGTTATTTACTTATTAAATTATTTCAGGTTTTATTTCAACTGACATTTTAGGTGTTGCATCATACCTGATAAAATGTCTGCTTTTGTGTGTTCAAAATAGATAGTCTCACATAGAGGTAATAACCTTAGGCCAGGGGAGATTTCCTTGGCACTCAGGGTTTTTAATATTGAAATTTTGCATATTGCCATGGAAAGTTTCTACTAACCAAGAGGGAACTCTTTTTAAGTGGTAGGATAAACTATTTGCCTGAGTAGAAGTTGGAGAGATTTCATTCAAGCATATTCAGTTGGTTCTCATTATGAACGACTTTGTATTTAATTGTAAAATTTTATATTTGCTTCCCAACGTTTAAGAAAATATACACACTCACTTTTTTTGAAACACATTTGGCATGCCACATTACTTGTATTGCAAGATTTGCAGTTTTGATTTCTTGAAGCAAACGAGGTTTAAAAACCTTGACTTTTCTTATTATAATGGGGAAATCCTCTCAATCAATTCAACGTGATGATAAATACATGTCTTTCAGTAAAGTACTTATCTAACCTCCAATGTACTTTGTTCTTATCTGGATTGATTCCAAAATAAGTTAAGTGAACTATGCTGTAATGCCCTCTGCTGGTACTGAGCTGGTAAAAACAATCTAAATTTCCTTTGTCATTCATTTGAAAAGGTACAAAAATGGTATGAGGACCTTGGCTCAAACCATCATAAACTTCTACTAGTACCTAGGCTGATTATAGACTCTTATAAGACATCTTTTAAATAAAACCAGCCAAGCTGATCTTAAAATCACCAAATTTGAGACAAACATTTTACAAAGTTACCAAGACCTTTCTCAAGAAAGAATATTTGCTAAATTCTTAAAATTCAGTGAAAAATTCCATAGCTAAAGGAATAAAGTATTAAAGAGCATCAACTGTCATTCATTTAACTTAAAGAACTTGATACTGCATTAGAAATCAAGATTGAAAACCTTATCAGAGTGGTAATGTTAGATTTCAGAATATCAAAGCTCTTGGCTTATATTATACCAATCCAACACATGGCAATATCCATAGGCTGAAGCCACTCTTTAAATAAGGACTTATATGCACTAGGACTTACATTGTATCTTTGGTTTATATTTTACATGTCTTTAAAAAAAAAGGGAATGACAACTCAGACACATTTCAGTACAGCTATACCAGAGTATCCTGCTACAATACTTTTATGGCATGAATATGTGGAAAAAAAGGAAATACTGAAATATCAACTTAAGTTTTTCCTTGCTTGACTTATTATTGCCTGACAGAAGGCTTAGTGAGAAGCTACCCATTCCCAAGGAGTTAATTAGTACCTTCTGTGAATAAATACCAAACACAGCAGCATCTTATATGCAGCAAGATTAAACAAGTAATGATTTTTAAAGTTCCATATCCTTTGAAGTAGACTTGGTTAAAATTGCCTTAATTAGATAGCATGATGCTAAAAAATAAGGTTATGATATTCTTGTTTTTGTCTTCCTTTTCTCTTTGAAAATAGAGTAAAAATTATAAACCTCGCCCAAATTTGGCATGATGGAAACATGAATGAGATTTTCAAAAGTGCTTTGCAGAGAGGGATGTTCAACTGCCACTGAAAGAACTCCCCTTGGTATTTTTGAAAATCCTACCCTTAACCCTTTATTAAGAATCCCTTGAAAGAGATTTTCGCTTGAAGCCATAAATCTGCCCATCAGATATGCAGGGTGAATCACCAATTAACAGGAGACATGAAGGATTTTCTTGATTACAGTTTGGACAAGCATTTCTCTAGAGAGCTGCTGCTTTTGTTCAAAATCAGCCTGTCTCCTTCATGTTTGAGCATGCTGTATGCTTCACAATCAGAACCTGGAGAGTTTTAGTGCAACAGAAGAATGGTCTTGAGTGGCCCAAAATGTTTATGTTATAAAATCTTAGTGTTGTGTTGCATCATTTCAGATGGCAAAAGCTGGCATCTGAAATGATGCCCTGCTTTTGTGGGACAAGGCATTGGACACAAATGATGAATACATGCAACGTGGTAATAAACATGTTAAAGGCAAACATTTGCACTCAAGACTATTGTGTAGATTCAGCCTAATCCTTAGAGGATTTCAGATTCTTGGATCTGCTATGTCCTAAGCTGGCAGTAGCTTGAGGTGACAGCCCACTGCCTGAGAGCAGGTGTGGGAGGCATGCCTGCCACTTTCCAGATATGCAGGGAAGCTGGGGTCCATCTGTTTTCTTCCCCAACATTTTTAATGATATGCCATATCTCTGATTAACTATGTTATTTTAGCCACAGTGAAGAACAAGAGAAGAGACAAGTTCTAAATAGCATAATGTAGTTCTCTTTGAAATCTGCTTATGATAAAGATTGTAGTGATTTTTATTTCATCTGTTTCGTTTATGTTTGAAACTTAACTTACTAACTCCAGGAAACTGTTACATCAGTGATCACATTTCCTATCAATGAAATAATGTGATGCTGTGCTAGCCTGTGAAAAATTTTTTATTGCTGCTCTGGAAGATATTGCCAAATGTAGTCTAGAAAAGTAACATTCATGAATTTTCTCTTATCACTACCCTTCTCTGTTAATTACTGTATTACAGGTAACCCTAGTCCCAATTATATCTAATAATTTCCTTTTGTAAATTTGCATTTTCTTCACATTTGTATTGTGAGTAGTGGTTAAAACAAGACATGCTGATGAAACAGCCTTTTCTTTTACTACCAACTGGATTCATGAGAAGTTATTTATTTGACACTGAATTCCCACTTAAATGGCAGAGACACTGAGGTTTGCTGTGAAAAACCTGTTACAGAGAGGAGAGGACTTACTTCTAAAATCTTGCTACACAAAGTTAAATTGGTGCAGAATTTTAACCATATAAACTAGCATTCTCCTCAAATGCTCCCATGCTTGTCATGACACTGCACAGAGTTTACGTCTAGTTCTGAATAACAATAAAAGAAATCTGTGTTGGAGTGAATTTTGCCATTCCAGGAATGGCAGTTATTCCATGGCACAGCACTATTCCCTGCTTCTCACAAACAAATACACACTAACAGCAACAGGCAGAGGGGAGGACAGAAAGGCCTTGACCTCTCAGTGCTCTATTGCTAAGCAGGTGACAATCCCCTAAGTCTGACTGAGATTCTGTGCCCATAAACTGGATCCAGAAAATCCATAAGATCCAAAATCCTTTTATGTTCTGCCCGCTCATCCTTGCCATCTGAAACACTGCCATGTCCAAATAAGAACACAACAGCTCTACCACATGAGGCCTGAGATCATGAGTTGTGGGGTAATGTCAAAGTCTTATTTCTGTCATATCCTGGAAAGCCAGGACCAAAGTATTTGCACCCACAGGGGGAAAAAAAAATACACATTAAAAATAGCTTTTTGAGCACATTTGTGCCTATTTGTTAACAAGTTTAGTAAGACATGAAATAGATCTCTACTTTTGAAATCAACTAGCAGCTTCTGGAGGTGATATTTGCAAACAAATTATTCGTACAAACAACCTCTAATAACAAAGTACTGAAGGGTCAAGGGAAGAAGTGGAATTTTCATTTCTTGATCCTTGCAAGTTAAAATAAGGTCCTTTTCTGGAAACCTTAAGCAAATACCAGTGTGTCTTATGGAGCCTAGCAGAGGGGTTAAATGGGTGAAATTTAAATACCTTTTATCACAATTAATCAAGTGGTCCTTTTTTTTATCATAGACGTCACAAATTAAATTATACTAGACAATATATTATTTATGAGATGAGCATCAGTATTTTAAAAACTGTATGTATTACAATGGATTTTAAAGGTTTTCTTTATCTCTGTAAGTATAACCATGCTGCAGCTTGCAAGTGATTCTTTTCTATTCTATTGTCAAAATGAACATATCAAAACATGATAGCCCATACCCACAAAATAGGATTGAATTACTCCTTTGTCATCCCTTTCAGTTTGTGGTTTACAGACTACAACACAAGCTGATTATATTGATGTTCCTAATTATGAAAGTTAGGGGAATTTTCATATCTTTCACTGAAGTAATATATTCAGTTGATTACAAGTAAGATTGGAGAACAAATCTTTTAGTGAAGTATGCAACACAGAGTTGTACTAAATACAATTACACATTGCTCAGCAATGCTGCCAATAAAGTGAAACAAATACAGCTCCTCAAATATTTGAATTAAATGAGTGATTAACATTTTTCAAGTAAGGAGCTTCATGGAGAACAAAGAATAAATCTCATAAAATAAAGGCAAGGCACTAACAACCCATTTTCATGCAGAATTCCAACTCCTGAAAGGTCTGAAGCCTCAGGCACTTAGAATTTACTGTTCTCATTCACAGAAATGGTTTGCAGACCTAAATGAATATTTTAGGATTTTTTCTTTGAGCCAAATGATCCATCTGTTTACTAAAACAATTCACTGCAAAGCCAAAGAGGTCATTTCAGGGTAAAACCTCCATCTTAGCAAAGGGTAAACCAAACAGGGTGTCAAGTTGAACTATTTGAAGTATAAAGTAACATCAGATAACATTTGATGATGGTCAGATTGTATGATCTTTCTGCTCCAGCATTTTTAAGATACTGAGATACAAAGAATCATTATCTTGGAAGATTAACACAGATTTATATTTCTATGGTATTATCCCAGTTTTACACTGCTGAGTGTTGTTGATGATGAACATTATTTGTAAAAATATACTCTCCAACTTACAGCCACACCTCCACACAAGGAAGTGTTCTCATGAATTTGTAAGTTGAATCAAGGCAAGAGGCGTAAGCCACACAACTTTTTCATCTTATTCCATGAGAAAAGATGAATGGAAGAATAAGAATGAGAGATACTATTTATTTCAAATTGTTAATTTGCATTAAAATTGCCATGTTTTGTATGGAACTTGGAAAAATAATAAAATTCAGTGGGAATATGTTTGTCTGAACTGAAACTATATCATGTCTCCTAATTTTAGAATTACTAAAAATTTCAGTGGTGTTAGATTACAATACAACTTCTATTATAAAAGTGTGAACTTGCTTTCCAGTGGCTGGCTCCCTGATGCTGAATATCATAACAGTCTTTCTCAACAGGAAAAATCTTTGTATGTTTTTATATAAACTTGCACCTCTTTTTGGCTTATAGAAATTGTATTGTCAGTGAGCAAAAATTTCATCTACAATCTAATAAAACAAACAGGGCACATGACGGTACTCTTCATTCTTTCAGTAAAAATTTCTAGGATTATTTTTATTGCCATGACCCTCGAATTGCAAGAGATTTTTATCAGGCTGATGTTGTTTTTTTTCTTGTGCCCATTCTGGAAAATGCATTTTCCTTTGAAATTCATGAAGATGACAAGAAATTGTAGTGAATCCATGTAAAATATCAGCATCAAAATCAACTCTTATTCTCCAAGCATTAGACATATTAGACAGAAGGGAAGGGAAAGGGGAAGGGGAAGGGGAAGGGGAAGGGGGAAGGGGAAGGGGAAGGGGAAGGGGGAAGGGGAAGGGGAAGGGGAAGGGAAGGGGAAGGGGAAGGGGAAGGGGAAGGGGAAGGGGAAGGGGAAGGGGGAAGGGAAGGGAAGGGAAGGGAAGGGAAGGGAAGGGAAGGGAAGGGAAGGGAAGGGAAGGGAAGGGAAGGGAAGGGAAGGGAAGGGATCTGTCTCTTCTGCCTATGAAAACCACTAGAGTTTCCTGTGTTCTGCCGCATTCTGTACAGTGCATATGAAGTGTGATGGCAATGATGATGGTAAGGAGTTGAGTCTTGCTTTAATCTGTTTTCAAATCTCTCTTGAGTTTTAGCACCCAGACAAGTGTTTAATCCTTACATCTTGCTTTCAAAGCCACACATAGATTCCTACAAAGGTCTTTAGATAAACAGTAAAAGTACTGAATGTTTTAAAATCCTACGTGTTTCTTCTTTCAGAGCCATTCCTTTGTACACTTCTTTTTATTAGTTTTGAGATTATTAGACACACCGGCTAGAGATAAAATACTGATATTACATAGATTTAATCTCATAAGAAAACAGATGCCATCTTTAAAATGATTTAAACCACACAGGTGCTTTATATTAATCAAATTCTTTTTTGCTTTGAGTATGACTATGTCAACTGAGGTGCTTATCTGTTCATGTTCTGTTCAAATAAATTACTGCTAATCATGTTCGAGGGCATGTTTAAGTGTTTTTAGACTGGTAATAGATATTGCACCTTTTCAAAACTATCATAAATATTATACTCTAATAGCTATAGTGCATCTGGATAACATTCATTGAATTGATTGCTAATCATTGCCACCTACTGTGCTGCAGTAACCAAACCTAAAATAATGTTGTTATTGGACTGTGCAGAGTAAATACAGTAAATACAATAAATACAGTAAATAATTTTTACCAAAAAGAACCAAAGATATGATTTTCATTTCTCATTGGGAAACAACAAAGTTTTAAACTGGGGGAGGACACCAGGATTCAAATTTATTCAGGTGGAAAAATCAAATTTTTTTTACTGGAAACACAGAGATTCATGTGAGGTACTTCCACTGAGCTGTAACCCTGCTGTTGTAAGTATCACCAACTAAATTGTTTTCAGAAAGGAAAGTTAATCAAGTTGAGACTAATAAAAGTGTTTGCAAGTGGCAAAGAACACAATGGAAAAGATACAGTTTTACAAGGTAGGGCCATGCAAAGTGCTCACTGAGAAGGGAGTAGGAGACGGAAAAAGGATTCAGAAAACTTGGCCATGAATTTCATGTAATGATATTATGCTTCCAGGAGATAAGGGGGAAAATGAGGGAAGGGAAATTGGAGAGCTAATACTGAAGGGAGTTCAGTTAGAACATATTGAAGGAAACCAGGAAACAGGCAGATGCAGAAGCTGAGAAAAAGTGACAGCCATGCTCTAATGAGAAGAGGAAAGGATTACAATGGCTTCAGTAAGTCTAGCAGCATAGCATTAACCCTGAGAAACCTAATGACGTTTGGGAACTTAAACAGGGCCTCATATCTGGTCTGGATGCTATCAAGGCAAATGAAAATCTTTAGCAGCAGCACCACTTGAGTTCTTATTCCAGTGTTATGACAGTTACTGTTCAGCAAAAGGTTGCACTGTTGGGGAGGACTGGCTTATACATTAAATATCCGAATAGAAAAAAAATCCCTCTTCTTCTGAGCATACAGGAGTTTCTTCTATCCCTTGCTAAATAATACTCCCCTCCTTATTTTCTTTGACAGGAGTCAAAATGTTCAGCGTTTGACAAGGACTGAGCCTTAAGAATTGTCTGCAATCATCACTGTCTTTCTACTTTCCTCTTGGCTGCCTATCTCGTGAAATATGATTTCCCAAGCCCAGTGCCAGCCACCAGTGTTCTTCAATCAAATCCTTCGTGGAGACTCACAAGTGTCACATCAACCAGTCCAGCACCTCATTATAAAACAAAGGGTGAAACATTGGGAAAAGAAAGCAAACAGAAAAGAAAAATGTAAATAGCATCACTTCTTGGTTGCCAGGTGCATTTTATCTTATCTCTCTCTGTCTCCCAGGCTGTAAATTCCTCAGGGATAAGGACTGTTTTAACAAGTGCCTTTTCCAGTGTTTATCACAGCATCATGCATGTGTTCTAGCACAGTGACAAATCTGTCACAGAGCTACTTTCTAGCTATTGTGTGTTATCTTATGTGATACTACTTTGGGATTATTAATTATTATGTCACATAATTTTTGCTTTGCCATGGCAAAACAAAAATCAAGAAATTTTGTTTTCACTGTCCTCTTTCTAGGAGACTTGTGGCAGGCCTAACTTATCATCAGCCTGAGACATGATGCAATGCATGAATAAAATAAGTATTCAATTTGTTCACTCTCACCTTCTTTATGCTGACATTTGCTGCTGCTTTGTTGAATTTCACCATGCTGGTCAGATTACATGAGATTTAGCAAACTGAACTGTCTTGATACCAAATTGCAGAACATTTCTAAAAGATATCCTAAAGTCAAGACTTGCCATAGAGCCCTGTATTCTGAGCAATACTTTTCACCTGTTAGTCAATAGCAGATATTCAAAGCATCTGTACTTTTAAGTCTCCATCCATTTTCTTTTTGATTGTATTCCTGCATAACCTTTTCACTTTAGGTGTGCTGATTTCAGTTGATATCAATGCAATTTAATTCCAAATTCATGGCATATTAGCCTTTTTTAACCAAACCCTGCCTAATATTCTTATCCTTGGGGCCAATGGTGTATGGGTGAGCACTTTCTTAGCACTGTTTATAGACCAAATTTGCATTTTTTTATCTCCACCTAACGGGAATTGAAACTAAAGGAGGAATTTGTCAGTTTCATTCCTTTTGGTATAGTGATCCTTTATAATTTCTATTCCTATTCCAAAAAATCAGTGGTAGTATTTCTCATTTAATTAATTTATTTTCTGCAGTTTCTAATCTGCCTTTTTGACTGTCTCAGTGAAGTGGGTAGGTTGTGTAAGTAAAAAGAATATTTCCTAGTGTCTTAATATGTTGTGTCAAATGGTAAAAAAGGATGGTTTATGGTCTGGGATTAGCCCTGAGAGATCACAGTTTAAGAAGGTAACCTCCAATCAAATTTTACATCAGCATCAACATATATAAAGTGGAATTGCAATTTGCATACAAACCTAACAGCCCACTCACAAAACTATGTTAATAAATGTTTTATTCCTTCAGGTAAACTAATGCATGTTCACATTAGGACTGTGTGACAACAGGTCATATGGCTTATATTCAGTGAATGAGAGTAATATTTCACATTTGAGCTAACAAGACACAAGGGAGCTGTTCAAGAACTCTTGGCCTCTTATTTCCCATGTAGAGGCTTCATAGTAGCTGGTATTAAGAGCAGAGCTAAGCTAAAAGTTTCAATGAGCTGACAAGCAACGTCCCTTGTGTCACTCCATTTCCTTGGAGAGGAAATGGGAGTGCTATTCCATAACTTCCCTCTGCATCCAAGTGAACAGAGTTATGTATTTGTACCACCATTTTGTGCCCAGTCCTAGGAAAAAAATACATACCCTTTTATGTGTGCCAGATTACATCCACAAAAGGAAGCAGGGAATTTGGGGCTATGTATTTTTTTCCCTAAACCTCAAGTTTTAGAGTCCTAGCTCTTCTAAAGCTGCTTTAAGTGAAAAGTGCTGCTGTCAAGCAGGACTTCTAAAGTCCTTCTGCTTGCCAAAAACAGGAGGTCTGAGATTATTGATTACTTGAAAGAACTAATTTGGCACCAGCTGCAGGCTACTGAGAAATAGTGCAAATGCTACCAATGGCTTATTTTGTTAAGGTTTGGTTGGTTATTTTCTTAGATGCTGCATATGAAAGATTTAGGCAGCTGTGAAGGAGGGAGCTGAGATTTCCTCTCATCTGGTGTGGGGAAACCCAGCCAGGGAGTTAGTGTGGGATAAAACAGGCTCTCCAGTCAGGTTTTCCCTGGTAATTGCCATGAGGAAGCAAGGACTCACTAGAATGTACATTTTGCTGTACATCCCCAGTGCGGAAGGGGAAAAGCAAAGGTAACGCTTATTTAACAAGGATCCATGCCTATGAATAACATTTTCTGCCTCTGACTGAATTCCAGGTCTCAGCATACGTGACAGAAATATATCCATTTACTACAGGATGAAATGCTACACCTAACCTATAATCACTGGAAGGCTTATTTTTTAAAACTCTCCATTTGGTGTTCATATAAAGACATTTTCCCTTAAAAATGAAAGAAGACTAAAGACATCATGCTGAGGAAATTATGCAAATTTAACAAAGTCCATACAAACCAATTAGTTTCGAGATCAGAGGTGACATATTTTCTAATTAATACCAGTTTAAGCTTCTATTTATGAGCCTATAAATAAATACACCTTCACAGGAACATGTACGAAAGAAGACAGTGTACCTGCAGAAGAGGACTTGGTTAATTTTTGTACCACTATATTATCCTAATAAATAATTACCCCTGAAGAACAGCTTATTGATAATTTACAGGATTTCTATTATTGCCCTGTATTTATGAGTTTACACAGGAGTTACACACTCAAAATTTGCTAAGACCATGGACATGATGGCTAGATCCTTGGGGAGCCTTATAGCAGAGCCTTTGATTCAGGATATACTACAGCAAGCATTCATTTGGGGCTTTCCTTGTGTCCACAGTAACACCACCTGCCTTAAAATGGCTGCTTTGAGCCAGCTCTCCCCCAGAGCAGGCAGTCAAGTACTGCTCTCCTGTGCATTGCTGCCCCTTAATAGCCACACACTACTTTTTTCCCAAATTCCACAGCATCTGTTCATTTGGGAATCTGTGGCAAGCTGGACCGAGGCCAGAGAATAGTCCCTCTGCTCTGCCTGCTTCTGGCAGAGTGGCCATTCACAAACCTGCTGCTTTGAGCAGGATCAGTAGAGGTGTGTGGAAATTGCCCTCATGGCTTCAAAAGGAACGTGCAACTCTCTATTTTTTAGTGTTCAGGAAAATAATAAAAAATAATAATACACAAACCCTGAAGTATTTGATGGCTGAAGAGGATGTTCTTTAAATTTTCTCTTTACTGCTAAAGTAAATAATCAGTTCCACAAGAAGCGTTTGTAAAAGGGAGACTTAAATATCTCAATCCTGTTCTTATTAAATTACTGTATTTTTATTTTCTCTTTTTACCCTCTTTAGAATTTTTTTAACTCATCTGGTATGTTTTGATTTTGATAAATCACCATTTCAAAGGAAAACTTGTTTTACTAAACATTAATTCCCATTTCACACATTAACTTTCCTGCCAAAGAATTTGATTTTGCACCAGCTATCCCTGTGGTAAGGCTGCACCAGAATTTTCCTCCTCTGATGCACAGATGCATTTTTCTAATTTATATTTTTAGCCATTTTATGCCTTCTTAGCATTGTGCCAACACCATCCTTATGTTTGATCATTATCTTCTCTTTCTCTGATGTATGCTTTTGGGAACAAACCTTCTCCCTCAACTTTGTTTCTGCATCACTGTTTACCAGTTGGCATTTTGTGATTGATATGTACACTCAGGTGTCTTTCCTTTATCGTTTCACAATCATGAATTCTCAAAATTGTGGTAGATAATCTAAGCCCTCTAGTTTATGACCTTGTTCTTCACATACTCCGTCTCACTTCAGTTTTGGTACTCCTTGTGGTCAATACAAATTTCTCTAAATGTTGCTCTGATGTCCTTCTCTATTTATGATATCTCCAAATCTTTCCATACATCATATTCTTTTACAAGGGTGGTTAGGAAAAAAAGTAATCTAGGGCAGAGCAAAGACAAGTTTTAGAAAGATAACTACACTTTTACTTCAGCTTCAATATTTCTATAGTTCACCCTTCAGCATCACCCTTTGGTTTTCGTACTGAACTTAATGATATTTATACTTATTATAGTCTTCTGCAGTGTACTTTAATTTTTGCTTATGATGAATGAAAAAAAAATGTACCAAATTCCAGGTATATCAAGTTTCTGCTTTCCTCTCATCTCAAGGAATACGTTATAAAAGAAAAATATGGCATCTCATAATTTGTCTTCACAGTCATCAAGTACATAAAATCCTATCTCACTTTCCTTTCCCCCCTTTGTCAGTCATAAATACGAATCTCATTTAGCAAGGCAGCAATCACAGCATTTTTCACAGTAAAAATCTACATCCTTGTCAACACAGAGTCTTTTTCCACCCATCATAAGCTAAACACAAGCCATGCAAATCCACAGTTTCCCTTCAGTTTAGACCCCATGCTACCAGTGCACAGATTTGAATGTATCAGGCAAGTGTGGGGAGCAGAAAGACATCTCCCACCTTGAGTTCATCTTCCTGTCAAACCTTCCACACAGTCCCTGCTCTTCTACCACCATGTCCTTTCTACTTTAGTTTTTTACCTCCCTCAGAAAACCTCAAGCCGATGTCCACTCCTTCTGCCTCCATCAGAATTCCTACTGTTCACCTCTCCTCCCAGGAACCATGCTCTGCACTTTCTGCATTTCACTACCTTGGCTCGTGTTTCTGTACCCTCAGCTGCTGCAGGAAAGCAGGGAGAACTCGTGCCCCTTGCCAAAACTTTGCTTCTAAACATACTTTTACTCAGAATGAACCTCTTTCATTTTCCAGGCATCCATGCTAACATTTGTGGAGTCTGGCAAATAAAAAAAAAATCTGTTAAATCTGTTTTTAATATAAAAGAAGCTGAAAATGAAATATAAGATTCAGCTGAAGTATTCTTTCCAAATTTGGTCTTTCCAGGAATTTTGCTGTTCTTGTACCAGGTCCTTTACAAGTCTTCAATCAAAGCCCACATATCCAAAGGAATGAGCTGTGGCACCAGATGAGATCTCTTATTATTCCTTATTCAAATAAATTAAAAATCAATCCGAAACATTTCAGAACAAAAGAAAATAGAAATAAACAGGTTAGATAAAGAATCCTTCTTATGAGTGCTATAATGAAACAGCAAGATTTTTTTCTCCCCAACCCAAAAGTGTGATTTTAGCATCCCCCCCAAAATTCTACAAGTATTCCAAGGCACCTTGTGGTCTTTGCAATGGTAGATTCTGTAGGACAGTGGAACAGCTAAAGCTTCTGAAAAGGCCTGATCCTTTGGGAAACAAATAATCCGTGTTTGCTTTGCCTGCCTGATTTTGTATTCTTGTGAAAGATGAGACTCCAAGAACACTGCAGAGCAACACCCCCACGCACACACACACACACACGCACAGGCACTAAAACACGGGCTTAGGGACCCGGAGAAGAGGGCGGTGGTTTTGGGGCATCCCGGCTGCGCAGTTCCCACAGTCGGACGCCCGTCCGCGGTGCCAGCCAAGCGCAGAGCCCCACGCTCTGTCCCGCGGGACAATGGCAGGGCTGCGGCTGGGAGGGACAGCGCGCTGAATGCACAATGCCGAGCTTTGTCTGCGCGGCTCCTGTCCGCGGAGAGGGCTACTTAATCTCCCCACTTGCCCTGGGGATTGTGGCTCTTCTAATGTGTCCTTTTTGAGAGCCTTGTGAACTGTAGAATATAGGCTGGTAACAACTTTCTTTAGGACTGCCTCGGCAGAGCCAAAAGCCGCCAACACAGAATGCCAGCACAGTGGTGTTAATGAGCACAAAGAAGACCTTTAACTGTTTTTACAGCTACCGTGGCTAGAGTTTCGTGTCATTCCTTGGTGAAGGAACTAATTCTTTGGCTTGTTTTATATGAGCCTAGCTTCTATCATGCTGCAGAGGATGGCCTCTTCACCCACTTTGCTTTTTCTTTCCTTCTTTTTTGAATGATAATAATGCCTGATGCATCTTTAATGAACTGTGGGGCTTTCAGAGCTTTTTTCCCCTTCTTACTCTAAGGTGTAGATACACAGTGCATATTTACTAAATGATAGAAAAAGAAAAAAAAATTATTAATTTGTTGAAGGATGAGTAGCAAATGCAAATCAAAGTCACTGACATATTTAAACATTCAAGGATAAACTCCTGAAGTAACTGGAATTCCTGAAGTCAGAATAGAATAAACAATCTTTACTTCAGACATTTTCTAATATTTCAATTTTTAGAAAATGGTAATCACGCATTTTATGCAATTTGGGCCTTTGTTTATTATCTATTACAAGTGAAACTGTGCTATGACTGAGAAAGATATTGTAAAAATTATGTTATATATTGAATGGATGCACGGTGGAAGCACAAAGACTCTAAAACCATAGCACAATATCAGAGACACCTTTAGAGAAATTAATGACCCGAGGTGATTAAAGGAGTTCTGTGTATAAACACACCAAACCAAGGGCTTTCCACTGTCCAACCAAAAATGTTTTCTTTATTAGCTGCATACCACATTACCTATATGTGGACATAAAAAGTATAAATCATTTTCACTTTAGGCTCTGTGAATGGTTTTCTCTGCATCAATCTGTTGGCTGCATTTGTCAATTCACCCACAATAGTCACATGAACATTTGTGTTTGACTGCTGTCTCCTTCCCTCCAGGTATTCAGACACCGTGTGAAACCTGCATATATCCATATTGGTCTCTGAATATCCTTTTGTTTCCTTTTGATCCTCCTTCACTTTCCTTTTCCTTTCTACTTCACTCTGAATTTTTGCATTAAAAATTAAATAGATACAGCACAACTAAGGTTGAAGTGTTAATGAGCTACCCAGGGCAAAGGACACATTCAAAAGCTGCAGTAAGTAGCTTTTTGCAGCAGTAGCATAAGACAAAGAAGTACAGTTGTTCTTTATATGCATATTAGCACTTTATATCAAATAATAAATGGACCATAACCAAGGGATTCTTGCATATGCAAGCCCAAAATGCAGCTGCATGTTTCGAAGCTCACTAGCTTGCTGCTGTGCCTTTGTGAGTACAGTTTATTGTCTACTGAGAAAACACAGATACTTGCTTTTATAACCAAATCAAAACCAGGCTGATCAGACTGACTGCACGAGAAATGCATGTGGCAGTTAATCTGGAAGCATTAAATTAACTTTGCTTTTAGTACTTTGGGGCTTTCTCTATCTAGAATCATTTACACACCACTAACTTTTTATGTGGAAAGCTCGGCTGTGAAGAAAACCTGCTTCAACATAACCTGATGCCTCCTGAGACTCACCAGCAAGGTGAGAACTCATGCTGAGACACTGGCTTTACACCTGGATGCCACGAGCCAAATTCACAACCTATTTTAGTAAATCATTGCACTCTTCACACATAGCGGAGCAAGATGGTCAGTGAGGTCAATTAAATAATGTGGTTTAAGAAGAAAAAATGTCATTAACAGAAAGCTGTAAAAATTTCCTTCTAGTTTATATTAGAATCATGGGATTTAGGTATTTACAAAAAGATAAAGTATGCATGGGATTTTACAGGAGATGGAGTTTTCATTGGCAGCAAACGTTTACTGAGAACCAGAAAGTCATACAAAACCAGCAACTCAGTCCTGTTGTTGAAACTCAGATAAACTGTTATGCTCAAGAATTTCTAGGGAACTAAACCAAGTTATACAGGGTCAGTATTCAAAGATATCTTTATGCAGCTAGCCTGATAGATTAGATTTTTCCCTAGAAATTGTTGTCTCAAGTCAAGCACAAGCCAGTTGCTCTCATTTACTTTTTTTCCCAATGAAAATGATTTTTGAAGCAAACACATTTCTATGGAATGTTACTGACTGTTTCAAGGATTACTCTAAAATACATAGCTAAGATAGCAATAATGTTAGTGATGCCAGCATTTAATTAGTCAAAACCTCAAACAAAACAAAAAAAAAAAAACAGAACAAAACAATCCAGAGTATGTTGGTTTTTGAAGACAAGAGGAAACATGCAAACTAACGCAATAAACTACTAATGAAAAACATGGCATTTATTATTCAACTTTGCAGGTAAGTGTTGTTAATCTAATCTGTGAAAAAGGTGTTGGATGAACCTGAAGAATAGGAGGGAAACACCTATTGTTTGCCTTCCACATGGGATAAAAAGTCACAAAGAACTATGCAGTTAATTGTCTTGGAAGTGCCATTATGCCACTGGCTTTATATCTGTCTGGAGAAAAGGAACATGAAAAGATGTGATAGGTGTAGGAATCATCAGTGGCATGACATTTCTACAGGCAGGTTTTCTGTCACTTGTACTCACAGGCCCTGGGGTAGAGGAAGAGAAGTAAATATTTGGTGAAAGGAGGATGGGTGTGGCTGGAGCGAGGTCATGTCCATCGGCTGCCAGGACACAAAGTGGATGGATTGATATATGTCATCATGCGTGATTACCTTGTGGAGGAGAGACTGCTTTGGATAGAAAAGGCTAAAGGAAAAATCCATATTCCAGGCTTCAACAATGAAAATTAATCTTTATATTAGCAGTCTAATTTCTGACCTAAAAAGAAAAGTTAGTTGGCCACAAGAGATTGGGTCTGGATTCTCATGAAACACCCTAAAGACTGAAGAGGCAGAGAAAGGGAAATTAATTATATGAAAGCTACATCCACGTTTCCCTCTCTGAAGCTGAAATCCAAACAGGAAAGCTTCTGTGGCTTTGCTTTCCATGGAGTCAATGCCTGTGACTCTCTGTGGATACAGGGAGCCCCTAGGTGACTGTAAACTGCAGATACCTGCCTGAATATAGCTACATTCACACATCTGTGTTTTATTAAATCAAAGTTGGTTGCCAAAATAAGTATTATTATTTCAACTAATAAATAAATAACATTATTAGGACTAGTCAAATTCAAACTCAATTTTAAGACAATCCTACTAGCATAGAGAAAAGCTAAGCTCTTGTACCCATTATTTTTATGTACGGAACATTATTTGATAGTGGAGTAATAAAGTTTCCAGAAATTATCTGCAGCAGAATCTTACAAATTCATCCTAATAAACAGCATTGTTATTTTTGATTTATAGCTTGTCTACATGAGGAAATGAATGCACTATGAGCTAGTGTGAATTAAAAGTATACTTGCTACTCAACACCAAGTCCTTGTATGGATATGCTAAGATCTAGATTAATCCATCTAATTTTGGGCATGTAACTGAATAATCCAATTTAGGAGTGTAATCGTCTTGTAGTTCTATTGCCTGTGAAGAATCCATTTGAAATTTTACTTATGCTCTAGAAAATCTCTCTTTAGCTATTACCCGCAGAGAATAAGTAAATAGGTTGCCTCAATTAAAAGTTAGGTGAGCTGTATCCTGGTGGGAGGGTGCTCTAACACAGTGAGCCAGTAAAACAGAAATGTATGTGCAGAGAGGCACCTTGTGTAGGTGTCAGGCTGGCTCCAGAATTGTTCCTTTTGTCTCCAGCTCAGCAGTGAACAGGGGTTTTTCCCTTTTACTGCTTATGTTGTTCTGGCTCTCTACATGAAAAGAAGTCTTTGGGGCTGTCAAATCAATACTTCTTTTACAAGCTTCAAAAGTTTGTAGATTTCTATGGAAAGAGTGTAAATAAAGAAAATAAAATCCTCAGGCCCGTCCTCTATTTCACTCCCACTCCAAAGGACATTAGTTTGTTCTGTCTGGTCTCTTTCAGCTTTAACATTTCCTACTACACTCAGTGAAATTTAAACAAAATCACTTTTACAAACATTTAAATGGAAAAGTATGGAGTTTTGTCATTTCCCTCCTTGTGTAGCACTAATTAACAAAGCCTTTTTGTGAGAGCAAAAAGCTTTCCTTTTTTAGAACTGGCATGCTCCTCCTTACTGATTCCCAACTGTGGTGGCACAATCCAGTATTTCTGAACAATGATGAGAACAGAAATAGATGGAATTCAATAGAAGCATGAATAATGGCAACCAGAAACCGAGTGGTGACATAATCTGTCTTCCAAACTGCCTTGAGATATAGTCAAGAAAACACCACATTGTATCTTGTATGTTGTGATCATCTCTGATAGGTATCACCAAATAGTTTTCAGGACAGATTTATCCACTCCAGTTAGCCATTTAGACATTTTTTAATGAAAGCTAGCTTACACACTTATGTCATATATGCCTTCAGTTCCCACTTCCTAATGATTATCAGCTGTTTATTTTCCCTCTTGTGCTTAAAAAAAAGTGGAGGTTCTGCAGTGTTTTCCATGTAGTGGTTTCTGAAAACACACTCGGGAGGGATAAGCCACATAAACCCCATATTGAACAAACATGTTCAAGGGGGCAAAAAAGACATAATGCTCAGGAAGTATAAAAATGCATGAATATACAGCAGAATTCAAGGGAACAACCAGAATGTAGTAGGAGGCTGTTAAGATTTCAAAACTGGAGGTGGATGAATTCATTTTCAAGAGAAAAAGCCCTGGTTCCAGCTGATGCTATGTTTTTCTTCCAGCACCAAGCTTTAAGCATGTTTTCTCATTACTATTTTAGGGTATCAGAACGATGAGAATATTTTTAAAAGTGGTATATTTTTGCAGGTCTTTTTATTTTTAATAATAAAAAGCCAGTCTAGTCCATTATTAGTAAAATAATCTAACACAGTGAAGATGCAAAGTATTTAAATACTGATTGAATTTACAGTCCTCAGAGGGATATGAACCCTTACAATTTCCTTATTATAGCTTTTAGGGGAACAAGAGATGCATGGCTGTTAAAGCTGTGCTACAATTTATCACAGTCTCCTGTTTTCACTTGTTTGGGACTTTCTGAAAGAGTCTTTTTTTGGGCTGAGACCTCTATAATTGGTCTCAGCACAATGGAACTCCTCCTCACTCATCCCTCTTCCTTTCCCATCCCCCTGCCTTCAATCAGTTCAGCATTTTTGTGTTAGTGGTGAGTGGAAAAAAATAGTGCTTATTAGAGGCTTTTCTTTGGGCTTCTCCCGTGATTCAAAAGAGCTGTCTAAGAAGAAACCAAGAGAATTTTTATTTGGCACAGAACACAGTGCAAGCTGCCCAGTTTAAAGGTGCAGCTGAAATACACTGGCAAAGTGCCCTAGGAGATGTTTTAGTTATCTTTGCCACAGACAGGTAAAATCCTTCCAGTTCCTTCCTGCTCCCTGACATAACATCACAACTCTAGAATCCTTCTGATTGCAGTTGCCAAAATCACCCCAAACTACTGGGAGCACAGAGAAGTCAATAAAGCAGCAAGATCAAATAGAGCACAGCGAAAGGAAAGGTGTACTTGGAGCAAATGCAAAGGTTGGCCAGCTCTTTAAGTAAAGACCTCTCCCCCTTCTTGCAGATGGATCTGTACTTTATTTTAATCTCCATTTCCTTTACATGCAGCAAGTGCTGCAGTTGATCCTCCTCCATCTTTTTCCTTCTTCCCATCATTCCTTTCTGATCTTTCTTTTCCTTTTTTTCAACCCCCTTGTGAGATTTGCTCCTTGGACTTTGGTCCTTTTCACTTGCAAAGCCATTCCATTTGGTTTTGTTCTACTGCCAGTGTCAGTTCATGAGGTGTTACATGCAGTTACAGTACCTCACCCTACAAAAACTGTAAGGGCTCCACCACATTGATAAAAAAGGCAGTTCTGAAAGAGATTCAAACCTCTGCCAAAGGCTGAGCTATAGCTCAACCATACAGATCTAACACAGGACTGCACCAGAGGGCTGTCTTTTAGAATCATAGAGTTGTTCAGGTTGGAAAAGGCCTCTGAGTTCCTCAAGTCCAACTGTGAGCCCAGAACCACCATGTTCACCACTAAACTCAGGTTCCACATCCAGATGTTTCTTTTGAACACTTCAGGGCTAGAAATTCTACCACTTCCCTGGGCACCTTGTTCCAATGCCTGGCCATCTTTCAGGGAATAAAGTTTTCCTAATAACCAATGTAAACCTCCCCTGGCCATTTCCCTTTCTCCTGTTACTTGCTACCTGGGAGAAGAGCCCAGTCCCAGCTGCCTGCAGCTTCCTTTCAGGGAGTTAGAGAAAGCAATCTGGTCCTTCCCTGGGCATCCATTTCTCCAGTTAAACACCCCCAGCTCCCTCAGCTGCTCCTCACCAGCCTTGTGCTCTGTTGCCCTTCTCCCAGTGCTCCAGTGCCTCAATATCTTTCCATTAACTGAACAAAAGTTTTGAGGTGCAGCCTCACCAATGCTGGGTACAAGGGGGAAGTATAGGTCCAGATTGATTGGTAACTTGTTTTGCACCCTAAAGCACACCCTAACCTTTGTCTATAATAACTGACAACTCTGGAATGGTTTCTTTGTACATGGAAGTGCAAAGTTTAGAAGAAGAAGACACTGCTTTCATGTGGGACCCAGTGATATGATTTCCTTGCTTATAATTAATCACTGCAATGTTTGATGTGGACTCAAACTTGAGACTTGCTCCTATTTTTCCTCTGTCTTGAGTTTTGAGAAGTCATTTGGGCAAAGGTAGGCCCTGGAGCCTCCTTTCATGCCAGGTCTGCAGCAGTGGAATGGCCCAGATTTCACTCACATTGCTCCTCAGCTGGAGGAGGTCAAGGGGAGAACTACTCACAGTGCTGTGTTGCTTGCACTTGATTAAATACACTGACACTATCATTAATCAAAGTTATGTTTTAATGGTAACTTCACTGTGAAATATATGATTAATGCTGTTGATATGAGAAGAATAGCCCTCTCTTATCTTGCAACCACTTTGTCTTCTTTAGAATGATTGGCAATTCACATTTGAGGGTGTACACAAGTGAATGAATGCACATGTGTATTTATTAACAGCTTTTATGTATTTATCTACAGTATCTCTAATGCAGATTTGCTGCCCTGTGTCTCAGGCTGCCACATGTGATATGTGCAGAAGCAATTTTGTTATTTACAAGTGTGAATCACCAGGGGATGCTCTCAGAGCAGCTCACCACACCATTCCTTGGCACCCAAGGAAAGCCTGGGGCAGCTGAGCCCCAGCACTCTGCAGCAGGAGCTGGGGGGCATTCTACTGCAGGGTCCTGCACTTCTCTGAAGGCACAAAACAGGGCAGTAAAGGAAAGAGCACATTTGGCATGGCATTGATTTATGGGGTGCAATGTACTCCTTCTGCACACCAAACACAGAGAGCAGGCTGGTGTGGAGATTAGGGGAGGTGAGGCCATGCTGTACCTCCTGTCCCCTTGAGAGTCTGCTGGCCCAGCAAGGATGAGGAATAAAGAACTCTCTGTAAACACCTGTTTCTCTGTTTTCCCTTTGCCTTCTGCACTATTGTCATAACCACAAACAACCCAACCCATATATTAATTCAACTTATTTAAAAAAATAAAATTGCAATCCATAAGGAACAGGTTTAGCAAACAAACAAATCACATTCCTAGCTGTTCTCTAATGGGCCTGCTTCAAGGCTTTGTAATTACAGTCCCTGTGTTTGCTACATACACTGCATTTCCCTAAAGGAACTGACAGAATTTGTCTTGAGTACTGAAAACAGATGTTTGTAGCACAGGCATCATGTGTTACAGCTCTGTTGCATGAAAAACTGTGGAGATAAAATTCGTTTCATGCCATGCAGAGTTATAGGATTCCACTAGAGGGAGATCAGTAGATAGCAGTAAAAAAACATTCTCTAAACAGAAACAATGATAGCAGCATGATCCTATATTTCCCTAAATTGGCAGTCTTAGATATTTTTCTCTTTCTGCATTCTTGAGTAACTAGAATCTACCAATATGTATTTTTCAAGGTGTTTTCATATTTATGCAAGAATTTATGGATTTCAGTTATTTCAAAACTGCTTTTTCTATGAAACTAAAACATCTACAATGAAGATCTCAGGTTTAGCTTTCTTGTGTTGCAAATTTTGGTGTACATGTGTCTTGTAACTGAAAAATAAATATCAGTACTCCAAGAAATATAGCTACTGGATCACACTGATGTTTTGCTTTAGTCTGACCTCTATAACTTTTAATGTATATACTGTAATCTGAGATTTCAGGAAATAAACATGTAAAATACTCCATATTTATGTATTTTAGATTATCTTCCTTAGGAAAAGAAGAAGATAATTCTCTGGAGAAGAAGAAACCAATCCTTTTAGCATTTAGAATATATAAACATCAATAAGAATTTGAAATTTTGCTTAATAACTACATATAGTTCAGTTGATAAAGGGAAACCAACACAACACAGACATGATTTAGAGAACTAGAGAATGCTGTATAACCATGTCCTGGAATTTACAATTTTCACTCCTCGTTACCATTCAGTTATAATCATATTGTTGTTGTGCTGCCCTTTAGGAGCAGAATGTTTCCCTGGACTCTCTGTGTACTCACATGTTTTTCTAACATCCACACAAGAGTAAACTCCACTCTCAGAAGTGGTGGCACAGACCTCACTATAGTGACTCTGTTGGCTGTTACTTCTGACTATTTTTGGCAATAGCCTGGCTTGGCTTGCACCCAGAGCAGCTATAATTTTTAAGATAAAGTAACTGGAAAAAGGAAGAATTCTTTCATGGGCATTTCCAAACTAGATCCTTTGCCCACAAACAGGAAATAATTTCTGATGCTGCAAAAATGTAAAAGCATCTTTTGTTCTTATCAAGCATAGCCTACCTAGTCCAGGAGCTGGTCTCTGGGACTAATGAGTAACAGGGAACAAAAACTAACATTCCTTCATAGTAGATAATTTAGTTAATTCAATGATACAAAAGAAAATATGGACAATTAGTCCATCTTGGGAAACATGGTCTAATATTTTCAAGGAATTGCTTTTTCTATATATGTTACCTAAAGTTGTTTGCATATTTTTACTTGTCAATATCTGTTTTATTTACAAATCATGTATTATCACACAAATAGAAGTAATACAGAAATCCAGTAGATCTTTCTACAGTTATGTGACTTCCTGTCAGAATAAAACTGAATATTCCATTTGGAAAGGACCTCTGGCAATCCTCTAGGCCAGCTGCCTGAAAAAAGTCAAGGCTGAGCAAAAGTTAAACCATGTTGTTAAGGGCACTGCCCAAATGCCTCTAACACTGACAGGCTGGGAGCATTGGCCACCTCTCCAGTGTCCAACCTTGGTAAAGAAATTCTTCCTAATGTCCAGTCTGAGCCTCCTGCAGCTTCAAATCACTCCCACAGATCTTACCTCTGCATCCCAGGGAGAAGAGATCAGCACCTCCCTCCCCACTCTCTCCTCAGAAACCTGCACAGACCCACAAGGTCACCCTTCAGGCTCCTTTTATCCCAACCTGACAAACCCTAAATCCTCAGCAGCTCCTCACAGGACATTCCTCCCAACCCTCTCACAGCTTTGTTGCCATACTCTGGGCACATTCCAGGACTTTCACATCCTGCTTAAATTGTGGGCTCAAAACTGCACACAATATTTAGGTGAGGCCACACCATTAGCAAATACAGTGGAATTCACTGAATACAGTGAATATCTGTCTTTACTGGCTGGTTATACTGTTTGATGCACTCCAGGATGTGGTTTTTGAACAGCACTGCCAGATCTCTTTCTGCAGAGGTGTTTTCCAGCCACCCCTCTCCCAGTTTATATTTTTCATCTGATGTTACCCCACCATGGGTGAAGACTCCACCATTTAGGTTTGTTAAATTTCATCCCATTAAGCACTGCCCCTTGCTCCAATCTATCTAGACCCTTCTGCATAGCTTTTTGTCCCTAAATAGAATCCACAGCACCTCTTGGTATAATCAGCAAACCATTTTGTTCCTTACACTTCTGTGAGTTCCAGTAAAATGAGGGACTCACTTCCCTGCACTTTGGACCACACCTTTCTGAGGATCTCCAAATAATTTTTTCCCCTCCTTCCAATATGCTTAGTAGAAGCACCATTCCTTTTTAGTATATAATATAATAATGAGGGAAATGAAGAAGAGGGTGTAGAATTCCTCCTTTGGCAGGCACTTTGCCTCAAAGTACAGTCAGTCAAGTTATTAATGGCAATGTGCCTGTGGAGATATTGGCATCCCACCCAAAATTACTTGGGTACCCAGTGGCTGCCCTTGAAAGATCTTAGGTACAAAATTCCAACTTGCTGGTGTGGCAGGCAGCGACTCCAGCCTGTCCTGGCAGCAAACACCAGTGCCAGGGCACTGATGGTGACCCCAGGGCACTGATGGTGACACACTCAGAAGTGTCCCCACCCCTGCTGTGCCTCTTCAGAGCAGCACAGCGACTGAGCCAGCAAGAGAAGATCCACAGTTTGTGTTGGAGCTCACAGGGACAATGCATTCTGGAAGGCAGATGGCTAAAGTTTTGTTAAACAAAGCTATGGGAGATCAATTGGGTTCACTCACTGGTAAACAGATGTGTTTTTCAAAAGCTGAGATCTCTGCCTAGCTGTCTTTCTTTGTCTCACTCAAGTGATAACACACACGTGGCTAGCAGTAGATTTTGCTAATATTTATGTTACTTAGGTCTGAGACAGCTGATGCTCAAGTGATATCCTAAATCTTGATTTCTAGGAGTATAAACTTGTGTTTCCTAAAAGGTCTTCTTTAAAAAAATATCTATTTTGAAACCTGTTTTGCATTTTTAGTTGCAAATTTTGTTTTATGAGTTAAGAACAAGAAATTTCCTAGAATTTCCTTAAAATTCAGAAATACTTATCTGGCTATAAGTTTAAGCTAAACAAATCTCTTAAAGACTATTTCTTTTATCACATGAAATTCTCTTTTCTGGGATACAAAAAGGAAAGCTTTGAAAAGACTGCAGAGGAAAGGAATCAAATAAGTTACCCATCTAAAAGATGGCAGAGGTAGACTGGAAAAAATTAGCATGTAAATGACAATGTTATATATTTATATATACACACACATATATATGCATTATATTATCTACAATCCAAATTCACTTTTGCTTCTATTTACTTTCACTTAGAGATAGATGATTCATCAGTTTCATTCCACCATGTGTGTTGGGAAAACTGATATTAAATAAACCAAAGTACAGCTGAAAAAGGGTGCAGTTTTTGTGCTGACTGTGGTGACAGATTTTTTTTTTTCCTATCCCTTGGGAACCACTCTTTTCAGAATCATGAGACATGCATGTTCTCCACTTGTCTGATTCCTACCCATATTTATTCATAAATATGGGTATAGGCATTACTATGCATTCACAGAGGTGTCTTATTATTTATAGAATATTAGTAGTGGTATTGTAGTTTGCAAACTTCATGATGCACAAAATGTCTACAAAAGGTCACTGCAAGATATAGGAGGAAAAGTGAAAGTTGCACTAATTTGCTTCAGCAGAGATAGCTTTAAGTCAGTCTGACTTACACAGTGATTTTCTTCCAGCTTATAGTAGATGCTTACAACACAAATCTTCTTTCAGCTGAAGCTGTGTCAGCTGAAGATTTATCCATGAGTCACTGCCTAACACTTCCCAGCTGGAAGTCAGGCTCCTGTCCAGTTGCCCCCTAACCTGTTCAGTGAAAATGAATGATGTGAGCTCATTCCCTGACTGATTTGGGAGTGTTTTCAGGAGCAGCTGAGCCTGCAGCTTGCTGGGGGCTGCACCCTCCCTACTCTTCAGCAAGGTGAACCATGGAAAAGACAGGGAAGACCAAAGGTGTTAGCTGGTGTATGAGCAAGGCCAACCAGTTCAGGTAGGTTCAGCTGTCACCACCAGCAGACTGTGAGACTGGTGTAAAGGTTTAGGAGCAGGTGCTCAGTGAATATCCCTGTCTCTTCTGCAGTATTTCTGCATGGCATCCTGCAGGAAAGCACCAGCCATGGAGCATCCTGCCATGGTCTAGGTCACTAGAACTTCACAAGAGCACAGCACCACTGGCTGCTATTTAATCCCAAAGACTGTGAAACCCTCTAAGTTATGTAATGTAAAATCACAGAATCACTTCTGTTGGAAAAGACCTCCAACACTGTCCAGTCCAAGCTCTGAGCCATCACCACCCTGTGAGTTAGACCATGGCACTGAGTGCCATGTCCTGTCATTTCTGGAACACTTTTCTTGGCACCAGCACCTCCGTGGACACCTTCCTGGGCAGCCTATTCCAATGCCTAACAATCCTTTTCATGAAGAAATTCCTCCTGGTGTCCAACTGAACCTCAGCAGCTTGAGGCAGTTGTCACCTTGTCCTGTCACTAGTTGCCTAAGAGAAGAGGCTCACATAAATACACCTCCACATAAATAAAAAAGCCATTTAATTTTATTTGTTTTTTTCTTCTGAAACCTGCTCTTAATAACCTGCACCACAGAGTGAACTGCACTTCACATTTTAAGCTTTTGAAATGTGGAATGATGAGCAATTCAGTGCTTGCTTGATCATTATGTTAAAATGTGTTGCTTCTTTCTCAATCAAATGTCTGTTTCCACCATTCACTTTTCTGCTCTGTGCTGCCACATTCCACATCAAGGGCCATTTAGTGAGGATGGCAGCACACACTGACCAAACTTCTCCTTGATCTTACTTTAACAATCAAGCTAAATAAACTTTCATGATAATAAGACTTCCAGCAAGAAACACAGAACAGACCGACACCCTCATTTTTTCAGTATTTTCTGGTAACAAATATAGAAAAAACTCAAAATGTAGGACTTCTTTCAACATGTGGATTTGCATCTAAAATCCCAAACTACATAAATTATATCACAGGCAGAGTGAATGGACACAAAAAGACAGTTTTGCAGGTTTTTTATCTGTTTCAGACTCTGAAATATTCTTTTCAGGCTGGAGACATTTGTCTCACTCATCTATCTTCTGAATGCAAGTGGGAGAGTGTGTCATATGTCAGCTATAGTGATAGGCATTTTGTGGATGTATAATTATATTGTGTGATATAAAATTATAATAATCAAGCATAAGGGGTGGATCAATCTGCAGTCTGAATACACAAGTGCTGTTTAGAATGGAGAGTGAGATCCTAGACTCACTGAAACAAATGGAAAAGTTCTGAAACTTTCTGGAAAAGTTCAGACTTCAGTGGAATAAATAGTAAGCCTTTCTATTACCAGAGAAGGATTAACAGCAAAATAATTATTTTTTTTCAAGTTTTGTTTTTTGTGTTCTTACTGTACTACATAAGAATGTTCACAGATTTGTCAAAAAAGGTAGACATTGAACACTGATGAAGTAAACTCACCATGCACACAAAACCCCATATCATTTTATCTGCAGACATTCCAAAGAAAATTTGGAATGTTAGGTGTTCCTAATAGAAAAGCTGTTCTAGCCACAGAGGTGCTATAAGACCAGAGCAATGGGGATTTTATGTATTTTATCCTCTTATGAACTCTGCTTTTATATAGGACAAAATCAGCATAGCATTTCTCTTCTTAGCTCTTTAGAGACTGGTCATTCTTACCACATTTTCCCATATACATTGATTTGATAATATATAAATTGCCAACAGAAATTAGCTGAGCCACAAAGCCTGTTTATAATTCTTCCATTTCAATTCTGAACCAAGCTCTAGAAACACATCAATTATATTTTTTCCAGTAAGTCAATTTTTATACTATAAGCCAATTGACCCAAATATTTTATTTTCCTTTAATAATGGTATAGTCCTCTTTTAATCTCTTAACTACACACAACATTTCATATAAAGCTGTGAAAATTCAAGACCACTAATAATATGATGGGTCTCTTGTTCCCACAACAACAAGAAGAAAAAAAAAGAACACCTGTATGAATTTTAAGCCACAACACTGAATCATTTGGCAGGAGATCAAACAGAGCAGCATTGTTTCCAATTGCTATTCATTTATGTGCTGCCAAAACACATTATACTGCTTTAAAAGTGTCGTGCTGATTACCACTTCCAAAGGAGATTGCATTTCTACAGGTGATGAGCTCTGCTTCACTGACTCTCTCAAAAATGAACACTTGCATTGTTAATGCTCTTTCTCAGGTTCTGAAGCACATAAAAGGGCTAACAAAGTTTCTCAGATATATGACTAGGATTATTTAAGTGGTAGTTTTTGTTGGTAAGAGATCTAGGAAGCTTAACCTAAATAGCACCTAGGCAGGTGTTGATGATGTAGTTTTGTAGTTTTCTAAAAGATTGTGGGTTTGAGACAGCCGTGATTGACATCAACAGATAATTTAACAGATAATTTCTGACTAGTCACATCTTCAGAACTTCAGCACATCTGTAAGTAAATTAAGATTATTCAGACACTCATAGCTATGCACATACATGACTTGCAATTACAAAGTGCCTATAATTTTTGGACTTGTTAGTGTTGAATTGCCATCACCCACCCAAATTGCAGAGCATCTGCCTCTTGACTAAAGGGTTAATGCTAAGAAGTGTCAATTGAATAAAATGAAAATACAGCATTTCAACACTAATTTACGCATTGTATTAAGTAATTTTCATGAGTAGCATTAAGTGCATCTTACAAAGCAGGTGGAGCTTTCATGGCTAGATTGTCTTCTGGGTCAAATTGAAGGAGGAATATGTCAGTGAGCAAAATGCTGTGAAATACAGAGCACCAGGAAGGATTTGTGATGAAGCATGAAATAGGTGAGCTACAGAAATAAACAAGGTCTATCTTTTCAAAGTAGACCTTCTGTTGCTTACTTTTCAATAAAATAAGAGTAAAAAACCATCAAAACAAAACTGCAGCAAAACAACCTTCTTCCACGGATTTATGACATACCTTTATAGTATGAAAGGGAACAGAAAAAATACTTAGTTTCTCAGGAGTCCACAGCCAACCAAAATTGTTAACAAGACTTACAAAGTGTAAAGAAGACATTCTAAAATGACAGCCATAAAAAGCTGTCTTAGGTGTTTCTACAAAATGAACAGTCATGTTTCTTTCTCTATGGGATTCCAAATCTTTGAGAGAACTAAGGATGAAGAGCAGTGGAGCTTGAAATAGTTCTATTTCAAACAGAATTACCATGGGGTCTCTTTGCCACAATAAATTCTGGTTGCCTGAACCACATTGTTATAATGTGAAAATCTTAAACTTTTCAACTGGGTTTTTATAAGACCCAAAAGTTGAATGTTCATCAGACAAAGCTGCTAAAACAGAGCAATAATTTAGCAAAGATTGATCAAACTGAAATAATATCTTTTTTTTTTTTCTACTACAGTTACATGCCTGCACACTTAGGTCTGATTTTCTTTTATTTTCACATCAAGTAAAAACTACATATAGTAGAAAAGCAATTGAAAAAATTGCTTGAACATAGTCAAAATACATTTTTACTATAATTCCATGTATTCAAGAAGAAGACAAAGACTTCTTCCAGAGATAGATTACTTATATGAAAAATATCTGAAAACACAGTCTTGTTTAAAATAGTGCTCCAAGAAAATTTCAGTCTGATATAATAAGAGCCTAACTGCACTCATCAAAAATAGATATGCATAAATGAAAAGCTCATCTTTTCAGAAAATAATCTGGTCTTGAATAAATCAAGGTTTAAAAAAGTAACAACGGTTATATTTCCAAAATTTAGGGTTATCTACTACATTCTACAGCAAACTCACTCACACTCAAATCAGGACAACCAGTACTATTTACCCCACACAATTAATGAATTATTGTGGGGAAACTACTTTTTGCTAACTGTTCTAAGCCTAAAACTGTATCACATCACACTATGGGGGGGATTTCAGATCTATTTCCCTTGGACATAACATGTATCTAGATGTACTCATGGGAAATGTTAAATGTCAGAATCTGCCCTAGGGATTTCTCTTTTGGGACTCACTCAAATGGGGACACAGACTCTTCTGATCTGTTTTAGCCAGCTGTTTTCAGGGTTTCCAGACTAAGATAAAAGAAAACTCAAAGGAATAAATGACCTCATGAGATTTCCACTCCTTAGGGTAGAAGCCTACTAAGAGCAGTTTATGATATTACCCCAGCTGCCAAAGTGATAAAGAAAGCCTTGAGTTAACTAATTCAATATAAACAAGAACCTCCAGACTCCATTGACTTGGCTAACATCAAGTTTGCAAGTAAAGATGTTCCAAAAACTAAAAATCTGAGTTGTTTTCCACAGACACATGTGCAGTGATTCCACAAAATATAAGCTTTATAGAAAACATTTGACATTTCTTTCTGTAATGTATCTCTTTTAATCTGCTGAATGTGATAATGGAACTGTGTCAGTTTTCACGTTTGTAACATTTAAACCAAATATTTTAGTTCACAAGGATGGGAGCTACTCTGTGGGATATTTCTGTGGCAGGTGGCAGCCTGCTTTCTTTCAACACACACCATGCATTCATTCATTAAAAAAAAAGTAAAAAAAGAGAGCACTGAATAAATTCCAATTTGGCATGATTATGTGATGTGTGGCCTTGTGTTCATGGAAACTCTCACCTATTGGCACTTGCAATTTTAGTATCATGTAATTAAATTGATTTTTTTTGTCAAGTCAGTTTTAAACTATGTCTTTGAGGTAAAAGGCCAGTGCATTAATCCACTGTGGTATTTATTATTTAAATACTAATCAAGAGGTCAATTAATGTTTTCATTGCTTTTGCAAATGAGTAATGGAGTACTGTTCAGAGCTCTTGGGAGAATCTACTGTTAAATAGGAATCCAATTTCATTCCTTCTTTTCAAATGGCCCTAAATGTATTTATTATGCAGCTTTTACAATTTTTTGTGACTGGAGGGTTTCACTTGAGCTCTAATCCCTACACTGCACATCCAAAAGCTTCTCAAATATTCAAGGATTTTAGTTCCACTTTGCAAGTCCAAATCTATTTTCTGTAAAAAGGTGTATGAATATACAGCTGATGTAAACATATGAATGAAAGTGGCTCCCTGTGCCAGACATGAAGTAGGAAGTTTCTATTTGATTCTTATTATCTACAATATTGAACTGAAAGGAAATTAAGTCAGCAAGGAATGATTAGCCCCTTTGCTAGAATTGATTTATGAGTATGGAAAAAGAGGTTTTGATATATACATTCCTGTGTTTACTAAACATCTATATAAGCTCTATTTCCCCCACTTATTAGGGATAACATAGTTAATGCATTTTGTGCTAAAGCCAGAATTTCAGTTCCTTTATTCCATAGCAGTCAAGCTTGCACAGCTACTCCATCACATAATGAAACTCCACACTGCTATAAAGTGATTTTGGTGTAAAGTTCTTCTCCTCATGGTTGTTTCATGATAAATTGTAAAAATCTTTAGTCCCCAAAGCATGCTGGCTATCCCAGCTTGGAGCAGAGATGCCAGATGTCAGCACAGGAGAGGAACAGGTTCAAGATCCTCATCCTAGCACAGTCTTCCTCACTGTCTCTATGGCATCTGTTTTTGCTCTATTTCCTTTGTTCTCTTGTACAAAGTAGAAAAATCAGATAGATAGACAATACCACTTTCTACAAAAAACATCTAGAACTTTTCTAAGGAAGTGATATTTCATTTCTTCCTGCTGCTGCATTTGGGAACAAGGTTGATTGACCAGCTAAAATCTCATTTCATTACTGCCTCTAATTTATACAATCAACAAAAAGTTATGGAAATGGCCTAGAATCTCTCAAATTGTCCAAATGCATTCTTCAAGTTAGGTATTCTATATGATTTTGATAAATTGGGCAGTTAGACTTGATTTTTTAATCTAAATGGGTAACTATAAGTAATGACAAGCAAAATTTGCTTCTCTGTAACATTTTAGTGATTAAAATTATTTTTTAAAATCCCGTAAAATACAGTTTAGAAGCCATCACTACTATACTGATAAATAAACCAAACCCAGAAATACATACATAGAAGTGAGAGTTTGGGAAGAATTTTAAGTATTTTAGCCCCTCAGAATATTAACTTTGCCAGTAGAGAAGAGAGTAGGATGCAAGCATTACCATTAAAAAAAGAAATGGAAAAAAACCCCATGAATGCTGCAGAAGAGGAAACATGACTGAGCTCTGCACTTATACTGAAAGAAGACAGAAAATTTCCTTCATGCACTTTGTGTAAAACAAGCCCTTTTGCTTAAGTCGAGTTGCAGACTGTCTGCCTCTTTTTTGACCTTGCTCATCCAGCCCTCATCCCTGATGCATGAAGTGTGAGGCAAGGTGCTGAAATGCAAAGCAGGGCTCCAAATGAGGATCACGTCTGAGCATGGGGTGCTGGGACCTGCACAGAGGCTCTCAGAGCAAACCCAGCACAGAAATCCAGCAGTACTGCTGCTCATCAGGACAGGCATGCTCTCAAGGCAATCAGGGAGATTGTCTGTCACTTAGCAGAGGAAGTTAATTGGCAGTTCTCCACATCCACTTGAGGAAGGGTGCTCAATAACAGGATTTTCTGTCTCTGTGTAAGGGATGAAGCTTCGTCACTGTGCAACAGATTTTTTTTCATTGGACTTTTATCTGGAACTGAAACTTTGAAGTCTAGGGTCCTGCTGTCAGGCTTATTTCTTTTATTGGTTCTTGCTCCCTTTCAGACTAAAGCAACACAAAAAAAATTGAAACTGACAATTTTTTTTATTACTAATGTATTTTTTCACAGTTTTTGAACTTTATATTCAAAGATTTGTTCTCATAGGAAAAGAATATCATGTTCAATTTATATCACAGTAAGACCCAAAAGCTTACTTTCAGCCAAGTGCAATATGATGCTCTTAAAAAGACAATTTTACAATATTTCCAGCAGTTCTATTTCTGAGTGTGCTGAATGCTTAGCCAAGATACAATCTGACAAATGAGGTTCAGAATATGACTACTGCTAATTAGAGGCTGTTAACAACTGAAGAGAAGCATGTGGTACCAATGCTTCAGTGCCAGCAGAGGGAAGGGCTTGCTATGTGATGAGAGCTTGCTCACAGGGTTGCACTGGTTCCCTGAGCAAGTCTATTGTTGTTGGCACCCGTGCTGGAGGGACAAAGATCTGCTGGGTGAGTGCAGGCACGGAGCCATCCCAGCAGATGGCTGCAGCCTGTGTGCTGTGTGCAGGGTGTCAGGGCAGTGTGCCCACCTGGGACAAGGGAAGTGTCTGCTGCACCTTGATTTTCCACACTGCCATTAACTCAGTTCTCAAGTCAGTGCAATTTAAAAACCTGCTCATAGAGGGATTTGTAGCATTCCTGGATTGGCAGAGAGCTCGAGAGGCAAGAAGGGGAACAATGACAATCCCATCACCACCTTTCATCCTTCAGCTAGAAGAATCCAGTGGTACACGCCAAAAAATTTTTGGTAGGCCTGCCAAGGTTTGTAAATATGTCAAGGAGGGGAGGAAACTGTGTGACAGACTCTGTGCTTGAACTAAAATCACAAGTGGACGATTAACTGTCTGGTACTTTAACAGGAGAGAGCTTTCTGAGTAACTGCTGCTGCACTGTGGCAAAGCAGTTCTAGACACTGGAGGTATTTTTGCTAGGTGTGCTTACTCCCCAGGAAGAGATAATATTATACTGAGAGCATTATTCATTATGTCTTGTCTATTTACTGGCTTCATAGCACAGTATTACAATACTCCTGAGGAAAAAAAAAGTCCTTAACACTGAGAATGGATAAATTATTTTCCTTAATATGATGATAACTTCAGCTTCATTTCAAATTATGCAGTAATTGCCCAGTGCCATTGACCATGAATAATACATGACAGCTCATGGCATGAGAACAAATGGCTTCCTGAACCACCAGATCAATGATGTCTGGTTTGCTAAGAATTTGCCTCTTGCCTTCTTCTCCCAGCATTCACATTGCCACAATTTGGTGCTGGCTCTTGAGCTCTCCACATTTTGAATGGGGCAATGCACCCTCACCAGTTCTCCCACAGTGGTCCTTGCACATCAAAACACTCAGCTCCCTCCTGTGTCTCCCTTTTGCCATTTTGGAGATGCTGGCCAAGAGTCAGTCTGTGCTTGAAGGCAGCCTGCATGTACAGATCTGCTCTTTTGTCAAGCAATCCAAACACAATGGGACCTGCCTTCTGGAGAAAAACCAGGATCTTCCTCCTCTGTCAAATTTAGTTGACATTCAAATGTGAAAAGCAGGACTGCAATCACAGAAACTTTGTTCACGTAAAAATGCAGACAAATAAAGATTGCTTTTGGCCCTAAACCTAAAATACTTGTATTATTTTTATGGATTATTCTACCTTTGAAGCAACTCAACATTCAGCTTTTTCTTTGCTACTTGACATGCCATCATTAACATTTTATTATTATCAATCAATATAATTTTATTACTATCAAAAATGTCTGATTATTATGGTTTCTATTCTGTACAGAAGCAGCTCCTGATGCTCTTCCATCGCTTTTCAACAGAGATTTACTCAGAAAAAACTGAAGAGCAGTGTTAGGGAGGCCTTTGGATTTACAGTATATCTTGATTCTGAGCACTTATTCCATTTTCATTACTTAACTGTGCTTTCTAAACAAACTCTGTCATATAACAAAATGTAATGCACCTTTAATAAATATTTTCCTTTCATTTAGATTCTATTTACTCCAATGTGCAACAATTGCATCCATCATTTAAAATGAGGTTTTCCTTCAGAAGGAGGAATATAAGAAGCTCTTTCCTACTCAGCTGGAATTATACAGATCATAAAGTCAAGAAGAAATGGAAATCGAATTAAATTGTGAAACACAACCTTCTTATGAACCCTTGTAATTCATTGCTTGTGGAGATCATTCTTATTTAACCAGAACCCAAGGGAGAGTATTCCAGAGACAGAATGTAAATTCCTTTCTGTGCACCTTGCTATATGTGATATTGTATAAAACTTATACCATCATTAGATTGCCAGTGTCTTGTTGGAGTCAATAAGGTCAGAAGATGTTTTCTGATGTTTGTTTCACTTGAGAAGCTCATTCTTGGTTTCTATTGATTCTGTCTGATGTACAGCAGCTACATCAGGAAATCTTCTATTCTCTGAGTTCTAAACAAAGGTTATTTGGGAAACTTGATGCATTATCTTACCATTTTATGTGATTATCTATTAAAATCATGTTTAATATTTTAAATATAAATAGCCAACCATTTCTCCAACCACTGTAACACTTTCAATGCTCAAACCAAATACAAATCCATTCATTCTGACAAGCAAAGGAAAAATATTCATTTCATCATTGATTTCTGTTTTATGTTTACTGTTCATCATCGGAAATGTATTTCTGTAATGCAGTCATCTGTGAAATTCTACATGGTTTAGTCCACAGCTTCATTTGTTTAGTGTTCTGGACCAATAATATGTATACCTGTCTTGTAATAAAGTGGATGTGTGAAAAGTACCTATTCTAAAACCTTATTCACCTTGAACAGAGGTTATTTCTCTACATCTTTCTAATTTTCCTTCCTTATTTTAATTATTTTTCCTAACCAACACCCATATTTTAAAAGGAGAAACCTTATTTATTTTGAGACTAAAATATTACAGTTTACCAGCTGAACAGATTGCTGGTCATTCATTCCTCCCTACCCTCAGAGGTTGCTAAAGGAGTAGAGAAGTGGCAGCTGCAGAGTGAATGAGATGTTCACCACTTCAGTCAGACAACTAATTACTGTTATATTTGCACACCTATCTTGGTACAATTCCCATTGATTTAAATCCAGCTAGATCTATTTCTGCTAGTTTTGCTATTGACTATATTTGAGAAAGAGGTGTGGAGTTTGCAGAGGTCTGATCCATAGCTAGATGGAATTTTAGGCATGGATCCATAAAAATCTTTCTTTGAGCAAAGGACTGGTAATCAAAAATAATTCCCCCTGAATTTCTGGCCACTTGCAACTGACCCACATCTCCATAAACAATTGTGAATTCATTTGTAACTCTATAAGTTAGAATAATCAGTATAAATAGGACCATGGCATTTAGTAACACACATGTAGCATTTTAGTATGGAATAATTCAAGACAGCACTTGGCAAAGATCAACAAGCCCAATCTAACTAAATTTACCCATGCCAAGGGGGTCTTTAATGAGACTTGGATGCCATGTAATAACTTTTGCCAAAATAATGCTTCATCTACTGGCATTTCATTGAAATCCTAACGATTTCCCAAAGATGTAACAAAATTATAACCTTGTGTTGAGCATTCTATTTTTTTCAATTGTTTGATTTAAAAAAAAAAAAAAAACCCTAGAATTTTATTGAGAAGTCCTTGTATTCTTACATTACAGCTAATAATACCAACCCTTCAATACTCCACTCTCTTGAACACAATGAAAACCTCTGGGGATATAATTTAAAAAAATTAATGGTATGGAGCTACCACATAAAATTCTGAATATCCTGAACATTTTTTTGAAAGAGATTTTTGATATATATCAGGCATTACAGTAAAATCTCTTTAGTGAATTAGAATTTTCCATCCTATCACACTGAGAGCCATACAATGTGCAACAAAAAGGCATTATGCTTGATTTGGTAGCCATGAGGAACTTGTATCTATCAATCACAGATGGACTGAATACAATACACACCAGGCACCTTTGGGGAACATAAAGCTGTGAAATGTAGTTAGAGTGTAGCAGTACAGTTAATTTCTACTATTTTAGTATTATATTCCCAGGCTGTCTTTAGACAATCATTCTTTAAAGGAAATTTAATTGTTTCAAGTCCCTTATGATTCTTGCCTGTACATGAAAGGACACATTGAAAATAAAAACTATTTCAGAATGACACGAAGCTACTGCTTACTGCTTTTATTCTGTGACACTGTTTTGGCTTCTTATTTGAATATTATGTATTTAACTATTTAGTTTCTCTGCCAGAGGAGGCACTTGTGTTGCCTGTTGCCCATAGGTAATTTAAATTAGAAAGAACACACATAGGAAATAATTCTCAGATTATATAAGCATTGAGGCATGCTGGCCTAATATTTTGCATCCTTAGGTTTTGCTAAAAGACCTTTCAATGCTAAAACACTGGTCAGCTTCAGTGGAAGTATTTTAAAGAATATTTATGTGGTAGGTCTGTTTATTGTATTTAAAATGAAGATGAATAAAATCTTCATATTTTATTTACTAAATTATGTTAAATTTATAGTTAATGTTTTTGCTATATTTTTTATGTTCACAAATAGTATTTTACCCTTTCACTTAAAAGCCTTGATAATGAAAGCTGTAAATTATTATAATTTTAACATCATAGATAACATACTTATTCTTCACTCTGATTATTTTCTGAATGCTCTTAATCAAGGAATTCATTGATTTTTGAAAGGAAAATAAGGTGTGTTATTGTTTTCATTTAGTAGCTAATATGATAGATTAATAGACTCCATTTTAAAGAAAATGCATCTGCTGTGGAGATTTTTTTTTCCATTTCTGTCTCAGGAAAGTAGAGTTTATTGTGCTAATGGCAGCATATTCTATGTATGTCTATTAATCTAATATCCTTTCATGGATAAAAGAATATATTTGTAAAAAAAGAAATAAATAAAGAAGATCTACTACTAGATGAATCAGACTAAGATTTCATTTCCCAAAAGAAGGTGATCTTTTCTAATTCCCTGAAAAACTATTTAAATGAGGTCTCATTAGCCTCAGTGATTGGTGCTCAAGGTGTGCTGATAGGTTTGCTAACCTTTTGATGAGATCCCTGGAGGTCCCTGACCTAGTTCTTCTGTGCTGGCCATCTAAAATATGTTCTGATGCTTGCTGTTGTTAAGGTAATCCCAGCACCAGTATAATTAGTGAGCCTTAAGCTATTTAGAGCTTGAAAAGACAAGAAACCATTCATATGGAAACTCACACCCTAGGTGTCTCTCCAAATGGAATCAACAATCATAGGGTGTGACCCTGGGAGCTTTTAACACACCTTTTAAGATTAATTTCCTATGTAACTCTCTTGCTTAAAAAAAAGACTTTTATAAATACAAAATATTATGTAGATATAGCAGAGTTAGACATTCTTAATAATGGTGCAATGAAAGGACATGAGAATAGTAATTGGCAGCATTTTTTGAAATGCAATTGTTATTTAACTCTGTTGGGAACAAAAGATATTCAAATACTATGAAGGTGTTTGAATCTTGGTAGGTTTGATGTATATTGGAAAGAAGTAGTCATCTCTAGCTGACTAAAAAATAAGTTCCTCTAAGCTTTGTTTTGAGCAAAGTCTCTGAATGTTACCAAAAATTCAAGTAAAGTTATGGCTTGTGTATAAGTTTGATTTATAAAAACAATTATAGAAGTTTTTGAAGGCACCTTAGAGATCATCATCATAAAATTCCAATCCCCTGCCATGGGCAGAGACATCTTCCACTAGAACAGGTTGCTCAAAAACCCCATCCACCCTGGCCTTGAACACTTCCAGGGGTGAGGCATCCTCAACTCCTGTTTGTTATAGACCAGTATATTCTGAAAACATATATAAAGAAAGCCTGCAAACCACACACCTGCATACAATATCTGTCATGCCATGGATCTTAGCAGCTTCTTTAATTGCACTTCTGTGGAGCACAAAAAAGCACAGAAAACACTCAAACTGTTCCAGTCCTCTACAGACTCAGCCCCAGACTCCCCTTTTCCTTCTGTCCTTGTAGTGGCACTGAAAAGCCAAACTCACTGACTCAGAAGGAAATGCTGACTAAATAATCTGTAAGGAGCCCATTTGCAAGGAAAACACCAGCTAATCACTCAAGCTCTTCTCCACTGCTCCATTACAGTAGAAGTGGCAGGTGGCCAGTGGGTATTTGCAGTGCTTTGCTCACTGATTTCTGTGTAAGATGGAAAATAAATACAAGGTTCCACTTATATGGAATATTCACTTTATTCTAAACTACAGGGTTTTTTACAAGAGGCTGGGTATAATCCAAGTTCTTGTCCTGACTATTTGAGTGCTCTAATGTTCTTTATCCCTACTGGGAAAGACAAATAAATAAACAAATGAAAAACTCTAATTAAGAAATACTCCATACCTCACAGAACAGGATTTTCCACTACCATGGTAAAAAAAGAAGGAAACTACATTTAAGAAGCTGCTAGAGGACTTAGGGCCGTGTGTTGTTCTAGTTGGACTCATTCTCTTAACTCAGTTTTAAGTAATTTTTTAAAAAAATCTTCCCATGGATAGTATTTACTGAAAGCACTGTTTGCTGAAATAATTCCACTGTAGTTGGATAGGCATTGGATCAGTCTTACCATGAACAGATGTGTTATGGCTAGAGGGAAATTAATATAAGCAGCAAGAGATTGTAGTGAATCATAATTTCTCACTGTACTTGGTTCAAGCTGTGTCCTGATGGATGTACAACCCTCCCTTAGTGCTGTGTGCTCTGCCAGCAGCACTGCAGAGCATATCACAGGGACAGTTTTGGGAGTGCTAACTCAGCCTTTTCAAACTGCATCCCTTTGACACACTTGTCTGCCTAAATGCAGCCGTCCTGCTTTGATCAGGCTGCCAGAATAACTGTGTCGTGATGCTTTTTCTTTAGCTCAGTTCAGCTTCTGGACAGCAGATTTTAAGAGCATCTGTGGCTACAAAAAAACCCTTAACCTTAATACAAGGGCATTTCCCAACAAAACAAGTGGAAAATTCATAAAGATACCATATGGGTATTACAAAAGAATTAATTATTCAAATTTCAAAACTAGATCCATTCATTCTTCAGAGAATTTTTACAGACCCAGATAAGAATGAGATCTCAACAGGTATATTCTTTGTAGGTATTATATTTATAGCCATGTGGGTTTAAAATAGAAAAACAATTTATCTTCTCTATTCTGTTCTCTTCTGAGACACTACTCTTGATATTTGTAGCTGCCTTGGTTTGGATCCATATTCAACATGTAGACAAACACAGAAACACAGAGACAAGATATCCTGAAACACTTGTGTGTATACAGGTGGATAAGCCTAAAACTGACATATTTAATTGATATATTCAATATATAAATTCATTTATATATTCATTTATTTTAAATTCAAATATATTTATATATTTATAATTAATTAATTTATTAAGCACATGAACTATAGAGGCATGTCCTAACACACTAGCATGGCAATAGCACATCCCTCTCAATAATGGGGCTCTATAACTCAACTTGTGCTCCTGGAGTGAAGAGCAAACAGTTCCTAATCTTGGTGATGTTTTCCATCTTTTTCTGGAAAAAAAAAAAAAAGCCTCTGCATTCTGGACTTTATGGGCAGACAAACGATCTTGCTGTTCCTCACATCTTTTAAGTTTTAGTCTGTCAAGGAATATTTTTGACCAAGAAAACAGTTATCTTCAGGTAGGTTAAGATCTACAAAAAACTTCTTTTTTTGTGAAAGCTTTTACATTATAGGATCACAGTCTGCCTGAGCTTGGTAGGGACCTGCAGGGCTGATCTTGTCCAGTCCCTCTTCTCAAGCAGGGCCACCTATAGCTGGGTGCCCAGGTGGCTTTTGATTATCTCCAAGGATGGAGATTCCACAGCCTCTCTGGGAAGCCTCTGCCAGGGCTCAGCCATGCTCACACGAAAAAGTGAAAAATCAAAACATTGTGATCACTGAGAATTTTCTTTTTTCCTCCAAATCTTCAGTTCTTGCAAAGTCCTCAGTGTGTGCATGCTGAGTTTGATGTCTGTATCTGCTGTCTTTAAAAATGTCATTTGTTTCTTACAGAGGGTTTAGTTAATTACTTGTTGCATAATATCTGGTTTTGATCATGTTATAGACATAATTTTATTAATTCTTAATAAAGAATTTAGTAATGTTTAATAAAGTGTTCACACTATTCCCAAAGATTTCTACACAATATGTCACAGATAAGTTTCCTATTTGATCCATCTGATAATGCTCTGGATGTGTAATTAAAGAGCTGGAGTTTTGTAGGAAAAGTAGCCCTAAAGCCATTTTCAGCCTCCTGTGATGCACCTATTGTCCATTAAAAATGGTCTATAAACTCTCTGCAGTACTTGAACACTGCACAGTAGTTTTTCCAAGTGAAACAGGCATCTTCCTTCCCACCAGACTTTTATGGTAATTTTGCCTTATGAGGTTTTGGAAGAAATTCAGAACATTACATTTGTAATCACTTGATCAATAAGTTCCTTTTACCTTCTTTTTTCCTTTATCTTGGGTTCCTGTCAAAGCTTATAATTTCCATTGATGGAAGCACTTCAATAATATCCACTTGTTTTTAATCAAAAAATAATCTACATATGCAACGATGAAAGGCCTCATTACACTCCAGAGCACAAGTAAACTACCTTGTTGAAATGGAAGAAATTATACTTTGCTATCAAAAGTTTAAATCTACTTAAAATCACTACTGAAAAGTGATTTGGTCTCCCTTGGGCAGTACTTACTCCTACAGAAAAAGTAAAATTTTATATTTGGTTTTGCACTACTTCAGAAACAAGACAGAGAAATTTGTTCTGCTAATGATTTGACCGAAATAAATACAGGAAAATGTTTTTTCAGTGTTTTTTTCAGTGGTTAAGTTATGAATGTATGAGTGGGCTGGTTGCTCTATTCCAAGTTTAACCAAAATGCAACCCTTCTTTTTCTGATGGTTATTTGGAAACAAACCTTGAAATTAAGGAAATAAAATTAAAGAAAAAGGAAGGAGGATGAAACAACTGGATCTTATTACCTCACAAGGATCATCTGATGGAAAGAAAAGAGGAAGCATCTAAGCAGGGGCAGAGAATCTAATATAAAAACTAATGGAAGAGTTTATTTCAAAGTGCTCACAGTTTGAAAAAAAACCTAGGATTCTGCTTTTATTTGGGAGTGAAAAATAATTTGGTATTTTCTGCAATAAAGAAAGCAGCAGTGAGTTTTAGTAGTAGTTTTTTCACTGCCTTTTAGGAAGTATTAGACAAAAGCCCTAGAAATAATATCTTCTCCAGTAAATTGTACCAGAGAAAAACATCTCCCTCCTTATAGAAGGGTCACTGAAAATCAATACAGTGCCTTCTAAAAAGCTCTCTACAATGTTTTAACACTCGTAGGTGATGGTTCAGCTTGTTAAGGTTTATGGATAAGCAACACACAGGAATCACATACACACACAAAGCACTGAAAACAAATGGCTGGCAGCACTTCCAGAGGGATCTGACAAAAATAACTGTGGATTTTCTGACAGATGTTAATGGATTAACCCTGGGACAAGAGCTCCAGTTAAAAGCAGTGCAAACAGGGGAGATAGTTTTGATGGGAAATCCTAAATTGAAAGACTATTTGTGTTTTTAGATTGCCATGTATTGGGTTCAGCCTCATCCCCCACAAAATTCCTGTATCCAAGCAGGGATGTTATGGTCTGGGTGGGTGAACCACCAGATGAGCAAAAACTTGATGATACCACCTCAAAAGTTGGTGTTTGATGGGCTGCAGAGTGCCTGGAGAGCTGTAACAAAAGAGGGATGTCCATGCCTGTCCTGGGCCTGCTTAAGGTCCTTTTCAGACACCTGGAGGGGGGACTGAGGGCACCTTCCTCATGCTGACAGGCAAACCAAGCTGGGGGAAGCAATCCACATGGCCAACAGCAGGGAGCCAGGCTGCGGGAATGGCCCTGATGACATTTAACAAGGTGCAAAGTCCTGCTGTGGAAGGGAGGGCAGGAGGAACCCCTTGCATCCCTGCAGGCTGGGGAGCAGCTCTGCTGGGAGGGCATGAGGCTCTGGACCAGCAGCAGATAAAGCAGCTGGCAAACTGGGCTGAGCTCAGCAGAGAGCCAAGCAGGATGCTCAAGGCTGGAGCACTTGCCTGGGAGGTGAGGAACCAGGGGATGCTCAGCCTGGGGAAGAGGAAATCACAAGGGCACTGAAGAGCCACAGGGCAGCTCCTTGCCTGGGAGGTGAGGAGCCAGGGGATGTTCAGCCTGGGGAAGAGGAATCACAGGGCACTGAAGAACCACAGGGCAGCTCCTTGCCTGGGAGGTGAGGAACCAGGCAATGTTCAGCCTGGGGAAGAGGAATCACAGGGCAGCTCCTTGCCCGGGAGGTGAGGAACCAGGGGATGTTCAGCCTGGGGAAGAGGAATCACAGGGCAGCTCCTTGCCCGGGAGGTTGCGACCTCCGGTGCTCTGGCACCAACTTTGTCGGGTTATCTTCTAAAATGAGGAAAGCAGCTAATAGTTGCTAAAAGGTTATTTGTTGCAAAAGCACATCAGTCTCAAAAAGCACAGTCACAGACATCAAAGTTTATGCTAAGTTATAGCATAAAGTCTCAAACCAAAGTAAAAGATGCTCTTGTCAAAAGTCCCAAGAAGCTGATGTTGCTCCAGCAACTCCTATCTTCTTTTTAAGTGTTAACAGGTAACAGTAAAACAAAAAGAAAAAAACCAAAAAACAAACAATAACAAGAAAGACAAAAAGCACTAACTCTCCCCATATGTACTCTTATATAGAATCTTCTCAACAAGCTAAGAAGCAAACTCAAACTACCACTCTTTAATTTATTAGAATTCTAGTTTCTTAACATGTTAAGTTACATATAGACCACACCTACAGCCTATCTTATTCTATCTAAAAAATGTAAGCAATATTCTTACTATAGCTCTAGTGTGTCTAAGCACTGTCTACAACCACAGTCTTAAAACCTCCTCTAAAAACACTAGTAGGTTTTTTTAACTTTCACTAAAACTCACACTTCTACTTTAGTATCTGAACTTTTCACTTACTAAAAGCATTAGAGCTCATACTAAAACTTACTTACTGACTCACTTATTTATTTTAAAACTCAAACTTACAACTCTACCTTATGTGTAAGTAGCTTAATATACTTCAATCCATCCACAAGCTTTAATTTAATCCCTACATTCTAATTTCTCTCTAAATAATTTAAAAAAACCCCAACTCACTAACTCCAACACTTTCCCATACTGAGAGGGGTCACTGGAGATGGAGACTTGCTCCTCACAGGGGTCTGTGGCAGGGCAGACACAAGAGGCACAAGTCAAAGCAAGAGAGGCTCAGACTGAACAGGAGAGTTGTTTTTCCCTCTGAGGACAGGCTGTGCCAGCTCTGTCATTGGAAGTTTTCAGTTCCTAATTGGGTGAAGCCCTAATCAGACTGGTCTGACCTCATACCAGACCCTGCTTGTTTAGCAAGTTGGACTTGAGACCTCCAATCATTGCTTCCAACCTAAATTAGCCTGTACATCCATGATCTTATATAGTAATTAATATGATAAATAACCAACAGTGCTAATATCTAAATTATAGAAAATACATTTCAATGTTTTTCTTTTCCTGCACTACTCATGAAAGTGTGTAATTGTAGACAAAATAAATTAATGTTCTCATCTATGCAGGGCATTTCACTGCTATGCATTTAATGTAATCATCCACATTACTAACTTCCTGCTTCTTTAAATAAAACAATTTGCCTGGCTAAAATCAAATACTAACTTGTCTAACACCCTGATGAAGATGGGGAATGATGTCTTCTTACCTTGCTCATCCTGTGATAACTCATACTCTTTTGACCTAGTGGCAGAAATTTGCACTTCAGAACATCCTCACAAATTGCTTTGCATACTTAATTCACTGAACTGACAGCAGTGTCTGAGGGTAATTTGCTCTGTCTTTGCTCTTGCTAGGAGGCTCTCAGCAGAAAGCCTCTCATCAGCTCCAGGGGTTCCTGTCTGTGACAGCCCAAATGGAAAAGAGAAACTATAATATGCTGTGAATGCATTTTATTTTGATTTTACTTGTCTTGTAATTAATTAGGAACACATGAACTCAAGATTAAAATGTTCATCCTGGGGAATCAAATCAAGCAGGCACAGTGTCTCAGAGCCTATCACAAATTTAAATATTTGGAAATTAGATTTCAAACTCCTGGCTGAGAAGTGCTCTAGAATCTCTTCCTGTATCACATCCTAAATTTCTGTCCCAAAATTAACTAAAGCCCATTTTTAAACTGCTTCATCTTTTGTCAAGGGGTAACACGAATAAAAGCTTAGAATCCCTACTATAAAAGCCCAGATTCTGAGTACTGTTTGAAGGCTATTTATCAATAACTGGATTTCTCCAAATTGAATAAGCAATGTGCTTTTTTTCTCTTTGTTCTCTGAAATCACAAGGCTGGCAACAAATGCAGCCACATCTCCCTTTCATTAAGGCCGACATCAAAATAAACTTTCTATTCCCTAACTATTTTAATAGCTCTTTCCTGCACCTTCTCCAGCTCAAATTCATCCTCCTGAGAGATGGTGGTTTAGAAATATTCCAAGCACCTCAACTCTATCGAGGCATTTATTGCTGCTAAAGTCAGTATTAGATAAACTCTTCACACAGTATTTTGGCTCTCACTGATTGAGAAACATGGGACATTGCCATGCTTTCTGTTTTAATAAAACTCTGCCTTGAAGTGTAACATAATATTTGGAGGAGGAGATTTTCTATTAACTTTTTCATAAAAATTGGCAGTGCAAGTGGGAGTACTTGTACTCCAATATTGCTAATATGAGTTTTGATTAAATTATTATTGCTTTGATATCAGTGTTGCCTGCTCTCATTGACAGGCAATCTTGTTCATTGGTGTTATATTTTCATCTACATTTTAATACGTATTAGAACAAATCCTCTGCATCTCTATCTGAAGACTTCCTGCAAAGAGAAGGATAAAACTGAAAGGACTTTTCTGACAGTTTAGATGGACATGGGGGAGCTTTGCTGACAGACAAGAGCAGGGGATTTACTTTCCTCTTTTTTTTTCCTTTTTTCTTTTTTTTTTTTTTTTTCTTTTTTTTAATAGGCATAACAGTACCCATCTGTTCCTGGATTTAGAGTGCAGATGTGCTCTAAGAAGTAACTTTGTAAAATGGGAAAATTGGTATCATGGGGCTTTGTGTTCATTCTCCCAGTGACTCAAGAGCACACTTGCTCAGTTATCAAGTTTTAAAACAGAGAAAAACTGGGGGAAAAATAAAAACTGGCTTTAGCTGCAAGCTTTGTACATATCCTGAGATATAAATGTCCAGCTAAAATCTACTGTGTGTTATCACTGGCAATAAGGATTCTGTAACTACAAAAAAAAAAAAAAAAAGTTGCTATCTGATCTAGTGGTTCATCCATCCCTGTCAGATATCTGTTGGTTCTGTAGTGCAAACAAGTGTTTGCTTTTCTCCACAGGTGGTTGCCACAATGAATGCAGTGCAATATGAGACCTGCCAACAGCTCGCTTGGAATTCTTGCATGGAAAAGAGATTTTTTTGTTTTGTTCAGGCATCCCTAGTTACCTGCTTTCCATCCAAAATTACAGCCTCCTCCAAATCAAAATATCCACACCCTGCAACCTACACCTTCATCTGTCACTTTTTGCAATCAATTAGCCAAATTGCTTTTTGCCATGTGTTTTTCTCGCCCAATACTGATCTTTCTTACTTACACAAAAGATGACAATTTAATAGAAGTATCAAATAGCAAATATTTATTTCCAATATTTTTATTTCTCATCCTGTTGCATATCATAGCTTTTTCTCCTCTTCCCTCCTCCTTCTCAGCCACAAAATCTGTTTGAATAGTTACTACCTCTACTAATCTTAAAAAAAAAAACCACAAAAAAACAAAAGACAAAAAAGAAAGAAAAAACATACTCCCATTTCTCACAGGGTAAGTATTAGTGTAATTTCCACCTTTAATTTCAAAGAAATGTTTTCTTAAACATGTTTTCTGAACTATCACTTTTCAAAACATGCACCTTGTAATACAGAGCGCATAACCCATGCAAAACAGCTGGACTAGAGGAATAAATGTCTCAGACATGGCCATGAAATAAAGAGAGATTTCCCCTTCATTTCTTAAAATGATCTCCAAGGTCAACCTGTCCTGTTTCACATGGGACAAGCAGTGATCCACTAAGAACAAAAATACAAACATAAGCATAAAAAATAAACACAAACATGAAAAAATAGTAATAAAGAAGAAAGGCAATGTGAGAAAAAAGGATTATTTTGTTATACAAAAGATTAAAGGATTAAAATCAGAGGGGAAATAATTGGAGACTAATTTCGGGTCTCAGCTGGCAACCACAGGATTTCTTTGCGTACTGAAAGAGCTGTCTGAGAAAACTAGGAATAAAAAAGCATTTGGAAATATCCCTTTAAAAAGTTATGACTCTACTTAATGAGGAGTGGTGATCCTTGCCTGCAGATGTTTGACTATGCAGTGTTAATTTAACAAGCCATCCTCTGGTCTCTGTAGCACAAGTGATGCTCTGTGATCTGTTAAATGATCCCCAATATTTATGCCACAGTTGATTTAACAGGAAATGTGCTACTTCCTGGGATATCCTGCATGCACACACTTCAATAGCACAGCACAATGCAATCTCAGAGGTTACTCTGCAGCCACTGATTATGGGGAAAATAACTGAGGTTCATACTTGACACCTACTGCCTTTGCACTATTTTGGGGGAGGAAAAAAGCCTGTGAGCCAAGAGGGAACATTTTCTTTACTATTCAGGCTGGCACGCCACGTGATATCTGATGTGGAAATATTAGTTACTTTAGTATGTTCTTGAAAATCTGCTCTAACAGTAAATATTAAACAGAGACATTTGTTTAGTAGCTTTAGTCAAGATGGTTTTATCCAATCCTTTTCACATTCTCCTACTCCCTGCTGCAGAGTTGAGGTTCTCAAAGCTTCTCCAGAACTACAGGACATCACTCAACACATCATCTGCTCCATTTAGTGACTAAATACAAGCCCTTCTCTTGGAAACCCTGATGTTTTTTAAAATACATTTCCTTCTACAATCTTTTTTCCTTAAATTCTTTCCATCCCCTGAGTTCCTCTAGTATCTTATTCAGATGATTTTCCATATTCTTCCTTTGATACAGAGTGGGAACTGCTGGATGTTTTTCCTTGCTTCACTTCCTCTTCTGTTTGTCCCTATTCTTTTCTCCACGATTTTAAGAAAAAAAAGGAAGAAAAAAAAATTTAAAAAAGCAATGATGGGTAACTTTAGAGCTTTCTTTCACTTCTAAAATAACAGTAGCTTGGCCTGACATCTTCACAGCCTAAACCTGACAAAGAACTGAATTCCTACTTGCATCTTCCATTCCCCTGTCTTCACTCTGGTGATCAAATTAAATTTTGTTATATTCTCTCACTCCTCTCACCTGGTTCTCCTTTCTGAACTTAGATCCAAGCTGATGGGGATGAGAAACAAGTGTGCAAGTGTGCTCATGCAGCATTTCAGAAAGCTACTTTGGGTGTCTTCCCTAGGACAAATTTAATACAACACAAAGTTTCTAAACTCATATTCTTTTATCCTGTTGAATCTCACTGTGATTTGTCCTGTTCTTTATGCAGATGGTTTGGAATAGCTGTTTAGAGTTTTTTGCTGCTACATATCCTAACTATGTAATTATTTTCCAATCTGTCCTTGACACTGTAGAAGTGATCTTTTGTAAAGATGCAGACAAGGTAATCTTCCAGTCTCATTTCTTTAAACTGACAGATTTACAGTTAAAAGTTCTTAACTTTTCAAACCCCAAATTCTTTACTCAATCAATCCAGCTACGTCCAATATCTACACTGCCTATGGGATCACATCAGCTTTTAGAGGTATTTTTTTATTCTTTAGTATTTCTCTGGTATTAAATATTCAAGAAAAAACCCTTCTTATAAACTCCTTAAGTCTAATAGCAGTGTCATGCATATGGAACAATCCTCAGTGGCTGAACTTCTTTTCTTGATTTTGTAGTTTACTCAGTCCCTACTCATGCTCATTACAAATGCTTTTTGAAAGTGATTATCTTTAATATAGATGCATATAAAGCTTCTTTAGTTGTGTCTACAGTTAATAACTATTAATATTTGTTTTGATTATAAACCCCTGAGGATCTTAAAAAAGTGTAACATCTGCTTGATGTCGCTTTATCATAATGACTAAAAAACCCTAGAACATACTGAGAATTATGAGAAATCAAATAGAAGTTCAGAATTTCCTTGTTGTAATAATTTTGAAATGTATCAACAACTTCAAATTTATCTGAAGCATTTTGGGTTATTATCTCCTCTTGCCCTCCTGAAACTGATGTATTTACTGTTTGGCATGAGCTTACTTCTCAACTCAAGTGCTCACATCCACAGTGGAGACAACAAAACCTAAATGGACAGGAAAAAATCTCCAGATTTAGGAGAATAATGAATAGTGATAAAGGGGGCTTTAGGAGAGCCCACTGAAACCCTCCCTACAAGTTATGTACATCCACTTAAAAACAGTTTGAAACAGCTGCATATATTCACCATGAAAAACATCTAGGGGAAGAAAAAGATGCAGGAAATATTTACAATTTTTAATACTGAAACTTCCCATACAAGTGAATGCTTTGCTTGAAGGTAAACTTATGTGGAATAGGAGGAAGATGTGCCCTGCAGATGTGTCAGTGCTCTCAGAATGAGCAAAAAGGTACAGTCCTATGGTATGACAGCAGTTATCAACTTGCATGGGTTTTGTCCATTCAGGCACCACCTGAAGATAGAGACATGATTGAAAAATAAACTGTTCTTAATTTCACCCCTGGGTGCAGGCATCCTGGACTTAATCCAAATGATTTTAGTTAAGAGTCAGAGAATTTTCAGTACAAAGAAGCTTCTGGAATGGTTTTCCTTTTGGAGAATAGAATTCTAAAGGTGAGAGAGAAGAAAAATTATCTAAGAATACTTCTGTAAAATCCATTAATTCCATATTAGACCCATATGAATGAACCCACAATTAGGAGGGAAAAAGGCAACTTTACTTAAAAGGTTGCATTCCAATGAATGTTATTTTTTAAATCTCTTACTGATTACTAAAGAAATCTGTTGGACTAATCTTAAAAAATACTTCAGGGCTTTTCCACATAAACCAAGGTATACACACAAAGTGCTACTGATTACTATTACATAGTGGAGAAAAAATACTGGATCATTAATTCTTTAAATGTGAAAATCTTGGTCTTTCTTTTACTTGGTGCTCATTCAAATACAGGTACAAAATCTCCAATTAAACAAGACTAGTCATCTTCTAGATGTTAATTTTTGTTCAGCCTCTGACTTTTGTGCCTATTTGGAAAATACCTATTAAAATATGGGCTGGAGTTAAGAAGTGGAGCCTCTGGGGAGCTACTAGACCAGGGGTTGGCTTTGTCAGTGCTCTCAAATGACCCCATTAGTCCTGGAGAGGAAGGTTAAACAGTGCAACACCCCACAGAGCCTTTGCCTGGGATGCAGTGCCCAGCTGCTCCTTGGAGCAGGACAAGGATCCTCGGGGGTGGACAGATGCAGAAGGCTCTGTGCTCTGTGCTCTGTTTGGGACATTGTCCCCAAGCCCTCAGAGTGCAGGTATTGCCTTAAACACTGTGTTATTTGTCTTAAATACTCTAGCAGGACTGCCTGCAGCCCTTGCACCCTCTGGCTGCCATCACCCACCCCGTGCACTCACTAGTCATGGGAGAGCCTGCCTCAAGCCTCCAGCCCCTCTCCAGTGGAAAAATGATGGGCTCTTCCTCTGAATTCTCACCCTGCTGCTCTTGTGCTGGGGGGCTGATGGGGTGCTGGGAGCAAGGCAGAGCAGGAGTGGGTGAGGGGGCTGGAGGGGAACCCCCTGCTCATCTCCAGGTAAAACTAAGCCAGTGTATTATTAAAAGAGTCTGACTCACTGTTCAAATTAAATTAGTGGCTGTTTAAACACAAGAATCAGGGATCATTATTCCCATACTAATTTTCTGAAAGCAAAAGTCTAACTTACAGTAAGGGAAAAAACCCAACCCTTCTTTAAGCTATATTTTGTCAATATGATGATCCCATATGGATCAGAAATGTACATGTGATAAACTTGAAGCATGCAAGGGGAAAAATTTAGAACAAAATTAACAGCAATATTAAGAATGCAGAAAAGCCTAAATAATCCACAGGGAGCAGGATTCATGTGATGCTTTCCCAAAAAGGCATCTATCTTGACTGAGGGGAAAATTGTATTGCTTTACTTTTTTTTTACCCTTTTAGGAAAAAAAAATCTATTTGAAGCTGAAATAAAATCATGTGTCAAGGTTTTAAACCACATGCAGAGATGATTGTGAGGGGCAAGTGATGAAAGCTGCAATCACTGTAAGTGGCATATAACAGGACCTAAAGTTTTATGAATAGACAAGAAATTGCTCTCTCTCTTATCCTTTACCTGTCCTCTTCTCGTACCCTCAAGAATGTCTTAAGAATATCTGAGTCACACTGGACCACCAGTAATTCATGAAAACCTGTGACTGCAGCTGAGGCTGGGCTGTGGTCAGTGACTCCTGGAGCTGGGTAACATTTCAGGCTGCAGACAAGTTACAGGGTTGGGTTTCTCAGAGATCATTGCTGTATGGTGCTGCTTATTCTGTGGCTTTTCTTATTTGGCCTAGAGACACATTTCTGTATTTTATGCAAAGCAGAAGTCAATGAAACACACTCTTCTCCAATCACAATCTAGTCTCATTTGGGTTTTCTTCCCTGCTGCAACATATTTTACTTTTGTTTATAACAGAAACAAAGCACAAAATTCCCCAAATAAACATATGGAAAAATCCCCTTGGTCTTTGGAAAAATTTCTTTGAGATTATATATTGCCTCATGCACTAATATATACAGTTCAAAGGAATAATAGTGGGTGCATTGTCTCAACAAGGCAAATTTAAACATTTAAATCACTGGCAAGTACCAACACACACAAGGACAGTAATTTTGGTTAGTTAAAAGACACAGTAACATTTCCCAGCAGTACTAACACCGCTGAACTCCTAAGGGTGATGGTGAAAGAGAGCCAGCTAGCAGAGATGATTACAGGAGCATGTACAGGTGGCAAGGCAGATGAGGGCAGGGCTGGAAGGAGGCAGTCAGGAGTATTTTGGAAAGGTGCACTCTACCTGTGTAGCCCAGCGAGTTGTCTCCGTTATCAGAGGTGGGCAGGGGCGTCCCGCTGTCGCTCCCCCTCTCCGGGTCCTCGGAGTCTGTCGGAAACAACACCAGAGCTGCTGATGGGCTCACAGGAGTAACAGGAGTTGCCATTTTGATCACAACACGTCCAGACACAGTTAAATCCACACACGACAGCAAGAGCCACAGTGCCAGCGCCCGGCGCGCCGCGTCCTGCGCCTGCCTGCCTGGCGGAGCCCGGGGAGCCGCGGCCGGGAGCATCGCCCAGGGTCCCCAGAAAGATGCCCAGGGTCCCCAAAAAGCTGCCCAGGGCCCCCAAAAAGCTGCCAACTGTCCCCAAAGAGCTGCCCACTCCCAGCGTGGCTCTGCAGCCCGCCAGCACAGTGGCCACCCTGCTAGCCAGCCAGCTCAGGCTGCAGGGAGCATATGGGGAAGGGAAGGCAGGGGAGCCGAGTGCTAGCATTGCTAATTTTCCACCTTATTGTTAATCAAAGCTATTGACTGTGATCACTCCCCATCATCGCTTCATCTCCTGGCAATTACAGACCCGGGGGACTTCACCTCTTTGTGGGGAGGAGGCGGGGGGATGGCTGGGGCTTGGAAAGGATGGAGGGGATGCTGTGCTTCTGCTGGGAGATGGGGAAGGGCAAAGGCACGGAGCCCTCCAGGAAAAGGCAGCAGTTTAGCACCGCACGGGATAAAACGCACTTTCCGCTAAAAACCCTTGCAAGGAATCGCTCCATTTTAATCTCACATTGGAAAAAGGGAAAAAAAAAAAAAAAAAAAAAAGGGGGAGAAGGCAGCTGGTCAGCTAAACGCATAAATAAACACATGTTTTAAGACCCCAAGATAAATTGCTGATCAAAGCTACACAAAGCACCGTGAATATAACTCATAACGATGAACTAAATAATTCGAAACAAAAATAAAATGAAGTCCCAGTTGTTCTGAAAACAGAACAGCACAACCCAAAGGAATTTGTCAACAATATCACTGTGCCTTTTTACTCACAATGTAAAACTGTTTGTTAAACTTAAATCCTATTTTCGTTTACTTTTGATAGTGCACTGTCCAACAGATAATACCTAAAAAGAGACATTAGTATTTTGTTCAGAAGAAAACTCCAAGAAGCAAATGTCTTTGCAAAAATAATACTGCCACAACAATAGGCTGCTTTTTTTTCTTTTTTCTCTGTTGACAGGTGTCAGATAATTTATTAATTATTGCAAAGACATGTTTTTCTCTCTCAGACATATTCTGAACTTCTATAATGACTGAAAATAACTGTTCATTTTTTAAAAAATCCACACTGCTAAAAACTATTCTGAACATTCACAAAAAACAGCTAAAGCAACTGTATATTTTAAAAAAAATTAGAAAAAAAAATAAGTGGAATTTTTTTCTGGATGCTTAATTTTATTAGCTCAGTTACTCTCATTTTTAAAATGTGATGTCAAACATTCATTTCTCCACTTGTTCTCTAAACAATCTTAGAGACAATATCTTTAAAAATCAAAATATTTTTAATGAGTTACAAAGGAAAAATATTAAGAAAACCAAAACCCTCAAGACCAACCCATTCAAGGCGACTTATTGGAAAAAAATATTTCTTTCAAAAAGTCAATTAAAGGATTGATAGCATGCCTTTCAAAATACTGTCGTGCAAATTAAGAAAATAAAAGACCAAACAACAAAAAGCAGCCGAACACCAAGATGATGTTTCATCTTGGCAGATGAAAGAAGTGAAATATGCTCGTTTATTGGCCCATTCATCTTTGCTGGCTCACTAATGGCCAATGTCACGTACATCTTTAAAATCTGCTCTAAAAATGGCTGTAGATTGACTGGATCAACACTCTGTTTCTCCAGATTGCTCACTCATTTGCATTCAGGGGTTGGTTGGGTCAAAGTTTTAAATTACTGCAGCAAAGGACAGAAGGATGGGACTTTTTTATTAATTTAAGTGGCAGAGGCTGTTCCTACCATTGTTAGTGCAAAGGTTTATAATGGACTACAGGGAGCCCACACCAAATTTGACCAATGAACCTGCTGATCATCACTCTGAGAGACTGATTGCATTTTAGGAGATTTTACCATACACTACTCAAAATGATTGAGGAGGAAGAAGATGCACTGAAAGCTACTGGAAGTGTTCTGTGTGTCACTGTAATGTTGGGTGTCATGTCCAAAATATAACTGCACAACAAATTGGGTTTTTTTTTAGCTGAGATTGCTCCCTCTATATGGTGTACCAAGAACTGGGCCATCCTCCCCAAAGCACCTCACAACCAACCAGTGCTAGTGCCCCTAGCAAAGCTCACTTAGGAGTTTTAACAGGAACAGTCTCCAGTTCAGAACTGCTGTGAATTCAATCCAAGCCAACAGACTAGGAGAGCAGCAGTTCTAACAACCAGCCTACAACTACTTGCTGCTATTTAGGCTTGCAAATCTTGGCTCCAATCACTCAGTAAAAGTAAATGAGGGAGGTAATTAGTCTGTTTTTGACACTACTGGTACTTACATGATATCTGTTGGTGACAATGAACTTGTTACTTACAATCTAAAACTACACAGACATTGCTCACTCTCTCATTCTTTGAGAAATGCTACTTTTCCACCTGATATTGAAAATTATATTCAACTAATGTTAAATTATGGTCTCTGGCTGGAAATGACTCACTAATGATGAACAATAAGTGCTACATTTTGGGCTGTTGCCCTCCGTGCTGGGCTGAATTTAATTTCAGCTCGGACAGAAATTCCAGCTTTGCTTGGGAGTTTCTGTAAAAACTTGACAGAGGTAAGTAATATTGACTTAAATAACACATTTCACTGTAGGACTGCTGTGAAGGCACTCTGTTGAATGGCTAGAAAAAGTCTGAATGTTAAGACATGATGTATTTCTTATGACTACCATGCTGTAGGATCAGGCAATTTTCATCTTGGCTCCCTTAAACATAATAAACAATTTTACATCATTACACTTTTTGAACTTGTTACAATGCCAGAAAATGTGAAGCAAATGAACTATAAACCCAAGAACAATTCACCTGATATATGAAGAAATTACAGTTCAGTCTGTGTCAAAGCAGAGGCTGAACCTGGTGCCTCATCCCTCAAAGAAATGTCATAATCAGTCCTTAAGAGGTTTCACAGAAGTGACAGGGAGAGATGTCCCTTAAAAAATCCCTCTCCAATGTGGCTGGACATCTTGGTTGAATTTCTGTATCAGACAAGAAATATTTAAACCAAGGTTTCTATTTTTTCTTAGCTGTTCAAATAAAAAGGGCCAGTTTTCACTGAAATAAAACTTAAGCTTTAAAAAGATTCCTAGGCAGCAATTGGTTGATTCGTTATAGAAATCCCCCCAAAAAAATCAACAACCCAGGCAACAAAAAACAACCAAACAGGCCCAAAATACCAACACAGTGCACCTCTCACCCCCAAAAATAAATTCAACAGAAAAAAATACTTTTATCTATAAGTATGCAAAACTTCAGGAAGAAGTCAAAAGGAGTTTTCCTTACTTTTTTTCCCTTTTTAATATAGTCCCAAATGAGTTTATTTGGGAAAAGCAAGTTGAATACTGAAGCCTCAGATAAGAAAAAAAAAGTATCAAGGCACCCTTAGCAATTGCTACCACCCTTTTCTCTCACAGGAGCACTTGAGACACTCTTCATTTGAGAGGAGGAACACCCTCATAACAATGAAAAAATCTCATTCTCTCTTTCCACTGAAATTTCCAGAGCAACCATTCATTAAGTTGGGCAATTCATTATAAAAACAAAAACCAAAACTATCAAAAAAACAACAAACATCTACTTGGACTTGAGAGGAGAATATTAAGTTTACCAGCAGTGACTGCTCCAGTTTTTTGGTGGAAAGTTTTCAGGATTAGTCAGCCCAAGCACAAATGACCCCTTCAAAGCATAAAGATGATTTTGCATACAAGTTCAGAACAATTTCAGGTGCCAATGGCTGTTTGAGAGCACAAAATATTTATATGAATGTGAGGAGATATTTCCAATGAAATTTCTACTGAAATCTCTAAGTTATTCCATTTTACTGGATGACAACCCCATTCATGCTTTAATTTACATGTGTTTAACATTTCAATTTTTTTAGAAAATCCAAATAGTAAATATTTACTATTGTTGTTCGTTCTTCTGGCTCCTAAAACACCTCAAACCAGACAGACACACTTATTATCACAGCTATTTATATCCTAGTGCATTTTACAATTCTAACTTCAAAAATTATATTAATCATGTTTTTAACCATGGCTCTGCTCTTCCTAGAAAAGTCACCAGTGGCTTTTTTCCCCACTGGTAAGAGAAAGTGATTCCATCAGTTATTGCTTCTTTTGAACCAGGAGATATATCTGGATGACACATTTTATTGATGATGCATCCTTAAAAATCCCCAGATGATTCAGTATTGATGCCCTGGCCCAGCCTCTTGGTGGACATAAAGAAAAATTGGAAAGGCCATAAGAGACACAACTTCTTACTTGTGTAAGAATTTCATGTGTCTGACTTTCTACATTAGTCATTGTTTATCTGAAATTAAAGTCACCTACTGAAAAAGTCTGACTACAAAAAGTAGTAACTGTTACCATATTTAATTCCAAAATTTATAGCTTCATTATTTCTTGTTATATTTCTCTAAATTTCATTATCATCAGCAGATTGGGGGTACAAAACTGGAAGGAAACAGCATGAACAGCGTTTTGCAAATGAGCATTAATAAAAGATTAGGGTAAGGCAAATGAATATAAACTACCATCAATATTAGAATTGTGTTCTACAAATTGGATCAATTCCCATTGATTCCTTTCTAGTGATCTAGATGAATTCAAGAAGAGACATCAGACAAAAAAGCCCAACTGGGGCTGCATCAAACCACAGCCTAAGATGAGGAACTAAATTAGTAAATTAATAGCCAAGTTTTTTTCCCACTATTTTGATTTACTCTATGTTTCCTTTAGGAGTTACAGTAGAAATACATTGTAATGTGTCTTCAAGAATACTTAATTTATTCTTATTTCTTTCACTTGGTTGTACACAATTACAAAGCAGTTTATGCTCTCAGAGTATAAGTAAGCATAGTACCTAAAGGAGGACTATTGATAAAAGTCAAATCATTAAATCTGCAAGACACAAATTTTGTACAGGGAAAGTGCTACATAATATTATGTGTTTATTTAGAAAACTACAGACCAGCTTTCAAGGATGTAGACCTATTCTTCAGATCTGGAAGAAAAAGGAAATACTTCAGGCTATGTGCAGAATTGGGAATAATTAGGCCACCTTTAGACTTTCACAGCTTGGTGAACACTCACAGGTTTGTATCAAAAACCTGCTAATCTGATCAATATCCTTACCAATATTCCATAATAGCTCAAAGGAAGTATTCTTTTTTCATAAGACTTAATACAGCATCTTTCTAGAGACTTGCACATTTATCCAGCTAACTTAAGTTGGATAATTTAGGGAGTTATGACCACTTTCATCAGCTAAGAGTCTCCACAGGTAATAAGTAGTTCTTCGTTAAAAATTCCCACTGCTCAGCTGCTTCATTTCAGAAGTTAAGAAAGATTCAAGCTAAGGGAAAAGGCAAAAATTTGCTCTCCCATAATGTCCTTAATGTGAGGATCTGGCTCAAGTAAATTTTAAGACATCCACAAGGATGTCTTTGGTGTTTTTTTTTAATAATGAATAGCTTGTACAAGTGTGTTCTAGCCATTCAATAAGTAATCTAAAAAGAAAATGTACACACAGGTACAGAAGTGTTATTAATTACACTCAAAATACAATATTTTGATGAGAAAAGAATACTGCAAAAGAAACCCCTTAGAAGTTGAATTTTAGTAAAACAAGGAAGAATAAAGCATTTATTTAATGGTTTGAGTATTTTTTTTTTTGCTTGTCTTCAAAGAACAGTGTATGACTGAAATCCTGACAAAACCCCAGTAAGGAAGATATTTAAAAACCTTTCCTTCCTTTTATTTTCACAACTCATTCAATAACAGACTTTAAGAAAAAAAGAAAATAAGTGAGGATTTTATTTTGCATAAGCACGAAACAACCTTGTTGTATCTTTGCAATTAATTAATTTATTTGTGCAGCAGGTAATAAACAAAAGGATTGAGCAGCTTCAACATAGATCCAGCAAAATGTATTTTACTGAGTAGCAGAACCATCAGCTGAAGTTTTCTGTGGGATCAGTCACTGCATGAATCCAATTACACAGAAACATTTCTGACTGAACACTGGAATCCTCAAAACTTTGCGTTTGGCAGAGAGCACAACAAACTTGCTCTGCAGGACTTGGATGCTGCCAAACCTGCCTGTTGTCCTCGCTCCACCTGCCCTTGCTCCTGGACTTTTTCTGGCTTTTTCCTTGCACTTGGGCTGTCCCTTGTAGCACTCTCTCCTGTTTGGCACCTGCTCCATTTCTTTCCCTGCCAGACCAGCCCCAAGGCAGCAGCCACTCTGGCTAATTAAACGGGGCTGGGAGCGAGTTAACAGGTGGTGGCCCCAGCTGCTTTAGTTGCAGGGCTAGATAAGAGACCCATCAGTAGCCTGTGCAAGGCACAATGATTAATTAGGACAAAAAGCCATTTTCTAGGGAGGGAGAACCAGATTTATAACAGAATTTTCTACTCCAAGGTAACAAGCAATGCTTCTTCAGAAAATGCAGAAATAAATGACTTTTTTGAAGTGCTCACCAGTCATCTTGACTATGTTCAACATGGCATATTCATAAGTCCTACTTGACATAGGTTTCTTCATGCAATTATTTTCTCTTTACTGCAAACTATGAGTTTTAACTTGCTTCAGCAAATGTTCTCTCCCATAAAAGTCCTCTTATTTTGTTTTCCTCTGAGTAAACTTACATGTTTGTCTAGAAATTTCTGATTGCTGTGGGAACTGCTATCAAGAAATTTAAATAATAGCAGCTAACACCATATAGAGCTAAAGAACTGGTTATGTGAGCAATCTTCCAACTCTACTGGACTTGCAGTAATCCCCTGACTATTGAATTAAACTCTCTGAGGCTGCACCCAGTCCTTCAGGCATTAACCCCTGGAGCTCCTCTTCTATGGCTTCAGCCCTGCAAGGATGTTTTGAGGCTGATTTATGCAGCTGCTTTACAAGAAGCTGCCCCCAAAAGAGCAGCAGAGAACTGGGTTCCCTTGCTCTTTGCTGCAGAAAACAGAATCCCACCATGCTTAATTGCCCTTTATATTTTTCAGCTGAGTGGTGAACTTTGGGGAAGTGATGAATTTTCTCATTAATGACAATTATAGAAAAACAAGGGAAACCCAGGAGCTAATTCAGCACACCAGCAGCCTTGCAGTGACATGATTTGAAATTAAAACTACCCTAACAATGAATATTGAAGGGGATGTACAAAATACAAGAGCTGAGAAAGTCCTTTCTCATTCCCTTGCTTTTCTGAATATGCAAAGTCATCTTCTGAGCTGTGACAGATCTATCTGCAGCACAGCTGTGTCATTTGCATTTTAGCAATCTGTCTGCAGAGCTCAGCACGAAGAATAATATTAAATCAATGTATGCCAATGCTTGCTAAAAGAAAGAACAGACATGCTTGCACTAAGACACTGTCCTGCAAGGCAAGACACTGGCACATTAACTCGTCCTATTAACACTGATATTTAAGCAATAAAGTCTCCCTGATACCACAAGAATCACAGGTTATTTGCCTTCAGAAGACACTCTTCACTATGCTGGTTTAGTTTGACTCCCTCTCCTTTTAAAAGGGCTACATTTTGAACAATTTTGCTGTTCCCAGCACGTTTTCTACCTTCCAACAGTGACTTCAGCCACATTGTGATTACTGATACCCTTAGCATATGAATTTCTTGGAGGATATGTGTCCAGTTTTTGCTCTTCTGTACTTTCCCTTCATTTTTGTCTCCCACATTCCAGCTCTTTGGCTGGGACAAAAAAGCCAGAAGACAGGACAGGCTGTATCCCTGTCCTTCCATACTTAAAGCCAATCACATTCTATTTACCTTGTCTTTTGCATAAAGAAAAAGTATGCTAAAGCCTGTGGAGCAATTCAAGGATTAAAAAAATGAATGTTTAACTCTGCTGTAGTTGATAATTAAAATCACTGTGGCCTACCAGGAAAGTAATTGGTAGGTAATGTACAGGGACAATTTTCAAGTGAAATGAAAAGTTGATTTGGCAAGGTAAACAGATATTCACACTGACTTGTAAAAAGGCATGGAGTTGAAAAACATGCACTGTTAATCAGAACTTCTCTATAAGGATAAACACAGCAAGCTACAAGCATCATCAAACCACACATACATATCCATACAGCATGGTAGTCAGTCAGTTAAGGTGTCCAGATTTCCCTTTCCTATTCACCTTCTAAATGGATTAAATGAAACTCACTTGCAACAATAACTTTATTTTTTTTATATAATCCAGAGATTAAAAAAAACCCTGTCGTCTTTCCTTCATGTTAAATAGAGGTAAGGACTTCAGGGAAGTTTTTTCCTTTTGTTATTTGATCACAGGCATTCTCTCTCTAAAGCTCTTCTGAAGAACTTCTGCTTTTTGCAGCGTAATGAAATGTATTTTACAAAGATGGGTTTTGAGTTTATGCCTTGGAGAGAAGCTGTACAACAGGTGTTCTTGCTTGCTTTGTTTACCTGAGCTGACTACTCACTGCTCAAAATCATATCCTTAAGAAAACAAATGATGGAGCATGTAAGCATTTGCCCGGAAAATTTGATATTAGCCTTGAAGCCCTTTTTTGTTAAAGCAGCAAAATGCTCCCATTGACTGGATTCAGAGTTCTGTTAGCACAGCTGTGAATACTTCAGGGAAGTGGGAGAAAGAGCCACAAATAAAGAATTAGCAATTACTATCTAGCTCACAATGAAACACACAGATATATCTCAATCAACTTAATAATTCTCAGGCTCAACTGGGAAAGATAAAATAGTGGTAGGTTAATGTAATAGTTCCTAATGGCTCTTTAGCATCTTCCAGCTGGGAATCTCATTTCCCAGTGTGATTAATGTCAGCCTCAAAAAAAAAGCACAAGGTCAAAAATTACTCCAGGTTTATGAACTTAAACTCCAGACAAAATGGAACAATGATGGAATGAAATTGCTGAGGAGGAGAACAATCAATAACTCTTCTATCTTGTCAGAATTCAGCTCTGCAAAATTAATACCAGATAAGAAATCATACATCACAGCAAGGGGTATTTGGGTTTACAAGGATCTACAGATTTCTCTAAATTCTGTTAATTTGTAATAACTGTGTATGTTGAGCATAGGAATTACTAGCTAGAGGCACTAATTTTGAAACAAAAAGGGACCTTCAATAGATCCACAGGAATCCCAGAATTAGAGTTGTAACTGGAAGCACAAAGCCCAAAGCAACCAAGTCTGAACACTGAAGGATGAGTTTTAAACCACACAAATATGATGAGAACATTGCCAGTGTAAATAATAAGAGCAGCCACATCAAAAATTTGATGGATAAGACTATCAAGATGGTAAAGATTAACTAGATTACACATCTATGTCCAAAAACCAACCAGACTTCTGAGATAGACAGAAAGACACAATCTAATCAGAAGTTCTGTTAATGCATTGGTAGATAAAGGATAGCTAAATAGCAAATGCAAGAAAACATTTGTGTTTTGCATTTTGTACCAGCTATGCTCCCCTTAAAATGCAAAGCCAAATCCTCATAGTGCTAGAGACCAGGAAATTAGGGTTCTCATAATAAGGGACTCATTTATCACCAGTAATGAAGTGAAAATGGAAGCAGAGATGACTAAGAATTCATTGTGTCACATTTCTGTGTAGAAAGTTTCCCAAGTATATCATTGCTGACTGGGTCACAGCTTTAATATCACTGACCTAAAGTACAACACTGCGAGAGTGACAGCTCACAAAAAGAAAAATTTCTTTATCAAGCCCTGTTTGTTTGTCCTACCTTCATTTAATGTGTTGGTGCAGCTGCTTTGGGCAGGAAATAAAAAATACTTCTGAAGCAACATTATACATCTCATGTGTTTCTAGCATGATTGGTTCCATATTGTTGGGGCCCTCAAGTGCCTCTAGCAGAGATCCTCAGCAAATTTAAACATGTCAAACTGGATAAAATCAGAAATAGATGCTTCACCCCCATGGGCTACCCAGCACTGAAATTCCAAGAGGGAAGATGATGCCCTGAGTGCTGTGTGCTGCTGTGGGGTGCCCAAATGAGCACAGGAGCTGACCCTGAGGTGGCCACCAGCAGCCCCTGCCCAAGCTCCTGGTGCTCATGGGGCTCCTCTCTGGCCCTGGCTGTCACCCCAGCTGTGACACCACTGACAGAGGGACCAGCAGCCCCCAGCCCTTGCTGGCTGCTGCAGATGGGCAGCAGGCCTGGAGCACTGCAGGTGTGACACTGGACCAAGAAAATGTCCTTCAGCAGCACTTTTACTGTCTGGTCAATGGGGAAGCTTAGAACAATCTGGTTAGGTCCCCAGTGGAAAAGTTTAGTTCCTTACAAAGAGCCTATAAACCTGAATAGGTGGAGCAGAGTTTAGGTATCTTACATAACAGAATTTCACAAGGTCTAGGCACGGATAACCACAGAGCCATTGCTCCAGGTCTGTACAGATAACCTGTCAACCACAAACGAGTTGTGAGGTGGCTCAGATCCCAGTGATACACCATTACTACTGAATGTAAACAACTGCATGCTGTATCTGAAGGTTTGCTAGTTTGAAACTTCAGCATATTATGGTACTAAAGATTTTTAGGTATATTCAAAATTATTACAACTAGTATACTAAACTTCTAGCATAAAACAAAACAATATGAAAAGGAATTTAATATTTTTACTGGCTCCAAGCTCATTTGTTTTAGTGGGAATATAGGTATGAAAATTATGGGGAAAGGAGGCAGGAGAACAATAAAAATGCACAAGAACCTTAGAAAAAAGAAAGCATATTTAGTGTATTGAAGGCAATTAATCATATTTCCTTTCAGGAAGCCAGACTACAGAAGATTCCTGGAAAAGCACTGTAATTTCAGAAGGCGCTGGATATGAGAAAAAGAGAGAAACACATTGGATCAAATAACACATCCAGCTAGAGACCAATCTGACACTGAACACTAGCTGGAAAGTTAAACAACAAAGAATGCTATTATTTTATATTTCAAATAGGAAAAAGTCTCAGTAAATACTGAGAAAATTTAAACTTTGAACCAAAAGAAACTACTGAGTTTACCCCATCATTCCTATTACTAAAGCTGTACAGTTTATTCAACTGTACCTAAACTTGTGTTGCAGTTCTACAACTGTAGAGTGACCATGGAGATGTGATATGATCTTGGAAGCTTAACACTGGAGATAAATCAGCTGTCAGTGCACACAAGTACTCAAAACAGAACAAAACTAAAGCATTTAACAACTCAGTGAGAAAGACTTCACACCTGACGACTATTTCAAATGCCCATCAGGAAAAGCTTATAAAATTATTAAACATTTTAGCTACAATACACTGAGCAATAAAAACAGAATTTTTTTTAAAAAAAAATAATATAATTAAACTTAATCTAAGATATTTCCTTTTATTTTTCTAAATGGCTATGCTTTTGAAAATGCATTGAATCTTATAAAAGTGACACATATAATATAAATAAAGTTATGTTCAATGATAAAGGGAAAACTGGGTAAAAAATTGCAATAAATAAATAAAATCTCCCATAATCAACAGATGCTGACTCTGTGATAGCAGAATCCTTATTCTGTAAAAAGTCAGACTAAAGTAAAACACTTCCAAACCCTTCCTCATCCCATTCAACTTATTTTACCAATATATAATATTGTATAATATATATTATTTTATCAATATTAATAATCTGAATTGGTGACATTAATATAAATTTCATATTTCATAAATATGAATGATTAGATAATTCTATTATTTGGATTTTTACAACTGAAAATAAAGGACATTCATAAGTAGAAAAAAAATGCACTTGAAAAATGCTATAAGTACATTAAGATTTTTCTGATGATATACTATCAGAGAAAATTTAGTCGAATTTAAACTGGCCCCTCATTTATCATATCCTGTGGGCAAGTCAGTTAATAGCTATATTGATTCTCTTTTGTGTTCATTCTTATATATATCATCCAACCCAGGTGAAAGCAACCATGAGATATTAATTTTAGAGGAAAATATTTAAATGATAAATGTTCGAAATTGCAGTTGAGAAATGATTATTATACAGTGGATTTGCTGTTCCTAAATTATAGGATGTATAGATATAGTCACACATTCATAAGTAGTAGGTGATCCTGGTGTACTGGTAGGAGCTAAAAGAGACTTGAACAGAATTGTATCAGCTGAGGATCTGATAGATTTTGAGCATCATTTCCCCACAAAACTCGGGGGTACTGCCTTGCCTGGGAACCTTTGCTCAAAGTGCAAAATGAAATAAATATCTGAGACCACGGGTTGTTTGGCCAGCTAGTATCTGAGGATTAGAAGAGGGAAAAATTCTGCATTTCTATGCACATCTGATTTCACAGGCAACTTAAAAGATGTTTGTTTTTTTGGTCCTGCTGAAAAGTAAAGAGCAGAGCACATGACTCCCATCCTAATGTTTGTCTGCTTTGAAGAAGGATGATCAATGAAAGAAAGGGAAATTATCTTCTTCCAAGGGCAGAAAGGATGCACTGCACTTTGTGCAAATGGCTTTTTAATTTTTTTTCCCCCTGGGAGAAAAAGGTATGGAGCAGACCAAACTAGTACACAAGCAAAACACAGCTCAAAAAATTGGACACTAGCCATTATTATTATTATTATTATTAATCACAATGTGTCTTTTAAAAATTCTAGAGCCAGTGTAATTTTGTTTTCTTTGGCCTCATCCGTACAAAATGTAACTATTCTTGTGCCACTGGTTTTCATTTTTCAACTTAACAGTTCAACTAATGATCAATCCTTCATTCCTAGACTAATTCATTTAGTTATTATTTTATTTAAAGTGTATTTAGAAAGTTGAATCTTTGCAAGGATCTTTTTTATATTTCCTTTATTTAAAAAACATCTTTCTCCACAGCAAACACTTTCCCCAGTCAAGCCTGAAGTCTCCTGGCATTTTTTTTCAATGCTTCAGGTTGTCCAGTGTTACAAGTTTTGTTGACAGAAAATAAGAAAAAGTTTAGGATGCATTTGTGTAAAAACTGTTCACAGAGGCTTCCCTCAGCTGCTTGAAGGTCAAGGGGAGCTGCAAGGTGGGGGTGAAGTTTGTCATGCAATCCTATTTAATCTCTTTGGAGAAGAGAGAACGGGAGCAGAGAGAGCACACATTGGGTCCAGCCTGTGGCTCCTTTTAAGAAAACAATTGATTTCTTCAGTATTTTTATTACTTGAAAAAGTGAAAACAGATATCTGAGGAAAAAAAAAGAAAACAAAGCACAACAGACGTCCTGTTGCAAGGACACTTGGTGAATGCGGCTGGTGTCTCTGCAGGGCTCAGGCACAGGAAGGGCTGGGCTGGGAAGAGCCCCCAGAGCTGCAGCTGAGCTGAGCCCAGCAGGGTCAGGGAGGAGCCCTGGGGACAGTTCCAGGGGCCCTTTGGAGCTGAGCTACAGCTGCTGCTGCTGGGGGGAGGAGATGGAATTATAGCGTGGAAAGGGCAGAAAAGCAGAAAGTCTGACGGGATGAAAACACTGAGTTTCGCTTTCATCCCTCTAATATTCTCAGGAATCCCTTTAGGGGGATGAAAGCCATCCCTTGCAAGTCTGATTCCTCTGTCTTTATGTTTTGCAGGCATCTACAGACAACAGAAATAAGTGATAATGAATAAGAATTGGAAACAGTACAGACTGCTGCCTGAGTCTCACTGAAAGGAGTGTAGTAAGACACAGGCTCTTTCAACAAACCTTGTGACCAGTTATTTCAGTGAACAGCAGCAGCAATATGCAGTTATGACACAACACCCTCTTCAAGTCCCAACAAAAACTTCTGCAAGTAAAAAAAAACAACCCTGTATTCTCTTACAGTCACAAAGCCACAAACTTGAAACTTGGGAAATTGGAGAAGTGAAGCTGCAGGACTGATCTCACTACAACTTACCAAGGCATCTCTTAGTCATTAACTTCATGAGCCTTTCAGAGTGTTGTCCCAGTGCAGAGAAGAGATAACAAGAAAGTGAAGTACAGAATGTTTGAGGTGTATGAATGATCAGAAATCAGGTTTCTTTAAAACCATTTAATTCACAGACTCCAGGGCTGAATGCTTTCAAAAAGTGAGCTAATACATTTTCCTCAGAAGTCTGCAAGATGGAGAAGGTAGTATTATCATCTCATTTTAGCTGGACATCTGAGATGCCATTCTGGCTAGAGAAGTTTTCTGAAGAAAGTTGCTCTCCAGATTTCCACAACCAAGGCTTCCAGCCCCAAGTTTAGAAGCCTGTGGTGTTGGAGCTAATACAGGGAGGAGAAGGACATCAGTCAATGTCCCAAACCCCCGAGGATCTTTCAGAGCTTTCACTCTGCTGTCTGATTGTACAAGATTCACTGGTTCCAAAGTTTAACCTAGCTAGCCCAAGGCATCAAGCAATCCAAAGGTTATTAAAGCCTAAGTGGGGCCATCTCCTGGCTTCTTGAACACTTCCAGGCCAATAAATAACTGGCTGGTTAGCATTAAAAGGAGGAGCATTTCCAAATTCTTATGAAAGAATGGGTAAACGTAATAAATTTTTCCCTTCCACTAACTATATTTAATATAACAGTTAATCTGTAATATTCTGAATAAGACACAAGTTTAATGTCTGCTTTTTCAAAACACATTTAAATGTTATATTAATTTTTTTAAAATCTAGGTTTATGTTTATATGAATAACATGAAATCAAATCTAAAATGCAAACTTTGATTGCTGTCTTTAATTTTTTTCTCTTCCTCCTAGTCCTTTTCCCAGCAAAGCAAAATGCAAACCCTATTGCCATTTTTAAGTATGCATGTGAAAGCAAATTGATTGCCCAGGCAAAGTTCTGTATGTGCTGCAGAAAATAAGGTTATGCTTACAAAAGTTCTTTTAATTTACAGGAAACAGTTTGTGACTGATTGCTTGGGAAGAAAACAAAGGAAAAAATTACTTTAGAGAATCTCTGGCTCCTGGAATCAAGACAGCTTAAAGCAGAGGAAATCTTATGGAGTGACAGACATTTAGAAAGAAAGACTGGTAGCCTGGAAACCATCTCAGCTGCTTACATTTGAAATCAAATATCTTAATCTGTCACTTTCTTGCTGAGTTACCACCATCAGATCAAAAGAACTCAAATTCAGACAGGTACTAAGATGCTAGATACTTCTCTCAATTTATTCCTGAGTCTCTCTCTACCCCTTCTATCAAATGGCAATAAAAACCTAATGATTATACAACTTGCACATCCATAGCAAATTGAAATGTGTCTTCATGTCTTTGCTATTACTATAAATTAAATATATACAATGGTTTGGTAAAAAGCTGAGAGTTTGTCAGTTATGAACCATACATTTATCTAAGACATTTCTTAACCACTGAAAATTTCAATACTTAAGAAGGGTAAGAATTGTGTAAGCACAATTCCTGTCTTACTATACTTCCAAGAGGACATTGTATTTGCATTGTAATCACATCTTCAGAAACACCATCTGCTATACTTTAAAAAAGAAATTGTTTTTGTGAGCCTAAATTTGCCACTACTCCTGAAACCTTACGAGTCTATAGGTATTCACTGTTCTGTAAAATAACAATTTATCTCACGTAACACCATTCACATCTCAGAAAAAATAACAGGAATTTTCTTTAGCAAAAAGAGAAATATTGATATGTTAAGCATTCAAAACATAATTTCTTAAATGATTAGCAACAACTTAGTCTTACAAACTCAACTTTCTTAGTATGAGACAACTAAGCTACAAAATAGAACTTTGCCTACCAAATATGAATACAAAATCTTAACAGATCAGGTTTTGTCATTACTATAAACTCGTGTCAAAATGGTTTCTGACATTTCTGTGGTACTATAGAAGCCCCCAGAATCATTTAAACATGATGTTTCACAACAGAATTATGATCCTGAAATTATATAAACCACATACATTTTCATTCTTCCCAGTGTCTCACTGCTCACAAACCCCACATTTGCAGAAAACTTACAAGGAACTTCTAAGACTGTTGACTCAGGTTCTGCTAATTATGAAATGAACGGCAAAATGAGTTTTTTTATTCTCTATTACATAGAAGAAGAACTTGTCACCCACCAAACTGATTTATGGGATCATGCCCAGGTGAAGAAGCTACAACAGCTTGCTCTTTTGTAGTTTAAGAAGTTAGTGACATTTTAGATATAGCAAAAAGTCTAATTTGGAAAGAATAAAAAATATGGTCTAAATATTTGTGTTTCATGTAGCTGGGCTAGCTGCAGAGCACCCAGGTTATTCTCAAAACAAAGAAGTCCAAACAAAAAAAATCTTGGCACCTGCAACTGCCATATGGAGGGTCCATGTGTCATTGTTGTGAGATAAAATTATCTTCCAATTTTTTTTCCCAAGTTATTTATAATGTATTGACATTTTCCCAGGTCTTTTTCTTTCAGATCTGAGAGAAGGAGAACCACATTATTTTTCAGTCCAGAAGCAGAGAAAAATATATTCAGATTGAAAAACTCCAGCTAAAGTATGAAAAATAGCTTTTACAGACATAAAAAAACCTTCTCTTTAAGGCCAAGTGTTGTGGGACTGTCCATGGCTTGAGGCTCTCCCCAAGCAGAGCTGAGGGTCCATGCTTTCTCATGGTTTGATGCTCCTGTTTCTAACCTCCATGGTTTGTTAGCCGGGTGACCTTGCACCTTTGATCCTGGGGAGATTCTTAGTGGTGACACCGGGTTTTCCTCGGGAGCACGGCTGCAGGGCAGCAGCCCCAGGTGCACTGCAAATGCCCCTTATCACATCATCCTGCAATTAACCACTGGCATATCAAACTACACTCAGAATGTGCACACATAAATGTGTTATAAATGAATACATGTGAATATAAATAAAAATTGGCACTTTGGGGAGAGAAGTCGAGCTGCAGCCATTGTATGCTGTGACCCAGTTTTATGGACGCATTCCTCACTTATCCTAATCCAAAATAGGATTTGTTGGGTAGGTTGCTTCAACCAAAATCTTAGTGCCATGACTGGGGAGTGTTCCTTAAACAAACTTCTAGAAATCAATGCAACAAACTTCTAGAAAACTTATCTATCTATTTCAGAAGCTTTTGTTGGATTGAGGTGTAATCCCAGCCCTTTTGAATATGAACTAACATTTCATATCTTGGGACAGGTTTGACTACATATCAGGGAAACAATTCAACACCTGTCATATTTGGGACAGTATTGTAATAGCAATAATAAATAACATCCTAGAGCCTAGAGCTGTTAAAAAAATTTCCATTGAGAAACAAACAAAAAAAAGTATATATATTTTTCATTGTAATTTCCTCTGTTTAGTTTCCTTCAAGGCATGGTATCCTCTAAAAGATTTCTTACAGGATAAAAGAATAAAAGGAAGCTTTCTATGATGAAAATGGTTCACAAGTAAACTTCTGCTATGTCAGATGCAGCTCTAAATTGAAGGTTTTCTTGATGTAGCAATGCTGTATCTAGATCCTGATTTGGAAACAATCCTAGAATTACACCTTTTCTTTCTATTTAAACCAGAATGAAAATGAAAGTATATGCCTAAGACAGGAAGAATAATAGCTATGAACATAAAAGGTCCAAAGAACATGACACAATACTGTGATTCTCAAAGCAAGTAAGACAAGACAGTATTGTTTTACCAAGTGTATGGAACTTGAAATAAATCTTTCACACACAACACACCATGATTCAAAACAGCTGAACTATTCTGAAAGAGAGTCAAGAAAAGATTTTACTGACAATTGCAACTTAAAATGACTCCATTGTCAAAACTGTAACGTGAACCAAAAGCCTCATCTTACAAAGTCTTTTGTCCTTTTTATAAAGTGCTGTGGGAAGTCCCATTGACCTCATGGCTCTGCAGGTTAAGCAGGAAACTACATCTTCTCCTCTTTATAGCTGGGTTTGCTTGTGATCCAGTAAATGAAGAACTAAGAACTACCAAGCTCAAAACTCTGCATTTTCATTTGGGCATAAATAATTATGTGGAGTCAAAGGAAGGAAATAACAGATAAAGAGAGCACAGTCACAAGGAGATAAGAGGGAAGAAAAATTCTGGCTGAGAAATGAGCTCCAGCTGCTGACTCACAGAAACCTTTCTCAATAAAGTTCATGAGGATGTTGCATAGAGATTCAGCTGGCATGTGTGACAGCTGAATAATCCACGGATTAAGAGTCACAGACACAGTTAACATCCTTCCTGAACTTTTAAATTGTAATGACTATCAAGCATGAAAGTTTCCCTCTATTTTTTTTTTAAAACAAGAAAATGTATGGATTTTATTATACACACTTAAAGTCTCTAGGGACATCCCATACCTATTTTGGCTGTATGTATTACCCTTTGGTAATATTGTTATATAAATAATCATAAAGAAAGGGGAAAAAACCCAAACAACCTTTTTCCAAAATATTTTTATGAACTTAAGTAGTTAGAAATAAATATTAAGTCTGCATAACAGATACCTTCCTCAGTACTGATGAAAAGGTAAACTCCAAAATAGTATAAAACCAGCCTCCAACCTTCTGCACCTCATATTCCACTATTCCCAGCAGCACAGGCAAAACCTTTCTTGGAATTTCTCCATCATCATCCCTAATAGGGCTGCATCCCTGACAACACCACACTTTAAAAGCACCAGGACAACCATCAACATCCTTTGATACTGTCTTCATTTGCACCTAGTCATATGACAAGATGCATAAAACATTACAACTTCAACAGAATATTGAGTTTATGTCTTAAAACAGCAGTTAAGCAGATGCTTTGTTCATTTCAATAGGCCTTGGCCTTGCTAGATGAGGAGGAAAGTGCTGAGAAATTAATATCAGTTCTATGTTTGAATTTCATGGTGTCTCCAAAAAGACAGACTTTGGAAATGGTTTGTAAATACATTCATTTATTATTACATATTCACTAATAGACTTGTTCTGGGGACTCCTATAATAGTGCAGTGCAGATTTCTCAGATTATGCAAAAAAATCAAAATACCTATTATATGCAATGTCTCTCATGTAAAAGGATATGCCAACTTCCATAATCATTTCCTATTCTCACTGTAGAGAAAAAAGATATCTTTTAAACCTCCTAATTATAATAACAAATAAAAGACCTTTTTAGTAATAAGGAAGGAAACTGGCACAGAATCATTATAAAGAAAAGCCAGCTGAGGAGCCTGCTAGAAAACAATAGTATGTATAATTGGTGTTTAATTATGCAGAATTAACAAATGGCAGCAGCACTGGTTGTGTTACTTGACCAGGGCTCTTTGCCAAGTCAACAAGCTGGTTTTAATGTAGGAAGTAACCCATCCACTTATCTGTGCCTTTGAGCAGGGCCCTGACTGCTGTGTTCTTCGTCTGCGTTGCCAAAAACATTTAGCAGAAGAAAGAAATCTGTTGATTTGCTAAAGCAAGATAAATTTTGGTCATTGATACGGGTGAATGCACCAATAAGATCATAAAAAAGTTTTCTAAACATTTTATTCATCTGGTGCCAATGGTTTAGTAACAGAATGAGAGCTCAAAATACTAATTAGTGTGATTTTGCAGGGTTGATATATTATACAATAGAATACTGAACATGTTTCTTTGAATATATTGCCTCCACTAACCCCTCCCCTCTCCATGCACACATATTTGAATGTATTTAAAAACATGGTTAAATATTTATGTTCTCTAGAGCCTCATTACATAATTTTCTCCTATGGTAAGCAACTAATTTGCATTTTGGAATGAGCACAACTACGATGATAAGTAGGAGAAATTCGTGGAAAGAATCTGCTGATGTGCCCACACTCACAACTGACCCCAGTGAATAAACCTGAGCACTGCCTCACCAGCAGCATTTACTGCTCAATGCAGATGAGAAAAACCTTTGGGGGAAGGAGAAGGAAACAGAAACTCCCCAAAAACCATATAGGAGAATGCACATCCTGCTGAAACTCTCTTTAATGTGTAGGTTTTTTGGGGGGTTGTCACTCTGATAGTTGTAACAGTAGCAGATGTACTGGCAAACGAATGAGAACCCTCGAACAGAATTGCATTGACGAGTATTTTTATGCTGTATATTTATGCTGTCTGCAGGAAGGCTTCAAACCTACTGAAAGCAAAGCAGAGAGATGCAGAATTTGGGGTCTGATAGAACAGAAAATGCAGATTTAAACTATACAACTGGAAAATTTTCTGTCACCCAAACTGCTCTACAGATTTGCATAGATTCAGGTTCACCTGGAGTTGGTATTGTTAAATCCTAATTGATTCTCTCTTAGGTCAGACAAGGATTTAGCTTACTGCAATATATGATGAGTTACTCTCATCTGAAACTCTGGGAGAAAGGTTAATTTTGCCTGATCTTTCTCACGGAGAGTCATTGCCAAAGAAATCTGGTTGCACCTGAAGAAAAAATTAAGAACAGGAGACTGTTCTTTGCTTTCAATGCTTCTCATGATGACAGAGTGCATGCAAACCAAGGACAGTAATAACCTGTGGAGCACCAAATGTGACACAGGACTAAATGGGATCCTCTTTTACATCTTTAAAAATAATGGGCTTTAGCATTCAATACTCATTTTAACACCCACCTTCACTGGCAAAGAACAGCAGTTTTCTCTTATTTTGCCTGACTTTTTCAATGACATTTGGCATCATAAAAATCAATTCTTAAATCCACAGCATGTTATGTTTGGACAGTGAATGTTAAACCAAAATGCTGCTCCGTGTATGCACACACATCAGTACAAGACTTTACAAAGCTGAGCTATTTCCAATGCAAACACAAGTAAATCTGGACATCCTCATATATTCACTACTTTATAGGCCCAGTAAAACTTGATCAAAATCCACTTATACTTGTGGGGTGTGTGATTTAACCTTTAGGGTAGATTAATTAGATTAACAGACCACATACTGTAGATTCCAGTACTTCCTCAATGGCTATTAAATTACACAGAAGGAATTATGTTTTAAAGTCCTGCTTCCTTAAATCAAATTCCAACCATCACCTTTCTCTCATTTATTAGACTGCAAAGCTCTTGTTCCTTTCCTAATAAAAACTGAACCTCTGTTAAATTCCATCCTTAGTACTTGACATTATTCATCATTTCTGTTCTTAGGATCAGATAACTACAGAACCTGATCTACAGATTGAGAACCTGAAACTCTACTGAGAATCTGGCTCTACACTGAGAAAATACACTTCATAACAGGTATTCTACCAAAAGAGTGAAAAAAGTGGCATTTAATTTGTAGAGTTGTAGAGTAGCAGATTATTCTTACTTTTGTGATCAGTTTCAAAATGTTGTCCAGACAGTAAATGAAAATTCTATACACTTCCCTAATATTCCCAGACACCAGGGAGCCTGGGGATGCCCACAAACATGAGAAGAACATCCAGTATTTCTCAAAAAGAACCAGAGAAACTGTATTCACAACAAGATGAAGAAAAGAGAAAAGGTTTTGAGCTTTCTTGCAGTAACATCTACCTATAGACTATTCCCAGGGTGTTATGAACAGCACAACAATTAAGAAAATATGCCAAGCTTTAAAAACTAACATCTGAGCTATCTGTCCTGGAAAGGCTGTACAGCTGGGAGGGATATACTAATAGCAGTGCCAAGGGAAGGTCAGCCCTCTGCACTCCTCTGATGCAAGAAGGGAGAAAAAGGTGAAATCTAAAGATCTGTGACCCAAGAACTTTACTATGGATATAGAATCTGCTGCACACCTGCTGATGCACACCCACACTCCAGCATGCTCCTGCTGTCAGTATTCCTAGGAACATTGAGAAAGAGTCTATGGAAGAGTCTGCCATTGTGTATTTTTTAATCTTTCAGGATGCCAACACCAGCTTTGAAGCAGTGCCACACAGTTCACCACCAAACATGCTGGTGTGGGTGCCCAGCCTTGGTCCCAATTACTGCTCCATAAGGACACCAGAAATGTTTGTCATCATCAGGACACTGCAGTCTTGTTTTTCTGCAGCTCTTGTCTGATTTGTGATTAATTTTACAGCACACTCTCAGCTTTCTGACTGCATTTGCTGACAATGGAGCATTTTCTGTGTTCCCCATGGTGCTGGAAGTGTGTGCTGGAAAATGCCTTTACAGAATGTACAGTTGCTTTAGCAGCAAGGCCAATCCATGGATCCCAATGTCAGGCCAATTGTCTTTCAGGGTAGCAACTTACCCACAAGTGTATTTCTCCAAATGTAATTAGAGGCTTCAGTAAATAGCAAAGTAGTCTTGAGGAAAAAGCTTGATGAATAAAGACAAAAGAATCCTTCGCCTTTCTTTACAATGCACTAAAAGCCACTTACTTTTATACATTTTTAAGACAGAAATTTCATTTCATTCCTACCAGGCAGGCAGGAGACAAAGAGTGTTTGGAACAATGGATGAAAAAGCAAATCCTGACAACCCTGCACTCGTGTGATCAGGTAGCAGAGCCCAGGAGGGGAGCCTGCTAAGGCAATTAAGAGCAGGTGACACTTGCCAAGAGAGACTCCAGTCTTTAGGCAATTCATATGAAGAGAGACTTTGACAGATCCAGCAACCCAAAGCTGCCCCAAACTGCTCAGAACTTCTTCAGGACATGAATGGAGTCCCACATCTGGCACAAAGTGTGACAAGCTGTGAAGCTCACTTACACAATCATGGCACTGCATAAGAACATTCATTAAATACTGTTATTTTAGTCTGTTGGACTATTATGCCCTGCTGATGCTGACATCTTTGTGCTTTGCCCAGCAGGAAAAGGAAGTGTACATATTTTACACTATCTCTCCCTGCCATCCTAATTTTGATGCCACCTCCGTAGTAGTCTGAAGCACCTGAAGTAAAACTACAACTGGGAGAGCCTGTCCTCATTTATCAAGTACTTGTCAGCTAGAGATAAGAGCTAAATTTGCATGTCTAAAATAGGTGATGTGATATTGCACTTTAAATAATGCTAGAGGGTTTCTGCCCCCAAATGCTTACAGCTCTAAAACAGAAAAAAAGCAAAACCAGAGAGGCTTAATTTGCTGTATTGCACAAGTAAGCAGCAGAGAGGGAAACAGTACCCAAAGACTGATTTCCATTCACTAGACTGCATTTGCAGAGCCAAAGGTCTTTGTAGAATCACATTTTGAAGTTAAGCAAAATATCCCTTCCTAAAGAATATTTTACCATGAATATTAGGAAAAAAATCCAAGGAAAACATCCTTCTCTTTTCCTTGCATCCATGAAAAATGAAATTCTTTAATGCCTTCGTCCTCCTACTCAAGATACAAATCTGCATTCTGGACTCCATTTTTCTCCCATCTGATTACCGTATTGAATCTGGGGGGGAAAGGCACACAGTGAAAGATACATTCTTTGAATGAAAAAAGGAAAAATTCTTAGTGTCACAGATGGCTGTCAGGATGAAACGAAGCTTGTGTCTGCTGAGGGAGTCAGACCTTGGTGTGAAATCTGAATAGAAAGGAACATAGCAGAAGGCAACGTTTCAAAAGGAGTTCAGCACCAACTGGCATTGTGAGGGTTAATTTACTGCCAGGAACTGCTGGGCTTTTCATTCTCAGTAGACACACAATAGACAGCTCCCAAAAGTACCCATCATAATCACAGATGCTGGGGATTAATGCTAAATTGAAAGCTTCATGAATATTAAAAATATCAAAACTGCTAATGATGTAGCAGAGTTTGGAATAACAACCAATCTGAAAATCTAAGAGTGTGCCATGCAGACATAGTGAGACACTGTCTTTTTAAAACTGATTAAACCTACTCCATTTGTAACAGAAAGAGGCTTATGCATATTAGGAGCTGAATTGAGTGCCAAACTTTACAAATTGCACAGGCTAATTACCATAATTAAGCTTTGGATTGAAGAAGAAAATTCCATTTATCTCAGAATGACTCAGTGGAACTTCAACAAAGAAGGCAAAGTACATCAGATGGTTTAGCCTTTTTTTTTTTTTTTTCTTTTTACCTAAGTAGTGTTTCAAAGGCAGTTGAGAAAAAAATAGAGTGACAACATAAAAATATTTTTTCTTGAAAAAATGGAAAAACAATCACTGTTAAGGGATTTGATTTTTGAATTTGTTACAAATTAGTACAGTAATATTTGTCCTGTTTTTCAAATATAAAACCCTAAGAGAAGACACTGGGGAGGTGTTTGACCCACTGGACTCTCCTGCTGCTATGCTGATCTCCTGTTTGCCCTCATGCCAATGCAGAGAAGTTATCTCAAAGGATGAAATATCAACTAAATTTTGTGATAAAGATTACATGTTATTGTATTACTCTGAGCTGGACCCAAAGACTTCCACTAATCTCAGATTAGATTCAGATCTTTTCTGTAGGGAAGGCTTAGTCTGAGAGCAATCACAGCACAGCTGTGAAAACTTTATTATAGGGTGCAGAAAAATGTCTTGCTTGATTTCCTTTCCTAGCCCAATTTAGGAAAAAAATAGAACATGGAGGTCTTCCTCAAACTCACCTAGACTTTTAAGTCAAATGTGTGAAACTGTATGTGTGAAGCATAATGGAAATGAGAACACTGAGAAACTGAGGGAGGATTAATCCTCCCACGTACAATGTGACTGACTTTTCACCCATCAGTTACTTCAGTTTTGTTTGCCTTTATCTAACTCTTGCCTCTATCATGATGTCTCTACATTTTCAGTTCTCTTTACAGATTGAATGCATTGGGGAAAAAAAATTATCTTGAAAAATTACATATAGAGGTTCACTTCTAGAAAAAAAGCTCTAAATGTGTAAAAAAACTCCTGACAAAAAAAATTAACCAGAACTGCATTTCATTCACTGTGGAATTCAGGACAGCTGTAATAAATCTACTACTCTGGACACGGTATAAATACTTGTAAAAATAATTATGGATTAAAAGCATAGGTAAGCATATGACAAAAAAAGAGGCAAAATTAAAGAGATGTCCTTGTTTGAACCTAATTTTATGCATCTAGTTCAGAAGGATCCTGAGGCCATCAGAACAGAACTCTGTAAAGGGAGACCAGAAACAATTTCAAATGCAGCTGGCTAAAAGTCAGATGTGTGATACCAGAGGAGAAGTATCTTGTGATGCTTGGGTATCAGCATAGATGCTTGCTGGAGCACATATTCATTAAAGAATCACTAAAATTACAAAAGAACATATTTATATATAATATATATAATGTATTATACCAGCAAATTCTAGTTCAGTATTTGCATCCATCAAGACCAATTCAAAAATTTAATGTGGTATTACTCATCTCATTCATGCAAACCACACAAAGCTTACAAAGTCTAATCTCGTGTAACAGCTAAGACACAGAAATTACTACCAGATTGATTTATTGTGGAATCAACAGATATTATATTAAACCACCAGATCATGGTTTCTTACAAAAAAGCCTTCCATCTATGTATGCCATGCTTGTCCCTCTTTTATGTGGTTCCACCAACTCTGAGATAGCCATCAGCTGAAATTCCCCACTGTGCAGACTCATCACCCTGGCAGAAACACGACTCTGCATTCTGAATAATCAGAAAGCACTCACTTCACATGCTCAAAATTAAGCTTGTGTTACTTTGTGTGGTGTCAGAAGAAAGAAAGACAAGTTGTGGAGACCCTCTCATCAAGAGGAATTTCCAGACCTGGGATATTCAAGTGATTATGCTGAAGATGCATGTGTGTGAGACGTTTGGTCTGTTACCAATTTTGTACATAGGAATGTTTCACACTCCTTGTATAAACTGGAAACTCATCTGACATAGAAATGCAAGCAGTAAAGGCATAAGAATCACAGAGTTACACCACTGCCATAGTTTAAAAAGGAGGACACAAACATTAATTACTAATGTACATCACAAGAAATATTATCTTCTCTCTTTTACATCATTATAAGAATTTTCTTATTCTTGTATGGAGCTATTCCAGAAACACAGGCAGCTGTTATCAGATGAAATAGCAAGAGAAAAGTCATACTTTAAACTGTCCAAATATGATTATGTCTGATTCTTTTTATATCAATCTTCTGTGTCCAGTAGGGAGCTCAGTGGCCTGAAACTGCACCAGCAGCTTGTGTCAGGCAAACTACTGAAATGTCCAATCCCTGATTTTTAAGTCTTCCTCTGGCACGAGAGTTTTCTCTGCAATAGAATAAACTACTAGATTGGCTTCTAGAGACAAAAATGTACTATTTCATTATTCAGACAGCAAGACACTTTTTGACTGAATTGAAAATCACCAGAAGTTCAATATCTTGTGTTTAAAATGCCAGCACCTAAGATGTGTCCCTGCTTTACCTGATCTTCTGTTTGGTGGACCATTCCTTGAGCACCTGTGACTAGAATGAACTGTGTATTGATAACATTATTTAATTAAACAATCTCTGTGCTTCCTCAGAAAAATTTCTGTTGCTCTCACTTTAGGGCCAAGGAAAAATCTTTTTATTCATAGGTGGGTAAACAAGGTCTTAAAAAACATATTACTTGATGTTTACAGCCTTTCAACGAAAATATCCATTTGCAAGATGCCCTGCTGTAGGTGTTCCCTGTTGTTTATTCTTCAGATAACTAAATGTTAAGTTTTGAGTGACTGATGACTCAGTTAATGATTCAACGTTTCACATAGTCTGTTTCTTTACATTTGTCTGTTTGTGTTCAGTTTTTTGTCTAAACTAGCAAGACCACTTTAAATACCTTAATACAACCTATAATCTTGAGGAAGAAGCACAGCAAAGAACAGCTGCTGTTCCATCATTTATTATCTGCAAGAAAAAATAATCTTCAAAATATTTAAAATTAATAAGGATACAAGAACTGTGTCTTGTTGAAACCACATTATTAAAGTAACTTAATTCAAACAGTTCTATATTTTGCATTTCTAGAACTAAAATAAAGGTGCATGTACATGTTTTTTTAGAAAATGCAAAGTTAAAAAAGAAATAATCAAAACAGCCAGAAACACAGTGGAGTCCTAAATATTAATGTTACACCAGCTTAACAAAACATTGAGGATATTTAGAGGCTTGTATATTATTACTCAAGATGTATTACACTGTATGTCTGTAATTTTTTAGAATCACTCAGGATTTTCTTTAGTTTTCTTTACATATAAACATGCCCAGTCATGGTGGGCCAAAATCGTCAAGCCTTGCTTTGGTGTTCAGAATAAAGGTGCTGAAGAACTCAAAGAAGCTGAAACATGCCTTCCTTAAAAACTCTCATTTTTGTGCTGACCTAGAAGGAACATGGCAATTCTCCCACCTGATGCTAATGAGGCTCTGGAAATCTTCCAACAACTATACTATAGAATTGAATGCTTGGATGTTAACCTGTCAGCACAGTAGAGCACAGACACAGAGGTTTTAAAATTCTTACTTATTTTTAAAGTATTTCCAGACATAGAATAGAAATAAGTCACTCAAGTCACCTTGAACCTTTAGTATGAAAAAGCATAGACATGACCTAAAAGATACATGCAATGATCTTCAGAGGGAGAAATTTGGGAAATACCCTCAAAGAGTAGAGTAGAATTTGGAAGAGACCATGTCTTTATGTTGAACTACAGGCTATAAATATGCTGAAATGTCATTTATTCTGAATCTTGAATTATGAACAGAATAGTGGCAGGATCCAAATACTCCAGGAATTAAGGAATATATTGCCTATCACCTAGAGGTTACTGGTTCAATTCAAATTCTGTCAGTTAAATAGTGACAGAAAGTCAATACAAGGCAGCAGCAGTTCCATGAACTTCATGTGGATCAGGTAAATAGCCCAAGAGCAGATCCTGGTACAGTACAGCTCCTGATGAGTAACAGCTGCCACTTGTAGGAAAATGGTGAAACTGGACTAACAAGGACTCATGTTATGAAAATATGCATTTGGAAGCAGGGTCTGCACATCCTTTATGCTGTAGGTTCCAAAATCCATTCACCTTCAGCTGCTGTTAATGTGGCATGAACACATACACAAAATCAATATCACCAGGCATCATATTCCAGAACTCTGCAGAGATCACTTTTGCTGCCCAGGGAAATGCATTAACTTCTCAGAAATGCTCACTTCGATGAATGGTATTCACAAAGGCTCTTTCTTGCAAAGCAATTAATGAAAATGATAATTTCAGAAAGGCTATACCAGTGCTAGATGACTATTATAATGATAACAATATAAAAACAATGCAAAGATAACACCATTAGAGTTTTTCATTCTAATACAGCTCTAATTTCTACTAATAGGATTTTAGAAACTTAAAAATATTAAAATCTTCACTATTTTTTTTGAATGTTGAGGAAAAAAGGAGGGAAGAAAAAGCAGGAAGATGTCAGATGACATTCTGACTTTCTTTTTTAAGAGTTGAATATTGACAGCAATTTTCTGATTTCAAATTAAAGTTTTCCATTCTAGAAGTTCATTGCTGGTATATTTCAATGAATTACAAGTTTCAAGTTAGTTTCACTCCCAGGAACCCCAAAGTAAAACGTTTTTGGTGCTAGTGGGGCCAGAGCCTTGGGGAATATGTCATGGAAGCAAATTCACTGATGCTATAAATCAAGCTGCTCTCCAAATTTAATTTCCCATGCTGGCCAGGGTTTTTTAGAAAATAGAAAAGCCAACTATTTACTACCTACACTGCAGATAATGCAAAGGATTCTGCTAATACCATCTGGAAGCACAGTTAAAAACTTAAATTATTTAAGTAATCAGAATTTAACAGACATGTTTTTAGAACAGATTTAAGTGGCTCCCAGAGGAAAAAAGAATTAAAATTGATAGGTCCAAATAAATTATAATATTTTGGAAAAATGAATTATATTATCAATACTTTTAATCCTACTGTACACATCATTGTCCTCTTAATGACATATTTTCACTTTTAAATTCTCTCAAATTTGTGTAAAATACTTTTTATTTCAGAACCTCAATCACATGACAAATATAACACAGTTTTCCACTAATTCAAGGCAACAGCTTTTATGATGTGCATTTTTAAAAGAACCTCAGATATTTACTCAGTGAAAATCCTTTTAAGTTACTCCTTTTCAGCAAATCTAGCTGCTTCTATGCAAATATTCAACTCTTTCACAAGTTATATTTTCTGTTAATTCAAAGACACAAAAATGAACCTCTGCTGTATTTTTATCACTGAACTTCTTCCACCAGGGCTGAGCTGCAGTTTTACCCAAAAAACTTTTTGTACTTTGAAGGAGCTGAGGAATACTTGCAATGCATTTAAAATGATAATACAAAATACTTAGAATATTTAGGAAAAAACACAAAAACCAAATTGAACAACAACAAACACATTGTTTTTTGGGAAAGGACAACCTAATTTATTCAACCCTGTGAATTCAATGTGTATATACTTAGCAAAAACCTCTTTTCAAACCACAAAGAATTGCAGATATCTGTACCAAGGCTGGCTACTATTCTCCAAGAGTGGACAATAATATTAAACACCTGCTTTTACAGCCTTCTGGATGAATATGGCTGTTTCTGACAGACAAGTACTGGAACTAAACCAACAAATTACAAACCCAGCTAATCTCTGGAGGAACAGAAGAGAAGGAGTGGAAAAGGATACAAATGTCTATCTGTGTGTAAGCAAGTGATAAATCATGGAGCACAACATTATTTCCTGGCATCTTTTTATAATGTGGCTAGAAACTGATGAAATACAGGACCAGCCACAGTAAATCTGAAAGCTGGTTCTATCAAGCCCAGATTTCTGTCTTTGCTGGCTGTTCAGAGAGCTAAAATATGCCTAATCTATTTGACAGTATTAGAGATGAAAGAAGACTTCTTATAATCCATTTGCAGTTGGAAGAATAAGTTAACTTTTTTATTTAAGACAAAAGCCTGAAAAGAAAAGAAGCTTTAAAGAAACTAAATACACTACACATGAGAGAGACACTGAACATTTCAGCAACTGTTGGTGATAGGAATCCCAAACAACACACTCAGAGTGGAAATCACTGCCACATGTTAAATGCATTTAGGATGTGATGTAGAAGGGCAAGATTAGTACCAAAATTCTAAATATGTGTGGGGAAGGAGATAACCCCTAAGGATTTCCAGCTCCACATAATAAAGGTGAAGCTGCTCTGCTCAGGTTTCTGCAGGCTGGCTGCAGCTACATCTGTGCTGCTATTCCCACCTCTGGCTTCACAGGCAGCTGCACCAAATCCTAAATGTGAGGAGAACTCAAGAACCCATCTGTGTTTAGCACAATATTGCCACGGGCACTGGAGTGGCAAACATGCAAATGAGATGATTAATCAGGTGGTAATTATGCTTGGGTTACCCTTTGTTAGCCTGCTTTGATAGCAAGATTAGGTATTATATATAGGAACAGCTCGTAGGGGAAAATGTTACAGTACCCTGTGAGACAGTTTGAAACCCTTTACAAGCTCGTTTTTCTGTAATATTTAGATGAATGCTTTGTTTATGAGAATAGGTTTATATGCCATGAACTAAGTGAATCTTAACAGTGAGAAGCAAGTCTATAAAATACTGATTTCCAAAATAAAATTTTAACATGGCCCCTTCCAGCTGAGGTACTACACTGCCATGTAGTACAATCTATTTACTAATTTCCTGCAGGGACTTTTTTTCCCTCAAATTCAGCGATTTTAAAATCTGTCCATCTTTTAGGACTCTGTTGCAAAAAAAAAAAAAAAAAAAAAAAAAAAAAAAAAAAAAAAAAAAGATGGAATGACCATCTTCATAACTATACAAAACATCTTAGTTATGAATTTAGATGGGTTAAACTCAAAAAGCAAAAAATCTTTATTTTTGTGCTCAGAGCATAAATATAAGGCACTGGAGGATTTCTATCTCAAATTTTGAGAAAAATTGGTCTAGAGGACCTCCAGTGATATCCCTGGCTGTGACTCTTGGATCAGCAATCCTCTGGTTTATTGACTCCCTGAGTCCCTGGTGGATGCTCTGCAAGCAGCAGGAGCTGCTGCACTTTGGGATTGGGTTATTCTGCTGTACTCTACTGAATCTCAAGATGTGTTATTCTTCTATTACACAGCATTCAGAGCCCAGCTGACGTTCAACATTCATTTCTGTAAACTGTTTAATTCCCTTCATTTTACACACACACATTTCCTGCTTTTGAGCTTTTATAGGACACGAGTGTAGACTTCAGGAATCAGTGGAACAGCATACATGAGAGAGCCAATTCACAAGACAAAGACCTCACTGCTTAGTTGCACTGAGGACAGTAAATCTTTATGGACTGCAGCCTGTGTTGTCTCTATCAGTTAAGGCCATTTTCCCTGCTGAGAAGATTTAGTGCACTTTGCTGCAGGGGCAGTATGCCCAAGGAGGAAGCAGACTTTCACAGATGTCAAACACAATAGCCTGCTAACAGGTGAGAGTTACACCATGATTAGGATCACAACAGTCCTGTTTCTGGAGGGACTATTAAATGCCCCAGGATCCATTCTTCATACCAAAAATATTTATACATGCACAGGTATCGTGTTCAGCTTTGCCCTCCTGGAGGGACTGGCTTTGCAGAGCAAACTGAGCTGAGGCACAGGGATTTCAGCACAACCAGAGCAGCACAGCACATCCATCCCTCACCACCCAGGCACCTGAAACCCTCCATGCTTCCAGTGGGGGGAATCTTGAAAGTTCTGTGCAGAAAATGAGGATGAGATGGAAACATCTAAAATACATTTTTCCTCTGCAGGGACCTTCTGTGTCTTGACTCTGTAGTGAGATGTCTGTGAAGGGCTTAAGGAGGGATGTGTGATTGCTGCACTCTGGCACTCACACAAAGGCAGCCTGTGCAGGCTAACTACAAACCTGCACATTTTATTTTATTTTATTTATTTATTTTATTCCTCCCAAACACTTCAGGGTGCGCCCTTCTCCTGTTGCTCACTGGTGTGGCTGATTACACCTCTGATGAAAAGCTCTGCCAGTGATTTTCCACTGGGCTTCTTCAGAGACTGGATGCTGCTTGCAAACATCACTCAGTTTGGAGCCCAGCTAGTTCCAGAACCCCACCTTCACCCTAGATCAGGCATTATTTAAAAGAAAAAAAGAATCTAAAATGGGCAGAGCAGCAGTGACAGCCTCTCTTGTGAGCAGCCTCAGGGCAGCTGCCTGGCTTCAGGAGTCTCAGTGCCTGGAACTGCTGGATCAGCCTGGGATGAGGCTGGTGATCCACTGGATCCTTGCATGCTAAATAAGCTCCTTTGAATTCAGAAACTCTTCAGTCCTTTCACCTGAGCACTTAGGCATCAGCCTGTTTCCCAGAAAATGTTACATGAATTAGGGAGATGAGGAAACACTGAAATCATGGTAAAATTCAGTGTTTTTGTTAAGGAAGAGGCTCTCGGGGCTCCCAGATTCTCACTGGCATCTTTGAAACAAAACTAAATTCTGTATCAACCAATAGAAAAAGAAAAGTAGCAACCAAAGATAAAAATACTGCTTCTCCAAAATATTGTTCAGTTCTTTGTTATCAACTGTAGTGTTTCATTTTGGTTTTTTTTACATGAGCTCCCAGTTGTATCTGTGAGGTGGTTATCTGCTTTTCCTTTTTCCTGTCATTCACCCACATTTGTGAGACTCCTATTCCTTAGGATAATAACAATCTATTGACAAAACAAGTAACTTTTTGTTCATCATGGCTGTAATTCTGAAAGAAAAAATGTTCTCTGTGAAGACACTTGTATAATTTGAAATCTTAGAAAGGGTTGCACACAAGATGTGTTAAAAGTCAACTGAAAAAAAATAAGATTAATCAAAGAATGACAGATGATCATATAAGTGAGGCTTTACAAGCACAAGTTTTGCAAAGAGTGAATTATGTATAATGGATTTGTTTGAGAAAACCCAGTAGAACACAATATTCTATTTTATATTATAACTTCTTAAAAAAGTTTTACAGAAAACAAGAATCCCACCACATTTAGACCAAAACTAGATGATCATGCTAAAGCTCAACACAGGTGAAGCCAGGGGGTTTTGTTTATCACCAGCATAAATCCATAGGGCATTTCAAAAGATTTGGCTCAATTTGTCTGCCTAAATTCAATAAAGGTGAGTTCATATCTTTTCAAAGTGCCAAATCAGCCAAGGATAAAAGTTGTTACAGTCATAAGTAATCCCAGAAAATACAAGGCTTAAAGTTTACCTTTCTTCTCACTGACTCTGTATAAATTATACTACTTTAAAAATGTGGTGCATTACACATATTCTTCCTTATCCAGAAATCTTTTCAGATTAATTCTGAATATAGCAATTCACAGCACATACATTAGGATTTCAGTTCAGTTAAAGAATAATAATGATGTGATTAAAATGACTGCAAAATAATTTACTTTAAGCTTTTAGGTGATCTCTAGAAGCTGTACTAAAGCACTCTGAAAGACTCAAGCCACAAATATATTTCTGAAAGACATACCAAGAATATACTCTTTTAATTTAATTTCTTGGCTATTAAAGAAAACGGCATAAAATTCCTCACACCATTTATGCTTAGTTTGCTTTCAAATGCAACTTTCATCAGATACATGTGAAGCTGATACAAATAAAATATCGAAATACCAGAGAAATAGCAAATATCATATTTTCCTGTGAGTGGATGGTTACAACAAAATGTGGGTAGATTTTTTAAAATGAAAACAGTTAAATTTATCAGTATTGTTAGCTTAAACAGTGAAATAGTTACCAGACTGTAGAGAGGTGTTGAAGAAGTTGAAGAACTACTGACTGCCATAATATTTGTTATTTGTTCTTAACAGGCTGAAATGATGTAGAAATAGAACTGGTACCACACCAATATAACAGCCCAGGGAAGACTGGCTTTAAGTGTTTTTTGCTGGTTTTTTTTGGTTTTTTGTTTAGTTTTTTTGTTTGGGGTTTTTTTTTTTTTTTTTTTTTTAGTTAGCATTATAAGCAGCTTCTGGTACTTTAACTAAGGTATGCTGTTGATTCATGTTATGGATGTCAGAGGCCCCAAAGGAAAAATTGGCATTTTTTTCATCCTTTTATGTGGATTAGAGCTTAGGTCTTCCCAGCACAACCTGCCATGTTCTGTTTACAATGTGCAAATCACAAGTGGAAGTCTGTGAAACACTTGCTGGTGCTTTTCTCAGCTTGGGCAGCATCTGATGCTCAGCCATGCCATTCACTCCCTCTCATGCAGTTCTGCTTGCTCCAGATCTCAGCATTTAGTGGCTGAGCAGGACTCAATGTACTGTGCATGGGATGTAGTACATCAGTTTTGTTTTCTCTCTTACAACTGGATTTTAACAAAGGAAAATGGAGAAATTCTTAGGTCATCAAGTACAGCCCCCTGGTATTGCAGGCAATCTTATGTAAACTGATCAAGCTCCCTGAAATCTGTAATATTTTTATGACCTTCAGAGATCAGCAGTGTGTTTATTTATTTCCTTTTTTTTTTTTTTTAAATACTGCATGAACTCCTCCTATCTTTTGCTATTGCCAAAGACTTAGCTCCCCCCTACAACAAACGCGACAGAATTGAAGGAAAAAAAGTAACAAATGTACAGAAAAACAGCTGTCTCTGTGTTAGCCAAATATGTTTCTGGGCTGAAAAAAAACTGAATACCATGCTATACTAATATTTCTGGTAAAATACATTAAAAATACACACTTAAAGTCCCAAACTCATATTGAAATATGAGTTTTTGATAAGAAATGTGCCATTCCAAGGTGCAGTTGCCATGACAATTAGGAATGGGGCTGAATAGTTAAAATTAACTCAAAGCAATTGTGAAGCTGAAGTAGCTGAAACATTCCAAGACTTGTCAAAAATCCAGATTATTTTGATTTTATCTAATATGTGGAATTATCCCTACTGAAAGAGAAAGGATAAATAATGCATTGCACAGCAGAGTGATTCAGCATCAGAAGAAGACCCTAATGAGACCCAATTATAAGCTACATGAGAGATGAATTTTCCAGATGCAAAATTTAAGTTTGAATGTATTTATGTTATCTTGCAAGACAAATCTACAAATGTGTTTAAGACCTGGTAACAGGAGTGGCAGAAGGTGTTTCTGCACAAAGGCTAAATAAGAACATTGGGGAAGAAAAAAGGAAGTACAACTAAAACAAAACATAGAATTTTTCTATGGGCAACAAAGAAATTATTGGCAGTAGCACGTCAGATGTTCTTTAAATACATTGTATAGAACATTAAGTGATATTTTCAGATCACACTTCTGTGTTCTTTAGAAAGCTGTCTGAAGTAAAGCTAACACCTGCTGTACTCATATTTGCAGAACAACAGCTTTATTTGTGGTGTCATGAAATACCTCAAATCTTGCCAATGATGGAAAAATGCCCGAACTTCTTGCTCAAAGGCAAGCTGAAAAATCAGGACTTTGGACCAGAAAATGTGCAATGAAATGGTTAGGTTCAAATTATGACTTTAGCAAGCACATGCTCAGTTTTCAATAAGTGGGATCTGCTCAGGCTTTTCTTAGCTGTGAGGTAATGAGTTACATACTGCAGCTTGTCCAAACAGACTGACCTGAGGAGTGAGGGGGTCCCAGACCTGGCACCTGAACAGGGGAAGGGCTGCTGCAGTGTGGGCAGCTGGGTGTGCTTAGCAAGGCCAGCTTCAGAGAAATGCAGAGCATCAAGCTCAATTTTTTGGCAAAGATTGTGATGATGCTCTGGGGAGAGGAAGACATTTGACCTGGAGGCTGTTACTGTCAATCTCTGGGCTTGGAAAAAGCACAGCACAGCAGCAGGAGCTGCAGCATCCTTTCCTTGGCTCTCAGTTCTTTTGTTGTGCTGCATCTCAGTCAGTCATTCACGTGCCTGGGAAGTGATGGGGGCATGAACACTCACAGCCACCTCTACCTGGTGCCCCCAATCCATCCAAAAGCAATAGCCAGGAGTGCAGGACAGCGTGCTGAGCCATCTCATAGGAGCTCCAGTTCTCCCAATAATATCAAGCACTCCAGACATATTTAATAACTCAGCTATAATAGCCTTACTTCTACAGTCCTAAAGCTGTGGAAACCACTTAAAAAAAAATAGTGTGAAAACAAGGACCAACAGCCAAATTCAGACCATTGCACTCTTGAAATACCAGCTTCAGCTTTTTATTGAGAAACACAGATATCTCACCCAGCAATCGGGCTGTATTTGTTTTGCAATTTGAGTGAGTCAGACACATAAATATTTGAGTTTTAATTCAATTGCCTCTCCTGCGGTCGATGAGTCACTACTGCTCTGATATCTGAGGAGTCTCACTAGGGGAGGTCCTGGAAATGTGTTATGACTCCCAAGTGGGCTCCAGCCGGAAAGTCTGTGAGCTGTACTTTTAAAATGTATAAACTTATTTTCCTTTCAAACACTCAAAATATATGTAATGAAGTAGAATGTGTTTGCTTCCTGGACAGCAAACAATCTTGCAGCCAGAAAAAATGTTTACTTTGTAAACACTGTTTTCTTTTCAGAAAACTGTTTTAGCAAGAGGTTCCATGATGAAAAGCAGTTTAGGTCATAAAAGACCTAAAAGAAATAGAAAGTGTAATACTTTTCCTTCTCTCTAAACTCCTGAAATTAACTTAGAAGAACTTACAGTCACTCTAATATGCTAAAAAATAGAACACACTTTATACAAATGGATGATGCAAGAGAATTTCAGAAAGCCTTTTCTCAAATAGGGGATATTATGAATATTTCCATACACAAGCTGCAAAGCAAGACTAATTATAAACCAAAAAGCTACATTCCATTGGCATACACTTTACAAATCAAGTGGAGAAGTCATCTGTGACTGGGAAATAGAAATAATTAATGGAAAGGTATAAGAGGCACACTCCATTTTTTCTATACAGCACTGTAATATTCCCGTAACCTTCTTGAGCCACCTCACCACTACTTTGCATGGAATGGGCCATCCTTTACTCACTTCTGACAGTGCCTGCTTTGACTAAAACTGGATATAATTTGGGGTCTGTACCAAAGCAGCAGGTAAACACTGAATTAATTCAGTTTCTGCTCTGAATTCAGGATAATTCGTTTCATCCATGGGGGTACAGGTGAGAGAAGAATAACCACAATGAGCTCAAAGCAATGACACTGGCTAAGCAAAAGACAAATCTTGCTGGCCTTGTGAGCCTTGGAGCCCTCAAACTCCCGACCCTAGCTGAGAACCAAGCACTTCTTCACAGATAAAAGTAAACCTGCTGCAGATGTCCTGACACAGACCAAGCCCCCCAGACCAGCTGCAGGTTATGGAGCCTGTGCAAATGAGCTCCCCACGGTCCAGCCTGACAGCTCCCAGTCCCCAGAAAGGTTCTTCTCACACCTCGTGGGGTGTGGCCCAAAGCAGCATAACTGCACATCTGTTAGCATGGAAATATTAGGTGTGAGCACAGGATTATTAAATCTTCCCCCACCAATGACCATCTGTTGCTATATCCACTAACCAAACTCTGTGTTTGTACATGAAATTCAAGGACAGGCCCATACATGCTCTAGGTTTGGTCCCCCCCAAACAGGGACAAAGCCCTTTGGTTTGCACTTCACTAATATTTTGAAATTAGGATTGGTGCTCACACAAAGTCCAGGCTGCCACAGGTTGGTTTTGTGGCAGCTCAGATGGGTGTCACAATCTGGTGCCACTTATTTATGGAAGCACTGTTTTCATTGCTCAGCAGTGATAACCCAGGAAACACCCAAACCTTCCCTGTTTTTACTGAATGCAAAAGCCCATTTTATAAACGTGTAGCAAGCCTTGCACATTCTCCTTAATTTTTCTTTTCCTCCTGCCAGCCTGTATTAATGAGGTGGTAGATCTAGGAAGGAAATTGCATACTGCCTACACATGTTATTTCAGAATAAGGATTCCAAGAAGAGCTTGGAATAAAATGTCCCCCACATGCTTCAGTTTAAACCCATCTCTCTTCTCTTATGGTTGTTAGATTGGCTTCTCTTTTTCACTTTGCAATAAGCATATCAATTTTCTGGATGCTACAGTACTTTTATATCATGTTTTGCTCCTAACCATTACATCCACCTTGCATCAATTGCATTTTTCTGAGGTACTGACAGGGAGCAGCCACTTTCCTGAACACAAGGAGAGGGAAATATATGCCATGGGTAATTTCATGGACATGGAACGACATCATGCCACTGGTGCCTAAAATTTAGCAGTTAACTGGGTGCTGCAGGGCTGCTTTTTATCATGAGTGTCGAATTTACAAGAATTTTACCACAGAATGCCTTTAATGTTGGCTACAGTTTTCAGTTCTGGAAAGCATCAGAGGGATGCAGGGCAATGTATCCTACCCCATGTACAGGGGTTTGTCTTTCAAAGCTGGAGCTATTATGCATGATGGGCTGTAGTTCACCAACAATCAAGATGTCACTGAACTACAAAGCATTTCTTTCCTTGCATGTCATATAAGTAAGATAAAATTGACTTTTAAGCTAAATATTTAGTTTAATATTTTTTCTTCCACTTATTTAGTGTTCAGATCTTGACAGTGACTTCTAACTAAAGAAATTAAGTGACATCATTTCATCACTTGAGACCTATAAAATCTTGTCCTCCATGCTCATACAAGAAAACCCAAAACATTTGAGTTCAGATAATCACAACTATGCTACAATTGCCTCTAAAAATGTACTTTTAGTCATTACAAATACAGATCTAGAGTACTATCATGCATAAATTAACCCTTTATCAACAATAACTGCAGACACTGTCTCTCTTAAAATAACAAAGTAACTAGTTTATTAACTAAATATCCAAATTAAAATGGTAGGAAAAAAGTATCTGAGTATGACTTATTACTGTAGCAAGAGTAGGGATTTTACATGCATTAATTTGGCAAGATTTGACATACAGTAGTTGTATTTTCCCAAAGGGAGAGCCAAAATCTGGCCAGATCTGTCATGGTTTTGTAAGTGTGCCAGATACGACACAGAATAGATGTGATTAATTATCTGCAGAATTATACGTGTGTGCATTTCCATGAAACAGCCACAATCCCCCTCATACAAATTCCACCAACAGCCATCTTTCTGGGCAATCAGGGAAATCTCACAGAAGCAGTAAAATTCTGCCATATATTAAAACCCAAAAAAACCCCAAAACTACCCAGACCCAAGCCAAAATCAAAAAGGAATAAAAAAATATTTAAAAAAAAGACCAAAATTTATTTCTCATTACAGAGTGAATTTTAAATTGTTTCCTTGTTCACTTTCTCTTTGTTTTCCAATATAAAACTATGCATAAGAAACAGCTTGAATATTAGAAATCCAAGCAAAAATGTGTGTTTCAATTTATTAAGAAGGAAACATTTTAATTAGATGCTCCTTTTAAAGTGCTGTTTACTAAATCACTCCTTTCCATACCAACTACAATAATTGATAACACTTCCCCCCCCTATTTTTTGTTGTCTCTAGTTTCCCAAACTGAGCTACATAAATAGTCAAAATAGGTAATGAATATTACAACAACTATTTAATAAAGTTTAAAGATTGTATTTTAGTAGATTTGACACCTAAGCACTATGTGTGTGTGTTTAGCTATGTATATACACACACATTTATGCTATTAGATGATAATTTCCAATTAATCTTGAGTTACAGGAAAACAGTATTTTAGACATGTTATCATGCAGCCTCAGTGTTACTGTGACTATAAAGGAATTCCAGCATTCCTTAGGCACAGTTCTGATTTTTGTGCCTTGGGGAAGACATAAAACAAGTGTTTTATGGTCAATCAGTGAAGTCTTTAGAAGGCCCTGCTGGGGAAACTGCTACTGCCATCTGTAGTGAAACTGTATAGGCATAACTAAAATGGAGCACAAGATATTCTTCCTTCATAAACTCAGACCTGCTGGAGTCATTCCTGTGAACAGCCACCTGCTCCTACAAACCATTTGTTCCTTTTGTAAAATGGATGTTAGCTCCATTTTAACTTCTAAATGAGGAATTCATGACTTGGGCTGACTGTTGACGCATTTCATTGCAAAAATCACAAATTTCCCTGCACTTCAAAATAATAACATGCCATTCAGTTGTCACCTACCTTAGATGGTAGCATAGAAATATTAAAACTGCAAGACGTGAGAATGCAAGACAAAAGGATATTGGAAAGGCAGATTTTGTTGATTTTTTGACCCACACACTGTAAAGGAGCCCATATCCAACCTCCCTGGTCATCTCACAGCCTTTGAAGCCATAAGAGCATCCAGCAGCCAAAACAGAAATGAAATTTATCCTCAGCTATCCCAGACAGATCAACCACTCTAAATTTTGGCATTTTCCCCCTGGGGAATGACATCATACTGCCTTGAGATATCACCAGTTGTTTGCATCAGGCAGTGTGAGGCCACTTTGGACCTGCACTTCAGCTGTCTCCGTGCTGAGCTGCATCCCTACAGCTCGTCTCAAAGTGCTGGAGCTGTGCTCTGAAGTGGAAAAGCAAAACACACTTGAAACAGGTAAATTGCATAAGTTACATTTAGTTTTGCTCCCTTCTGGATATGCAACAAATGTCAGAGAACGTCTGGGAACGTTAAGTGGGAATTTTCAGCATGTAGAGTAAATCTACATCAAGGCAGGGGAATTATGGAGGAGAAAGGAGCAGGATAATGTGGAGTTTAATCTCCAATGGAAATCCTCACCTGCTGTGGAGTTCTTCTGGGATTGTGGGTCAAAAGTGAAGTCTAGCACTTCCAACCAGTCCCAAATGCACCACAGGACCTGGAAACACTGTGGGGCCTGAGAGTGCCAAGTGTTGGCACTCACTCTTTAGGCCAATGTGCCAATGGCACTTCAGTGCCAAATGAAAACAAAGATCATGACCTTTTTTGTCTCTAGTCAAATGAAAGTGAAATTCCACATTACTTGATAGCCAAACCCAATAAATAGAATCTTAGTCAAGAACCAGCTGTATTTACAGAGCCAGTAAATACAAAACTGTTCCCTCACTTCATTCAGACTCTAAGATACAAATGTCCCTTTTTGTCCAGTTCTGCACATTTACAGTCCTCTAATGCCTAGAATTAACACTGTAAAATCACTGTTTATTTTGCAGGATGTTCTCATGAGCTGATCCCAAACAAAAGAGCAAAGATCTCTTCTGAAGGCCGAAAGATGTCCAGTTATTTTGTACTCATATGACACTGCTTTCAAAGTGGTGGAACTAAAAAGATGGAAGGTGGAAATCAATTTCAAAACCTTTTCTCACCAAAACACACTTACTAAATCATAGGCATTAATTTAACAGTACATTTTTGAGAATATGATCTGATGCAATAGATGGATTTGATGCTAGAAATATGTTATATGTATTTGATGTCCATGATGTGAAATGTTGTATTGGCTGTGTCCTTCCTGTCACCCAAACAGCAAAAGAGCATTTTAAAACCTTTTTCACTTTTGTTATATTTACTGTGTACTCTCAACAAGGAGGTGTACACTCAGTCCCAGATGGTTACCAAGTCACATTCATCAGATTATTTTTAAAGTAGTAACAATGTCACCTTTTTTTAAATTAAATGGAACATAGTTTATATCTTCAAAATTAACTTTTTAAACCCTGAAAGATTGTTTTTGTTTCAGTGCTTAGATGTCTGGAATTATTTCTAGGCACTGGTCTGAGTACTTGAAAAAGCAAGAGAGGTGAATTAGCAGAACATATTTAGCCGACAAGTAACAACTTCTATAAAGATCTTTCTTTATTGAGACTACTTGTAGTGAACAGCCTTATCACTGCTGCAAAAAACATGAAATCATGCCCTTTGGGGGTTGGGATCATTTGTACTTGCAAGAAACATCACATGTACTTTCATGTATGGTAGCACAACTGGGAAATTTGGTGCAGCTGCCTTGGGAAGAGCTGGCAGGCAGCACCTCACTGGAGCTGAGTAGCTGCAGATGCCTAGACCAAAGCAGGTTTCTAAAATCCCCCTTCTCCCTCCCCTTTTAATGAATACCTCTGGTTTTCTCTGCTCGAACACTCTGCAGCTGAAGAAAATTTGAATGTAGAAAGGATGAGCAACAACAAATTCCAAGGCCACCTTGCCCTCAAGAGAAAAGTGTAAAACTGCAAGGATTAGGGCCTTAGACTGATGAAATTCAGAATTAAGACACAGACTTCCTGTCTGACCTTGAAAAAAATCACTTTGCTCCTGAATCAGGGCTTAAAGTGGGAGTATTGACAAAATCCTCCTTCATTATCGATAAGGCCTGAAGGTCTGTCAGATACCCTGGGAACAGAAACTGTTAAAGCACATTAACATCAGTGTGACTTCTCTGGAATGGATGACTTCAAATGGATCTCCACTTTACTCATGGGGCTTTACTTTTAAATAAATATATAAGTACAAACATTTATCTCTTTTTAAAAAATGCTTTCCTCAGGTTTAAGTTTTTGTATTTCTCTAAAAGTCTTGCTTGAAGTTTATTGCTGCAAATCAAAGTGTGAATTGCCTCCTGTATTTTTTTTCCTCTGTACCCTTACCTTCTGAGAGGTCACATTAACTGTCACTTACATGCACAATTCTAGTTATGTTTTGTTTATGGCTTTTCAGCAGCTCTGTAATCCTAGAGGATGAAAATATTTTCCATTTGCCACAGTGACACGTGCTGCAGAGAAGAAATACGAACAGCTGCAGACTTCCCTAATGGTGGGATCAGATAACACACTCTTCAGGACTTTGGGTTATCTTTTTCCTTAAAGGAAAAAGCAGATTGTCTGGTGCATGGGTGACTACATTAGGACTGTCATCCTCTGGACCAGGAGCAAAGGCTCACTGGTACAGACTCAGCCTATTCTAACCATCTTCTCCTGACCCAAACTTGCTGGCTTTAAATTAGCCATATGTGCTCTATGTGAGTACTCAAGACTTCCATCCTTTGCAGTTAAACAAACCCTTCAGAAGAAAAGCAGCCTGCAGGTCAATGAAACTGAGGTGGTGAGTTGCCATTCCCTTACTGGAGAGCTTTCAGTGTTTGTCAGTGATATATTAGGTTCATAAAAAATAAAATATCATTATTTAGGATGTTTACTTTAGCTTGGCTCCGAGAGGCATTTGTGACCTTACAGAAGTACTTCATTGGAGGTCATTATTTAGACTAAATTCCAGATACAGAAAACAAAGAGCTCTATTCATAACAACTAAGACAGCAAAGTATTCACCAGAGAAATAAGCAAGAATTTCAGAATGAAGACTAAATAAAGGTTCCAATCTAGGAAAGTAACCCTGTAAAGCTAACTCTTTAATCATATAATTATTTTCATTCTAGGCAGCAGTTTATACCACACAACTTTAAAAACACTTTAAAAATAATTTCTTTGGTTGAAGACTAGGCCTGCTTTCAGATTCCTTGCTTACACATAGGATACACTTTTTTATAAAACAAAAATCCCCACTAGAGTGTTTGTCGCCACTGCAGCTATCAAGAACATCTTATTTATGGCTCAGACTTACAGCTATTCTTACCCAATGGTTAGAAGCACATGGGTCAGAAAGGGATGCAGATTGCAGACAGGCAACAGGAATTCACTGAATCAACAACAAATGAGTGAACCAAAGGAGGGAAGTTTGTATTCCCAGGATATGCTGTAAAACCTTGAGATCTGAACGAGCAGATCAGTTTTTAATGAATAATTCATCTTCCTATCTTTTCAGCAATCAGCCCTACTGAAAATATTGAGTAAAAAGAACAAGAATTATTGGGGCAAGGACACTGTTCTGTTTTGTCATGCAAGATACATCAGTCTTTCCTGAGGAATACATAAGCATCACTTACCTCAGGTGATCTCAGAAATACTAATGTATTTCCAGGTACCTGCAGACAGTCTGCAGACTAATGGGACAAGTGGAACAAAAAAAAAAAAAGAGAGAAGAGAATTGCTAAAGGCCAGAAACTGCACAAAGACAACGAAATTTTGGCTGACTTCACTTCCCTTTATGGCAGCTGTGAAGAGTGGGTCAGTGGCTGGAGAGGCCCTGGAGACTGGTTTGTCAGGGAATATCTAAGTCTAAGAAAAGTTTGATATGGGACCTTTTCTGGGAGTCACCTCAAGTAAATACTCACTGCTCATCATTAGCTTCCTCATATATATGGGAATTCCTATTAGGGCTGTATAGTCCTATATAAACTGATCTGGTAATGAAAAAATGAATCTGTAAATTTCACATTTGTTCTTGAAGTCATAAAAGAATAACAAAAGTTCTCTGAGAACCAAGCTAGCTTTGGATTAAACAAACTTTGTCATTAAAACATTACCCTGAATGACCTTCAACAAATACCATTTTTAGTAAACATCAATGATTGACAAATGGAATATTTTAGCTTCTTCTGTAGTTGCTTCCTTTTCCATTCCTTCCAATTTTGTATGCCTATATAAAGTGAAGGCTTTGTACAGAGATGTTTATTAAGCAGTTGGTATACATCCTGCACCAAAGGGATTACAAAACCTTGGAGATATTTGTGGTATTGTGCTAATAACTGGTGAGCCATGATAGCAGGAATAAAACAACTTTCTAGAAGAACATCCTTGGAAACCCAACCCTCTTTCTGTCCTTGTTGAATGCAGGGGTTGAAAAGCATTGCAAAGAGAAAGGAAATAGTGTTCATTTTACAGGCATTGTAAAATGAAACCTATGTAATGCTTATGGGTCACACCTTTCTGCATCTATATTTGTTATTTTTAAGTCTTCACACTATATAAAGACCATTGTTTTAAAAATGTGACCTAGTCCTTCTTCCTTCCAGATTAAAGAACAAAGTTGATTCAATTTAAATGAGGCTAATTTTCTCTAAATCACCAGTATTTCTTTCTGTCACAGCAGATTGAAAGGGAAGAAAGTTTTCTATTCTCCTACAAGATATAGTAATATATTTTACTATATTATTTATAGTCATTAAAGCAGATCATCTGATCCTGCTGGATTTTGATGTATGATCACCATTTTTACACTAAAGTGATAGTTATCCTATAAAGAAGGAAAAATCTCATTTTCCAGATGGAATGCTAACAGAAAATTGAAAAACCTCCTTTTTGCTTTGAAGGGGAAGAGGGAAAATCTCTGCAACAGCTGCATGGAGCCAAGAATGTACTTTGCCCTGCCTGTTCTTCACCTAACACAGAGTTGTTTTGTTGCTAACAAGTCACTTTGCCATTGTTTTGGGGACTCAGTGGTTCACATTTACCAATTAACTTGGTCACAGAAGAGGAAACCCTGACTTCACTTACAAATATTTACAAAGCTGTAAATCCTCATTCCATGCAATCATCACAGTAAACACATACATATAGGTACTAAAAAAAAAATAATCTCAAAGTTCTTCAGGAAATAAAAGCACATACAGTCATTAATAACAGAAATGCTTGCAGTGCAATATACTGGAGTACAAGCAATAAAGATTTGAATACATTTGCAACAAAATATTTATATATTAAAATTCCATTTGAAATTTTCTGAGATACCATTACCTTTTGGATTGCTTTTGCACTGCCTGGGCATTTTCTGAAAGCTTAATATTCAGCAGTCTTAAAATGAAGGAATCTTTTTCCACCTTCTCAAACAAATAAAAAAAATCTAACCACCCCTTCGCAATTACACTGTAATGATGTATGAAAACATCAGATCTGAAAGGAAAATTGCATTAAAGAAATAGACTCCTATGCATACAGGAACATGAGAAGCTGAAAATCACAGAACTCATTTAATCACAGTTTCACTCTGGAGCTAAAGCATATTACAAGTACCTTAAAAAAACTTTAATCCTAGCTGCAATTACTCCTCTGCCCTGTGGAGTATGAATTATCAAAACACACGACATTAATTTTAACCATGCTTTACTCTCTTTTTCAAGGAGCCACAAAGATTTCAATTTGCTGGTGCCTAGAACTACTGAATGCAGATCCCAATTTCTGAATACAGATCCCAATTTCCAGATTTCACTGTATCTATTGTACAAGCTAACAGGATTAGCTAGCATTAGCTCAGCATCCACAGGAAGTGTGATGCACAGTAAGACTTGAGGAATTCTCTGGGGAGGCAAAAGGTTCAAGTTGAGGCATGCATGATTTCAAAGCAAATCTTGGCACAAATTAACTGCCTGACCTGCAAGATGAAAAAATATATCCTTTAATTATTTGCCCACCTTTTTGGAGCCACACTGTTCATCTTCTTTATAAGTATAAGATAACATACTGCTACTAGTTTTTATGGAGAAAGTAAAAGAAATCACACATTAAATTGCCTGGTGATGAATTAGGACTGCATTTCACATTGCTCTCAATCTCTCTCATCAACTCTGTTGATGTGAGATAAATATTTATGTAACTTAATATTGCTGCAAAAATGAAGCAACTCTAATAATATAGAAGCACTTCTGGTTCTTATAGAGGTTCCTTTTTTTGTCTCCTTGAAAATAAGGGTAGAAAAAAAAACCAAGAATGGAAAGATTTAAAAACCTTTGATTAGGCCAGGTGTGAAATAGTAAAAAAAATTCTATTCCATAAATGGTTTCTGTCACTTTAGGACTCTAGCAAATATAATCTAAGCTGACATCTCTACAGTCTAGATCCTGCAAGTCAGAACAGGAAACAAGCCTTTTTCTCCCTACATAAGTAAATCAAAGGATTTTTTTTTTCCCCTGTAGATGCACCCACATTTCTAATAATTTAACTGGTATCTGCTTAGAAGCAGAAATATGTTTTCTTTGGGTTAGTGGCACACCATGCATTTGACATCTATTCTGTAACTTGCAGAATGCAGGAGGAAGCACCTATGCTTTGATAATTATAGATAGTGGCTTATAAAATGATGGCCAAGGAATGTAAAGAAAAAAGCTTACAGAAAACAATTTATTGTCCAATTTCTTGTTCCTTCATTCAGTAAGTTTACAAACAGAAGACTTCTTTTACTGAGCTCTTATGATTTTTATTTTGGGTGCAGCCCAGGTTATGGAGGTTATGGTTTCCCTTTGGGCTGCAGATGCACACTGTCAAGTCGTGTTGAGCTTTTCATTTGCACACATGCCTGAGTCCTTCTGCCCCCCAAAAACACGCGCAGACTTTCCAGTAGGGCCTGTAGTGACAGAATGAGTCAGATGGCAATGGTTATAACCTAAAAGAGGGTCAGTTCAGACTAGATATGAGCAATTAACTTTTCACAAGGAGAGTAGGGAAACAATTATCCCATCCCTGGAAATATTCAAGGTCAGTTTGGATGGGACTTTGAGCAAGCTGGTTTACTTAAAGATGGCCCTCCTCACTGAAGAGAGTGGCTGGACTTTATAACCTTGGAAGATCACTTCCAACCCAAGCAATATATGATATTATGACTTAAGCAAAATCATTCTAAAGATCTACTTTACTCACAAATCTTGGAAGAGCTAGGAAAATGGTTCTGTGCTATTAAGTAGTTTTTAGTAATTGAAATTCTGCCTTAGAGTCTCTACAGCTATGTCAGAAGTTCTAGGCAGCTCCATAGTACACACATTAACACTTTGTTAGGTTCTTATTCATTGCCTGTAGCTTTTTCAGTCAAATTAATTTTAAAAAGTGATAAGAGTCACCAACAACTGCTTTTTAATTTCCAGCATTTCTTTCAATTCTTTTTGGACTATACTGTTTTGTTGCATCTCTTTCTCCCCCATCCCCAATCAATAAACATATAAAATTCCTAGCTGATATCACCTACATGAAGCTCATCATAAACACATGAATGAAATGGTGTTTAAAGAAATATTTTAACTGATGTCTTTACATGATCAAATTTAGCAAATTAAAAATTATGTCTGCTTGATGTTCCCTTCCTTAATTCTCCTAAAACACAAAGCAGAGACTCCATCTGTATTTTGTTTCATTTAGTCATTTAGAAAAGGCTACACTTTTTTTCCTGGTTTATTTTGTTCGTTTGCTTGCTTTTTAAAAATAACAATATTTTTGTATAATTTAGATGGTAAGTGATGAAATATTTTTTTCTTTTCTTTGTAGAAATGTGTGTATTTACAGAACTTTAGAAATAACAGATCACTCACAAGAAGCCTCTAGCCTAATCATTTTTTCCAACACCAATCTCTTAGTCTAAATGATTCCTCTTTGATCAAGCAGCATCAATCTGTTGCAAAACCTGTTGCTTTTAAGAGCTAGTGAAAGCATAAAAAATTTTCAGGATGGCTTAAGAATTTTACTAAGGAATATGTGAAGATAGTTCAAATAGTACTGACTTTAATAAAAATATAGTGGAAATTGGGCAGGGAGATAAGCTGCAGGAATGAAGGGGAGTGTGTATATCTTTAGAGACTGAGGAAGCCAGCCTTTGGTACCACTTTTGGTCTCAAAACTATTCTTCCTGATAGCAAGAGATTTGCTATTAAAAGCATTTCAGTCTTCTCAGTACTTATCATTTACAAAGCATTAAAGATTTTCTATGACCTTATCAAGTCTCCACTTGCTCACATTCACCTCCACTCTAAAAAGTACCAACAAGAGTTTTCTCTTTAATTCCCTAATATAATTAAGTTAAGCTTGAAGCAACTCTTCTCTTTTGTGATTAGCTTAAAGTTTTCTATTTCTGACCTTGGTACCTGAGAGCCAAGCAATCTGTAGTTTCCAACTGTGTCACCCAGTCGAATAAAGAACTAAAGAATCCCCAACAAGCCTTGTCCCTGGAGCCAAAACTCTCACCCAATTCAAACTATTTATAAATGTACACGACTTCTTAAAGGGAAACCTTTAACAGATTCTGATGCCTTGAAACTAGTAGATTGATGGTCTGAAGAACAGCCCTTCCACAGTTAAATTATGGAAACTCACAGACATCAAGATCCCAGTGAATTATACCAGGAACACAAAACACCAGGCAACAAATGTACAAAAAAGCAGTTTTCTACACAAGTATATTTGAAAGAGGGAAGAGAAGGAGCACCTCCAAAAACAAAGCCTTTTTCTCTGATGTACATTTTTTTTCCCTTCTCCACCCCTTTTTATTCATATATACTTAGCCACAAGACCTACTGATGTCAGAGGAGATCAGAAATTAGCAGCTTGCACTGCCACTCCTGTTAGCTTAAAAGCCTAAAGGACTCACGAGACAGACACAAAGAAAGTGTAAGACAGAAAAGCTGCCCTGGGGTGCCTCCTGTTCTCTGATCCTGTGGTGTCTTGTGGTCAAGAATATTCATTAGTAGCACAGAGAAACTCACTAATGGCATGCAACCCATCCATACCCCCCTGTCAAATATTGGAAAGGCAGCCCATTGATTTGTACAGGTCACTGATCAACTGCTTTAGCAATGCAACATCACACAAAGGAGGACAAGCAGGAACTCTGACAAATGAGCCAAGTATTCTGCCAAATTTGTAGAAAAGGAAGTAGTGACATTTTTCTACTTCCTAGCTATCCAATAGCTTCATCTTCCAGTGCTTGAACTTATTGTTAGCAGGTACTAATGCCAACATAATTTTCATATATTCTATTTTATACATTTATTTAAACTAGGTGCAAATAAGACAAAAATGACATTTACTACTTGGAAATCCTCTGTGCATATGAAATACCTTATGAATATTCCCATAAGTTTTTTACCTGTCCTATGGTCAATGACTAAAATTCCTGCTTCAGAATGTCCACAAAGTCCAGCACTGTCCCCATCCCAAGAATCACAAAACATAAGCCATGAAAATCCACAAGGAAACATGTGGAAAATTTTGAACAAAGCAGAAACCTCTTTTTTTCTTACTAACAAAATAAAAGAAAGGAAAACATTTTAATTTGCTGCATGCATGCGAGATGTATTTTAATATAAACCTCAGCACTCTAACACTGCTTTTAGAAAGGAAAATGATTGGTGCATTTTAATTAGTAAAGGAAATTTCCTAAAGAGCACAAACATATCTGTCTGCTATGTGATGCTAATTGCATTTTCACAGAAAGGGACTTTTACCACCCCAAAATCTGGTGGAAAATAATTTTTTTTTTTTCAAATGGTCTTTTATGCTTTTAAATTATTAGTGGAACTATGGACATTTTGTGCCCAGTGCAGATGCCCAGGCATTGGGCTTCTTTTTAATCAGACAAGATTTTGTATATGGCAGAAAAATACACCCACACAATGGAACTAAGTGTGGAACTGGGAAAGAGCCAAGTCTGCAGACCAAAGTGGAAAGATGAGTTGGATTATTTCCAATAGTGGTTCATTCTGTCTTTAAAGAGATCCCAGCTGCTTGTGACATCACATCCCCACAAAAATGTCAGGTAAAATTCTGAAAATGTACAAAGTGACACATATCTGGTGAAACTGTGTGCAGCTCCCAGACAGAACTGGTGAAGTTTTTCACCTGAATCCAATCTACAATACACGGGAGAATGACACTCACAATGGTATTTACAACAACCAGTAGCAAGAACAGTGTTTATTTTAAGTAAGTAATTATGAAATCCTGAAGAAGCCTTTTTTAACTCCAGACACAACCCAAACCTGATGGGATATGGTCTGAACAGCATGCTCTGGCTGACCCTGCTCTCAGCAGGAGGTTGGACCAGGTATAATTTCCAAAGGTGCCTTCCTGCCTTAACTACTCTGTGACTGCCAGTGGAATTCACACCACCAATAAACACCATCTTTAGGAAGCTGTGCAAGGATTGGAAATCAACATCCCACAGCCATCAAAGTTTGGGGTTTCCTATCACTTTCAAAATACCATCTATCTGGTAAAAAGTAAATGCTTTTAGAGAAATTGTCAAGAATTATACATCTTGTTTTCTGAGAGGTAAATGTACCACTGTATTTCCAGTAGTAACATTTTAACTTTAGTTTCAATACTGCTCCGACATGTTAATTGATTAGGAATACAAAAAACCAAAGTTATTTTCATCCTAGCAGATATCAAACAAACAAAAAAACCCCACCTAACCTGATGCATTTTTAAATAAGACTGAAAACTTTCTGGCTCTACATTCTTTCTCATAAAGGTGCAACAATTTACTGATTTCATGAAACTTTTTAGTACAACTTCAATCTAAAAAGAATGCTATTTTATATTCAGTACTACTTCTGGCAGTCCTTTAAACTACTCTTTCTCTGACTTACAGAGCTATCAATCATTGTTTAAAAGTCCTCAATAAACTAAATTGACTGCCCTGAAAGAAATCCATCAATCATATTGACTAGCACTGAGAAAGGCCAACACCATGTAAATTGAGTGCAAAATTAACAGGAATTTGCAAGTGGTTTTCTCAAGCAGAATCCCTCCTCTGCTTTGCATGTCTTGAATTACTAAGTATTCTTACCATAAGAAGTAGCTCAGGAAATCACTTAATATTTTCAAAACATAGAAGAAACAGTTGGAAAAGAAGAAGTTTTCCTTTTAAAAGCTTTGACTGCATCAAATAATAGCTACCACGCTTCTCTGAGGTTTTAGGGCAGGGCTTGTAGTGTCTGTGCACCTTCCAACATCCCAACAGCTGCTGCAATCTCAGATATGAGGCTCACAGCAAACCTTGGCCAACTGAGTGTCAATGCTCAAAATGCAAGTAGCAGTAGTATAACATACTCAGACAAGGACAAGGTGCTCAAATTTGCTGAGAAAACCCCCTACCCCCACCACTGGTGTTGCTAAATTCCAGAAATGTCCACTTTGGTGATCACACGATTCGTTTTGTAGAAGTCTTAGCATAATTCCTCATGAACAGCATTAGAGTTGTACACACAGCTGTATCCATTTTAGTCTGACAAGCCTTTGTTCTTAGTTTCAACCCTCTACTTTTTCCACTTTATAACTTGGGGGGATATTCTCATATTGATGAGTTCAATGTTTCTTCTATAACTCACTGTGCAGGAGAAGATAATTATCCTCTGAGTAAGGTCTGACACCTTTCTTGCCCCGCCGCCCTTTTTTTTTTTTTTCTGAAAGGAGTGGGTAGATGAAAGCATGCTTTTTGAATTTTATATTGTATGTAAAATAATCATACTTCTTTCCCATTTGATCTATATAATCTTTATCTAGCATCAGTCACATAAGCTTAAAAAACAACAGGGGCAGATCACATGAAAGCATTCTAGAAGGGCAGATGTGGAGATTAACAGCTCCAAGAAGGATACATTTCCACCAGCCTTCCAGACAGATCATAACGTCTTTTCAGAGAGATTTTTAATCCTGCAAGTAACAGACTGATGACCTGAAACATTCTCAAAGTGTAATATTTTGTGCATCTATACATGTTGGGGGAGCTTAAATCCAAAAACATACAAAATCAAGTGTGAGTTTTGGGTGGTTTGGACTTTTGTTTGTTTTAAAAGCAGCCTGTCATCACTTCACGGTCTGTTAAGAGAGTAATTTTGCTCTCTAGCTCAAATTCTATTTCTTCCATGGGACTTTTCTCAAGAACAAGATGGGCCAGCCTGTGGGTCACACTGTCTACACAGCATGTCTGTGTTGACATAAAAAGGCTGAAAAACTCAGAGTCAGCAAGACAGCTCAGCTGACCTAAAGGCTACTGTAAGTGACAGTTCACCTACTCCTGATTATCCCTCTTTTACTCCCAGACATGTGCTTGTGCCTCTCTCACACTGTGGGACTCATCTGACTTCACAGCAAGCTGGTATGGCTCATCACTAGTTCCCTCAACTGGTTATTACTTTTCTGTTACCCTCTGAACTGCTTTGGTTTACCAAGGGGTCAACCAAGAATCAGATTGATCATCCACATCCTTTCTTTCCAGTTACATCCTAATTCACCTAATTTCAAAAGATGAGAACCAGCAAATGGAACATTCTGGTAAAGTGAGGCTCTCTGGAGAACATTGCTGGGTGCAGTCACAGGCTCATAGAATTATTTGGGTTGAAAGAGAGCTTTAAAAGTCATCTGGTTCCAGCCCCCTGCAGTGATCAGGGACATCTTCAGCTAGATCAGGTTGCTCAGCTGGAGTCCACCCTCGTCATGACTCTTAGACAGAAGAATAATTCTTACAGATTGCTCTTCCCAAAAGGGGGTTGCCAGGTGTGCTGGAGTTCTTTAGAGTTGGAGGAAATGGGTCACACACACAAAAGCTGCATCCCAAGAGAGGGCAACTGCTCTGAAGTCCCCTTTAAACTAGCTTTCAGAAAAAGAAAACTCATTTAAACAATACAAAACTTTGAAATTCTCTCTGAAAGTAGGCCTGAATACCTAAAAATTATGGTTAATCTTGCATTCTACTAAGTCAGCCTGTCTGAACCCCAGTGTGAAGGTCTGCATCCACCTAGACCAAGAGGCATTGATGTTATTACTAAAAGATGCATTCAATTAATGAGTACACCTGGAATTTATCAGAGGACAAGGAAAAGAAATATAATCCTTAATGGTGAAGAGCAAGAAAAGTAAAGGGTTTGGAAAAATTAAAAGTCTTTGAAAGATCAAGCTGAAGACATGGTCTATTCAAGAATCTGGGTAAAATCAAATACATTCAGGAGGTCTTAGATCTAGACATTATATTTTTTTATAAATCAATAAAAAGTCTGCCTCCTGAGAGTCAACTCTGCTACTCTCCCAGGTAATTTTATTGTTTTCCCTTTACAAAGTTACACCAAGATCACTCTGGTACTGGCTCTCCTGGGGAGAAGAGTGGGAACAGCTGAATGCACTGATAATATCAAAGTATTGATTTGTTGGTCTAAACAAACTCACTGGCCATCAATACCTTTCACAAAGTAGTTCCATGGGCAGAAATTCTGCCTGAAAGCAACTTTCAAACCTGTTTGCCAGGCAGCAGCAGGGCTGGCCAGGAATGACTTTGTCCCCATCCTGTGTGTCAGGCCAGGACTGTGGTGCTGGCACCATGAGAACCACACTTGATAATGGACTTGGGCCCCCAGTAATGTTTTTGGGCATGTCTTTTTTCTTCCTTTGGATAAATTTTCTTCCTTTGAATAAATTTTCCTGGTAAGTTATTGCAGAGCATAATGTCTTGAATGTGGTTGAACCAAACCAGATTTTTCTGACAGTTTCTGTCCCTATCCAAATCCTGCCCACTGACCTGCTGGAAAAAAGAAAATGCAATAATTTGGTTTCATCACTGCATCACTAACTACATGTGTCCTCTACACTAAGAGCTCAGAGAAGTAAACTAAACATTAATGAAGGATTTCATTAAGTGTCCTCTTTAAGTTCTTGCATGTGTATTTTAACCATAGCACTGACTATGTAAGACTGACAGTTTCAGCAACACTGGAGTCTCCTTGAAAATACTGACACCTTCAGTGAAGTACTGGAAATTAAATAAATACAGTACACTACAGTGAGATTTTCTTTGCTTTAACCCATATTTGCCTGCAGTAGAGCAAGCACAGACTCAGAATAACAGACTACTGTTTTAAGATCACTGAAGAATAAAGAGATGTTAAGAAAACAGGAGGAAGTCCAAAAGCTGAAATCACAAGAAAGATTAATGGACTAAGTACAGTTTGTTAAGGTAAAATGTCATGGGAGGCCTCAAAATTCTCCTGGTTTAATTGGCATTCTCCATTCACAAAATTAAGAAAAAAATCCACATTAACCCTTAATGCACTAAACATGTGAACTCCTTCATGAGTGCAGTCTTGTGGCAGCCACTGGAAGTGGAGAACCCACTCTGCTGGGTCAGACCTGCTCCCCCTGTAGTATTTATCACAAGTGCTGCCATTCTCAGCACCCATGATGAAGGGAAACCTCGTCCTACAGACAGGAGGATATGGCACATAAACTGCAGGAATCCAGTTATCCCAGAGGATCCTCTCCTACAGCAAATAGGAGAGCTCAGTTTTGTGGGAGCACAAATACAGAACTACTTAAATAAAAAGTGAGGCAACTTTTTCTACCACCTCTTCCATGTAGGAATTCAGTGAAAAATGCACTAGGTTGCTCATTTAGGTTTTCCTCCTTTAGGATAACCCCCTCGGGCTTGCTTTTGCAATAGCAAGAAATTCGAGCCTTGATGAAGGGCAGAGCTGGCTGCAGTCAAATGGAATCCACATGCTTGTGCAACATGAAAAGGCAGAATAATAGAAAGAAGTTACTACATGTCATGACTGTAGAGTTTCCAGCCCAACTTCCTCCCAATTTTCCTTACTGTCTGTCTCGTTCTCATTCACATCACAACTCTCTAAAAAATAAATAAAACCAGCTGGGCTTCTTTCTGCAGCATTATATCCAGGAAAGTTGAGCTAAACCCAGTGTTCAAGTTACACAAATTTAGATCAGCTCAGGATGAGGTCCATAAAACTTCTGAAGTAACTCACCAGTATCATAAAAGCTCAAAACCACTGGCCAAGCCAAAAGGTCTTAAAACACTGGGAAGCAGCTGAAGCTGGCAAAACTATAAGCAATTGAAAACAGACATGGTAACAGAAAGTGTTAAGAAACTTTAGCTATAGACATTGCTGCCAACTCCAGCTATAAATCAGACAAGTAAAATGGGAGGGAAACCTTCAACAGTCTGTTCAGAGCTTTTTAGAGTAAGAGTATGTCTGTTTATATACTTTTCTATGGTGCTAGAAAAATATGGTAATTCAAATGGAAATACTACATTTTGCTTGAGACTCAGGAAATTAGGGATCTTCAGAGTTTATAGTAAAGGAAAAAAAAAATCACAGAACTAAAGATTTCCTTTCAGTTTTCAGTGTTCTCTAAGGTTGTGTTAAAGTTCCAAAGATTGAAACAAAGTGTATCTCCCATCCAGGTTTGTTGTAAATATCAACAAGGCATGCTCACCTTGGTCTAGAGTACCAAAAATTTTCTTAATTAATTTAATTCAAATTATCAAGCCTACTCCTTTGAGAATAGGTTGGTATTTTGTACAGAGCTAAGGAATCACTTTTGAGTACCACAGGGTTAAGAGTGAGGTGAATGAGCAAGACCCCTCCTAATTTTGATCTTTGTGGTTAACCTTCCTCAGATCTGGTCCAGAATTTTCTTATTTCCATCTTAAAACACCTGACAGAATAATGCTGCTTACCTCTTCCAGTGTTTTACATCTGAGATGCATTCACTCATCACAGAAGTGCTGTTGTTCCTCACCTTGCAGATGAGGAACAAAAGTGATTTACCCTGTTTCCTCAGAAACTCCATAGTTAGAGTGAAGAGATGGACCAAAACAATCCAAGCAAGAGACCCACAAACGCCCTCCCTGTGCTGAGCACCCCACACCTGAGTGGCACCACGCCCTGCTCCATCCCCAAAGCATCCTGCCCCTGCCAGGGCTGCTCTCACACCATTCCCACTGCTGCTGGCAGCCCACCCTACTCCTAGATGTCTATGACTTTTGATAATGCCAGTCCTGGAGGAGCACTGGGAATGGCACTTCAGCAATGACAAGCTTTGAGCCACAGCCATCACCCCTGAGCTTCTCCAACAAGCCAGAGCCAGGAGGAGAAAACCTGGGCATGACAAGAGAGAGTGGAAAGAAAGTGAAAGAGGAGAGCAGAAGCCTTGTAGTTCACTTCTTAGTACTGGTGATTCAATGACTAAGAATTATATACAACTTTGTCATATGAAAACAAGAGGTATTTCTAAAATTTAATTTACCCTCAGCCAGGACTTCTACTATTAAGGCATTTATTGAAAATATATAAAAAATGGGGCTGTAGAAAAACATGTGCAGCTAAGTTTTTATGAACTGCTTCACTCATTTTCATTAATGACTTAATAATAATAATATTTATTCTCCCCCAGATGGCTTGATAATAAAATGCAGTATTAGTTTTAAATAATTCCAGATTATCCTAAAGATTTTTTCTGTAAAATCTAAAGTAAGTCTGTCACTGACCTTGACAGGAGATTTAAGTCAACTAAGCCTTTTAATAATTTTTAAAATTCTTATTTTATTTCTCCTTCACTATATCTCTGTGTTTGATTGGATGGCTAAATGCAAAGTAAAACTCTGCAGTCTACCTATTTATTTCAGCCAGCTTCTCCCACACACCTGTTACTTGGAAAGATTCTTTCATACCTTTTTAAGAATCCAGTGTTTCTTGCTCGAAACTACTGAAAATACAAAACACTTGAGCAACTCTTGTTTCCTGTAGTATGCACACAGGACAGTAAATAAATAAATGTTGGTTCAATGCCTCTTGGACATGTTTGAGTTTCTACTGGATGCATTTCAGTGAATTCAAGAATACATTGATACACAGACCCTAATTTTGGGTTTGCTCAACTGACACATGTACAAAAATTCTCCTATATGAAAAGTACCACTATAAGGGACAGTTTCACTTTGATTTCATCTGAAATATAGGATTTTTCTATAGACGTGAAAAACCTAAAATTAGTCCCATTCACTTTGAAGTAAATTAAACAGTAGATGGCACAGTACAGAATCCTTTAATCCAGGAGACTAGTTGAAAAAATAGTATCTATATTAGAACACATGGGATCTAGAATAGGTATATTCAGCAATGAAGTGTGAGACTAAATTGCAATAGGAACAGCAGAAACATTGCTAGAGTGTACACTAATTTTATATCCAAACACTGTTTAAGAATCAGCATGGAATAAAACTTTCCATGTTTTGATTGACAATAAAAGATGTGAAGTCAGGTATTCAGGAATGAGAATATACAGAGTAAAAGAGATCTGAATGTGTTTTTTTATTCTTTTGGTTTTTTATGCCAGTAATACAAATTAAGCAGTTAAATGAGGAAAAAAACAGTACAATAACAAACTGAATTGTTTTTCTTTAATTTCGAGCTTGGCAATGCTTTTAACAAGCAGGAAAGGAGAACCACTGGACCAGCATGCCTTTAAACAATCAACTTGATCAAGGTCAGCGTGCTCAGCATTTGCCAGGGCTGAACGGAATCCAGATACTAAATAACACTATTTTCCTTCCTAAATTATACTCCCCAGCCACTGTGGTAGGAAAACACAAGGCAACATGTTGCTAAACTTGAATTAATAGATCCTAATTTCTTAATTTACCATCTATTATTGATTAGGGGGCAGTTGGCTCTGACCCAGTGACATATGTGTGTTTTAGATATCCATGCCTACCTCCTGTATTTCCTTATATCCCAGCTCCAGCTCTGTGTGACAGCCACTCTCTCCTGATACATGAATCCAGGCTCACACTTAGGAAAGAGTGGAAGATAATGCAAAAAGAGGAATAGAGGGAAAAAAAAGGTCTAAAAAACATAATTTTAAATATATATATATATTAGTATGCTTTGCTTTTCTTTCTTAGAATAACCAGCTCCTTCTCTAGCAAGTATTATCAAACATGCTTTTGACTTGGTTAAATATCCTCCTTCTGTGCTAGAATGATTAGACTAATAGAATCCCATTATAGTTATTATTTACAGAGCACATGGGAAACAGCTTAGCAAAAGTTCAGGTTGAACAAAGCTCAAAAGATGACTACTTTTGGCACATGTCTTGTTTGCAGAAGAAACAATATCTAAGGAAGTGAAGTTAATGAAAGGAGTCTGTTTAATCAGCATAAAATAAACAGCTAAAAGCAGGTTGCACAGGGAGAAGCAATAAAAGAACAAGTGACTCGCTATGGTATTGTTTTCTTTTCAAGCTCTGCTCACAACAGAAGGTTTTCAACAACTGTACTTAAATACATTTGTTTCAACACTTCAGTGTTCCAGAAGGAAGAAAAGTTTTCAGTCACTTTTTACTAGGGTGCTCACAAACCAGCCTGGATCTCGTGACACACTCGTCTAGTAAAAGGTAAATGCACAAAATTGATAAAAAGAGAGCACAATTTGTACTCCTAGATGCAAGTAAAAACACTAATGGAGCATAAAGACTAAATTTTAACTGAAAATCTATATTCTCCAAAGAAATAAGCTACTTTTAACACTATGTATGTGGATTGAAGAGCACACATTGAATTTGGCAATGGTGCTGTTTTGCTGGAAATCTTTATGTGATCAAATGCTTTTACCTCAATGAGAGTTACAAAATAAAACCCTAGATTTTTCTCCCAATAGTAAACAGTAATGGTGCTATTTTTGATCTTAAGCTGCTCCTAGAACCATTATTTGCTACACAAATAATGCATATAATTGTCTTTGGAATAATAAATACAGAACCCAAAACCAAAACAACAAGCAATGACAAAGCCAAACTCCTTTTCACTTTCAGCAGCCTTTCTTTTTAAAGAATTAAAAGCAATCTGAAATTGTATTAAATCACCAGATGCAGAGACCTGTTCAACTCCAGTTTTAAACAAAACTGTCTTGAACAAGTTGCCTTATTAAGATAACAAGCCTTCAAATGCAACTCTTCCTGGGAAATTAGATTGAATTATATTTCCATCATTAAAATAAATGTGCACCATACAAAAAACACTTTCTATATCTGCTGAACTCTCTCTGGAGGCATCACATGCAGCAGTCAGCAGAATCAGCTGAAGTATCCAACTGAGCTAAAATGATGTGGTACACATGAATTTGTTCCCTTACTGCTATAATCACATAACAATCTAAATAGTTCTGGTTCTGTGATCTGGAACAACAGTTCCATACTACAAATATGTGTCTAGAGTGTGTTTACATCATACAAGAAGACATACATCTGCAGAGCATTTTGTTTTTCAACTTTCAGTCTTTTAAGCACAGTGAAACTGGTTTCATTGGCAATTTGTCAGATAGGGAAGTAGAAAATGTAGGTTAATTTTTTTTCATTTAAGAGTGTCCAGAAGAGTTTTGAGTAAAAAGTAGGGCCGAGGATGAAGACCATGCTGATCTTTAAGAGATGAATGAAAGGAGTCAAATGTCACACAACACCTCAATGAAAAACAGTGCAGGTAAAACCTCTGAGATTTTCAGCTCATTTTATCTCACACAACAAGGAACAAGAGAACAGAGTAGGAAGCTGAGACCAGTTGGAAGGAAACTTGTTCACCATGCAAAGAGACCAAGAAAATCACTGCCCAGACGGAGATCTCGACTCAGGAGACTTGGAGATAAAGTTTTCTCCTTTTCCTATTAGTTTGTTAAGATGATCACATCCATTGCTAATGGTCTGTGATGATGCAGATGATTCTATTCCTGAGGCCCACCTTGAAATTTTTCATGCTTCCATTATTCAGGCAAAGGCTGTTATGCCAGATATAGCTGTAGAATGAAAGCTTTTCAGGTTCATAATGACCTTGAAGACTGCCAGCGTGATTCTATAGCCTGAAGTCTAAGGTTTCTGAATTTTGTTTTCAGTTCCTTTCCTTAATGAAAAGCAAGTGACCAAACAAGAAAAACAACAAAAAAATCCCTACAGTTCTTCCCTCAAATAACTCATGACATTTAAGTGAATCACTGATTACTGATGACATTCCATGCTCTAAGAAAGAATCAGAATAGGACAAAGGAAAGTTCTGTTATCTCAATTTTCTCAAAAATTTAAAGCTGAATACTGAATATGTCTAGAAATATTTATTCCTTTTATTTCTAAAAAAATGTTTTTCAAATAGGAATTAAATTAAATGAGAAATATTCTATTCATAAAGAGTCTAGGATATAATCTATGATTAGCCTGAAGAGCCTGGAAGGTAGAAAAATGATAAATATCCAACATCCACTAGCACAGCACAGAAGAAATGAGAAAATTGTGATGTTGAAAGAACCATTGCTTCAAAGAACATATGTTGTCCAGTGAATCAAGGGAGGGCAACATGTGGTGACTTTTTGCTAGTAACTAAACTTAGGGGAAGTAAAACTGACTGTAATTGTAGTGCTCTGGACTGACTGAACAGCTGCACCCTCAGAGAGCCTGGGCTGGGCTGAACAGGAGCTCAGTAGCTCATGGAGCTCTGATGTGCAACATCTGAATTTAAAGCAGAGCTGGAAATAAAACCGTGCCACAGATAAACCATGTTCAGTGTTCTTTGGTTCAAAATAACCACAATACCTGTTACAGCATCAGGCAATCATGCTGTGGTAACATATTGATGCAGTTCCATTATGCCTTTTTTTTTCATTAGGGTATGGGTTTCTAATTACCATCTGGGATCTTTGATTTAGAGGTATTTTTATGTGCTGAGCTACTACTCAGTTGTTCCCTTCTGAAGGAGGGAAGGAAAGGAAGGAAAGGAAGGAAAGGAAGGAAAGAAGGAAGGAAAGAAGGAAGGAAAGAAGGAAGGAAAGAAGGAAGGAAAGAAGGAAAGGAAAGAAGGAAGGAAAGAAGGAAGGAAAGAAGGAAAGGAAAGAAGGAAAGGAAAGGAAAGAAGGAAAGGAAAGAAGGAAAGGAAAGAAGGAAAGGAAAGGAAAGGAAAGGAAAGGAAGGAAAGGAAGGAAAGGAGGAAGGAAAGGAAGGAAAGAAGGAAAGGAAAGGAAAGGAAGGTAAGAAGGAAAGGAAAGGAAAGGAAAGGAAAGGAAAGAAGGAAGGAAAGGAAAGGAAAAGGGAAAGGAAAGGAAGGAAAGGAAGGAAAGGAAGGAAAAGGAAGGAAAGGAAGGAAAGGAAGGAAAGGAAGGAAAGGAAGGAAAGGAAGGAAGGAAGGAAGGAAAGAAAGGAAAGAAGGAAGGAAAGAAAGGAAGGAAAGGAAGGAAAGGAAGGAAAGGAAGGAAAGGAAGGAAAGGAAGGAAAGGAAGGAATTTTGTGTAAAGCAAGACTTTTAGGAAAACAGCTCACTGTTGAGGAAAATTCCCATGCATAAATATATCTTAATTTTAAGTTTGCTCTTTAGGAAATGAAGGACTTCACGATTTTGTATGCATTTAACCCATTTTTTGCAGCTAAAAATGTTTTACATTTATTTTTGATCATGCTGGGTGTGTTTACATTTTAAATATGTATACATAGCAACATAAAGTTCTGCCAATTTGTTTTCAGAGAAAGAGACACTAGGGAGAAAGAAAGGGGAATATTTTACTTGGTAGCAGCTGTCCACATGTATTCCAAAAATGTACTAAAATAGAAATAAAGGGAACATTTAGTGACATTATGGCATGAAAGCAATAGCAGTGATAAAAGTATACCTTTATCCTATGGCTATATATGAAGAAATAGAAAAAAATGTGACATTTATAGAATGAAATGATATTTCAAAAAATCTAGAAAAATTTGCACTTTTTTTACACTTTTTTCTATCATTTCCTTTTTATGAAACATATAAGAATCTTTAATTCTGAGGGGAAATTAAAATAGTGACAAAGGATTTCTAGCAGCTCAAACTAAACTAGGAATTACTAAACTAGCTTTCAAATTTATGCATATAAAGATGCCTATTTAGAGGCTTATCAAAATCCTGGCTGCCTTGCTTTAGAAAAGAAACAATGAAATATAGAAATGTATATTATCAATTCAGTAATGGATTAAATCTGAAGTGATAAGCAAAAAACTTCTCAATGACTAACTCAGGACTAATTCAGTAGCCAAATCCTTGGAAAGAGGGCCTTGGACAGAAGAGGACAGCTTGGAAAGTTGTCTCTACTTTTGCAGTTTTGTGCTGAAGAGCAGCAAGTTAAGTAGCTGGAAGGAAAACAAAACAAAACAAAACAAAACAAAACAAAAAACCACAAAAAAACCCCCCCAAAAAAACCAAACACAACCAAACTCTTTCTCCACTCCAGTGTTTTGCCTTACCAGCTAAAAATTCTCTCAAAACCACATGAGAAGGATGCCTGCTTCCAGTACTGACTTGTACCTTTTGCTGCTAATACCAGAAAACAAGAATTGTCCAGGTCCCTGATTTTAAGACTTTTCATCACTTCTAGCTTCCTTGACACCCAAGGCATGTTACAGTAGAAGAAATTAAGCAATTTATCTATTATGCTTAACATATCATGTATGAGGAGGTCTACAGAAAGGAATATGTGTGCAGATGGCATTGGTCTAGATGACCTTTGAAATGCCCCTCCCAGCTCAGACTATTCTATAATTCTATATAAGGAAACAAGCTTAAAAATACTTGCATTTAGAGCTAATTTCCAAGAAGCCTCATTCCTGCTTTATCCAAGTAACCAGATGCTATAACCAACAATCAGGGACTCACAGCTGGCTACCCAACCATACTGGGAGACATTTCTGCATCAGAGCACATTTTTCCTAAGATACACATAAACCTTCATCTTCAAAGCCTCCCCAGGATGCTCCTCAGATTCAGACCTTCCACCCATAAATATTTCACAATTCATAACTTAATCAGGTCAATTTTATCACTTTTCTAACAAAACTATCAATTGTCTTGGGCTAATTTAAGAAAGATGTGGTTCTATTGGAAATGGCAAGCTGGACCAAATAAATCTGTATAATGTTAAAAGATGTGACCTCTTTTTAAATTGAACTCAATCTCATACTAACAGATGACTATAATATACTGTACAGTCCTATGAAGGAAAAAAAATATACATAGGCTTCATTCTCTTTTAATTTTAGGAGTTAAAAGCAATTGTTAATTTAGGGTGAATTGCCTCTTAACCAAATTTATACTATGATCTTGTGATGTTTTGATTTAGATAGAAAATTCTTTCCACAAAAAATATCCATATCATGGATTTTGTAGATAAAATGGAATTTTAGAGAGTGTCAGAATTCATTGCATAATTCTTTATAACTTTTTCAACATTAAAAGCTGTTAAAAACAGAATCTGTAGAAGGAACAAAAAGGTTAAAAATCTCAGGCTGTAATTTATAGCGTAGAAAGCTACCACAAATGCAAAAGAGACTCATAATTTCATACTGTTTTGTAGAAAGAATAACTTAGGAAAGAAGGTGCTAGGGGAATTCACTAGAAATAAAAGAATATCTTTGCCTTGTAGCCATGTAGCTTAATGAAGGTATTAAATTTTTCTCTTCTGAGGCTGTCAACTTACCTTGCTGAGGTTCACAAATTCTCCCTTAAGAGACATTTGTGTAGCATGCATATCAAGAAAATGAGCTGGAAGATGGATATGAAGAGGGTGTCTTATGAACAGCATGTGGAAACCTGAATAAAACACTAGATGTGGCTGCTACAGTTTTGTTTTCTCCCCTTGCTTTGTTAAGGTACCAACATTGCTCTTGCACAGATTTAAAAGAAAAGACCAGATGAAAGTTAGGGAAGGCTGACTATGCCAGTGGGTAAAAAGAAAAAAACCTCATGAACAGAGGATACAGATTTAAAAAAAACCCTGGGAATTAATATGAGAGAAAAATGAAAATAGACATGAAAATAGCAGGAGACTACGTAGCAAAAAAAGTGGTAAGGGAGAGAGAAAAGAATGAGATATGACTGGAAATATTAAAAGAAAGCAAAATTTTAAAGAATACAAAAGTGAGTTTGGAATATAAATCACTTGATGGGATTAACTTAATATATAGTTCAATGATTCTCCAAGTGAAAAGGCTTCTAAGTAATTATATCTTCTGAATATGGGACTTGAGCTACTTTGAAGGTTTTATTCAAGGACAGAAATTATCTTGAGGAAAGGGAAGGGATTTTTGGAGAGAATAACAGCTTTAAACAACATGTACAGCTACAGAAAGGTTAAAATGGAAAAAATGAACTAAAAAAAGATCAAAGAGAAATTAAGATAAGAAAGTCAGCAAGAATAAGGGACTTTTTAAGCTTGTACACTAATGCAAAATGAAGAAAGAACAAGAAATGAATACAAATCAGGGACTTTCTTGACACAACAAACTTGAGCATTAAAGGCAAATCTGTCATCTCAAACTCATGTGTTTGCACTCAGTATTGGTACTTTAATTTCTAGACATGACATTAAAATAGAGAATTCTGGTTGAATTAGTGACTTTAAGCAAAATACATTTCTTAATTCAGCATGTTACTAGGGCAAAAACGTGCTTCAACTTAGCCTGATACATGTGCCAGCATGTCATTACACTGCTGCAAAAACCAGCCCATGAACAGAAGGGTGGCTCAGCTACATAAACTTTTCCTATTTTCTAGTTGGCACAAAGGACAAGGTACTACCATTGGCTATTAAAAATACCCCAAACATTTCATTTTGCAGGAATCCACAAATTCAAGTTCAGACAACCTTGGCCTGCAATGGAGCAGAATAAATGTGTTGCTTATTGTCCTCAGTTTTGTTCAGTAGTTTCCAGAACACCAGGGTAAATAAGTGAGGAGTGCCAGCCAGTGAAAGCTGACTCCTTCCTCTCCTAATTTCAGGGCATGCAAAAAAAAAGAACCACTGCAGAAATGCTATGTGGAGTCAGTGACCTTTCTAATTTCTCACATAAGGGTACAAGAGGTAAGTCTTGAAAGTATATGTTGAAGTACCCTAACTAAAATATTTCAAAATGTCAAGATATACCAATGAAAGTGCTTTGTACTTGTAAATATTTCAAACAATTTCTTTCACACTACCTTAAAATAGATTTTTTAAAAATGGGCATTCATAAGGATGTTTTGTTCATCTACACCAAAGTAAAGGATTTAAGTCAGGGACCATAATAAGTCTTGATTATAATTTGTAGGAAAGTAGTCTAGAGCCAGAGAATAAAAAAAGATGAGCAGTGGTGGTCTGAAGAACAAAGAGGAGAAACCACAACCTGTGGAGGCAATGCCAACTTAGCAACCTCCCAGCTCAGCAAAAGACTCCCACAACTGGAATTGGTGCAGGCTCAGGAGGATCTGCAGAGCCATGGTGCACAAACCCAAGCTGTATATACGATGATGATTAGATAATTCCCCCCCAGGACATCTGCTATCCTATCAGTCAGGACTAGGAAATGATACAGCAGTGTAGGCAAACCTTTACAGTAAGGATTCAGTCCCTCCCACTCCTTTTTTTTATTCCTTTTTTTTTAACACCACCTTGCATGATTTTGATAATCATTTCCATCTGTTTTTAAATTGCTTGAAATATAATGTTGTAAATGAAAGCACACCCAGAGTCCTGCATCTGCAATTACATTTTTAGCACAGCTGAAACCAGAAGCAAAATCTTCATGACAGAATTCACAGAGTGAAATCTTAGTTTAACCTTGGGAAGAACAAAATGCCTTCATTTAATATTCATTGACCTACCATCCTAGTTTTGATCAATATTAATTTCTGATGCTAATAAATCTTTACAATCTGCCAAGGACAGGGGAGTCAATAATTGCTTATTATAGTTAGAAATGAAAATATAATATTTCATTATATTTTTATTCATTTCACACACAGCATTTATGAGGCAGTATTAAATTTTATAAAAACATCTGTCTCAGGATCCACCAGGTAAAAACAACTTAAAACTTCCTAGAGAGACATGGTTGATTTAAACTCTATGGAAAATTTGAGTTTTGCTCAATAACCAACCAAGTACTACCTCATTTAATACCTGTTATGTTGCAAGGAGAGTTTTTCATATGGACAATCCATAGACACATCTCCCAGAACAGCTTCTCAATGAGAAACTGTTTTGTAGACTTGAACTTTACAACTGAACACTCTTCTTCAATTTTTAGGCTAAACATTTCTTCTCAAGATTCCATTCCCTACCTCCACTTAGGCATCAGACATTGAAAGGGAACTCCTGACTATTCTCAAGGCAGTGCCAAAGCTCCTATTGATTTCAGCTTTGATGGGTCTCTCTTTGGGAAATGACAATGACTGTCAGCAATATTGGGAGAGAAGCCAAAAGGCTCAAGTAGCCAATAGTGGATAATTGTGTTTAATTTCAAAAAGTATCCTGGTTTTGGCTCTAAGAACTAATGCCTGCTCTATCAGTGTCACTTCTGGCCAGCACCAGCAAATGAATATATTTTAATGGGATGGTGGTGTCACGATAGCAGGCCATGCAGATGAGAAGGCAATATATAATGACTTGACATATTGATGGCTTGGTTCCTCTAATTTCATTCTTAAAAGGAATTTTTAAGCCCACATGTGAGGCTATACACAAATCTTACTGGACAATTAACTTTAGCTGGCAAATCCACATTTTCAGTTAGATTCCATATAAGTGAGTGACTTTTGACTTTGATGATGGAGCTTTTTAATGGGATGCCACACGTTCACAGGGGCAAACAATCAATCAGTGCAATATTCAAACCATTTCATCAATGACTGCAGCAATTGCTTTTTATCACACAGTCAGCAATCTCCTCCTTTTAGCCATCAGCCACACAAGAGCAGCTTTAGTCCACTGCATTTTTGCCTCTTTGACACATCATAGTGTGTCATTTTTACTTAGCTAAAAAAGAGGCAGTTATGGTTTCTCAGTTTTCTGATACTTGGCTTTTGGTAGAATCTTTGTCTTTTCACTATAAAAAAAAGAAATTGTCATCCAATTTTACTGAAATCTAATTTATACCTATGTTAATTATGCAACCAACGAGCCTCAAGGGATTATGTGGTACATTCTTTATCATCATAAATATTGCATTAGTTCAGATGCACTTTGGAAATTCCATTCTCAGCATTTCTTAATGATATTCAGAATTCCAGGAGAGAGCAGACTCATCTCCTGATGTTACAAGTTCTACTGCTTGTGTATTATTTTTCAATTAGTGCAATATCAAGCTTCTTTTACATTTCAATAATCCAGTAAAAATTAATATTATCTTTGCGAATCAAAGGTTGCTGAAATTTCTATTTAAAAGCTTTTGATCAAAAAAATGTAAACAGTTGGAAGAAAAGGCCTCTACATGTCTTAATTAAAGGAAATCTATTGGTTGTGGTGGAAGATTTTATACCATGCCTATAAAATTAATACACAATGTAATTTAAGTGCAAAAATTATTTTATCTAGAAGGGAATTTTAATGGACTTCTAATCATAATTCCCTTCACTGCCCCTCTTCATTTTTAGGCATATGCTTGCTCCTGAAACTGCTAGACTTCTCAACTACCAAAAAGCTTCACTATTGCTGAGTACTGACATTAAAAAAAAACCAAACACACCTTCATGCAAATATTTTCTGTGTATTCCTTTGCCTTTGTGGCCATTAATCGGTAAATGCAAAAATGGAACTTGTTTCTAATATAAAGCAAATCGTGCAAGTACTCTAAAAGGTATGAGCAATGCAAATCACCTAGCTCCAGGCAGAAATCACCGGTAAATTGTATTTTCTGTTTAAACTCAGTGCTGTTCGTTATGAGGGCTCACAATAGAAAATGTGAGCTGAGACAATAATGAAAAAGACACTGTGAGAGTGCCATATAGAATTCTCCCTGAGTGTTTGGTGATGGACTGCACAGCACGTGCGGCTGAGCTGTGCACAGGTCCCAGACTTGCTGTGCACTGTAGATTGCTTTCATTCTCCACAGTTTACCTCTCACTTACACAAATGCTGTTTGCTGTGCCATGAACCACGTTGGAACCCTGACCCACAGCTGTGGCTTCCTCCTTGGCTCTGCAGGGACTGGACAAGGGCTGGGAGCGGAACTGGGCTTTGCCTTCGTGGTTCCCTCTCCCCCCTCAGCACATACATGTGGTTTCCTCTCAGCTGCACACAGGTCTGATAAGCACAGCTAGTGGGACTAATCACATCCCAAAAGCCCTGTGGAAACAGTGCTGAAAGCCTCTTAAAATTCAGACACCTCCCCCTGCATTTCAGAAACAGTGTGGGGAAGAGGAGATCTCTATAAAGAATGTCTTTTTATGTCGGTTGAAATGGATATATCCATTCCTCCAAACCAACCAAATTCAACGTGGCATTGGAATGACAGCATCTAGAAATCTTAAAGATATTTTGTCCCTGCCCTAACTCAAGCTGCAAGTGGAAGTAATGTGTCTCAAAGAAGAGATGGAAAGAATGAAGCATGCAGTGTTTCTGAAATTAATTTAAGGCAGAGTTCCAAATGGAGTGAGTCCTCAAGTCTCACTTATCAATTCTTACACCCACTCTAGTTGTATCAGGACATTTCAGATTTCAATGTAAACTTAACTGTATTTCATCTGAAGTGTGACAACTGATGTTATTCAGGTAATTTAAAGAGCGTGTTTAAGGTTTAGTTGTGCAGTAGGAGATAATAAACAAGTAATAAGAAAATTAAAGTGCAATGATAAAAGCAAATACATTATACAGAAATGAAGATTTTTTTCCCACATTCCAAATTTGAAAATTGGTTTGTAAAAAGGGTTTTTGTTTCTGCAGTTGAACAGAGAAGGCTCCATTTAGGTTTTCCCTATACTTTCAGATAGAGGCACTTCTTCAAAGACTTTTTATTAATCATAACAGAACCACATTCAATATTAGTCCAATGGAGACTTCCATGACAGAGCTGAGAGACCGCACAGTCAGATAGAAAGAATATTTTCTTTTCTAAACAAAAAATGGCTCCACTTTCGAAAAGTTCTTGTAGTGTCCTTCATTTGTTGGGAATATCACATTTCATTTTTTCATCTCCAGGAACCCTAGATCTCTTCATCTGAGGACACTGCTGGTCTGCACAATATGGTCTTCTGTTACTTTCGGGATCTAGAGCAGATTTTGCAGGATTTTCCTCCCTAATTTATTATTTATTCTCTATTAGATATATTTTTCTAAATCAGTATAATTTTGGCATGATGGCTGTTTTGGCAAGGAAAGCTGCAAATAACCTGGGTTTTTTTTAACAGGTCAATCGGGAATGAAAGGCCTAAAAATTGCAGAAGACCCAAATCTTAGCTATACAGTTGAAAACAGCTGAGAAATCATCAAAAACTTAGAAGGTAGAGATGGGGAACCATTTGCTGTCTTTACAGTGCTCCATCCTGGCTTTGTGCTTCATTTCACTGGGTTTTGGTCTGTTAAAACATGGATTTATCTGTGGGAAGGGGAAGCTTTCCAGTTAAGCTAACTCCCGTATTTAGCTTCATCTCAAGCTCCTTTCCTCCCCTGCTGTAAAAACATCAGACTAGCTGCACTGAAGTGATTTGTCCACACAGCTCTCATAGTCCCAGAGCCTGAAAATACCCAAGTGTTTTCATCAAGTGAACTTACTACAAGTAAAAAATCCAAGCAGGGGTTCTGCTTTTTCCTGCCTCATTCCACACCCCTGGTACCTGTTGGCCACGCTGCCCTGAGCTCAGGGCTAAGGAGCTGCATCCCCTTGGATTCAACTGCTTTGAGCTCATGCCAGACCTCACATCACACCACCTCTCACCCGCCCAGCCTGCATGGAAATTGCAGCTGGAGATGTTTCTGTCATGGGCCTGAGTCCCAGCAGCTCGTGCAAGTCGGAAGCCTCACCTGTGATGACACACAACACCAACCTCACTCCCTGCTAACCTAATGCCACTTCTACACAAAGAATTAGGCTCAAATTCGCTGATATGAGAAGGTACTGCTACCCCTCATTGTGTTAGAGTTTATTAACAAAATACCAGAGACTTACATTGTCCTTTCCCAACGTGTCTTTTTAAAACCTTGTAAGAGTTGTGTGAACACAACGTGAGCTGCTTATGTCACTGAATTGCTGATTCAACATCCTAAAGCTGTCCATAAGTTCTCAGAGTCTTCCTTAATTTGTGCTGACCTTGTGCTTTTTATACTGCATACCTCTTCCTTTATTATATATTGATTTTTATTCCTATTAACTCTACAATTGTTTTCATCTTTTTTATTTTCCTTTATAAGGTGCTTATGTCACATTAATTCATCTGTCAAAGTTGGAGGCAGTCTACTTCAATAAATTATGATTGACTTCTAATATATGAAAACAGTGGTTTTGTACAACATTCAAGTTGTATGAAAAGAACAGAAGTTAAAAAAATTAAAAGTGCTTTCATACTAAGGTAGATAGTTTCAAACTGTTCTTTTTTACAGTTTAAGTATTCAATCAAGACACTTCAAAATAGAATAGCTACTATTACAGGCTGCAATCTACAGAATGAAGAGTTCTAGTCCTACTCTTTATAGACACCAACACATGATGATCTGAATTCTGCAATTAACACCACAACTTTATTGTGTTGAGCATAAGATATGTTTTTGAAAATAATTAATGACTGGCATTTAAACCACATCAAATTACTAAATGCCAAGCTCTTGAACACCTTAAAAATGCAATGCTATAGGATTGTCTCTGGCAGGCATAAATTAAAAGTGAGATGGCATGAAAAGTAATGGAGCACAAAATATTGTGATTATAATTCTGTTTTGAGAGCATCGCCACAGTGCAGCTAAGAAAGATGATTTTCACAAGTGAATGGGCATGTAAGGCAGCACACAAGGAGACAGCCTTGAGGAAGAAGTATCAGTGAATGACCAATTCTCATCCAATTCTCTTTGCAATAATTCCTCCCCACTGATTCTGAAGGCAACTGAGTCTTCTCAACTGCAATTTGAGCTTTGGACTCTCAGCATACACATTTCTTTTAAAAATTGGACATGAAAAACCTAGATTAGCATTCATGAATGAGGAAAGAATAATCCCTAACCTAAAAAAAATTCTCTATTTCATGTCATGCTGTGTGGTACTATTAAAAATTGAGACAACAAAATTACCTCAAATGTCTCTGATCAGCTTTGGGATGAACACACCATATGATCTTTGCACACCTGTGCTTTTTTTCTCTGTACCCTCTGAACCTGCATCAAACTGAAAACCCTGAGGGTGAGAGTGTGCCTTACTGGTTTGGGTGAGCAGATTTTCCTCTCTCACTTTCAACCAAGATATGCACTCAGCTATTCCCACACCCCTTACAAACCCAGCCTGGGGAAAGTGGGACCTATGTCCTGCTCCTTTAGAGGCCAGAAAACAATTCTTGTCTCTGGACAAGGAAAGTGAGTGTTCCCCCACTCGGGCTCACCACATGGACTTTTTGACTTCAACTGTTCAAGATCACTGATAACTAAAAGATCAGTGTACCAATCTAAGCTTCCTGGCATGAGACTCCTCATTTTGCTTTAAATAAATTATCCAATGTTTCTAAGGTAATAATAAAATCTCACAACAAAAAATAGACTTTTGAATATACTGAATTCTCTGACTAGGCATATTTAATCAGCTATTTCTATGATTTCACAAGCCACCCAGAATAATGCAGTTTAGTTAATAGTATTGCAGGAAATTGGACTTGTGCATCTAATGTTCCAGAAAAGGAAATTTTTGAATAAAAGTAGTATCTTTCTTTGAAAACTGTTTTGTACAATAAATTGTAGCAAATAATTTCTCCTATGTGAGAATTTTCCTATTACAATCTTCACAACAGGATATTCTAGCAGTACTAAACACCACCCTTAATACCTTTGAGGACACAACTCTCAACAAGGAAGGCAAAAAAAAAAAAAAATTCTACTTACCAGAAACCCTGCTAGGCAAATACTGAAACATCCACAGATCCTCTCTGCTTGCACTATAGGTAGGCACTACCCAAACCCAATATTTGACACCAAGAAATAAAAGTGCATACCCAGCTATTTTCAAGTTTGGTGCCAGGAGAAAAAAGCTGCAGAACTGGAAGTGAACAGGGCAGTTTGCACTGTAGTGTTTTAATAGATTTTTTTTTTAATTTTTATTTTCACACCTCTCTCCCCCACTCCAGCATCCTGGAGAAGAAATGTAACTCATTCAGAAACTCTGTTTACTGTGAGACAGGGGTGGGAAAAGAGCAAGGCTAGAGCCTGACTGGAACATCACATTCCTACTACAGCTATGTGAAATTGTAGATTCACACGTAACAAAAAATAAAATTTCTGTTTTTCTTTTGAAGCCTAAAGGACCATCTATATTCTACTGGTACCTCAGGTCTGACTGACCCACCTCTAAGGTCAAGAGCATTTTTGCTGGAGGCTTGTCAGTTTTCTCATTACCTGTGGTCAGGATATCAAATATTGCCACTTTGATTCTACCTTGAGAGCTTGGGGAGTATAACATCAATATTTGGATTAAAATCAGTAGTCAGAATAGCCCCAATCTTATTTACTAATTAAATACCAGATGTACATTCCACACAGATATTTCCCCTAACTGAAGATGTTACTTTGATATATGCACCATTAAGAATTTTTAATAATTATCCTCCAAATTGTTAAAAAAAATAAAAAGGCACCTTAGGAGATAAAACCAATGACTGCATCTACATAAAAACCACTTATCTAATGTTTGATATTTGAAAAGTATCTTAAGCCCACTGTAACAAAAAAATAAATTACTTTAATTCAACATCATCCATCTACTAATTATGTTGCTAAGATATTAACAGGAAAGAATTTGGTTCTATGGCTCTCAAAAGCTTGATTGGTAAGTTCATAATAATATGGGACCTGTCTTTCACTGAGCAGAGAAAAATGAAAATCAACAAAAACCAGATCCCTAAAATGAATATGTAGAGTTGAGGAGCCCAGTTTACTGTCACTGAATTTTATTCTCCTTTTCATTTTCAGTAATTGCAGCAAAATAGCTGCTCTTCAGGGACATATTAGGAAAAGAATAGTAATTAAGCTTAGGAAGGTATAATCTGTATAAAAATGAATTACAACAGACTCAGTCTAAAATTAATGTATTACAGATTCAAATGAAAACCTAGCTGTACCCTGTGAACAGCTTATTCAAAAAACACTTCCAGATTTCTAGATGTCAGCTTTGTCACTTTGGGCACATTTATTATCCTCTTCAAAATGTGTAACCCTTCAATGTGAAAAATGACATCACTGAGGAATCAACACTTTTCCTTCCCTAAGGAGCCGTGCCTGGGAATACAAGCAAAAACCCTAAAAACAGATAAATAGAAGCTTTCTTTATGAATGAGCCTGCATGGTTTATCAAGAGAACCACTTAAATGCCCCACATTATTTTAGCAAAACACATAACCCAGCCAAAAGGAGAGAAATAAACATCCCAAGGGCTTAAAAAAGTCAGTTTTCTGGCAGCATATTTGGAATTGAAGCCCTTTATTAAAAATAAATAAATTCACTGATGAATAGTTCCTATGCTTGGTTTCCAGAGAGTGAACAGTAAAAGGAATAACAATCCATAAACAGTCAGGAGCTTTTCCACAAAATGTGCTTGACAAAGCAAAGCTGTAAAACATGCTGGATGCATATTATGAATGCATCTCTCCTGCTCCAAAGAAACTGAACAGAAATATTTGTGGATTATTAGAATATACATTATCTACGAAAATTTCATAACATAGCACAAACACCATTAAAGATACCATCAAGTTCACTAGCCTTTGCATTTCTCTGAGGTCAGAAGTGGTGTTCTTCCAGATTTATATGGCATTAGGAGAAAGGAAAGCAACATTCTTTCAACTCCAGTTTTGGGCCTTCCCTTTTTTTATGGGATTAGAAACCCACAGCTTATTCTGTCAAGTCTTCATACTAGATTTATCATTAAAATTATTTTAGTCAATATTTGCACAGAAGAAAATAAAAGGGCTTTAAACAAACTTCTTGGATTTCTTTCCTATAAATTATAAAACCAGAAATCAAATTAAACAGAAAGCAAAATAAAGCATGACCCTCCCTAACCACTAAATCATCTGTGGCAACCTGTACAGATGGATGTATTTTGGAATGTTCCCAAAGCCAAACTGTTGAAGCCAGCTTTAAAACAAGATATGAATTAGCTTGGCATGTTCCACCCTTGACTTAACCCTCAAGGACATGGTCAAAAATTTACTAGGCAAGCAGTGAGGGAAGCAAGAGCAGTGTCATCGTGAACAACTATACAATTTATTCCCTAGAACCTTGCAGAGCCCTGCTCTCTGTGTAGGAAATTTAAGAAACAGAGCACATGAAATGCTCTACTATCCCCAGAAAAATATCCTGAGAGATGATACTGCTGCTTAATTTTAATTGAAAGTTATATTTTGATGATTGTCATGTCACATTGCATTTCTGAGCATCATGTACAATTTTCAACTTCCATCTTTGAACAACATGTGAAAATACTGTGTGTAAAAATTGATAAAACTGTAAACATTTGAGAAAGGCTTCTAGGATACTGACTTAAAAAATGCATGATATTGTGTATGAAATTATTGCAAGCAAGGAGGGGTAGTAAAAATTCACTATCCAACTAGAAATACTGGTTGTAATTACACTAAGGACATTTAAAGCAGAATTGTCAAAAAAAAGAGAGAACTGAAATGCAGTAACATTCTGGTTTATGGCTACACACACAGAGCAGCTCAGGTCCCCTAATGCTGATGGATAAGGCACTGGCAGAGCTCCAGCCTGACACAAAGGGGCATCCATTACAGCCTGTCCTGGAAACAGGCAGTTGGTTTGGAGAATGCAGGGCTAGAGAAGATCTACCTTCTGTAGAATTCAAGACAGTAAAAGAGGTTTAAAATATAACATAACAAGGAATCCATAAACTAGTCTTAGTTTTATTTATTAAACATTTGGCAGTGGATATCAAATGCTGGAGTATATCACAAGTGGTTTGACTGCATCATTTATTTGTAGTGCAATACAAAATGAGAAACATGCCCCAGCTCCGTATTGTATGTTAATATTAAATCATTACACATGGCAGCTGTTTTGTGTTCCATGTGGTTTTCAGTTTCTTGCTGACAGGTGTCCAAATCACAGAAACTATCCCCACATGTAGTGGCAGCTGGCCACACTGTCATCTCTGAGATACCAGAAGTCAATAAAGAAGCAGTTTGAATACTGGAATGATTAATACAATCATTAGCTGGGTCTCTGGTTTGAAAACCAGGCAGAATTTAGAGTAATGTTTTTTTAAATGCTCAAGAAACCACATCTTTCTGAAGGTATAAGCAGGATCTTGGTTTTGTGTGGGGGACAAAAAACCCCAAACCTCTGACAACCACTCGAAATATTTGGTCAAAAGATGATGTATAATTGCAGAGTTTTCCTTTAGCTTAGTAGCTTTTCTATAACACAATTGTGCTCAGGTTGGGTAATCCCATCATTGTAAGAGTTCATTATAGTACACAACACACCATGCCACTCCTATACATCCAAATCCAGATTGTTGTGTACCTTTGGAGGTTGTAGTCATCTTTCTGATAGCAAGTGAGAAGAGTTAGAAAAAGAAAGAGGTTTAAATTACAGAGCAGCATTAGGTCAAGCATGTACTCTCATGTTTTTGACTTTGCTTGTACCGAGCACACAGATCAACAGTAGCTGCCTTTTGTAACAACTCTCTATTGCACAAGAACTGCTGATATGGCCTAAAAGATGAAATGCAGCAGCATCTGGACTGCCCCCAAAGGCAGGAGGTGAGCCTGGGGCGGGTGGGAGCCCCCCATGGTGCTGTGCTTGTGACCAAGTGGTGCCAAGAGATGCCCCTGCAGCGAGAAAAGGGACAGACCTTGGCTGGCCTGATGGAAACTGAGCTCAGTGAAGGAGCAGGGGCTGCAGAGAAAACCTCAGACTGCTTCACTGGGCAGCCCTTCCCAAACATGATGCCTGCCCAGCGTGTCATGATCCAAGCTTTTCCAAAGCTTAAAATGAGATAAGAGAATTTGAAGGCCAAGTGGGCCTCAAGTCATGCAGACACTCTGTTTTCCCTGTTAACTTCCAGGCTTTAAAGGGTTTAGCAAACTGTTAACCATCTTGGTTGCAGTCTCAGTCCCTTAAGAAATTCTAAACCTGATATTGCAGAAAGCCATGGATATTTCATCCTCACACCTGCTAACCCTGAAGGGAAATATCTTTAAAACAATCTACTGGGAATGCTTAAAAAAAAAGTTAAAAAAATCCTTAGAGCACATTCCCAAGAAATTTTAGCAATGTTCAAGCAGCACTGTGCCTTTGAAAGGAGAAGGAAGCAAAACCCCCAGAAAAAAAAAAAAAAAAAAAAAAAGACAAGTTAATTCAAAGCATATTTTGAAGTATCAGATGTGCTTGAGTGTAGTAACTTTTGCTTCTATCACATAAAGTTACATTGACATGCACATATTTTAAAAAAAATTCTAAGCGAAAAATAGCTTACTTTTAAGTGGTTACAAAAAGTGTTCTTTTTAAACACCACTTCTAATTTTGCTAATAGGCATGTGTATAAGAAGTAATGAATTTTGATCATCTGTATTGCACTGTGAAAATTACTTTTCAAAAAATACAGAAAGTTCTACGACTGCAGTTCACAAAATAGGTTACTTTTTACTCAGCATTATGTTTAGAAATTATTATTATGGGGAAGTTTTTAATTAAAAGCATAGAGGAATCTACTAAACGTTTTTAATAAGCATAGAGGAATCTAGTAAATTTGGCAGGAGCCCAAAATTACATAGATGGTGCTCAGTTGCATAGTATTTACAGACTATTTCTAGTCAGAGAAGGGAGAAGCAGGTCTCCCTTTCTTTCCTGGGTAGATGCTGAGGCAGATGGATGCCACATGCAGGAAGCTCCTCAGTGGAATTCTATTCCTTCCCTCAATCCAGTGTCAGCTATAGCTGCATCAGGAATCATTCCTTAATATGCTATCAGCAATTTAGCACAGAAACCAGCATTTCTGCTGCAAACACACACTATTTGACCTGGTGAGATCACAGCCCCACAGTGCTTGCTGCGTCTGTGCCTTATAGAGAGATAAATCTTGTACCTACACAGGACAGCAAGGAGCAAGCTCGGATGGGAATTGCTCCTCAGTAGTTGGAGTTATGTGCTGCTAAGCAATCCAAAAGTCTGGTTTTGGATCCATATGAAACCAAAGGGAACAGATGCAGAATACACTGGTCTGGCAATAAATCTCCCCTGCCCCCCAGCACTGTGGTTTGCTTTATTGAACTGGCTCCCTTAGAAGTTCACAGCTGCCCCCTGAGCCTGACCTTCAACCTTCTGCCCAAGTGGGTGTTGCAAGTATATTAACATTTGCACTTCCAGTGCACATCAGTAGCTCTTATATTTTATTTTTATTTTTGGGGACTTGCTATTTTCTCTTTCAAGCAGAAACATATCTGTTGAACACATCATAAACATTCAAGTAATTATTGCTGCCTCACTCATGAGTATGTCCTAAAAAGGGGCACTGATGCTTGGCATGTTTAACATTGTAGATCAGATTAATGCAGTGAGAACAGCCTGTTATGTGATCACAGGAAGCCCATTCCTATGGGCCACTAAGAAAAAGATGTGCAAATGCAAATCAGAATTTAAAAATACACCCATCAAATTAGGAAAAAGTTATATTCATTTATTTGTTTTAGTTAATAAAAGGATACCTAGAAAACATTGCTGAATTTTCCAGTCCCCCCACCCTCTACAATGAAAAAAAATGCAAGGGAAATAAGAGCACACATTCTCTACTCACTGTTGATACAGAATCCTCACAGATACAGAACCTAAGGCAGAGCAGTGAATCTTGAAATCACTAGTCTCAAACAGTCTGGGCAGGTTTCAGACTACCTGACCACATCCTATATATGATGATATTTCAATTTTTATTTTTTTTCCAGTAGTGCAACTCTGGTTTACCTGACAAAGTTGGAGAAGCTCACAGTGCTACTTACTGAGAGAGACTCCTTTTTTTGCTATTACAAAGTTATCTTTGTGCTTTCATAATGTACTACACCTCTCTGTACATATCATTAGCTACCATTTAAAAGCAAATTACCATTTTAAAGAAAAAATATATATTAGTAAATAATCTATTTGACATAAATCTATGGTTCTGTTTATTTAAACTGATTTGCAATATGATCTGATTCTGAACTATCAACATTTTTTCCCATTCTGAGCATAACACTCCCTCTAATTTTGTCTGCAATGTAACAACTATCCTTCTCTATCTCAGTACATGCTTTAAAGCATATTATTTTTTCTCCCCATGTGAAAATAGCTACTTAAATTTCTACTTTCCATTAATGCATAATTCAAAATTGTTTACTAGATGTTTTATACTGGTTCTCTGTGATCAGAAGAGATTTAAGCAACAGTTCAAGGAAATTAATCTTTAGACTCAGCTTGCCATTTTAAAATACCCCAATATATCTCTATTAGGGCAAAGTCAAAAGTCAACAGAAGTGCAGTCTGCCTAACCTCCTTATTCCTACATTAATCAAATCTAATCCTTCTTAATTTTCTTTCTGGAATGGGAAAAAAGTGAAATCAGAGAGGAGTTAAAGAAAAAAGAAAAAAAGAGATGATTACACAAACATACACTTCAAGGAGATAGATCCTCTGTAGCTACACTGTTGAAAAATATTCAATAAAATAAGGTAGGATAATGCTTTCTTTATGTAAAGGAAAGATCAGTCACATTAATGAAATAGCCAAATGCTACCTTCAGGCCTAATGTAGTAAATCTCCAGTAAATTCCAATTAGTATTGAAGTAATAAGTCTGGAAATGGTTTTTCTCCCTTTAAGTAATGCATATACTTAAAAGGGAAAAAGAAAGAAAAAAGAAAAAAAAGGGCAAGCTTGGATATCTTGGATGTCATCAAGGACCAGGTCTTTAGATAGCTAAATTCATCATTTGCATATATTGCATAATTCAAGATGTGTCTTTAAAAAAATAAACAAATCCAAACCAAACCAAGAACAGCAAACCCACACATCAGTAAATCAGGACCATAATGCTGGCCTTTGGAATGGTGCCATTTGATGGCCACTTTCAAGCTGGCAGTGCCTTTCACTGACGAATAAAATATTGTGTATCCAGCAGCAGAAAAGCCGCTGATGTAAACGGAAGTCTTCAACAAAACAATAATAATAATAATAAAAAAAAAAACCAAAACAAAAACAAACAAACAAACAAACAAAAAAAACCCAAACAAAACCAAAATCAGCAGCCTTGTTGTACTACTGCTTTGTGAAACAGTGTATAAATATACTAAAATTATCTCTGCTGAAGAGAGGGCTTTCAAAAAATACTTAGTGCAAAACTGATTTTTGAAAATTTTGCTTATTAATGGTATTTTTAGATATCAAAATTTGTGACAAAATGACACATTCTAGCAGACAATGCAGTAGATTTTGACAAATACTATAGTGAATTTTCTTTACCACAGGTGAACCTAGGAACCGATTCCATCTACATCAAGTGATGGTGAAACTGGAAGAGAGAGATGATTACCACTCTCTTTCACATATTCCTACTCTATTCTCATATGTGTAACACAAATGTGGAGAAAAATCCTAGATTAACCTGGATTGGAGACAAAATCTTAAGGAATTCATATCAAGAATCACCCCAGAGGTCTGGGCCATGAAGTCTTGAGAGGTTCAACTCAATACACAAGTGTCTATTTAACTAACTGTTCTGCACAATTTAGCAAAACACAGAAGACACACAACAAACACAATAAACAATCCAATGAGTCACCTAATACTTTTGATCAGTAAAATAAATTATAAATGTTTCTTCCCTTGCCTTTGCTTTCTTTCCACATGCTGGCCAGTAAATCAGAGCTAATGCAAAGAAAAAACTGCCCAAGAAAATCTGTCCCCAGAACGGGCAAAGAAGAGTCTATACATCCTTCCCAAGACATCTCTGTAGCAGAGTTTTCACCTTCCCATGGATTTTGCCACAAAAGCAGTCCATTCACACACCAGAAAAATAAAGCAGTAGTTTACCTCTTCCCAGCTGCTTTAATAATTTAATTTTTTAGATAGCATAGGCTGAAAACCACTCATTGCACTCCTTTATCTGCTTCTATAGACATGCTTAACACTGAAAGGAAAATGGGTTTAACTCTTGCTGCTTCTCAGTTCCTCATGTCTATGCCAGCTCTCTCCAAAGACCTGGGCACTCACAGATTGTATTTTTATGTCACTGTGATTTACAGAGTGCAAAAGGGACAATTACATAACTGTTTACTTAAACTCATAATTTCTCGGAAGCCCCACACAATCCTTTTGTTATCATAATCTCCAAGAGGCATAAGTAGCATGGATATATCATGGCATGAAACTGGATATAGCTGACTTTGCCTGTCTGAGTGGTGACTTACAGAGTCCTGCATATCTGAACTTCTGGGAAACAGCTGCTGGTCCCACACTGAAATTAGAACATTTGAGCTTGTCTGATTTATGTTAATTCCCGTGGGAACAATGACATGAAAAATGAACACCACTTGTAAATAAAGTACCAGTTCTCTCAGCGGTGAAAAGACAAAAAAAAATACATGAAATAATCTATTTCAGTACACACTGATCTATTTAACACCTTGGTACACTGAAATACAGGCAGTCTAATGGTTATCATTACAAAAATGGAGCCTTGAGTCTACAGTATTCAAAGGTTATCTATCTGTCCCTATCTTGCCGTTATTTGAAGAATTAGTTTGCAATAGTTACTGGGTTGGTTTTGGCTGAAGAAGAAATATTTTGATGTTTTCAGGCATGAGGGAGGTGAACATAAATGAATTTTATGTAGAAAAAGGCAATGTATAGGAAATATGTTCAAATGAGTCAATTGTCAAAGAGTGCATATTCTCCCAAAACTAGAAGCTATTACAGTTTATCTAGTTCTAATTGTTCAGCCTGACAGGTCAAACATTTGAAATCTGCTTTAGTAACAGACTGGATTCTCAGGGGATACTCCACAAAACATTATATTGTCCACAGATCAAAGCTGGTATTCATAAAGCCAAAACCAAGGTGGGTGGAAATGACTCCTTAAGGATTTGATAGTTTTCTTGTAGATGAGAGGAATAATCCCTCCAAATATTTAGTGCATTACAAAAAAGCAGTTTAAGCAAAGCAATCAGTTGTCTCTGGGAGCAGACTGGATCATATGGTGGCATAGCTGAGATACTGCTCAGACATGCACGAGTAACAATGGAATGTCTTATGTTTGGTGACCTTACATCATCCAGGATTTGTTACTTCTGAAGCACAGAAAAGAAAATCTCTAGCAAAAAGTCTAAGTTTTACCTTAGGACCACAGGCAACTTTTAATTGATTCTGGAGATCCTGCTGTTTGAGTTACATGAGGTAGCAGAGCACAGGCAGGATTATTAACAAGAAATTACCCTTAAATTAAGGAACTTTTCCTTCATGACAAAGTCCTTTGCCTGTCTAGCTTGGAAAAGGAGGGATCAGGGGAGGAAAGAGGAGCTGTCAATATGTTTGCAGCTATAGGTAGAGTCATTTCAAAGGACAGAGCACTAACAGACTGGTAACTACATTTTGTTTCCTTTTGAGTTGTCCACGACAGGCAAAAACTTCTTCCCATCACCCAGGTTTGCTGCTGGCAAAATTTAATTTCATTTGTTGCCTTCATATTTTAAAAGGCCTAAGATACACAGAAGAAACCTACAATGATACTTTTAGGAAAACTTGCAGCCTTGTTTACTTAAGGACCTCCACCAAAAGTTGTTAGTTTTCACAGCTAAAATTTGAAAATGACAGATGACAGTTTTACTGTGGTGTGTGAATGCTAATATGGATATGAACACTGAAGCCAAAAAGGATGGTACCTTCCTAAAATGTGCTTTATATACTATAATGCTTAAAAAGCCCTCCCCCCCAAAAAAATAAATTTATAAGACTGACTACCTCTCATTCTGTAGCTCTTTGGATGAGACTTTGTTACAGGCACAGAGTGACCTGAATTTAAATTTTTATGTGGTCTGGCACAGTATAATTTGAAAACCTAGCTGACTAATCTGCAATGGCATAACTGCAAACAGCTCTGAAAAAGAAAGGAGGAAAAGATGGCTTTGCCAAAGGAGTGGGGAAACCTACAGATATCAAAGGACTGAAGCAAGGGCTTCAGGGAGAAAGTTACAGCACTTCATACAGATGTTTCATTAGTGATTGCCAACCCAATTGTGTCCCTCCTCAACGTGCTAAAGGAGATTAAAGACTTTACTACAGTCTTCAGGGTTTGAAGGTAAATTAATGTGAAATAGGACTTATTGGAACTGGGAATTGGACTAAAGCAAAGCATAAACAGAGGGAAACTCTTACCAATACAAGCTATTAATAACAACTGAAATTTGGATTTTTAATTTTGGTTTTAATTATTATTTTTTTTCAATAACTGCACTGACTGAGGGGAATAAGGATCAGAACACATGCTGGAAAGAAAGCTAAACAGGAAGGATGAAGACTCTCCTATAATTTAAAGTCTCAGTGCCCCGAATTTTTCTCAAAAATGTAGGAATTGCAAATGGTAACACAAGTACTTGGTTATTTTAGGATGAAAACCTTGTGAGAATCAATTGAAGTACAGTATTATTTTGAAAGATGTAATAATAGTTTCTAATCTTACTTTAATATATGCATGCTTTCCTCTTAAAAATTTCCAGAAAAAGAAAAAGAAGAATGTGAGGCAGAACAGACACATATAACCTATACAAACATTCAATTTGCCTCTGTTTCACTACCCTGACACTGCTTTTTATGGTTTCCCCAAAATTGCATTTCATACTTCATGATGTCAGCTTTCTAATCTCTAAAAACCGTATAAAAGGGAGTTTTGTCTTCCTCATTTTGAAAACTCTTAAAGGAATATTTCTTAGACCACCAGTACAAGTTCTTATTCCTTTTTTCTGGGTGCATCCAATAAATAAAACTGAATAAATGTTGAACTACCTCACAGCCATCACAATGCTCTTCCCAGGCTCAGATGGCTTCCTTACTTTTGTCAGTAGAAAAATTCCTCAGAATCTCAGAATGATGAGATAAATCCCTCCAGAAGCTTCATTTTGAGCCTTTGTGTCAGCACTGATTTTGAGGGAATACATTTTGTGCTTGGCTGTCACATGTGGCATCCTCTCACTGATGAAGCATTCCAGTCAGCAAAAAAGGAATACAGATCCTTGATGCACATATTGCCTGTTCAGAAAATAGTTATCTACTTTTTTTTAAAGTAGCATAACAATTCTCCCCCTAGTAATTAGCCCAGAGAAACAGCAATTTGAGCCTATGAACTTTCATCAAGGAAGCTGGAGTCCATTTGCTCATTGAAAATGCAATAGCTACAAATCTGAGGAGTGAAGACCAGATTTGTTTTCTTGTGTCCTAGTGCTTGTTTCCTCCAGAAACAATGTTCAAAAGGCAAATTTCATGGAAATTCACTTCAGCAACTTTTGGATGAGTCACAAGAGAAACAATTACACTCCAGGATTTTGTCAGTTCTTATTCCTGTTGTTTCACAGGACAGACACATGAGCTGAAACAGTTATTTTTGAGAACAATGAGACATAAAATGTTAACGTCCATAAGTTGACTTAAACCTTAGAAGAAAAAATATTCAGCCCCATCTATTTCATGCCCAATGTCATCCATTACATGAGTGTTCATGCAGCCAAATCCTGTTGCCAGATGCACTGGGGCAAGGTGCAGCAGAACCACCAGCATGTGGTTTTTCTAGATTTACTTGAACTACTGGAGCAGCCAAACAGAAGAAGGGACTGGCAAAATGAAAATAACCAGAGAAAGCCATCTTTGTGCCTAGCAGATAATGTCACCATAAGGCATTCACTTTCTGAAACTAGTTATAGATATCTGTGTTGCAAATTAACAGTTGAAATTAAGTTTACAAAAATCAGCCTTAAAAGTAGAAAATGGGAAACCCCCCTCAAATATTCCACCAAACAAATACAACCCCCCAGCAAATATTCAGACCAAATTGAAGACATAAACTCCAATATTCTTTTTTGTACAACAGGTGTGGTAACACCCTCATATGGGTAAGACTACAAAGCAACAGCACAAAGTGCTCCCCTCTCTTTTTCTCCATTTATATTCTACAGGATATATTTCCTGTAATGGTCCAGAAAATATAATTAATTAAAAAAAGGAAACATAGGCTATTAAGTATTGAGGGCAAATTCTAAGATCAAAATACAGATGGAAGCAATTTTAAAAATAGTTATTCAAGTATTTGTGATTAGATTACTCAATCATTTTTTAATTACAAATTGACAGGTATCCATGCTTCAATTTTGCTTGCTTTCAGAGATTGTTACTCAATGTAAAACAATCATAACAATGTAAAACAAACGTAATTTGATTGTTACTCAAATTTTGACAAACAATACAACAGTATTTTCACCTTCAGACTGAATAGTTCTCCATTGTGACAAAGATTGTAAGTTACTAAGAATTTGACTGATTTTTAAAAATTCATATTTATTTACTAATAAATCTTGAGACAAGATTTACTGTATTTTGTTTTATGTTGTTAAGGCTAGGATTAGCATTGAGAAGGTTTTTGATTTTTTTTTTCTTCCAATTTCTTTTCAAATAATTTAGGTTCTTCAAGTTAGGCAAGACTGTTGAAATCTTCAGTATGCTGCTTTGCTTTAACAAATAACACAATAGCTTTTGACACAAGACTCTCTTATACAAGGGATGTTTTATTTGTTAATATGAAACAGGCAGCCATGATTGTGCACGATCCTCCTTTCTCTCCTCTCTGCTTGCAGAACTGTTGTTTCCATGAGATGCATCTTCCCCAAGCCCATGGGAAACCACTCTATCATCTAATAATGGAACCAACATTCAGTATCTCACTTTTCCCTCAAGAAAGTCATCCTCATATTTTTGTGGGGTTTTTGTTTTGTTTTCATAGCATTTCTATTTTGTAAATCTACACTAATCCTCGCTTGAGGGCTGATAAGACTTCTGAGGAACTATGATTAACCATATTTTTCCTGTATCTTTCATATCTTAAAAGTGCTCCTGAAGCAAAAAAGAAATGGAAAGATGCATGCCTGTAACTAACACATCAATATTCCTGCTTTGTCTTGGTCCATTATCCTACTATGGCTGCTGTAATTCCTGACATTTATGATGCAATTATAATCCAGTTGCTCCCAGCAGAATAATCTTTTGTTTCTACCATATCCTCATAAATAGAGCTACTTGGATGCAGCTATAAGTAGTTCAGAAATAAAGTGAAAGTGGAAAAGGGCCTTGGGCTGAAAGACCAATAATATAATTTTCATAAACCCTGGTGAAAGAAACTTCAAGGTGGGACATGTAGGATTCATCCATTCTTCTCTTTGATTCTCAGAGGCTTGAGTTTTGACCAAAACCAACATTCTTCTACACATTAATACCACTAAACACTTTCCTGCTTGTACATCTAACAATGATCCAGGTACTGCCTTGTAAGGGAAATTATAAAGAAAGTAGATTCTTAACCTGATATGTTTTGCACACAGTGCTACTGAGCTGTTCCTCAGAGCCTTTCCCTTTCAAACAGACATTAATCTTGCTGCCACGGAGCAAATATTCAATATTTTGCACATTGTCTTCTTTTTAGAGTGATTCTCTTCGGCTTGGGTGTCCTCAATATGGAGAACGTGCCCAGGAAAAAAAACCCAGGAATAGACTCCATCCTTGAACAGAGTCCTAGTTTAAAACAAACAAACAAAACCAAAGAGAAAACAAAAGGCTAAACCCCACAAACAAACATGCCAGTGAAGAACTAACACTCAGCAGTCTGCCAGATCAGCTGAAGTCCTTCACACATTAAGTTCACACATATTTTTTCCCCACTGTAATTTGCTGAGGAAAAACAAAGTCCACTGGAAAGAAAACAGAAGAGAAAATGCTATATCCTGCCATCCCACATGAAATATTGATGATAATTCATGTGAAAAAACTATAATGTTAAAGTTTATCAGCACTTTACATATGATACATTCTAAATAATTAGGAATTACTGTAGGTGATAAGTGGACAAGACCACAGTGGCAATAGGAAGAGTCAGTGTCACAGCAGCCTTAATCTGTGCAGGCACAGTCACAAAGAAATGTGTTACCAATGTGAATTTCCCACTGAAAAGGAAAAAGAAGAAAAAATACACACACATACAGAGTTTTTCTTTCCAAGTGAGACTTGATTCACACAGGATACCACAAACAACAGGAGGACCTACAAAGCTGCAAATGCCTTTACACAGAGATCAAGGTTTCAGTGGCTGCAGCTCCAAATTAATTAGAACCAATTTTAAGAAAATACATGGGACTGGCAAAAATCTCTTAAAATCTTTTCAGCTGCAGAATCAAAGAATATCGTTTTGCCCTCTTCTATAGTTATCTAATCTCTTTCCTAACCTCTCCTGTCTTCATAGAAGGGTCAGGAAATCAGAGCAATTCATAGACAGGCTAATAATTTTAGAATGCTACCTTCTGCAGAAACTTTTAAAAAAGAAAGTTTTAAATCATATTAAATATACACCTTTGATATTTTTGTGCACAAAAATTCAGAATAGTTTGGAAGGTGCAGAGGTGCAAAGGAGCTTAGAGCTTCATTTCTGTAATTCTGAAGGGGAATATTATCTGAATAAATACATATATTAAAAAAATTAGATGTTCTTTATGATACTTCACAAAATAGGCTGTTATGCAAATTTCTAAGAGATTGTTTAAATAGAACATGGAAACATCTGCCTGTGTATTTTTCACTGTGCTTTTAAAAAGAATGTCGACTCTACAAATAGCTTCTTGTGAAATGTCCTTGTGTTTTTTTACAGAAATAAGTGTTCTCAATTCAAGCCAATCTTTCCCATCAGTTATTATACAGCCCTGACTCCCATCATTATCTGTTCTCTCTCCACAGACTCTTAGAATAGCTAATTCTCCAAAACACATTTGATCACTGTATCATATTTAAATTAAGGAGAAGGAAAGAATGTATTCTTGGAGATCTTTTCTAAGAACAAAAGTTCTGAATCTTGTTTGGCAACAACCAAGCTACAGGCCTGCACCTTTCCCTCTAAAATGCAGTTGTGTGCATTCAGGGGTGGGGTTTTCCTCACATTTTCGTTTGAAATTTCATTTCCCAGGCAGTTACAGCTATTGCTAAATCAGCACAAGAGAGGTTCAACATAATTATTTGCCATTTCTCAGGCTGTCTAATCCCCCGAGTGAGGGGACAGGCCTGTTGTGCAGCTCTAGGACGATAGGGAAGTGAGAGCCTTCTGGCAGCAGATCAAAGAGCTTCCCTGCTAGCTTGAAATGCGTAAGAGTCAGAAGCATCAGGGCTTTCATTAAGGCAGTGAAGGTTTTTCCTGTTCTGCCTCTTAGCTGGCCATTGAGTTGACTCTGCTGATTACCTGAGGGAGGCACAGTCAGCAGACAAGGAGGGTAGACACAAAGAAACCTGTCTTCCCATCCATCAGAGAAAAACACCAGCCAGCGATGGTTCTGCAAACCAGCCCTTAAGTGACGTGAGGTTTGTACAACGCTGCATCTATTTGGCTACTGCTACAAAAAGCAAGTTGCAGCGGTTTTGTATTGCTTTTTTGAAGCATGCAGTGGGTGCAGATGCCCAGGGGCTGGCAGGACAGGCTGCCAGGTGGCCTCTGTGAGGAGGGGCTGGGGTCCCCCTGTGCCACACAAGGATGGCTCCAGACAACCCAGCAGGGCACAGCTGAGCCCACAGCTCAGCCTTTCCCACAGGGAAGGGTAAGGAAAGGCAGAGCACAGCCCAGAGCCAAGGGTGAGGGAAAAAATGTGACAAACAGGAGAGGCAAGACACACCAAAGTCGGCAAAGGAGATGTTCCATATGGTGCCCAAGCAGAGGGTTCACTCCAGGCTGCAGAGGGCCCCCATGTGCAGAGGGAAATCTGTGAAAGGGAAGAAGTTTCAGGGAAATCTCTGTGCTGACTGTACCCTCTGTACCAATCCCCTGCAGGCTGCTCAGGGCAGAAAATTTGGACTGATGCTGAACCTGGGAAAAAGAGGTAGCATGGAGAGAAGCTGTTTCTGCTTTTGTCTTTGTTTCCTAACTCTATTTTTTTCATTATCATTACACATTTAATTTATTCTCCCAAGTCAAAGCCTGTGACAGTAGCTGGCAAGACACCTTGCTGTCTTTCTCCTCCTCTGTTCTCCCTGTCCTGCTCATGATGGGCAGAAATGGTGGGTGTTTGCCTGCTAGCCAAGGTTGATCCACTTTTAGGCTCAGAACCTCTCTTATTCATGGATACAAGTGCATGCTACCTGCAAGAGGACACTGGATCCAAAGCAGAACCATCTTCAATAGTAGCAATTTTCAATACACTTTGTATGTCTATGAATGACTTCTCAAGGTAGAGTGAGAACTCCTGCCCTATAACAAAAATTGCCATTGCAGAGATGGTATTATAAAAAGAAATTAATGAATTCAGATCCATAAATTCTGCACCAGAAAAAAAGGAAGATCAGAAGTGTGCAAACTGGGCATGACACAATCCATGGTAATTTATGATAATTTATAAGACCATATGTCAAGTCATACTTAGAAATGAAGGTACCACAGTCTCTAGAAGGAAAAAGGCACTCCACAGCACTTTGCTTGATAGTGATAGATGAAAGCTAGAAAATATGGCCACCACATTTCATATATCATACTGCAGATTGATGCATGCACATACAGCACGTTGGAAAACATCCCCAGTATTTTTGCCTCATGATAAAATAATCTAGGAGCCCTTTGCCTCGCTGTATATCAAGATAAGCTGTGACAAGTAAAGCTTACATCAAACAAGCAAACAGCTTAATTTTATATATTTAGCAAATCTCCATGAACGGAATCCACCAAGATATTGAAAATTCACATAGGTTTTCTTTGAGCCATGTGCAACTGCCACATGCCCTTTTTTTTTTTTCTTTTAAATGCACAGCTGTCTAATTGAGCATTAACAATCTAATAATGTACACAACAGGACCTGAAATGCAACTTTTCTTTCAGGCCCAGCAGTGCACAGGTTCTGTACCGCTCCCAGCTTTTCAATTAGACCATAATTATAACATGCCTCATTTAGAGCTACAGGAACTCTGACCTTGTCAACAGTACTGGACCATAACGTGTCTGTCTTAATTAGATCTGATTAGTTCTGGGCCCAGATTTCATTGTGAATCTCAGCTCTGTTAAAAACTGCTCATCTGTTTGGCAGCTGCGGGTGCTGCTGAGCCTTTTCCATCACCCTGCATGGATGGGCTTGGCTCTTCCCCACTCTCCTGGGACAGCAGGACACTTTTGCTGGGCCCTCAGAACAAGGCAGATTATGGAAAGTAAGGAAAAAGAGGTAAAAGAGACGCCTTTGCTTTATGGACAATTTCATACCTTATTGCATAGGCCAATTACTGCTTAAAAAGACTTAAAATCTGTAGCTGCAAGTCATATACTGGGGAAAAAAGGAAGGATTTTTGTAAAAAGTAATCACAGGTATGCTGAGATTGAAGACAAATGACAATAAAAGATCAGATACACCATCTATGAGTGACAGAAAAGTGCACAAATAAGTGGTATTGCATTTTGGTGTTTTGTTATTGTCTGTTTGTTGGTTTGTGGTTTTAGTTTTTTTCCTGTTTTAGTTGTTTTTTTAACATCAAAAACAATAAAAATTACAGCATTACAATTCTGGGGTTATTTCTCTACTTCAGTGTTTTGAGGATATTTTAAATCTTAGAATCTTAATCATAGAAAAAAAATATTTGCATGGAAAGATCCATGAGCTTTATTTAATAAACTGTAAATAAAAATGATCATTATAAATCACGGGGAATTATTTTCTTGAATTTATATTAACTAACAAAATACAGTACAAGTTTACACTCAAGCAATAAACCCCAGAACTCACACTGTATTTTTAGTTTATCTATGTTCCTTGTGGGTCTATTAAAACTTCAGCAGTATTATTTTCCATGCATTCTTAATTTCAGCTGACAGTACCATGCTCAAGCCCTTAATGCTCTAACAGTAGTCCACAATCACAGAATGGTGGGGGTTGGAAGTGACCTCTCAAGAGGTTCTGGTCCAACCCCTCTGTAGCCCTGCTGCCTTCAGCAGGTTGCACAGCAGAGCTTCCAGAGGGGTTTTGAATCTCTCCAGAGCAGACTCTATAACATCTCTGGGCAGCCTGTCTGCCACAAACAAACAAACAAACTAAAAACAACAACAACAACAAACCAAAAACAAAACAAAACCAAACCAAAAACCACACCAATAAAAAAAAATCTTTATATTCAAAGGCAGCTCCCTCTGCTCCAGTTTGTGCCAGTTGCCCCTTGTCCCTTCCTCTTGACACCCACCTGCCAGAAACTGGCACACATTGATGAGATCCAGGCTAAACAGCTCCAGCTCCCTCAGTCTCTCCTCATGAGAGATGCTCCTGTTCGCTAATCACTTTCCACTGGACCCCCTCCAGTAATTCCTTGTATTTCTCATTCTGAGGAATCCAGAACTGGACACAGCACTCCAGGGGCCTCACCAGGGTTGAGTAGAGGGGCAGAATCACCCCCCTGACCTGCTGGCAATGCTCTTCCTGACACACCTCATGATATCATTGGACTTGTTGACCACCAGGACACCCTGCTGGCTTTTGGAGAGCTTGGTGTCCACCAGGACCACCAGCTCCTTCTCCACAGTTGTTTTCTAGCAGGTCATCCCCAACCTGCACTGTGCCTGGGGTTATTCTTCCCCATGTTCAGGACACTGAATTTGCTGAATTCCATGAGTTTCCTCTCTGTCTGTGGTCCAGCCTATCCAGGTCTTCCTCAATGGCAGCATGGTCTTTTGATGGACCTCCTCCCAGTTTTTTAGCATCAGCAAACCTGGTACAGGTACTCTCTGTCTGTTCATCCAGATCACTGAGGAACAAGTTGAAGAGGACTGGAGCCAGGAATGTCCCCCAGGGAACACTGCTGGCCCCAAGAGGACTCTGTGCTGCTGATCACAAGCCTCTGAGCTGATAAAAAAAGTCTGCCAGAGGTAAGAGCACAGGGTTTGTTCAATGAAAACTTCCAGAACTATCTTTGAAGGCAGCACACTGGTCACATGCATACTAAATCCAAAGTAATGAAAGTGAATTTGAAAGTATGAATGTCTTATGTCTAAACAAGCAGGTGAGAGTTATTGGGAATTTGATTTGGGATGACCATCCAACCATTTCATCTCCTATTCCTACAACAGCTTGTCTTCAGGTTTGGCACTGACCAGGGAAGGAGAGTGGATGTCAGAAGCTAGAACAGCAGCAAAGAATTTAGTCCTGCAGACTCTACCATCTCTTTTGACAGTGTAATTAATGCCCCATTTGGATAAAAGTTTCACTTGATGGAGAAAACTAATAATTATAAAAAGTGTTTCTTTTGTCCCCAGTGATACAAATATTTGGCATGACAGTAGGCAGGAATATGAGGGAAGAAATGCAGGGATCAAATATACAGACTTTTTTTTTCTTTTTGCTCCTTGAAAGGTAAGTCAAAACCACAGTGTTTAAGTCAATAAGCTATTAAAATTGCCTATGAACTACTGAAGCAAGAAAACATCTTGATGATAAAATAAATTAGAACAGTACTGTCAATTTCTCTCCACAATTAGCTCAAAATATTCCAAGAATTACCACTAGGAAATGCCAAGCCTCTTTCTTTTATTACTGCTGTCATCATCTCTTCCATTCCCTCAGCACTCCCTCTCCCTTTCTTCCCTGCCCACTTAAAAAACCCAAATGCAAAACTAAAGAAGCCATCTCCAGCCAAGAGCACAAAACCATACTGGCTACATCTAAACTTGTAAATGAAAAGAATACCTACAGTAGGAGAGAGGTGGCACACTGGGGTTTCAATTTGTTTTCTTTGTGGGTTTTCTGTTATTTGCTTTGTGTTTCTGTTTAGTTGGTTTTGGTTTGGGTTTTGGTTTTTTTTTTGTTTTGCTTTGTTTTTGTTTGTTGTTTTTTTTAACACAAAAGTGATAATGGAAATGTGTTTTAACCCATAATATGGTGCATAAAATCAATTCATATGTGTTTTAAATGCTAATGAGTTGGTAAGATTTATAGATTGCCACTCTTAGTGTTATCCCCCTAAAATGGATGGCATGCTTCATCTATGTAAATATAGAGCAAAAATAAAACTGATCCATCATAAAGGAAATTAAATTGTCCCTAAAATATAAGGACTTCTGGAAATGATGAGGAAGAGAGAATTCTGACAGTCAGATAGATTAATAGCGTGACAATAAATTAAACATAAACCTGCAATCCCAGCTGCCTGTGATCTAATGGTCACTCCGGGACATTGCAGAGCTTTAACATCTGGTGCAAAGAGGGCAAAATTACCACTACACTGGCCTTTCACCTCCTAAAGACACTGGGATTGCATATGGCACAGTTGCATGTGTGCCAGATGCTCACTCAGTATGTGCAACAAACCCTTCCTAGAGAGCCCACACAGTTTAAGTGACTTTAGTCCAAAATAATACACACGATTTTTAAAGAAAACAAAACCAGAATATTACTTTTCCCATATAATATTTCCTACTTTGGAGATCTACACTTAGATAAGAGAGGCATTTGTTTTCCTCCAGGTTAAATGAGAAGGTTGGCCCTTAAATCCTGGGAAAAAAGCTTTGAAAAGCATTGTGTAACAGTCAAGTCTCTTTAGCACATTTTCAGTGTATCCCTTTCAAATGAAAATGGCTATGCTTGAAAGCACAAAGTTGCAATTTAAAAAACTAATGCCACAGAATACAAAAATAATGACGTCCAAACCAATAAAAATGTAAATCCAAATATAATGGAATATTAAATACATAGGGAAATTAACATTAAAGCAACAATTTTATCTTGCATGCAATGTAGTATGTTTCTCTCTTAACATTTAGGAAAAGAAATGTGTGTAAAAGATTGACTGACAATAGAATGCATTGTATCTTTGTGCTCAGCAGTTCTGCAGCATTTAATCCTCATATAATGGCTAATTTCTGTTCACCCCCCAAATTATAACTTGTATCAACATCACACTACTATATCAGACTGGAAGTACTTGTTTTGAATAAGTCTGACATTCATCAATAGGCATGGGAATATTACAAGCTTTTGTTTTTTGTGGTTTACTTTTTCCTTCTTAAAGCCATGCATTTTTTTTAATATCTTTTTACTCAACCTCTCCATTATTATTTGCCTACAATTAACTGTCTTTCTAACTATTAATACGAATAACTAACTGATTCAACTAAGGAAGTAGAAATTAGCTGGACAAAATAGCAAATTCTTAGTGAGGCCTTCCCAAACTGAACAAACAGATCCTACCCCTATGAGTCTGTGAGGATTTTGTACTACATGGCAATAGGACTTTATTTCAAACATGTTTCTGCATGGGCATGACTTCTGTGAGAACTTCATGGAAAAGGTAGTTTAAGCCTATGTAAATCTTTCCAGAAATCATGTAAAAGCTCAATTTGTTTTGTCATTATGAGTTTTCTTCTCATTATTTATTGCTGTATTTGTACAGCACCTTACATAACGAAAATACATTGGGCCTAGGTAACCATCTGCAATACCACATCATAAAAAGAAATCCAAACATTTTCTGTTGGTGAAGAACTGCAGACAATCATGGGACTGTTTGCTTCCATGCCACAGCAGGTGTTAGGGCAGGCATTTTGTTAATCATGTCAAATATCAAGCTTCTAAGGTTGCAAGATTGTGAAATCACCAAAACTTAGTTAGTTGACTTCTCCAAAAGGAAAGACTGATAACTCCAAAAGAAGATATGGATAACCCCGTTTTTTACTCTTCCTCCTTTTAGCTGTGGGATAGTGAAAGGAAGTTATACGTGTTTTGTGGGGAGAAAAAAGGGTTTACAAAACTATAATTGTTGGATTAGGGACCTTTGAGGAGACATTATTAACCTCTTCTTTTGGTTTTTTTCCCTTCTTTCCTTGTTCTGCAAAAACAGAAGCCTTAAAAAAAACAAACAAACAAACAAAAAACGTCAAAAAACAAAAAACAAATACATATTTCAAAACCATCTTCCCCCAAAAGGCCTAATACAACACAGTACACATGAAAAGTGAGTCTATTTGACTCTGTGAACCAAACTAAATTTTGTTATGGATGTAGTTAATCTCTAATTCCAAACATTATCAAGCACAGTTCAACACTATTCTGAATAACTACCAAAAATTAATGCAGGCATACAACTACCCCATAATGCTCAGTTTTTTACCACATGTTTATCACTGTGGGCCATCATTTCCTCAGAGATGGAGGCTTCAGTATTGACAAGACAGAGATGCTCATTGATAAAATAATGATTTAAGAATTATCATGCATTACCCTCTGAGATCCTGCAGCACTGTCTAAAGTAAGTTTTGCACTTAATATTTTAAAATTTGTATGTTCAAGTGTCATGCAACTGAAGGTAAAAATTTGGGTAATGTATTTTTCAAGCTGGAAGACACCTAAACTGACCCAAGTTTGCTCCCCATTATTTGAAATCACTCAAGTAGAATCTCACTGTACTAGTTGGGTTTTCTCAGCAAGAACATATCCCAACCTGAACAGCAAAAAGCAAAGAATTTTGTATTGAGAATAGGAAAGGAAGAGGCTATCATGGCAATTAAAGCAAATTTTTATCACCTCTTGTTGGGTTTTATTTTATTCTTGTTTTAAATGGTTTCTTGTGGAATCATATTACTAAGGGAATGCTTTGCATATGAGCTAAATGCATAAGACAACATCTGGATGTTTCATTCCACCTAATAGCATTTGCAGAAGTGGACTGCTGTGTTGAATCCCTCTCATGGTGAGACTCTCTCCATTTTATTTTATTATTGGGCTCCAGGAATTAAAATGTGTGGGCAAACAGCATCTGCATATGAGTTGATGGATATACAAGTTGGTAGCAAGTTTTCTCCTTTTATATGTTTGAGTTATATTAGAAAAAATAGATCTACACCATATTTAGTGTACTTTAGTGCACCTCAAGAGAAGTGACAAATGTTAGTGAAGCACTTTTGCTTAGCCCTTTGACTTCCATGTGCCTTACTGACTCTGCAGAACAACAATAAAACCTGAATAGATTATATACTTTACACAACATAATCCTTCAAAACAGAGAATCAAGACAGCAGAATGAGAAGATGTCCAATTGGTTACAGTTTCTCACTCAGAGTGATGCAAATATTTGGTCAATTTTTGTGTCATTATGGCTGTTCTACCAGAAAACAATAAGAAATTTATGATTTCCTAAAAAATTAGCTACCCCTTGTATAATTAAGCTTTCAGGTAAACAAACAATGTGTTTCGAAAAATTACTCATGTCAAAATTTACAGTCTCTTTTTAGAGGTTTTTTTCAATATGAATACTAGAAACAATATAATGCTTTAATAGGTTACCAAAACTCATCTGTTCGAGAATTTTTAAATTATTACTGAGTTTAATTTAACCTTCATTCACCGACATTTCCATGATGAACAGTATTTCAGAAAAGTAAATCAGGGAGTGGGGAGTACAAAAAGCCAGAAATAATATAATTTGGGCTTGACAGCAGTTTCCTTCCTCCCTTGCAGACCTCAAGGCACTTAATTTTGATGCTCCTGTTGGAACACAGGCAAGTGACTAACCAGCACCTTTTGAGCCATAGTCTGAAAAGGATTGAGGGATCAAGGACTAAAAGGAAACCAAACACAAACCCACAGCACATTGTAAAACCATTTCTATCTGTCATCTGAATATGGAAGAACAACATGGAAATATGGAGAGGTTAAGGACACAGTAGGTGAACGAGGCTATTTATATGCTCACATATCTAGCTGCAATAAAATTTTCAAAGCCATCACTCCAACCTTTCCTTTTCATTGCTGCTTATATTGCCATTGGGCATCCAAATCTTTACTACAGTCAACACGGCACACCTGAACAGAGAAACACAGCATTTTTCAAAGCTTAGGGGGGGAAAAAAGAGGAAAAAAAGAGAAAAAAAGGTGCTGTGCTAGCTGAGATGCATCTAAGAACCTGGAGGAGAGTTTTAGGTACGTGTGTGAAGGTACAAACAGGTGATCACAACAAAGAGCCACCACGGCTTCATGAATTTGTGAGCTGAGCAATAATCCCTGAGCACACAAACCCCCAGCCTGCCAAGGTGCAAAGGCTGGTGTTCTCAGCACAGGGCGTGCAGCAGCAGGTCTGCACTCAGCCTGACACCAGGCTCACTCCTGACCTCTCCCCCAGGAGTGACACGGGAATCCCTGGCGTGGGAACATCGTGTTAGAGCCTGTGCGTTCCGGCGGGCACGCTAGAGCACAGCCCCTTGCTGTGGGGTACCTCACTGATTTCTGCTAGAACCAGCAAAACAAAATCACATCAGAGGAGTCTCAGCCCTGCTGTTTGCCAACATGGGGGTCAATTTGTCCTCAACACAGAGTACTAATATATTTCTCTCTGAATAGTAAAGAAAACAAGAACTTAACACGCAGCTGTATGAATACTAAAATCACAAGGAAGAATAGAACTGTTGAAAAAAGATGTTTTACTTTGGGTGCTCCTAACATCTTTATAATCTTAAGAAAGTAAGTTATTTCAAAATTAAAATTATTTCACTTGGGAAAGCTGGTGTTTAGTTATTGCTTTTATTTCAGTAAACAAAAAAAAAATTGGTGTTCTGTGTGTTATTTCTTGCCCTCAGATTAACTGCTAAGAGTTCAGTGACAAATATTGTACATGAATTTGGGAATTTCTGACACAGAATAAGTCATTTTTTTAAGAAATGAAAGAGCATTGATAAAATTCATTTGTACATTCCACTCACATACAGTAATGCCATCGATAAATAATACATCCCCAGAGACTTTTGGGTTTCTATTTCATGCAGTATGAATAACCACTTCTGGTATATTTATTGTAATCAGGATATTTTAAAACAGAAACTTCTCATAGCTCCATTGTCAATGGCAAAGGAAAAAAATTTTTTGGAAGGGGTGGTGAGGAATGCCAATATTGGACAAAGCAATCATTTCACCCAAGTGAAAAAAAAAAAAAAAAAAGTAAGGTTTTAATTATTAAAAATGGCTTTCAAAGTTTTGTCAGGTAGGAGCAACACCAGTCTAGGCTGTATGAAAAACCCCAGAGGGAGACAGAGGGGCCTGGCAGGGGAAGGCAGCTGATCTTGGCTGCCTGGCACCTGGAGAGGAGCACTGGAGTGCAGGTGCTCCAGATGCAGGCAGAGCCTGGATGCCCATCAGGACCAAGTACCCAGACAAGTCAACTAAACTTTGGTGAGCCAGTGAGCATGACAAACAGCCAAGATGCCTTGATCTTATATTATATCAGATCTTTTTCTTTTTTTTTCTTTCCCATTTGACGTTTTTGTATTTCTTCTCAGAGGCCTTTCACTTTTGCTGGTACAGATTTGTTCTCAGAGCCCAGCCCATCCCCGCTCTGATCACAAAAAAAATACAGTACCATGAAAATTTAGGCACAGACCTGTTCTGGGCAGCACTTTGGTACAGGCTGAGCCCCTTTGGAGCAGCAGCTCCCAGAATTGGATCTGTCCTTCAGAGCTGGCACTGTGGGGAGTCTTCCACCTCCTTGACACACAGGGAAAGGGAAGTACCATCAGACATCAGGAATAAATTCATGCATTTGAAATGTAAAGCTGTTCACCACACTGGCTGCTGGGATTATACTTCTGCAACACTCATTTATTTGTGTAAACAGAGAACAAGTTAAGCTAGATCCTAGGCTTGGCCTCAGTAGTTTTGCACAGCTTACAACTGCCACACAGCTTCATTTGAGTTTCTAACTTCATCTAGCTCATTAGCACTAGTATTTATTTCAAGTGGTTCAATTAAAGCAGCTTTTCTTAAAGGTGTTTACAGTCAAGTTTATTTTCAATGAATGATATTAACTTATTGTTGCTTATCCAGATATTAGTCACAAAATTTGACCTAAGCCCCTCAATTCCTTCACAACTGTCTAGAGTTTGATGTAAACAGAGAATCTGAAAGTTTCAGCAAGTGTGCCTGGGGAGAAGAGCATGGAGAAATTACTTCTAGTGCATAGACCACACAATATATTTAAAACATCCATAAATAATGGCTTGAAGTACTTTAATTATCATTTATGATTCTTAATATTACTTATTTCCTGGTGCCTTCTTCAATCTTCTGCTTTCTAAGACAAGTACTTTCTTCCAGTGTGAACCTCACTTACTAGCTCTGGGACCAATATTTGGCCATTAAGTTCTAAAAGATTAGAAATATTTTATATGAGTGAATTTCCCTTCAAGAAAGAAAGAACTCTCAATCAATAAGAAACCTGGAAGGAGTTACATAGCAGGCCTGTGTGTTAACCAGAAACAGACTTCAGAAGTCTTACAGCTGCTTGTATACATGGGATTACTTTATGAGCAGCAGTAATTTTTATTCACAGAGGTTACTTCCCAATAGACAAATGAATTAAAGAAAATTGCATTCTATTCACTATTCTTCTTCCACTATTGAAGTCAAGAAATTCCATCTTTATCTGCTGAAATATTTCCAAAATAATTTAAAAAAACCTCAAAAAACTCAAACAGTATTAACATTCAAACCTCAAATTTTTTTTTTCTTAACGTCCTGACCCCATACAGAGTCTGATTTAAAGTAAACTAAATACGTAAGAAATAACTATAATAAGTCTTCAACCATCAAGTAATGTTTAAAAAAAATCAGGAATTAAATATTTTCATTTGATTGTTTTCATGAGAACTTAAGATTTGTATCATGGGAGAACCAAACCACAAATGTGTGCACTGGGAAGTATTTCCAAAGTCAGGGATAGTATAATCTAAACAACAGGGCACAACCATTTAGGACTGTCTGTAAGTCCCAAGAGTGAAGTTATTTAAAAATAAATTTTCCTCAGTGCACCTTCTGGATTTTTTCCTCATTTAAAAGAAAATAAAAATAAAATTGTTCTTAGAACCTATTTGCTCCTACAACATTACTCATGTTCTTTACAAACAAATTATTTTGGATACACTTACTATAGTATTTTTAATGCTTTTAAAGTCTTGGACATTGAGGGGGGGGGGCTTATTTATTAAAATCAGAGTAAATTTTATGAGTTTTAAAAGTTAATATGTTGTTCCTAAAAACAGCATGAGAGTGTTATAATGAAGATTTTTATCATTCAAAAATATAGTTTCATCTTCAAAAAATCTATGTGTGATAAGAATCAAGTAATAAAGAACTTGGCTTTTTAGAATTTTTTGTATGTCTCCTTTAGCATACATCCACAGTCAGGTACATATTGACTAGGTTTTAGCACAGCCTTTATTGTGCAGTAACACTTTCTATAGATGCAAAAAATTATTTTACACATATTTTATCATGTTCCAATTTCCTATACAGGAAAACAAAACAAATACAAGAGTTCCTAAGCAATATTTTCTCAGGTTTAAAGTGTCCCTCATCACAGACAGAGGATGATGACCATCAGCAGACATGAGGATGGAGCATTTCTACATTTGGCAAGCAGCAAGAGTATTCAGTCTCTAGGTGTTTCATTACTGGTATCCATAAAATCTGAGGAGAGCATGAAAGGTAGAAGAGAAAAACACAAGAAAGGCAAGACAAAGGTGCTTATTATGATCACTAATTTTTTGCTACTTTTCTACACATCAGAGACTGCACAAGAAAATGTGTACCAGAACCTACAAAAAGGGAAAAAAAAATAAAATCAGGCATAGGTCTGTGGGAGATGAGGCCTCTCAGTGCTGCACAGCTCTAGGCTGTACAAGGCACCTCAGCTTGGCGGTTCTCTCCTGGGAAGTGGAAAGGCCATGACCACCTCTGAAACCACAGATAATTGCTGGAATACACAGATGGGGAGTTGCATCTTACAGATATTTCCTCCTAGAGAACTATTACAGCCACCCAATATATTAACTTGGTGCTCAAAATGACCAGACACCCAAAACAATTTTCTGTTTGGTTTCTCAAAGGGAACACTGTTTTGGAATTTCCAAGAGTCTCTTCCAAACCTTGGCCTCAGTCTTAGTCCCAAAGTCCATTCTCCACTCATAAGCCATTTCTAACATGAAGAATATTACCAAGGATTTCTCTTCTGACCAGCTGCAAACGCAAACTGAATAAAATGAAGATTTTTTTTTTTTTCATAATGCCTAATCTAAAACATACTTTCACATCAAGCCTCCAGTTGGACTCTGTGCTACCTGTACTTTCTTAAGCCAAATTATAAACCACTTTCTGCAGCTATATTTCATGTCACTTGGTATCAGCCTGCAGCTAAGAAACCTTCCTGATCCTTCTCTGCAAAGCAAGACATTTTAATGAACTGATATCTCATCATGTCTAAAGGGGGATATCAGAAACTGTCTTAAGCTCCTGTCTTCTTGGCTATAAGCCTACTTTTTTAAGCTTGAAAACTTGGCTTCATTAAGTACAGTCCAACATTGCTTTAACTTCCTACCTAGATCATTTAAGAGATTTCCATGAAAATAAGTTAATAAATGAAGAAGAAATTTGCAGCAAAACTTACACAATGAATACAAAATTTTCCCTTTGTGTACAGCTTCACGGGGAAGCCCTTACTTACATATTGCTTGCAAATAATTTGAAATGGAAAAATTTCCCCTGTGAGGGCTAATTGATTATTTGAGTACCTTACTGTATACAAGACAGGAATAGGCTGCTTTATTTAAAATTAGTAGGCTTAGTGAAGATACTTCAAATACCGTGAAGGTGTTTTGAATAGAAAGCACAAAAATAATTTTAGTTTTAGACTCTTCCTTCATCTAGACTCAGTTGTAATAAGCAGTCATCAATAAAATGCATTTCAGAACCTATTGTTTTCTACAGCTTTTAAGAGTCCCTTTATTTTCCACAGAGAAAATGGACTATCACAATGGGCACAAACAAGATCTCCTATAAAGCTAAAGCCCAGGTATTAAACATGGAGTTTTTCAGTAAATACCATTAAATCCAGCAGCTTATATCAAACACCTCTCAACTACAAGTGCAGGAAACAATCAGGTAAAGTTAAAAAAGAAAACTGAAGAACTCTGGCAAGGTACAGTAAAAACTGTTTTGCTCATTGTACATGATGAGAAAAGCCTAATTCACTTGAGACTCAGGCTGAAAAAAAGGTGATTTTTTTTTTTCTCCTTTGGTGGACATGAAGCAGAGCTCTTTGCAAAAAGCTTATGAAGATGGTTCCCCCTGTACTCAGGAGAGAAACAACCCTAATTGTGCCCTAGAGTTTCTCTCCAGCTGCTTTGGAAGAGATGAATCCTGCCCTTAGTGGCTATTAAGCACGAGCCCTTCCTCCAGTGGAGTGACCTGGACCTGGAGCAGCCCAGCCTCCTGTTGTGAGCTGCGGGGCACAAAGAACATACCAAACTCCTAACTCTGCTCCAAAAACAAAAAGCAAGGCTGAATTCAGTGATTAAAGCCAAGGGTGATGTACGAGGAGGAGTCAGGTCTCTGGCTGTAGTTACCACAGTAATATAAAACTGCAGCAGTGTCCCATATACGCTGCTGTAGTCTTGCAAATAATTTTCCATGCTAGGAACAAGAATTTAGGCACATTAAACCTTTTCTGTGATATATATATATATATAAAATCTTCCTTATTATACATATTTGAATGGAAAGGCAGCAAATGTAACATGCAATCCCACATGACATGAATTACAGTCCTGTCATGCAAAAATCTCTTATCAGCACCACATGGAAGATCATCAGAGCCATTTCTTAAAATCGTTAAAAGATTCTTAAAAAAAATCTTTAAATCTTTTTTTTTTTTTTTTTTTTAAATTTTGTACATCAGCCATCACCATGGACTGATGGGGATTTCCAAGACAGGTCCTCAAATCCCAGTCTCTCTCACTGTTGTTGGAGTTATTTCTGTGAGGACTGATGGCAGCACAAGACTGCATTTTGCCCTCTTGTCTATTGTGTGTATATAGACTACCTCCATCTGGTACAGAAATTAGAGTATAAATGTTATTAACTGAAGTGCAGCAAGGTGACTGTGAACAAGACTCCAGTGGTTTAAGTATCAAAGTCTGCCACTGCTGAATGTGATCTGACCCTATGATAAAAGAGGCCTTGGTTCCTTCTGGGGTATGGAGTTCAGCAGTTTTTCATATCACAGCTTCTACTCTTTCCCAGAGCACAGATTTTTAAACAAAGGAAACACTACAATCTGATATTGTGCTTATCACTAGTAATATCCCTTTGATAAGCACATTGTCCTTGAAACCAAGTAAAAAGTTGAATATTAGAGAATTTATGATATTGTCTGCTGTAACACAAGATTTTAAACCATAGAAGTGCAGTTTCAAAAACTAGGAAGGAATTTTACTTAGGCAAAGATCATAAGTGCTTCATTTGCCTCAAAACATTCAAAGTTCAAGTAGAATTGAATTGAGAGCTATAAGAGAACTGTCAATGAAAACCAGCAAGGGAAAAGCAGATAGAAGAAAATTACTGTGCATATTCTAACTTGTAGTACAGATGCCCATGAATAAAAACCCTTTTAAGGCAGTTGTTACATAAAAATAGTGCTACTTCAAGATGTCACAATTGGTTTTGCTGGAGTGCACTCAAGACAATTTATCAGTATGTTCTCCTATATTCCACTCTTCTTGCAAATTCTTCAGCATTTTGACTAAAGGAAACAACAGGAATGAAAAAACACAAACACAACTGCATATAAATTATGAAGAAAATAAATAATTTTGGGGGAAAAAAAAAAGTAATATTCTAGAGTGATTTAGATATTCAGGGTCACACGGTAAAAATCCACAGCCATGAAATCTGGGTGTAATTGAGCTTATCCAAATCAGCTTGGGAGAAAAAGCAAAAGTCAAACAGGACTCCAAAAAAGTCTGTTTAAAAAAGAAATGTCTACTGCATACATTATGGTAATCCTTCACACAATGTGTGATCTTCTATTCTCCTATCAGATGCAGAGGATAATTATTTATTCAGACAAGGAACAATGCACAATTGCTAAAAAAAGACAAATATTTAACTTCTCAGCCCCTTGCATATAAACCTGCCTATCAGGTTGTATCCTTGATTTAGAACAAGATCAACTTGCTTTAGGTTCTGCTCAACCCACGCTAAAATTACTTGATAATAAGGCAGTAATTTGTTTGCCTGTTCAGCATTTTAAGAGAGATTAATCTGCTAGTGACATTTAATGGAAATTAAATCACAGGCATATTACAGGATAATTGGGAAGCATCAAAGGAATTGCTCAACTATAGTCATACACATCCTGTTCTTCAAAATTACAGTACCAGAGACTCGTCAGAGTTTCTTTAAATTTCTCTGTGAGGAGAATGCAGCAGAATTTAGTGCCTAAAAGCTATACCAGTAAGTGACTATTGAAGACCAAAATGCAGAACACAGCTGACAGCTGCAGAGGGAAGTGGGCAGTGTGTCCATCCTGCTGCAGAGGGGTGGGGAGCACAGCCAAGGACAGGCACATTCTGCACGGACACCACACTGCTGTTGAACCCTTGGCGTTTTCATCCTGCCTCAAGGACATTCCAGGTTTTTTTTCAGTTATTTAAATGGTTAAATGTTTTAGTTTCTGTTGCAATAAAACTTGATCTGTTAGTGTTTGAAAGCGTTTTGGTCAATCTCAGGGCTGCTTCACCAACACAGGCTTCTGCGCAGTTGTTAACTCTTTCAAAACAGCAGTCTGCCTTTGCAAACCCAAAATCTATGTAATATACACTACTGATACTTTTATCTCCTTCACATCTTCAGATAAACAGACCCTTCTGAAATTTCAGTTGAAAGAGACACAAAAGACTACGTATTTAATTACCCACCTCCTGAAAATGATTTGCAGTCTTCTCAAAACACAGAAACTTGATACAGCCCTCTTTGATACCCTTGATTATTAACAGAGAGCAGTTCTCAATCCTGATTAAATAATGAAACAAATCTGAGACAAGTCTGAGACAAACTTGAAAACACAGTGAATCTCAGGTACGTGAAAATCTTCCAGCAATTGTTTGGTCCCATGTTACACTTGCACATCATTGTTTTAAGACCTTTATAATAATAATAAAAAAAATATTGAAGTAGAACTAGCTGACTTGCAGTCAAGAGAGAATAATAATAGCCTGAAGGGAGAATGATAGTAAACTGTACAAAGTAAAGAATACTGCAAACTTTTTCATGCAAGTTAAATACTTGAGAGGAGAAAGGTGGGGCAGAAGGCAGGACTACTCCTCTGCATGTGTGAGGCCTGACTGCAGGCAGAAACAGCTGCTGTCTGGGTAGAGCCTCCTCTGATGGTGGTACCCAAGCAAGCCAGACTTGTGACTCTTAGATAAGATGGATAAAACATAGATGAGCCTGCACAGCCCAGTTAGAACAGGTGGTGAAGTTTCTTGTGTTCTCTTGTAAGGTGAACTAGCACTGATTCTTCTCCTTTATGGATCAGTATCTTTATCCTGCTGTAAATAACAACTTGTCCCCCAAACCACACATCCAGGCAATATCTGAACTTCAGTAAGAATAACAAAAAACACAACTAAGAAAACACCAACAGATATCAATGTATTTCATTTTAAATAGAATGAGATCTGGAAATTTCCTTCCATTCATTTGCCTATTAGCAGCATAGCACCAGCTACAAACTGGAGTGAGCACAACAAGTCTTGCTTGGACCTCATCTCAATGCAAGCAGGACACCCATGAACCACCATCAGCTTGCACACCATATGCACAAGGAGGGTGGTTACAGGTCAGGAATGCTGTGCATTGGCAAGATTGTGTGGGAAAACACATATGGCACCTGCTGACACCCTACAGGCACTTTCCAATATCTTAGTCCTTCGAGAGCACTACATAAACAAGTGAAATTCCTCATTCTGAGGTTTGCAGTGGCAGATTGCCGTGCCCACATGGTGCCTCACTCAGGCCAGCATGGCTCCATGCAGGTGCAGCTGTCCTTGTGCACGTAGTAAACTGCAGGCTCAGAGCTCACACTTACTCCTATAAAACAGAAATAAAATCAAAGACACAAAAAGAGGAAAAAGAAACTGCTTGACGCTTTCCCCGCACTCTAAATAAATGAATTTTCTGGAGAGAAATAACAGAACTGATGCTGGTTCAATTTGTATTTCTCTCTGGATAGATGCCTGAGGAAATGTCTCCCCAGAGTAGCTTGAAAAAGGCAGCAGCACATATTTTTTCTTGCAAACCAAGGATATTGGAGCAATGGTAATCTAGTCAGAGTAAACTATAAAGAAGTATGATTCACTACTGCTGAATCTATTTTGACTTCTTTATGTATACATGGATCCTTACAAAGAAAAGATCTTGGCTGCAATGTGCCTGGCTTTGTCAGGTCCTCCGAGTTTGGCTCGGGGAATGCGTGGGAGTGGCACAAAGCAGACAGCTGTTCCTATAATCTTTGCTAACCTCCTGTTTCGTAACTGCTAGGTCACATTATACAGAAAGCACATTGTAAGTGTTACCTTTCAAAGCAGCTCTGCCTGTACAGTTGTTGCTATAAGGACACTCTACACTGGCACAAAACAGACAAAGCAGAGCTTCTGCAGTCTGAAGAAGAAAGAAAATGGGTCAGAACCTCTGTCTCCTCTCACACTCTTAGAAAATACAAGTCCCATTTTAGCCACCTGAATTCTCAGTTCTGAGGCTGGGAGTCACAGACTGTAGACTCATTAAAGCAAAGTGTTTCAGTATGCTGCTCACTTTGAATGATGCCAGTTCATCACCTTGGCATTGATTCAGAAGCCCCTTCCCATGAGCCAGCAAAGACTCACAGAACTTATTTCATCAGTTTTCGCATTTAATTACTTAGTCTCATTTGCTGCTTTGGTGTTTGAGAAACCTCAGGAGACAGCAAAGCTTAGTGTCATGACAGAAGCCATTTTCAAAGCAAGATTATATCCATCCTCACCACCACCCCCCCTTTTTTTTTCTTCCAATTGCATACAATTGCCAGTTTCTAAAAGTGAGGAAAAAAAAAGAAAAAAAAGAAAAGAAACCAGCAAAAAGCAGCAGCAGCCAGGCACATGTCACTGTGATATCAGGGATGCAGCATCATTGTTCTCATACACTCCCTCACATTCTCATGTGGATTTCCAATGCAGGCAGATCTTCAAAACAGTTTTTCTCAAACAACATCTATCTTTTGACAGAGATAGCAGGGCTCTTAGATGGCAAGTTAAGCAGCAAACTTTGCAGCCACTTCCACATTTCATCTTTAGAGCAGATATGCAACCAGACATTTTCCTATCACATTTGAAGTTAATATACTGGGGAATTTATTCTTTTCCCACTCCAACACATACATATACATACAGATAGTGCAGGGAATGCCAGGGCAGAGCATGACTCCACTGTCGTGGCTTCACAAGACAAGAGCAGCTCAGAAAGACCATATACAATTCTCTTGCCAATTTGTATATTAACTATATATTGCACAAACGAAGTAGATTTAGAAGTTTTTGCTTCACTGGGTATTTTAACAGCCAGAATAACACTTGTGGATTAGGAGACAGTTCAGACAGGCTTAGCTGCAGCAGTAGGGCAGAGCACAGACCACAGACCTGCGTGCTGCCTCCACAAGCATTCCTTTCTCCTTGCCTGAAGAGTAATCCGTCATGAAAGCTTGTTTGATTTCCATAATAGAAAACAGTTCAAGAATATAGCAACATATTTTCCAGTCCCTCGGTTGAAACTGAGCATTTTCTAGTCTAAAAAAAGTTGTCGGAGCATTTGGTGAGAAAGTCTGCTAAGCCCATTGTTTGGGGACTACTTTCAAGCCCCTGTTCTTCAATTTCCTGAGTCGTGCTTGAAGCAGCAGGTTGTAATCGCTTCCATACTTCACAATATTTTAAATATGCCTATTTCAATCTACAGTCATAAAAAAAAGAAGACAAAAACAGTGAAGTACAGCAAGTTTGATTTTCTAACCATTAGCCATTTTACAAACAATATGGAAAGGGTATGACCCGCAACAGCTTTTTTTTTTCCCCCCAACTCCTTTTTAATAAAGTTTTATATAACAAATACAAAACATTTGAAAGATTACAGTGTTTAAGATGTCTTTTCTGTTACATATTTATTGAACAAGAAGACTGGTAAAAGCCATATTTTCTTATTTTTTACCCTCCCAGAAGCTTTCTCCAAGTAAAGAAAAAGGCTTGCTGCTATTTTGTTTCCCCTTCTGGAATTAGTTCATTTATGAGCTAAAGATGCAGAAGAGTATCAAATCATCCACTAAAGCTCCGTGCTCAAGAGGAAGAGAAACAAAAGCTTTACTGTGTCTATGATTCTTCCTTCCTTCCAGACCAAAAGCTTCTGAAGGTATTTTTGTTTTATACTAAGGGATCAAAAAAAGTCAACCATAGGTTTCATCTATTAGTGTCTTCTAGAGAAAAAAGCTAGTCTAGATTTATACAGAAATGTACAAGGTGTCAGCAAAAACTATTGCAACACTCTTAAGAAAGTAGGAGTATTTTGAAGACATGAACTACCTACAAGCAAACCTAAGAGTGCTCCTGTACACACTCATCTTTGAGAATTTGGAGTAAATTATCAAAATCTTTAGGTAAGTCAAATAACACTTAAAACAATTCTAGTTAAGAGCCTTTGGACTGAATTTTGAACACAATTTACAGCACAAAACTAAAAGACTTTGAACATATTCTGAAGTAGTACAAGTGCAATTACATTTTATAGTGACTCAGTTAAAACTTCTTTCTCCATGAAAACCTGCATAAATAGGGTGTACTGTGTTTCTAATACTCAGAGAAACCAGCTTCGAGAACCTCACTCATCTGTTATATTGGTCTGCCATCTGTAGGCCACTGAGAAAATTCTTTCCTCCTTTTAGATTGCTTTGTTCGTTGCTCTGCATTGTTGAGTAGATAGTACTCAGAAGCATTACCATCCGTAGCACACTGTACACATCATAAAAAGCTGATTTTCAAATCATTCCAGATACTTGATCATCACTAGGCACTTAACACTTCCCACCCAAGAAACCTCAAGATACAGTTAGACTGCTAGCCTCAGCTTTAAGAGAAATCAGGATTATTAAAGTATGAACTAGAGCCTCAGGAATGGCCATTTATGTCTTCTCAGCCCCATGTCTTCAAGTGTCTTATCTTTGTTATGCTGAATAGTACTTTTATTACATATGTGTGTTCACATATATATATGAAAACATATTCTTGCATCCCACATGATTTCCCTGTGGGTTTCTTCCAAGTGTCACACAGAATATTTTTGAGAGATGCCACAAATAAAATAAAAAAATCCAACAGCCCTCTGATGCAAAATACTCTCTCTCTTTTTGAATGTCCTCAGTCAACCTCAGCTGCAATTAGATGTGAGTGCTCAGATTCTGCAGGAAACAGGAACTGCTGTGTCTGCATGTCATGCTCACAGATGTCAGTTAGACTGCTGGGTAGGAACAAGTGCTCCCTCAGAGATTATTCCCTTTCTATCTGCTAGGATAGACGATTAAAAAAAAAAAAAAGAAAAAAAAAAAGCCTTTCAGAAGAGTTGAGACAAGGTATAGGTAGAAGGCTCAGTGCCAGAATCTCCCAGATTTGGGCAGGTTGTCTAGCACCTTCCAGGGTGTAAATTAAAATTATGGTCCACTGGGATTTTTGTGTATCACACCAGCACAGACACACAAAAATTCTCCTTAGACTCACGTGTTCTGCACTGCAGTGACAAGCTATTTAAGGATAAATTACTTGGAGGAACTTTTCTTCCATATTTCACAGCCTTTCTGGAATGAAAGGCAAAGGACTCTTTGGGTTTACAAATTGGCGAGCAGTTTCATGCAATATGCATCAGTGATAATCAGCAAATTGTAATGATCACGGCTCCAGCGCTGCAGAAACTGGATACAGAGTTACAATCTGTAAAATCGGAAACTCTTAACAAGTCTGTGATACTGATGAAGCAAGAGATGATCTTTCTGCTCAGAAATTTCAGACCACTGAAATCCACTCTACGCAGGCTTGCCAAGTTTCACACAGCAAAGAACATCTGCACTGCACCATATCTCATTGATCTGTGTGCAGAAATGTCCTGGCTAGAGCTGAGCAGCTGAATCACCAGGGATACAGAAGCAGCTGAGAAGTCCCTGCTCAGACCAGTTCCAGTGGGATTAGGCTCCTTCCACAGCTCTGGCCTCTGAAACTGCACAGCACTGACGCATCAGCATGCACTTGGAACAGCTTATATTTCCAACACTCGGGGTTTTTTCCATATAATGTGCTTCTACTGCCTCTTTGTGTGCATCTACAGCTGGTGGATGTGGTCAGCACAGCTGGAATTTGTGCCCAAGTCTGAAAAGTGTCAACTATTATAAAGGAGCAAGGGGGGTAAAAATCCCTATACACAAACCTTCCAAAAATTACACCCTACTTTGTGATACCCCACATGTATCTCTTCACATAATAGACTGCATTTTTTTGAAACATAGCTGTATGTTGTTGAAAATCTAGACCATCATCTATTATTCCAGTCTTTACTCCCTAAAATTTAAAGGTGAAATACTTAGTTAGATCACCTACTTCAAAGCAAACTGTAATTTTTACTTTCTGAAAGCTGCATTTAACTCCTCATCCAGAAATGCGCTTTAAACACAAGGCATAGAAATGATAAGCCATACTAATTTATAGTTAGGAAAAAAAAAAAAAAATCAGAAGAAAACCCTACCAAACTTAATGTCACCAATATTGTGTGCTCAGTTCTGCCTTGGATGGCAGAAGATGGAATTTTATCTCACTTCTTTTAAAAGAGCACAAGAGGAGTTTTCCCACACTTCCAAAAATCAAAGCAGTGCCCCAGAGGAAGGAAAAATTGGGTCAATATTCTTGCAGCACATCCTAAAGTGCAATTTCTAGGGATTACCACCATCATTAGCAGAAGCAAGTGCAGACAGCCTGCATCTATCAAATGGGCTTCCTCATTCTTTAGGGCTTATTATTTATCAAGAAAAAACAAATACCAATAGCTCCCCAAACCCATCTGTGCACCTTAGATGCAAGATGGATCAAATTCCAAATTACTTTAGAAAATCCTATCATATTGGCATGGTCACAAAAAAAGACAAGTAAATACTATAATGAGGATTTACCAGCAAATGATATCAAAGAGTCAAGTACCCTCTTTTCAGACAGGTATCCAAAAAACTTTCTACACTTCAATACAGAATTGATGCTTCCCTTGATTTATCATTATCCCATACATGGTGATCAGCTCTAGAGGTACTTACTCAGACAGGATCATTTTTTTATTAAATATTCTCAAGGCTTTGTTTCTTTTCCTCCTCTGTGTACTCCTAAAGATATTTTTTACAGGACTCTTGTTAGTTTCCAGCCTCCAAACTCTCCTTTGGAAGGGAATTCTACAGTGCAACTGCTTCTGGTAGCAGAAGCAGATACCTCCATGCACAAAATGAATAAATAAATAAACTTAAAAAAAATCTCCTCCTCTCTTCCACCTGTTCCTACCCCTCAAAACCCCAAAATTAAAAATCCATCACAGGCCCTCATTGTTGCCTAATTTCTTCTGGACCTTAGACTGGAGGATTGCACTGTGCAGGCAACTGAGCACTTTGGCTCAGACCACCAGACAGGTTTTTTCAATCTGAATCCTAAATTGCCTCAGGAACAAAGAGTGTTTCAAAACAGACTGCCATAGCCAAAAACACAAATTTAGCCCTAATGTGGAGAAATGTTAAATCCAGAGGAGGATTTTCTATTGTGCAGAGCACAGCTGTGGGCTGAAGAGTCCCACAACAAGACACAGCATGTGTGCAATCCACAGCTCCAGCATGAACGTGGCTCATGTCCTGGGCAGTGACCAAAAATTCCTGGTGCCTACCACATGATTATAGCTGTCAGAAATCCCAAGCTGAACAGGAGAAAATCTGGGTCTGGAAACCTGGACTGTCACTCAGAACTTGAGACAATGAGGTATGTTTCTAATCATTCCACTTTTCAAATACTTGTTTTCCTGTAGAAGCCTGCCTGTGGCAAATAAATTGGAAACAAATCTGAAAGTCATATCATTGCACACCTGTGAGCTAAGTGAGCCTCTGCAAGTCTATTCTCACAGCTTGAAAACTGAGAGCACATAAACCTGCTGTGATCTCAGGTGAGATGAGGTGATCTCTGATGAAGGACCAATTGGATTATTATAAACAACTACCACTTAAGATTAGGCCTTTCCCTAAAACACCACCATAAATACAAATTATGGGTTCAGTGTGGCAATATCTGGGCAAATACTCCGTGGTTTGTAGCCCAGTGAAAGTTAGGCTACATTTTCTGATTATTTTTTGGAAGTAAAAACCATTCTATAATTACTTCTGTATTTAAATATATTTATACACACACACAGACTTGCTGGTCAATACAGACGTCCTAATTAGGAGCAACTTCTTGATTAGATGGAAGACAAGAGCAATACTAACTTTGTGAAGAGGACAAAAAAAGATTGTCCAAATTTTCATGATTTCTCTTGCCTCCAAACTGACAGACCCCAATATATTCCAATACTTGACTGTTCCAGCTGTGAAAACAAACTTTTCAAAGTTCTCAAACAGCAGGCTTTCACATTTCTGGGAAATGAAACACTACTAGTTGTTTTATTTATGGTATCTTTGCTTTATGACAGTTAATGAGCTGTAATTTTATAAAAGAGAACAAAAACAATACTTCATGCCATCACAAATAGCCATCAGCATTATTTATTACAGATGTTTTAATCTATTGTGGTAATAATGAAACATTCATTGTTTTGCTACCCTGAACTATCTGTGAGAAATTTAAAATGACAAAAGCTCACCCTCCCTTTCCCCCCTGAAGCTTTTGCTCCTTTCCAGAAGGTTCTGTTGTGGAAAGGATAATGACGTGCTTGGTAAAAAACAACATAGTGGAGGAAACAGCCAATGTACAAAAATAGTTTCCTGATGAAGTCTAACCAATGCCTTCTGCAGAATGCAACTGTTTGGTAGACAAACAGGACATTACATTTGTGATTAAAATACATTAAATCCTCAACTGCATGATATTAATGTAAAAAAGTTTCACAGTATTCAGTCAGTGCTTTTAGTATTGTAGCTTGAACATTTCAAGGATGAAAACCATCAATTCAGATGCATCCACCTCTGTTCTGACTAGGAACTCCCATGGCTGTTCAGTGATCTTATCAAGGCCAAGGAGACAGGTTCATGCATGCACAAAAGCACCTTCCAGAAAACACCATGCTAACAGAGAACAATTCCCCAGACATCAGCTTTGCACTGGAACCTGCTTGGAGAGTTTTGGTTTCCAAAGAGCAGTGCTGGAGCTGCACAAAGGCAGCTCCTTCATGGTGATTCCTTGGCTTCCTATCTGCTAAGCAATGATAGAAATCTGGGATGATTTTACCACTTGAGCTGCCTCTACTTTCACTCAAAATCATCAAGGGCAAAAAACCCCAAACAAAACCAGCCAAGTCCCCAAAGACTTGCAGAACCAAGTTTTTGGATTGTGTTCCAGTGAGCATTCCTCATCATTCCCCCTATTCCTCAGTTAGCTCAAATGTTGACTAATGCAGCCCCACTTGCCTGGTAAAACAAGTAGACAAGTTAATTTATAGCAGGTTTAGCATCTGTCAGGCAAGTAACAAGACAATCATTCACAAGGCTCTCTACCTAAAACACAGGCAATTACTCAGCCGTCTGGAAAAGACAAAAGAAAAACTGAGAAATTTTGTGTGGTGAGCTCAGGTTCCAGTGGTTGATTTTCTGCAATAACATGAAGGAGCAGGGAGCCCAGCTTCCACAGCTCTCCAGTGTTTGCCAGCACTGTAGTTTCACTTGAAGTCAAGTTTAATCACAGATGAGAGAGGGAGCCACAGAAAATGGAGATGTGCTGGGGAAGAATACCCACGGCCTAGTTGAAGCTGTCTAGATACCATCATTACATATTTATTAATAATAAATATTATTTATTATACTAATATTATAATTTATAATATAATTTCTTGTTATAATTCATGCATAAGGAAATGAATAATTTTCATATCACAGCTAAAACTTAACTCTACAAAGATTACTGCAATAATTACTTATTCCAGTTTCCCTGAAAATTACCCCAATATTCCAGCTGCAAGGATGCAACACTCACAGGATGCAAAAGCTTACACCCAGCTCCTTGCTCAAAGGAGCTCCCAGCAAGGAGCAGCTCCTTGACCATGTGCCCCAGACCTGTCTTGTACCTGTGGATCTTAGCCAGAGTGACTGAAGTTTGAGATGAAGCACAATCCTCCACACCTACATTCCTGCCCTAATCCTTCATTTCCTCTGCCCTTACCAACCAGACAGATCTTGCTCTTCATCACAGCTCATCAGAAAGAGTCTTAAACACCCAAAGAATTCACTTGCCATTCATTATGGAAAGAAAAATCAAGTCTTGTGAAGGAAGGCTGCTGGCATCAAAAGATCACATTACCTTAAAAAGTGTTGCTTTTTTCTCTTAGCTTCTACAGCAACTACAGATAGAATTTAACTGTGAATCCTGCTCTTATAAAATGACAATTAAGCCCAGTATTGTTGTAGTTGGACTGCATTTCCAAGGATTTCAGGTACTATTTCACCTACTTTCACCCCAGCCTTGAGAAGGTAGCATCTCAGAATAGCCTGGCCTATTCTTCCAAGTGGATTAAAAGCCACAATCACCTAGCAACTTCCATTGCTGTACTTTCCTTGTTTAAGCCAAGTCTCAGGTATGTTCTCACTGTTATCTACCTTCACAACAGCCAGATCTCCATAGCTCTCAGTTTCCCCTTTGAATAGCTCAGATGCTATCTGATGCAGAAATACTTGGCCTCTTTTGTTTCAGGTTCCACAAAACTAATTTAAAAACTTAGTAATATTCATGTTGCAACAGAGATCTGGGCCTTGATGTTTGATTTACAGCTTCCTAGAGTTTGTTTGCCTGAGCCAAGAGATCCTTAAACAGTTGATTTGCAGAGAGATCTTTCACAGACAGTTTCCAATAGGGATGCTTTCAAATGGAAAACTGACTTTTATCATCAGTGGAAGAAGATTCCATCCCAGAGCCAGATGAGAGTTAATTGCATTGCTAATGGGATAAAAAGACTAACATTCAAAAATGACCTCAAAGCAACCACAGTGGTGCAGAATATATAAACAGCACACATTGCCCCTTTTACTTGAGGCAAAACTAGCCACGTTTCCTAGTGTTAGGAGTAGCAAGTCTAACTTGGTTAATTTACCTTAAGCCAAAGAACCTGTGTTCTTACAGGTGAACTAATGCCAGAGAGCAAGAACACCAAATACTTAGGTTTAATAAAGGCTTTTCATACGTGTGAATACTCAGAGAATGTTGGTATATTAAAGGCAGAGATTTAGAAATAGCCAGGGAGAAAGTTCTGACAGTGTTGGAGATATTTCAGAATTAAAGTGCACTGATCCTTGTAGGTATACTGTGATTTGCTCTGCAAGGTGTAAAGAAATATTATTTAAGTGCTATAATTTTGACTTCCGGTGCCCAAACCCTTAGCTAAACAAATGCACTACAAAGCCATCGTTGCATGCAAAAAAACTGCTACAGCAACAGGAAAATAAACAATCAGTAAGACAGGTGGTCATTCTGCCACATGACTTGCAGAACAATAAGACTGCAGTGAATTCAATATCATCATAAACAGAAAGTGATGAAGGATGAAGGTTTAGTCATGAGTAAGTGTCCCTTGGAAGTAGGAGGGTCAATCTCATACTTCACAAAACTCTGATAACTATTTGGAGATGCTTTTTGAGACAGTAGATTTTGACATGACAAACAAACCAAAGAATGCCAAATAGAATGCACCATCAGGCAATCCTAAATTGCTGTTAGAAGAGGTAATTGCCAAAGAGATCCTTAGAAATCTTTATGTCAAATTTCACACCCAAACCAATTACCTGCAAACTTGCTGCTTTCAGCTGGAAAACAGCAAAGCTGAAAAACCAGCAGTTTTGGGGAACCACTCCCTTGAACTTTTATAAATGTTTTCCTAGGAAGGATAATGGAGGATTTTCCAGTACAGCAAGGATTGCTGTTCCCATAACTTCACAACATGAGCAGCCTAATACACCATGCATTATCCTTTAAGAACTTTCAGTATAACTATTCATAGCATTTATATAGCATGTAAAAATGATTGGGAAAACACTACAGACAATGAAGCAAAATATAATTATGATTTACCCACCCAAAGATTAAAGGCAAGATACAACTTTGACTGTTCCTCATTGAACTGTATATAACTTATTTAGCTGACAGGGCCCCAGTTTTATCTGTTAGATATTATAATCATCAAGTTCACCTCAATCTCTTGTAATCAAAGAGTTGTTTTCCTTTTCAGCAATCTTAATCACTTCAATGATACCAGTAAGCCTCAAAGTCTGTTAGATACCATTTTTGTAAAGTGGGGAAAGCTTTGTAAAGACTCACTTTGATATTCTGGACCCAGTAACAGCAAAAGTTTTGGCTCTAAGTTCACAAGATCAAAACTAGATTATGCCATGTGCTGTGTTAGGTCTCACCACACCTAAAGCAACCAAAGTAAGACAGCTGTAAAAAGATCCCAAAACAACCAAGAAACCAGCTAAAACCAGCCCACAAGGTAAGCTTTAACCACAGAAGTCTCAACACAGAGAAAATGATTAAAGACCAACAATGAATAAAAGAAGCAGTTATTTTAGCTTTGTCTACCCATAACAATTTAAGCTGCCAACTCAGGGCAAAACAATGCTATTATTTCCTCAGAGAAAGCTACCTGGGCAACCTACTCCCACTTCAGTATTTTCATCTCCCTGCAAAGAGCCATGCACTATGATTTCCTCCTTCTCACACTGTTTCATCTGCTTCCTAGTAAAGTTCAGCAGTAATCTCTCCAGACTGGATTACAAATATCCACCAGCTAATCATCATCACTTGGGTTACAATACTTAAAAAAATCCCAAAACCTGCTCAAGACCAAACCAAGCTCAACTTAAATTCATAGCAAAAGCCACCAGCCAAAAAACAACACATGGCACTTTCACAGCAAAAGTAAGATATACCAAACACTTACCTTTAACACCCACAACATTCTAAAGTCTTTAATTCTTCAAGACCAGGACACTGATGGGGTTCTGTCTCTGCTGCCACTCTTCTCACACAATGAGACAGCTCCACAGCTAGTATAAATCAATCTCATCATTAAATTTATTTCTGCCAGCTGAGGAAGGAGCCTCTTTTTGCTCTGTAGCTTGGAGTGCTCTTCATCAACTTTGCCATTTGTCATCTCCTATGCAGCAGCCTTAGCCCAGAAATGGTTGTGTTTCTGAGAGGCAGCCACTCTCCTTACTTTAGAAGGCACCTGACAACACATTTTCCCATCAAACTCTTGACAGTAAAGTAATTTAAATATCTGTGATGATATATATTACAGTCATTGAAATCAGATGCAAGTCTTGAGTGTGACAAGTAGGGATTTATTACTTCAGACTGAGGCTATTCTTACACTTATTTTTCTCCATAGATGGACTGGAGGTAATTCACAGGTGTGAATCAAAACACTTGGCCAATTTAATAGCAATCTCTCATTCTCATTCATAAACCCTCCACTCATTTAGAACACAGAACCCTTATAGACAGCTGCCTACCCCAAGGTCTGAAAATTCTTGAACCACTCCTTTCCCCATCACTTCTCCTTTTTGGTTTGATGATCATATGAATCCTGTTGCATATACAACCCATTTAAAAAGGGCAAGTGATGATTTAAGATCAATACCTTTTGATACTCATCCTATTAAATATTCTACTGGCATTTCCATGAGATGAGAACACACTGAGCTCTTTCCTGCAGCAGGAACCTGGAAGGGTTTTCCTCTCAGATGTTAAAAAGCAATGTCTAAATAAGTGTTCAGTATGAAGAGAGATTTACACTGCAACTTTATACTACACATGAATGACAACATTATAAAGAATTAACACAAATGGAATTTTACTACATTTTGATCATCCTTCTGAAATTCAAACTTATAACTTATGCATGCACTTTTGGCAAAGTAAAAAAAAATTCTTTGCATCTATAAGTTGATTTCAGCTCAATAGAATAACAGTTGCAGCTGATAGTTATGTACCTTGAATGGCTAAAGTCCTAGATGAAATGTTATAGTTGCTACTTGAGAATTAAAAACTGTTTTGACTTTTATAGATACATTTTACTATAAGCTTAAACTGCTGAGGCTGAGGACAAAAATAAAAACAAACTTTCTCACAGAAATGAAATTGTCTTATTGAAATAAAAGTGCCTAACATTCTCTAGCATAATTAGTCCCAAAATTTTAGAGTTGTTAACAAATATTCTTTAAGTAGTTCATAGTTCTCCTTTTAGTCTCATCTCTGAACTTTCTAACTCTCAAAGGAATTTGTTTGTCAGAAATCTATGAATACTATTGATAACAACCAAAGTTGCAGCCTGGCAAAACTGAAAAACTGTTGCCTTTTAGTGCCTTTTATTCCAAGAACTAACAACTTTTTTAGAACTTCAGTACTGAGATCTTGTTATTTTTCTGTGATGCCATTCCAAATGAAAATGAGTGTTTTTAATTAAGCAAAACTGACCTTATTCCTTCTGAATAAAAAAACTAGTTTTCTGTACTAGTAAGCACACAAGTGTGTTTCCTTTGAATAACTGGAGCAAGTGTAGTCTGGAAGATAAAATCTCCCATAGCCATATATTTCAGCAAGCACTTGTGGCCACCTAGCTGTGGAAGATACTGGTTCTGTTACTATATGAAAATATGGAAATTGTGCACTAAATACACAAAAACCAGATAGACTCAATGATCTTCAGGATCCTTTCCAACATAAATATTGATATTATTCTATGAAAATGTGATTCTTTCTCTGAACTTGGCAATTATTTCATAAGAATGTGCTGTGTGAGGGTGCAGGGATAATAATCTGACTGCACAAGTGAACTGTTAATATTAGGTATTTGCATTTTTCTGAATGGGTAAAAACACTTGAGTTACTGTAGGTTTCTTTCAGTTGCTGGAGCACAAGCTAGGAAAGGACTGAAGTGCAAATAGTTGGATAAAGCTTTTAAAAGCACAGAAATAGTACAGGATGAGCCACAGAAATTTTTCAGGCATTGGCACTGACAAAAGAGATTAAGAAAAGAGTATGTTTTGAAAGAAATCTAATTAAAGCTTATTTTATGAACACTTCCCCTCCTGAGGACTGCAGCCTGAGTCTGTAACTGCTGTGCTGAAGTATGGTAGTAACACACAGTGGCAAGCAAAGAGCTTGAACATGTCTTTATGAATATTCACAGAGCAGAAAAGTAGTTGCATGAATATGAAATCACATTCAATGTACTTGGCAGGTTTGGTGTGTTCTTTAGTAATTTATAGGTTTTGCAAATGCTAACCTTCTGAAATAGGTGTAACTCAGCTGCAAGGCACTGACATTTGGATTTCAAATACCATACCTGTAAGAATACAACATATTTTCCAAGAGCTCTACAAATAATGAGGAGCACACTGCCAGGCTGGTGCTGTGTGTACACATGTATGAGATTTGGGCTTATCCACTTGTCTTCAAAACTCTCAAAACTCTTGAGTGACTACCTATAACATTTCACTCAAAGTAAATGGTAGAATTAAGGGTCACCTCAGGCAAAGCTGGGCTCAGACTGGCTAAACTGGAGAGTTTAAGGAGATGCTTTTTGCTAAATAGAAACAAAGGTGTTTTAACAAGCTATTGCTTAAGGCAGCTCTAATATTTCTCTTCTTAATCTCAGTTGAAAGCAATAAAATCTGTTATGCTATGAAAGCTGCTGAGAAAAACAGATGCACATATCATGTCTGATATCACATCTCCAAGTTTCATGCAGATGTATTATTACTTTATTGATATTTGTCTTACTCTTGCTAAAATAGAGATGTTTAATCCTAACTGTTACCATAGCATGTTTGGAAACACACATATCCAGATCTCCTCTACCCAACTAATGAGAAGCTGCTTTCTGCTGCTTTTTATTCCAGAGCCTCATTTTGTCATACTGGGTTTATAGCTTACACTTTTCTCTGGAGAAAGTAACAATTATCCAAGTACTGAATAAATGCTTCTGGTATATGTGAGAGATATATATGCTGCTGTGCACATTTTACAAGTACTATAAATTTGTTTTCCAGCTCTGTCACAAAAGAATTCATTCCTGTTAGTAATTAATTACTTAACCATTGAGCAGGTTCTACTTGGCAGAATACTTACCATCAGAATCTACTTTTTAAAATATTTACTTCTCTAAATAAGTGATGGAGACTGCTGTGTGTAATCTTGAGCCTGATTTATTATTTGGTAATACCTTATTCTTGCTTAGTGAGTAGAATCACTGAAATGCAAACCAGGACATTTCATAAGAGCACAGAGATTCTGATTTTCTGAGGTGCTTTCAGTAGACTATTGTGTGACTGCATTCTTCAAGGTCACATGTCTATGAGATTGATCTGACTGTAAGCATTCCGTTGTTGCCTAAGAAATACACTTTATTGCATGTTTTCCCTTTGCCTGAGAATACTTTTCCTGGCAGCTTTAGATTTATGTATTCCTGGATATGTTCTTGGCTCTTAGGACATTTTCTGTTTGACTGAGGACCCCAGGCCCATAGCAAAGATATGATGTAAATAAATGTTGTTGCACTTTGAGTGGTCCAAAGGAAAACTTTACCCTAATGAGCATAATTTCCCTAGGCTCCCCTTACTGGCTCCTGCAGCAGAAACTTTCTGCTGAGAAGCTCTGGATAGCGAGGCTAAATTCAGCCATTTCAGAAACACCACCCTTATTTAGTTACTACCTTAATTGACTTATACATCTGGTCTCCTGGACTCCAAACAAAATGTTAAATCATTTGATTCTTCTGTAACCCAGAGAAAACACATTATCGTCCAGCTGAAAAAGCTGCTGAAGATTTTGCGAAGCTGCTTCAGTCCTGAAAGCATAACTTAAATTTTTGTTTTCTTGCTTATTTGTTCTTCATGAGCTGCTATCATTGTGAGAACCAGGTACTGGAAAGCATTCTTGCACAGTAGGAGACAACAAGCTGCTGTATATATAAGCACAATTATGTAGAACTATCACCAGAAACTGTGCCAAAGAAGTTTTATCAATAAAGAAATGCTTGTGTTAATTCAGAGTTACATTTGCTTTCTACCTCTGCTGCAATGTCCTCAAAAGCCCACATATGCCCAGATATTTATGGATTGCCCCTATTTCCCTGGCTGCTCATAACATATGGCAACACTGTCAGTAATCATCACAAAATGCATCGAGAGCCAAGAACACGTACGAGGGATACCCATATATAGACTTTGCACTCCATACTGACATCTCAATTTATCATTCTCTTTTTAGCAATACCATGCTCTCATGAGCAAGAATCTCATGACAAGAATCTGTAAGGATACTAATTTTCTGTGTGGCTTTTGCAAATTCTCACACACATTTTGTCTATCATTGAATTAATCCAGGAAGTAAAGACAACAAACACAGGACTATTTATAGCACCTGGCAGAGACAGGAAGAAAATTGATCAATTAATGTCTTTAGACACTACAGTTCCTATGAGGCTGCTATATTATATTTCTTGGGCTGGAGATACTTCAGAAACAAAATGCATTTGACAAAATACTATCACAAAAGGAGGCTGAATTCCAGGATAAAGTAACTCTTCAAATTGCCTTTTGAGGAGGTACTATTAAGTGACCATTGATGAGTCCTATAGTTAAATTAAAAAGTGACAATAAGTTAGAAAAGGAGAATTGGTTCATTCTGAGGGAACACATTTTCACAGAGCAGAAGGTGCTGCAGCTGCAGAGGAAAAGAGGGAGAACTTCTCAAAGAATGTGTCAAGAAACAAATCAATTGCATTTGCTGCTCTCTAGGTACAGGATGAATCTCTCAAATGTAAATATGTTATAGACCAAGGCATCCACAGCAACAGAATGATGGACAATAATTTGCACAATATGATGAAATATTGAATATGCATCAAAATTCACAGATCTAACCTTACCTGACTCACAGTTCAAGATTTTAATATTTAAGATTAAAAAAGAAGAGGTGTGAACTTTCTAATCTGAGTGGGATAAAATGCATGTCAAAGATTTGCTTTGGCACCTGCCTCATCATTTTCATATTTCTCCAACAGTTCATATGAAAAGAGTTTCTGAAATACAGCAGACACCCCTGGGAGACAATCTGACAAAACAGGCTCAAGCCTGCATCCCCCAGCACAATAGCATCATTGCTTCTCAGTCTGCAATTTCCACATTATCTGGGAGGTGCTTATGTACACAGACTATCAGATGTCCAATTAAAGCTTAAAGGTGCTGCATATAAAATGCAAACTAAAATGTTTACAGTCATTAAAAAGAAGACATTAATGTCATAGTGTTATATGAAACTAAGCAGGCCTTGCTAAAAAAAACAAACACTGCTATTCAGGGCCATGTGACTTTTAAATGAAATACTGGATATAAACCCATCAGAAGCTGGCATGTAAAACTGTTATATTCCCAGTGATCTCAAGAAAAAAGAAAAGCTAAGTCAGTGAGAGTTTATTTTCAATGAAACAAGTAGTTAAATTCTTATGTTGCTGAACACACACACAAATGGAAAACAAAACAAAAAAATCTTTATTGGTACCTGAGCATTAACAAATCACACCAACTTATGTTAAAGAAACATGAAATTGATTGTGAGAAAAATATTGTCTTTGGATACTGTTGGAAAGGCGCAACTGGTGTTAAGAAAGGAAAAGGTTATATTTGTAAAACTTTATTGAAAGGACTAGAAACAGCAAAAATAATTGGAATATGTATTTATTAGTTTCTTTGTTTTTTGGAGGTTTGTTTTCTTAAGGAAGACTGTGTATTGGATAGAGTAAGTTAAAAACTCATTCTAAGTAATGCCTTAAACACCAAGCATAAAATTAACATGTTGTTACAATGTCCTGTAACTTACTCCTCATGTTTTGTGCTGGTTTCGCTTTGCACAGAACAGTAGTCTTTCTCCATTAACAACACACAGGCCCCATCTGTTTCTCATTAAATACCCTGCTTTTTCTGTAGTGCGTTTCTGCTGCTGAAATCTCTCTCAGAATAAAAGGATTCCACAACTAAGGATTTAGGTAAATTCTCAAAGCCTCCTCAGCTCTTATTCACACAGAAAAAGAAGATTCAGCAGGGAGACATTTCCTTCTCACTGACCCTGAGAAATCCTCTGGTGTCTCCTCACCTGCACCCACTGTTGGGTACAAATCTACCCAAAGCAGCCCCAAAACACGAAGGGACTGCTCTGTGCACTTGGGAGAGCCAAGATTTGTTCTGGGAGAGGAGGGATGAAGGGAAGAATAAGAGTGAGACCTCCACAACGTAGATACTTTCAGCAAAGCCTTTTTTTAAGAAGAAAATGCTAATAAAAATCAAGGGAAGAAAAGCAAGTCTGTTTTCTGGACAATGTATCAGAGGAAACATTCCACAGGGGTAATTTCCCTCTGACAATTCAGCCCATTGGGCAGGCTGAAATATATAAAGACCCTGATGAAAGGCACTATAATTGAGAGTAGCAAACTGATTGATTCTAAACACATGTAAAAGAATAGCAAATAAATGTAACAGTACAGTCTTCAGCTCAAGTCATCACAGGCAAATGTTTCACACTAAGATTTACTAGACAGCATACCCAGATTTAATTTTTGTGATGCATGTATTTTTCACACTTATTACTCAAACATAGATTTTTGGTATGCTGTGATTGCTCACTGCCTAGCTCCACCCAATATGTGGTTTTATTTTTATTTTATATCGTACTCAGTCTTGAGTAAAAAGAGACTGTCTCACCAAAGACTCTGCAGGACAAAAAACATGTTAAAAGGATAAAAAGCATTTTTCCTAAGTCAGTTTGCATCATAGAAATGACATATGTTGTATCACAGTACCAAGTAAAACTACTAATGGCAAATAAATGACCTCATGTAGTCTTTATTATCTAAGAAGCAATCATGATTTTTATTAATATATTGCTTATAAATACAGACAATGCATTTCTGGAGACTGCATAGGTGTTGTGAAATCCATATTAATTCATATCTGTAAAAAGTTTCTTTAGGCAGCATTCAGCTAGTGTCTGAGCTAACATACTATAGTTTTTGGTGCCTTTTTGGATTGCAAACTTTTAGAGATACCGAGAACAGTTGAAATACTTGTCATTTATTGCTTGCAAGAATGCAAATATGAGTAATCATACAACAGGCATTCCTCATTTGTTTGTGGAGAAGTCCAGTTTAAATGGGTGTTTGCAAAAAAACAAGCAAGTCACATCACTGATGGGGCCACTGAACAAATATTTAGAAAATAAACTTGAGGTCACAAACTCTTCTTCAGCATTTGTAACAACAGTTACTTGCCTTGAGCTTGCTCTCCTGTTTTGGAATAGTGAAAGAAAGAAATGCAGCATTATCAGCCACTTCCACTTTTGGAAGAGTCTGATTTGATGATTTTGTAGTCTAACATAAATATCCAAAGATTGCTCAGGAAACACAAAGTACATGTTACCCTGGAGATGCTCTACATGGAGCAAGCTTCATGTTTATTTTTTTGTTTCACTATTTTTCTTATGTGCAACTCCTGGATGACACTGAGTTCTGTTTCTAAAAAAATGCATCTAGGTTATCTAGATTTGATTGTAGTATCTTCATTAAGCCCTCACAAAAAACTAAATATTTCCATGAGTATTCCTATATTGCCATAAATATTTTTTTTCTCTTGTTACAGCAGAGGTCATATTTACAATACCAGTAGTCCAGCAGCATGCCACTATAAAACAATAATTTCACTGGAGGGCAGACCTGAAGTAGGACAGTGATGAATCAGGCAACTGTTCATTTCAAAGATGTACAAATGACACATCAAAAAAATATTTATGAACTATAAAAATAAAAATAATTACAATTAAATCTATATTTGTTTTCTGGAAGAATAGGTGTGCATAAATAAAATGAGGAAAAGTAAAAGACTGTCTCAAGAAAGTATCAATGTGTATCTGGCTCACTCTTGAAGCTTTGAGACAGGTATCATCATGTACAGAATGAGGGTAAAAAATAAATAACCCTCCCATGATCTATTTATGGTCAACTCATGACATGAGAATCAAGACTTTTGTAAGAAAAATCCCCTAAAATTATAAAGAAATATTTTTATTTTGGCTAAAACATCTTTCTTAGCCTATACAAGTAGCCCTAAACCCTTGCTGTGTTCTGACTTGAATTTTTTCAGTGGTAGCCAGCTTTTCCAATGCTTGCACCTCCAACCAAAAGTTTCCATCTTGCTGAAATTCAACATGCTCTTTGCAGAACCCCATGCAGTAACAATGATGTGGTACTCAAGACCCCAGTCCTTCAAGAGGCAAGAATCAGAATCCCAAGGGTAGATTAGAATCTTGATCACAGCTTGTTTTCATGGGAATGCTGGCTGCCCCAGGGCTCTCTCCCACATGGGCTGGCAACACACAAGGTACTGGAAGAGATGCAATAATTGGAAAACCTGAAAAAGCTGTAAAAAAAAGACAACTGGGGCAGCAGAAAATGATGTGGTAAAGAAGAGGCCACAAGGGAAAGGCAGAAGGGAAACTAATGCATGGGGTGAAGGGATAAAGATATGCCAAGGCAATACAGCATTGCTCTAGCCCCAGCTGCTATTCCCTTGGTGGGTATGGAGCAACTAAGCATCTCCTTTCCTTTTGCTTGATGTGGGAAAGTAGGCTGACAGTGGGATTCCAGATTCACAAGAAGAGAGGAAAGGCAATCAAAAGGAAAGCATCCCTTAAAGAGGAAGAGGAAACAGATAAAGTGCTGTCATCCCGAAATGTTCTGTCCCTGATCATAACAAGGGCACCTGTGACTCCCACTGCAGCCATGCCCTGGGCTTTCAGCAGCAGTGGGACACAAAGAGTGTCCCAGTTACAGCTCTCAGCCCTGGAGGTGAGCAGTGACTGCTCCAATCTTGCTTGAGTTGGGAAAGAGCCTGAAAATGGAGGAGCTGAACATGTGCACAAGGCTTTAGGGTTACCCTAAGAGGAATGAGAGGGAACTGCTCTTTTCTATTTCTTGAGACTTCTTAGCCATGGGTTTAGATGTTTGGAGTTAATAATGATGCTCTTGGCAGGAAAGCCAAGAATTGGAGCACCATAATCTGCTTATCTAGGTGCTGGGTGGTCCTCATGCTCCTCTTTGAATGCTTGTGCCTCATGATTCCATATATCTCCAAGCAAAGAGGCAGAGAGAGATGAGTTGTTGGTGAGCCTGGCTATCTAAGATAAGACTAAAAAAGGAAATGCAGTCCTGAGAATTACAATAGAATTCATGCAGAGAATTATGTTAACTCTTCTTTTGTCCTTAGATCATAGCTAAAATAAAGTGTTAATAACAAAAAGAGATAAAGTTAGTTTTTTAGATGTTAGGATACTTATAAAGTTCCATGAGTCAACTACAGAGTGATTTAAAATAATCATGAATATATTTAAAGAAGGATATACACAGCTGGGCTTTAAAAAATAGTACAGGAAGGTCCACAAAAGGAAATGGGCAATTATCTCTCAACATAACTAAGTCATAAAAGAACACTTTTTTTTTCTGTTATTCAGAAATAAGAAATGAAAAATAAAGTTCTAAAAGTTTTTAATAAAATAATTTGTTACAAAAATAGACTAGATAGCAGAAATTATGCTTTCTTCTCTTCAAGTAAGCCCTTCAAAATCATTTAAGGGACCTCTTGAAATTGTGGAGTGTCTTACAGAAATATAATCTCAGAGCAGCTTCATTGCCTATCTATCATATGCTACACTGCACACTGAAATTCAATTCAATTCAATTCAATTCCATTCAAATTTATTAAAGGTCAAAAGTTCTAAGCCACCAAGTGTTCCAAATTTTAATTACACCAAAATTTTTACACTTTTATGAATCGATGTCATCCACTTCGATTTTGACTGTAAAGTCTTACTGAAGCAATTTTAGAATAAAATAGTTCATTTTATCCTTGCAACTTAGGCAAATTGGAGTTCTAAATAAATTTATTTCTTCACATAAGAGGTCATTTCCCAGATGCTAAAGAAAGTATGATGGAAGTGGGAGACAGAAGTTAATACCACAGACTAAGTAGTTTGCATGAGAAACTGCAGATTTGTTAAATGTTAACTGCAAAAATAGTTTGCTTTATGTTCTTCTTTTCTCCTTATCCTTCTTTCCCCCATTTTTTGCTTTCCTTCAGCCTTCAGCTGTTTAACTGTCACCTCTTTGTTGGCTTCCAATTCTCTCTTCTTTTTCTCCTTTTCTTAATGTCTCTTTTCACCATTCCTCTATGTTTCTTATCAGCCACATCTACTTAAGGAGAAAAAAAGGTTTCATCATCTAAAGACAACTGTCTTTTTAGATACTGAGTTACTTGACATTAAAATGTCTGTGATAAAACATTTTCCTCTGTTGTGTGAAGTAGGATTTCTTGTAAAAGAATACAACTACCTGAAAGAGTGGGAAAAAAAGTACTTTGAAAACAGCTCAGCGTTAGGAAAAGCTGTGTTAAACATTTCTGGTTATACTTTGACCACCAAACGTCACTAAATGGTTTTGATTTGCTGTTCTGTTTAAATCTTCCAAAGAAGCCTCTAGTGCAAGACCATAATATTAATATGCAAACTCACAGTTAAATTATTTGGTACATGTCAGTGTTAAATACTGTAATAAAAGAGGAAATCTGAGTATCAAAGACCACTCTGTAGCCCTTCAAGAAGGACAGATGGTTTATTCCCTTCTTTAAATTAAGGAACCTGCTGGTTTCTTTAAAAGAACATTAATTTTTAACTATATACCTGAATTTTTTTTCATCAAGATAGTTCATCTGGGCAGAGAAATTAATCTCCTGTTGGTGATGCACTTCCAGCAGCTATTTGTGGTCACTGCCAAGTGGAGAGATGGGCACACAGGCAGTGATGTCCTGGGCAGTGTCACCTGAGACCTTCTAATCTCTTTCAGTACTAATTTGATCCATTTCTTTTCAAGCATATTTTTATTTGAGACAGCAACATTACTGTTAAATACATATTTTTTTTCTTTAGGGATCCATACAGGTAAAGCCACATATCAGAGTCCTTTTCCTTTTTACCAGAACTCCTTGAAAGATATATTTATTTGATAGTCAAATATAAATCATGGAATAACTTGAAAGATTTCACCCCAATGCACAAATCAGGTTGTCTAAACTGCAATCAGTCTGAGGAAACTTGGAAAGAAACAGCTCGATTTTGCTTTATAACAAAATTAGGACTCTGTTTCTTTATCCATAGAGGACAGGTAAAAATTATGAGTGCCAAATATCATAAGAAATTCACAATTTACCAACCAATCTATAAACATCAGTATGATGAGCATCAGTATGATATATTTAGCCAAAAAAACCCCAACAATTTCAGCATATTCCCTCTACCTAGAAAATACAGGACTCAGACTGACTGAGAAATGACTGATATGTTACTGACAGGGTTTTAGCACCACAACAGAAGATTTTTGAAGCTTTTAACAGAATAAAGTAACTCTTTGTACATAGATATATTTTTTTTCAGCCCACAAAAAATCAGTAAAAACAATTATCATTTTTCTTTACTGGTTCTACATTAGTGGCATTCCTAATAATAATAAAATAGTTAAACAAAGACCATGTTATTTTATCTTTCTAGTGCCAACTGTAGTAAATAAACCAGCTATGCTGATCCTAAGCAGTTTACCCAAAATGAATTGAACAACAGAAAGAATTCTTCCAATGCCTTGTAAAATCTTAAAATGTCATAATTCTGTTAGTTCATATGTTCATATTTCTACCAGAAATATGAAAGACACGTATCTGCTGCAGCTATTCACTCTGGGGCAATTTTAAAGTTTAACTTTACATCCAAAACCTGATGAAAAAAATCACCATTTTATTCCCTATAAAGTGAAAAGAAATTTATTCACAGATTAAGCAATTTTGATTAAGTTTTTCCTAAAAAAAGAAACTTACACACAGTACAGCAAAAAAATATACAAAGTTATTAATGTTAGAAAATATGCTTGCACATTCTTCAGTGTAAACATTACATGCAGTATATAGCAGTTAATAATAACCAGGATATTGCTCTATAACACAATTTTCTGAGAGAAGGTGAAACAATACATTGCCATTTTGGTATCAAACTATGAGATGTCTTTGTGTAATTTCCAACAATCATAAATCATAAAGTACATGCATTCAAACAATAATTGTTTGCTTTTTTAAACATGAAGTGAATACATAGAAGTAATAATGTACCAGAAGAAGACATCATTGCATAAGCAATTAGGCAGTGCTATTTTTTGCATGTTTAAATAGTTTAATATTGCCTCCAACATATGTACTGTTAACCCCCATACTACCCAAATGCTGTCATAATTAAAACTACAGATTTATGTGGGAATAAATCCCCATATTTTAATTCTATGCTATTTTTTGTTGCAGTTCTGTTTGTCAGAAAATAACATTTATCTCCATTCTCCCAACCTCACTCATTTGAGCTGCAGTGAAGCAGAACCAGGTTACAGATTTCCCACTTCCAAGATCCCCCATGGAAAAGTAAAGAAAACTTCATTCAGTGAGGTGTAAGCTCAGATAAAGCAAATGCCAGCCACAGAAATTAAAGTTTTGTTGTGGTCCTTGCTAGACCTTGAGAAGAATGACTAAAATCTTTATTACCACCACCACCATCAGATCATGACAGCTTTTCTGGACAACTTCTTATGTCCCTTAATATACCATGATCCTTTTTGGAGAAGCATCACAGAGAGTCTAAAGACAGGTTGTTCTGTCTTCTAAAAGACAGATTTTGAAATCTCTTTATATTGTAAATATAAATTACTTTTAAAGCATTGCTAAACTGCTGCTAATCTGAATGTTTTAGTGAAAATTTCAGTTAAAAGATTCAGAAACCAGCCCATATCCCCTCTCATGTAACGTCATACTTTTTGGTTTTAGTTATGGAACTTAAGTGTAACCCAGTTAAATAGAATCATATATCACACAATCACAAGCCTTCTCAGAATATTTTTTTCATTAAATTTTTAACTATGACATGCAAAAATGAACCAGCAAGAGAACTTCTTCAAGCGTGATGTCAATTGACAGGCAAATATACAGTATTAATAGCAATCAACATGTAATTCATCAACTATGATTACACAATATTTTTTCCTCTCAGAAATGAGCTCTACTGCTCAGAGCATCCAGCTCTGCATGACAATCTGCACCCCCACTACTAGAGAAATTTGACATCATGGATAGCAAACCAAATGTTCTTGTTCTTAGTGAATCTGCTGCTAAAATTTAAATAAAAGAAATACTAAAGTGTACTCTAAATAGTTTCTCTTAATTTCAAGGAGTGCTGATTCAGATCCATAGTTTTAACACATTCAACAACAGATCTCTCTAAGCAACTAAGTAAAACAATATCAAGATACTATAGCAACTAATTTACAGCCTATTTTTCCTTTAACCAAATATAGCAATGTGGTAATGTGCTGGCTTGAGAGCACCCTGTCCTGAGAGAAGAAAGCAAGTAATTTGAATCAATAAGGTCTAATAGCTAATACAGGTGACATTAAATGAACTACTGTAGTTGCAAAACAATTTTCAAACAGGTGGTGGTCCTAAATTTCTGAATATTTGCATAATTTACTTATCGTGGCTAAATGACATCCCAAGCTGATTAACTTTATTAATGTTTTGTGAGACATTAATATCTATATCACCATCTACTTTAATTCTTCATAGGAAAAAAAATCAGACTGAATACTCGGAATCAGAAATTTTCAAACACCTGCAAGTTAATTAATCAAAACTGAATGTTAAGTATTTTCACTCTAGGATCTGGCTATTTTCGTAGCAGGTATGCAGATACTCATTTTTAGAAAGCCTTTTACTGAGAAAGAAACATACTGTGGAAAAGTTTCATTCAACATATATCAGTCGTGCCTCAGTTTCCACAACAATTAAAATAAAGAGCTCTTTTAGTCATAACTAGTTCATATGTTCAAATATTTGCAAGCTGTGGGTTGCTGTTTTTGTGCATCCCTTATGCACACATTCATGCCCTGCTAGTTTGGGCAGGGTGGGCTTTAGATGTAAAGTACCTGTGAGTGGGCAAGGCAATTCTCAGTTCCACTGAGTCCATCCCCTCTTTCCTCAATGCTGCTGATATAGGGGCTGAGAGAAACAGCAGATTTACTGATATTATTTTCATATTTTAGGAAAAATTGCTGAAGCTGCAGATCAGCTTCCAGATAAGAGGATTGATAAAATAATACCCATTTCAAGGATACCAACAGCCAGCCCTCCAAGTTCTGGTTATTTTAGAGACTTCCATCACATATATTTTTCAAGCAACCACAAAACATTTAACTAAAGTAAACAGAAAATCTTCATTCCATTTTCAATATTCCTTCTCTCTTTTAGTAATATAAGTTTTTCTAAAAAAAAAGAAAAAAAACCAACCAAAAAAACCCAGAACAAAGGCATAATCATAATATATTGTTGTCCATCATGGGCATTCTTTTTTATAAATACACGGACAGTAATAAGGAATAATATCAGTGAGAACTGAGTTGCCCTTTAAATGGAAATAATAATCTGGTTATTTTAGTCAAGCAGCTGTATATGCAGTAGGAAGTCTCATTCCCAAATATTATGATGACTCATCTACTTTCCTTTTCTAATAGTAAATGCTAGTTTTCTCTTTATAAGAGCAGCACTAATAAACCCTTTACAAGTTGCAATTTTACCTTAGATCCCCTTACCCAAATCTGCAGATTTTAAAGTGCAGCTATGCATTTATATCCATACAATTAGCTATTATAATCACTGGGGTTACAAGGTTCCTTCACATAAACTACAGACCTGTGAGATTTGCTGCTTTTGTCAAAGCTAACATCTGAAACAGCATGCAAAATGCCAAGAGTGTAAAGAGAACAGGTGCAGCCTGGACTTCTCCAAGTCCCTGGGAAGAGAGGAGTTAATCAGCACAGGCAAGGAGAGCTTGCAGTGAGACACAGCACTGTACTGCAGATGTGTGGAGCTCACGGAAGGTGTGGCCCTTGCCTTTTCCACATGCATTTTTAAATACTTAAATTACATGGCCTTAGGGCTGCTATTAGAGAACAGCCTCACAGAGAGGAAGAATTACACAGCGAAATGAGGCCTAACACATTTCTTCCAACAGAGAGCTGAGAAGAGAAGGAAAAGCCCGGGTTACTCACGATTCTTTTCACCTCTCCACCTTGACCCCGCTTTTATTCTAGGCGCGACGTCCACGGCAGCAGTCATGTCTGTTAGCCCAAGCAGCAGCAGCAGTGACAGCACAGCCATGCCAGGTAACAAAAAATTATACCACCTCTACCAGGAGTACTGCTAGAGATGAATTAGAGGAGACTTTCCTTAGTAATGAACAATTGGAGCTAACAGCACTTACTCAGCAGAGGCAGATGTAAAATATTATTCCTACTAGAAATGTTTGTTAAAAATTTCCATTGCATCGCTTGTTTCCTTGATCCAGGGAATGCAAAAGCAGAAGAGTTGTGAAGGCTCCCCCTAACTAGGAGCCTCTGGCACTCAGATGCAGGAGGAGATGCAGTGGCAGCTTTCTGTGGTCCTTCAGAAGCCACCAGCTCCTCACCTGCCTCTGCCACCTCTCAGCCCTTTCCAGTGTTTATCAACATTCCCCACAGCACCCTAGCAGGGGACACAGCCAGGCTGAAAACAGTTTTTTCTTCCTCACTTCCATATTTCACTGCAGTTTCACAGAGCTGATGACATGGAACATTTTAATGCTGACACTCAAATCTCATTACGTTTATCAATGGGCACAAAAACAGTTTGCCAAGCTTTCCCCCCTTACCCACAGGGGGAGTGAGGGCAAAAAATAACATATGCAAGATGAAAAATAAATGCTTAAAAAAGAAACTTTAATTTTATTTTTTTTTTAAGCTGTGCAGCAACTCTGCTTCTTATTCAGCACAATCATCTTCTATTCCTGGGGAAAATAACACAAACAATGCCACCTCCCACACAGACTTCAGTCAGCAGATGCTGCACAAATGGAGCAGCGCATCAGCAGTAAGAGAAGCTCTGAGAAATAGTGTAGAGAGTCTGTGTTACCTAACAAACCTTCCCCTGCAGCCCAGCAGCCTCAGGACACCCAGTGCAAGCAGATTCCAGTGCTTGCAGCAGAGCTGTTGGAGTTATTTAACCCTGGATCCCTCAGTACCAGGGAGCCGGATCACGAACGTCCCCGCGGTCATCGGAACAGTCTCGGAGCTGGAACACAAATTATCTGCTACCCCTTTCACCACAATTATGAAATCATTCCACTTGAGTTGTGAGGACCCAGAAAAGCTTCATCCTGAGAGGTGAAAATCAGTGTAATAAAACCAGAGGGCTTTTGGTTTGTGGTGACAGTCTGCACAAAGTCTACATTTATATCCAGTGAAAGCAACTGCCAGATTTCTGTCCTTTAGCACCATAAACATCAGCCTCAGAAATACTTAAAATTGTTACTTATAGAACAGTAAAACTTTCTTTACAAAACAGCAATGAAAAAGCATTCTCCAAGCTGATCTCTCACATTGCATGCTGTTTCTTGTGTATGGATGTAACTGAGCTGCAGAATCGAGGACCTTCTTCTGAATAAAGTACTAGAGTAAATTTCCAGATATAATTTCAATTACCAAGAAAGGAGAGACAAAGTCAGTTATTTCCATCTTAATAATGCATCTATTAATTTATAGTATTCAAAAACTCTGCTCTTTTTGAAATTCGGGTTCAAAATTATTAGTGCAATTGAAATACTGCACAAGAATCTGTTTGGAGGTGACCAGCTGAAGACACTAATTTCTAAACCTTCTCATGCCAGTGATAGGAACTTTCCAAAAGAGGGCAGAAAGAATTTTCTCACCTGGAGCTGGCAGACCACAGGTGATCACAAGAAAGTTTCAATGGCCATTGAAGTAGATATCCACAAACCCTTTAAAAGGGGCACTCTTTTTATTTGGACCAATTGGAGAAATTAGTAAGAGACATGTGCTCTTATTTCAACTTGGGCAAACAGTTCAGTACAAAAAGCAAAGTATTTATGGAACAGGACATAAAGAACTTGTGATCTGCCAGATCTCCTGCTTGTTACAGACTGCAAGCAGCCTTCAGTTTTGCTCCAAGCCCAGCAGCACCTTGTGGCTATTCTCTCTGGAGAGGTGACCAGGAGGGAGTGGCTTTCACATATAGACCCAGTACTGTGTCTGGGCAGGGAGACAGACATCATGTCCTTGTCTCAGTGGGATTTCCTTATGGAAAGCTTTGGGTTTTTTGTGATCATTTTATTTGACAGAAATCACATCTATGTGCTGAAGAACAAAGGAGATCATTCCTACACATGCTGTTGGGCCTTTGCCCTACAGCAAAAACAACTCCTGTGGTAACATATAGTGTGAAAAGAAATGTTTGGGGAGTTCAGATTGTCTTTTTTTAAAGCACTTTCTAACTGCACATTTTTCACCATCTGAACTCATGCCAGTTCAGTCAATAGTCACTCTCCAAGGATGACTCATTGTGTTGCTAGTTATGTAAGACACCTGAATGTACCAAATTGTTCACTGCACCAAAATACAGCAAAGAAAAAAAAAAACCAGTTAATATAAGGCAGCCCTTTAAGAGTACATGAGCAGTAATACAGAATGCTGTAGTTTACTGTGCATGTAGAATTATTGACTGTTTGAAGGACAGCTGCAGTTTTGAGCACCGAAACCAAAAGGCTTTGCAATCTCACAGTTGAGAGTAAACTGTTTGAAGGACAGAAGATAAAGATTTTCAAAGAAAAAAAAAGCCAAAGCAAAGCATGAAATTCCAGAGTGGGAGAAATGAATCTGAGCTCAAAATTTGAGCTGCCCCACAGAAGAATCCCCTGCCTTGTAGTCAATACTTGTTATCCTTTATCTGGTCCCAGATCCAAACTTCATTGAGCCTTGTGCTGAGCAAAAGTAAACTGGTTCATCAAATTAGTATTTCAGCAGCTGCTGGCTGAGCTCCCAAGCCCCACAGTTATTTATCTAAGAGGGAATCTTACACAGAGTAAATGGAAAGTTTCAGAACTGTAGGCCAGATGGCTTTTTATCTTACAAATAAATGGAAGGCTACTTTTATAGACACAAACCACTGCATGGACACTTTTGCACAGGTTGTACCCATTTATCCTGCCACAGCAGAAGGAGTTGTTGCCTTCAATAAAGCTACCCCATATGCTGAGGAGTGTGAAGGGATGCCCAAAGCAGCATCTCACAGGTGACTGCTTTCTCATTCCCACAAAGAAATGCAATCAGACATTGAAAATTCATCACCAAAAGAGCTTTTACATCTCTATAACAGAGTGCCTCATGCACAGTGTTGCTGGTGAGCAGGGCAGTGGGCAATTACTGCCATCAAAGCCATGCCAGTCTACTGCCTTCCCCACAAAAATAATAAGTAAAACCAAGCCAATTAAGCATTCAGAGGTGTGAAGCCAAATAAAAGGTGGCCTGCTCCTATGTGATTCAGTATTTTATAGCTCATTTAACTAGTTTCAGTTTCTGCTGTATAATTTCTGCTCATGTGAGTTCCTCAGCTATTTGAAAGCTTACTCAAAAGCAATGTAATTAATTCTGGAATTACCCATGCAGACAATTTTTTCAGAGATGCAGTGGACCACTTGAAGATATTACATTTAGACAGGATGCCTTCCTGACTTATATGTTACAGTTCAGTCAAAAGCACTTGAAGATAAAGTTACATAATGAATTTATGGTCTGTGTTACGCTGGTTCTATCAAACTTTAATACACATCATTTTCTCAAGATCTTCATACATATCTAATTTCTTTTCTCCTCAGCTTTCATTATGTCCCAAACTTTTAATTTCTGGTTTAGTGCACCATAGATAAAAGTCACTTGCAATTTACTGCACAGATCTTTCCTTGGATCAAGTGGCTTCCACTGAGCTTTATATCTAAAGTTCTCTCTCCCTTCATTAGAGTTCACCTTCTTTTAACTGGTAACAGATCTCTACAGCATCTTGGCAAGGGTTCCAAAGAGGGTTTGAAATAAATTTCTCTGCATTCATTCACAAAGACATGATGAAAGCTCCAGCCTGTCCCACTGGAAGAGGAGCTGTCCTTTGAAAAGTCAGTTCCTCTTGTGCACAGAGGTCCTTTCTCCACTCCCCAAAGCCAAAGCCACTTCCATACACAGGGACATCTCTGTCACTTCTGAAGACCCTGCCACTGACTGTGTTGGAAATTGATGGCCTGGGAAAGGTTTTTTACCCCAGAAGTCAGGTGCTGGTTCAGTGCAAAGGAGGACAGACTGACAAGGAAGAGCCTGGCTGGGCACCATGCCACAGGTTTGTGAGTCATCCTCTCCCCAAAGTCACATGAGCACTGGCTCAACTCCTGAGCAAGAGCAGCTCTTGCTTCCTCCCTTTCTGACCCTGCAGGGTAGTGAGCTGCCCTTCCGAGTCCTTCATTTTAAGGCACCTTTATCAAATTTGCAAAACAAAGCTGATCTCTATTTCTGCTAGCATGAGCTCTGCTTAAATGGCTGCCACACAGTTCTTACACTGCCTGTGATCCACTTCTGCAACAGTCTCCCTTTTTAAAAGAAAAACTAAATCAAGGAGGCTCTGCCAGGCAGCTGTACAGAGACTTTGGGGCACGACAGGACAACAGCTACAGAGCTCATTAAAGCCAAACATTACCCAAGTTTTATTTTACAAGCCTTATAACTCTACAAAACTCCGGGGAGATCAACTCAAATGGAGCAATGTTTGCCATGAAAACATTGTAGTGCTCTGAAGGGCACACACACACAATTCAGCAGACCCACACACCATTGTACCCCTGCAGTCTTGGGGAAACACTCAAGTTCCCAAATCAGCTTGGCTGGGCTTTTTTTTTGTTTTGATTGTAATACACATCTAATTAATACATCAACTGAACAATGATCCTGAGACTGACTGGGTTTTTTAATCATTCAAATGCATAAATATGAAAAAAACCCTGCCAAATTCACCATACTAACATACCTGTTATTTTTTTTCTATTTATTTATAGAACACTAACAGTGCACTCAGCACTGTATAATCACACAAATTAACATTAACTGTCCCCTAAAGAATTCATGGTCCAGCACAACTGAATCTTAAAAGTCATCACTTCTCTGGGGGCATATGTTTGTTTCTTAATTTCCTCAAGGCAAAGCCTTTAAATTCTCAACCCTACCATTATACATTTTGCTGGCACATTTTATGTTTTTGGTGGTGGAGGAAAACAAATGTGTTCTTCGTGCAAAGAAACACACAAATCTTTAAGTAAATGTACAGCATCTATATATACAGGTTTCTGCTAATAAAAACCACAAACACAAAAACATAAACAAAGCAGGATTTGTACAATTAGAAAGCAGTTCTGATACATATTGTTTAGTTTTGACTAAAGCTACATGTAAGTAAATGGATCTTGGTTTGGGTCAACCAGCCTTGCATATCTACTCATTAATATATATAGTTAACAAGAATTACAATTCTTCTTGTTGAAACGGCAAAAGAGAAGATCTGGGTTTTGAGGCAAAATGTATGTTTTTCTTACCCATGTACCTTATCAATTTGCCATCTATTTTCATGCCCTCAAGGCAACATAGGTTTTGATTTTGATTTAAGAGATTTCAATTTTACTGGATTTATTTTTCCCATGTAGCTGCAGAAGAGCAGGCATTAGACAAAGCCTGTAAAGTTAAGTCAGGAACTACTATGACTTTTTACAAGAAATTCTCCATTACAGGCCTAGCTAGTAATACGATGAGAAAAGCATTTTTTCTTTCACATGCTATGAGAAAAGCAAGAATTAGACTTTATTTTTTTTCTTATTTCATAACACATTTTTTTAATCTTTGTTTGTAAAAGATGCTTAAAGTCCATCAGGAAGTAAATAAATGAAAAAACCAACCCTGATATAGGAGCATGTAAAAAAGAAGATATTTTGTTCTTGCTGTTAAAAATGCAAAGTGAGTTCCTATGAGATACCTCCAAACTTGCACCCAGACAGAAGAATCATCCTTCTTAAGCAATCTGGACACGTCAGACATTGTAGCTGGCTGAAGTCTACATGAGACAATATCTCTTAAAGGCTGCTGTTTGAGCTGGAGGTGGCACCTTGTCCTTCATAGTAGGAGAGTTTATGCATTTAAATTCACTACTGGGAAAAAAATAAAGTAAAATAGTCAAAAGGCTAAGGACCAGAAGAGCAGGGCACTCCAACCCCAGCTGACCAGGGCACCTGAGTGATGCTGGTGCTACCACAGACTAGCAAGTCAGGTTCCCTCTTGCACCACCTCCTCCTACAGCCACAAATTGCTTCTGCACAGGAGATAACTAATTCTGCTTTAAAAGAAAAAAATACCAGACTCTGGATCACACCACTCACGAAGGAAGCACGTGAGAACATCACATCTCTCAGTGTGCCTTCTTAGCTCTGGCACCAAATCAGCAAAAGCCCTGAGTGCATCTCAAGTGTTCTCAGGACCCTCAACCACGGCACTCCAGGCTTTTAGAGGCTCTCTGTCTCTTACTGCTGTGATCCCACACCAGCAGCCAGAGCCTGCCTTCCTCTAATGGTTATTTAGCATTTTTATGTGTGACTGCACAGCTAACAGCTCTTCACAGCTCTATGTGAGCTGATATTTCAACACAGCCAGTGTTTTATGTCAGCATAAACGAGGAGCTGTATGGGACTACCACAAGAATGCTTCCCAGATCATGTTGATAGTAAAATTTCATAAGATAATGTTGCCGCTTTTAACATCAAGCTTATGGATTAAATATGTCCCAAACACATTTAATGTATTCAAGTCATTTATCATTATCTGTTCCAACAAACTGGCAATATTTATCCTATTAATTCAGGCAAATGTAGGACTGTTTATTGAGTGGTGGAGAATTATAAGGATATGTTCAGACAAAAATAAACACAAGAAAACTAAAGTGAATATTGTTTAATGTAAAAATATGCCATCCTACTCAGCTCTCAAAATAAACTGCTAAACTGTCGTCGGCCTTCTGCTTTTCAAAAAAACTGATTGTTAGGCTAATCTGTCAGGCCTGATTTGCATTTCTATATTTACTTTTTTCACACATTTAAAATACAATCTTTGTGGGTTTCAAGAAAACATACAGAGAAGACCTGGACATTTTATGATTGCAGGATCAAATACACAGCTTGTTGAATTTTTTTTCTTCTTATTTCTGCTTTTAAAATGTATTTATTTTTTGCTAATGGCTCTTTACTGAAATGTTATTTTCCTTTCCACTGATTTCTGACTTCTCCATACTCCATCTCAATGTACTACTCAATTTTTTTTTTTTCAGTATATCATTTTTCCAGTTTATAATTCCTCATCTCCTTCTTCTCTGTCTCCAGTTAACCAAGCCCTGCTCAGAAGTGAGGTATTGCCTGGATGAGTTGCAAAGGAAAAGGTAGTTGAGCTGAGAACTGTGCCAACAGGAGCAAATAACTGATGATGAGAAACCCAGGTGAGTGTGGCATTATCTCAGCAGGTGATTTTGAGTAGATAACATGAGACAAACATGTATTTCTCCAAACTGGCCCTGTGCTACAGTCCAGCTTAAAAAGCTAGAAGTTGAAGCCAGCCTACCAAGTACCTAAAACTCCATTAAATTTATCCCAGGAGATAGAGACATTCCTGATATTCACTCTGTTCTTTTAAGAAAAGAAATTGCTTTCTACATATGCTTGCTGAACAGGACACATGATGTTGGAATACAAAATCAACTAATTTTTCCTGGGGTGGGTGGCATCAGAAATGTGGGAAACTATCTTGGCAGATGGGCAGAGAAGAGGAACTATGACAAAATGTCTAAAAGCAGGTATAAGAGTCTGGCTACACTTTTTCTGCTCCTGCCAACCCAAATTGCAATGCAGTGAAGGCTTTACAATATCTTCATCCAAGCATGTGAGGACATTTCCTCTGCAGTGTTTCTATTCTGATCTTCAGAATAAGAATCAAGGTCAATGTCTCACAGCTTAATAAGAAAAAAATTCAGTTGGAGGACAATTTTATCAGGCAGTTGCATTGGTGTTAATGAATCAGTTGGGGTTTTTTTTTTAGCTTTTTCAATTTTCCATTTTGTCAAGGAAAACTTAATTCTCTAGTGTAGAATCTTGTTATTAGAAGACAAAATAACTTATAATAATTTTAGCAATGCCATGGCTTGTGTCCCAAATGGTGCAAATAATTCACTGACTGTACTGGATCTATAGCAAACTGTGAGCATCTGGCCTCCTCTGCTTTGATCAACATTTTCAAAGCCTACTTGAGAAAGATGGATGCTCTGTCCTATTAAGAGAACAATGGGAACTGGGTTCCTCTGTATCCAGAGAGAAGGCAGTAATACAATTTTCAGCAGTCAATGGAATGGTTAGTGGTCTGACTTCTATTTGTGCCTTTGAAAATCTCCCCAGTGAGATTCTTTGGGTAAATTAGAGCTATGGGGTAATCTCCTAAATTGGAACAGAATCAATAAACTAAATGAAAACATTTACCTCAAACTCTAATTTAAGCCCTCGAGCTGATGGAAATTAAAAATGTCATATCTTTAATAGATGTACAGAAATAAAAGTGTCATCATTAGCTGGTATGTCATAAAATTACCATCTGAAATCTCATGCAAACTCTACATTCAAGTGAAATAAAACATGAACACATTTAATAGGTTTTTCTGTGGGTTGAGACACAGCAATAGGCCCCTGTTTCTGATTTTTGTTTATTTTTCAAACTAAAACATCCATTCTTAGCTGATTCAGGGCAGCATTTTATATGATTTTATATTTCATGTTGTCCTACTATACACAGATGTGTTCATGGAAATCAGCTGAAAAACAAAAGTGTGTGTTTTTAATGAGTTCCACACTTTCTAAACTAGGAAAATCACAATCATAATATATTGATGTTAAGAACAATTTCATAATAACTAAGACACTGGAAAATAAACATTTCTAAGTATATGAGCTACTTGAAATTAGTAACCTCAGTAATAAAATCAATATTCTCATTATAGATCTTAGTAATTTTTTCCAATATTGATTTTTTTTTTGTTAGGCACTGTAAAGGCTTGCTTATTATTTGGATAGCAGATATTGTTTTTATCTATCATAAAGAGAAGCATTTTTCTGGAAAATAAGTGAGAATGAACATGTGAAATAGCCAAGCAAAAATTAGAAACAGCCAAGTTTACAGACATCTAACAGTGAATAATTTTCCTTCAAACAATTGAAATGCACATAAAATGCAAATGTACCATTTAGTTACTGGTAGAAATTTGTTATGGAAATTTTAAAAAAAGTAAATAAAAGTGTAAGATGTGTTTTTACAAAAACTATGACTGTAATAACCAAATTCTCCTTCTATGGTACCAGGGTTAAACATAGTAAATTATGATATAGAAAAAGATGGGTTTCTGATAGGCAGAGCTATGTAGCAACATTTTTTACAGATAAGATGGATATATATATTTTGTATAACACAAAAAAAATAAGTAATAATAATTAAAACAAGAATGAAAAAACCTCAGCTTTGTTAAAAGCAGATGAGAGAGTGATTATCTTACATTCTCATTAGATTGGAGTGATGATCATCACCTTTCAGAATTATCAGTACAAATCTGTTTATTCAAATGAATACAGCAGGAATGCTTTAAAATGGTTTCAGTGACTTCAGGTGTTGCTTCCTACAGAATTTTTTCTCTCTAATTAGTAAGTCTAGTCTATTCCTCTTCTCTTCCTTTTTTCTCTGTCCTGATTTTTGTGTTTTCCATGTTAGCTAAGTTAACACATTCCCTTCTTACATGGTACCAGTTGTCTGATCCATTTCACAGATCTCTGCTCTGTTGACAGCTACTCTAGGTGCATTCAGAGCTATTTTAAAGATGAAAGCTGTTAACATGACTTTCTCAAAAATACCAGATAAGACAATAGTTTAAAATTTTAAAAAGCATGTAAAAACCTCCATAAAAATAACTGAAAACAAACAATCTGACCAAAAGCACTTGAAAATAAAAATCTAATCATCTTTTAAAAGTATTAGCAGGCATAGAAATATTGGTAGCTTTTCACATAAAAGATTAATTTTGAAGTATAAAAACTATACTGCTAATAAAGATTAGGATAAAATCAAAGTACATTTGGCTGTGATATGGTATAAAATGGAATATTTTTGCAAAGAGTAAAAATTACCCTCTGAAACCTACTGGGCTTGCATGTAGTGTATTTTTACAGGAGTGAATAAGGAGTCTCTAATCTGTAAAAAATGAAGTCTGCAGCATGACAACCTCCCAAAGTAGGTACTGCTGTCTTTTCAAAGTGAAGGCTTGACATTAGCAAAGATAAAGCCCAAAAGAGCCACGAGGGAGGTGAGTGAGTGCAGGAGTGAGTGGCAGTCCTTGGGAAGGGTGTGCACCTGCACAGGCTCCAGCCTGACACACTGGCAGGGGATGGGAGCTCGGGCTGGAAACTGCCTGAAAATTATTTTTTGGGGGGCCCTTGAAATAGGTGAAAGCATTCCTGGCTGACTCCCACCCCTCATTTTTTTCTGTCCACTGTGCATTGCTGCAGTTTGGCTCAAAATCTCAAATACAAGCCCAGAGGGCTGGCTCAAAAGTTTTTTTGTTTTGTTTTTTTTTTTTTTTTTGTTTTTTTGTTTTTTTGTTTTTTTTTGTGTTTTTGTTTTTTCCAGATTTTATATACACTCAGTGTCCATTGAATAAATGAATCTCAACCTTGCTGTACTAGGACACCTTCAACATTCCCACTGGTTTTGGAGTGAACAACTGCCCCTAAAAGTGGCTTTTCCCTTCACCATATTCCAAGACCTATCATTAGTTTTTCTATGCAATGGGACTTCATGGATTTGAGTTTTAAAAGAAAAAAAAAATCAGTCAAATAGAAGTCACAGTCAACTCAAACATAAAAAAATGCCACAGAAATTAAAAGCATTTGATTCACAAACCTCAGGGCAGATTTCAATCCTACATCTGGAAAGAAGGAAAGAAGGGAGAGAAATCCCTTTAAGAACAGCACAGAGCTCTTCCATTTGCTCATTATTTTTGTTCCCTCATCTTTTTCCTCTTTTTCTCCTTCTCTCCATCTACCTTTCTTCACACAGCACACACTTAACTGGACAGCTAGGGCAAGTCACATGGCAGAATTTAAGATATGTAATTTCAGTTTGTCCAAGTAATTTATTCACTTAACATGAAGTTCATTGGTTTATCAGACTACACAGCTGGAGGATTTTTTTTACAGAAACATCTGTCCTCAACTGAATTAACAAATTCTCTTCACTCAAATCCTCTTCATTCTATCTTTGCAGGGATTGTTTAACAATTTGTTTTCCTCTCTTTGGAGCAGTTAAGGTCTTTTTCTTGGAATGTAGTATCTCCTTATATATAAATATATGCAATATAAATTAGATTTTTATTTTTTTTTTACTATCTGTTTATAGTAAGGAAAGAGATGGAGAACAAAATAAAACAAATGCCTAACATCTTGCTTTGTAACATGATAGCTTCTCCTCTAACTAGCTGCTCCACTCTGGCAGGAATTGCAGGGCCACCTGTGGATCCATTCCCAGTTATCTGTAATTTAGCCTATTAGCCCTAACACTACATGACATAATTCTCTGCTTACAGCATATGTTGGCAGTTTCACTCTGTGAGGTCCATTTACTGAATCTAAAGCACACAGCAAAACTGGGCAGTGTACACACAGAAATCCCTGGAGTTACCTGATATTTGTAACCCATGATGCTGCTTGATTTATTTTCAATTAGATATATTTAAATTCATGATTCTGAGATTTTGTGTAACTTTTTTTATGTACCACCATGCTCACGGTGCTCATTATCCAATACAAGGCAACGTTGAGCAGAAATTAGGAACTGTAAATTGTTATGTCACAGGTTAGAAAATGGCACAAAAGAAAACCCCAAACAAAACATCAGCTGAAGCAGGAAGAGGAAACTCAAGTATTTCTGGAACACAACAGGAATTATAATCAAAGTACTTAACAGAGCAATGAAACAATCTAATAAATTTGCAGCTACTGGATGATGTCTGAACTTTATTTTGTGATTAATTTGAACTCATCATAATGGCTTTTAAAAGTTAACCTCAAAGAAAGTATGGAAAAAGAAATTGGTTTTGAAAACTGATTTAAAACCAGTTTTATGTTTTTTACTTAGACTGTAGATGTCACTGTATCAACTGTAGCTAAAGCCAACACTAGTAATTATAAATGGCACCAATACATCCAGATTAATTTTTAAACAACAGAATTCTAACAGAAGAAATTACAATTTTCATTTGTATAGGCTTTAAATAATTAAGCAAGTCTAAGAATATTTGGGTCCAAAGTATGAATCCAGTTTAAATGAAGTCTATGAGAGGTGACTGTGGGCATTTTGAAGATTATTACTCAAAACTAACATTTTGAAAAGCTTCAGATGTACTTTCTAAATATTTTGCTATCAAATACTGACTTGGGTCTGGTACTTCAAGTTCCAAAGGTAAGGATTCAGCAGACCTGTAAATACTCCTTTTGTACAGGGATTTTTTTTTGTTCTGCAGCACAGAAGAACTGATCAATTAGTATTTGCAGAAGTATTAAGGCCTCTGGATAAAATTTGTTCTAGGATAGAAGCATGTGCTTTTGAACTTGAACCACCCTACACTGATGAATTAGATATTTGGCCTTGTATTAACTTGTGAAGTTCTGCATCAGCATTTTACAATTGTAGCATGTTTCATTTTCATTGGCAAACCACAACTCATTATAAGTCTAATTTATACATAGCCAAGTGGTATGGCTTGTCAAATAGGAACATATGAACTTGGAAATAGCCAACATTTTCCAGTAATTTCAGCATTTTTCAGTCTTCTTGAAAGGGAAAGTTAACTGCTTTAAGATTTTCTAGAGTACAACTGAATAGTTTCAGGAGCCAAATCCTTTATTCTGTGTTTCATTGCCAGCACAAGGTTTCTTCAAAACCATCCTTCCAGTTTATATTCTTGAAATAGTACACCATGCAAAACTTCTGATTCTGGCAGCAGAACATCCTTATTTTCTTTTATTCTTTGAAATTTAAGAATTTCTCCAACTCCTCATAAAAAAAAAATCATGGGAACATGCTATTCTCTCAAGCACACAAATGAGAACTGTAGACAGGAAAATTATAAGGCAGAATTTGAAAATAAAAGGGTAAAAAGGATTAATGAAGAATGAAGAGAGTTGAGATGTTCTAAGTCAAAGCAAAAATCAGAAAGGAAAATAAAAATCAGCTGAAAAAGAAAACTAATTTTTGGTCAGATTTTTTGTCAGGAACTTTTCTCAAGCTGTGAAGCTGATAAACTACTCAAATGGAGTTTTGTCCAATTGGACAAAGGCACAAAAAACAAACAACAAAACCCTCAAAAAACTACAAAAACCCAAAACCAACCCCCCAGTGACAAAATCCGACAAAATCCAACAAAAGACAAACAAAAAACCAACCAACCAACCAAAAAGAACCCCAAAAAACCCAAACCAAAAAAAGAGTGGTTGGAGAGTCAAGAAACCTAAAATATAGTTTTTAGTTGCAGTGTGCTCACCACTCCTTCCTGAACAATCCTTTTTAATCTACAGAAGTTAAAAACATTAAAGCAGCAATAATATTATTTTCTCTTTTCACTTGAAGTACCTGAATTATCTGCTCAAAACCTCCTTATTTTAGTGCACTTAGTTTGCCTGAAATCCACACACAAAAATTTATTATTTAGTACTCTTTTACAGGAATTCTTTTAAATAAAATTCTACAAGGCATTCTATACCAAAGTTTTATTCTGAAACAGTCTGCATGGCTATAACAATCTATAATTAAACCAAATATAAAACTGAAGTAATTTACAAGAATCTATGTAATGGTTGTAGCTCTGCTTACCAAGATGTTTTCCAAAGCAATATTATTTACCCAAACCATACCATGGCTTTGTCATGGCTCTTGGCAGGTAAAGCACAATGCACAGGTATGTGCACTCTATTCATCAGACAGGAGCAAGACTACATTGAATTTGTTACAACCTTTAAAATATCTCTAGAGGGTGTTGCACAAAATATCAGTCCAAAAGTTTCAGTGGAAGTCAAATAAAGTTTTTCATTGCTTAGATTATAACCTCAGTGTACATTTTTCTGAGAAATATGCACATAATTTCTTATTCATTCTTTTTTTTTTTTTTAAAGTGAATCCAATACATTGAATTGATTTTTAGTTCTTGATTTTCCAATATTAACTCTACTATGGAATAGAATAATTACCACTTAGGAATGATAAAACTGCCAAAACTTGAGCATATAATTTTTCTCATTAGAATTAGGTTTTAATTCTCAGTTTGAATTGAGCAAGGTATGTTGCTGCAGCTAGCAGTAATCAATAATAGTTTAGGCTCCAGTTTTAATTTTATTAGAATGCCAAATAGGCTGGATAATGTCACATTAAATGTTCATTTGTGCTGCAGCCACAGAGTGCAGTTTGGGCCATCCCTCCTGCAGAACAGGAACACAGCCTCGAGTTTTTTTTTAATTTTTTTTTAATGAGGCAGTAGGACTTAAATATCACAAAATGCTCGCATAGAATATTGTAAGTTGTTTGTACCCCATGGAATGCCAAAACCAGCCCAAGCACCTTAAAAATGGATACTCTACCTTTTTTTCCTCTCACTCTCCCTCATCATCTCTAAATTTATGAAAATTAAAAGTTACACAGTACTAAAAGTTGGAGTTTCAAGATAATTATCCAAAATAAGATACTTCAAACTTATACTATGGAACCAGGTTCAAGACATTTTTCTGTCAAATGAAATTCTCTTTGGCTTCAAGCAACCTTCTCTTTCTTAAAAAGTGTTACACAAACATTTTGAAAGCAGAGGCTCTACAATAAAGATGGTGCTAAGCTGAGAAGCTCCACACATGTGAACTAATTATGCAGCTGACACTCTCAAAAATATCCTTAAAGAATACTTCACCCTTAGAGATAATTTAGTCTCGTGGATGTCAATGGAAGCTTTCCATGGTCTCATACAAAATTTAGTCAAAAAGTTTGGGAAAAAAAAGTGTCAATGTCACAAAAAGACCTTTAAATAAGATGACTGGGGAAGAAGAAAAGCATTATTTTTGCTAAGAAATTATAAATTCTAGAAAATATACAAGCAATTAAAATCCCAACTCATGCTGAAGCATTAATAAAAAAATCCTAAAATATAGTATGTGCTTCCTCAAGGAAAAAAAAACCATAAGCCTGCTTTGGCAAACTTTAGTTTTGTACAAAAATGAGAATTTTTTTAAAGTTTTAGATTGTTCCAGCTTTCTTTTAGGATAGACTTTGAGTGGTTAATGCAAATTCTACCCATTTTAGAAAGATTTTTAAAGAAGAGTCTTAAGCATTTAAAGCTTGTGTGACAAAATTTATAACTTATTGAGTCATAATAAAACACTTGCTAGAGCTAATTAATTTTCTGTATTCTATAAGAATCCTAGACAGCTGCAAAATTATAAAAAAGATTATTAAAAGTGCTGAAGTAGTTTTCTCTTACTTTAAGTCAGAGAGTCCTATAATGTTTTTTTCTCATCAGTGTGCATGCTAAGGAAAGAAGATGCATTCTTCTGAATATAAGGCATATTTCACTAGCTCATGCTTCTGAAATGTTGCTTCTATATGTTCCACCTACTACTACAGACAATTTAATATTGAAGTCATTTACAAGAATGCATCTGATGTCTTTGTTTACCAAGAAAATTTCAAAGCAGTATTATTTACTTAAATTTGAATCTGATTTGCTTTTTTTTCCTAAATAATTTTTTTTTCAGCAGAAACCTCATTCATGGTTCTTGTTACTGATATCCTCCTCCTCCAACTAATTTAATAGAGGAAAATGTGCTACATCTTCCTTTTTCCTAAAGCAATTCCTAATTCTTATTTAGTGAGGCTTGCAATGAACAATATATCAACAAAACACATTCCTATTTTAATTATATTAAATAGTGACTTTGATGTTTATGTTCTTTTTCATTAAGAATTTTAAAATTTAATCCTTATCCATGAAGATATTTAGATGCAAGACTTTAGTGGACTAATTCTTAACAAATTTTGTGTGTGCGTTCTGTAGCAAATAATTAAAAATATCTCCCCAGAAACAAGATGAAGGATAAGCCACATACATATGCCACAGACAGTCCTCAGTGGATTAATAGTGGAGATTTCAGGTGAATTGATTCTGTCAGTCCTGGAAAAAAAAAATCCCATACCTCAAGAAATGCCCTCTGTACAACAATTTAACGTACAGAAAATGAAATAAAAGTCTTGAAAATAACCTGTAGATATAATTACCTTGCAGAAGATTTCTGTTTTCAACATAACTTACAGAATGCAGAAGATAAATTGATAAAGATAACATTAAACTGATAAAAGCACAATTGATGAAAGAGAGATGATCTCTCTTAAATTACAGCTTACAAAGTTCAGGCAAGACAAATGAGGTTTTGAATTGATACATCACAGAAGTCAGGGATGTCAAAACTGTATTTTCTAAGAGCTCATTATGAAATGTAACTAGCACTAAAATTAATCTTTGTGGTCTTCAGAAATTACATTACAACACATAGCTGAGTGAACTGGTTCATATCTGTCCATAGAAAGCAGAAGTGACTTTCTGGAGTCATTAGTCAGCCTTGGACAAGAAAAAGCCCAAGAATTGTATTTATGAGTGAAGATATGTTGCCTCAGGGAAGCTTATCTGTTTATTTCCCATCAGCTTCATCCATCTCTTCTGGCTGATGCCTAGACTGAAAATGCACCAGCTCACAGATGTCACAGCCTAGAGCCCAGTGTTCCAGTGAGGAAGGGTACTGCACACAGGTCACAGCAGCTTCATGGGGACAGAAATGTGATTAGCATTTGCCATATGACTGTCATGTCTTTTGTTTCTAAGCCAGCATGGGGGAAACTCCACTTCTGTCCCCCAGGTTCAGTCAGTCACTTCCATCAGCCAAGCTCTGAGCTCTGCTGGTCCTACCATCCCTGCAATCACACACACACTGGAGGATCAGGAATTACACCCCTGAACACCTTTGGAGGTGATCTCCTTCCTCCAGGCTGGATATATCAAGGCTGGGAGGAGATCAGCACCAGATATCCCCACTTAAACCTTCATCAGCACTTGCACAGGCTTTGGGCTGCCAGAGCAAACGAGTACAGACCAAGAGTTTAGGACCAAAATCTTCTGAGTTTCTGCACAAAAAAGCCTTTGACCTTGAAAATATTTGAGTGCCATGGACACCTTCCCTCTCACTGGAGTAGAGACTCCCAGGAATTAAGAGCCCAAGATTTTGCCATGGTTACTCAGGTACAGGTACGTGCCACACCAGACAAATTCTGAAAGGTCCTGATGTGGTAAATAGGAATAAACTGAAAATTGCTTCAATGTCAATGTCCACATGTTTTTAAGTTGTGAATGTATAGTGCCACAGCAAATAGAAACTCAAATTCAACATTATGTTCACTCAGGGAAAAAAAAATAAAATGCAGTTTTAAGCCAGCAAAGCTATAACATGGGAAGCAGATAGCTACTGCCTGTCAGTATAATCTGCTAGGAATAGAGTTCTTTAGCTCCAACCTTCTGGGCATGTAGGAAAAATAATTCATTACAGCAGTGAGGAGGGACAATATTCTTCTTTAAGGTCAGAGGAGAAACTCCTATTAGTTGGCAAATATACTCCTTAAAGCAAGATGTAATCAAAGGGACACTCCAGAACAAAGCCAAGGCACAATTGCCTGGTTTCCTAATGTCACATACACTAAAATGAATGTGAGATTAAAAGAATGCAGTTTTAGGCAGCACATGACCTCCAAAGTTTGTACATGCACAACACCTTGCTAAGAATATTAAAATTTTTCTTTTGCTCTTGTGATTTGTGCTACTAGAAGGGTCAAACCTGATTACAAAGACGACCCTGCCCATGCAGAGTCTTGTGCACATTGCACATGATGTATTAAAAATGGAATTCTGCAACAGCTGACAGGACAGGGAAATGAGGACTGGGGGGTAAAAAGAGAAGGAGTCAGGAAAATGTAGACCCCCAGGCAAAAATTTATTCAACCTGCCTGCTAGCTGTCTGGTACTTCAAGCTCACTAGAATATGTTCCAGTACTGATAAAAAAAATGTGTCACATGGAGGTGGAGGAAAAATAGAAAAGGCTGTTGAAATTTGTGGTCAGAATTCATAATCCATAGTCAGAACTGCCTAATAAATGAAAAAAAAAGAACAAGAAACAGTCAATAGTTTTTACCTGACCTTCAGTTAGGATTTTGTTACTATTGTTGGGATGATTTGAGAAATTGGTAGAGATACACCTTCCTTTAACATTTGTATCTCATCTCTTCTTGCTTTATTAATTCCTTCCATTCACAAAATATTTTTAGGCATTTAATGTCCAAGTTTCAGCTGTATCTTCAAATATTTACTGGTTTTGCTTGGTATTGTTTCTGTGCCCTGCCTAAGCAGGTAAAAGATTACAAAAAAAGAAAAAAAAAGAAAATGCCAAAAAAATCTACAGTTTTTGCACAAATCTTCTGTGCAAGCATATCACATTTCCACTTTTGAAACAATATTCTGCTTGGGAAAAATATCTAGAAGAGCTCTAGGAATAACTCAAATATGAACAAAACTTCTATCTATCTGTATGTCATGCTTGTCATTTATTAACACACACAAATCTACAGTGTCTTTTTTTTTCTAGTTAGCTTACTTTTATTCCCTAGTTTATCATCCAACTATCTGTCCACAACTAGTGTTTCCTAAAGGTGTTTCCCTGTGTTCTAAGCCAACAAAATTATGGCATAAGGAATTGTTGGCAGTTTGGTATTTTTTCCCCCCTAGTGACAAGTAATACCGTGCAGCAGATGCTATTCATTTCTTCTGGGTGAGCTTGGTTCTTATTGGGCTTGCAAGGTAATACAGGAGGTGGATTGATGAATAGTGTAAAAGTAAATGAGTTTAGAAAAGCAATACTTTAGGAAAACAGAAATGGAACTGGGGTGTGAAAATTGTGGTGGAGACGAAAGTGTTTGTGGTTAATGAAGAAAATAATTGGAAAGGCTAAGTTTTACAGCCTGCCTTGGCTGCTCCTATTAGAAGATCCAATCTCCCACATCCACAGGATCCACACTTAGAAGAAATCTTGGAGGCTGACAAAGCCCTCAGTGTTACACCATAATGCTACTTTCACAAAGAATTTATGAGGACGTGGCAATGGAAACTGGAGTCCTTCCCTTACTCTGACAGAGAGCAGGAAGATTAGAAAGACAAAAAGATACAGCATCACACACATCAATAACCCACATGCACAGAACTAAGTTCAGTGTCTGACACAACACTCCTGCAAACACACTTGAGCACCCGGTGCTGATAACAGTGCATTTGAACAAAACTGCTAAATTGTGGCTAAAGCATGTAAAATAGGATTTTCAGAGGCACTCAGTGTAGATTTAATTGGTTTGCCAAAATCAGCAAGGATTTTTGATGCTGCTTCAACAGGAAACTGGGTTGAATCATGTTTTCCTTTTGAATACAGCTCCACTAGTGGTGTGTGTTTCACAAATTGCACAACTTTTCTGCAAATTAGAAAATTAGCCACACAGATATTCACAGCTTTGATACCTGAGTATAACATTGCCATAAATCCCACGTTAGGCAAGGCATCACACTGAAATCAAGGTAAACTTAAACCAGCTTTCTGGGACCTTCTGGTGATAGTGGATTTCCACCTGGGGGGATGTTACATCGGTGCTTTGGGCAGCACCAAGGACAAACTGTTAGGATTCAATGTGCTGGGTTTAATCAGAAAAACCTCAAATGGTTTAAGAATATGCTTAAATGTGAGCGTGCCTTTGTGTGGTGAATACCTGAAGCTATTTTAGCATGAACAGGACTCTGCTGGTTTGCATTCATTTGGTAGAAGCCCAGATGAAAACTGGATGTGACAGTCCCCTTGCCATGCCCTTACCTCTGCACTTTCCAAGGATCTGGGAGAAGAGGCAGCTGACACTCAAAGAGCAGAACCATGGTTTAGCTTCAGCATGGTTATGGTTTTCTTCTATGCTCTTTGGTTTTTCACTTGCAATTGTGGATTTCAAATTTTGTTGGTAACCCAGATTTTGGGATAGGCATTCTCCCTGTGACTTCCACCACAACACTGAACTGCCTCTACAAACACAGAATGACTGAAGTTAAAGGACACCATAAATTTCCTCAACAATGAAGAACATTTATCTGTAGAAAAGTCACTTTTCTTTCTTTGGATAACATTTGCGATAAATGGATACAAGTCTCTCACATGTACTAAATTTTGAGAGGCTAAAGGCACATCAATAGATTTGATTTGTCACTTTACTGCACCTGTTAACATATGATCAGAAAATGCTTTCACTTTAAAGTGGTATGCCTTCAGCAAAATAAATGTCTTGAAGTACTAATCCTAGATTTAACAATAACTTTCTTCTAGCAGATACTGTGTAATACTTTACATCAATCTTTTTTATTCTTCCAGGAAATTAACAGAGCTAATTGTAGATTTGATGACCTAGGTGCTTTGCCTTTTCTTTTGCAGCCTTTATGAGACTAATCTGTCAAAAAAATTAAGGCAAAAATTCAAAGATGAAGAAGAAAGCACACCTGCCAAAATGCCTAGCTAATTAGAAATAATTTTGAAAGGTGGTTATTAAATACAATTTGTTCTGTATTTCATGTCAATGAAATGTACTGGAATATTTCAAATCCTTTCTCATTTTTCCCAATCACTATGCTATCAAAACTTGGGGATCCCAATGCATTATTTTTGCAAGTGCACACATCCTCATAAAAAGTGACTATTCAATTTTTATCATCACTGCTATGCCCTATCATTGTTCCCAGCAGTGAAGAAAAAGTTCTGTCAGTGTGATGATAGGTGGCCTGGAGTCAGAACAGTTGCAATTAACCTTTCTTAAGCTTATTCCCATTTAAGTGAGATAATGGAATTTGGTTTTTCTTTTAAGAGACTTCTGAGTTTTAAAAATTATTTTACAGCATGCAGAAGCCAAGCTCTTTCTATATTTCTTATGAAAAAATTCTACAATTTTTGTATTATGCGTTTGCTTGTCATTCAAAAGAAATGGAGCATATTATGATTATTCCACAAAAATATACAAGACCTCCTGAGTAAAAAAAATATACAGTTCAGATTTTGTGTTCTAGTTTGTTTTCTGGTTTCCTGATGATGACTTTAAAATGCATTCTCTTGAAGTTTTTAAGCATTCTTCTAAAAGCTTACTCTCTACAAGAGAGTTGAAAATGCTTCTCTAAAATAAGAATTAAATAAGGGCTTAAAATTCCAATGTTAGAATGGGCTAGGAGCTGATGGGAATCTCAGCTTGAAACAGAAGGGGAAGAGGTGGAAATGTTGATTAACATGCATATATCTTTTCCTGGACACAAAAAAGGAGAACGAGCCCACTTGTGACAACTCCTGCTTAAAAAGGCTAAGTGACTTTTCAAAGTCACACAGGCATGACTTTGCCTTCTGATTTCCATTCCCTTGCTCCATTAGATCTCCACAGTGCTCCACACTCATCCTGACAGAAGGATGTGCATGAGCTCATTGTGACTGACAGTTTGCTGTACTGTCACTGCTGCACAAGGAATATTAAAAGAAAAAAGGAACTGCAGTCTTTAAAACAGGTGGCAGGAAACCTTAAAATACTGCTTCCCAACATTATAAATACATCACAATGTCATCAAAGGCAGACTTTTATCCCTTGCAAATATGTGGTTGCACATTTAGCTTTCTATTTTTTGTCCTAGTGGGAAGAGAAAATAAATAATGTCTCTCAGCATAACACACCTCTTTAAAAATATTTGCCCAAGTAAAAATGTGCATAGTTTTTGGTTTTAAACTTTGGGTAATCCCACTGGGATGAATTTCATAGAAGAAAATGTTATCTATTCATGTGTCCAAATGAATACTTAAAATGGCCTTTATTGGCCAAAGCATTTCCTTTATGCTGGTCAGCCTAACTCAGATTCAACAGAAAACCCTGCTATACTGTATGGTAGGAGAGATTCTATCTTTGGAGCATTATCCCATTCCTGGCATAAAAGAGCCAGGCTATCACAAAGCAGCTGTAGATGCTACATGGTGAGTATGGGAGGTCCTGCTGATACAGGCAGTCAGCAACGAGGCTGATTCTCTACAGCCCCTGAAGTTTGGACAGACAAAGAAAATATCCAGGCAAATAGAACAGCCAGCTCAGAGGCAGAAACAGGGAACCTTCCTCCAAGAACTGAGCAGGATATTTTAGCAGTAGGATAAAGAGGCTATTTATCCAGCAATGCTCTCTCTTGCATCACAGCAGTCCTGGATGACCAAACTATAAATGAGCATTTCCCAGAGGCCAGGCTGGGCACTGAGCTCTCCTTACTCCTTTGTAAAGTGAGATCACTTCACAAGGCAAGGAGTACCAGGAGGAGCTACAGAGCACATAAGGGATCTGACAATGGGAATAAAACAGGAGAGCATTAAATGGATCCTTAAGAAATTAACACAATGCATTTGCTGATGAAAGGTACTGCCAGGATCCACCATTTGTGGAAATTTTTTTCCAGGACTAATATAAATGGACATTTATTAATTCTTTCTTACCAAAAGAACTGACAGTATTAAGTGCAGAAAAGAGCACTAGCACTTGCAGTGCCAGAGGAGAAATACGAACTAATTTCATGTATCTTTGTGTATAGAAAAAATTAAGATACTTAGTTGAACTGTGTTTTCATTGTCTTACAAAGTGGTTAATTTTGTTTTTGAGGATGTGAAATTTATCTTATTACTTGTCTCTTAATTGCATGTTTTCTTTCCTTTGCATTCCTGAACTGAACAGTTTAGGACTGCTGATGGTCCACTGAATGCATGTATAGAAAAACAGAAAATGCATTATTTGATTTTTCTTTGCTCAAATAAGTAGAAGCAAAGGCATGTTTTACATGCTCATTGTATGGTTTATGAGATCAGGCAGTGTTGAGAAAACACCATGTTTTGCAGCTTCTTACACAGTTTAATCCTTCACACCACTATGAGTAAAATAATGCATAATCTAATAGGATTTTGCTGATAATTTATCATCAATTATTGTTCCTCATTGTAGTGTTTAATAATACCAACCTCATTCAACCTGTGAAATGAGTCCCATTGATCCCTTTGTCTTTGTAATTGAAAGGGACAGTCCCATCAGTTTAATTAGAGGTTATTTGTCCTCCAACACATCCAACAAGATTTAGTGTTTAAATATTGGGGGCAAAAAAAAATCCATTCCAAAACACAAATAAACCCAAAGGTAAAATTTATAAGGTCAGTGAAATACTAATATTAGGTGCAACTGCACAAGCATCCCAGAGACAGATAACATATTAGCAGCTGGTACATGAGTTCCCTGTGAAAGCTGCAATAAAAAAATGACTGTAACTTAAAATCAATGCTAATATAGAGAAGTATGACAATACACATTGCAGGCCAGTGTACACTTCTGAAAAATGTACTTTCATAACAGCAATATCAGTGGCTTTGCCAGTCACACTCGTGTCATGCTCTGATTTAGGACCCAGAGAATGCTGGGGCAGCAGAAGCATCACTATTCAATCGAATTATTTTTGGCTTAGGGAGAGAACATGCTTTTTAAGGAAGCAATCCAAGCCATAGATAAAAATCAGTCCTCCTTAAATAAGTACTGGAATTGCTAAAGGAGCTTAGAAATATGAGGCAAAACACATGCTGGTCAGAGCAGTTAACTGTTTTTATGCTGGAAAGGCATGAAAGTAGTGTAATAACATCAGGACCTTTGCAGATGCTCAAGAGCTGCAGTAGATTATAAACATATAAGCAATTATTTATTTCATATTCAGAAGCCTGGCCCATATTATCCATTGTTTCTAGAACATTTTAATTGTGTTCTTTAACAACATGATGTACTATCTTGACCAGAAATGGCAAAGCAGAAAAGAAAAATAGCACTTAGCTGTCTTGGAGAAACCAATCACCAGTGTGCTCATTGAGTTCAATATTGTTATTCATGCATGAAAGCTACTTGTGAAAAGCTGTTATGGATTAGAATTGATTCCTCACATTAAGTTTCCAGAATGAACTTTTGCCTTTAAGGTGTTTTGCATTTCCCTGCTGCAAGAGCCCAGTTTCCTTCCTCCTCTTTTTGGGAAAAAAAGAAAGTGAGGCAGAACTGCATCTGTAACATCATGCTACCTTGGGATTCCAATCTCTCCTGCAGCCCAAACCCCCAGATTATCTTCCCCCTTCATGTATTAGTTCACAGGAAAATACATTTACAGAGTAAGGATCAGTTCCACCTGGGCTTTGCTTTTAGGGGGAGGAGGAGATGAAATGTTTCAAGCCCTGTTATATCCAGCAATGCAGATATATTGCCTTCAGTTTGAGAAAGGTGAGAAAAGAACATTAAAAACTCTTTAGCGATTAGTATGTCACAACCAAAAAGATGAACTTTTACAAATTAATCTGGTTAATGAAACACACAAGTAAAAGAGAATAGCTTAATATTTTATAACACACTTTTCCTTCTTGCCATCTGAAAGTATGTTTTAGTTACTGCACCAAGAATGCAGCACCTTTGCAAGGCCTTCAGAGTTAAGTAGAACTCTTCTCCTCATGCAGTGAGCTTTGTGTTAAATGTCTATCTTGGAATAGATGTGCAGTTACCATTTGTATGACATAAGGCTTAGCTGGAAATCTTTGTATCTGAATAACATTTTCATCTTACCTGTACTTTATTTTCTCCAGAAACATGTCAAACATATATTTCTGTAGATATTGGTACTCCTTTCCTTAAATAACCTTAAAGGATGGGTTGTTTGGGGGGTTTTCTTACACAAAATGGCAGTGAGGAAGTTTTCTGGAATATTTAATGCATGCAATGAATATCTAAGGGTTAATTTCTTCTTTCTGAAGCAGCAACTCAGCTTCATTCAATGACTCAAGCCAAATTAGCAACAGCTAATGAGCCTTGGCATACAGAATAATGACACAAATACGTGTTTATTTCTATAGCTTTATCTGAAATAATGAAGCTATTCTCTATTTCATATTCTAGGCTGTTTCACCGACAGTTTAGCAGAATAGAAGCAGCATATCTTAAAAAATAAAGAACCAACAGGAAGGAAGTAGCACAGACAAAATTCTTCCCAGCCCTTAAATTCTGGAGGAAAAAGGGGAAGTAACCTTTTCTCCTGCATAGACATTACACACAGCAGTGTTTCAGGTTGTCCCACCTTCTGAGCAATAATGAATCAGGAGCTTTATGGGGTGCTCAATAATGTTCTTGGGCTACTTGGGGAAGAATTTCCAGTAGAGACTTTGGTATGAAAGCTGAGTGATGCCTGGCACCACGACAGATTTTCCCCTGCCCTGTAACATCTCCATAATGACCCAGCCATGGCCATCAGCTGGTTCAGCTGCCCCTCTGGCCAGGGAGCAGCAAGGAAACCTCAGGTGAAGGTCTTCAGGTTTTTACACAGAGCAACTGCTATAATTTCCATCTGGGAGTTTGAAACAGAAAGTTGACTCCAAAATTCAGCACGTAATCTGTAAATCAAACCAGAGACCCAGCAGTAACATGAAAAGAAAAAGAAAGGCAAGAAAAGATGGTGATTTAGGGCATTTAAAGGAAAGGAGCTAATAAATAACAGCAGAACAGAGGATAAGAACATAGAAAACAAGGTGAAGACTGAGGTGACTAAAGGGAGTGCAGAATGGAAAGTGAAAAATAATTAAAGAATTTTACCTCCTCACTCTCATTTTTGATAGCACAGAAATGTTTGCAATGTCTCTATCATATTTTTCTAGTGGGAATTTTGTGATTTCATAGTCTTTAAGCATTTTTCTAAATACTTCTTTCTAATTTTCATTTTGGTGACCATGCTATGTTCAAGTCATTGTCTTCAAATTTGTGCTATAACACTCTGGCACTAGCTTGAATCATTATTTCAATATTTATTTCATTCTTTTCTGCATTCAGAAATGAGTCTTAAAAGAGCTCCACAGAAATTGTAAGGGGCAAAACTGTCTTTATGTTTGGGATGTCCACTAATCTCAAAATGAACACATTCTGTTGTCCTGAGTGTCACAGAATTCTCTGTATATTCCCTGGATTTAAAATAGATGTTTTTGTTTCTCTGCTCAATTTCCTACCTTCAAAAAATAGTGAGTCTATGCAAGAACTTCAAATAAAATTATGGATTTTCAGTATGCTAAATTTTTTTCACTAATTCCTTTTTTTCTTTTGACAAACTAGCTGGACAAAGCAGAATGATGCAAATAATGCTTTTTTATAGTGCTAAAATTAGATAGCTTGCTATTAATTCAAATCTTACATTATTGTATAGTACTTTCCCTGTGTTCCTTGAGAACAGAAGCAAATGGAAAGTGATGGGTGTGTTGTACTTGGAGTCTGAAGGAGACTTTATGTTTATATTTGCTATTGCTGTTTTTAATGTCCCAGTAGGGTTTCTCTAGGATATGCAGTCAGCATTCTGAATTTCATTAAGTCTACTGGACAAGATTATGAAATATGAAACCATATAAGCAGAAAAAAGATCCTTAACTCCTTTCTGTCCATTTTTTCTATTAAAAAAGAGTACATTGATGCAATCTCAGCATCTAGATGTTATATCTATATTTTTGTATGTATTGAATATGTTTTACTGTATTGCAAGGACAACCTGTATAGCACAAAAGAAGATTTCCAAGAAAAATATTCAGCTGTATCCATCCCAAATTTGTAAGAAAATCCAGAATGTGGAATTTGAAGCACTCCCCCAGCTAAAGGATGATCCTCCCTATTTGTAAAGATAAGTCATTCCTCATTTTCATCTCTTTTATCTTTGAAAAGGGAGTATGCATTTCAAGTTCAGTAGGAATAGAAAGGTCAATATCACTGTGCTCAACTATTTGCTCTAAGAGAGAAACATAATAATCCAACCAAACTAAAAATAGAAAAGTTATTGATTGACATAAATAAAATTTCAGTTTTGGTTACAGAATTTATTCCTTTTTGTGGCCCTTTAAAAGTTCCTAACTTCCTAAATATTATTTTAATTTTTCAGCAGCTTCTTATGGTCCACTGAATATTGTTTTTCTATATAGAAAAATAGGAACACCATTTTATTCCATTCTGGTAATGACACCAGGAAAATATGAGATGGCACAATCTTTCTGCAAATCAAAATGAATAATTGTTTTTGTTTTTTTTTCCTAAATTATTTTATTTCTATGTGATTGTACTTAAACCTAAGTGAATCAAACTGAGAAGTAAGATCTTCACTTCTCATCAAAGGGCACAGTGGTTTCAAGCCAACCACAGACTTCATCACTATATACTGAGATATTTATTAACCATGAATCCCATGGACATCCAGTAATATATAAAAGCTACTGATCTGCTTGACATTCCTACAAATGTGCTTTTTTCAGCTTTGCAGAAAAGGACCTGAGTGTCCTGGTAGGCAAGTTGAACACAAGCCAACAAGTGTCTGCTGAAAAGAAGGCCAGTGGCATCCTGGGCTGCATGAGGAGGAGAGCAGAGCAAAGTGATCCTGTCCTTTGCCCTGAGGTAAAAACCACTGGCAAGGGCACACCAGAGTGCTGGGTCCTGTTCTGGGCTCCCCAGCATGAGACAGAGATGGACAAACTGGAGAGAGACCAGCCTGGCTAATAACCAGTCTGATGAAACAGGAATTCTCCATTTTTACATATATACAAGCAGAGTGTGTAAAAAAGTGCTACTGAACTCAGGCATTTCCATGGACTTCAGAACTTCAAATTCCTCAGGCCCTTTAAACTGCCAAGCACTATCTCAAATATAGAGCATGTTCTTTGTGGTAAATACCTTATACAATCCCAAGATTTATCTTTAAATTAAGCTAGACCTCAGAAGCTTAACGTTTAAATCAGGATTACTTCTCCACCAAACCAACACAGGCTGTACTTGAATATTCCAAATCAATGCATGACTAACAGGATTTTTCCTGCTGCAGACTGACTAAATTCAAATATAATCTTAGCTTCTGCTTCCTTTCTACTGATTACAGTCAAGGATGCAGCAACCTTTGCTGCTTGGGTGAACTCCTTCTGATATCTTAATGCAATTTACAGTACACTGTGGGATAATCCTAGTTCAATATTGCTGAAGTGGCTTTTTCACTGGCCAGTGGTTTGAGAAAAGCTCAAGATATTATTAGTGAGCAATCATTAATTAAAACTTTTAAAATCATTTTAGTACATATAGCTGAACAAATGGCTTTAATATATGTTGTTCTGTGAATATTACTTTTTAAATGTATTGAAGTAATTAATTTTATCCAGATTATCAAATTAGTTAGGTCCCAGTACTTTATTCAAAGGAAATTCAGTCAAATATATATGCACATTTTTGTGCATGGAAGAACTGCATTTTATAATTTCAAAGTTAATGTCTATTTCTGATATATACTGGTATCACAGTGGAATTGATAGACAGCCCTGGGGTCCCCAGCATGGGAAGGACATGGATTGTTTGACTGAGTACAGAGGGGGCCACCAGGGTGAGCACAGGGACACAGGGCTGGCACAGGTTTCCTATGAGAAAAGGCTGAGAGAGTTGGGATTGTTCAGCCTGGAAAAGAGGTTTTGGGGTGACCTAATTGTGGCCTTCCAGTATGTGAGAGCAGCTACAAGAAAGATGGAGAGAGACTATTTACAATGACCTGGAGGGAGAGGACAAGGGAGAACAGTTTCAAACTGAATAAGAGTAGGGTTAGATCGGGTACCACGAGGAAATTTTTCCCTGTGAGGGTGGTGAGGCTCTGGCACAGGTTTCCCAGAGAAGCTGTGGATGTCCCACCCCTGTTCAAGGCCAGGTTGGATGGGGCTCTGAGCAGCCTGGTCCAGTGAAGGTGTCCCTGCCCGTGGAAGGTGGGTTGGAATGAGACAATCTTTAAGGTCCCTTCCCACCTAAACCACTCTGTGATTCTGTGAGGGATCCTCCAGCTTTGCCATCAGATGAAAAACTTCTTGGTGGGAACAACCAACCCTGCAGCACACTCCCACCTTACAAAGCATCTCCCTTGCCATTAAAGTGCCTCTCATCCATGTTGTAGTTTAAGGCCAACATTTGCAGGACACCTCAGGTTTTACATTTTGACAGTTAAGGGAACCAGAGTTATTTAAGAATTAGTCAAACCAGACACACTCAGCTGTTCCACCCTCCCCAGAAGAGGCAGCAAATGCAGGTAACAACTTGTGCTTTTAACATCTGATATGAATGCTGTGATTTTTCCCTTTTTTGTCATAAAAATTTAATAAAATATTCCAGGTAGATCTTATTATATTTATATATGATATTATATACACCATTCTGTCCCATTTACACTGAGCTGAATTCATCTGGGTGGTTGAATAATGACAACTGTCTCCTAGCCCCTGCACTAGGCAGCTAAAGAATTGTTGATGAAACAGCCTGCTTAGTCTTTTTTGTCTCTTTTCTGTTCCCTACATGCCTTGGCCAAGTAAAACAATATTTTTCATCCTCTCAGAGACTATTTTCATGTGTACCCACAGCTTTGCTTTCTGTATTTGGGGACAATGCCTATTTATGAGAATACTCTGGCAGTCTCTCTCCACCCTGGGCTCTGCTGTGTGCCCAGGCATGGGGAGCTGCATCTCCATCACTGCTGTGTAAGAGCAGATGGAAGACATTCTTGGGACCATTCCTCCCACTTTCCTTTAAAATTCTTAGAATCTGACTTACTTACTTTGCTGATTTTCAAGACTTCCCTCACTTATGACTTTTGTGACACACCTGTGAGAAAGGAGGTATTTTTATTCTCCTTGAACTTATCTACACTTCAGGTATGGAAAGTGTAATGGAAAAAATCTCTCAGCTTTACAGGGAATTTCCCTGTTCTCAGCCAATCCTGTAAGCATTGCAATGCATTAAGATAGGAAAGGAAATAAACCTATTAATTGTATCTCTTCTTTTCTTCCAGAAAAAATCATGAGAACAGCAGAGAGAGAACACCAATGTGGTTTTGGATGAGGGACATTAGCTGCTAACAAACTGTGTGTTTCCACAGCATTAAGGTCAACATGTAGAACTTACAAGTAGAAGAGGACTGCATTAAAAAACTCAAAGCTAAACTAAAGTTATCATATTCTGGAATGCTGCAATTAGCTAATTCTATAAGCACAGAAAAATTATTTGTTTGCTGGGCAAAAAATACTTCAACATTTTAGTTATGTTGAAATTGGATGACATTTTGGAAGAGAAACTGCACAGTAAAACACTCAGGAGATTATTTTCTGTATTTTTCAAAGTAGCTTAGCACAAAGTCATGCTCCAACTTTTTATTTTCTGCTTTACAAGTGGGAGTTTCCTTCCCATTCTTTTGCAATGCAGCTGGGGAAGGTCAGAAGCTCCCGGGTGGCATCTCTTGAAGGCAACTTTCATTCTTGCTCCTCTGAGCTCTTTTATATCAGCACACACCAATGTCAAGTGTAATTACTGAAAATAAAAAATTTCCTAATCGATGAGAAAGTCTAAACCGAAATAAATGGGTGGAACTAAGCCATTAACCAAGCATTGCTCAGCATAGGAAGTGCTCTGCAATATATGTTGCAAGAGGGATTAACTTGAGATATTAGCAATGAGCAAACCCAAGATCATGTCTGCCAAATTATAAATTAATTTGTTCCAAAGCAGAAAAATTAGATGGAACAGATATTTCCATTACACTGAAATCTCAAGCTAGTTGTAAGGGGCTCCTTTTGCTATTATGGACATTTCTTTGCACTAATTCATAATTTTAAAGCAGATCAGCCTAAGGTTATGTCCAGAGAGCAGAGCTTTTCTCACAGTACATTTTACATTTCATGGAATAAAAAACCCCTGAAGCCTCCATTCATTTTAGTGGAGAGAGTGGAATGGGTTTTGGCAAATAATGGGACAGCCAGGTGGAAACAAGCACAGAGGGCTCCCTCAGTAGCTGTGATCAATGAACAAACATATCTGCACTGCAGCTACCTGATTGGAAATACAGGATAAATCCATAAACCCCCACTTTAATTAGAGACTTCACCCAGAGAGTAGGCTTTGTACTGCCTGAAAAACATTGTAGTTCTGATATTCAGGACAGAAAGTCAGAATACATTAAAGATCATCTGTAAAACTCAGCTTAGCCTGCAGTGAAGTATAAAGCAAGGACTCATGGGATATGGACGTCCACCCAATTGTTTTCACAGAAAGTATCTTGAAAAGTGTTACGGACAGGAAAACTGGTATTAAGTCGAGCCCAAAGTAATTCAGGCCTTTTTTCAATCACCAAAATTCAAGGTGAGTTACATAATTTGGGGGAAAACAGTCCCACTTATTCACTTAATGTTTTTAATTTCCTTGTAGCAGATATTTTCTGTCATGTCCATAGCTACCTTATCTGTATCTGCAGGAATCATAAGCTTACAACTGATTAAGTACTAGTTCTTTCCATAAAAACTCAACCTGCTGCTGAAATTAAGGGGAATATTTATTGTGATGGACTTCCCATTTATGTAAGAGCAAACTTTTAGAAATGTACTGTAAAATACTCTCACACTTAATTTTCATCTCCTGGCTGGATTGCTATGCCAAATACATTGAAAAGTATCCCATATACTACATTAAGGAGTGATGGCATTTTCACTACTGGCTGAAGTGGTGATAAACATCCATCAGCAATAGAGGGGGACTGGACTGACCACAGGCTATGAGGCTTTGCTTAAACTGTTTATGTAAAATCAGAGCATGTGGTCAACTGCAGAGACAAGAAGGGAGAATTACTCCTACAGTGGTCAAGGTCAAAGAGACCATGCCACTGAGAATTACAGATATCATCATGCAGTATTAGGTTCTACTGAATTCTTTGTTCCTTTCAGAAAACTGAGGAAAGAAAGCCCCATGGGGAAGAGCAGAGGGATCTTCTCAGGCACTGTCCTCAGAGCCTGCAACATCTTCTGAGCTACAGGACAAAGTCACATCTTAATATTGTTATCTCAAAGCCAGGGATAAGGACAGTTTTGCCCCAGGTATTGCTAGTGACCAATTAGTTATGTTTCCAGGCTGCTGGCTGAAGTTGTATAAGGATTTTCCCAACTACAGAAAGAGAAAGTTTATCAAATACAATCAGTATCTGTACACAGTCTCTGCTCTGGCAGAAAAACCACTTGTGGAGCTTTTGGTGCAGTGTGAGGGGGTGTTAGCCATGGCATCTGTTCAGCTGGGGCCCTGGGCTGGGCTGTAGCTGTGCAAATTTGGGATAATCAATTAGGCAGGGTGTCAGTGTGCCAGCACAGATGTCCTCAGTCAATTGCAGATAATCATCGCCTTCTTTGAAATTTCCAGAGGAGATTGCATTACTCTTGGGACACCCTTGACCTCCCATCAGGGAAGGTTTCCCAGATAAGAAAAATAAAAGGATCATATCTTTTTCCTAGTGCAGCAATATATATTGCAGGCTATTCATAACCTTGAAAGGGTTAGAGTGATGCTGCAGGCACACTGCAGGACACAGGAGCAGAGCTCTGCTCTCCCTCCCCTCCCCAGAATGAAATAAATACTCCAGCACATCATGAAATACATCCAGGCACTTTCTATGAGATGTTTCTGCATGAACTACCTGTCGTGACAGCCTGTCACTGAGGAATAAACAGGGCCACCAGTGATCTCAGCACACATTCTTTACCCAGGAAGAGCAGAAATTTCTGGGTGTGTAGCTTTTGCAAGGTCAGGCAAAGGGAGAGGGGTTTTGATTTCAGTCCATGCTTATTCAAGATGGCACCTGGAATATAAGTAACTGTTTATGGAAAAATGAGATGAAATTTCATCTTACAGGGACTAAAAGGAACAATTTATCAGTGCTTCAAATTTTACTAGTCCAGACTTCAAAAACTTCCTAAGTAAGAATAAAACAAACCTGATAAAGTTCTTCCATATCATCCAACTTCAAATATGCTGTTAGAAATTTTTTTTGAGCTGATCAAGGTATCAGTGGTAAGGGCTTGGAAACAAATCTTGGTTTCATTAGATACAGAGGACAACTTTTGAATCTGGAAGAACATCTTAGAGAGAAAATAAAAATGAAGCTAGTTTTGTTTAATCCATCACTGCACAAAGGACAATTATTGCAGAAACAAAGGCTAAAAATGACTACACTACCGAGGAGAGGGAGCTGGATTCAGAAGACTATTTTGAACTCTGGTGATCATATTCAGATTCTTAGTAAAATTACATGATATATTGAGGTTTTTTAAAAATAAAAGTTATGGGACATGCAATAGCAACAAGAACTTGTCTACATGAGAAAGAACACATAGGACAAGAGTCTTTTATTCAGCTGAAGAGCATCTGGAAGCCCTAAGGGTAGAAGAACACTGTTTTGCTCGAGATGCAGTTTCAAAACTCAGGCAGTTGCTGGGTGGACCAGGAGGCTGCAAAAGCTGGTATTGGCTGCTTGAGAAACCCTAATTTCTCTGTTCCACACTACTTCAGGAGAAAGCAAAGGAAAAGTAACACTTAAATAGAAAGAGAAAACAAAAACAAAAACAAGGAAAAAAAAACCAAAAACCGAAGCATCAAGGCTCCTAGGCAACAATGATAAATACAGAGAATTAGGTATGCTGGAGCTAGTCATGTCTACACTGTAGTCAGGCTGTGTAGCTGAGAGATAAACCTGCCAATCTTTATCTGGCTTGGGTTTCAGTAGTCAAACTGTTGTGACAGCACAGAGCTCATCAATTCATACACAAATAACGGCTGTGGCTGTATTTTAAATATCTATGGGCTTTCTTGGGCATGCACTGCATCTCCTGTACTCTGAGTTTATTCACTCTCCATGCACTCTTTTATCACATGGTTGACCTAAAGCAGTAAGTTCCTATATTAAGTGATGTAGGTTTTATTATTTTTCTTCTATTATGCATTACCCAAAGTGAAATAAAACATAAAAAGCAGAATTTTTTAATGTTCTTTCTAGAGCCTTTGGATAGGCAGCATTAATGTTTCCAGCAAATTTTTGCCCATTTCAGTCAGATCATTATGAAAAAGGAAGAGCCAGTCTGAGTGCCCTGTGAAGACAATAGTGGCTATCCCTGTTTTTAAATAGTGATATAAAGGGTCAGAAATTCCAACTTACAAGGAAATGTTAATCACAGAAGAATGTTCATCATCAGGCTGAAGAGACAACTCTCTCAAAAATGAAATATTTCACGCACATTAAAGAAATTATATTCCAGAGTTTGAGCATCCTACTACATTGGTCATTTTTTATGACCATACTGTCTAACAGTACTGACAATTTTGACACTGAAATATCAGTGCATCAATTTCTCTAAAATTTAGACTGTGTAAAAATGTTCACACTAAAAATTGAAAAGTTTGACTTGCTCATTTATTGCAAGAGAAAAATAAAAATGCTCACCCCTGAGATGTGAGCCCTGAGAGTCTGAAGAAACCAAAGAAATGCTGATTTCTATGCCAACACCATTGATCAGATGTCAGGGTCTTGCAGGACTAATTTAATTGTTTTGGATCAGGTTGGACCACCCTGATTCTATTAAGGATGTAATTGATTTTACTGTGATCACTTGCAGAGAAAAGTCCTATCTAGTGTCTATAAGAAATTAAGTCTCTTCACACAGGGAGAAGATGGGCTAATCAAACAAAAATTGCACTTCCACCATTATAATTTGGGGATTTTTTAAATAGTCTACAGAGATTCCATCCTTTAGCTGTTTAAGATGGTGTTGTTGGGTGTTTTTTTCCCTTCAAGAACCCTCCCAACATTGTCATAATCTATTCCAACATGAATATTAACATATGCTCTGCTAATGTGTGACCTTCTAACACCGCACGCTTCCCTTTGCCATGAAGGCATCCCCAATATGAGAATGATCGTGTTAAACCAGCCCAAGTGATAAATGAAATGCAGATTAAGCCTTAATTGCAATTAATTATAAGCACACATTGCAACTCCCATGCTCAGCACCATATAAAATTGGATTTCTTTCTATGAACACCAATCAATGTGTAAGGTTTAGATAACAGCACAAATTCATATTGGAGAATGCTGAATACAATATCAATGAACTTCCTCCAAGCCTGTTGACTAATGAAAGGATTTTAATAACACCATTGCAGTTAAATGCCTGGTACATGTTGCCCTCTTGTGGAAGCTGTGAAAAAGTACAATTTCCTTTGAATTTGTTAGGATCTTGCAGTGGAATTTTAATGCCTGGAATGTGATGATTTATTAAATTCACGATGTGAGTAGTTTATCATGTTAAGCACCGAGTATATTCTGTAAATGGCTGCACTTGACAAGCAAACCTAGGTAATTAAATCTACTAAATCAGGCTTATCCACTACAAATTGCATGGCTGCAGCATGTGTTTCATTTGCTCATTTGTAAAATAAAAAAATACATATAAAGTCTATTTTTAGAGCCTGGTCTAAGTTAAAGTTTTTTTCTAGTCATTCAAAATTATTTTTAGATTTTTTTTTTTAGCTGTTTCTTATTGAAAAGTTAACCTCACCTATGAATGCTTGTACCTGTATTACATATGACATAAATAGAATGCCTTGGAAGCTTCACATCTCACTATCAAATCACTCACATTCTTTAAATGCAGATTAATTAAAATACTTTCAAAGAAGAACACATTTATTAAAATTTTTTTCAATACATATTTAAGATACAAATATATACCTTATCAACTAAGAAGAAAATCATTAAGCCTGAATTAAAAATTTAAGGAAGCATTTGAGAACTAGCAAAACAGATTTTAATGAAGCTAAAGAGAAAAATCAAGAACTTCAAAGGCAGTTTAACACACTGTCAGGATACTTTAACTGTGAAACATTGAATAGTACATAGAGTTTCCATGGGATACTCTGCTAAATACAAATATTTTGATTCCTTTTGAATGTCTGCTAAGAGAAGATAAGTTATATTTGACACACTTACATAGCATTGTATTTAGGACAAATTCAGATACTTCTAAGTGCTTGTCTTTGTTGTTTGTTTGGGGTTTTGGGGTTTTTTTTGTCGTTTCAGTTTGATTTCAGAGATGAGACAGTTTAGTACAAACTTGATCAAAGATTTCCATCAGCTGTGGACAAAGGTCAGGTGTCCATGTTAATGTTATCAGAGGTCTCTGATACTGCTGACAGCTAAGTGTCACTGATAAGTCTGCAGGAACTGATGGATTTGGTGTGATTGCTTTATTCTTCACCCACTGACATTTTATTTAGTTTAGAAAAAAGGGGCTGAAGGGAGGTTGTGATTAGCTAACACATTTCAGCTCACCCTGTCCCATGACCCTTTGCCCAGTGCTGGCACAAACTAAATATTTTACTTTATTTTCTTGGAGGAAATCAATCCAAGAGGCAGAAAGCTTCAAAATTTAACTGCTTGGAATCCTTGGATTGTCTCACAAAGAAAAGTGAATTTACAGGATTCTTGAATTCTATCAATATATGGGGTCATTTATGGAAACTATAAACGACTTGGGGCCACAGTGTCATTGATAAATGTTTGGATGAATGGAAGACTTCAAGTTTAGTTTTTTTCCTAGCAAGTTTAGTTTTTTTTCTCCCCATGTGAAGTTTTTGGCTGTAGCTTCCACCTACTCTAAGAAAACAATGATTAATGAGCGTTCTATAAACTGAAGCTGTGTCAACTGATAAGACCCTAAGCCACTGGCTAATATCCTCAAATGATTATTCCATACTTCTTCAAGACCAATTTTCTAAGAAGAGCCTTGTATTTGTGGGACTTTTACCACAAAATTTTATCTAAAATATCCCTTAAGTCTAGTTCTGTGCTTTTACAGTATTAGGATGTGTAGGCTTGTGCTTAGAAATAGATATTATATACCTTCTAACATATATTAATATATGCTTATTGGATGTAATTACTTGAGTTACCTTTGCTTCACAGAAGTGTGTTAAAGGAAAATAGCTTCTGCAATTTTTAATGCATTATGGCTTATCTATTGCCAAATTCATAACAAAATATAATTTCAATAATATTAATATAGACACGAAAAATATTTCAAAAGGCTTATGTCAATATTAAATATGCAGATCTGAAAGGAAGAGGAATTTACTGCTGTTTAGAATTCATTTGTCAGTGCTGCTCTGATCAGTTCTGGGAGCTGACACCATTCAGCTCCCACACATTAATGCTGGCTCAGGGCAGGCAGAAGGGATGCCAGGCAGAGAGCACTGGGGAGAGCACAGCCATTGCTTCTGCCAGCAGCATCAAGTCACTTTGGCTTGATTGAGATGTGAAGCAACACCACAGCTAGATGACCTAGGTAAATTGAGGTTTTAGCAGTTTGAGGTCAAGAAGGCCCAGACGTGAAACCCCAAACCACCTAGAGGTATCACAAAGCATTAGGATGATGTGTTCACAGGGAGCTGCAGCACTGACACAGCCCCTGCCCTTCCCAGAGCTCCTGGGAGTTTATTCTTGAAGGAGCATCCTGGAGCAGAGCTCATCTCCACACCACAGAGTTATGGATCATGAAACTTCAGCAGCACTTACCATAACATCCAAACTGGGATAAATGGAAACAGCTTTTATACTCTTGCTCAAAAGCAGACATAAATACAGCAGCAGTAGCTCTAGTAATAGCCAGGGTGGCCACTGCTCTCATTTCAAATAGCAAAACACAGGGTTTTTTTCTGGCTCCTCACCTAGCCAATTACACCTTCATCTTATCTATCTGATAAATCATTTCGGAAAAGTATAATTTACCAGGGTCATGAAGGCACTGACAAGGTACTTGATATTTCTGTTGATTCTGACAGAAAAGAAAATAGTCAGTCCATAAAAGGTTTTATTCATTGAAAAAACTCCAGAGAAATGTGGAAAAAATGTCGAGAGTCCTTCACATGCAGCATATACACAGGGAACTAAGTGAAATTTGTGGAATAGTTTTTGGGATCTGTGCAATCCAGATAGGCAAATGCATGTCAGCAGTTTGAGTCTTGTCCAGCCTGACAGCCTGTTCAGCCCAAGCTTTCATAATTTTAGTGCAATTAGGACTTCACAGCAGAGCTGCCCTGTCTTCAGGTTACCTCTGCAGAGGAGAAATCAGAGAATTGTAGCTTCAGCAAAACCAAGGGTGAATGTGTTTGCTGTGAAATGCTCCAAGGAAAACACGTAGGCAATATCCAATACTGCCATCACTGGGGGTAGGGGATCCTAATCCTGAGCATCCCTGGCTTCTCCTTCGTTTCCTCACAGCAGAAACACAAGTTGCTGCTTGCAAGACTCTTTTACTAATACATTACTTAGCCCAAGGGCTATCAGAAAACCCTGCTAACAGTCCCTTTGTGGAACAAATAAAAGTAATTCTGTGTATACACTGTACTTTCAGTTGAATAAAACATTTCATGGGTCATGATCAATGTTTCATATCCTGAGAAATTTATATTAGCAGCCATACTCCTTTACAAAGGTGGGTGAAAAAAGCTGCTGGTTCAATAGACCTTCCAAAGGCTGGAGGTCTCAAAAAGCTTCTAAAATAGCTTTTCTTTTTTTTTCCTCTACTCCAGAAATCAATATGCTTTAAAACATTTTACCTTCAAGAGTTATAGCACTTTAAAAAGAATGAATTAAAAGCAGGACTGTTCCCCCAAGATATTTTTAATCTAGCTTCTCAATATACAATATTATTGTATTCCCAAAATTTGAATCCAAGAATTAAGGTTCAAGATGTATGTTTTTCTGTTGTGGATAAATTTTTGACATGCAGAACTCAAATGAAATATCTTTATTTCACACTCTTCAGGGGAGATAGGAAGGGGCAAAAGGCCATAAGACTATCCCTTTTGCATTCTTTTTTGTTTTCTAGCTAATATAAGATTTATGTGGTACTTCAGTCTTCTGCTGAATTCACTTCATAGTGAATATGCATGAATAGCAACTTTACAACCAAAATCAATGTAAAACTTGCAGATCCTGGGTTTTTTTTGTTAGTCTGTTAACATAAAGCTCATCTTTGCAATAACATCTTGGCAAAGCAAAATTTAATACATTTTGCTATATTGAATGTGATTTTAATTATCTTAATACAAGGCCTATATGAAAAGGGAGTAATGCAACATACTTAAGCATTTCATGCTGTTTCTCTTCTAAAACTGAACCATGAGAACAATGATTTTCAAGCAAACCTGATCAGGAATACAACAAGGATGAGGAATATCATTGGCATTTGGCCCAAAATCTCCACAAAGTCACTAAAATCAGTAAGTTCTGAATTAATACCTCCAGCAACAGCAAAGGATTAAAATGAACCTAAAGCCCAGTATCAAAAAGTTACATCTATTTAATAATGGGTTTTATAGATTCTCTGACATTTCTCACAGATATCTGCAGTTTCTGTATTTTGTGCTCTTCAGTGTTGTCCCATTAACTCTTCCACATCCACTGAGCACAGCTGGTGACAGGAGCCTTGATCACATTTTGATGGAATCATGTCAGACTAATTAAGAGGTACATGAACAATATTATGCAGAGCACATGCTGGGCAAAATGCAACAGGATTCACCACTACCTGGCAGCTATTTGTGCACAGCTTGGAATGTGAATTTTAAATTGACAAAATTACTTACACCAAGTGTGGTTACTTTATTCACTCCTATCAAGACAGCATTATAAGGAATGGGAAAAGCTTGACCTTGTCAGATGTGGACTGCTGAGTTGTTAGCCTATGCCACAGGCCTGGAGAGCACTTCAGGGCTAGTCAAAGGAAAAGGTCAGGGCCACTGGGGTTAGACTGCATCTCTCATTTTCAATTTTCACCCACAGGATGAGGAGGCACCCTTATACTTTTTGCTGGCTGTTAGCATGGCCAGCATAAAGCTAAGTGCTTTCTCTTTGCTCTTCAGCCAGCACTCTGTCAAAGCTCTACTCCACAGCAGCTGGGAGAGGAAAATTTATTTTTGCCTACATTGTTGAGAAGCCCTGAGTCAGCTCTGCTAGAATGATCCCTCATGATGAAAAATTTATGGCTTTTGCTCTGCCTCACTCCCTGCCTTTTAATATCCCTTTTCCCCACAGTGTTTTTCCCAATTGGATTTGGCAACCTCCCCAATTCCTGTTTTACATTCTCCATCATCGTTTTCAAAATAAATGTATCTAGCCTCGTGCCTCTATTTCAAGACCTCTATCTTTTGTTTTAAGACTGATGGATTTTAAAGGGTGTGCCAAATCCCTAAATGCCCTAAATCAATATTGTTCTTTAAGAGTTGCTTTAATCACTTAGATGAGGCACCTGTTTCTGGCAAACTTTTGGAAGGAACGAGTTACACAAGACAATGCCATTAGATGTGAAATGCTGTCACCATCTAGAGAGGTTGGAATGTGCATAATCATCTGAATAGAGTCAGCTAGGCACAGAAATTGAAATAAGGAAGCAAATCAAGTAAACCCCTTCTTTCCAGCTGCCTGCAAATTACCACTCTCTCCACCCACCACAGGGCTCCAGCCCATTAGGGTTGATGAAAATCAGCAGCCTGGATAAGAGAATGGAGCTTCCCATCAATGCCATCTGTACAAGAGTGGAACAGGAAGGGTCAGCCAGCCAACCAACCTGCTGGTACAGCAAATGAGCACTGAGAAAGTCAGGGTAAAACTACCACTGGGTTTACTCCAGAATTTCGTGGGCTTACTTTATGAGGACATTTTCCATCTCAGAAGAAAGACACAGCTCAAAGAAACATTTAAAATAAATTTTTTGTTCCAGCATAATATTTTAGAAACAACTTCATAAAAAACAGATACAAACATTTTTCTTTTGTTTGCCTGGGGATTTCTCTGGATTTCATTTTGATCTCTGTGCTTTTCCCTTCCACCAGTTTACAAAAATCTCTTTGTCTATGATCTCCAGGAGTGTTTCTGCCACATCAAAAAGTAAAGAGAAGAACTGACCTAGATGCTAACACACTTTTACATATTGTTATTCATTTTTATGTATATTACTTGTTTATGAGCAGCACAAAAGTAACTCCTGTTCCCACTCCACCTCCCCTTGCCTTTGGAACAAAGGAATGCAGCATCTGTGCTCAGAGGATGCCAGATTGCTGCCTGTGCCTGCCTAGGTTTGGCTGGCAGGGAGCCCTCTGGGGTGGCACAGCAGCTGGTAGGAGTTGGGACAATCCTTCAAGTTTCTCATTTTTTCCTAAAACTGCACCAGCCATGGTCAGGATGTAGCCAAAATATCTCAATTATCCTAAGTTACACATTCACAGAGTCATGGGATATCCTGGGTTGGAAGGGAGGCACAAGAACCCCCAAATCCTGATCCCAGAATCCCAGTGTGTGCCTGAAAGTGTTGAAACAAGCCCTCCTTGAAACAAGCCCTTCTTGAAATCTGTGAGGCTTTGTGCTGTGACCACTGCCCTGGGCAGCCTGTCCCAGTGCCCAGCCATCCTCTGGGGGAAGAACCTTTTCCAAATACCCAAAATAAACTTTCCCTGGTGTGGGTCTTGCTGTTTCCTCAAGTCCCATCTCTGGTTAACACAGAAGAGATCAGTGCCTACCCCTCTGCTTCCTCCCTGAGGAAGCTGTACATGGCAGTGAGTTACTGAGTAACATGCAGTTCCTAGAAGCCAATGGAATGCTGATTCTAAATGAATGTGTAGTGCTCCAAAACTGTATTTTGTGAAATCTCTAATTCCTGTGTCTGCCATTAACAGATTGTCTCTGTCAGCAGAAACATGTTAAGGACTGATTAGTTATTTTCTTTCTTCCTAATAATAGGACCACTACCTTTAATGAAGGACTAGTTTCAGTTGAAAGACAGAAATTCCAAATAAGTCATACACAGGTGGCTACACCAGGTAGCAGAGGTGCCTGTACACATTTTGGGCACTGGGAATCAGCTTTTGGGGGACTGTGTGGAGCTGGCCCCCAGCTGGAGCCTCCAAGGGAGCTGGAGCCAAAACCACATGCAAGGACCCACCCATAAATCATTGTGAGCAGAAACAGCTTTACAGAACCTTCTTATTTTTATCTGATTTGACCACAGCCTGAGTACTTCAAGAAAAACCTCTTGAAATACATTACACCTTGATTCACTAATAAAAAACCCTGTTCTCCAGGCAGCAGCAGCCAGGTGAGAGTGGCACAGAGGAAAAGAACCAAGCAGGTTCTCCCTGCTTTTTCTCCCAAGCAGGAGGAAAAGAAACATCCTGGGATGTTTCCAGGTCTTCTGCCTGTCCAAGCAGAAACTGAGTCAGCATTCACCTAACCTTCACACAGAATAGGCAATGCCTAGCAGCAGTGTCAGGGCTCAACATCAAGAGGATCTCATTTCTGATTACTGATCTATGGGCAGCAGGAGAGTTTCAGAGTACAAATATTATCAAAAGAAATATCAGCAAACTAAGATATTTAATGTAGTGTAAAATATATCTTTTATCTTTACCGACTGATCCATGTATCTGCTGAGCTAGTATTTCAGAAAATGTTGTTAACAACAAGAGAAAATCCTTGTTTCCATCAAGAGGAGCATACTTTGAATTCATGCAAGTACTGATGAAGACAATAACATTTCTAGGAAAATGAGTTGAAAGATTTTTTATTATTTAGGTAATTTCATGCTTTCAAAAGAAATTACACCTCTTTAAATGAAAATGTTGTCTGTAAGCTGTGTCTTTTGTCCAAATGTTTTTTGGGTTTTTTTTTTTTGTGTAAATTAACCCTGCAATGTTTCAGACAATTGAAAAAGATGCCAATAACACTGATATTGTGATAATGATAAAACTTTGGCTGTAGAATAATGTAGATTAAAACCGGGCAGGTGCATTGCTGACAAACTAGAGTCAAATAGAAAAATATTTGTTTCATTCTGGAAAGAAAATAGATTTACTGGATTTTCTTGCCCACGTATGAGAATGCAAGATAGAATCCAATGATGGCAAAATGATTTTAAAAATACATATTTACCAATAGTCAAACAATGTAGTCAGAGCTATGTTGATTTACCATTTACATCTTTGTAACTGTAACATGGAATTAATAATAAGTTTGAGTGTTTTGAATCAGCCAAAGAGCTTGTGGAGCTAAAATTGCAGAATACATTTGAAATATGATGACGAACTCATTGCAAGGATTGAAATACAATAAAAGTATTTGTACTTTGAATTTACTCTACTTTGAATTTGTACCTTAAATTTTTTTAAAACTAACATGCTGTGGGAAAATAAGGTTCTTTAATTACTACTGACTAGACCATGCTAGGAACTGATATGAATTTTTATCAGTTTTTTCAGGTGCCTTGCCTTTTACTTTCTTAAATAGCAATATGTACACAAGAAAGAAAGAAAGAAAAAAAATCATATCTTGTTATCTTTTTTCCCCTCTTCTCATTTTCCTTCCCATCACACTCCCTACTGGTGTCTTTATCTGCTCTCTCCCTCTTCCCTTTCATGTTCATTCTCATGCCCATAAGAATGGATATCTCTGGTTTATAATTTTGTTCTTCTCTCCCCACTGGATTATCTGCATAATTTGATGCACTGAAGTGACAATGAGGACAGAGAAAATATGAAAATAAAGTCAGCATTCTTCCTCATCTGCAGTCACCTGAAGACAGATGTTGGATGAGGAGGTTGCAAGAAATCTGAGCCAGACAAGCTTTGCTTGTCCTCCTTTTTTTGTTTGCTCTGTAGCTCCTTTTTTTTGTTTGTTGCTTCATGATAAATGACTCTGTTGTCCTGAACTGAAGGGAGAATATTCCCTCCCTTCTTTTATCTTGTATCCATTTAGAGATACATCATGTTGGCTTAAGGTTTTCTGCAGAATACAGGCTGGATATTTGCTCAAACGTGTGTTTTCTTTGTGCAAAGAATGGTGAGGAGTGCACTCTCACTGAAGGGTCCTTGCCCTCTCCCACAGAGAAAATGTTCCCCTGCCCTGGACAAGAGCATGAAAATCTGTTATTTCAGCCTTATTAAAACAGACATCAAAACATCTTTAAGCCTTTTGTAAGATAGAAATGGAAATGTAGTTTTTTCAGTCTTTTTCCTCTTCCCTATTAGTTGGAATTATGCAATAATTTTTCTTTTTTACTTTTTTTTTTGTGAATGTGGACAGTTATCAAGATACATATATCGAAAATTTTGATTCAAAATGGAAAAACAATAGGGTGTGCACAATGGTACCCAAAAAGGATTTGAGATTACTGCATGGCAAACAAATCAGCTCTTTTTGAGATGCAAATTTCCACATTAAATGTAAAAATTGTTTGTGGCCAACTAGAAAAATATCAGAGCTATGTTGTGCCATTTCAATACACAACTGAACAAACTTATCCATCACAGGTTCTACTAATGAATAAGTAATGTATTCATACTTGACAGTTCCAAATAGGACTGTGATTTTGACTTAAAAAACAAATAATATTTTTTATCTGTGTAGAACAGGAATATGACTGGATGCTGGGAAGTTATTGTGAAAAGAATAAAGACAAGACTGGATGCTAAGTGTTACAAAATTCAGACTGAATGGGATATTTTTTGACATCTGAACCATGATAAAATCCATTGAATGGTTGCAAGAATACATTCACAAAGACCTGGCTTATAGGATAAGGACCTTCTGCAGCAGCAAAATGCAATTTTCTCAGATAACTTGCAAGCACACCAAACATGAGCATTCTGTCCCTGAATTTGTGTAGTAGATTTTTTCTTTTGGTCATAATTTGCTCCATTCCAGAAAATAAAAATGAAAAGGTTGAATATGGAAGGCTTTTTAAGGGAAATAAATGTCACATTTGAAAGTGCAATTAAGAGCAAAGACCCTGCTCTACAAACATAAAATGAGCTGTAAATTTCATGAGCTGCATCTGACAGAAAACCAAAACAAAGTATAAAACTATATGAATAGCAGAAAACAGGATTATATCTTCCAGAAAGCAAAAAAAACCCAACCCAAACCACTTAAAGCCTATGGATTACAGTTTAGAGGTGAACTTCTTCAGAGTTTTTGCTGTTGGGGCTGCAGCTGAAGTTTTTTGAGGATAAGCACTCCATGTACCAAAGGAGAAGGAAGATGGAATGCTTGAGGTATGCTTGGACAAAGAAAGTGTGTGAAACATGAACCTACCATTCAAAATGCTAAGAAACACAAAGAGAAGTAGGCAAATATTATTTTCTTGCATCTCTTCAAAGTAGGACAGAAAAATCAAGTACATTTACTGACATTTCAAAGGTTCTGAGAATTTTTTTAACTTTTGAAAGGGAAAGACATTAAATTTTTTTTACGTCCCTAATTCTTCAAGTTACCACAAAGACCAGAAAGGACACAGACCTGAAGGAAATGTGAAAGCTTGGTATCACAGAAGAGATATGATGTACAATTTCCTGATCCATCCTTCTCATGGAGATTTGTGCTATCCTATGCTGCTCAACATGCCAACAGGATATTCTAATCCATATGTTTGTCAGAGCTATCAACAGATCTCTAGGAATAATAATGCTTTATCACTTTTCAGCTTTCTTATGCTTTTAGAAGACAGTGCCCAGAGACTGATTAGAGATTGTATTAAAATTGGACAAGGAAGGCTAGGGGCACATTGGAGCATCCATCATGCATATCAACTACAGAGTCTTTAGGCACTTTATGGAATTATTAGAAGCATTCTTATTTTATCAGCAAATTTTGATAACATTGCAACACACAAAGAGAGAATTTCAGATTTTGAAATAGGAGAATGGTCTGCTTAGGGCTGAAAAAGTCTTCTGCCAATTGCAAAGTAGTGTAAATCCATGTTAATCCACTGAAATTAAAGCATGGAATGGAGTATGGAATCTGATCCATATTAAGCATAAAATGTTGAAACTGTGTATTTACAGCTTTGTATTTCTTTTATTTTTCCCCCGGAATTTTCCTCTCTAACTCTTTAAAACCTCATTTTTCCCCCATCATCTTTGCCTCTCAGCACTGGGGTAACACTACTCCCAAGCATTCCCACTACTTCCATTCTTGTTTTCTAAAGTTCAACCACATTCTTCATTCCAGATCTAGAAATGCACAGCACAGCTCAGTTTCCCAGACAAATCAAACTCTGGCACCCATCAAGGCCAATGCCTTTCCTTCACTTTGCCACAGCCAAATGTATTATTGCTGAAAAAGTGAGGGCACATTTCTTCTGCTCACCCTCCCTCTTCCTCAGATGTTTATACAAATGGTACAGACTTGCTCTTCAAGTGCTCACTGTTATGCTTTATATTTCTGAAAATATTTACTTTGCTTTCTTTTTTCCTCAACTATAACACTATTTATTAAAATTTGACACAAATTGGTAAACAACAAAATAGCTCACTCCCTCCCACCCAAAAAAAACTGAGAAAAACCAACACAAAAAAACAACCAACCAATTAAGTAGAAGGTATTGGTAGAAAATAGTGGCTGTGCAATATTTGAAGCTATCTTCAAGAATCCTTTTACTAACTGTAAACAAAGTACAATAAAAAAAATGCACTTAATTGATATGAGTTTTTTCCCAGAATTTAACAGGGATCCCATCAACACAGTTTGCACCATAACTCCCAGTTAAATAAGTTTCCACACCATCCCTAGGCAGAAGTAATTTTTCTGATAAAGAATATCTTGTATGGTCTGAAAGAGAAACAATAATTATCTAGCTTTAAGAGCCTGGATAATCAACTAATTATTCAGATTTCAAACAGTTAAAAATAAGTAGTCAGAACCACGCCCTCCCCCCCAAAAAATATGAGCAGTAATTATCCAAAGTGTCTGGTGACTATTTGTAATAATAGATACATGGTAAGAAACAGCTAGATTCAGTCTTCAATTGCTCTTATCTAAGCAAAGAAGAATCCAAAATTGTGGAACTAATACAAATCTTTACAGTTCTGCCAGTGAAAAATATTATTAGCCTAGATGATGACCAGTTAATTTGCTCTCTACAAGAGCAATTCTATTTAGAATGCAAACAATGCCCTTTGTACTGAGCCTTTCCCCATCTGTGCTACATTTTTTCACATTAAGAAATGCTGTTTCTTCACCTTCTTTTAAAGTGTTCTCTTTTCCCCTAAAATACACTTCAAAATCGCTTTGTTGAAGTGAAACTGGCTGTGTTAGACACTAGATGGCAGAACAAGGCTGGAGCTGAGCGTCTGAAAAGGCTCAACTTCGAGCTCGTCTGCACTTCCAGAGGTACCAGCTGAAACAACTGTGAAAGTTGTCTGTGGTTACATAAAAATCATCCCTCTATATATATATATATATATATATGTCAGTATATAATATTCCCTGACAAAGAAAAGCCAGAGGTGTCCTTGGGCAGCCTCCTGAGGCCACTTGCCCAGGAGCATTCACTGACCCAGGACCTTCAGCACCAGAGATCTGCAAGGTCCTGAAGCCAAATCATTTTAAAACCTTTAGCTGCATGCCTAAGCTAAAAATTACCAAGAACTCAGTGTAGAATTTAGGATGAAGTGCAGATCAGAGAAGGGGATTTACCTTTTCAGGATTGTCAAGAAATCTAAAAGTAGAGCACAAAGAAACAATACAAGGACATAAAACAAACAAAGCAACGAACAGATGGATTTAAAAGATCTGCTCTACACTCTCTCTTCCAAAATTTTAAATTGTTCCTTTTAAACAATATAGAAAAGGAATTAAGAGTTTAATAGAAATTAAATTTTAGTGGCCTTCCAGTACCTGAAGGGGGCTGACAAGAAAGATGGAGATTTTTTTACAAGATCATGTAGTGACAGGACAATGGGGATTGGTTTCAAACTGAGAGTAAGTTTAGATGGGATATTAGGAGGAAACAAGTGTGAGGGTGACAAAGCACTGGAACAGGTTGCCCAGAGAAGTTGTGGATGCCTCATCCCTGGAAGTGTTCAAAGCCAGGCTGGATGGGGCTTTGAACAATGTGGTCTAATGGAAGGTGTCCCTGTCCATGGCAGGGGAGTTGAAACATGATGCTTTTTAAGGTCCCTTTCAACACAAACCATTCTATGATTCTGGAAATTAAGAGATTAACACACAAACTAATTCATCTTCCTGCTTAAAAGAATATGAAAAACAAATACACCTAAACAAATTAATAAAAGCAAGGTGCAATTCAGTTGCATTGGCACTGAAAACTATAAAGATTCCATTTTGTTCACAATCAGGCTCACAGGCTCCTGTATCCCACTGTGTCTATGACAAATCCCACTGCAGCACTTCAGAGGAGCACCTCACATTTTGGGTAAGTGGGTAAAGTGGAAGAAGGACCTGTCCTGGCTTTATAAGAAGTTACATCCAGCTGAACTTGAGCAGCATCATGTGTGATTTTTGCTAACAGCACTGGCAGTAGGTTGCAGATTGAACAGCAAATTTCACTGAGGCTGCACTGCAATTCTGCCTTTGATTCTTGCATGAAGGAATCAGCTCTGGCAACCAAATATTTTGCAGACAAGCAACAATGCACCCATTACAGCCCAACATATGCTGGGAACCTTCACAAAACCAACAATGTCCCCTATTGTCAGCTTTCCCCATACCACATTATTTTTCTCCCCACTCCTAGAGTAATACTTTAGAAGCCTCAGTCTCCCATATTTTGGAAAAACTGTGCTCTGCAGCCCCTCACAAGGTCTCTGAATGTACAAATGTCCCAAACTAAGGCAACAAATGGTGATGGAGGGCTGCTGAGCTGCTGCTCAGAGCTTGCCTGTCTCACTCAGAGCTGCCTCTGGCACTGCCACAGAAGGAATGTGCATCAGGAATGGCTTGGGCAGCAGCCTAGCTATCATTTGTAATCAAATATGTAATTCATGCTGCATTATTTCAGGCTTGTAATATCACATCTCCAATATTTCAGGCTTCATGCTGAATGATAGGATTGCTTCTTTGGGAGGATGAAATTGTGTTATCTCCTAAGAATCACTGTACAAACATGCAAACTACAGATTAAAAGTAGGGAAGGGAAGGAGGAGGAGGAGAGGGAGAGAGTGAGAGAGGAGAAAAACTCACTCTGTGTCACTCACTGCTCTTTTGTTCCAGTTTTGCCTCATTCTTAAAATGATACATTTAACTGGAATTAAGCAGGAATTTCAGGCCAAATGGACTGAAGTGAGAATTTGCCTGGCAGCTATGCCATTGTCACTGTGCAGCAATACCTCCCACATTCCCAGGGGCCTGTTGTCCCCACCATTCCTCTTTCCCCAGCCCAAACATCCAGAAATGGGAGCAAGCTCCAAAATGATGAGAAAAAAGAACACAGGGAAAATCAGATGACTGTGCCCCAAATAATTCATAGTTGTTTTCCATGTCCTCACAGATGCTTTGGCACTGCACAACTGTATTTCAGCAAAAAGGATACCATGGTAAGTTAAGTTTCATTGTTGTTCACACCTGAGCTATGCAAGCCTTTATTCCTGGAGTTTGGTATTGCTCAGATTAACGAGACCCTGAAAGTTTCCCCTTTGTATACTTTAAAAGCAGAAGAAGAGGTATTTTCCCATCTCTGGTCATAAATCTCAAAATGTAAATTACAAATATATAATGGAGATTAATTTCTTACATTTTTTTACTCTGGGATTAATTACTGTTTATCAACTGGAATCAGTCAAGCTAGTATAGAAGGGAGGAACCCCAAAATCTTCATAGTCAGGTAGGTTTTGGATGGCTTAATTTTTGTACCATTAGTCTGCCTTCCTGTATCTCATCTCATGTACAAACATCCTTACATACACACTCAGAAATCCATCTCACTGCTCTCTTTCAACCCTTTCTTTACCATCCAAGATCACTGCACAAACCCTGCAGTGAAGGTAATTTCACAGCAGCTCACATTGCTCCCATCTGTTTTAGACCCTGGGCTCTTTTTCACCCCATGAGAGCAAACCTATTCATTTTTCAACTCAGACAACAGCCTCTTTGAAGCAGTTGCCAAGTTTTTTACCATATCACAATTACTTACTTGGCATTAAAATAAAAACAATACATATATTTGTATATATATATATATATACCCACACATACATACAAACACACACATATATATACATATATATACACACACACATATATATATTTGGAAAATAACAAGGCTACTTAGTTCTCTGAGTGTGAGCATTATACAGATGAACTGAAATACAACCCTGGCCATTCATCATCCATGCAAACTTCTGGGAGCACATTGATGAACCCAGTTTATTTCTATCTATATTTATATCTATGTCATATCTATCTATATCTATATATACATCATCTATGTCTATATCTATATCTAATCTATATCATCTATGTCTATATAATCTATATCTATATCATCTATACCTATATCTATATCATCTATATCATATAGGTTCAGGAGTCTTCACATTGAGCACAACATCCTCTTTCATTGTCAAGAATGTCAGCTTTCTAGCCTGCTGACTGAATTAAAAGTAGCAATACCATTGAAGAGTTTATTCAAGGATAGGAAAACTCTTTTCTAGATGTAGCAGAAGAGCCACAGAGCAACAAAAGTAGGTGGCAGCAGGTGACAGATTTATACCCTCTGGAGGAATTCCTTCTTCTCAAAAGCCAAAGCCATTGTACTGTCTGACACAAAACAGAGATGATGCTAAAAGTTTACAAATCAAAAACATTTATATAAATTAATGGACAGCACTCACTCCCACTAAAGACTGTTAAAGACACTACCTTGGGCTGGGAAATCCCTTGGAGTGTTTTTGGGAGATGGGCTTTCCTCGTACATATACTGCACATGCATTTGCTCTTGGCAATTCTGGATTTCAGGCATCAAAAGAGATGTGACCCATGATAGCCTTTTCTACCTTCTTGTTAAGTTTCAGTGTATTTTGATGAGTGAAATGTTAACCTGATCAAGTATTTCAACTATTACTATAGAATACAGTTAAACACAATTTTACATTTGTTGATTTTAGAAAAAATACCTAATCAGTAAATCTTATGCACTATACTGTCCCTGGTTACTCAGACAGTAGAGAAAAATCACTAGCTTTTCTTGGCTTTCTTGCAGTTCTGTGTATTTTCATTCAGATTAGGGCAAGTTCCTGAGTAAACAGAATTACTGCTGAAAGCATCCCTCTAATCATGGGGAAAAACATGACATCCTCACTAACAGTGAACATAAACAGAAACAGCTTTTAGTTTTATTAAACTAAGACCTCTTGGACAGTAAAATGATATTTAAGCTGATTAAGCACAGAAGAATCAGTTAGTTCATGACTTAGCTAAGATTATTTTTATATTGCCTTTCTGAACATGGAAATTACAACTTCAACTGCAATTTACCATTGAAAGCTGATACCTGTTTCTGATTTAAAAGAAAGAAATGATTCTGCTAGTCATTTCCAGAAGCTTTGCTGCTTTATTTTGAAAAGTCAGGCCCACTTAAACTTCTAGAACAGTCTCTATAAATTGACACAATAAAAATCAACCCCCCCTGGAAAATCTTGTATATTAGTCTGACAGAGAGATCCAAATGATCATTTCTCTCCTATGCTTCTCTTGATAAACAATGGCTTAAACTCCTGAGAAGGCTGGGACTGGGGCAGGCACAAAGCACCAAAAGAAAATGGGGGAAAAGCCAAATCTTTGCAGGGATGTTCTGCTCAGGTGGGATGTGACAAGAGCAGCTCACACGGAATGCTGGCACACCTGGAGCACCAGGATATGGCTCCTTCTGCTGCCCCTTTGAGGGACAAATTCCCACAAATATCCATGCACTCAGTTATTTTGAACCCTGGCAACCAAATGGGTGAAATTAGATGCACCCTGGGTTGAATCAATTTTCAGTAATGAAATTCTCCATGTTAGGTAACACTACTTCTGTGTATATTGCTGTCTAAACACAAAGGGATATGTTCTAATTTTAACGTGCAGGGAAGTCATATACATAACTCCTATTAACAGCAGCACATATAGGGAAAATCTTCATGTACTAAGAACAGATTATATTTTTGTTTATTAGGCATGCTCTATTTTATCAGCTGCCTCTCTACAATGAATCAATAAATAAGCATGTCTGACAAAAAATATGATTGTGAATGATATATAATCATAAATTCGGCCCTTATTATAAATATAAGAAGGGATCATATCTATTCTGATATGGTACCAATTCTATTTTTTACCATTTAAATTGAGATATTACAATGGTAGGTAGGTTCATGAGCCATGGAGTTTTGGAAGAAGACCAGCTGAAAGTGGAAACCAGTTTAAGAGAATTGGAACTACTTAAAAAACCCCCAACCAATCAAAGGAAAATAAAAAATTAAATCAAAAAACCCAAAACAACACCAAACATGAAAATGTGGACCCTACTAACATTTTTCTCACTTTGATTCTGAGCAGAGTTGGGATTCTAGGTGAAAAAAATCATGTGAAGAGAGAAACAAAGTATGCTCCTTGCAAGGACATGAGGAAGAATTTTTACTGATGAACTTTTGAGTCCTGTTCCCAGATTTGGACATTAGTACCTCCAGCTCCATGTGTTTTTTAAACAGACTGCATAAATCTGTTCTGGTCTCAAGTGCAGCCCCACCACTCACACACTCAGTAGCACCTCATTTCCTTCAGAATTTCCCTAAAAATTAGTGGGACTATTCAAGCACTGGTTGAACATAAATAATGGCAGTACCAATTGCAAAGGAGGGAAAAATGACACTGCCCTTTGCCAGCGCTGAGCTGTGGTGCTGGGTGGTGCATTCACACCATTTTGCAAGGAATTGGAGCAGGGCAGGAGGCAGAGCTGCCTGCAGATCTCCTGAGTGCCAGCCCAGCATCTGCAGCACACACAGACACCACCAGTGCCTTGAGGTGCTCACAGCTTTCTTCTCCTGGACAGGTCAGTGCACAGCATCACTTCTTTCCCAATGAATGCTTCAAAAAGCAATCCCCTCTCTCATTGACACACATTTCTCTCTGTCAAACTGTTTTTAATGGTTCTCCACATATTCTGGGTTACTTACATTTTTCTCTACCTCCCTAGAAAACATAATTTTAGAAGTGTGTGGTGCTCTCCAACAGAGATAAGTCACAGCAGAGGTAAGGGAAAAGAATATTTTGCTTGCCCATCACCAGGGGGGTTACAGCCACTAGCCCAGGTGATTTATTGTCTTGGATTGTAAACAGCATGCTGTAGCCTGCAGTAAAGACCCCTTGTAAAACAGCAAGGCATTCTGCTTTTATATTCTCTTACACATACTGCTGTCAGCTAGGACAAATTCACTGAAGTCAATCTTCACTGATATAAAACCATACAATAGAAAAGAGTAGAGCTCCAAATACTCTGGTATTGTACCAACGAATAAAAAATAAAATAAAATCTGCACAAGCGTAGTGCTAAAAAAGTTTCATCAAATGAGAGCATGATATTATTTCATTCCCCACTAGGAAGCAGTATAACCATGTTTCTAACAGTCTGGAAATAATAACTAGTCAAGTCAGACTTCTGGAATATTTAAAGAGAAAACCACAAGAAAAAAAAAAATCTATTTCAGTTTGATGACTGCATCAACTACCTGTGACACCCTCAGGAAAGTGAAACTGGAGACAATTCTTAACATGATGGAAAAACTTCACAGAAGATATTTTTCTCATGATTAAAAGAGATAAACCTTTGCAATCTTTCTTGCATCCTTCCTGCACATATTTAACAAGAAAAAAAATAGACAAAGGGCACAGAGGGCTTGCTGCTTTACTGTATTGCACCAGGTAAGATGCTCAGTTACAGCTTTTGCAACTTTCTGATGTCTTTGTAAAATATTTTTATAAAGGGTCTGAGCAGCGTGGTGCATTTTTAAAAACACGAAAAAAATTATAATATCATCCTAAAAATCTATGGAATAAAGTTTAGCAGACTGGATTTGGGGCTAAATTATTGTTTAGGAGATGGAAATGGTGATAACTCTTGCTACATACATCATACTTTGTGATAATGAGTTTGTATCTGTCTTTAGCAAGAAAAGGAGTGGAAAATACTTCATCACTGTCTATAGGGTCAATGAGTTCATAATCCTCCTGACCCTTAAGTCCTAAAGATGTCTTAATTATTTCAGTAGTAAGATATCATATTCTTAACTGAGATTTCATTAACAAGAAAAGTCTGAAGGTTCAGATTCTCTTGCAACTCAAATATCACAAGATTACTTGTTGTGGTAATGACACTTAACATTTACATTCCCTCATTCATCAGCTACTTCACAAGCATCAGCTAACAGGGCAGCCTTGGAGGTGTTTATTTTCTTCACCTCCTAGACTAGAAACCCAATCCAGGGAAGTGATTCATTAGTCAAGAGCAATGTGTGCTAAAGCTCACAATGTTATTTTCCCCAGCCTTTTTCTGCTACCTGAAACCACTCTGTTCCACTTCATGGTATATGTGGTGTTTCAGGACATTGCTAAGGTGAATGCACTGCTTTCATTTCTAAGATATTCAGTAGTTCCCAGAGTATTAAATGCAGTTATCTTGTGTCTTAATCTCAGTATAAAGGGTTGCTTATTTTTTAAATATTAAGAAATGAAAATGTTAGTTTGATAAATACTTCATAATGTTCACCATTTACAAATATGTCATTGGTAATGCTGATACAAATAATGCTTATCTCCCTTAAATCTTTTCTGGGCAGAAAGTTTCAAAAATAGATGTTTGTACAAAAGGGTGGATTTTTTTTTCCAATCCTGGTTTGTACTCTCTAGAACCTGTACTCCAAGTGATTCTACAAACACTTCTCAGCTCCTCTGAATCTTTCATATTTCTCTTTCTTGCACATCAAGACATTTCCCTTGCTCTTTCTAATTTAATTCCGTCAGTTTTGAAGACTGCTGACCAAGCCCTTGGCAAAACACCCTGTTGGTATTTATTCTAGCCTTAATGTAAAACGTCATTGAAATTCACACACACACAAAGATCAGCACAGACATCGCCTGAGAGAGTTTACACGACCCTCTAGACAGAAAGGTCATCACTGGAAGGCAGATTAGGTTGGGCTGGGTAAACACTGAGAGCTGTAGCAAAAATTGCAAAAACTGCAGTGAGGACTTCATTCTGACTCAAGACTTCACAGTTCTACCCAAGCCTTTTAGTGAGCTTGTTCTGAGTCTTTTTGGGGGCAGAAGGAGGGAAGAGTCCTTTCTACATGAAACCATTTTCAAATTTATGCTTCATAGTAACAATAATACACACTCTCTAAAGCAGAAATATTGTGATTTCTCCCCCCTCCCCAGAATGAACTCGTTTAAGTATAGGAAACAGGATGGAAATATAGTACCATGCATCACAGCCAGCAGTATAAATGATAGAGAAATGAAATATAGCCCAGCTGGCAGCATTCCAGCCTTTTTGGCTACTTATCAACTCTCTGATGTGATGATATGCTGCATGAGATTTGCCTCCCTGTCTTCTACACATAACCCTTATCTGACTGGGGCCTGAACAATGGTCTTCAGAGGAAACAAATTATGAATGCAGCAGTTTGCATTTCAAGCTAAATTCCACAATTAAGTGTAATTATGTGCCATATGTTTTCATCCCTTCAATTTCATGTTGTCTTAAAAACTAAGTAAATATGTAGGCCCATCAAATCATGGGCTGTGTCACTGCCCTGATGCAGCATCTGTGGGACACTGCTGCAATTCTAAAATGAAAACACAGTCAATGCAATTATTCTAAACTAACCTGTCAGAATTACAGGGTGGCTACCATAAGTATGTGGAAGAGTTTTGAAAGTTTGCCCATTTTTACTTTTTACTGTATTCAGGTTCCATTCAAAAGCTCTTAATGTTGAAGATCACAAAGGAACCAATAACAGTGCTCCCTAAAGCCAGTACAATTTCTCCAGGAAACAAATGAAGGTACAACCTCTGCTCATATGCTCACAATGAGCATTATTGACAGCTATAATTTCCTTCTTTTTTATTCACCCATTCAACAACCTGAATATGAGGAAGAACTTCTTTGCTGTACAGTGACTTCTTTGAGTACAGGACCAAATTGTCCAGAGAGGGTGTGGGGTCTCCCTGACAGGAGATTTTCAGGAGATTTTCCTGTGCCATGTGCTCTGGAATTAACCTGCTTGAGCAGGGAGGTGGGACCAGCTGATCCACTGTGTTCTCCTCCAGCCTGACCCATTCTGGGATTATGCCTCTGCAAGGTCAGATCCAAAATAATCTAATTTCATTTTTAAAATTAAAAATCAAAAGATATTGTAGAAAAGTTTTTAGTATCAGCCTCTAAATTTAAACGTTTTTGTTTAATTTATTTTTTTTAATTTGGTTTTGGGGTGATTTTCAAGGCATTTCCTCATTTAGAAAGAAATATGTTCAATTAGTCAGATACCCCAGGAAATTATGTTTTCTCCTTTAAAACAATGAATTTTTTATACTATTCAAACACTAGAGTGCTAGCCCACTGAAACCCTAAGATTTGGGAAGCTGTTTCACTTACATAAACCTAGTCTCCAAGACTGAAAATAAAGTATTTTAAAAGAGGATAATTCTAGTAGAGCAGACATGTAAGCAATTACTTTATTTGTCAGTGCAGTAAAGAAATTGTCCAATTCTTGTAAACTTAATCTATTTTTATATATAAAATATGTAACTATGTAATTTTAATGGAACATGAGAAAATAACTAAGCCCTATACATGCACAATATTTCCAGTATGATAGCAATTAAAACATGTCCTTTTTTGACTTTTAAGAATTGTTCAAAAAATAGACTCACAATGGAAATGCTACAGAATGACACTACAACATCAGTTATGGCCTGGCCTGGTCTGATGTTCCTCACAAAAAAAAAAAACCAAAAATATTCTTATGTTTTTTGTCTGATACCTTTAAATGGAACATTTAGGTCCAGTGTTAAAATAAAAAATATGCAGAGAAATGCTACATTGTAAGGAAGGTAGCTGAAGACTCTGCTAATTAAGCATTAAGGGCTCTCTGTGATTAGTTAAGTTTTTCCTCCCAAATAATTTTCCACAGAATTGACAACTACATAGTTATTATTAGCTGTTGCATTCTAGTAACAATTAACATTCACTACAGCAGTTTGTGTACAGTGTAAAATATTAAAAGACATTCCTACCAATGGAATGAGACTACAGAACAAACCAATGATGCTCTATTGTCTAAATCAGCAATGAAAGACAAAAAAAAAAGCAACTTTAAAGACATTTGGCAATCTTTTCTTCCATAGTACACGGGTCCTGGAGTGTTGCTTTTTTTGGTTATTAAACATTCACACTAGAAATTATATTCTAGCAAAGAAACAGGCAAACCATGAAAACAAATTCTCTGTGGTGACCTTGGAGTCCTAACACAGTTAACACTTTTGCTAGAGATTAGCACCAGTAAAATACAATTTTAAATTAAGACTGCATAGAAATATATCACAAATATTAATCAAAAATAATTTTTTATTCTTACTTAAGTTACAGCACAGCAGCAGAAGTCAGATACAGATATGAAAAGCTCTTGTTTTCAGAGTTTGAGTAACTAATACTCTTGGTCTATTGGAATGTCCAGCTAGTACCCCAAATCCTACAAATTCTTGGCCTCTACTCCAATAACAAGCTTCACAATCTGCTTTGAGCATTTTATTATGGAATAGACTAATTCAAGATTATTATTACTATTAGTTTTATCACTGGCTTTATTGAAGCACTGCACTTGTATTAAGCTAATATGCTTCTACTGAATTTTTATACTTAACCTAAAATGCTGCATTTATTTTATAAAGATAATTCATCTCACTCTTGATCTTGAAAGGGACTCTAAAATGAAACAAAGCTTGAGGGTGAACCTTCCAAATACATTCTAAAGGTTCTCTTTCTGATCTTGTACAAGCTGTTCCTTCAAAAAAGGAGTCAAGATGGTATGTGTGTGGAGAAAAGGGGCAAGACTAAATCAAAGAGGTAAAACAAATGAGAAAAAACTTAGCAGTCCCAAGAGAATGAATCAAGCAGAATGAGCCAAGGCAAATTTGGGGCTCAGCCAGGAGTCAACAGATTCCTGTACTGTGCATGCAGCTGTATATCTAATATGACAAAAAGAAAAAGCAGGACTTTATGAAACCATATAATTTCATATAATGCAAGTGGTTAGCGGAGTCCAACAGACCTGTTGAATTTCTCAGTATTTTGACACACTCCATGGGCTGCACACTCATACATGTCTCTAGGGAGATGTGTATCTCCCTCCTACTCTCTACTCTAATAGAGTCTGTGCTGTCCTGAAATAAGAGCATGCCTGGTGGCCAGCAGCAGAGTTCAAGAAGCATTTCATGGCTCAGAGCCCAAACTGAGAGCTCACTGGTAATTCTAAACCTCCACTCTGTTGCATAAATCTTTAAATAGCTTAAACTCCCCTTCCATTGATCACTGACAAGGTCTTTAACAAGCTTTATCCAGGGAAACATTCACTACCCACGATTTCTTTAGACTATAAAGAAGGAAAACAAATGAAAAAGTGGTAAACATATAAATTTATTATTACCTGGATAAAGTTTCTCTAAATACCTGCAGGCAGGTTATGTCAGCTTCTGCACCACCTTGTTTGTTTGCTTGTTTACAAATAAAGGCTATAAAGCCTCCACTTTCTGCTCTCCTTCATTATTTCTTTTTAGGGTACTAAAAGCAATCTGAGCTGCAAGGGCAAAGACCATGTTACAGTGAAATGAAAAATAAATTATATGGTCTTGGCTGGCTATTAAATGATGCACACAAGAATCAGAAAGCAGAACAAGGTATCACTAGATGTGCTCAGTGAGTTTGCTGCTTTTACAGCACTGCATGGATCAGCCAGGCAGGGATTTTTCACAGAACTTTTGTGCTGGAGATCACTCTTGGTTTTTCCTCTCTCAGTCCTCACTGGAAAATACAAAATACAGCAGGTGGCTTGGGCCACAGTATGTGGCATTATTATGCCACAGTAGAAAACCACAGTGAGTCCACATTTTGGGTACTACATACAAATCAAAGATAATGTATAGCACAAATAGAAATGACACAGGAAAGAGCAACAAAATGGATGGAGACAGGCAGAAGCACTTGCATGAGGAGGGATAAGGTTGCCTGGGATTTTTCATGTGGTTTTGATTCTGAGATTTGATGTATTTGGTGCTGCTGATTTATTTTGGAATAGTTTCCTGCATATTTTACTTCTTATACCTTTCAAGCTCTATTTCCTAACAATCAAGAAAATTAAACTCTTTTTCATAAACTCATTTCATTGCTTAAATTACAGCCCTCCTTGCTACAAAATGTTGGGAAGCTCAAAACCAAAAATTGTGACTGCAATTCCCTGCAGGGGAAGACAGTTCTGATGAGATGACCATGGGCTGTATGTTTGTGACACTCGTGATGGGACAAAGGAGCCTGACAGAGACTCCAGAAGTGAACAACCAGCAGAATCTATAAGAAAGCACATGGCTTGTGCTGGTTTGAGCCCAGTTCTCCTTCCCAGCTGCTGGGAACAGCCAGCCATTTTACTGGGATTTACCTTAGCTGTGCATTTCAGTTGTGAAGTCTGCTTGTATTTGATTATTAATACTGCTGCAGCACTGTACTGAATCAAAATCCTAAGCCACACCAGGTAATGTCAAATAAGTAAATATGATATTGAATATCAAACCCTTCATGTGGTAATATAAATAAAAAGCTCCTCAGGGAGAAGTGGACTCTTGACACTAATTCAGTTCACAGTGGTCTGATCACTTAGTGTAAAAGCCTTTGAGGACTATTTCATACCATGGTTCAGTATAATCATTCACCTAAAATTCCCTAATCTGCATGTGAGGGGAAATACCATCTTACAACAGTTCTTCTCTAAGGTACTGGTCATAAAAATCCCAAGTTGTCCCTTTAGCCTGATCTGTTACACTGTTTTTTACATGGGATAATTCAGAAGCTCTAAAATACATCTGTTTAGTTAGTGTGTTTGTTTATTGGGGGTGCAGGGGCTCAACAGCAAATTCTGGTAGCTTGTTCTCAATTTTCATCTTCTGTATATAAGTCAGTTTTTGTTATGATCCAACATAACACTTACAGCTTGCATCCCATGACTATTCAATATTTTTGTTAAGTGTTGCAAGAGATCTCTTCAAAGTCTCAATGGAGTCTAAACAAAATGTCAGTTATGATCTTCTTAAAAAGCTCATTTATTAATGAGTTTGTAAAGATTCAACAGATCAAGAAGGGAGAGTTATTCTTTTTCACACAGCCTTTTCTGCTGAGGATTGTCAAGTAGTTGTTTCCCAGCTTCTCCCTTGCACTAATAGCTGAGGCTCACATACATGGTTTGGAGGGCTGCAGCCCTTTGGTGCAAACACAGGCTTCTGTAAAATGTGGGTGCAATATCTGTCACTCACCACGCCTCTGAATAAGAAAAACTCACATATTTTAATAGCCTCTTGTCCATTTTATACTCCACTTTTTTAGCAGATTTCAATTTGTCTATTTGATTTTTTAAGTGTAAACAGTCCCAGAAGCTCCCCAAATTATCAGTTTTTATTGCCAGAAAAGGGAGGTTTTTCTTCACACCCATGTGTCAGCAAGTCATTCACACAGTTCATTTAGCTGCTTACCACTTTCCATTGCTCCCATGATTTCCATTTCTACATAATCAACACATTTTTACTTAAACATCACAGAAAGGTTTCTGTATGAATTCTCTGTGTAAAACAACAGCTCTTTTAATGTATTTAAATGAATCTCAATTAGTCCTAAATGACAACATTAGGAATCTATTTTCTACTTTTATTTTCTACTATCTTATAGCAGTTATCTAGATTGGCTTCACCACTGGTGCATACACTGATACAACAATTACAGCTAAAAGGAGTTTATCTTTTATTGTAGCAGAGAAGTTTTATGTTATCACTGCTGAAGACATGGGTAAATGTCAAACACTCTCTGACATTAGAAAAACTATACTTCTGATTAAAATTGAATTTAAAATTATTACAAAAGAAACCACTCAAAGATTAAACTAGACAGAAAACAAATTGAATTCTACCTTATTTTCCAACAGTTAATAGATCAACTTTAAACAATTAGTGTATGTGCCCAGAACAGCCTGTCTGAAAAATAATCTTCTGAGCTCCTGGCAAGTGATGGTTTAGTGAACAAACTTAATTTCTGTGTTTTCACAAAGAAGAATGAAACAAAGCACTTCCTGCATACATCTATGGAGTCACACCTTCAAGTTAAATCCTGCCATAATCAACAAGCAGAACATTTGACAAATTCCATTTTCCAGTTCTTTTTTTTTTTTCTTTTTTAATCTCTTGCTACTCTGCAATTCATCATGCTAAAATCTTTGATCCCTAGCATTGAGCAGACATGAATTTCCTAAATGACTAAAACTTACGGGTAAGTGTTTCCTTTTAGAGCTGTATGTAAATGCAATGTTAAATTTTATTTTTGTAATCTCTTTAATCAGAAACAAGGGAATTAGCCAGCTGTTTGGAACTCATGTTAAGATCTAATTAAGCATCTGATTGGATTTCTGTGCATATCAAACAGCAAAGGCTGGTATTTGCACACAACACCGATTGCTTTCATTAAAATAAAAATCCCACCAAATGACAACAGAAAGGGTTTACTCCAATGGCTTGTCTCAGAGATACCCCTCCATGAGAAAGCACACATCAGAATGGCAAAAAAAATTGCTTTATATGCCAATCACACCAACAGGATCCCTTACTGAGTGACACCTAGCTTTCCCCTACATCTGTACTGCATGCTCCTGCAATACGCCAAGGAATTGCCTGTCTTGGAGGCTTCACAAGGGAAAAAAAACCCCACAAATTGTCAATTACTCCAGAGTGGAAAGAAGCTTTACAGCCACCTGTGCATGTTGTATTTTTATTTGTTTGGCGGGGAATAAACAAAATAACCTACACACAAAATAAAAGTTATCCTCTTGTAGCTACTCTGTCATTCTGGAGAGCAGACACAGCTCTGCAAGTAAAATACACTGTGGCAGATAAGATTTGCTTTCCTTGAGCTTTCCTCTTTAAATATTATCCCAATATTTAGGATATTGTAAAACAACAATTGCTGTCATAGGATAGACTTTACTCAGTCAATTTAGAAAAGAAATTCTTCAAAAAGTGAGTGCATTTTCACATTGTTACTTCGACTAAAACACTTGTTAAGGTTTGATCTACGTGAAGAGATTTTAAAAACCCACTTGACATGTAGAGCTCTCCATGCCTTTAATTCGATAAAATTCAATTTAAAAAATGAGGGAGTCAGCTATTTTGCATGTGCTCACTGGTTTTTCCCTGAAATTTGGTCAGGGTTCCATTCACTCTAGAGCTCTGTAATCTTTGCTCTGAGGCTGATTCCACTACTCAGCGTTTGTGAAACACTTAAACCAGGATCTATAGTGGTGGAACAAGGTCCAGCCAAGATCTGTCATAGTGAACAGCAAGACAAAAACTAGCCCACTGCTATGAAGTTATGAATTCAGCTGAATCTGCCCAGCATTTAAATCCTCAGGTTCTGGAGTTGCATGATTCTGTCTAGCTCTAAATTTATTTATTAATTTGTCTGAAGAGACTGAAAAAAAAATTTGAAGCTCAAATAGAAAGAATTTAAATAGTTGGAAAGGAAAATAAATGTAATTTTTTCTCGGTCTATATCATGATTTTTTTAAAGCTTTGTGTAGGTAATGTTGGATGTGAGTGGTATTTTCAGCTTTAACTATTTATCTTAATAATAAATGTTATTACAGTTTCCAAGTGAAGAAGGGAAAAAAGAAAGCAAACCCCAAATATCAACTGTGATGTAACCATGCTTCAGAATAGACCAGGAACACTCACATATGAAGCAGCATTGACTGCAGAAAACAACCTTGAAGAGAGAAATCAGAAAAGATAACATTCACCTGGGAACTCTGATATTTTCATAGCCTTTGGTTGGATTCAATGACCTTAAAGATCTTTTTACAACCTAAATGATTCTATGTTTCTAATTATTAATGAACAGAAGGTCTACACACATTCCCTGAATTCTCTGTTCAGAGGAAATTTCCTTTTCCTAGTTGTTATCAACATTTGTCCATAAATTGTTTTTCCAAGCCAAAACAAAACACAAGAAGTGCTATCTTTCTCAGAATACCTTAAAATTTAGATTAAACATTTGTCCACATATGAATATAATATCTGCCAGTATAGCTGAAATCAATTCCTCTTTCCATGGTCTGCTGGCTGGAGACTAAACTGTCTTAATACCCACAGGTATTTTAATTCAATTTAATTTTAAATGGAGTTGATTTTAGTTCTAAGTGTGGGGGACCACATGTCCCTGTGCAATGGCATCACAGCATTTCAGTCACACTTCACCTTGGAGGCTCAAGTACTTGTTGCCTTGGCAACATCATGCTTAATGTGTTTCATTTTGCCTCTCTCCTTCTTTTGTGGGTATGGACTTAAAAATGGAGGAGAAAGTAATATATCACACCTTTTTCTAAACAAAATCCTATTAAAGTGAATGCTAATAATAATAACACCACCATAAGAGTGATCACTTCATGGGCAAACGATGAAAACAATGTATGTCATAGAAAAAAGACAACCTGTTCTCTCAGAAGAGAAGTCAGGCATTCAGGTTTTTAGCTTATTGCCAGAACCAGATGCTGTTTCCTTCAGAGAATAAGAATGAATATTTTTTTGCCTTTATTGTAGACATTTGATTATAGTATTTTTAAACTCTCTATACACATGCATACTGTATTTTTATAAATATTAAAATAATTTATTAATATTTCAGATTTTACAGGTTGTGTCAGTACCTTCAGTGAGATTCATTGACAACCTCCAGAAACCTGCAGCATCTTTGCTGCTCTGATATATTTAGCAATGGATAAGCCAAAGGCACTGTATATCTTCACAAAAAGATGCACAAACTCTTCTCCATTGTTCACACTGGATTTTACACACCTATTTAACACCTGCATTCACAGCTGCAACTGAACACAAGGAGATCAGAGCTCTTAATTCTTCAGCAGGTACAAAAATTAGCTCCAAGTGGAAGCCACGAAATAGGCACTCCTGATCTAATCCCCTCAGCATCTCAATTCCTCATTCACAAATCAGGACAATGCCACTCTTTTACCTTGTTGGAGTCATTTGCATGGTATTTCTAAATCACTCTGATACTTTTGGAATGAGAAAACTGGTAGAGACCACTATAAAATTAATTGCTGTCCTCAAAGCTAAGCAGTGAATTCAGCCTGTATCCATAAACACATGAATATTGTGTACCACCAGTAGTTTTAATCACCCTTCAAATCTGTCACATTTCTTTTCTTTAGAAGAGCTATTGGTTTATATGAGCACTTCAGAAAGAGTGGCTGATGACATGGTCTGGCACACAGATTTTATGAGTGTGCAGTTGGGATTGTCACTCATGGGTAGCTATGTCAAAAATTAACTGTATAGATGAGCCTGAACAAATGCAAACAAAGTGTTTCTGCTGCATTATGTGTCTTCTATGTAATGAACAGAACACTATTTGAATGAGCTATTGTACAAGGACCTTAGAGATTTCAGTTGTTTTTGATTTTAACTGTTATCTCACTATATACTGTATAATTTAGTTTTGCAACAGACACACAATGTTCACTTGAGTCTACTTGGCCTGGCTGGAAGAAAAGGATCTAAGGGAAAAGGGCTTTTCCTGTATTTAAAGTACAGAAAAGATAATGCTATGACCTTTTTTTCAAATATAATTAATGTTTCATTTGGAGACACTTCCAGGCTGCAATGTTTCCCAACTACCACTACCATGAATGCTGTGTTGGAAACTGAGATCCTATTTTAACATCCAAGATATCATCCAATTCACAAATTTTTTATTTAAAATAATGATAATTTACTCCTTTCCCCCTTAAAGCCCCATATTTTCTATTTTCATTCCCTTTGTTTTATCTTACAAGTATAGAAGACATTTTAATTTCAATACAAACTTAACAAAGCCATGGTGGTATCTAATGCTCCTGCCTGTTTTCTTTTGGGAACAACATCTCTATTGCTCTTTGAAAAAGTTATTTGGTTTCTTCCCTAAACTAGCACTCCTGCTTGGCCCCATGTTCTCTGTGCCTCTCACACAGCCAGGTGCACACAAAGGAAAAAACACTTTGGGCATCAAGCAAGCAAAAAGATTAAACTTTTTTGAAAAGAGATGTTATGTTTTAGCTCTACAAGGTTATATATCTATATCTAGATCTAGATATAGATAGACATAAAAAACTTAAATTCATACAAAAAACTTAATTTCATATAACAATCACTGTACACCCAGCCATAAATAAAGCAGTGCTGATCTTCAACTGCAATTTGCTGGTAGTTTCTGCCTACATAGCCAAGAACAACAGCTTTCTTCCATAAGCAAACTGGACATGGAGTGTCTTTAATGTTGACTTATGGGGACAGACAGTTAAATATCCTAGTATTTGGGTTTGACCATCTACCCTTAAATGCATAAAATACAAAGAAAATAGAAGACACAGAACAGCACATTTTTCCAGAAAGTATCCCACTGAAACATTTCATCTCTGCTATTAAAGGCATGATACAAGTGTCATAAAAAGTTGCTCATCCATTTATGCCGTCACTAAATTGATTAATGATGAAGAGGAGGTGAACAGTTCAGCAGAGTTAAGCCTGAATCTAATACATACCAGGGCACAAGCATTTGCTGAACAAAAACGATCTTGTTTTTATTAGTTAGGTTCAGATTTGATGGGATGAACCATTCACCCAGACACAGCCATAACTCAAGAGAACTATAAGCAACAATAAAGAGTCTCTTCTACTTTGGCATTTTATATCTAAATGCACAGATATAACATAGGTCAAATCCGACCCTTTATAATTAAAATGCTTGAAAAAATATTATCAAAAATATTATTAAATGAATATACTCTCATCTGAGTAGAAGTACTTGCCTACTGTAATGCTGCACAGTTTTCCCATTCAATTATCTTTGTAAAAGAAGTAATTCAAATAAGGTTTTTTTTAAGATAAGTAATGAAACAGGGAGCATTCATAGCTACAAGAAGCCTATGAACAATCTGTATTATTACATTTCACAATGTCCTTAGGTTTCTTTGCCCATGGAGCACTGGCCCAATGAGTTCACCTCCTCTCATATTTTTGGGTGTGAAGAAATGTGTAAAGAGGAAATTTGCCCACTTTTTTCCTCCTTTCTCTCTCTCTCTGACTGAAGAACATGAAATATGCAGAATCTAACAAATGAATGTTTAAAGGGCACTGAAAGGACAATTTAGAAGCATATTTGTGGTTCCTAAAAAGATGTTTTAATCACTCATCATTAAGAAGATTATCACATTAATCTGTAGTTGTGTGAACCAGCAAGGATATGGACCACAGCCAAGCACACTGGCAGAGGAATTTAAAGGGCCAATGAAAATTTAGAAGGAATACCTTACACAGAAAAAAAACCAAACCTGAATTACATGATATGATCAAAACCAAGAGAAGTAAAATCTGACAATCGAAGCGTTTAAATATTCTAAAACTCTGGAACTCTTCAATCCAAAAAGTATGAAATAAATAATGTATATTTCAAAGTATATTATCACAAACTTGTTAATAAATTTTCAATTGTTTGTGAATTTACGTGTACCATAAATTTAATGTTATTAATAATTTGCAATAATTAATAATTAAAACCATGAATAATGTATTAGCTTATTGGGAGAGGATCAGTGCCTATTATCATCTGTTTGAAGCAGCAGTAATTGTCAGGATGCTCTTGTCTCCTAAGATTGGTAAATTATATTAATTTCTTTATGTGATTATTTGTTTAGGGCAGGTATTGTAGTTTTTAACCAGAATCATTATGGTAGATACTTTATAAGCACACATATATCTGATGTGATCCTTGCCTGAAAATTTTGACATTCCAACTGAAAGGAACAATAGAATAATTATAGAACAAACAAAGAAAACATGAAGGCAGAGTTCAATAACAAATCTTTTTGCTTGCAAAAACAATCACATGCATAAATAATGTATTCTCTACCCTTTAATGCATTCTATTTTGAAATTCAAGCTTATATTTGATCTGCTTTTCTCTGGTTTCTCAATAATAACACTGATGAAATAGATTCTGATGCAAACTAATGCTCCCAGTAAGAAGGGAGCAGCCTCTATACAATTTGGAAACTTTCAGAACTTCAGGTTTCAGTAGACCTGTCTTATGAAGTGTGTGCACTGCAGTTGCAATGCAAAACACTGCCAAAAGTGACTTTCTGGTCATTATAGTTAAGCCTCATACAAATAAAAATGTGCTTAACATTTGGGAATCAGATCAGTCTATTAACCAGGACACACATCCAGATGTGTATCCTGTAGTACTTAAGGACATTAAATAAATTCCAATAACCAAGTTAAATTAACATGCAGAAATTATGCATGAATATCTGAAAGTACTTTAAACATGATTAATGAAGTCTGGATGATAATTACATTAGGAAACCAGTAGCATTAAACAAAGATAATTCTGTGTAAAAGAACAAAATTCATCAAAAATTTTAACAAATGGGTGAAAGATTAAAGACAAAGATCCAACTCAATTACAGTCTATGGCCCCAGTCCAGCAAACCACTTAGAGCTTAAGTTTAGTTTTATCAAAGTTAACAGACCTCATCAGTCTAAAGATAAGCATCTGCCTTGGGCACTTTCTAAACTGGGGCCTATGGGCTCTGTGCAAATGCACCAAAACACAACATATTAGCCTGGCAATAGTTACATATTTGGCTATTAATTAAAATGCTATCCTTGTTCAAACAAAGTGTGCTCTAAAAGGTTGTAGTGAAACTCACATGATTATGTTTCTAGCCCTGTTACATGCAGCATGATCTGGAAAATTTTCCAGGAAGCTAAATGGTCCCTGATCTCTAATTGCAGAAAGAGATGAGTTTTACAGCTTTTTTTTTTTTTTTTCCTTGCAGTTTATGTCTCTTAGAAGCACATTTAACTACAGAAAAAAAAAAAATCCATGATGGCTGAATGAATTTTAAGCATAGCCACTCTGCCAGCATTTAGCATTTGCTTCAGCTTTTTAGAATAAAAGAGATCTCCCAAAGAAAAAGCAAAGTGTTTTGGGATAGTGATAAGGCCACTATCATTGGCTCTGGTTATCAGTAGAGAGCTCTGCTGAAAATTAGGGAGTAAATCTTATTAGTAATTATGTTTTACACTGAAGATACAGCTTAGGGCACAAATACTGCCCTTGGGATTAGCCCTATCTGCACGTGAAATTTGATGATCTCTTCACCACTAAATTACCAGCCCCTGACACATTTTTAGACATGGCTTCAATAAGAAGAATAAACAAACAGAACAAGGTAGTTTAAAAATAAACTCGCCGAATTATATGTTGATTAAGTGTAAGAACAGGTACATAATTATAAAGTGAACCTGTAAACAAACGTTTAATCACAGTCAACTCAATACCGAGCAAAGTGCAATTGAAAAACTCAAAGATTAGACTGTGATATAGCCCTGGAATGTTGAAGACAAAGAAGAAAAACAAAACCAGAAACTGTTTTCTAGATAAGGGGTACCTCTATCAGAAAATGAGCAAAGGAAGGACTAAGTGAACAAAAGCAGGCATATCTTCTTAGAATTGCTTCTTGAGGTCATAACAATTGATACAATCAGAGAAATTGTGACTACATTTAAATATATTTTTGTGGGTTTTAACAGTATTTGATAATATAATATAAATTTACATTGAAATTTCACTTGAATTATTTTTCCCCTTTGGCAGTTGTGAAAGGAAACATATATGAAAATATATAGAAGGATTTCAGTTAATTAAAAGTTTTGGAACAATAAAATTTGTGCAAAGAAAATACACAAAATGTTACCATCCATATGAAAGGGGACTGTGCACATTACTTAGGTTAATTCATTGGACACAGCTGAAGTAGTCAGCCATTAAATCTTAAAAAACACCCATTTGTCCTATTAAAAATTATTCCACTTTTCAGCTAAATTTTTTGATAATTCATAATTTATGTGAATATTCCAGTAACTTAAAGAAAAACTTCGTGGGTAGGACCCAGGCAATGTGTTCAGTGGAACTTGGATGCAAGAGTTCTCTCTTTTTAATTGGCAGCAAGACAGAAAACAAAACAATCGTTATACAATTCCAGGGGATGCACATAATTTGGAACTGCCAATCCAGCCTCATAAAAACCTGCTTTATAAGATGCAATTCTACCTGAGACCCCTGGCTGTGAAAGCACTGTTTGTCTACACTGACAATGTTAAATTGATTACTCTAGAAAGCATCTGGGTTAGAGTGTCACTCTTCAACTAATGCATATTTCTTTCAACTCTAAAAGAATATTCCTTCTAAGGAAATGCCAAGAAATAAACAAGTGAACCCACCATGAAATCAAGTGTATATCTATTAGTCTTTAGGTATTCTAACAATTCTGTAATGTCATGCATCAGATATACTATGTTGAAGTATTTTCCTTTTTAAGAACCACAACACTTTCGGTGTTTCCACAAGTTCTTACTCACAGAACATTTACAAAGACTGCAAAACTTTTTCAACAATAACTTTTTTTTTTTTTTTTAAATAGAGCAAGCATAACATTCAAACAAAATCCACAAGTCACTTCGTCCCAAGTTTCCCCAACTGGATTTTAATTTTTTTTAGCCTATTTAGTTAGAATTGAGAAAAAAAAAAAAAAAAAAAAGATGTCAAATAAACACATGGAAGCATGACTTTTTAAGAGTTTCGTTCCTTCCTGTTGCAAGTCAGAGACTGCCAGTTCAGCAGGTGTGAAATTCCAGTTTAAGTACAAGCTACTCTAATTTCACAGTTGAATCACAGAGTTGCCACAGAGTCCCCATTGAGCAAATTCCACATTTGCATGCATTCAAGGTCATTACTGAAGGTGATTGAAATGAGACTCGACATCTCCATTTATTTATTGTCAGAGAATGGGTCTGAAATTTGCACTGGCTCTAATCATTCTGATTCCACGTCTAAGTCAAGGTTATTGCAGTCTCATCTTGCCTTGTCAAAGAAGAATTTCCACTTCTAAAACACTTGCTTTCAATAAGTCCCATCTTTGATCAGATTTCAAGCTCAATAATTCAGACACAGGTATTGCACAATCTGCTTCTACATTGCTTCATCAATTCATATTATTAGCTCTCATTGGATTCAACCAGCATCTTTTTCTTTCCTTTACTATATTCCTGAACACTTCATTCAATGAGGCACTTCAGCATCTTAAATAACACAGAATACATTTTAAAATAGATGTATACTTGTGCCTGTATTTAACAAGAAAATCCCTTCTTTGCATAAATACATTTACACATATAGGCGTATGGTATATATAACATATATTAATAAAAATGCAAATGTGCATCTAGAGAGACTCATATAATGAGAAAATTTAGACTTTACATCCAGATAGAAAATAAAAATTGTGTGATGACTAACAATAATTTGAATCATGATTATGGTAGAAACTATTATGAAAATAAAACTCAAAGAGCACTGAACATCTTACTAATTTTTTTAAACAAAAAACAAAAAAGTAATCATGCCCAATAACTGTTTTCGAAAGTGAAGTCCTGAACTTCTGAAAAACATGTTATTGAAAAAAAAATAGCATATTTAGTCTCAGTTTGATTATTAAAATAATAAAATTTCAAAGGTCTCCTGAGCAGTTCACATGAATGGGACTGTTTTACCTCCATTACACAGATGGAAAAACATATGCATAGAAAAATTACAATACTTGTACAAAATTAAACATTAATCCAGAAGTGTTGAGAAGCCACCACAAACTGTACAATTCCTTACTCTAAAAATTATATTATTATAACCATTCCTTTCAGAGCTTGGCCAAGTCCCAGGAATCATAACATTCTTTTTTCTTCTCTAGCATCCTGATGCAGCTCCTGAAGTCTACAGGTTTATTGCTTTGCTTTAATAGCATATTTTTCAAGGTTTTGAACTTGAACATGCTTAATTTAGTCTATGATTCATCATATGTAGTTATTATGTAATGAATTTATTATGTCAGACTAATGCATGAAGTCTAACCACCCTAATTTGAAAGATGCAGGTATATTTTCTTGGATTAACTTCCATGGCTAGATAATCTCTAAACAGGCTGGAGAGGCAACTGCTATCAATTGATTTCCTTTCACTCATTAAAAAGCTTTCTGTTGAGCTGAAAAACAAGCAGTGAATTGATAAGTGTGAAATCAATTCCTTTTTACTCTTTGCAGGCCAAAGATAAATACTTGTAATAGACTTGGAAATTACAGCATATGGCTAACTTTTGATCCTTGCACTCCCTGTACTGCACTATATGTCAGAATTATCAGTCAGTTTGTCTGATTCACAGATCCATTTCTCCTCCCTAAAAAAATGAATTTAAATGTCACAAAAGGAACCATCAATAAATAGTTAATTTGGTCACTACATTCATATAAACGGGTCTTCTACTGGGAATTTTGCTGAGCTTAACACAGTGTATTCTTCATGTTACATGTTTAAGATCTTCTCTAGGTATGCAGAAAAAGATAATGACTTTAGTATCAGACTTTTACAGTTACTTCTGTGTTTATTCTCACCTCTACCTGTCATTGAGGAGTATTGCTATCTAACTTTACAGAATAACAGAAAATAACACAAAGTTATTTAACATTAAGCTAAATGAACTTAATTTAGCTGTACCAGCAGGCTACATAAAGGCCAAGGAAAGAATACTCAACACTGAGAGCTTTCCCCATGAACATTTACTGACACTTCCTCTGGGAGACATTATCTATCCATCAAGGGAGTGTTCAGTACTAGTTTCCAGTAATAGGAAAAACATTTCTTCTATACAACAGAGTTTTAAAACCTGTTTCTAAATAAATATTTTTATTGCTGTTTAATTAATAGTTCCACTCTTGAAAATTTTAAAATAATGACCTAAAAAAAATTTTTAGATCTTTTCTGGTTTCAGTCCATTCAAAAGGAAAGATCCTATTTCTTAGTCTTGTTTCAACTATTCTAAGAAAATCTATTTTTTCTATTTTTTGAGTGTGGAGCTGCAGAAACAAATCTTATGCATAAGGGGAATTCTAAACACAAAAGAGCAGAGAAGCACCCCAACTATCCTCTGATCCCTTTATGGCTTCTCTTTAGTAATATCACTTCAACACTTTAAGAGATTCCATAGCTAAAATCAACACTGATCTCTAAAAGGTGCTACCTGGTTTCTTGATGAACTTGATGAACTTCAGGTATTTCAGAGATTCAGATTTCTTTTAAGTAACAGATAACTATGAAAGTGTTTATAAAGTCTTTCAAGGGCTTGTTATTCTTGGTTGCCTATGACAGTCAATTAAACCACTCCACTGAGGTCCTTCCACAGGGTGCAAGCCCTGCCTGTGCTACCAAACTGTTTCAGTCTCCAGGGGATGGAGAACTCCAGGAACAGTGTGAACGCCCAGTCATTACTCTTTTTCAGGATATCTGGTTTGTAAAACCCTAAACTGAACTTTGACTTGCAGAAACTCAGCACATTCTCCCACTGATCTATAATGTGCTAAATGATTTCTCAAGCTAGAATTCTCTTATCAGCCCTGAGTATTATTCTTGAAACTATTATGCAGTGAGTAGCCTATGCTAATAATAAGCTAAGAGTTGTAGGGAGTGTCTGTATTTTACATTAAGTAAATAAGGCCCTTAAATTTCTATTTTAAAAGATGCTTAATATTACAAAAATTCTAAATACTCAACAGGTTGCAGTAACTTAAGACGACTTTGGATGACAACTGCCAGGTGATTATTAGATTATATTAATATATGAGAGAAGTGCAACTAATTAATATGATATTTTGTCTTTTTCTATAATGCAGAATCCTTTCTATAATGCAAAGAAAAAAAGTGAAAAAAAAAAATTAAGCACAAGCCACACAAAGTCCTAAAATATGCTCACATTTTAAAATTGCCTTTCATGAAAAACCAGTGGAGAACTTGCTTCTGAATGATGTCTGTCATTCTGAATGGCATTATATCCTTTTTTAAAAACACATAAAATTGTGGGTCACAAACAGTACTCCTCTCTAAAATACATTGCAGATAAACTAATTATTGAAGTCCCTGACCACTTATTTTCTCAGTCAAATTGATTTGTGTTCCTTGCCCATTGATTTTATGACAGAGGTGAGAAATGTATCTGGGATGCATTGATATTTAATGACTTGAAGGAAAATATATCTTTTGAATACAAACCTCAAGTTTTATCTTGTTTACCTTGTTGCTCCAAGGAGTTTTTGCTGCTTTGCTTTAGAAAAAGGAACATTTTTTACTTGAGTTCTAGGTTGCATTTTTGAAAAGCAGAAATGCAAAATACAGAAATCTACCAGGGAAACACTCAATAAATTCAAGCTGTCTCAACAAGCCAGAGAGCAAATGATACCTTTACAACTGAATTTACAGAAATCTGCCTTGTTTATAGACTCATTCTTTTCATTTTGGTGTTTAAAGACAATGTCAACTTGTTTATCTTCCCTCTTTTGCCTTGGAGAAGATGTTACCAAGCTTTCCCCAAGAACCTACTTCAGGGTAATGTAGAGCAGCCAGAACCCAGGATAAGCACTGTGCCTAAAGTACCTTCCTCCTGCTTTGTGTATTTATTTTCCCAACACACCTATCAGGAAGTATTGTACAGTTCTACCTTTCTGATATGGAAGTCAGTCAAAGGTCCAATAAAAATAACTTTAGGGACATATACTAAGTAGAACTGAGGTGACTGAAGTTAGTTTTTCTTTTCCTCCAAGAGGGGAAGAAATGAAGCTTTTATGTAATTGTTTTTGAAGTTCCACTGGAGTCTGGAGCCACACTTCTAAAAACACCTGGAGCAGCCTCTAATCAAGAAGCCCATGAAGATCAGTTTAACACACTGAGACTACTCAGCCAGGATCAAGTCAACATGGATTTGTTTCATGACAGAATATTTCCTATTCAGGCACCAATACTCCTCCAACCTGTAAGAGGACCTTTCCTGCAAGCCCTTAAGCCTGGCTTAAGGGTCCCACCAGGGCAGGGTTCTGCAGAACCACCACTGACAGTGATTTCAGCCCACACAGAGAGGATTCAATGCACAAATAACTTCCAAGAAAAGAGTAATATTAAAAGATGCACATTATTATCATCATTGTAAGAATGAAACAGCTACAAGAGACCAAATGCTGCATAATTTTGTGTAAAGGGCTCTTCAGGTACATCCTGACCAGCTGCAGTGAGTGGGCTCATGCTGCCTCTGGTCCATGCTATGGACCTCATTGGAAATGGTTTAGTCCTGTATAACCAGAATTAAATACCTTGGATAGGAAAAGTATCCCTTTACTATGTGTCTTTCAGGTGTCAGAAACTCTGTACATGAGTTACAAAGTTCATGTTATTTGCTCACATTTTCCTGCTCATCTTAGCATGCACAGTACGAAGAAAACAAAATATATTTCTGTCACCTGCATAATTTTTTTGGTTAATCTGCTTTCAACCACACTATTGTTTTCCCATAAAGATGACACTACACTCTTACACATAAATTTACTTGTCAAATGGTTACACACAATGTAAAATCACTAAAACACACTGAAAACATGTTCTTTCACAGTTAAAGAGTGATTTACTGACAAAAGATACAGTGCTCCTTCCCTAATATGTTTCCTTTATATTCAGCAATTGCCAGGTCATGGGCTTTTAGTGCTAAAAGTAGCATTTATTATGAAAAGTTCTTTTTTTAACCCATTAATTTTTCCAGTTAATTTCTGACATATACTGTGAAAAGAAGTCCCTCAAGATGACTAAACATTACATGAAAGAAGAACAAGATGATTTGCTTGTTCATTTTCATTATGGGGTATTTTTGATCAATGTCCTTGTTTAAAACTATATTAAGGACAATCACAAACAGAAAAAGAATAAACATTTAATTAACTAACAAACTTTTCTTTTTTTAAATTATTTTTTTTTATTTTGGGGAGAAATACAGGTGGAAAAAAAATATATGGCCTTTATAATTCTGCTCTAAGCAGTCTGTCCTAGCTTAGAAAACTCCTTCAACTATTAAGTTGCAAACAAGCATTTTCCATATTAGCAATCACAGCCTATGCAGCAGGTGGAGGAAATAGTTTGATTCCCAAGCTGAAAAGCAGTTATTGTTGTGTTTGTTGCTTGTGGCTCATTTCTGCTTGGACTGAAGTGAAAACTGAAATATCCATTAAATCAGTTGAACTGGATCAAATGGAAGTGCATGTGTTAATATAAATGCAAAACAGGGCCAGTACAGAAAGGGGTTGAACACAAGGAAGGGAGAACTCAAAGAAATCTGTTGAATGAGCCCTGAAAAGGTAAAACTTTGGCAACTTCACGAGCAAGTCTAAACAATCTGAAATATTCGAGAATGCTGCACTTCAAAAGAGCAACAAAATTATTTTGGGCCTTGGTTACGACAAGAGCTTCAGATAATAATTTAAATTTTTTTTTAATATTGAATTTTTCAGAGAAAAAGAGGAATAATTCAGTTAACCAGCAAAGGCGGGCAACCAGCTCAGCAATCTGCATAACTGCTGTTTTAGATATCACTTTAACTCACAATCTCTGACAAATTTTATATATATGAATTCCTGGCATGAGAAAAATAAAAATAATTGTTATCATAAAACTAACACCTTTTTAAAGTCTAAGGCCAGAACTTTACATTTAACTGTGCAGCCAGTAGAAGAAATAGCTGTGACATAAATAGGGAGGTGGTTATATACAGGTTTTGCCTAAAATCCCATTTTGTATAAGCACATCTCACCAGGGTCTTAGTTCCTGCCTCCAACAGCAGACAGTGATCAGTACCCACCAAAGCATATCTCTGGGCAAAGGAACAGTGCTCCCACCTTAATGGGCTTTGCATATGTTCAACAATTACCAGGTCATGGACTTCCACTGCTAAAAGTTGTGCTTGGTATGGAAGAGCTCTTTTCTTCCCTTAATTCTTCCAACCAATTTTTGACTTGGTGTCTTGTAATCACTCCTCCAAGCTGACTAAATATTGCATAAAAGAAGAACAAGGTGACTTGTTCATGGTGGTTTTATTGATATTTTTCACACAGATTTTTCACCTGTAAATATTACTGAATGTTTCCAGTTCTTGAAGAAAATCTAGTGGGCAATCTCTCCAAACTCAGTTTCTCTGTTACAACTATATTTTCTAAATCTCCATCCTTTCTACCTTTAACCGTGTCACTCAAGGGCTGACTAGTCCTAAACTGCTAAATTAGTCTTTCTATTCAGTCACACTCACTGTTTTTCTCCATTTTCCAGCTCCACTACAGATTTTAGAGATGATAGGACTAGAACTAAGACAGCATTCAAAATTTTAGCACACTGAGATTTTTATATCTGCATATCAATGTTATTTGCCTTATGCTAGATTCCTTTCCTAATAAAATCTAACATTTGATTTGCCTTTTTCTTGACTGTTACTGAGCTCTGAACTGACATTATCATAGAACTATCAATCATAACTCCAAAACCTCATTTGCTCATTTCCATGTGATAATAGTCAGCTAGGAATCCATCATTACATATGTAAAGTTGGAATTGTTTATTTCCCATGTGCATCACTTCATATTTATCTAGATTGCATTTCATCTGCTGTTTTACTGCAGTTACTTTGCATGGTAATATCATTCTTCCCTTCATTATAGTCAGCCTTTTTTCCTATTACCTTGAAAAACTTGGTGTCACCAGTAAATTCTCTCTGTTCACACACCCCCAGATTTTCAGTACTAATGAAAATGTTGAATAACCCAGACAGGTGTGATTCTGCTGGTGACCTCCCTCCTCCCTCAAGAGAAACCTTTTATTTTTGTCTTCTCATTCCTGACTTGACTCTGCCTGGAGACTACAGTTCTTTATTTTGCAGCTCTTTTCCTTAACCCCTCTTTTCATTCTTTTGCTAAAATCTCTTCAAAATCATCCTATAATATTCTACACTGGTGTCCAGCTGTCTTCTACAACAAAATGAACAGCTAAAATAGGTAACTTCTGGAAAGGGCTGGTACTGTTCACACAGGGATATTTAACAAACCTAACCCTTATTGTGTGTATATTTTGGTAGCTATTATGGGGTAAGCTACAAAAAAATCCACACATAAATGCCCAAAATATTTTATACCCGTCAGATACATAGAAATGAAATCTCCATGTCAAAAGTAATGACTAAAATGACTGCTGCAAACTACAATACATCACCATGTTAAAGGACTGGGGTAATTCCTCAGTGTTGTGACACTTATTTTTCCTCTTTTAATGCCTTGCCAAATGTTTTAGAAGTTACACTCATTGTGAACCATATTTCATCTGTATCCCTTTAGAATGAGAGCAACTCCAGCTTCAATATCTGGCTATTAAAAACAGTCTGAATCATTCTGCAGCAGTTTTCAAGAGTATGTAAATACTTATATATGATATGACTGACCCTTTCATTATAATGCATTGACAAAATTAATCTACCACAGAATAGATTTCCCTCTCTTTGGTTTTTATTTGGACAGCCATGAGACTTTCAAATTATAACTATTTAGAGTAAGTACTGGGATAAAAATGGAGATTCTTTTTTCTTATTTTCTTGCTGAGGCTGAGTCTAACATCAAAATGAAGGTACCTGGAGCTTCATAGCTAATTTCTACCTTCACCCAAGTGCAGGGGTAGTAAGGAAGGTTTGCTACATTGCAAAGTGGTCCATTTAATTAGCTCATATGTACTGCAGGTATTAAACTGCTTCATGTGAAGAGGTAAAGTTCTATACTGCTGGTCCCATCTTCATGCTTTCCTTGTTTTACCTGTCCATCTTTCCCAACTCTTTTGACAGAGGAATCAGAAGAAAGAGTACATTTTATCTGCAGTGTTACTGCCTTTTTCACCTCTGAGAACAGTAAAGGTTTAGACTTTTACAATTTACCCTGCTCTCCACATATCCTAACTCTCACACTAGCACATGACATACCCTACACTGACATAAATAAGCCATGACCAGGATGGCAGATACTTTCACTGTTCAGTGACTAAAAAAACAAAAACAAAACCACCACACACAAAAACAAACAAAACAAAACAAACAAACAAACAAAAAAACCAAAAACAAAAAAACAAAGCAAAAGAAAAAAGAAATCAAAACCAAACCACCCTGAAAACCCCATTTCCATCTGAAAGTGAGAATACTATTTTTCACATATTTTTAAGAAATGTAATAGATACTTCCAAAATGCATTGAATCCACTGCTTTTTTTCCACTGCATTGAGCACTTGAGATTTTTAGTTATTGTAGGCATTTTTGTATGTATATGAGGAGGCTTTGAATGTCATTTGTGCAAGGCTTTCTATGATGTTTTCCTTATTCCACTATTAGGGTCTCCTTTGCTTGGTATTCAAAATTCATTAAAACCAGAAAAGCACTGAACTAACTTGCATTTGACAGTTCATTTAAAATAATCTAGTATGACATCTTATATCACATCTCACATTTGTAGAGAAAAACACTCATTATGCATCCCAGCAATTTTATGAATTTTCCTGGGTGATTTATCCACACCAGTAATTTTGTACACCTGAATGAATCCCCAGAAGAATATGCAAAACCATTTCAGCTTTTCAGATCTTGCTAATCTTTTAAATAGATTTTGCTAGCACTCATTCATTGCTCCCTAAATATACAGGCCTAAAGCTGGAATCTGAATCACTACATACACTGACTACAGATAATGCAGATATTAAACACAGATATTCACATGGAGTTCCAGTCTCTTCTCTGCTCATAAACTCCCCCAGGAAGTAGAACCAGTAGCAACATAATAAGTATTAAACATAGCTATTTGAATCCCAAATAATTATTAAAATTTTTAAAAAGTTACTGCCATTAAATTTGCAACATGAGGTACAAACACCTGACTTGGCAGAAAAGAAATTTACTTTTCCAATCACAGACACATCCTCAATCCTGTGAGTACAATCCATCTTTAACTTAAAATCTGCTTTTAAGTCTAGAATTAAAAGAAACAGATGAAAGAGTCTATCCCATCAAGCTTTCCCCACCCTGCACATTACATAGGCCAGAGTAGGTAAATGGAAAGAGGTAGTATTTCACCCAATTAATTTCACAGCATGAATATTAGAAAGTGGGTCATAGTAGCTGAGAAGTAACTCTATGTTCTCTTAATTTTAATGAAAAAGTAACAAGAATTGACACAGTTCAGTACTTCTCAATATGACTGGCATCTAAGCATATTGTACATGTCTTTCATTAAATATATGTGTTTATTACTAACAAACTGTCATTATCTTTCTGCTGTATGACAGTCCTACATTGGAAAGACTGTGTGACCACTAAGAACATGTTGACAAGCCATGTTAGAAGCTTCTGTTAAAATATCATAAAGAATTATCAGTAAAGGTATTCAGCAGATTCTTCTTGTTAAAGCTGCAGAACATTTTTCTGACATTAGTGGCAAACCTATATTATCATGCTGGTGCACTAAAAAAGTCAGGATCTATTGAAAAGGAGGGAAGCACTTTGCAGTGATGGGAAAATGAAAATAACAAACATAAAACTGAAAAGAAAGAGGTTTGGACTGGACTGGATGAAAAAGCTTTTCCCCGTGAAGACAGTCAAACTTTGGAGATGGCTTTTCAGACAAGTTGTGCAAACTGAGTCTGGACATTCCCAAGAAGTGTCTGGAAGGTTTGTCTGACCCGGTGGCAGCCCCTGTTTGAACAGTGACCTCCCAGGGCTGTTCCAACCTGAGCTATTCCACATCACAGTGACTGTCCACTCTGCCTACAATCTGGTGATGCCAACACCTGGAGCATAATCTTGGTTCCTTACCAAAAACAGCCCAGTCCTGCATGTCCAGAAGTGCTGGTACATGTGTGTACACAAACACATACACACACCACACTCTGCTTTAATGAAGCCTGAAGCAACCAGAATTTCCTCAAAAACCTGGTGGTACTGGGTACCACGTTCTGATTTATGTTAAACATGTATTAAAGTACCTAGAATTTAACCTGAACAGAAGGACTGGTCTATGGACAGGACATTCTGTGAATGTCTTGTCCCTTGACTGTGTTTTTATATCTTCTAGGGTTGGGACAGGGGGGAATTTAAATATTAAAATAACATGAATAACTCATGAACGTATTTCAGAAGGAGGTTTCCTTGCATATGGTGACTTCACTGACCTGGTTGACTGAAAGAATACAAGGATAAGACTCTTAAGCTGTATTATGGAACATTTTAAACTATGCCAAATCTCCTCCACCTTCAACCAAAGTAATTAGGTAGCTTAGTCTGCAGACTGGCATCAGTTGCTTGATTGAAAAAAAGTGTGTCAGAGTAGTATTAATTAATAGGAATCACGATGAAACATATTCTGAATTGACAGATTGGCAATAAAATACATTTTTTAAAACTGTATAGAATACATACTAATGACAACTTTAGAAATAGATATATGAAAATAATTGATGGTCTGTTCTCACATTTTTCACACCTCACTGTCTCATATCCAAGTCTTTCCTGCTTTTGGCTCAAGTGATCAAGATTACTTTGTTACTACCTGGAAGCTACTTCACTGCCTTCTCTGAATCTTTTTCTACCTTTCCACTACACTGTGTTTCCTCTCAGATAAAAGACCTTTCTTTGTTGCTTCCCCACCCCTCTTTATGCCTCACTGCATTTACAAGGAGAGATAGCACTTTCTCTGTTAATACAACTACAATCACATCTGGCAACTCCCCAGTCTGAACTGATTTAGTTTCACTACTGTGTTCTTTAAAACCCAAAATGTTCATCCCACTGTCCAGTATCTTTTAAATGAGCTCTTTATTGAGGTTTCCTCCTGGTTTCAGAGCCTTTCAGGAAATTTCAGCTTATAAAGTTGTGGTTTAAAAGTGAAAAGCTCAGGAAACTTCTTCTAGAGAACATCCTTCTGAGTCATGCTGTAAAATCTGAGCTACCCTGGAAGCCAATATTGGCATAAGCTTACACAAATTCAGCTGGAGAAAAAAGAATCTCACATTTAGTGAGGCTCTTCATTTCAGATGGTGGATTTCAGGATTCATTACTGAGTAACCAAAGAGCTGAACTCAAGCTGGATTCTTATTTTACTCATTTTCTAATCCAGAAGTCTTCCTCATTGCTGACTCTATTCCTTAAAAAATATAGCCAGGTGAAGGCTAGGAGAATATTTCATATAGAATAGATTAAAACACATCAGCGTGTTTTTGAATTTTCCAAAGTTTCCACATTGTTGATTTTCAGACGATAAACTCAGCATGAAATTATTTTAATTCCAACATAATTCAATCTCTAGATGTGGAAAATACTCCAAGACATCTATGTGATTCTTTCAGTGCCCTGAGAAGAGTGACTCAGTATCAGAGGAGTGAATCTGCATTTCTGAACAGTGCCCTTGATCAACTAATGTTGTGTTAATTCTGAGACCTGTAGTAAGAAGGGACCTTTCTTTGTGTTCTCTGTTAAAAGTGATTTTTATGTGGTTTAAAAAAGTGTAAATTTTAGTACAGTCAACACTATATTTTCTATTCCTATATCTCATGTTAATTTTTAAATACTATTTAGTCTATTCAAAGAGCTTCTCAACAAAAAAATTATCATAAAGGTAGGATCACTGCATCTGAAAGAAAAATCACAACAACAACAACAAAACTATTTTGAAATTATATCTGACTTTCTTGCAACCAATCATTTTATCTATTTGTTCTAAGTAAGAATCCCTTGATTATGGGATGTTTCCCTATGTCAGACCCTGGCATAAAACTCATTGATCTTCTTTTACAGTGATAAAATATAGTAATATGCATTCATCATCTTGCTCCTACTTGAGCTGGCTTTATGCTATAGCTGTGTAGTTTCAGCAGCAAACATTAACTCCTAGCTTTTAAAAATATTTTTAAAAACTTCTTTATTGCTTGTTACTGCAGTAATTGAGACAATACACAATTTATTATACTGAATTCAAAAAAATTCAGATAAACTTATTAATAAAATAACTTTCTGAGGAATCCAGTTAGAAGCATATTTCTTGCACACTTGCCTGAAAACACAGTAGTTGCCTGAGCTACTGATGTGCTTTGATATAAAAGTATTAAAAAGATAGAGTGACTACATAGTGACTTCTGAGAAAGACTCAGTGGCTGTCTGACACGTTTGAATTGCACTGTGAGTGCTGAAAAAATCTCTCTGAGTGGCACATGGGAGGTTAATTCATGTCACCAGACATGTCACCACACAGAGCTGAATCCTTTAGTCAAATGTTCTTTTTTACTTCACTTTTCTCTTAGAAAGTAAATGTATTGCTCCTGGGGCTCCTTTCTCCTTTTCTCTCACCTTTGGGCTACAGCTCTAATTCTCATGTTAGTTCTCGAGTTCTCAGGCTGCTCACTCCAAATTTTAACAGCTAGTGAGCATGTGCCCCAAATATTGCTGTAAGGATACAACTTGTAGGACTTCTACCTTTTATTCTCTCTTCTTTCTGTTACTGCATTTCTTTAATTTCACAGATGTGCTTATCAAAAACCTCTGAGCTATTTATCCAGCAATTTCCCTCACCCTTAACAAGTATCTCCCAAATGCATGCATTTTCTCTGCTCATTGCCCTCAGAGAGTAGGGCTCTTCCTTTCAATTCATGCTATGTCAGACTTAGGCACAGCAAGAACAAAAACTCTTCTCTCTCAAAATTTACTCAGCTCATAATAAAAATTAGATGTTACTTGATGGGTTTTATGTGGCTGTAAAAATTTCAGTCTTGCAAAGTCATTAATAATAACTCAGCAAAAACAGTATTCAGTGCCCCAAAAACAATACTCACAACCCAAAGGCATTAGAGGAAAATAGCACTTGAGTAATAAAAAAAATGGCAGGTTGTCTGTGGTGAAAACCATCCATCTCCTTTTTGTTAGCAGCATGTAAACTGGGATCACTGCTCCATTATTCACACAAGAGTTTAAAATTTGATGGTTCACTTGTGCAATATAATTTTCAGAAATCAGAAGGTAATTTGGCATTTCTTATCCTTAGGTAAGGATGCTCACTGCTACAGCAAACAACTACACTGAATTATAGCCCTAACATGGAAATTACCTCTGAACCATGCTGAGGCAATGACTTCTCTATGTGCAAATTAAAGAGGCTTTTAATAATAGAGAAATAAAATCTTTCATGCAGAAGTCTGGGCAATAAACAGCATCAAAATCACAGCAATAATAACATGTATATTTTAACTATGTTTGCAACACTGGATGATAACTGCATCTGTAATTCACAAAGCGTGTAAAATGCAGAGCAATAAAACACTAACATCAACACGCTGAGTCATTAATCAGAAGATAAGTTCAATTTATGAGTAGCAATTAATTGCAAAGGACTGTGATCTCTCTAGGTCCAACAATAATTCCAGGGTTAAATTCCTGAATATTTTTAGACTCCAAAGAACACCAAATATTTATAGAGAAAAGTATGGAAAACATTAAATTTCTACATTCCATTTCACATCAGTGAGCCAGTCTGGGGTTTATAAATATCACAAGCCTTTGATAATTCATGTAAGAAATCCTGAGAAACTTTGATAAGATCTAAATACTTTCAGGTGTGGTTTGGAGTGTAGGATAGATTAAAAAAGCATGACATTAAAAAAAACCTAAACATTGTTGTGGGAATAAAATACCTATATGCAAAATTATTCAAATACTATCTGCATGTGCTATAAATTAGGGAATTGGGATGTGCCTGTAAAGTTGGCATGTGAAGGTTTACTTTCATGCTTGTGAAATGAATAGATTGGCATTTGAATTACAAGCTGCATGTAAGATAAAGTACTTCCTATGTATTCTTTCTCAATTTAAATTTAAATTAGTTCAATTAAATAGTTTTAAATTAGTTATGTTAGTTCTAATTATTATAAAACCCATTTTTCTATGCCTTTTTGGAAATCATTCCCTGGAGCAAGTCTTGATATAAGCAGGCATGCCCAAATCTATTTTTGTGTACACTCTTTTACATCTTAAGACACCAGTGATTAAAAGAACTGCAGCATAAAACAAAATTTGAAATTACATTTGAAAATTAAATATTCAGATTATCTTTTGTAACTACCATGCAGAAAAAAATCCCACCAAATTATTAACTTGTCAAATGCATACATTCTAACAGGAAAGCTTGGTTCTAAGTTCTGCAGTGTTCTGTTCCCCTGTCTCATGCCAAGGATTTCACAATTTTATTGTTATGGTATTTTGTAGCAGAAAAAGTCAAGCAACTTTCTAAATAGATTATTTCAATCTCAACATTATTTTACAAGCCTTCTACAAAACTACACTATCACAAATGGGTTTATGGTGTTTGGGTTTTTTTTATTTAAAGAGCAATTAAAAAGTGGAATACAAGGTTTAGGGGAAGTCAGCAAACTAATTTTATGCAAAACATTAATTCTTTTTATTCTTTTATTCTCTAGATGTAAAGTGCATTCACATGGCTTAATATCTCTTCCAGGTGCAAAGGGTGAAGATTGGTCACAATATTTAGCTGCCATACTTCATTTTGTTATTTTCTACAAAACTGTGAGCCTATTTTATTTGAGGCAAAGCCTGGTAATAAATTAGTTTCTCTGATGATTCCTATGTTCTCTTAAACTACATTTTTAAGCATTTTTTTTTTTAATTCCTAGAGGAGGAGAAATGTAGTCCCAAGAAGTAATAGCTTGCAATTTAATCTAATGCTCTTTCACCACAGACACATATTCTGGGCTAAAAATAGAATAAGGCAATTGAGGATTGTCTTCAGAGCCTGACACCTGGAGAAGCTCAGGGATCTGAGAGTGAAAAGAATTGCTGTATTCCACGTTAGAGCAAGTGATGTCAAGGCTCTTCCACAAGGTAGGTGCTGTTTCTTATGTAGCATACAGGTTTCCTGGCTCAGTAGAAAATGAGAATGCAGGTTTTAGCCTGGAGAGTGAGGCTGAATTATTTCCTAAGAAGTCTCATGAGTATCTATATAAGAAAACAAAGGATTCAATAGATTTGATCCAAAATCAGACACTCACCCATACCATTACTGTTTCCTTCTACACAGGTAGTCAAGCAATAATTCAGCCCACTTCCACCTTGGCTGCAAGGGTGCCCTAACTCAGATGCCTCCACTTAACATAACCTGGAATTAATTCAGGCCCTCATAACTACTCCCTGACTTATTTCCTTGAGCTTTACACGGTTGAGCTTTTGTCTCCTGAGTCTGGTTAACTTTCAGGCACCGTGCCAGAGTTAAAGCTCCAGGTACAACTCTCTTTCCTCTTCTCAGATCCAAGATGCTCTCACCCAGCTGCTGAATCTTGTGACTCATGATTCAAGCTTTTCAGCAGGTTCACTCCACAGTCCCTTCCAAGAGGATGCAAGGGTGCTGAAAACTTCACAAAGGCTTCCAAATTTCCTTCTTTCTTAGAGCATCATGTTCAAAAAGATGCCATGGAAATATATCAAGTGTTCCCACAGCCTTGCTTACCTTTGGAAATGTTAATGAATCCCTAATATTTCCACTAGTACTACAAGCATTCTGCATAATGTGGAGCTGCTGCCAGAATAGGTTAGAAAAAATACTTTTCTTGTAATGTATCACCTTTAGCTCTCTTATCAGCTTGACAATGAAAGAGTTCTTACATTTAAAATCTAAGGACTTCTATGCTACAACAAAATAAGTGGGTTTAGTAGAACATCCTCAGACTGACCTCAGCTTCAGGCAAGCACCAAGGGCCTGTTTCCTACACTTTGGTTTTCCTGGAAAGAAAACAGGAACATGCAGACTACAGCACAGCCATGCCTTGACCCTTCATCTGGATAATTACAGGACAAATAGGTGCATGATACAGGACAGCACATCCACTGTTTAGTCTAGAGGCTGCTCTGTTGTCAGAAGAGAATTAACAGACTCCAGTGATGGGATTTATCTGACCAAAGGTATACCCAGAGTCTTTAGTTTACTTGAGGGAGAAAACAGACAACTAGAGAGGGTAACCTTTATCAGTGCACCTAAAATGCCTTAATTCTACTCTGACTCACCTCACTTTATTGGGTATAAATCATGTAGTGCCTCAGGGATCTGTTCAGATGCAAGTATCTACATCATCACATACACATGTCTGTGATGCTGGTTAGATGGATGAAGATCATCAAGTGTCACCACAGAGATGGAAAATCTGCATATTTGACAGGTCCTAACAATGCATTGCAACTTTGCATTGTGCTACAAAACCAATGAGATTTCTTGGTTAAGATGTTGCTCAAAATTATTTTTTTTTTTTTTCAAAAGTTTTAGTATTTCTTACATTTGTAGATAAAAGTTACAGTGCTGTTAGGCCACTGTTTTTGCATACAGCAGAATTGAACCTTAATTATTGGTAAACCCTATTGGTTTTTTCCTCATAGAAATCTTTTAAAAACATTATTAAATATGCAAAAATATCAAACAACATAAGAGAATTTTCTATTGCATTATTTTAACATTGCTACAGTACACTATACCATCAAAGTATGTGAACATCATAATTTTCCCCATGTAAAATATTATTTATTCCCTTAGATAGAAAGGGAAAATATAGGGAAGTACTACCCATAATACCAAGAGTTTCCACCAGTACTGCAAAGACAAACTGAGACATGGAAGGTATTATATTTAAAGAATATTTCACACCTTAACAAGTTTATTTTGTGGCAAAAATGTCATTATCAATAATTCTAATGGCAAATGCTCAGACCTGCTGGAAAATGTGTTCATGGGAGTCAAATTAGACAAGCCATGAGATGTTGACTATTAATGTCTGTGAGCTGGCAATCTGTTTGAGGTGTTTTGTGCAGCAGCACTTGGGAAACCTGTGGCAGATGCATGGAGGGGCTCCAGTTTTCTGTGGCTGCAGAGGAAACAAGAACAGGCATGGCAAAATCAGCAGTTCTTTTTCCTATTACCCTGACAGCAGCTCAGGAGCACTCAGCACTCAAAGATGGGGGGGAAATTGTAGAAAAATATGTTGTTCCATCAGCCATAAATCCAACAAAGCACAGCCTTCTCTCCTCTTACATTCTCCCAACATGGTATTCCCAGTCTTCATGGAATACCCTCTGAAATCCTCTGACTTTTCTGCTGCACTCTGTCTACACTTCCCTCTACACAGCCCAGTTCTCATGTGCTTGCCTCATCCCTTCAAATTCTCTTTTCCTGTTACATCCCAAAAAAATTGGCCAGCAGATTCCAAGACTAGTGAAGGAAGAATTAAAGAAAATGAGAGAAAAGTGGCAAAATTTATCTGCCTGCAGATGTACAGTACTATCAGATAAGCTAAATCACACACAAAATATCAAAGTGCACAGTAACTATACCTTCAGCAGGAGTCTTTGATAGTATGGACACAGAGCTGAGAGCATGAAATGCTAACTCATGTCATACTAAACAGGATAATGACATGAAGCAAACAGGCTTTGAGCACAGATGTGCTCAACTGACACAGCATGTTCTGTTTTCCTAATCCTTAATACAACCATCCTCTGACTTTTCCACATTGAATTCAAGAGACTGGCTCTTCCATTCAGCACCTCCCTCCTGGAAATTTATTTGGCATCACCTTAAGAGCACAAAATATTGGGTAATCTTGATTATTTTAGCAAAGTCCAACTCCTATTCTTCAGAGGCCATGATCATAGGACTGACAAGATTTTCTCCTTGTAATCTAAGAATACAAAACCTTTTTTCAAATTCCACCAATATATCAAATACAACATGAAAACATAAGAATTCCTAGGCATATGGAGCTGGAGTAAATTTATAGTCAATTTTCTAAGAACTGACAAGAAGACATCCAGCAAGCTCCATGGCCAGTTTTAAGTTCTTGCTCCAAAGTTTTAAGGATTTATTAGTAGAAGAGTTCTTTTATCTGACCTTTTTTTTGGAAAACAAATAAACAAACAAACTAAAGGCCTCACAAAACCCAACAACCTTGTTAAATAAACATGAATTTGTTTCACCTGGAAACACAGAAAATTTCAATCTAAATCAAACTAGTCAAATGATAAATCCTAATAAAGGGAGCCATCAATATGGGGTTCATTATTTTCTCATTAATGAAGAGTGAAATAAACTTTCCAAATAATAGAGAACTTTACTGTATGAATGGAACTGAACAGATAAAAAAATCAAAAGATACTTTAATATCTTGATAAAAATACTATGATAAAAATATTGATAAAAGTATTATGCTAGTCTTGCATATTTTAGTGACATAAACAAGCTAAAAAATAAAGATAAATATTTCTGTAGATAAATGTGGGATAAAGCAAACATAAGGAAATACACGCAAGGTAGGAATGAAGAATTCTGCAGTGAAAATGCAGCAACCTCAAAATCTCATTTTTACAGCTGGAAAATGAAACAGGATGTACTTCTATGAGGCTGAAGGGAGACATTAAAATAGGAGGCAAAACAAAGGCTTCAACTGAAGATGACTCAAACAACTTAATTCCTCATATTGGCAGAAGTAAATTTATTTCTAAGTTTTAATGGTGACTGTCAGTGTCCTATGGCCCTTTAGTATAGAATTAAAATATTGTTTATGCTTATTTACTTATATGAATGTTTATGCCAACAACTGTCAGAATAAGGATTTTACATAACTGGGGACAATGGAGCAGTTTTACTCTAGGTCTTCCTTCAGGTTCAAAACACATAGGAAATGTGCTTTTATGAATTTCAAACATATTATTACTGTAGCTGTATACATCATATATTCTTTTCGGGTTTTTAAAATTTTTTTTATTGTTTTGTTTTCTTTTAAAGAGGGATAGACTAGTTGGGTTTATTTCTGAATTAGCCCAAAAGACTGCTTTGCAAGTGCTGATTAAGGGATTTCAGTTATTTCTCACAAGGTGACTACAACACAGATTGATTGGAGTTTCTGCAGTAATAGAAAGGTTAAATATTTCAAACTCTGAGTCAAAGTCAGACTTGACACTGACTGAATACCTTCATAAGCTGCTACTGACCTCAGACCATCCTTTTTCTCACTGTACTAGAGGTTCTTTGAAATACTAGAGGATGCTGAGGTTCCTGCTAAAGCACACACAACTTAAAACGTTTAAAAACCCCTCTGCACAGCCTTTCAAAAGCCATGGGAGACAAAATCCCTTTATAATAGAATATTTATGGCAGGGGGGAAATAAGGAATCAGAAGCCAATTTCATTTACAGCCTGTATTATAAGTTCTAAAAGGTCCACAATAGGACAAAACACCAGAGCCCTGCATGAAAAGCAGCACTATGAAATAAAGGCAGCAGATAGTGACAGAACAGAGACTGCAATGTATAGTCAAGGTGCCAGGCTAGCTTTAAATAAGCTCACTCAGGTCCCAGAAGTAATCTAGCCATGACAGCAGGGAGCTCAATTTGGGAAAGCTGTATGAATGCTAGAAAGAGCTGAACCTAAGTTAACATTTTGACCTCTCCATGTAGCAAGCACTTTCAAGGACAGAGAAATTTCATTTAAAGCTTTAAAGGGATGGACAATAAACCAGGTAGCAGTAATCATTGTCCTCTTCCCTGCTGTAAGTTTCATGCATTTTTGTTCAAATTCAGAATTGTCTGTATATTTAGAAAGTTATTAATTAAATTCAGACAGCAGTTGTGATCATATGTCAGATTGCCATGATTAACTTATGAGACCAATCCAAATTACCTTCTTCATCTCGAGTCCTAAAACAAAATTATTGCCTAAGAAGCTTTTATTACTGCAACAGCTCCAACTTAAAACCAGAAGGCCTCCATGAGGGTTATTTCAGAAACAGGCCACCACAGAGCTGAAATTTAAAAACAGATGCTACCTTCCTTGTAAGGTGGCTGAACTAAGCATGACATCTGCAGGAAAGAAAATCACAGCTATTTCAGGCTGCAAGTTGTAAACAAATCTAAAAATTTGCTTAGGTGATTCAGAAGGCTAAAATTCTAACACGTTTAAACTTCAATTCTGAATCAGCACAATGCCCAGTCCTGATTTCAGAGGCAGATAAAACCCAGCAGATCAGCTCCCATTCATGAGCAAAGATGTGTTTAACAGAGGAGGCAAAAAGAGATGATGGAAACTGATGAGCAGAAGTGGTCAGGGGCACCACATCCTTCAAAACCAAGATGCTTCTTTATGTGCTACAGGTCAACAAGCAAAGAGGTCTAAGTGTGCATCAAATTTCAAAGTTAACCTGTCCCAGACATTTTAAGTAACATGCACTCAAGGACAGCACACATACATATTAAGTATCTTTAAAAAGCAGAAGTGATCAGCTCTGAGCTAGGTCAGTTCCATGACCTTTAATGAGTCTCAGTGAATACAACAAAGCTTATTTTCTGACATGGTACTACACATGACTAGAGCATTTAAATTTTCATCTCTATTTCTAAGTGCCAGATGAACCTAAGGAGAACTGGAAATTGTTTGATCTTACTGTGAGTACTGCATGTGAATGCAATCCTGAAGGGCATAGACGATCCATTTTGCAAAGACAGAGAAAGGAAGAAAAAAAAACCCACAAGCATCCTTTTGTTGCTTACCATAAACAGCCTTTTTATTTTCGTATTTTCGTATATTAAAAGTGTGACCTTGGTGGTCGTCTGTGTGTCAAAATGAAGTAGACTTAAAACCTCAGTCGTTTATGATCTGATTTAAATACCAATTTCTAAATAACATAATTAAATTTTACCTTTAGGGCAATACTGCTGAGAGGATTAAAAAAAAAAAAAAAAAAAAAAAGCCACGAAAAAACCCCCACAACAAAAAAAAACAAAAAATCAACCAAACACAAATTTAAAAACCACACTCAAAATGTAATTAAAGCAAAGTCAAAAACGGGAACTTAACAGCAAATGTCTAACCAGATGTGCTTCCCAGCACTTTTAAGGGTTCTTTTATCTTTGTGGTAGCCTCTAACAATGCCTTGAGCAAAACACATTTGTAAAGGATAGGTGTTCTTTGTTTTCATGCAGCAGAGGAAAGGGGACTGACTGGTTTAGTAGTAGCTATTACACAGAATACATATAATAATAATAATAATAATAATAATAATAATAATAATAATAATATTGTAATGCATAGAACATATGACATTATTTTTAGCCATTTGTATACAACAATTAATGTAGGGAAAATGTTGAATATATATTAAAATAGAAACTCACTGAAACTCACAGCACCTACAGCCTTATAATGCTAAATTTATCAAATGCAATGTATTGACTCCTCTGAATATGGGCTATATACAAGTTTTCTTCTGGGTCAAAAATAATATGGGGCAATTATTAAGCATTTACTTTTAGAGGATTTTCATGAACATTTATAAAATGCATTAAAAATGGTTGGAATAAAGAAGATGCAGCAATAGTTAGTTGCACAATGCTGTACTGATAATACCATCACAGTATAAACACTTGGAATGAAGTTATTGTCAATCTAACTCAACAGTTAAGACTGAGAAATAAGCTTAAAATAGGACTTGTTTCTTTTGCCAATTCCACTTTGATTTAAAATTCAGATTAGCCAAAAGGGAGTAATTTCCTGTTTCATTTATGCAAAAATAAGGTGGCAGACTGACAAAAGGTTTTTTTTTTTTCTGCATATGCAGGTGCATATAAATCACCCTTTGTCAGGGCAGGAGTTTTGCAAATATGTTCGACTCTTATTAAAATATCTAATAAAGCATCTCTAGACACTCTATTTCACAGCACTGAAAATAAATTAGCAAGTGCAGATATGTCTACTGTAACCCCTTGAGTAGTCATAAGTGAAAACACCCTTGTAAATTGTTACATTCTTTTACTGATATGACTGAAATTAGTTTTATAATTGATGTTAAAGACATGAAATTGCTTTGAAGCATTAACAGATTGATCATCTAAATAAATATTAGAGTCAAGAGAGACTATGTCATTTTGTGCTCTACTTTTCTAACTGAAAATGATTCTCAGGATAATTGAAAAATTATACAAAGAAACATTTATTCTTGTTAATTTTAAGATGGGTAGAACAACTTATTGGGAAAATTCTATTTATATTATCTCCAAATATAGACAGAACATTTTTGTCAGTTTCTCCATATGAAACACCATTTTTACAGAAGAATTTAAGCAAATGTATTATTTTTAGATTCTAGTGTGCAAATGCCTGTACAGCAGCCTTGGTATCAAATTGTGTCACAGAGCTAGGTAAACTTGGAAAGCCTTGCAACCTAAGTTTATAGTGCCTATGAATATGCATTCTAAAGATATGCAAAACCTGAAAATGCCATTCTCATAACTGACATATTTTTGTCTCCAAGAGGTTAAGAGTTTGAAGTAAAACTATTCATGATACACAGAATGAGTATTTACCAAAAAATTTACCAATAAAACCTTCAAATTCTGGTCTACACATTTACAAAATCGTTTAGCTGTGGCCAACTAAGTCCATATAGAAAACTGATTATGTCCTCATTAAACATACTCAAACTTTTTTATATTCCCATAATTGTGATTGAAATTTTCATCTTAAAACTCATCTTAGTGTTCAGCCTTCCCAAATCCTGATTTTGGGATCAGTTTTGGTGAATTCCATCAGTGCATCCAAAACTAGTAGAATATCAGTATATTTTGAGGAAAATCACAAGCATTAGCTTCTCAAGGAAAAAAAAAAAGAGGATGAAATGCCTCTAAAATCACATCCTTTAATAGGAAAATAAAGACAAACAAAGCAAAGTGTTCCTTTCACACAGAGAAACATCTCATAAAAGCACCTACCTACAGGCACAATGACAGCAGCTGTAGCATCTCACCTCTATCAGTCATAATCTAGAACAGTGCCACTTTCTATTAACCAGGCAATAGAGGAACTAAAATTACTCCTATGCTCTACACAAGCCTCTCAGTTGCTCCCGTGCATTTTGATGACTTAATTAGGAAGACGGTGCAGCACATGTGGTTTTCCAGCCAGGTTCATCACAAAGGCCACATCATCAAAGCACAAGAGTTGTGCCTTCTACAGCTAGATTAAAAAATAGGGATTTCTTCATTAAGTGTCTTGCAGCTGACTGTGCCTCTTGGTTTGTCTCCATCTATTCAGACAATTAAATAAAGCGTCATGCTTTATTTATTTCTTTTTAAAGGCTAATAAAGAAGCTGTGAATTGAAGTACAGCTGGCAATCTTTTTATTTATTAAGACCTCGGTGTACACAGTGACAATCTCTGGCAGGCAAGGCACGTGCTGGGATTTTTTTTCCCTTTTTAATATATATCCTCTTCACAGGCACAACATTTTTTCTAATAGGAATTAGAAACCTTTGTCGTCCTCTCCAGCAGGGAGAGGAGCCAGGAAAAAAATAATCACAAAAAGCCCAAAACAATTAAAAAACAAGACAAAACTTAAACCTACTACCCAACAGCAAAAACCTAAGGTCACACAAAAAAAAGCCCAGAAGTGTCAAACCTCAGTTCACAAGTCTGAATACTTTGAAAGAGATGGGCAAATGACAAAACTGTAAAAATTGGGTGGCATATAATCATCAGAAAATATTTAAAAGTTGGCCACAATATTCCAAATTTAAAAAAAAAAAATAGCTATTTGCTTTTACTTCTATCAGCAGGGATGGATGACTAAAAAAACTGCATGATTGCTATGTGTTATATTATGTGAAGATATTATACAAGATTTACTACACTCTTTTCATTTCCTGATAACAAGAAATTATTATCTCTTGTGCTATTAAGTAATCTCATTTGTATAGCCATAATGGAAATTATGCATGGTAATATCATACCATGGAAACATGATAATATTTCCTCGATAACAAATACATTGTATCACAACATAATGGGATCTAGCACTAGTCCATTAATATTAGGAGATTTTTAAAATATTCTACATGGAAGGATGACATATTGCTCTGCACTTCAAAGAAAGCTGAATGTTCCATGAGGCAAGATGACTTTCCAGTTTAAGAGCTACTAACTGATAATTGTATGTCATTATGCATATTTACAAAGGCATGTGCAAATACATACAAAAAAAGCAGTGGTGAAATGAGATGATCTCAAGCAGTAGTTCTTTCTTTCTGCAAGAGGTTTAAGGATGGTCTAGGCACTTTGCAGGGGTAGGAGAAAAGGAAGAAGCAGGTGTGAACACAAACATGGTTTCTACCAGAGCAGAGACTCTAGTTTTTCCTAATTTCTTATCTTTCTTTTTGTTTACTGAGCTTAAATAAAATCCTAAAATATAGATATATATAGATATATATATATATATATTTGGAGAGTCTAGCCAAAATGTGAGAGGTGTTTGATTTGGGTTTTGGTCTGGTTTACTTTTTCACTTCTGAACTGACAAAAATTTTCTGTTTCAAGTTAATTGGATGTGCATGATAGAAGTACATCTTTCTACATGTTCCTTGACCCCAGCAAGATCTAAACTGTTTGTCTTCTCTTCCTGAAATTGACCTTGACTTCCCCAACCAACAAACTTGGTGGCACTTACAAAGTGGAAGCAATACATTAAATCATCACCACTTGCTACACATCACTTACAGAGGCATTTGTCACTGTTATATTAAATTAGGATCACAAAAATGCAATTTATGGCCAAGAGTGACACTTCATAAAGCCTGTGAAAACAAAATTACCAGAGAACATTCACCAAAACACAGCATTTCTCGCCACTCTGTTCTGTTGACAGAACAGATCCTCCATGAATATGATCTCTGCAGTACAAGTTATGTGTTGGAAAGTTAAGAGCATGGCAGGATGAATCTGGGAGCCTGGTTGGTGAGCTGGAACTGTGCCCTTGACCTAGGGGATGGCTACCAGCATAGCGGGATGCTTTAATGAGAGCACAGCCAGCAGGGCAAGGGGTGATGCACTCCCTCTGGTTGTCATTCATGAGTGCATATTGAAGGAAAAGGAAAGAAAGTGCACCCAGTGCAGAATAAATGACTGCCATGTGCCTTCCAACCTAATGATTTCCCTGATTCCATGGTGCTCCCACATCTGGGCTACTCACTTCCACTCATATCCAAATGTATGTACTGACTAAAAAAAGAGATAAATGTTATCTTTCTTTGGGCTCAGATTCAGGACAGAAATGGGAATTTGAGAAGGTATTTTTAAAAATCTGACTCTCTTAAATCGTATACTTCATTCTTCAGAGTTAACCTTGCTCTGGGATTTGTAGCTCAGATAAAACTGCACCTTCTCAGGCACAAAGCTTTTTTTGGACTTTTTTGCTTCTGACCTTTGCATTATTTTCCCTATGACCTAAAAACCAAGTTTTGTAAGGCTTACTGGCTCATCTCACAATTGTTACCAACATCACTTTACTTTCAAAGAATACAAATTTACAACAAAAAACCACAACGTCATGCCATTTTTTTTTTAAATATGAGCTTTGCTATTGGATCACTTTCTCAGGAACGGTGCAAACTATCCTCAAGTAGCTCCCAACTGAAGGAATTTAAATCCATATCCACCACTCTTCAAGAAGTGCCAAGATCACTTAATTTTCTTAGCTCAATGAGTCTTCACTCTTCCGTTGTATTTTCATGATCAGGGGCTTACAATAAATTTATGTATTCATTCTCTTTGACTCTCAGCCTATGCCAAAAGACAACCAATAGATTATCTATTGGCTGGTTGAGTTTGGCTGAACATTTCTTTTCTTAAACATTCTCAGGAAAAGACTCACATAACCACAAAACCAGCTAAATTCTTCATCTGAGCTATTCAATGTCTTGTTCAGTCATTGACAGATTTATTTTGACTCTCTGAACACTGAAAATCCATTCAGGCACTAAAAAAGTACAGAAGAATGCCTGAATGCATGTTACAAGCAAATTAAGATCTTCCAGTGCTAGGAACCTTTTATTCAATATAACTTCACGGGTTGCAGAGAAATTAGAAGAATGTGAAGTTTCTTGTCAGACATAAATCCTAAGTATCATATTCTGATAACAAGTTCATAATGTTACAAATAGGTCAAAAATATAAATCTTGTTTTCTCCAGCCAAATGACAATGTTTTGAGTATTAAAAAGTTAACAGTGATCATAAAAAAATAAAAATATACCAAACAATTTAGTTACTTATTTTACTGGATTATGATTGATTTGGCAAAAGCTCTAATGCAAGTGTATTCATAATGAACAACTGTGTCCTGTTGACAACAGGCAAACAAGGTAAGATGGTGAATTTATTTCTTGTAGTATTTCAGTAATAAGCCAGGAAATATTAAGGGAAAAGGAAATTTAAAATATTACTTTCTGTCCCAGGAAAAAGTCAAATCCTGAACAGATCCTCTTCAGTAAACTTCTATGAGTGCCAAAGAGGGCTGTTTATTTTATGCTTTTTTACACTTACTACCATGAATAATTTCTCAAATTTATATTTAATGATGTATGTTTTATATATCTTATGCTATGTTATATACATGCATCTCATAATGGAAACCTATTTTCTGGAGAAGCAATGCACAGGAATTGCAAACTGCAAAGGTCTAGAAGCTCCGCTGTCAAAAATTTCTCAAAAATTTGGGTTCAAGAGAGGTAATTCCCTAATCTTCCTCTTCCTAAGACCTACAGAGACTTCTGTTGCAAAAATCTATTATAATCTATCAGGAGCTTACAAAATTTTTGTTTTCAGCATTGTTGACAATTTTGCCATGTTTTTACAAGGCTTTCTTTGTGCAGGTATCTCTGTGAAGCTCAGGGAGTGACAACACACAGCACAAGTGGAGTCTGCTCCAGTTCAGATGGAGAGACCTTCCACAACTCTCACTGTTAAAGAACCAGGTTCCAAACTCAGCCAAACTGAGCAGGAATGCTACTGTTGTCTTTATTAGCCAGTCCAAAAATTTGCAAGCATGCAGTTATTGATGGCAAAAAGAAAAAAAAAAATCAATCCAAATTATTAACATTTTTCCTGTATGTCATGTATAGTTTTGATTTTTTTTTTTGACAATCTAGTAACTGTTAACTTGAAAACACTTTAAAGACTTAACTGAAAACATAGAGCTCAACATATGCATCAAAATATGAAATAGCATTAGTTAATGCCATGTTTTCTTAGATCAGTGCACTTTAAAACCAGCTATCAAGTTTTTCAGCTTTTAAATATGCAGAGCGACTGGCACGGAAAAAAAAAAAAATCACATCTTTCCTAGATAGTGTTCAATCCCTGATTAAATAAAGATGTGCCAAGGCAGAGATACTTTGTGCCTCAGGAGACAGCCATAGTGGAATTGTGAGTGTATTTTATATGTGAATTAGAGGTAAGATGTAATGACATGAGATGAAAGGCTCAGCCATGATTTTAATAAAGGGGGGAGACAGTGCTTCCCTGTGGACCCCATATGCAAAAGAGTGAGACTCCACAAGAATACATGAGAGGATCCAGCAGAAACTACAACAAATGTTTCAAAGTTATAAGACCATTATTAAAATTCATCACATTTTACTGAAGCTGTGTATTTCAGATCTGAAGGTAAGCTCTAACACATTTCTTATGACTTTAATTTCATATGAAAAACTATGTCATCAGTAAGGCTGGAATAATTTCAATCTTTAGGTAAAACAGAATTGGAGAGTTTGAAACCATAACATTGAATTTTTTAAAAGGTTTCTAATAGCGTGATCTAAAAATAGTTCCATTTAATTGGTTATTTTCAGAGCATGTTTTTAATTCTAATAAAATATCACAATTTAGTAGTTCTAAGATGACAGACATTTCAGCTGCTTAGTGCTTTTAGCAATTCTCAGGAAAAGCTATTACCTATTGCTCTATTGATTTTTAAATTTTTTTTTTATGGCTGCAGCAGAATTCTAAAGAACCATTATTTCATTTTCCCTCATTAAATTAAGGAAAAAGTCTGAGATTTTTCACAGTTCTCTCTCTTTCTGTACATTGAAAAAAAAAAAGAGACATGCCTTTGTAAGGAATAGACATGAAAAGAGCAAAATGAATGGGATGAACTGCTTAAAGGGAAAAAAATAATCCTGCTTTATTTGATCTTTTGTGATAATCACACTCCTGGCACCCTGCCAGCAAGGCTCAGCGTGCTGATGTCTGGCCAAGTACAGTAATCTCTTGGTTCAAGCCTGAGGTCTGTGATGAAAATTACAAAGCAGGGACAAAAATCAAAATGCCACCTGTGATTTTATTCTGAAACTAATTTGATGGAAAAAGTAATACAATGAAAACAGTCTTTTTAGTAAAGGCTAGAAAACTATGGCTAAATTGAAACCAATGCAAGTGGATGGAGGCAGCTGTCATGCAAATACATTTGGATCTGCAGGCATTCCTTTTAAAATGAGCAGTAGATGTCTTTGTGACAGGCAAATTGCTTTGAGATTATGTTTGAAGTCTGAGGTCAAACTTTTAAAATGATAATTTTAATTTACATCTTCGTTTATTCTGGAGTCTTTCTGCATTTGAAACCAACAAAACCAGGAAAAAAAAAAAAACCACAACAAAACAATTCATTCCCTTATTTTATTTTCTATGAACCACCATTCAATACAGGTGAACAAATCCTTGAGGAATCCTTTTTCCAGTCTCCTTTCAGCCAGTAGTCTATATTTGAGATAGTTGCCCAGAGATATGGGGAAGGAAGAGAATTGAACAGCCAGAACATTCTGTATTCACAATGTAATCAAATTAGAAATTCAGCTAGTAAAGTCTTCTAAATTATTATTCAGATTGAAAGCAGAAAAAGCAACCAGTAAAAACCAGCATGCCACTTTTTTCTATACAGTAATTGTGTTCTCTTGAAAGGTTGTACATCATTAGCAGAAAGTGAGCAAAGTTTGTTTAGATTTTTCTTTACAAAGACTGAAAACTATTCAGAATTTCTTGGAAGCTGCTTTTAGAGATTTATTCTTTAACAAAACCCCAATATATAAACAAAACATTTTGTTTCCTTTGTGTTACTAGAACAAAATCCACTATTTGCTGAAGTGATACACATTCCTTATTTTATCACCACCTTCTTTATAAAGTTGGACAGTATCTTGCCATTTTTATACACACTACTCCTCTGTGCACTGGGAAGAATTACCATATGCAAGCACCAGGACAATCCCTGGTCTCTGGGACTCACTGAAACACTGCACTTCAGCACTCCCCAGTTGCTATTTTGCTCTTTCTTCAGGAAGGTTCTCTACAGATTTCCAATTCTCTTTGATATTCAAGTCTGTTTCTGCACTCTGTGTCTTCCCCCACCGACTGTGCCAATCAAAGGAATGTTCAATAGCCACCTTAACCTTCTTATATTTTCATGCCACTCCTTTTCTGTATTGGCAGCCAAAGAAAACCCCAATCACTGCAGCACAGACAAAACAATTAAATTACCAAATTCTTTGTGTTACACATGCAGATAGACTCTCAACTTTAAAGCTCCACACACTCATTCTAACATCCAGGTACATTCATGCACACAGACAGCAAAAACCCATGAACATTTTTGTTTAAATAAAAGGTGCCTACCTGGAATGAGCTGGCCCAGTAACTGCTGGCATCTGGAAAGGCTGAATACAGCTACTACAGCCAGAAAAGGATAATGTTTCCATTTCATGATGTGTCCCTCCTTGCATCACACCAGCTCGGCAGCGCTAACGTCAATGTCACCTGCAAGGCACCATGGAAATAAGAACAGAAGAATTATTCATAAATTGAGGTACTTCCAGATATTTTTGTCCAGAGTAATTCTGTGAAGAATACTGGTTTCAGTGCAGCTTTAGCTATTAAAACAATGTTAAATTATCTAGCAGTTAGGCAGCTGAAAACCACAACCAGAATATGAGCTATGCTTGCAGAGCAGACAACCCCAAACCAGATTTTTTAAAGGGAGACATGAGGATCCCCATAGTGCACAGATGTGTTTTAAAGCACTGCATGTTGTTTGGTTAAGTTATTAAAGAAATTGATCACTTCAGCAAGATAATTAAGTGCATGTTTAATCCATCTCAGTGCAAGGAAATACTTAAACCCTTGCATAAGTTGAAAACACTGTTAAGGTTATTCAACTTGCTATGAAAGCAGGGTTAAAACTTCACTTTAGTCCTCTTATGAAATTGTGTTTTGCTAAAGGAGGATTAGGGATAATTTTACTCAGTAATAACTTGAGCAGTTAAAGCAATTTTCTGGTGAGTTTCTATGTTCTTAAGGGCAGAAAACATTCATCTGATTGACAGGAAAATGGAACCTTATGAAGGAAAACGATATTTTGACTAAAAAAATCAAAATATTTTTTAACCAAAATATGACTTTTAGACACATCTGACCACCAGATCTGTAGATTGAAAAAGCATTCACAGCTCTATAGGTGCTTAAAAATAATTTCTACTCATCTGACTATTTGTTTACTCTTCACCTATGTAAGTGCTTACTATAGACTTGTCCAGAAATTATGGAATTGTTGGGGCTGGAGGGGACCCCTGAAGATCATCCAGTCCAATTCCCTGCCAAGGGAGGGATTATCTGGAGCAGGTGACACAGGAATGAATCCAGGTGGTTTGGAATGTCCCCAGACCGAGACACCCCATGGCCTCCCTGGGCCTCAGGAGTTGTTTTCAGCCTATTACAAGCAGTAAGATTTTTTTTTAAATTTAGATAATTAGATACACAATCTGAAATCTGATTTATTGTTTTGGGTGGATTATTTTGGGCAAAGTTCTTTGAGTGTTTTGTTTTTCTTAAAGGGCCTTTCTCTCAATACAAACCCAAATGCATGTGAATGTAACATTCCATATATTTCATATTATCTGGGGTTCATACCAAGATCTTGATGGTGAAGAGAGACACTGTTTTAAGTATCTGTCAAGTTATGAGATGTGCTAAACTCTAACCAACAGTTAGAGACCACCAAACAACTGTAAGTCTGATGTACTTTGACACATCAAAATCTACTCCAGCAATAAATAATTATGTTAGACCTTGATAACTTTACAGCTACACTTCTTATTTCACTCTCCTTGTCCTCCTTGTAGTTAATGAGATGACCAGTTTGGATGATGAATCCTGTATTATCTAAATTCTACCAGACATAATTGTAAAAGTGAAGAAAACTACAATGAAACCAGTCACTTGTTTAATCTGTTGGGACAGAGGAGTTTCATCTATAAACCTAATACATATTTAATGACTACAGACTGAAGAGTTGCATGACTACTGGGAGCATTCAGTGCCACCTGACACTTCTGGATGTTCAAAAATGCATAAATAAGTTTAATGTTAACAGATTCAATCTCTTACACACGTTGCATTTTTAATTTTCTTTTTGTTTTTTCTTTGTTTTACCTGCACCTCTACTCTCTTAGCAATTAGAAGGAAGACTAATCCATTTCCTATCACAATTACCTGTGTACTACAAGATGTTATTACTTTTTTCCCCCATTTTAACCACACTGCACACAAAAACTCCAGGTTCCTTCCATTCACATTCTTTGAATTTCCCCTATCACTCATATGGCTGCTCTTCTGTTTCAAACAGCTTGACAGCTCCTAATGGCAGAGTTAACAACAATTAATGGCCAAGGTGTTACATGCTGCTCTAAATGCTATTCATGCTATGACTCCAAGACTGAAATGAGGATTTGAGGGTTAGGCCCTTAGAATATCCATCTCTTTCTCTGTACAATAATACAGATTTACTCTAAAACTTTTTACTTCTTTGGTTTCAGACTGCCATTGTTTCTTCCCCCTTAGTTTTTGCCACAAACACAAGACTGAATGCTGCTTCTAAAACAAAGCTGTGGAGGCAGGCAGCCCTTTGAATTTGCTTCTTGAAACAACACCACAAAAATAACACTTTCACTTCAAGATTTACTTTTTCATTGTAATGTGAGATGAAGGAGGAGGAGAGAGAAGAGGTGTTTCAGGTGCCTGAACAGATTCCCCTGCATCCCATGGCTCTCCAGGGTGTTGAAGGGCAGCTATCCATTCCAGATGAATGTTCCCTGGAGAAAGCTGCAGCTCACTCAGGAGCAAGTTTATCCTGAATGATTACAGCCCAGGGGAGATAACTACTCTGGAGCAGAGGGAAAGTATGAGGAGGAAAAAGGAGAGGCATAGAGAAGCTCTTATGGACTGTAATCTCCAGTTCTCCATCCCCTGTAGCACTCCAGGGAAATATGAGGTAGCAGAGGTAGAAGAGTTGAGGATGAAGAGATGGAGTTAAGCCTAGGAAAAACAAGAAGGGCAGGAAAGGAAGAATTTTAAGTTTTGTCCTTTTTTTCACCATCCAACTCTATTTTAATAAAAAAATAAAAGCAATACTTCATTCTAAAACCTGAAATTATCTCTACATCATTAAACATATTATTCTTACAGAAAATTTCAGTGAAGGCAGCTTTCATAAAGCCAAATAATTTTAATATGAAAATAACTCTTTTTAGTCTACAGTTTAGAAACAAATCCTGTTGGTGTTCCTTGAATACAATCCAGAATAGAAGGTTAATTCTCTTTATTTAGGGCACAGAGCTTCTGAAAGGGTCGCCCTGATCAGGAAAGATAAAGTAGAAAGAGTTGTCATCAGAATAGCTTTCAGATAGAAGCTGAGTCCAGCAAAAGAGAAACAAGATCTTTCTTTTCATCATCTACCACCACAGTGCCACAATTCTGGCACTGCACAACAATGGAAGAAACCAGAAATGTACTGCAGCCAAAGGAACTCAGATGCAATTCTCTGCAATTAGTTTTTCAGTGTCTGACCTACAAAGCTAATACTTCAGAATAAAGACTGGCACTAATTAGATGTGGCCAGTGACAGGAGAAGGATGCACTCACCACAGACACTCCAGCCTGAGACCACACCTCACTCTGCATCAAATAGCCACAGACCTTCACCAGAATGTGCAAGAAAAAATTCAGATCCAAAGCTTTGTCCAGAGTGCACAATGAAGATAAACACTGCCTTCTCTATGACATGATAATCATTAAAGAATCAATGGCAAATTAAACTGCACAAGCCCAGAGGAGAAAGAAGTAGCATGGTAAATGCAGAAAAAAGGTCCAATCAATTATGATCTTCCACTTCCAAAGTACAGTGCTATTTATCACTACAGCCAGTGCAGCAGCAAAGACACAGACTAGACCAAAACAATGCTTTTAGATAACTACTGATGCTCCTCTTCATGCTTCCTAAGACTAGATTTTGATGGGGTCTTGAGTAGAAAAAATGGACACAAAAGTCAGGTAATTAAGATTCTAACTCGGAAAAATAATTTCCCTTTATAAAATATTATACTTTGGTAAATATCATGCTAAAGAAGACTGCTTATCTACAGAATGAGACAGAATTTTGATTTGCCATGTACCCAACCATTTAGGAGAAGACTAGCAAAATTTCAGCAAAAGGAGAAAAAAAATTAGTAAATATTCCTTTCAAAGAAATGTTAACTATTTTCGGAAATATCATTTTTTTTAAAGCTTGTCTCACATTCTTAGGCCTGCTGGTAGTGGATGACCCTTCCTATGCTTTCAACCCTCATGCCTATTAGTCAGACACCCATTTATTTGGTCATCTGTGTTTAGATCAACACTACTTCTGAACTTTCTCCAGTGCCTTATCATCAGTACAGTTATAGATCACTGAAATTAAGAACTTCCCTCTACTATTTTAAACATCCTGGCTATGTTAAATGAAATTTATTTGAAGTTCCAGAAGGAAGCTCTGCCCTATATTGTCTCAACTGTGTCCATTTAGGAGCAAAAATGACAGGGAGTTGATGAACTAGGGAGAAAAGTCTGGTTAGCTCCTTTTTTGCTATAAAGGAAATCTACTCTACCTAGATCAAAGCAGCTCAAAAATATAAATCTATTTAAATCAGAGTAGTTACCTGTTAACTCATCTATGGATGTGGACTTTCATCCTTTCAGTGACAGTTTCAGCAGACATTCATGAAGCTCACCTTATTGAATCTTTTAGTATTCCCAGACATTTGCTTTTTTAGAACCAATTTTTAACAATTGGTTTTAACAGTTATGATGCAAAATTTGCACTTACTTCAGACTGTGGTTTTCTTGCTCTTTTAATGCAATGAGAAACCCAAGAGTAAAATATCTATTGTTATGAATTATAGCAATGTATTGAATTTGCTCAATTTACATATCTAACTAGGCAGGTGACAAATTTATATGTAAAAGTCTTACCCAGATTCTGACTTGATTTCTGCATAGTATTTTTACTGTCTAAGCAGCACTATAGAAATAATTCATCTACTATAATCAAAATTAAAAAGAAGCTGTGTCCATGCTCATCCCCTTCTACTTAAGCTCCATCTGAGGCATCAGACACATGACAAAAGAAATAGTTTTTCTGCCACCAGTCTCAATCTCGACAAAAATTTCTCTACCAGAAGCTCTGCTAATCTCTAATGTTTCCTTCATGCCTGACCATACAAACTGAAGTTAATCTTGATTAAAGGACAACTTGAACAAAGAAGCTTTCCTCAGGGAGGAGTATGTCAGTGAGACAGTGAGCAACAGAACAGGATTTCTGTGTAAGGCAGCAATACATTTATAATGCAATATAAATGTGCAATGTAAAGTATGGAATATGAAGTGAAATGTTAAAGAGTGTAAATAGAGTGAAAAACAAATTATACCATGAATTGTATTATCTGTGTCTAGGTTTGTAAAAAATGATTCTTCAGGCACATTAGAAGCAATTTAATCTGGTTGTTTTTTGGGTTTTGTTTTTTTTTCCAGAAACATGCATATGTGTGTGAGACAAAAAAAAGGGTAGGTCAGGAGAGCTCTTCCCTTGAAGGGGTGGATGCTTATCACTCCACAGAATCAGAATAAAAACAAACTTCCCAAGCAATCAATTCTAAGAGATTCCCCAAATTCTCCACTGCCTGTGTCATGTTCTCCCCCACACCATTCACACCATGGCTGCCCTGCAGCAGCAAAGAGGAGTTGGATCCATTTCTTACTGACACTTGGCAAAAATCAGCTCAATTAAAAGACTAAACACAAAGGGAAAAGGCTTGCTGCATGGGGGTTTTCCTTTAGTGCTCAGGCAGGAATTGGGAGCACTGGAGAAAAGTGAGAGTGCTTGCAGGCTCCTGCCCTGCCTGACCCCAGAGCTCTGGTCTCTCTCAAGGACTCAAATCAGGTCACCAAGGGCTCCTGCCCTCTGTCTCTGCTGCCTGCCCTGCCAGCAGCAGTAGAGTCAGTGGCTGAGCAGGCAGGGAACACAAAGCCCACCTGGAAGTCAGTCTGACACCGTATATGAGGGGCAGCAAGAGGGACTCCTACAAACACACAAACAGCAAGAGAAAAACCAGGGAGGGGAGGTGGGGACATGGAGACAAAGGAAGGCATGAAAAAGGCTGAGGTGATTGATGCCTTCTTTTATCTCAGTTTTGTTGGAAAGACCAGCCTGCAGGAATCCCATGGCCCTAGAACCAGAGGAGAATGAACTAAGGAATATTTGCTCTCTGTGGAGGTTGATCAGGTTAGGAAGTGCTTGAACCACCTGGGCACACACAGCAGCTCCTCAGCCCTGACAGATGCACAGGAGAGACTCCTGAGAGCTGGAAGAAGCAAGTATTGCCCCTGTCTTCAGGATTAAGGATTCAGGGAAAAACACACCTCTAATCCTCATCTCAAACACTAAGAAAGTGAGGAATGAAACCACTCTGGAGACCATCTCCATATGTATGGAAGGATGAGAAGGTAGTAGTCAGCATGATTTTATAAAGAAAAAAAGCATATTTAACCAACATGGAAGCTTCTTATGAGATGATTGGCTTTGTAGATATGGGGAGACCAGTGGGTATTGTTTATCTGGACTATAAGAAGATCTTTGACACTTTATTCCACAAGATCCTCATAAAGAAGCTGATGAGGTACAAGATAGATCAGCAGAGAGTGAGGTGGACTGGAAATGGCCTCCTGAACTGTCAGGTTTAAAGGATGGTTATCAGCATCACAGAGCTCACCTGCACATCCAGTCCCTTGCAGTACATCCCAGAGGCTGCTGCTGGGTCCAACACTGTTTAATGTCCTTACTCTTTACCTGGACAGTAAGACTGAGTACACTTTCAGCAAGTTTAAATGTGACATAAAACTGGGAAGAGTGGAGGATGGTAGTACCACTATCCAGAGGGACTTCTGCAGGCTGGAAAAACTCATGCAATTCAAAGGGTAACCCTAAATCTTGCATTGGATAAGGAGTAACCTAAGGTGCCAGTATACCCTAGAGGGAAGCTGGCTGGAAAGCAGCTCTGCCAAGGAGGACTCTGCTCCTCCTGGACAGCAAGTTGTGTAGCAACGTGTTCTTGCAGAAAGGAAGGCCAAAGGTATCCTGGAGTAGTCTGGGAAAGCACTGACAGCAGGTAGCAGGAAGGGTTCCTTCTTCTCCCTCTCCTAAGCAGAGGCAAGGCCACACCTGGGGTGATGAGCCCAGCATTGGGCTCCTCAGTAGAAAACAGAGTGGAGCAAATTCAGCAAAGGGACACAAAAATGATTAAGAATTAGGAACATCTGTCATTTGGGAAGAGGCTGAGACTGCTCAGTTGGCAGAAGATCCAGGGGATCTGATCCATGTGAATAAATCCTTGCTGTGATGGGATGAAAAAGAAAGAACCAAGTTCTTGGCAGTGGTGGCCATTGACAAGGCTAAAGGCACAAGTTGAAACACAGAAATTCCACTTAACTATAAGAAAAAGAAACTTCTCTACTGCAAGGGTGAATGCACAGTGGAATAAGGGAGGCCAGATAAATGTGGTTACTCTGTCCTTAGAAGAAAAACCTGGTAAGACACAGTCCCAAGTAACCCAATTACCCTCTCCCTACCTCATCTTTGATTATGCTGCTTCCAAGCATAGGAACACTGCATCAAAATCAGAAACCCATGTTCTGTTTTGGGAAATAGAATATTATAAATTGTCCAGCACAGAATGGAGAAATGCTTTCTCACTAAAAATTGGTCACAAAATGATTAGGAGCTGTAGTGCAGGGCAACTAGGAAAGCTGTCAGCATCAAATGGTCCTGGAGCAGGGGCACACTGAATGAAGACAGCATGCTGGGGATGTTCTGCAGGGCTTAAAGAAAAAAAAGATTAAACAATCTGAATACAAAAATGACTTATTCTGTGTAAAGTCCTCAATTCACGGTCAATAAATAGAAAGTTGAGGAGGTTTGTGATGACAATTTTAAGGGAATAACCTTATGATCCCACAGGGAAACAGAACAAGCAGATAGATGAACATTTAAATATGCTATGCAGCGTTGTAAGCTATGGCCTGTCATCACTGTGATAGTTGTGTTCAGGCTGATTATTCCCCTGGAATGCAAAAATCAATTCTAACTTGCAGACTATTATTTTGCACAGACCCTCAGTATTGCAGATTTTGTTCTCTATTATATCTTCAGTCGCTCTCAGGGGAGCAATCAGAGGCCAAAAGGTAATTGGTAACAGTCACCAGTGAGTTCAGTGAACAAAACTTTCCTCAAATCCAGAAAGTGATTTCATTCTGATAATTAGACTTTTTTGGTAGAAACTGCTGATACAGCTAAAAGCTGGGGAAAGAGAGGGGAGAAGTGAAGATAATGTGTGTCATCACTCTCAAACTATTCAAGAGAGGGAGAGGCAAAGACATCGAGGTCTTAGCTAAGAATTTCACAGTGCAGGGTAGTCTGGGTGTGTCTGAGTGAGAGGAAGAGGTGATTTGGCTTTAGAGATCTTTAATCTGATAAAATTTACTTCAAACTTAGAGGAAAGGGGCACTTTGGGTTGTTCATCCCAATAGTAACCAGGCAGCCTCACATAATTGGTGCTCAGAGAACAGAGAATTTCTCTATATTTAAAATAAGTCTGCCAAAGGAATTGAACTACCATCAACAGCAACTTCACCTGACTTGCTCTATGCAAGTCTAAAACAGAAGACTTCAAACAGCTGTTTTGAGATGATTTTTATTGCAGTTTCATATTTTTCACAATTTTATCCCCTATAAGCAGCCTGGGTCTCCATTTTTGCATAATTTGGCACTGTCTGTTAAAAAGGACAAGCAAGCAAATGGGGAACAAATCCTGTAGTAACTAACAGCAGTACAGAAAACCCAATGAGGAAATGAATGGAGGTCAGACTTGTATTTGGATGTGATACCATATTCAAAATGTAAACAGGGAGGGGAAAGTAAAAGCCAACAACTCTTAGTAGCTGGATCACTAACTGAGGCAAGGTATCTGCAAAGAAATTGAATAGAATAAAAATTATAACAAAATTAATGAATTACCTATAAGGTTGTTATCCTTAAAATTCTTTGCCTTGTTAAAGAGAGATTTTTCCTTTTCTATGATTCAACAACTAGGAAATAAAACTTCAACATGATTTTGAACCCAAACTGCAAGACTGCCAAATACCACATACTTGTTTATATCAGAAGAAAGTAACATGTATGATATGAAATAGTTCTCATTTCTCAAGCCTGGGAGTTTCTCAATTCAGAAGTCTCCTACAGAATGTCAGGAAAAAAGTGGTGCTTTACTCCTGTTAGATCAGATAATTCCACCTTTCCATTCTACAAATTCCTTTGCACATAACTGGTCCAAGAATTAAGTACCTTCAGTTCAAACTTAAATAGGGTCCTTCAAGGAGGTTTGAACATCTTTAAAGAAATGCCATCTTTGGAAAATAATCTAAAGGTATGAGAAATTCAGTAAGAGTGTAATGAAGCCTGTGTTTTCCAACAGAAAAAACAAATTAAAATCTGGAAAATTGTTAAAAATTGATCTAAATAAAGCAAAAACCCTCATACTGTGCATTACTGATGCACTATCCCATTTTGTCCTTTGGCAAATTAAACAAAATACTAACATCTCAGCTACCAAGATTTTCAAGAGTGTGTTTAGGAACTGTGTTCTCTAGAACTGTACACTCATCACTTTTTTAAGAGGAAAAAAAAAATTAGCAATGCCTTGATGTAATTAGTAGTTTCTTGACTTGTAAGAAATACTGACAGTTTTCAAACACTGTTTAGTAGTGGACATTTGAAGAAGTGATTGTTGTCAAAAGTGCTTGGAAATAGAGCCATGCTGGAAAAGAAACATTTGATAGAAAGAAAATCCAGTGCCTGATAGGTTAAAAAAACCACACAAACCCAAACCACTCCTTTTAACTGCATTTTGATTCCTGTGCTATACCTGATGTAAAAAAGCAAGGGTTTTTCAAAGGCATTAAGCTTTAAACATCCACAGTATCTTTGAATGTCCTCAGCAGCAGAAGAAAAGAGGGATTCAATTTTCAAAGATAATTGTGTCAGATAACTGTCTCATCCCTTTTCAGAAACAATCTGATAAACACCTAATTACCAGCCAAGTGATTTCAGAGCCACACAGCTGGGCCTGAGAAAAGGCTACAGGGAATGACAAGGTCTCCTAAAGCCATTGAGAGCAAGAGGCATTTGGTTTGTGAATTACTTCATTTATTCAGCTGATATAAAATGTATAGAAAGTCCCCAGAGAAAACAAAATATTAATAAAATTTTGAAATAATAAATAGAACCAATATTTAACCAGAGAGGTAAAATATTTTCAAATAACACAGAATTGCATATTACAGAACAATTATATTCCAAAATCCACAATGGGAATTAGAGTCCTTGAAAACACTCATTTTTTTTCCAGAAAGCATTTGTGTACTACTCAGACTAACCTTGTATTTTCCTGATACTGTTGTATAATAGGAAAATTGCTTTACATTAAACATATATTGCAATTTAGTTGCAAACTGGAAAAGCATTCTGATCTTAAATAATTATAGTCCTAGCTGAAAAACCAGAGAATTTACAAATTCTTTCACCAACTGAATTTTCACCAATGTTTAAGAACTCTCTCATTCTTCTTGAAAAAACTGGTAATACAGCAACCCTTTCTGAAAAGACAAAGTTTCTTCATTTTTATCTCCACCAATTAAAAGACCCACAGATATTTCATGTAGCACATCAGATTTCAGTGAATTATTTGAAAATCTACTTTGTAGAAGCCAGTCCTGTAATCTTACTGAATCCCTTGAGCTTGGAGAAGTGTTGGCACTTATTACATTCCCTAAATGTTAATGGATTGGAGAGCATGAAATATCAAAGCAATGATGTAGAGTTCAGAAGCACAGGTGGGAAGGAGAAGATTGCTGTTAATGTTTCCACAAAATTAAGTTGAATATGTTATGTACTCCTAAGGCTTTATTCAAAAATGCAACACATCTGGGGTGGTGATCTCAGAAGTTCCTATTTCTGACCTAACCCTGCTCCCAGACAGGAGCAAATCAATTGGAATTCTGCAGATGCAAGGAAACAAGGATGGATCTGTGCAACTCAGTAAATCTCACTCACATAGTTTAAAAATGAGGACACACAAAAACTTTGCATGTACATACCAGAGCCGTGATGTCAGTGGCTGATGTGAGGGATCAGACTGCCCAGGAGAGTGGTGGAGTCACTGTCCCTGGAAGCCCTTAAAAGTCATGTTGATGTGCCACTTCCAGACATGGTGACCTTGGCAGTGCTGAGTGAATAGCTGGACTCAGTCTTACAAACTAAACAGCTCCACAATTCTGTGACAGAAACTAAGCTGGTTTGCCTTTCTCTGCTATGTCACAGCAGTGACCACACAATCAACAGTGTGACAGTTTTCAAACCTGCTCCTTTCTGACTCCCAGCTAGTAAGTTGGAGCATTTCTGCAGGTGTCATTATTCACCTTGCACATAAACATAAAAAAAAGCTGACTGGGAAGAGCTGACACTCCCTTAGCGTGTAAATTCCAGCAGTCAAGTGTGCATATTCAGCAAAAGGATCCTGGAATTTTGCCTGTCTGGAAATTAAAATGTGACTTCAGGTCACAGCTTTGGCATAATAACCATTCAATTTCTACTGAAGCAATTTAAATTATGGAAGTAAAATTCCTGGATAAATTCTCCTCTGCAACTACATTTGAGAAAAGAGACCTGAATGCAAATCCCACAGCACAAAGAAACACCCAGACTTCTTTTCAGTAAGAGAAATCTTTGTGTACATCTACTTTCCAAACTTCTCAGGCTTCTATCAAGACAGACAGGGACATTAAATGCCTTCTTGAAAAATAAATGTTGCGAAATTAAAAAAAAAAAAGAAATAATTCTAGACAAAACAGGGACTGTTTTCTACTGCCAAGCTACGGAACAATAAGCTTTTTGGGACTGTGAACTGCAACTTCTGCAGCAAGAGGCTTACTGGGATGATTTTCCACTTGAAATTCAACTTTGAAGGAAAGAAAAATTGCTTGGCTTTTGCCCTCAGTAAGAACAAGAGCAATTAGAAAGGATTTACACAACCTGCCTCACCAACAAGCCTTCTCAGAGACAGAAATGTACACCAGGATTTATAGAATATTCAGCTCTCCCCTGCAGCACACTCATCCTTCTGGAGTCACCAGTAAAGGTGAAACTTAAACAATGCAAGGACTTTCAGCCTTGTCTGCTTCTTGGTTAAAGAGGCTTGTGTGAAATGCTAACTCCTTGGGGGAAAGGAAGAAGATGCCAGCTCTCATGAAGCTGCTGGAAGAGTGGCAGAATCCCTTTGAAAGTGAGACTGATCTGATAAGGTCGTTATGGCTGTTAATAGCAGCTCCTTCCTCTGTTTCCTTGGAAGAGACTCTGGCATTTCGTGGCAGGTCAGGGCAGCCAGCAGCCGAGCTGTCACTGCGGGGATGTGACTCTGAAAGCCCCATCCTGTCCACATCCAGCAGACAAAAGAGCTTCTCCCTGTAAGTGAGGAGTAGTAATACCTCCTATTGTTTATGGTAGCTTTGTGTTATGCCTCACACTTGAAGCAGATCTGTCCATCTCACTGATTTTGTTCCCGGTGGCTTTTAAACCAGGGAAACAAAAAGATTTAAAGGAATTGCATTTCTACAGCTCCTGAGACTGTAAATCTTTGGGTCAAAGGTAAAAATCCTAAATGTCACCACTCCCAGCCCCAGGAGGAATGCAGGGAGGATGTAAGGTTTACCTCTTCTGTCTGGCCTAATGGGCTCATGCAAAATTCCACACTATTTCCAGGGCAGAGAGATGCAGAGCAGTGCAGTGGTGGGCCCAAAGTATGTGGGAGGGAATGAAAACAGAGATGTGGGATTATTTCAAAGAGAAAATTCAGAGGATGTAGAAATCCTTCAGATCACTGTGGTCTTGTTATATTTATTTCAAACTCCTATAAGAAGAGCTAAGGAGGCAGAGGGACCACAGACAACATGCAAGAAAATGCTATTCTTTAAACCCTAATAATCCTTCGAGGATGCTTTATAAAAGGGATTTGTTTAGTGATGTCAACACCTATGAAAGGTTAAGGTATCACCAGCAAGCTCCTCCCCGGAATGGGCTTCCTGTCCTTAGAAGTAGGAGAAAAGAGAAAATCTGAGGCCAGACCTGAAAACTCATTTTTAGTATGCCTATGGCATATATTTAAAAGCTGCACTACATTTGATGAAGGGCAGGATATTCAAAAGAAGATTCCTCTATTATCTAAACAGTAAGTTGAAAATGAAGATGGCTCCTAAAAAGAATGTCACCTTGTTTTTCCCCCACCCCTCTTCCTCTTCAGTTTTTTTCTTTTCAAACAAGTCCTTTACAACATATTTTTAGTCATTTCAGGATCTATTGATTCATAAGTTATGGTTCATAATTTAAGGGCAGAAGTTATCTGTAATAGAGTTAACAGTAGAAGAAAATTCCAGTGCATAGACTGAGCATTCTGGCCCTGGACAATTTCCCTTGTGAAGAAGCTCTCAGATCATTAATTCTGTCTGTTAGAAAGACAAAAACTGTTAGTGTCTATCAGTATATGAAATGCAGTACACAATAGGGTGCTTTTAAAGTTTTGTTTCTAAGTGTGACTGTAAAGAAGTAAATTTAAAGGATACAGCTAAAAATACCCTGGGCTAGGAAATCACAACAGATATGGAAGAGACATTGAAGGGCATATGTTTTAAGAAGGCTACTAAAACCTATAAATTCTGTGCAAAATTTAAAATAACCTTGACATACAAGGAGAAAACAACCAAATGTGTCTCAGTAACAAATTCTAGAGTTTCAGCTATTCAAATAGCAAACCAAACCAAAATTTCACACATATTTTCTCCTATCAATACAATGCACTTTTCTGAGAGAAAACAGTCAAACAAAGGGATTTCATCAGAATGTATATAACATAATAAAAGTTCAGATTAACTGGCTATTATTTTGACTGCTCTGCAATTCCTAGAGTGGGTCCTCAGGCATTTTGCATCTGTCAGATGCACAATCAGATGCTCACACATGTATCACACCCCCTGTAACTACAAGGGACACCAGTTATAAACACATTTTTAAAGTTATGGACATGCCTGACATAACTGGTGTGACCTTTCCTGAAAGAGGAACTGCTGTATAATCAGTCTCATGTGGGCAAGAAAATTCAACGTCTTGAACCACTGAATTCAGTCACATCAGCAGGAATTTGAAAATATAGACCAATCAACTAAGCTTTATCAGCTGCTAAACCTTCAGAGACTAAATGAGTTGAAACCCAAGTTTTCCCAAACTTGACAGAAATTGACAATTGGAAACTTAAAGAGAGGTGGACAACTGGTTTCCTAGTAGTAAACCATAATGGTGACACTAACTTTTAATGGATGGATGAATAGTTAGGGGCAGAAAAAGCAAGTGAATCCTTAGGAATGGTTTTTGTGATCTGGGACAACTAGATGAGTAGGTATTGTGAAATTGGAATTTTAAAAAGGCTAAGAGTGATTCAAGAGGGGTATCAGTGTCTTTGACTTGAGAAAATTCTATATTTCCTTTCACTGAAGTGGCTCTCTGAAAATACCTAAAATAAAGTAGCTTTTTTTTCCTAACAAAAGTCTTGTACTATTAGAAATAAGATGTAGAACAAAAGAACAATATCATATATTTTATTCCCCGAACTGGAAACTGAAATAAAGAATGTTATTTTGACATAAAGAAAATTATATATGTGCTCATTTCTGCTACCAGCACTTTTGGAAGGGAATGCTGTTTTTCTGGGACTCAAAGAAAGTCAACATTACTTTAACTCAGCAATAGAAAGCCATTGTAAAAAAATGACTGAAGATATTTTTACCTCATTCACCCCTATTTGAAATAAGAATTTTGTTCTAATATTTCTATTGGCTTGGCTTTCCAGCACCCACCCTTTCCTTTCAGGTAAGTCCATGTAGATGGATGCTCTGCAGCACACTGCTGCTGCCAGTGAGAAGGCAGTGGATCAGATATTCACCTGGCTGCAGTGTAAATTTGCTCACATTTTTAGCATGTGAGTTATCAGTCAGCTGAACTAGTTGATATTGATGAAGAGATTCATAACATGCCTCAAAGTCACATTCCTAGCACACATTAAACTGATTCAGAGCTACCCTTCTCCAGTTATTTCCTGCTAGTGAAAGAAATAAATTTATTGTAAATCTTTGCTCTCATCTGTGCCAAGCTGTATCACAACCAGTCATTTCCATTCATCTCCTGATAAATGGATACTTAATTTGTTTTCAGGCTACCTTGGAGATCTCCAGTATGTATTGACAGACAAAAAGAAATTGTGTTGAATGCCACAAGAAGCACATTCTATGGAGTACAAAACTTTCCTAAATTTTGTCACTAGAAAAAAGTTAATAATATTTTCTCAGAGAAATTAGTATGCAATAGCACACTTGCATGTGCTTATAGAATAAAACTATCTTGCACAGTAAGCATTAAAATTGAAAACTAACTGTATATGATCACATTAATAATTTCATACTCATAAAGCTTCTTTTAACCACGAAGCAATTCAAGAACTTTTGTACCTGAAAAAATGTTTTCATTATTCCCTGGTACTCATTTCTTTTACATCAGCCTGTGTTCATATTTTTACTTGTATCTTTTTCACTGATAGCAGCATCACAATTCTTGGTCAAACTTTGCTGGCTGAGCTTTTGCCGACGTAATTTCCATGGGATGATCTGCTCCTAAGCATGAAATCTACAACTATCCTGGTCTTAGCACAATAGTTCATATCTTTTGTTTATAAACAGTTCCTCTGCCTCAAACCCAACTTCAATAACTCAGTTTTTCTCTCCCAGCTAAGACAATGTTGCCATGAAAAACTGTTTCTTAGTTCCTCAAATGCCTCCCAGTTCCACAAAAGCTCAGCTTATTCAGAAATACTCAAACAGCTCAAGAGCCACGACCTGAAGTGCCAGCAGATGACAAATCAAAAGCTCATTTTCATAAAATGAACACTATTTCTCCTGGCATTTAAAGTTCTTGTCAAGATTGCCTTTGATGTAATAAGAAAGTTAAATTAAAGCCAGGGAGAAAGAGCATGCTAAAATACACTGTTATGCTCACCAGTGGTCCAACAAAGATACACAGTAGGACACCTTAATGTGTGTTTTGGAAGAAAAACACCTTCATCAGTACACTGGGAAAAATTTTGCCCTCATTAATGCCTACAAAAAAATAACTCCCTCTGTTTCTCTCCTTCAGAAAAATCACCTTAAAAGATACTCTCACAGATAAAACACAATAAACACAAAATAACTCATGACTGACGAGTTGTTGACATTCTTCACAGCAATAGATGCTGTTCTACTACTGCAAGCAAGGAAAGCTAAGATAAATAAAAATATTCTGCATGAATAGAAATGTCAGCAGGTCTGATAACAGTGAAAAATAAAATCCAAAGCTCCTGAAAAGTAGTTTGAAAACTAACATTTTTTTGGTAAGAAATGGATTAAAAAAACATCCAAAGAAACACAAACACAACCTGTTTCTCAAATGTCGTTCACAAACTCAAATTTCCCTGCAAATTTTTTTTCCTTTTTATATATTCAGACTCCAATCTTCAAAAGCCAATATTTATGAAACTCCTATTTAGCAATTTGCTGCACTGATCTAAAATAGCATTACTCACATTTACATATAAATTAAGCCAATAACATCATCACATTCTTTAAGCAGTTTATTTACTGTGTACTTGGCAAAGCATCTGTTTTAGTTTTCCATAAAATAGAAAATACCATATAGAAAATCACACATCTTGTCTGAATAGGGAAATGGAATAAACTGAATGAATGCTCAGTGTGATACAGAAGACTCAGAATTCAACATCAGAAAAAAGAAGTAGAAAAACAGTGCAGGAATGACATTATATTTTTACTTCCATTTAGTGCAGCCTGTCAGTCTGACTGTGAGCCTTAACCACTAAATTCCACATATAGAGGTCAATGTGATCTGTTAGGCAAACATTCAAACATTCTGGCAATTTATTTTACTGGATCACTGTGTCCCTTCAAACATGAATCAAACCCTGTGTTGTAAGCATGGAAGATACATGAACAACTTCTGGTAGCAGATACAACTTTGAGTCATGAAACCTAAATGCTCCCTTTATTAAAAATATCTTGTCACTGTCAATGGCTTTTGAGGGTTTCTTGTGATTCTGATACAGGTGTAATAAAAGTATTCACTAAACAGAACACACAAGCAGCTGTATTGACAAATCCCAGATTAACCTCTCCACTCCTGACCTTTGCTGTACCTAATCTCCTACCTCTGCTGTCTCACTGATAGCTCACCTAGCTGGCATGCCATCAGTTTAACATGACCAAAATTGACCTCTTTGTCTCCCCACCAAAGCACTGCATCCCCAGCATCCCCCACCACTCAAGCCTGCAGTAAAAATCTCATTTTTGTTTCTCCTTTCCCTAGCCTTCCAAAGCCAGATCATAAATAAATCTTTCTGCAGCTTCTCCTACACATTAAAGATAATTTTCTTCCTTTTTGCCTGCACGGCTAAATGCTCACTTAAGCTCTTGGTTCTCATTTTGATTCATTTATTCTCAAGCTCCATTACATCGTATCAACCATTCCCTTTCAGCTCATTCTAAAATGCAGGTTTTAGTTTTATCTCCATTTAGGTTTCATCACAAATGGGTAAAAATTCCAAAAGCATAAAACAGTCTAAAACCCAAAGATCCTTGAATCCTTTTAGGATTCTAAATGAATATGGGTTATTTTTGTAAGCATTCATGCAGCTCAAGATGCAGATCATTATTAGACACATGAACATCTACAGCAGCTTCTCCTCCTGACAATGGCACATAAGCCCCTAAGTATTTTGGAAATTGGACAATTTTACACTCTCAGCCACTCTTGTAATCCTTCTGCCACCTTCTTACATTTCACACATCCATTTTTCTGGTATAATTTCTTAATGTTGTCCTTTTTTGCCTCATCTTCTCACTGGGCATGCTAAATTATACTTCTTTTCTTACCAACTATTTTAAATACAGCTTTGCCACCTCATCCCATAAATATCTAAAATTCCATTTCATGTCATGCCTTTGGCATAAAGCATCTTCTTGTGCTTCCTTCTTAATGGCAGATCTAACTCTATGTAGCAGTTCTCTAATGCTAGCTCATTAAGATGCTTAAAGGTACAATAGTAAAAAAGCAAGGAACTATTCATATAAAGAATGCATATGTACATAAACAACATATATCTGATGGCATATTGTCACCCTGCTTACTTTACATTCCAATCCATGTCATTTTTGTGCTGTACCATGAGACAGTCTACCCTGGGAACAATAAATCATCTATCTATACATATATTGAACCCAAAACACCTAAAAATCCATGCACAGAGACTATAAAGAAAATTATCAAACACTGGACACTAAAATTTTGAAGCCTACCATACATAACTATAAATGAAGAGTATTTCATTCTTTCCTGATTGTTTCTGCCTGGGAATGCCCTCTCCCCTATCTTACAGCAAAATTTTGCTGAATTTACTATCAAATCAAAATTTTGGAGAGCAAATGTACAGAAAAAGGCAGCATTAAAGTAGAGAGAAGCATTTTTATGTTGAGAGCCAGAGAAAATGCATGAGGGTCCTGCAGTGTGCCCTGGGGCAGCAGCAGAGCAACAACAGTGGTTCACAGCTGACTCAAAGAGCAAAGTGAAGCAGAATCTGTTGATGTGCCAACAGCCTGATCTGAGTCCATGTGCTGAAAGTCACAGAGGGATGTTCATGGGCTGTGAAGGACACCAGGGCCTCTGTTGTGCTGAAGTTAAGTGGTGACAGGACTGGTGATCAGTGAGCCATGGCCCTCAGCCAGCATCCATCCATCCATCCATTCTGACTCCCTAGGAACTGTGTGGTTTAGAGGTTTTGTCTAAAATGTTGTCCTTAGAATCCAGATAAATACAAGCCACCCGTGATGTCAAAATTCCAGCAGCAGTTTCTCCTGTTGGGTGGTCAGTCCTGTTCCCTCTGCCCTGAACCAGCATCATTGCTAGGTTTTATTTTCCATGTGTCAAAGTCTCTATCCCTGTATAAAAAAAGAGCATCCCTGAGCTGTTTGCTCAGTTCTGGTGATGTTATAATTCCTGCATGCACCCAGCCAGCCAGGCACTTCCTTTTTATAGGATAAGGCTTCCACTCAGTCCATGGTTTAGCTTCACAGATGCTTTGGGGAGCATGAAGGGCAAAATCAGAGTGGACAGCCGTGACTGTGGAAGAGGAAGGAAGGAATTGCTTTTGTGGCATTTGTGCCAAACTAAATGACTGCATGACCATGGCTTTAGACTGTCGACCAAATCACAAGTCTAAGTTGTCACATATTCTTAATAACAAATCTCTGCCTTCTAGATTAATTTTTAAGGTATGCATGTGCAAGTGAGCACTGCACAACAAAATAAAACCCCAGGGAGAAGGCATTTAGCACCCTTCATGGGTAAGCTTTATACATAAATAAATTACTAAGAAGAAATGCAGAGTTCTTTTCTATCCACAACAGAAAATGCATATGCTCTTCTATTTATACATTCATTTCACAGATATAAAATAAAGGAATATTTAAATATTCTAATCAAAATATCAGAGCTTCTTATTTAGTAAACCTTGCTGCATTTTTATGGTTGATGCTATTAGAATGTTTTTGATAAGCACTAAATGTGACAGCAAAAACTATCATATCTATTTTATAAAAAGACTTCTGCCTTAAAGCCTATATAAATTCATCCCATAAAATACTTGGAATTTTCCATTCAAAGAGGTACTAAAACTTCCCCCTTTAATTCATTAGTTTTCATTCAACTTTGATTGCTGCTATAAAATGCTATTCCTTTTTTTATGATACCATGATCAGGTTTTTTGGCTTACCATAAAGTAAGAGAACATCAATCATTTGTATTATTCTATCATGATCAGTGCTTAGGTGGGAATGCTCAAGTAATTTTATTAAATCATGCATTACCTACAGCTTTCAGTTAAAGAAAAAACAAACCACCAAATCCAAAAAAGGAAAGAAATATGAATTGCCATTTTCGATATATATTAAGAATCCTGTACAAACAAAGGCTTATACTGAAGCCAAAAACTATTCACCTTAGATACATTTAGGGATGAAGCACTAAGAATTTTCTGGCAGAAGTGTTAGCTCAGCACATTTCAATGGTGGAGTAAAATGGCCAGCACAAGTATTAATCACCTGATATTATCTTTAGTATAAGAGCACATACTCCTCTCCTGTTAATTGTTGCTCAGCTGAAATGGCATTTGAGCTGAGGAGAGACATGAGGATTAAGCTCATAATGATATACAACCACAACTGCTTTGCCAGGTGTTCTGCTGAGTATATCTTGGCCACGACTGCCAAGGCTCTGATTCTGCTAAAAGTTGTAATCAAGACATTCAGGCAATACAACAAACAGAAATGACCTCTAGTCTAAGAGGTATGTCCCAATTTCTCATAAAAGAGCATTTATAACCAAGAGATCAAGAATGAATACGACCAAAATATGTTTTCCTTCTGTCTGATGGCAGAAAAAGTGTAACCAGGGGCACAAGACACTTTTCCACATGGGAGTACAACTACTAACAACACCCTCATAAAAATGTTCCTCATTCTAGACTTCTCACATTGTTACATCTCTCCAGAAGCTTGGAGTCCTCCTTCACATTCCTCCCTTTATGTTTTGGTAAATGTAGTTCCCACAAATGCTGCTGGGTACTCAGCCCTGGATATGACTTTGTTATCTTGTCCAGTATCAAAAAAAGAAGCACTACAAATAGTGCCAGTAACACCACCAGCTTAATTTCCACTGGTCCTACACTATAGCTGCAAGTCTGTGGGAGTAAAATTATGGACTTTTCTGCATAAGCCTTAGACACACATTTTTCTTGAAGTTGATCATCTTCTAGCCCTCAAAATTAAAGTGGAGTCATGCAAGCATGTCTGTACATTCAAAACATGTTACTGAAGAGACAGAAGGGGTTAAAGCCAGGGAAAAGGAATGTTTTAGACTATATCTTTAGATAAGTAAAACCAATATAATTAAATGCATTTATCCTCTTGCCAGCAAAGAAATACTGTGCTAACAAATTCATGAAAATGCGAGAAACTCACGAGCAGAGAAAAATGACCAATTAATTGCTTGCATATTTAGAAGAGGATGGGGGAGAAAATCACCTGATTTCAACCCCTGGAGACATACAAAGTATCTCTGCATCTAAAAAAAAAAAACAAAAAAACAAGCACTGCTGCCTGGGGGTTTGGGCTGGGAAAGTGCCAACCCTGTGGAAGTGGAAAAATACATCCCAAATTCATACTAGAGATCCCTGTCTCTAAAGGGCACTTTCTAACAGGAAAGCCATAGCACTCTTCAGTTTTGGTGATGCCTGGATTTGTATTACAGGAATATTTGCTAGAGCAGTAGTCTTCCCATGTTTTTTGTGGGCTGTGTGCACTGAGCTGCTTTAATCCCTGTTTCCTCTGCCATTTGCCTGGGGGTGGCTCACATCCACTCCCTGGCTGCAGTTGCACCACATGGAGCTCCCTGTAATCTCTGGATTGGTCCCTACAGCACAGAGATTCAGGCATTGGCATCTTTAGCACATTTGCTCAAAGCACATCTCTACCTGCTCAAATGCCACTGGATTCTGCCTAGGGATGCTCGTGCCATATCACACAGGGGTCAGGGAGTGATGTGGCACCACGGAGTGAGGATGATCCAGGGCACAGGTGCCCAGAACAAAAGAGGGAGGGATGCCACCTGAACCACCAGAGGCAGGAAGGGTAGTTAGGAATGGACTGAATCCTTTTATCAGACCTGAATAGATGGGTAACAAGCCACAGTAACAGTGCAATGTGATTGATATGCTGGCCCATCTTACAAGTCCTATTTGTTTCCCAAGAGACAAGTGAAATACTGAATCAACCTCTAAAAGACATTATTCTTGTTCTAGACATTCTAAATTGAAAAGGAATCTAGGTGCTGAGTTTTAACAAACACAATAGAAATAAAGACCTACATGCAACATTTATCTTCCTAGAAGTTTTTAAACACCTTCCACATGACACAGGGAAAAATTCAAATCCTAAAGTGGGGAGAGATTACAGCAATCGACTCTAGGAAAAAGTTTTTTAAAGATCCCTAGAAAAACTAGGACTGTTTTTTAAAGTACAGTTAGAACTGACAATATTAAATTACCTCAGCAAACTCCATCAGGAATCAATAATATTTTTTCTCCTCACCATGTTCATATACTCAGCTAGTGAAATGGATAATCCTTACTGACACTGGGTGATTGCCTGGTGGTAAGGGTGACAAACAAAAATCTAGTTACTGAAATACCTCAAGAGATGGTATAAGATTCTACAACTCGTCACAGTGTAAGCAATGCACCATTTTGTAGGTGCTAGTATGGGTAAAAATTTCCCTTATTTATTTCCATATTTATATGTTAGCTTTCCATAATTCAGTAGAAAAAAATAAAGAAAAATAATATCAAACATAAGTGACTGGAAATTCTCACTTAGTAGTTTTTTGTTTGGTTGGGTTTTTTTTGTTTTTTTTTTTGGGGTGGTTTTTTTTTTGTTTTGTTTTGTTTTTTTTTAATGCCATCTATTATAAATTTGCAGAGAAACTTCTAAAGCACACCTTCCATATCACAGTCCCCTAACTAAAGAATATTAGCTATTTACTTGTGCAGAGTTTCATGCATGTAGGGATAATATTTCCAGGTAGGTAGAAGGTGAGACAGTTATGGGTCAAAAATTCAAGCATACAACCCCACACTGTGCCACACTTTGGGGCTTCCAGAGTTTTTTCTATTTGAGGAGACCCCCCTGGCACAGGGGGTTGCATTTCCTCCTACAGGCAGCACCATCCACTTCCCTCTGCTGGGTTTAGCACAGGAGGGAATAAGACCTAAAAAAGTAGTTATAGAGATCTGCCCCCATAGAAAGACTTGGCTCACCTGCCACTCTTGGACACATCCCTCTTGTTTTTCTTGGAAGAATTTGAGACAGGCAGACATTCTCTCTGCCCCCTCCTCTGTGACCTCCCTCAGTTTACTACGTGGGCATGGCATACTCTGGCAGAACAATTAGAGCCTCACTAGTACTGTGCTGGGCAGAAGAAGCAAGCAAAACTTTCTCACCTGCCTACTTAATTCTAAAAACTTGTTCCAGGGCTAAGCCAAGACCTTTATTTTAATTCCTGTGAAATAGAACAAAGTGTCAGGAACTTTGTCGTTAAACCTGGCTTGAGCAGGTGGTTGAACTGGCTGCCAAGTACTGAAGTTTGGACATCTCATGTGCATATGTTCTAACTACAAAGACATGGGGAAACAATCTCCCTTTTCCTCATGGTTGCAGCTCATTAATCCCTATTCTCTGCTTGTCACCTGACCAAAAAGAAGATACTTGGCAGCTTTTAGTTTCCAAGTTCTACTCTCTGAGAAACAAAAGATAATATTCATGTACTTTAGCATGTCTGAAATAAAGATTATCTTCCTCACCAGACATTCTACTGTGGCATTAATACATAGAATTCTGATGCAAAGCCATTTACACAATTTCATAATGCTTTACCTGAGCTTCTCTAAAGTTTTGGCACTGCACGTGCAATTGTTACCTGAGCTTGGTAGATTTATAACCTAATTACATACATTTCAACATTTCAACAGAAATTGTTGGAATTGGAAATAACTTGTTACATTGAAAGTACACAACCCATTCATCTAAGAAACTTGCTAAAATTATTTTAAAAAACTTAGTAATCTTCTTTTGGTCTTCCTATTTTGATTTGGGTTTAAATACACATTAATTACTATTCTAGGATTGTATGTGGAGTAGTTGCTACATAGGTCATGGGAAAAGAGCTCCAGAGTATAAGGACTGTTTCATATTTGTTCCTGAAAGAATAAGAATACTAATGAGTTGAAAAATGGGTGTTTTAAATAGAGAAGAGAGACGGCCCCAACAAAGGGCCTGAGATGCTAGGAAGCAGTAGTCAGAGTAACTGAGGTCTCATCACTCCCCATGTTTCTAAAAATAACTGTCAGAAATAATTTTACTGCAATACCAGTAGGTCTTGCTTTATAGTACTGCAGTCTTGTTGGATGGGCAATAGGTCACACACACCTAGGAATTTCTTTGCATCCATTTAGAATAACTGTACATAAAGCTTATTTATCATGCTTTGGGTAAAAGGTAGGTCTTCCAGCCTGCTCTTATTTCTCTTTTTAGTCATGATAGCAATAAAGCAACCAGAACATCATCACAAAAAACCCCCAAAACACATCACAATCCACAACCTGTATGGATTGGATACAACTGCATACAGAATTTGCAGAATCTCCCTCTGTAGCACTCTGCATTTATGCAGTTCTCTGTGCTTTCATTTGCATTTCTGTTCCCAGTAGTAACTTCAGCACTGGAGAGTTTTCTATTGAGGAAAGCAGTGCTGATTGATTGCTGCCAGCTCCCCCCACTGCTCCCCGTGCTGAGCCCTCACAATGGGCTCTCTTTGCTTCCTTCCATCACCTTAGCCTGAATGCCTGAAGCAATGTATCCCTATCTAAGCTTCAGATCAGGTTTTCAAGGAGCAAATGACCTAATTAAATCAACTGTAAAAGGAGTTGATCAATAGCAAGCTATAAACTCACATCTTTGTTTTATCTGTAAATACATAAATTACAAAAGAAAAGTTGAATGCAGCAAAAGAGATTGAGAGAAGCACTATCCAATCTACACTATGCAGTGCTTCCATTAAATTAAGCCTCAAACTATTCAAAAAGAATAGCTTGAATTTCAATCAGGAAATGCAAGATTCATTTTATGCTTTGATTGAGGCAGGTGAAGAACTATAATTTATTCCCTGTTTTCAGCTTATTTCAGCTAGCAATTTCTGCTCTTTAACAATCATTTCCTTCAGCTATTCAAGGTACAAAATTCTTTTCAATTTCCAGTAGTGTTAACTGTATACTGCAATCTCTGTCTTTGCCCATTTGATTTGGAATGCAACATGGTAGATACAAATACTGGACAACCATATCTCCTGTTATTCACAGTTTTTATAGTATTTTTTTTTTAAATACTGTGTACAGTGTGTTATCTCCACACCACATGGGCTTTTCTGCACTGTTAGAAGAGTCTTTGGCCATACAGATAACTAGAAGCACCACTGTGGTTTCCTCTTTGCATGAGAGCTGTCAGGTTTTCTGCTCTGTTCACATAGTTCTTATCATCTGTGATAAGATAAGCCACAAGCTCTCACTTTTTTCATGTTGTGTTTGTAAGCTCCTGTTCTAGACTCCACCAGGGTGAAGCAGTGGTGAGCTCCATCACATCACCACACCACAAATGGCCACACTGCCACACTCAGACATGCTTGGTCTTAAGCAGTTTCATAAAGAGAGAATTTTAAAAATTCAGAGTCCACCTTACATAGTGGGCATAACTCAATAATTAATTTCCAGACCATCCCACTCTGCCTGCATTACTCAACTTCTTTGAAAAATACTAGGCAAACATCCTTCTCAAACTTTTTATCTGCATGCTGATAGCTTCACATGAAAAATAAAAATAAAGGATTCCATATTTCTAAAATATCACACAGCATTTACCTAAAGCATCCATCCTAGATTTGCAGCTTGCTTTCCATAGATGTATATGGAAATTAGCCAGAATTTCTCTAAAATCCCATGGAAACAGATACATCTGAATGTAGTTTTGAATTCTGTTTGAACCAAGCACCAAACTGGCATGGAAATGGAAGTAAAATGTACCTGAATAGGTGAATATATTCTGTATATAATAGCATTATTTTCCCTCTGGTCATAGCTGCCTGAACTAAAATGAGTAAACCCAACTCCTTTTCCCCCTTCTGGCATCCTCCAAAACAAGATTTGTGTGCCACACATCAGATCTCTGGGCAAACCAACACTCCCTCAAAACTGCAGGTAGGGAAGGCTGGACCAGGCACCTGCCAAACAACTAATATCTATTTTGGGAGGATGAGGCTGTATTCAGAGGCAGATCTGCCAGGAGAAACAAAAACCTGGAGGAACATGCTTGATTTCCATACAAATGGACTAAACCATATGTTTCCACCCCCCACCCCCCAAAAAAAGAAACCAGAAAGTCAAATAATGTTTCAAAGGAATATTATTATGCTAGTGACAGACACCAATTCATTTTTCCCATCATCCTTAATTCTGCAAGGAAGCTGCAATGAGACACATCAAAATGTATACCTATCACTACAAGCTTTTGTAGCAAAAAAATCTTAGATATTCAGTGGAGTCAGATGTTGAGTTTAATAAAACTAATTATTAAATAAAAGCATTTGCTGCCTAGCATTGACTCAGTATTTTTTTCAAGCTGTTTTTCATTTTCAAAAAGAGCTTAGGCACCCCATTGCTGTATTTGACCTACAAATCACTGACTTACATTAAGCTGCAGTAGTATTTTCTCCTCTTCCCTATATTGCAGGGCTCATTTTATTACTGTCTATATAAAAAAATGTGGAGAAATATAACTTCATATTTTAAGCCTTGCTTAAATAATTAAATGTAAAGGACTTTATATCTTCCCACAAAGCTTACATCTTATTTATGATTATAGACATGCCATTTGGGTAAGTAATTTCAGAAAGAGAATGAAGAAGAGACTTGCCCTTAGTTTCTAGTTCTTTTAGCATCAGCAAAAAAAAGTCACTGAAAAAAAAGTAAAGAATTAATAATTCTAGTTATTTAAAATTTGTTTTAAAACCGGCTTTACTGGGTAAAGTCCTTTACTAACGTTTTTAGGCAAATAGAAGAATGAAATTATGTCAGGCTTACAACTGATAAAGAGAAGAATTAATTTAAATCTACAGTACATGAACCATTAGGCCTGTGCCAAAAAATTTCCACTTCTGCAAGACAAATTTGAGAAAGGCACATCTGAAACACACCCTTAACCCCCAACTGGTAGCTATGAAAAAAACCTGATATACCTGAAAACTACTTCACTTTGCACATAAAGAGTTGAAATTAATTATTTTGCTATTTTCCTTCTTTGAGAAGTTTGAGCTATAAAGAAAATTTGCACTTTTGATGAAAATGGCAACTAACCAAAAGGGTAAATTAAAATAATGTATAGCAACCTGTGCAGTTTGCAAGTTACAGTAAACAACAAATCAGCAATTCCACCAGGTGCCTGTATATCAGACTGATCACATCATAAAGAACTCTGCTTGCATCTTGAACATTTAATCAATAGTAAAATCAGAGAGCCACTTTAAATAAGCAGACAGTGTTTAGTTTTCTTGGCCTGTGTTGTCTCTCCAACTTCAGGTAGAAATGCCTGGGGAAAAGAAACTTCTATTTACTGATCATCAGCTATTTTCACTTTAGATCCTGTTTTCAACTAAACTTAGGTCACTTACAAATTGTAAGAAAATAATTGTTACATACATACAGTGGGAATCTAGTTTGTATATTCAGTTTGAAAGCTGCAATAATTTTTAAGGAAGTAATTCTTTAGTCTTTTGATCCAAAGATATTAATAGGCAGATCCTTCCATCCCTAAAAAAATAAAATTAACTAAACAGCATAAGTGTTAAAGCCACATAAAAAGGTGTTTGAGGAGCAAAAAAAAAGAAAAAGAAAAAAAAGCCTAAAATTCTCATTATATGCAGAAAAACATGCTACTTCAAAATAAATACTTCATTATGGTAGTTCATGAAAATGCCAAGAGACTACAACTGTTGACATTTATACAAAAATTTAAATGTGATTAATGAAAGGCAGCGTGGCTAAATCAAATGTAATTTATGATCACTAATTTCAGAGTCCTGATAAGTTTTTGGCAGCCTTTTTTATTTTGACAAAGTTTTTAACGCCTGTTGTTAACTCCTGTTAAATTCCCAGGTTTCTACCACATCTGGCTTCTAATTACTCACAAAGAGCAGCTGCTAAGATGTGCTCTGCCATTTGAGATAGGAGATGTAATTTTCCCTCACAAACATATCAGTTTTATGTATCATTTATGTTTTCTAACAGCCAAAACCTCTTCAAAATTACATTTCCCTATTCCTAGCAGCTGGGTTGGGCTTGTATTAATCTGAGGAGCCTTTACAAGATGCACCAAAGAGCAAAATGAACCTACATGGATCTACTTCTCCTAGAGTACCAGTCTGAACCTCACAAAACATTGAACACTTACAAGGCCTGATGGAGTAACCAGGATGTACAGATGCTTGGCATTGCAAGAAAACTGATAAAGTGAATTAATTAAAAGCAAATGTGAAGGATTAAAGCAAATTTTACCCATTTAATATTGCTACAGTTTGAGGAATGGAACAGACACTCAAGTTCCCAAATTCTCCAAGACAGGTAACAAAAATCACATGGGAAGATAACAGTATGTTTTCACTTTGAATTTTAAAAAGAGAATCCTGTACAAAGAAATTTTAATCTTCTATTTCCAAACCAAACACCAGAAAACAGACAAGAACTGTAACATTGATGTGTGCAAGCATTTCTTTGGTTTGCTTTGTCTCATTTGGGCAATAATTGACCTGGGTATTTTTGCAGATTTTTTCTTTTTGTTTTATTTTGAGGGGGTTTTTCTGAGTGTTAAAAGGAATGAAAAGAGATTATGCCCCATTCTACTGTTTTTCCACTTCCAGCTTTGCTTAGGTTTCTTTAACCTTCCAGAATCAAGTCCAGGAACATTCTGCCTATGAAAATCTAAGCCTATAAATCACAATGTAATTGTTCTTTTGTAGTCAGCTGATGGTACTTATAATATAGACACACGTCTATATTTGTATTAGTATTTGAAACACTGCAAAGTAAAAAACCAATTATTTGTTGCTAAAATCACAGTATTTATATAAATACTACACCTTCTTAAGCATGTTGTTCTTAATAATAATTTGTACACACAATGATATAACCTAAAAATTTTGGAAGTTACAGCTTGGAACTGACACCATCACCTCTAGATGATGATTTCAAAGGAAATATTAAAGCTGTTTGCCTTCCAAATTTTTCAATTTTTATTCTGCTATACCAAATTAATGTGGAATTTTTACTCCATATTTACTCATTAAAAACATCCAGTAAAGCTTAGTTACAGAAAAGTCTATGTTATCTCTTTGCTATTCTTAATTACCAAGTAACTCAACACTGCAAATGGCAGGGGGAGGTGATACCTCTCTCTGCCTCACAGTGGCTTTCAAATATCCTTCAACTCTGTCCACAGAGGAATATTTAAAGAATGGGAAAGTCCAAGCGTTCTTTACATTTGGTATTTTAATACTCCCCTTCAGTGTCTGCAAGGGTAAAACAAATTATTAATATCCCTGTGCAAATTATGATTGTCTGTAGGATGTCAACATTTGGATAGCTAAAAGCCAGAGAAACTGGATTGTGACAATTTCCCCATTTCTCATGGATTATGGAACAGCTGTCAGATGGTAACAACTTAGACTATTAAGTTAGTCTGCATTTGAACTGGTGACCTAGGAGTGAAATATTCTCTCTCTCATGATCGTTCATTCTCTCATTAACAAGGCCCCTGAGTCTTTTGCTTTCCATTGAATAGATCTTCCTTTTTTCCTTCATTTACTTTTTTTTTTCCTTACCCAAGTCAAATGTATTTTCCTGATTATCCAGTAGGATTACTCCAACTGGTGCACTGCTTTCAGATACCCATGATCAGGGACAGAACAATTGCTGGCTGGAAACTTAAAATAGAGAACATAAAAGACAAAGAATGCATAATTGTACCACATAGTTGAGATACAGGTTGCAAATTGCAAATAATTTTAAGATTAAAATTCAAAATTAGGGGAAGGATGTAAAGCCTAATGCTATATTGAGATAGATAGATTTTTATAGATCTATATATCCACACAGTAGCAGTGCCTACACCAGGTTTGTAAGCACTGAGACTGAACAAGAAAAGCAGAGTTCATCCTGATGGAAAAGCACTGAGTTCAAAGAAGCTATATATCAATATATCTGCCAAAATGTCACAGAGGATGAACAACCTGTCCTAGAAATATCACACGTTCTTGCTTTCCAACTCCTGTAACATTATTAACAAGCTGATACCTCTTAAAGACTCAAACTCCTGCAGGATTTTACTGAACATACCCTGAGGCAGTGGATATTGTAGAACTATAAAAATCACAGAAAGATATACTAGAGAGAAAAAGAACCCCACAACCCCACTATCAAAAGACACAAAACTGTCAAAGTGACTATTTATTCACTAGAGATGCAGAAAACTAGGAGGAACATAAAGGAGGTAGCAGCCACTTAATCCTCAAAACAACGAAGAGTGGATGACACCCAAACAGAGAAGCAAGAAGCATAAAAATAAATCATCATTAAGAAAGGATAACAGGCATTTAGTAGCCCCAAATCACAACTATGTTTTCATTCATCCTTCTTGGAACAATGGACGAGTAGGAAAGTGGAATAGCAAAAAGGGAAGGAAGATTCACAGCACTTACCCATATTTAAAGGACTTAGCAGAACTAATTCCATGGATATGCAAGACTATATAGGATTTAGCAGTAGAATATAACAACACAAGAGCAGGCTAGAAATTCTAAACCACCCTTTTGACATTTTTTTTAAAACAAATGAAATAAATAGCTGGTTAGTGTCTTCATATTTTTTGTAATCTGATTTTGCAAAGTATAAAATGGAGTTCCCAAGCAATATATAACAACTACATATATAAATAAATACTATGTCATTCAAAGGGTCTGACCTGAGGCATATTAACTAGGCATCTCTTTTCAGTCAACTAGGAAATTAAAATTAAATCTGGGCACTCTTACAAGTGAAGGAAGGTGCCACTCCATGTTGCAACATTTAATTTTAACAGGGATTCTAAGTGTGTTGGTGTTTCTGCAAGCTAGGGGTTAAATTACTCTCTCCTCTGTTTGAACCATAACCAAAAAGCATTTTATGAGTGCAATAATGCACTTCAATAAATGGAGCTCACAATGGATACTCACTTTTCTCTGGGGAATGGAGAAAAACTTGTGTTCTCTTTCTGCTTCACAACACATTGGCAGTCTAAGGTATCCTTTAAGGCACAGAGCCCGTTGTATATTACTGGATATATTTCACTTAACTGCAGGAAGCAGTTCAGTACAGCCCCTCAACAAAGGTCTAACTATTTTCATCTCTACAACTGTTACCTTCCTTACTTGTGCAGAAACCAGAACATTATTTCTTAACTCCAACTGAGTTCCCATTTCCTTTTTGGGGAAAAAAATTGTGAGGTAATCATAGAAAAGAGCCTTAAAGTTAAACCCCCTATATTTAAATTCTCTTATTTATACTACAATAGCCACTCTATTACCATAATAATAGGCATATGAATATAAATAAATGCTTCACTTCATTTTTGTCAGCATTTGCAGAAAATAATATGACAGAGAGCAGGGCTCCAGGGACTCATCTGACATTATTGAACAGCCTCTTTGCCTAGGATATGCCTGTACTGCCCTGCTACAGACAGATTACACAAAGGAAGATCTACTGTTGGCTTTTCAATGAAAGTCTCAGAGACTAATCCCTGCTACACAAAGAATTCATTAATGGGAATGCAAATAGCATCACCTGTATAAAGCAAAACAAAAAACCCAAAGCAAGAAAATCCCAACAATTTAGCACCCAGATAAATACTTCCTAAAGAGTGTTTCTGAGGGGGCCCTTGTGAGGACTCTATCTGCATGCACCTCAAGGAGCAATGGCTAATATTTCCCATATAAAATTTATATTAAAACTTTATAATTCTATTTCAAAAACAATGAAATGTAAGAAAGGTTTTTAGCTTCAGAGGCCATAAAACTTAATAATGTATCCTGACATATAAGAGCACAGTATCAAGTGCTATATTACTGGATATAACTCACTAATTACTGAAAGTTTAGTAGTGGTAAAACTACCAAACTAATCTTAAACAATTATTTTTAATGGAAGTGCAATATATATTATAGATCCGTTTAAAACTGCAAGAAATTTGGGATACTCTGCTGTGAAAGCATTTCCAGTACTGCAGCTGGGGAATATCCCAGACTGCCATGAGGAGCAATGCTCCAGGAAAGAGCTTGTTACCACTTTGAACTGCAGAAGGAAAGGAAGGGGTGTGGGGGCAAATCAGGCCCCTCAGTGGGGCTCCTTTCAGGATGGACTCCTGCTAGTCCTGGGTGTATTGGATAGCACCTCAGACCCTGAGAGATGCCAGGAAGGTCAGAGTCGTTACTCATACAGAAGGCTACTAAAGAAAAGATTTAGAAGGTCATTAGAGATCATTTAAACAATAGCCTTTAGTTTATTCAGCACAATAAGGGGCACTCTCATTTCTACATGTAATCACTTGGAGACAGATACTGCCCTGCAGTCTACAAGCTAAATATATATATATATTTTTATGAAATGTGGCCAATTACCTGCTTTTTGCATTTTGTGTTTCAAGCACACTTGAATGTCAAAACCCCACAAATCTCCAATTCTTATAAAGTCTCATGGGGAAAAAAAAAGGGAAATTTAAATATCTATAGTATTAACAGCTTGATCCATAAATTTGTTTAAAATTAACAAGGGGGAGCCATCTCCAAAAAACCTATGGGTCAAATGGCACACCTAAGGCCATCTAGATAGAGCTACAAAAGACAAAGGTCCCATGCAAAATTTCCCTAAATGAATTAAGGCAAAGTCTCAGCTCTGAAAGGAGTACTTTTTTGACTCTTCAAAAATCATTGATAACTTGATGGAAGATTTCATTTAAAGTCATAATGTCAGAGCTGAATTTTTACACTGTTTCACTGCTGATCTTTAATAGCTTTTTAGATGTGCATCAATTGAAGACAAATTTAGAAAGAAAAAAAAAAAAGTAGACAGTTACCTGGCTATATAAAACAGCAATATAAGAAAGCCATTTGTGAATATATTAAGCTTGACCTTAAACAGGTGGAAATCCACAAAGCTTTGTTTTACATCAGCTGAAAATCTGACCTATTGAATTTAAGGTGACATTTCCCATCAATCTTTTATTTTTTTAACAGCCATTGACAGCTTTCTCTGTATTGTATGAACTAGTGTGAGCTAAATCTATTAGCTGCTGCATTCAAGAGTCAGGATAGTGACATTAGAAATAATAAGGACCAAGTTCATCTCTCTCTTTCCATTTTTTCCTCCCACCGTGATTTAAAATTCTCTTTCAGAACTTGATATTTCTCCTTGACACCATTCAGGCTACTTTGTCTTATTTCAATAAATAAAACAATCAGAAAATTAAAGTGAAGTGTGCAGAAAGAAAATTAAGAGATTAAGGGTAAATTGAAGATGCTCCAAAGCAGTAAAAGTAAATTGATTTTTATTGCAATGGAACCACCTGTAATAGGCTGCTTCAGCAATCTTGTACCATGTGATAGAGGCCTGACCTGCCCACACATCAAAGCACAGAGGCTGAGGTTCACTACAAAGTCACTTCTCAGCTGAGGATCATCCTTAGCAGGTGGGAGGAGGATGGAGGGAGGCCTGGCCCTTGCCTGCAGCATTTCTACTCAGTAAGGCTGGCATAGAAATTGTAGTCTCTTGGAAAAGCAGGAGAGAAATAGGAAATTACCTGCATTTAGATTTTACTTTTATTTCCTAGGAGCATTGGAGATACTGCTTTCTATTTGGGGTGAATTATGGGACAATCATTACATGCAGGAAGATCTCCAGTGTGGAATAGTGGAATAAAAAGTAGAGTAACAAGGAAAAGAAGAGGGATGAAAAAAAATTAAATGTGAACTGCTGATAAAGAACAGAATCAACATAGTAAAAAAATCCCCAGCCTGCTCTCTATATTTTCACCATGGGCTCCCTGGCTGGCCTGGTCCTGTTACAGCCACCCACAGTGGCCATAGGGTACAGCCAGTATCCATCTGTTCTACAATAAAAAGTTCAGCCTGAAAGGACTGGGCACCCTTTGGCTTAGCAGCAGTGCCACATCTGGAAGGCTGAAGCAGAGGAGATGCTTGAAATGGAAATCTTCTTACCAACCAACAAACTGCAGCAAAAGAACCTGTAGTTAATCCTTGCATTGTGCCACTGGATATTATTCCATGCCATTAATTTGACAGTGCATCTATATTTTGGTGCTCTCAAAGCTGCAAAATACTTGAAATATATCAGAGAATGTGGTGGAGGGAAGTAGGAGACAGTGGCAGCTGCAAAGGAAGCAGTTTGGATATAGCATTTAGGAGCAAATTAACAAATAATACAAAGTAGCTAATTGATCATTGAGAATGCACTCTCAAGTCAAGAATCTTGGCTAGGAAGCAAAGCTGATGAGGGTAAAAAACCAATCTCATTTGGCTACAGCTCTTGGGCTTCCAACATCTGTTACAAATAAATTGACCCTGCTTTCTGATGAAGTTTTTCCTCTCACCCTCAAGAGCACTCAAAAAATGGTCTTTGAATGTAGGAAAATAAAGTACAAGTTCTTTCACTTTCCACATCCCAGTCTCAGTCTGCGAGTTCCAGCCTCAACTCCTCGGATTGCTGAGATATTATAAATTTTTGATCCAAGTCCAAATCTATACATATCCTCAGTAAACATTTAATTTCAATAAAATGTTATGTTTATTGAATGAATACTTTTGTTGAAGCAGATTCCATTTCCTGAATACATTAATCAATATCACAGCTGTATTTAGTCTTGAAAAGAAACAGCAACAAAAACAAACACAAAAAAACCCCAAAAACAAAAACAAAACAAGAGAACCCAAATGCTTATCAGTATCCACATCTTGGAAAAATAACTCCACATGCATAAAAAATTTCAAGTAAGGCAACATGCTGAAACTCCATCTTCTGGCCTTTCTTTGAGCACAGGCAAGAGTGGCTTTTAACTAACCTTAATTTGAATGTCTATCATCAATAAAGAAACAGATATTTTCAGGTATATGACTCAAATACAAATTTTAGGGGGCACCAACTCTCTGTACATAGTCATTGCTCTCCACTGACATTTTGGTCAAGCTGTTAGAGTGTAACAGGGCAAGCCTGTTCTGAAGATAACTGACTTGGGATGGCAGATTCCTTCCTGCTGTGGACACTTGGTTAACATTTCAGTACAATCTAAAACTGGAAGGAAATAAAGCTGTTCTTCTCAACACTTCCAGAAGACATCTGACACCCAGCCTGCAAGGGAGTGCATCAGAAAACTGTTAAAGCAGATGGTTTTCTCCTCCATCCTCTGCACATCGAAGGCTTTGCTCATTCCCAGTCGGTTCCTCATTGTCACTCATCTGTGACTTCACTCTCCATCTGTATTGCCGTATGCTGAGTGATAAGGTCATATCAAAATCCTACCCATAATTATAAAAAAAAACTTGCTATGTAGCAGCTTAGACAAACAACATTAAATTTAAACAGCAGTATTAAAAAATTCCCCTAACTCCCATCTCAAATGAAAACATAACCACTCTACAAGTACATGAGTATAAAATAATGCTACATTCAAATTCTGCCTGTGTTCAAGCTCATGGATCTCAAACATCAATACTCTGGATTGCTTTAGGCTGCTTTTTTGTCTGATGAATAGTTTTCTTGTCTTTATCATACATTTCTGTACAAAAGAATAATAGACTATCAGATATTCTTTATAGTAACCATATCTAGACAAAAAAAAGAAACCTGCAAAGTGGCTGAAGTAAACTATTTCACAACAAAAGGGTTTTTTTTCTCTGTCACATATTACTGCCTCACCCTGGCATTCTAAAATAGCCAACAAAATGGTGGTAAAATTTATGTAGATACTCAGACCTCCAATGTCCCTAAACCTGCTGACACAATATCCTTCTCTCAGGATGGTACTTCTCATGGGTGATGAAGCAAAGAATTCCTTAATCTGCACATGTCAAGATAAGTAAAATTCATGTCAGCCCTTGCAAAACAAAACTACTGGTGCAGAAGGTCACTAACCACTTCAGGCCAAACACTGAACTAAGGAACTTGTCCTGCAAACTTCTTTTCCACAATGCAGAGTCAATGGAGAACATGAAGAATATCTGAAAGCAAATGAAGGTAAACCCTTGTTCAAGGTCTTTTGCATGAACAGGAAGCACTATCCTGCAAATTTACTGTTCTAGAATTCTGAAATTGGGTTACGTATTGCAAGCTGTTAGTTATTCCCCTCATAACCTAGGAAGAATTGTAGGTGTGAATATAAGCACTGGAATACCAGTTCAGCAAAACATTTAACCCTGTGCTCCCAACTATCCCCACTCAGCAAACTCCCTTGACTCAGATGAAAATTTTAAATCCTCTAGGTAGCAAACAGCAGTGGAGAAAACCACTATATACTGAAATTATGAGCTTACAGGCATCATTTTTATGCTAATGCAAACTAATGGCACTACTTGAAATAACACTGGCCCACATAGTCAACCAATAGCTATATAACTGAAAAATAAGAAGGAAGAAACAGCTGAAAAATAAATAAATAAATATATAAACCATAAACCAGTCAGAATGCTTCAAACCAGAAGCTTTTCTAGCTTAGTATTGAGCACATCAGTCAGTGAGGAAAAGAAAGGACAAGAATAGTTCAGATACACAGAACTGCTTTTCTGGTGTGACTGACCAACTTGTAGCAGTTCCTGGCTAAGTCTGAGGTCAAATCTGCATCTTCACTCATTATATTTTGTATAGATTGTTTTTTCCCTAATGTATTTAATTGATGTAATCATTTTTGCCACTGCAGCATTTGCCAATGTGGTCCATGTACTGTACAAGTAATTCATTTACATTTCATAAATGTGCCATTTCAACAAGATATATTGGTTTGATTCATGGAATTTGATATATTTGGTTAGTTTGGTGCTCCTTATAGACAGGAAGCCCTTCAGCTGCTGAGTTCAGTATGGATGGTGCAGGATACACCAGCTCAGTGGGCCCACAGGTATCACAGTGCCATTCCTGGCATTTTGTAAAGCTGTGTGAGAAGCAGGAAACTTCTACATTTTTGTCTTTTCAAACATTTTGTTCATCTGCTTCCAACACAAATCTGAGTGTGTTCCCTTTCCAGGTGGATCTAAAGGACAGTGGGCCAGGACCTGTGGGCAGTTTTTGGTGAATCTCTCTCCTGAGGCCACCTCACATCTACAAATTGAGGCAGTAAAGCAAGTGCCCCTGCACTCTTCTGTCTCCACAGCTGCAGACAAGAAGGCAGGAAAGCACTGATATTGATTATGTTACTTTTGGGTTTCCCATAGGAAATAACTTCTCCCAAAAAACACAAAAAAATTCTTGGGCATGACAAAAATCCTTTGCATTTTTTATGACAAGATATAATCTTCCAGACAGATGAATTATTACTGATATTAAAAACAAAAAAGCAATTTCACCTTCTGTCTCTGTTTCCTCCCAGTATGCTTCATGAGTTGCAACCAAAGATAAGCATAACTTTAGGGAAGAAAAATCCCAGACTTCTCTGTATTAAATAAAAGTTACCACAACGAAATGCATTTAAAACAAAACCAAACCACAGAAAATGAAAAATTAAAACCATAAATGTAAATTTAAAATTAAGAAGACACTCTCAAGTCTTCATCTGCATAATTCAATAATCACCAACATGCTAGCTGCAGATTGCCCTGAAGTAGATGGCATTTCTATGTCATGATTTTCACTTTCTTGATTTTTATGATTTCAGACACCAGGGCTAGCTAATACAAAATCAGATCTTGATGGGGGCAGGCAGAGGAGGAAATCACATGAACAGCACAAGCCAACAAATTGTGGAGTTTTGCAATCATAAAACACCACATCACAATGCTCACAGCTATTTTTCATGCAATCAAGGCTAACACAGATTTGGTAAGAAAAACCCCTCAAAGGCTATTCTCAGTGTTAATTCTTAAACTGAGATAGTCACTTATTTGAAGCCTTAAATTACTATGAAGCATGTTATTACATTTCAGGTGTAGCCTAAAGATTTTCAGGAATGGAAAGCATGGATTTGTGGATGAATCTTATTTAGCTTCACAAAGAGCAAGTAACACTCAACAAGCCTGATTGTATCTTAAGATGTGATTAATATTAGTTAGCTTCTTTAATTAGAACCCCAATATATCTTGCAACTTCAGGGTGATTGGGTAGAACTCCAATTTGAGATTTTCACTGAATTAGAACCCCAATATATCTTGCAATTTCAGGATGATCGGGTAGAATTCCAATTTGAGATTTTCGCTGAATTTTGCATTTGGTTCATAGAAGAAACATATTTCTGTGGGACACTGGGCAGATTTCAAAGGCAGTGAAAGGGGGTAGGATTCTCTTCTTCTGAGGGATTTTCAGAAGCAGTTGGTCTAAATTCACTCCAAAATCCTTTTGTATGCAGATTAACACTCTCTCATTTACATAAGAAAAAATCTCTCCCTCAAATCTCGCAGTTGTCATGCATAGTAGCGACTCGGGGCTGTCCCTTTGATTACATTATAAATTAATATTTGTCCTGGCTTTCCAATCAATAGGAAAGAGTATTTTGTCAAAAGGCAGGCGGCTGGCAGCGCTGGAGCATATTCATGAGGGCTCGGCGCTGATTGCGGCTCTGCGCATCCCTCCTGGAGATTTTCCACGGGCTCTAATCGCTCCCGGCTGGGCTCCCCACGCAGGGCTCTGCACAGCTGGGAGGCCAGTTGCTATGGAGCACCACCACCACTGCAGAACAAAGGTGCAAACAGTGCATTACAGCTGACACGCAGCCCGGGGAGGCATTAAGTGTCTTTACCGAGCTGTCACTTGCAGCCCTGTGGGAGACACAGGCGAGTCACGGGCCCAGGAAAATAATATAGTGCATTAGCAATAACTGTGACAGAAAGCTGAAGGGGTTACGCAGAATGAGGTGTGCCACATATGGCCGTGCTTGGCAAAGGTTGACTGAAATAATATTGACTGTTTCAAAGCACACAGCTCTGCTCCAGCCTCACAGAAACTCAAATGTGCTGCTAGGATGATGAACTGACAAAGAGTTATTACCTATGTTAAATATAAATTTATACTAGACATTATATGTATTATAAAATAGATGTATATCTATTAATGTATCTATATTAGAGTGAATCATGCTCTCTTTTGACACTTCTACATGCCAGCCTGTGAACTGTGAATGAACATCCCTACACCACAGTTTGTGCCTTATAAGCATATATAAGTAAGCCAAGTAGTGCACTTCACTATTTTGTATTCCTGACACTCTCTTCTGTAACTTGAAAAAACCTCCACAGTCAAATGTAGTAAATTAGACAACATTATGATCCATCAAGTGTCCCTGATGCTGTCAACATCTTCAGTTCTTGGAGTCAATATATAAAATATGCTTATTCATATACATTTTTAATCACATAGACTTGTTCTTTCTCCTCCAAATTTTTTTCAGAGGAACACTATCAACAGGTAGGTGGCTGTAAAAACCCATCAACTCTTGCTTGATAAAAAAAGTAAAGTCTGCTCTTGTATTAAAATATAATTTACTTTGTGTAACCTTCCAGTTTAGAAGCCCTCATATTCCTTTTCTCTAAGTCTGAAAGTCTCTCACTAAATCAAATGCTCCCCTGGGATGTAAGACACACAGGAAATCCTGATCTTCATATGACATTGTGAATGTACTCACTATAACTTAGGGTCAGAGAAGAAGCAATTTTTAGAGTTACCATTGCAGCTGTAGTTACAGGTAACCTATACTGAACATACTGATCCAGCCTAGTGTGAGGTATGAATTCAGCTGAACAGGAACAATCCTATAGAGTAGAAAACAACTTCTGATCAAACCATCTACCAGAACTTCTGCAATCAACACTGTCCCTATCAATCCATGAATAATTACCACTATAGATCACCAGAGATTACTGCCAGAGATCACCAACAGGACAATATTAGCTTATCCATTCAGGGTTTTACTGCTTTCTGGCTATATTTAGGTGTTTCCTCTAGACCAGGACCTTTTCCAGAGCAGCACATGAAGTGGGAGCAAAAAGTCTTTATCTCCTAAAGATTTCAAGACCTTTTCTTTTTCTACAAAGTCCTTTTGTTTATGTTCATCATGGCTAAATACTATTCTATACCATTATTTCAGAGTGGGTTTTGGTGTGGGTTTTTTTTATTGTTGTTTTGTCGGGGTTTTTTGAGAATGCAAGTCTTTGCTACAGCTAATGAAAAGAATTGAGGAGTTGAGAGGCTTATTTTAAACCTCAGAAAAGAGGGGAGATTTGCTTTGACAAAAGTCACTTCCATTTTATGGGCCAGATGGATAAGGCTTTGCAGACCTATGGAAATGTAAACCTGTTCCACAATTCTCAGCTAACGAAAAGACACACAACGTGGAGTTAAATTGAATCTCCGCTATGAAAACAGCAAATTAAATCAGACTGTTTTAAATCTATGATGAGCTTAATTCAATCTTTAGTGAAGTTATTGCAAGTACAAGCATTGGCAGATTTTAAAAAGAAGAAATACTGCTAAGAAAATATTCAAGTTATGCTAAATCAATAGAACCTTGCTCAAATGTAAACCGTGGTTGGATTTTTACTCAAAAAAATAACTCCCAAGTTTAAATGAAAATACAGTAAGGGGCAAATCACACAGTATTATGTATTTAACAGAGGATGAAGAAAGCTCTCCCTTCCCCATGCACAGCTCCTTCCAGTGTCCCTGCTGGAGATGCACAGGAGTTATTTTACACCTATGGCTGCCAGCACATTACAAGATGCTTTGATGCACCCTGGCCAAGATTTTTTTCTGCTGTCTACATTCTGCCCATTGTCTGACTTCACTGTTCACTATAAAAAAACCTCCTAAAGAAAGTGCACACATGTAATTCATGGAGTGCTGTGTTGCAAAGGATGTAGAGAGAGACTTGGTCAACTGTTACCTAAACCCACTTAATTTTGACTTTTAAATATGTAATATAACAGCACTTCTGTGATATAAATGCTTACAACTGTCCATATCAAATATGCTTACAAAAAAGGAGTTTGGATTAATGTTATCTATGAAGTTTCTGTTGCTTGACACCACATTAATTCAGTTGTCTCTAGAGCAATTAGACACTGCAGTGGTGCAGTGAATAGGAATACTGCAATAAGTATTTTTAAAATAATTTCTGATAATTCAATAATTTCAAGAAATGCTCTGAAGATGTTATGGCTATGAATAAGGAATATTTTATATCAATTTCTAAGAACTTTTTTTTTAATTTCACTTGGGATTGATATGAAACAAAAACAATTTAAACTGAGACTTCCTAAAACATTGGAAAGAAGCAAAATAAGAGTTATACAGTTGCCAACCTTTCTCCTAAAGTAACATTGTCTTTCTGTTAATAAATTAATTCAAGTCCACTACAGCTAGCCAAACATAGGTTTTCTTGTTTAATTTTGGGGGTTAAGTGCATCATACCTTTATTTTAACATTTGCCCAAATAATTCAAACCAACACTGGCAAAAAAAAAATGACAGATGCCCATTAGCATAACTGACTGATCGAAAAATAACATTAATGCCTTATTACTTATAACATATTCACCCAAATGTTTCATTAACTTTGTAATGCAATATTAATGAGAAAGATAACTAAAATTTTCTGGACCCAGCAAGTGCAAACTGCCAGCTAATCATTAAATCCCAGCTCTCCTTTCACTTAGTTTCATCTGCACAGGTTCCTCACAAATTCCCATTCACAGATCACAAAAGAACAATTTGGGTTACTTCAAGAATTAATTAGACATTTGTATGAAAGCCACTAGAACAACTGCTCCTCCTGCGAGTTCATAAAGCTGTTTAATTTGCTCTTGTATTTTCATTCAGAGAAGCTGGCAACACCACAATAAAACACAGCATGCAGAGATAGCAAGCCAAATTTCTTACTTAATTGTTCACTTTCATTTACTATGCTCATTTAAAAGAAGCAAGCACTAACACCTTTTAACCTCAGCAGTGACACAGCTGGGGCACTCTTCACACATAATACAGAGTGACTTGGAATAACGTGCCCCTTGTCAATCTGTAAAGAGCATTCAGGGTGAGATTTAAAGTCTGTGCTTGCATTAGCAAAAGGCTGAAAACCCCTCTCTTGTACAGTTTAGCTTTTATTATGTTTATGTCTTGGCAGCTAATTGCCTGAAGAAAGGGAAAGAAACGCTGAACAGGAAGTATTGAAATGTGTATTAAATGCTGAAGAATAATAAGACAGCATAATTACTGATTTCTTTTCTGGAACATCTTACCTTCTTCACTGAGGAGTTAAATAGCCATTTGAATGATGCTCTTTTGCAAAGCTGTCTTTATAAACCTTCTATTGAGCAGAAGTAATAGACAGGCTCCTATACAGGGCACAGGACGGATCGGATTTCTGTATTCAGCAGAGGTATTCCACAAGAAACTTGGCTTAGCCATGGAAATAATGTCACTGAAAAGTCAGAGTGAGCCCTGTGGAGAGCTAATCGAGGGTGGAGATGAGGATAATCCTCCCTCTGAACAGCAGCCCTGGCTAACCATAGCTAATATCTGCTTCGTACTACCGCAATATATTTTCCTAGTCTCCCACCCCGGAGCTAGAAAGCACTGCTGCTTTCTCCCTCAACCTGAAAGTCCTTCTAAGATTTTCCAATTTGCTGTCTGCAAAGGAAAATTCAGCCACTCAGACTCATGTGCAATATGAAAACTGGCTGGAGCATACCAGCACTGATGTCCATCTGTCAGCATGGCACTTAGCCCACAGACAAGGTGGGATGCCAGTTCCAGTAGGGCATAGGTGCCAATTAAATACAAATTTAGAGTGATAGCCTGCAGAAGGCAGAAAATAGCATAGAAAGAGGCATTTCTGATGGCAAATACTGCCAAATGTTTTATTATAAGGGATCACTTGTGTTTATGATAGCAGGCATTACGAGTCAGATCCAAACCCCATGAAAGTCAAAGTAGCCTTCCAAACACCACAGAACGTATACATATGTAATATGTGTCACAGTCTGCTGGTACTAACTTGAATAGCAAGACTATTTAATTTGTCAGAACAACTGAGGCCTTAGAGAACGTGCCTTTTCCCAATCAATCTGCATGACAGTGAAAACTCTCTGTGCACAGAAAGTACTAATTATGTGTGATTGACAAGGTAAAGACTGCAATGCTCACCCTAAAAAAAAAAGCCACAATACAAAAGTACACTAAAAGAAAAGCTTGGCTGATTGTAACTGTGTCTTCATTCTTCCTCTGGCAAACAGGTTGCAATTAAGTTATATTCATTCCAGCTACCTCCTAAGCAATTTCTGAAACAAATGTGCTATGAAGATAAACAAATTTGCATTTATTCTTCAGTGAATAGTGCTCAAAGTATAACTAAAACACATTAAGGCATTGTTATTTTTCACTGACAGACTCTCAAATTTCCTTCTCAATTCCCTCCTCCTTTGTTTTACTGCCTACCTTCCAACCTCTGTTACTCCAGCCTCCCCCTCCTCCAGAGACAAAGGAAGATGGAAAAAAACTCAACACACACCCCAATGGTTTTTGTAAACTGCAGGAGGTGAGTAGAGAAGAGCTGCAAAGGCAGGATAAAAAGAGGCAGCAGTGGAGGAGCAGCTGATATCAAACAAGTCAGGCCTCACAGGTGTGGGTCCAAATTAAAAGCTGCTGGAAGCAGCTGGAGGTGGGAGGGCAGTGGTTCAGAGAGCTTGAACCATGAGCAGCTGTGGGTTGTCAGGTAAGGACTGTGGTGCTGGACAGTGCCTTTCTTCAACCCAGCTCCTGGAGCTCGGGGGTGCCACACTGGGAAGGCAGGCAGATGGAGCACAGAGGAGGAACATGGACCACTTCACACCAGGCTTCCAGAAACAGCCACTTCCCCAGTTCAAACTGCTCTTCCTCACTTGTTTTTTCCCCTCCTTTCAACCCATTACCAGCCCTGCTTCCCCCCATCCCTATCTGCCATCTCCAGATGTTGGCAAATGCTGCCAATAAGGACAGATAATCTGTTCTGAAAGTTTGCAAAAGAGATTATATTGGGGTTTGTGCAGCACATAAACTCCTCCTGCCACTGTAAATGGAAATGTGTTGCACAGGCACATGTTACTGTAGGAGAGTTGAATATCTTGGTATTAATATGGTTCTTAATGCTTGTTTCTGTGAGGTGAATCACTCAACATTCCCCTTCCCAAGCCTTACTTGAAACTGTATGACCAGGGAAATAACACCTCATTTCCAATGCCTGTCTTTGTTCTTCTGTCGAAATTACAGCATTTCAAAGTGTCAAATTCACCTATCAGGCAGATTTCTGCCACTACAACAGCATTATTTTTTTTGTCTTGTTGTTGTCATATTATTCAGAGACAGAAAATTTTAAAAATCTCCAACATTCTAAATAAAAAGAATATATATACAATCTCTTCAGAGTACATTTCATAAAATATTCAACATTAATTTTCATTAATTAATGTAGGAGGATTGCTAGTGTTTGATTTACAAGGAACTGAAATTTATAGGGGCATGTAAACATCCTGCATTAGAACAGGACATAAGAAGGCTTTTTCAGAATCCTTAACATCAAATGTTTGATATACCTAGTATCTTTATGTCCCAGTTTGGACTGGGGTGTTTTTTCTATTCGAATCTTCCCTTAGAGAAGCCTTGAAGAATGAATTTCATATCTGGGGGAAAAAAAAGAAAATTTAATGACTCCACGTTTGTTTTCCATTTCCTTTCTCTCCTAGAAAAACCTCATCACTCTCCTCTCTCTGAAAAATATTAACTACAGCAACTTTCTCCATACTGGGTAATACATTCTCATTTACTGAAAATAGTTTGGGGAAGACGAGCTTCTGGAATTGCAGTCTGATTTCCAGTTCCTGCAAAAGACCCTGGTAAAAATCACTTTTGCTGAATTCATCACTAAAAAGCACAGAACAAGTTATCTCAACAAATACACAGAACCTTAGGTAATATCCCATCACAGAACAAAATTAATCACACTCTAAACCACAAGAGAACTTCACAAAAGAGAAATAAAAACTTGTCAAACACTGGAATGCAAATAGATGATGGGTACCAGAAACAGCAACCAGTCAATAACAAAGGACTGACTATAAAGTGCAATGCAGTCCTTCATTGTCCTAAGCAGTGCATGTCTTCAGATTTGTCATTGAATTGTAAAACCAAAGGCCTGTTATTGAAATTATCTTGCAAGTGGACTTCCCTTGCATTCCTTGTAATGTTTGATAGACATGGCTTAACAGATTTAAACTTCCCAGACCTGAAACAGGAGAGAAACTGTGCTCAAATTTAACAAGATCCCAAATCATTAGTGCTCATTAAACTATAATGACAGAAAATTTAATTGAATCCACAGTGTTAATACAGTGTAAAGTACAGAATTTTGATAGAGGATAATTTTCTGCTTTGCTCTAAGTCTGAGTAACAGGTTTGAATAATACATATAAATTTTACACTCCATTGTATATACCCACCCTCCCCCAAAATCAAGACCTGAAATTTTGTGAATTTTCCTTATTTCCCTATATTTCCTCATATCAAGAGCCCTTAGCCTTGTGTGTGCTGTCTTTAGGACAGCAGAAAAGGCTCCTTTCCTTCCAAATGACAGGGTGTGAGCACAGATTTCCTAGTAGAGGTCCACAGAGCCTTCCCTGGAGTTTAAAGAACATCTGCCATGCTTTTCCATAAGTAGATGAGTTAAGAGGGGAATATTAAATGGTATCAAATCAGAGTGCCCTAATTTGGCTGCCTGGAAAACAGACAAAGGGCAATCTCTCAAAGAATATATACAGCATGAAGACAGATTATTATTAGCACTAATTGTGATATTAATTGTTAGTAATAACAACAAATAATAATATTAATATTAATAATAATATGATTCATATTATGTAATAAGGCAATTCAGCTACTTTTTATCACAAATGAGTAAACTCGAATCTTTATAAACTAATTTTGCCAGAAAGTGACACGTACTGAGATGATCACCAGCCAGCAGCTCCCGTGTCAGTGTGTGGACTAAAATGGAGCCCTGTTAGCTGAAGGGCTGCTATTGGAGACAGATGTTATTGAAGCACAGACAAATCCACGGATTTAGGGACACATTTAACAATCTCTCTGGATGCCAGACTCCTAGATGAAAGGTGTTTCACAAATGAGCTTTCACAGTAGTCTAAGCCCTAAGCCCACCCCTAGCTTTACAGAGCTGGATCCTTCTCTTGGCATCCTGAGTGCTGACTGCACAGCAGCCTGACAATCCTTTCACCTTTCACTGGCATGATCTGCAGGAGTGTCAGAGAGCTACAAAATGGATCCATTAACAATAGCATAATGACTTGCTTGTGCCTGTATATCATAAGTAGAATAAAATCATGACAGGAATTTGGAAAGATCTGCTCTGCACTGCCAGGGCATTTCTGAATGTGACACAAGCCCTTAGAACCAAATCTCACACAGACTAAAATAAACAGAGGTTTTGACTGCTTAAACCTCCTCCTCCTTCTAAAATACTGCTTTTGCTCAGTGTTTGCTGTTTTGGAGGAATCTGAAAGCAGTACTGCCTTTCCAAAATCTCAGCCTCACTTATTGTGGCCTCTGCTGCACAGCCACTCTAGTCTGATACACAGTTTTATTTGCATAAAGTCTCCTTAGTTCTAGACTATCAGATTGAGAGTCTTTTTTGCTGCCTATTTAACAATTCCTTAGGGAAAAGTGCCCAAGTAGAGGCTCTTCTTGACTAAGATGGGTCTGCTGCAATGGGTTTGTGGTTCTTTAGATCCTCTCCTCTCCTCTGGACAGGATGTGCTGTATCACCAGTGCACTAAGCAGGGGCTGTTTCCCAAATCCTCCTGTCCTTTAACTCTGAGCCACGAGACACTCCAAAACTCAAGTAACTCCAGGCATGCCTGTGGTCATTGCCCTCACCCCACAGTGCCAAATAAGAGTTAACTGAAGATCAAGCACTTACTTACTTCACTGCTTGAAGGAAAACTGATGTCCTTCAAGCTGTAACTCCAGAAAGTCACTGTTGGTGCCAGAGCTCAAGCAGGAGTAAGTTAATCAGCCCTTTCCTGCTTTGGGAGATGATGCATCATTTTAGAAGCACACAGTAAGTATGAGTGACTGTCAAAAAGAAAGTGCTAGCCTAGCTGAACCAGATCCAAACTGTGCCAGGGAAACTCCCACTGTTCCTTAAGCTACAAAGATGAAAACACTGTCTGGTTATGCAGGGTACTGAGAAGAAAAAGAAATTGATATTTTGCAGTTAGAAGGAAAGAAGTTTTACCAACAGGCCACATAATGGATCATTAACCAATACATCCATATTCAGAAGCCCAACAGATTTACAGGCACTGTACAGCTCATTAGCACTAGAGATAATAGCTGTTGATTAAAAACTGACACATTGATCATTTGTTCAGGTTTTTGATTTGCCCAAAGCTTCCACACAATTTCTTACAGTCTCTTGCAGCATTTTATCCCCTAGATGATGAAAACTGTGGTTTCAGCTTCATGAACACACATCCCTAGTCCATCTATTTATGGTATTTATGCAGCATGTCTGTTGATAGGTTCCTGCCCATATAATTTAGTCATAAAATCTTGCCAGGCCCATGACATGATTTGCTTCAAATTATTAAACCACTTTGTTCATTATTTATTAGCACAATATTGTTTGCCCTGTAACAGCTAAGGTTATGTTAGCATTTCCATTACAAACACAGATACATCAAGGGATTTAAAACTTGACTCTAAAAATCTTGCTTTAGGCTGGGAATCTGCAGACAAGGTTTCAGCTGACAAGAGATTTTTTTTTTAAACACTTTGTATTGAGAATGAAAACAAAATCCATCTCCTAACAATTTGGCTATAGCAATAAGGAAGAAAATAATTGCTATTTGCTATCAAATCACTTTCACATACACATTTTCCTAAATTAAGAATTTTATAGCATGCCCTGGGTCATTTTGTTGTATTTCAAAATTATAAGGCAATTCAACTCTGTAAAGCTGGCCACTATATCTTCTTAATAGTTTCATATTTTATGTATGGAACTCAGAAATTGTACAAAAGCATCATATCTTGCACATGTAAATGTAATAAATTGCTATTTAAGGACACATAATGGACATTTCTTTACCTCCATATCCATACAGAGGGATTTCAATATAACTTTGCAACCAAATTGAAAATCCCAGATTAATAATAACATTTTTCAACACTGAATAATTCATTGCTTCTCCATAAAGTGTTGATCCTATTGCCTATGCCCCCTTCATCAGTGTTTATGGGATTAGTGTACATTTTTTAAAAGTGTGCCTATTGTTTGGTATAGATGCAAATGCCCAACACAGTATGAAATTATAGTTCTTACCAGAAGATTAAAAGAAAGCCTTCAGTTTTGCCAGTGCATTTGCTCATAATTCAGATGCACAGCACATCCTATTCTGATGGATTAGAGAGACAGACAATTCACCTTCAAAGAAGGTGGAAGTAATCTTTGCTTGAGGCACAGCAAATTCCAATACAGTTCACTTTTTCTATTAATGCATAAGCAGATATATGATAAGGATTTGTAATAAGGCCATATGGATTCCTGTACTAGGCTGTCTCAGAAATCTTAAGCAGAATTTCTCCACTTGGTTTTTTATACCTGTACCAATCCATGGGCAGCTCATGGGTTACCTAAATTTAATGTCTTGGTATATCAGCTATTTTCAGTTGCAAAGATTTTATGGATCTATCCCTGAGATAGGAAGCTGGAATTTTATGCAATCAATCGTTTTAGACTTCCAAGTACTGCTGCTTTATAATCAAAAGGATTCTGTATTGCACATGATAGCAATTTGTGGAGAGTGAATTTAGACTGAGGAAGAAGTTCAAGTTCACACTTGATCATGCTTCAGTATTGAAATTCATTTCTCTGAAAGCTACCTGAAATGACCAGAAGACTAATGTTTTTAATAATGGAAAAGTTAGAGCAAAATTGTAAGTAAAATTTTGAACTCCATCTTTAAAAAATAATTATGCATGGTACATACACTGTTCCAGAGATATCTAGAACAACACAAAATTTTCATCTTGCAACAACAAAAAGAAACATGAACACTCTACATATTGAAGAAAAAAAAATTATTTGAGTCACATCTCAGAACTCTTGTTTCTATGATTTAACATATTATGTACTTTGTCATCTAGAGTCAATTATGTTTGCATGTGAACAAATTTAACAAATTTGAAGAGACTAGTTTTAGAGTTAGGTACAGACATTTTGCAGTCATTCTAGATACATTTGTGAACTTTGATCTCTGTGGTACCTTACCAAATTGAGCATTTTCATATAAAATTCTATCATTTGTCTCTGATGCACTTCTTCCCAAATCTTTTTTGCACTCATTCCACTCTGACCTTCCTTTAGCCTTCACAGTCACACACACAAAAAACCAGAGGATAAGACACTGAGAAATGATTCAGTGTAGCCCTCTGATTGAAGGCTGCAGCAAACACAGAATCAGAATCACAGAATGGTTTGTGTGGGAAGGTGCCTGAAAGATCATCTCATTCTAATCCCCCTGCCATGGGCAGGGACACATTCCACTAGCCCAGTTTCCACTAGCCCGTCCATCCTGGCCTTGGACACACCCAGGGATGGGCAGACACTGCTTCTTTGAGCAACTTGCTCCAGTGCCTTACCACCCTCACAGTAAATAACATCTTCCTAAAGAAATTTCTTTCTAGGCTAATTTCCCCCTAATATACCTCATGGCATTCCCAACAGATGTGTTCCCAAGCTATTCTTGAGGCTTTACCATGGACAATCCACAGTTTTCCCAACTCATCTATTTCAGAGTTTTACCATCTTTGTCATTGAAAAAACTTGCCAGACACCTAGAGGAGTCTTCCATGCTGTCATGGAGAATTTATTTGCATCTGCAAAGACTGATGAGACTCTCAAACAGTTTATTACCTCCCTCTTTATTTCAAAATCATGTTGCTGAGTTCATCTGATTGCTTTCCTCTGCAATTCCACTGCCCTTGAAAATGCATTTTCATATGTACCTGTCCCAGCAGGCTCTCAGGCTCACTCTGGATAGTTCAATTTGATCCTGAAAAGGCTGAGAAGCCTTACCCCCTCCCACAGAACTCCCTCTCCTTTCCTTCCTAAGGCAACCCAATACCACACAAGTCCCAAAGGAGGAAACTTCCTGGCTGCCACTTGTGTAACTATATTAAGATTCCTACTAATCTTCTTGTCAAGCAGGCCATAAAAATGAGAGGGCAAATAGATTCAACAAGATGGGGAAAAAAAACCTAAAAATCTGATTTTATTTCCTTTTAATTTCCTGTGAAAAACAGTTCTGTCCAAAAAGCTTCTGAAAGACACTTAACCATTAGTTTGCACCATGGCTCAACAGAGCTGTCATCCCAAGAACAGAGGGCAGTGATCCACGTGAGGCTGGATAATAAATAATGTGCTGAAAGCTTGTCAGGGGCACTAAGCATGTATCTTCAAATTGATTTGCAGGTCACCTTCCTGTAACCAATATACTCTAATACCTTTCTTAGTTAACTTCCTCTGCCAACAGCACCCTCTTTGAGCAGGGAGAGGCAACAAACATCAGAGACATCAGTTCCTGCTAATCACAAAACTCCATGGAAAACAGTGAATTTTATCTGCTTACTTTGGATGGGAAATAGGTTCTTACTCTACATAAAGACCTACAGTTAGTTTTCCACACCTTCCTCTCCACCCCACTCTGGCTTTTAAATGGTTTAGGTATTTTAGCACTCAAAAGCTGTTAGGGGTGGTGCACAGTGAGAGCAGCACGGATCACAGATATGGCTCCAAAAGAATCCAGCCCAGGCAGCAAAACCAGAGGAGCTACAATAACAGAAGATTCTGATTCTTTCAGCCTCATTGGGTGTTTCTGAGCCAGCACAGCCCTGTCTGCACTCAGCTGCTCCAAAGCACCAGGGCTCTTCCCTCTAGGAGAGAGGAAGGGCTGTCTGGTGCTCATGGCTCTTGTTTGCAGCTCTGGAAACCACAGCACCCGTGCTTTCCTGGGCTACCTTAGGCTTTCACTTCAGTTCCTTTGGAAAAGTCTGTGAATATACATGTGCAATATGTGGGGGAAAAAAAATAATCCCAAGATCGATTTTGACTTCCAAAGATCATTAGAGGCAGGACAAGTAATCAGGTGCTTTTAAAATTCTCATTAAGTGTCTTCAAGTAACTGAACATTTGAAATTTGAAAATGCATCAATAACTATTTCAGTTTCAACCACACTTCCTGCCACACAGCAGAGGTGACAGATACACAACAGTAGCTATTGATCTGGAGAATTTAGTTTCTACTCCTTCTCTGGGCTTATCTCCTTTGACTGATTTATAGAAAGACGTTTCCACTATTTTTCTTGTCAACAGGATACTATGTTATTAAAGGAGAGGTTATTGATTGAAAGCCACGGCAGCCTGGGCATCCCATTAAATTTTCTCTGAGGTTTTAAATTACTTTGTGAATGTATTCTGATCTGGAAATCCAAAATAGTGTCTGAAATCATTAGGCAGATTTAAAATTAAGACTGTGAAAACTTTGTTCTCGGCAACAAAATGAATGCCAGCTAAGCTTTTTTCATATTTTCTGTTTGCTTGTTTTAAGTTGTTTTTTCTCAAAGTGCTGTCCGTGCCTGTTAGCTAAGCTGTTGAAAGAACTGCCTGGAGACTTTGGGAGTAAAATTCAAACTTGTTTTGTGAGGCAGCATCCATTTCCCTGTCAGAAGGAGCTACCACGGGACCTCCTTCATGCCTCTCAGCACAGACATGAGATTAAAGTTTTCTCTACAACCCCCAGGGGGAACACTCCAGAAAGCAGTTTAAAATTTAAACAGATAATTCAAAAGGAAGTCACAATGCAACAGCAGGGTCTGCTCAGATGCTGAAGGGGAAGTGGGTTAACCAGGGGCTAGAAAATCCCCCCTTTGGATACAGCCCTTTCCCACAGGACCCTTCTGTGCTATGCTGGAGGTACAGGGATGTGTTTCAGGGAAGACCCTAATTGATCCCACTGCTGGGTGGCCTCTTGGCCCAGAGGAGATAAGAACTGGGCTACAGGAGGGAGGCAGAGACAGGTACAGCATTAAAAATCATTAGATTTTAAGTATGATCAAAGTTGGGATTGCTTAGTGATATTGATTACCTCTAAATATCTAAAAAGAATTTCACATTTAAAAAAAAAAAAAAAAAAAAAAAAAAAAAAAAAAAAAAAACCAAAACAAACTAACCAAACCAAAACACTTAGGAAAGACACTTTTTGTAGAAGTTTAATTCTCCTCATAGTCTGTAACACAGCAGCCTGGGAAATGACTGTGTTTGGGACAGAGTGGGCAGGTAGGTGGGAATCCTTTAACATTTATTGCCACTGACATTTGTGTCTCATCCAGCCACAGCTTGGATGCTCACTCCTGAGCCACATAAACACTAATCCAATCACGTGGTTTTTGGATGGCTTAAAAGTAAACTCCTAATTATCAATTAGCATTTTTTTCCCTCATAATATGCTGCCAGTCCTGCATAGATCCAAACCAGAAATGGTCTAAGTCTACATAAATTTAATCAGCTTACCTGCAATCACAGTGTTAAATGATACAAGCTTCTAGTTGATATGCTTAATTTCATTCAGATGAAATTGATTTACCTTGCATTGGTAAATTGACAGTCACAAGCTATAACTGTTCAAAACCTGATACCTCAGTCATTCAGCTAAATTGGTGCTTAAATCTAGTTTAAGTAAATAAAAAAATATCTTTTTATACTTTTTAGTTTGCTGATTTGAAGCAGAAGAAATAGTTATAGTCACACCAGAATCAGATCTTTTCTTGAAACCCATTTGTCTGCTCTCCATTCCCTTCCCATCTTTGCATTTCTTATACAATACTGTTTTATGTATTCCTCCCTAAAGGCATAAAAACATATCATATGTCATGTGTGACTTAGAAACTCTTTTGAACTACAGGGATAGTAAATTCTGAACAGTATAATTTCTAATGTCTGAATAACTCTACTGAACAAATCATCTGTCAAACACACCAGAAAACATCCTCCACAAGGTAAGAATTGGAAGAAGAAATAACAGAATAAGACTTGTCTTACTTCCCTAATGATCAGATCTTACAATAAATACAGCTATTCATTCATAGTACTGTGCAAATAGTTTTTGCATTCATATTTAATGCAGTGTCACAGTCATTGTGGTATACAGCTAATCCATGTAGCATATGGAGGGATACACTACTGATTATTGCACCAGCAGCTACACCACAGGTCTACAGAAAATGTCTAAACCATTCTCTCTCACTGTTATCCTTAAATCCAGGAACAGCATGCTTATAAACAAATTTAATTTAAATTATTTCTATTAAATATAAACTTTTCTTCTCAATTACACTATATGAGACAATTTCATAGAATGATAGAATGGTTTGGATTGGAAGGGACCTTGAAAATCATCTAGTTCCAACCCCCAGTTAAGGAAACTTCCCAGTGTGACCATTCATGAGACTCTCCAGCAGCCACCCTCCCAATGTCCCAGGCTGTCACTGCTGGCACTGTCACCCTGTGACCTGGCAGGTCCCTGCTGGGCTCCCTGCACACCCACCCACAGTCAGACCAGCTTTCCTCACCAGCTCAATCCCAGCATTTCCATGGCAGAGTCTCAGACATCTCGTTCCACAGTGCCATTTATCCTGGCACAGTAACAGAACCAGCCTGAGCTGGTGCCCCAAGGAGGGACCTGAGCAAAGGAGCCCCTGGGCTTTATCCCAGCACTCCAGCCTGGACTTGCTTCAGCAGCTCTGTGCCCTTCTTATGTTGGGGCCCAGAGATGGGCATAGGGCTCCAGGTGGAGCTCACAAGAGCAGATTCTTTTACTTTGACACAGTCAGAAAAACAGATTTAAACTACTCACACTGAACCACAGACAACACCTTAAAAGTGTTAAAAGAGCTTAAGAGAAACTAATTTTTAATTCATAATGGCTTGGACTGATTTGTCACGAATTTACAAAGAAACATCTTCAAACCATAAGAGGTTTATTGCATTTTGTATCAGTAAGGATGTCATGTACAGCCATCATTTTGGTTGGCAAATCAGCACATCAATGACTTCTGGTTGCATTCATTATGTATGTGAAAGTGGAATAGTAGTATCTTTACAGACCATTAGTTTCTAGATGTTTATTCAACTAATTATAATCATCCTTTAAGGAGATGTAATCTATCATTTCAATAGGTAAAAATCTAAATTTTTTTTTTTGGAGTTGAAAACGAGTTAGATGAAACATTAGGTTTCAATTTCATACAGAGATCTTTATTTTAAAATATGCAATGATGGCAGAAGCACTTGTCCATGAATATTTATTAGCTGTGAACCACAGGGATTTTTGTGATTAACTGTGCATGGTGACTGCTTTGCCCTGTTTGCCTGGATAGGCTTGACCACTTTGTGGACTTGGCTGGGGCACTTGAGTCCCTGGCAGCAAAATTTCCAGAAGGCTCCAAAGCTGTTCTTTCTCCTTGCTTGCTTGGATGAGGTGTCAGTCAGGGAGGGAATGTGGGCTTGAGCCACAGGATGGGAAGGGCTGGGGAATGAAGGGGTTTGGGTCCTGCTCTGGCTGGCCAAGGAAGGGGAGGGACTTGGTTGCTTGAGTTTGCTTCAGGGCTTGATTGCTTATCTTTGCTTTTTCATCCTCAATACCCAAATTGGTCATTGGAAGCTTGTGTTAATTGCCAAGAAATTAAGTAAACTACCCTGTGGCTAAGACCATTTTGCCTTGCCAGTATGTTAGATACTTTTAGAGCCAGTTGGGTGTGAGGTTATAACCTCACTAATTAAAAAGGCTTTAATTCAATCCCTGCACTCTGATCTCTCTCTGAAGAATTCAGAGATCCCTGACTCCAACAGTTGGGTGTTAAGCACTGAAGGAGGGAGTGTTATCACAAAATATTCCTCTTGGCCCTACTCATACCCCACATCCTAAAAGGTTGTGTGGTAGCCCAGAAACATTTAAAATGAGATGGACAAAACTAATTCTAGAAACATTTAATTTTGTTTTCCTCCTGTTTAGCTATTTTTTCAGTGTTCAACTAAAATCTAGGGTCTATGGAGCACGGCAATTTTACAAATAGGGATTCAAAAGTATTTCCATTATGTTTACTCACATAAATTAAGAAGAAGTGCACTTTCAAGTCTGAGGTGGTTCTGTCAAGTTGGTCAAAGTCAGATTTAATGCAATTGATGCTAAAAGCAAAGACCAAAATATCACAAACATTTCAAAAAATAAACAGAAGGAATCACATGATTCCAGAGTATCAAACCCAAAAAATGTAGTGAACGTATGATACCTCCTCAAATGTCTTTAGGGGAGATTAAATAGTAAGAACATAATTTCTTGTCACTATGTCCTTCATGAAAGCCATTTGAACGTTCTAGAATCTTAATATGGCATAAAAATTAGTCACAGAATCTAAATTCTTATGAAGTACGAAAGGACAAAGAACTAATATGTTAACCTCAGCACAAAATGCATCCTCCATATTTCAATAGTTCACCAAGAATCCTAAAATGCAACACTGGTAATTTCCAAATTACATTTTAAGTTGACTACCCTGAAAATACTTCACTCTATGTTATATAATTCTCAGATTTCATTAGCCCTCCTGAGTTTAACTCTTCCAACACCTCAAAAAATCAGTGCAGACACATGGGTGACCAACAGTGCTGCTGAAAAATTTCAGATATGAACTATTAGAATGAAGAAATCCTGAGAGTTTGTCAGTTTTGTTTTATTCTGGCTACTATCCATACTCACATCAGCTGAGATCAATGGAAATATCTCCAAAGTTCCAAGTCTTACAGAGGTTTTAATCAAACTCGAAAGAAAAGGATGATTTGATAGGTTTGTGATTCTCTTTCTTGTGGAAAATAATAAAAAAAAATACTAGACAGCATGAAGTTTGCTATGTATGCAAGATTATTATGAATGATAAAATAAGACAAGACAAGCTCCCCCACCAGCTTTTAATATTAAAACCAGAAGTGTAAGCACAGTATGTTTAAGGCATTTGTTTAAATGTCAATATCCTGTCTGCTTCAGGTTTTTGTGTCACTTCTCCTGACTGCTATCGATTAAACAATCATGATTGCTAATCAGGAAGCAAAAGGCACTGTTTTAATTCCACACTGCTTTTTAACTCCAGTATTTCAAATGAGAAATTACCTTTGTTGTTTTGTAAATCAGTATGTTCTTTGTTATAGACTCTGAAAATTATAAGCATGTACATGAGAGTATCTCTCAATAATTTACTCTCCCATCCAAAGGTTATTTTTCCCTCCTCTCAGAATTCAATTAGTCTTAATGAATTGCCCTACCACAAGCTGTCAGTGAAGCAGAACATATAATCACTATGAATGAAGTTTTCAGGAAAGGCCAGGCCTAAATATTCAAGTGCAGTCTGTTCACCCTCACATAAGCAGGGGTAAGGAAAACGCTGCAGCCAAAGCCCATCCAGCCTGTTTGCTGGAGGCACTGGAAAATGTCAGTACAGTGCCCTTACTCCACATTTCTATGGAAGACTTCCATTCATCCTTTATAATGAAGTCATTTACCCATTTTGTCTTGTGACAGAAGTAGGATACATGGACAGATGAGAACAAACTGATGTCCTGGGTTGTGGAAGGAGAGCAACTGCTCTTTGTATTCAAGCACTATCTGTGCACCCCAGTGGTGTCTCATTTCTAATGAATATTAAATATAAAACTTATTAAATAAAATATTAAATAAAAACACACAAGCTATGAATCCTGGAGGTAATTAATTTAACCAGGCAATGTTTTCTGGAGCTAGATAATCAAAGTCGGCTTGGAAAATGTAAAATATTTCCCTTTATTGTACTGGAGTCGGGAGTTGGGGGTTTGGGGTTATTATGTTGGTAAATAAAGTGAAAGAAAGAAAACAAAGAATTTTATTGAGAGGGCAGTATTTTCAATATTTTAGCAGGATCTTACTACTTGATTCTCTCCTCCCTTCTGGGAACTCACTTCCAATGATTCAAGAGACTTTCAGACAGAACATATCAAGCAGTTTATTTCCTCATGTCAGGAGGATGATCTCTTAAGGGTTTATCTCAAGTACTGCTGCTGTGCTGAGACCATACTCCAGTCTCAGATGCCTCAAAAAAGTCTTTGTAGTACATGAAAAGCATATTTTGTAGTATGAATTGACATGGTTGCTCAATAAAGTCAGCCAGACAGGGATTATTTGCTGTAGAGCCAACATGCTCTGGCCTATAAGGGATAAATAAATACAGTTCAGCTTCTGCCAGCAGCTTCATGAAAGAAGTTAGAGGAAGAACAGTCACAAAGTGGAATTATCTGACTTATTACCAGAAAATTCAGTCTAATATAACCCATAAAGTATTAGACACAAAAAATAAACACACATATCTTGAGTACTAACATTCAGTGAGGAAAAAATTAAGGTTAACTGGGTAATAAATTATTCCTTCCAACCATAAACTCTCTCTCATTGGTGATCCATTCTATGGTGTAAAATCCATACAGGTAGATTAAATGGTTATTCCAAAACATTTCTTTTGGTCAAGATGTGCTTCAAGACAGGTTGTACTGGTTTGTGATGGGGTTTACAGCACCACACTTTACCCTACCTGCTCTCACCTTTACTTCCTGGGGTCTTGGATTCTCTGAAGTTGCTAAAGGTGAGTTTCAGGTGTGTACAGGAGCACCACACCTGCAGGGTGCTGTTTCCTCCAGCACAGTGTGGAAGAGGTGCTGGAAGGAGAAGGAGAGATTCCTGCTAGTGCAGGCAGACCTTGGAGCTGCATCCAAAAGCTTTCTGGTGCAGCAAGTGGGACAAGAAGAAGCTATGGCAGAGCTCCTCAGCTTCTTACCAGAATTCCTGTCTCCTAGCATGTCCTGGCAAGGGAGATTGCTGCTGGTATCCACAGCAGCCTCTGCTAGATAGTATTTCCCATCTGGAATCATATCTTTCATTATCTGTTCTACAGGATTCTTCCTGCCTCAGATGAGGATTCATGTTTTGTTCAACCATTCCCTGCATCTCCCTGGGCCTGCAGAGGGGATTTTCTGGAGAACACAGCTGTCAAAAGGATTTCACATGGTGTGTGGTATTCCACTTGAGGCTGGGACTGGAAGCACTTTGCACTATGAAAATGTGCCTCTTTAAACAAAAATCTTAGCATGCTATAGTAAAAAAATGCAGTGTCATGAGCACTGAAGAAAAAACTGGAAGACTATTCGTGGAGTGCCACACAATTCCTTTCTCCAGTTCTGCTGCTTTTCCCTGAAAAATACCTTAAGTTATTGGCAAAGACACATCTCCATTACCAGCTCCAGAGCTTTGACAGAGGACAGGTAAATCAAAGGTCCATAAACACCCAGTCAGACTGATTGCATTTCACTGAGGGCCAGATCTTTAACAAAACCCCTGTATTTATGCCATGAACATAAAAAATGAATTAAAACCAGAACATTTTAAAGCTCTTAACATAACCACCATAAATTGTCACCAGGAATGCAGAAGCTTTTAGTTTTTCACCTAGTGCAGTGTGGTCAATTTTCTCATCCATCACAGCATGTGATTAACTGGTTAAATTCCTACAGTCATAGTTTTAGCTTTGAAAAAGAAATAATTTATGAAAACCAATTTACTCAGAATTGCTTGAGGGAAAACAGTGCAAAAAGTCTTCCCTAGAGTTTCATGTCTTATTCTAACAATTTTAATGCTTCAGAGAAAATGCACTCCTCTAAAGCTGCTTGAGAGAGTTAGTTTGGCTTATCTGTAAACCTCTGCACCATATTCCATGTAGAGATATACCATATTTGTGGTGACCTGCCTGTGCTCTGTGCTTGATTGAGTTACCTGTTACTCACACTGATAAGGCACTTGATGTCAACATTCTGCTTGGTAATCATTTAATGCTGCCCACTAAATCACTTGCCATTGCTTGTGCTGTGCCATTTGTGGTATAACTCATATTAAAAATATATTTTCACATTTCTAGATTCTTATCTAGAAAATTCTGTTCTACTATCAAGAATGTCAGCTCTTATTTAAACTCCTGAGAGCTGATATGGCTGATACTGCATTAAGATATAAAAGTTATATACATAGGATGGAACCACTGCTTTTCATGTCCTAATGATTCCATTCTGACAACTCTTGTATAATGTAGATTCCACTACAGGGAATATGCTCAAGCAGATCATATTCAAAGAGAGACTGTTGTTTGTGCAGAAACATTGAGCACAGTATTTGTGCCCCATCTTTTATAGAAATGAAAAAGGAAGGGGTAGGATGGGGAACTGCAAGCCCAGCACAAAATTTAAAATATAGCAATCAAAATATAGGATAAACGTGGTAACTATCCATCCAGCTTGGTGTGTCATGAAGTATTATCAACAGAAGTGCCCATAGGAAGCTGTGGCTGTTTGGCACACTAGAAATCAAGGATAAACTCAAGAGGGCTCTGGGTAAGTAGCTCAAGGTGAAGGCCAGTCAATCACATTGGTGCCATGATCCACACTATCTGTGGACCTGGCACACAAAATAGATGCTACAACCACAAGGATTTTGGCTATGAGTCAGTAATTCTGCTCAACATAGTTTGCAATGTCATTAAACACAGTCGTGAAAACAGAAGTTGCATCTTAAATTTTCTTTAGAAAATCAAATCAAGCAAAAAATCACACTGCTTGAAGTCTTCCTATTACATGTAAACATTTTTCACCTTGTTATTTTTCTCTTTAAATTATCTTTCCCAGTCACGCAGACCTACTTTGTTGTGAAGACAGGAAAATAATTTTTTTTTATGATCCAGAATTTAAGCTTAGAGTTTACATTGGTTCTAAACAGAAAGCTACAAATATATGAAGATGTTTGGGGGGTTTCCACAAGGTCCAAATCTTCACACAAAAGCCCAGCTTTGCATGCACAGTGGGCTGCTGTGGAGGTAGGAAATGCTGATACAGATCCTATACTTAGAATTTTTTCCCCCTAGTGACTTTTGAAAGGTGGGTGATTCTGGCTCTTCCATCTTTTGCTGTGCTGACTAAACCTGTTGTGGGAGGGGTGACCTGTAGACAAAAGCACCAGTGAAAACTTGATCACAGCTCCCTGCATAATACTGAATAATGATTAGAATCTGCTCATGTGTTGAACAGGAGTTTAATCAGAGGAGAAGATACAGACAGACAACCCTGCCAGTTGTTAATTTGTGAAGAAAAGGGGTGGAACAGAGAAGTCCTAACAAACTCCCAACTTTCCAAATATTATTAAATAAATATATAAAACTGGTCTATCTACAGTGCATGCAAGCCAGAGCTGGTCTTTAGGAGTGCTGCATTGTGCCTTGAAGTGCATTAAAATGTCATTATCCATACTCACTAAAGTACCTTTCTCACTTTCTTTCTTTAAACCTTTTTGTAAGCTATAATTACAATTAGGCAAAGACATGTTTATTGTCACAAAATGTATGCCAACAGCTCACACTAATGCAATCCAAACATTAGTATGAAACATTTTTCCAATTACTGCACAGACTCCCTATAGTGTTTCAAGCTGCTTTATGACATTTTAAACTCCACATATAATACAGTCCTTTAGAAAGCTGCAAAATCTTTCTATTTCTTTCTTATGACCCGAGAAAACCTAAATCTATTAAAAGCACATTTTCATAGCAGCAGGATAAAAATGCTTTTACTACATTTATCTTCAAAATTGGTGATGTTAAATAGTGCCAGGGGATAAATAACCATAAAATATCACATTAGTGTACAGGGTACTGCTCTAACTAGGCATGAGGGGATGTCTCTCTACCCTTTCATTTCTTCTCTCTATTTGTCCCATTAGAGCTGTGCAATCATTCATCAGTCACTGTGGCAAGCAGTGCTGCTCCATCCTGACTCCTGCCTAAAAAGGGGCCCAAGAAATAAAGCCACAAAAAGAAAATTGACTTCACAGCATTCCAGAGATGTCCACACCTACTTTCATAGCTGATTTTCTGCCATAACACTCTTGCTATTTATGGAAATAATATCTTAAGAGCATCACATATTGAGCCTTGAAGAAACACTTGTTTTGCACATTAGGTAGAACTAGCAAAAAAGTCTGAATAGTTGAAAATCATGCCAAAACTTCCCAGTTTTCAGCTCTCATTTAAAACCCAGATGTTGCAAACAGCTCCTGCTAATCTATTCTGCTTTAGACTCCTGGCACTTCCAACAAACTTATGATAACTTAACACAGATGAGATGTCAAATTGAGTTTTGGGCAAATGATATTATTCCAATCAAAATACAAAATCAGTAGCATTGACTCCTAAAATAAAGTTAATAAAAAACTGAACAAAGCATAACATTTATCCATGGTAAAGTCACACTTTTTTTTTTTTCTTTTTTTCTTGTTTTTTCTTTTTTTTTTCTTTTTTTTTTTTTAACTAAGAGCATTTAGAAAAACAATACAGCTTGTGGAAAAGTGTTGACATAGATTTTGATAAAAATGTATCTAGCAGTCCTTTATCTATTATGCATCCCCCAACATTCCCCAACTAAATAGGGAGTAGTAACTCACAAGACATCTGACACATTTTTTCTATATAATATCTTGCAGGAATCAACCAGAATATTCATTTTTTTTCATGAGGGAGTATTTGTCAGGAAAAAAAAAGAAAAAGAAGTGTCCAAATTTGGGAGCAAAATTAGAGTATTTGCTATATGTCTTACAGAAATCAATACATAATAATACCATCTTATGATTCATACATGTTCTTTGTTTTACAAAGGATAACATATAAACCTAGAATATTTTAAAATACTGAAATGGATGTCCAGAGGATTAGGTTTCTTCAGGAAATCTTGCAAAGGAAGATTTCCTTGAAGGATTGAAAACTGCACATTCATGTTGTGTATTCTATCAGAAGCTCATTAAGCATGTACTCCTTACTTCCAAATAAGCTTCTAACAGATATTTTAAAGGAAATAGACTTAAGAAAGAAACTAGATAATAAAACCTCTGAACTGTTAAGTTCTCAGAATGCTGAAAGAACTGAAAAAGTATACAGTCTTCCTATCAAAGGTCAAAAAATTTCTTGGACTTGTAGCTATTGGGAGCTCTAAACCATCTGGATTTTGTTAATTAAATTATTTATGAAATCAAGGAACAGAAGTATCATACTTCCAACCCATGATGTCTGAAGTACAGAGGTCAGTAGACATGAATTTTTAAATCACTCTAGCAAGACTCAGTCTGACTCATAAAATGACCATTTTATTTCGCTGAAATTAAGGAGTGATGTCACTAAAATAAACAGCAGAAGGCCTGTGTTGATGAAACTGCCCATTTTCATGTTAAGGCCTAAAGTCAACATACCTGTAGCCTTGATGACCTCATGGACACAGTAGATGCTTTAGATTTTTTACTTGTTAAATGCTTCTGAGTCAAAGCCTAAATCCACAAATGCAGTGAGCCTAACAAAGTCAGGGATTTATTTTAAATTCAAAGTGGGGGTTTTTTGGGTTTTTTTCAGATAACATGAGCCAGGAACCTTCATTTATCATGGAGACAAGTGGAATAGACATAATGGCAACCCTTCAACATTCAGATCACTGGCAGTAAGGGATAAAGGAAATTCATGAACAAAGCAGAAAGGACACTCTCATTTGAAATATCATTTCATCCACAAATTCATATGCCTTGTATTGATACTGCATCTGTTGCTGCAGTGGATTTAATGAAGTGTTTCAAAGCAACTTGGAGATTTGGCCCTTTTGTCATAGGTAGTGCCAGATAAAACTAAGAGAACTGAAATTATGGACAGTCACTTTGCAGATAGAAAAACACACCTCCCTCGTTTTCTCTCCAAGCCTGACACTCATGCTTTACTGAAATTTGTGGCTGTGCAGCTGTAGGAGTTTACTGCATTCCACAGTTCAAATGTTTGGATGGAAAGAAAAGCAAAATATTTAAATGAACTTGTTTAAAAGAGCAGCAGATCTCTAGGAAGCTATGAAATACGTGGTGTGTCAAACATGCAGAATTTGGTACACTACAATCCATCCTAAAATAAGTGCTAGAACAAAAATGAAGTCCACAGCAGCCTTACAGTAGGGATGTTTCATTAGTATTATCAGGAGACAGACTGTTTCACAGACTTCTGAGAGCAGCTATGCCAGTTCCTATGTTATCCAATAAAGTCATAACAAAATTAAAAAGTAAAGGTGTTGGATCTCATTGTGAACAACCACCATTCTCTTGGTGCAGAATTCAGCCAATACATTAACTTTGAATACATATGTTGAAAACTTCCAGCAGCAAAGCTTAATTAGAAATACAAACAGACCTACATTTTTTTACCTCCATCCATCAATTCCTAATTAAGCAATGCCTGAAGGAAGGGCCATCCCATCAGAATGGGAAACCAAGAGCCCAAGCTGCTGACAACATCTGAGAAGCACACACAAGCTTCATGCCTTTGAGAGACCCTGCTCCAAAATTACAGTAACACTCTAGACTTGACATAAATAAACTCTTATGGAAATAAATTTAAGCACTGGCTGGCTCCAATGACTATAGCTGAATATGTGGTAAATTGCCATTCAGACTGGTTTCACTGTATCTTTATTTATACTCTCCAGATCCAAATGCTATATGGCTCACAAAAATACTTCTATAGGCTGTTCAAATCTTTGGCTTGCCTCCAAGAGTTCTGCTGGTTTGGATTCTACACACCCAGGAGGAACTATTCACGCCTCAGACATTTATATTAGCACTGTAAATATTCTGTACTGGAGGGAAAATGTCAGGGCACTTCACAGAAAACTATTTCAGAGTTTCATAGCCAAAAAGGACATCTCTGCTGCTCTCTTTTCCACATTACTTAATTTTTTATGAATGGCAGTAAGGACATGAAATAATGTCTCCACATAAATATTCAGTAATGGATTTCTGACCAGCTGAACTAAGACACAGCAGGTTTATTCCTTCATTGGAGCCCCATAATGATGGCAACCTTTAATCTTGGGAGAGGGGTCACTAAAACACAAATGCTCCACTGAGACAACAAAGCCTTTCAGCTGACTTCAATAAGGATTTAGTGATTTGGACAACTGATTTAAGGGATACTATTATCCATACCAGTATCAGATTTTGGTGGGGGGTAAGGGAGTTGTATGGGCTTTTTGTTTCTTGGTATTGAGAAAGATAGATGAAAAATCACACTGAAGCTTTTTGCAAACCTTTCAAGTTTAAGACACTCCAAGTTTTCTTTGAAAGAAGAATCTGACATGGCAGAACCTACATAAAGGCAAGATCAATCCAAGCTGTACAGAGAAGTTGAAATCCAGTATATTTCTTGTGTATTTTCTGACCATAGATCCTGATGATCTTTTAAATATTGTAGAGATAAAGTTTTTCCCTACATTGAACAAAAGGTTTGTGGAACACTGTTTGGGATTCTTGATGTAGAATCCTTTTCATGTAATTTGAGGTTATGTATAGAGATGATTCCCATGATAAATGTACAACTTATGCTGTAAGCTCTGTCACAGAAATAATGTTATTTCTTGGATAGGAACTATGATCTAATGTGGACAGCAAAAGATGACATCAACAAACACATTGCTGATAAACCCTGTGAGGACTTGCAACCTCTGTTATATAAGGTGGATGAAACTTCATATTGCTAATGCACAATTGCTTCAGTTTGTGAATATTAAAATCTTTTTCTTTTAATCTTGAAAGTTTTTCTCACAGAATTTTTTCTCTGTAAAGAGCTGGACACTGATTGTACAGATCTATGATTGAAAAGAGTTGAAATCTATGGTTCTAACCACCAACAGTTTTCAGCCACACAAGCATGATAAAGTAAAATTAGTTTTATCTACCAAACATAGATCGGGACTAGACACCATTATCTCATGCTCTTTTGTGTTTGCAAATTTATAGAATGTCTCATTTAGATATAAAATACTTTATTCATAGTTCATTCATGATCTTAAAGAGCATTATCACAGTCTTGCTACTTATTGTCCAGGTCGAATACATTCTAAATGCAAAAAAAATTAATTTCACACACAAATTTTATGTCTACTTTGAAAATTTCCAAACATTTGTTGTCTTGGTCAGTACTAATTTATGCTTGTTTAGATTCAAAATTAAAATTTCTTTTTCTTCTTACGTACATGACTCCTCTGCAAGCACTTAAATCACCTTTAAAAAGTTTTTAAATGACAAAAACAATGTTTCATTATTTTTTTATGTATTATAGCCACTAAAGATCAAAATAATTCTTCTCAAGAAACAGCATTATTTTACATAACTATTATACAAATATTCAAGTTCTGTATATAAAAAGATGCTACTTAAAAAGATTATTTTCTATTCCCTTATTGCCACCTCTGCCCCCGTGCTTCCCTCTTTAACACATTTGTGAAACTGTCAATGTGTTTCTATCAAATTGTCTTTGACAATGTTTATGTTCTTGCAGTCACTTGGAGCCCGAATAAAGAGAGAATTGATTTGCTCTTGAATTACTTCTGGTTTATGCCAGCCAGAAACAGGATCTGCAGTATTTGATGTCATAGAGGTGTGGGTTACCCAGCCCATGACACAGTGCTCTAGGATAAGACTGTGATTCATCCTCCTTCCCAAAACTGAAATTGCAAGAAACTCAGGCCCTGTTGATACTTTATTGAATCATTATCTTTTAAATTCAACCAGAATTCTATTTAGAAGAATAATTATTCAGTCTCTTCTATCTTCTATAGGTTAACTCCCTATAGGGAGAATATTTGTTCCATTAAGCAAGCTTTTTGTGTAGACACTCTGGTTCAGAGAACAACACCTTAAACAGAAAGAATGCTGTATGAAACATATAAGTTAGCAGAAGAATCTCAATACTACATAGTCCCAAATGGTCTCCTCTATTAAGCAAATTATCAGGTTAGCTGAATATGAAAAATAAGGAAAAGAGATGGGGAAAAAAAAAGAAAAATATTTCGATGTATGATTATTTTGCAAAACAAAACCAAACAAAGAAGGCTAGATCCTATAAGTAAGGTAAAAAAAATAAATTTAAACCTGCAAATTCAAAGTTTAAGAAATTTTTAAAGGAATTTTTCCTCAATTTCATTTTAGATACATACTTACCAAGAAGTTTTCCTATCTAGATCAAAATTCTCTTTTTCAGGAGTGCGAACACAGGTTTTCATGTTCTAGTACAAATAAGCCATTTCTTTGTACCTTTCAATGTAGTTTGTGATTTTGTTTTTTCCAGAGTGAGTATTATCCATCAGTTAACTGCTTTTCTGATAGAATTTGCTGCCTAAAATTAAAATGCTTTCTGGTTTATTTTATAAATTCAATGAGAGGATGTATTGGGTTAACTGAAGTGAATTTTTATTACAGCTACTCAGCAACTTATTTGTTTAGATTACTTTATAGAAGAACAGTTCTGTAATCTTTGTGAATATCACAAAGACAAAAAAACATACTTAAATTTCTGATGCAAGACAGGAATGCTGAACATTTAGATAGCAAAGCCTGCTGTGGAAGAGTTCCTATAATATACGTGGTCACAAGTGGACTTTAAAAAAAAAGCCAAATTAACTTTTCTACCTTAACTGGGTTTGGCTGGGTTTTTTTGTTTGTTTGTTGTTTTTTTTGTCGTTGCAGTGGTTTTCTAGTTCTAGCACATTAAATCTCTGAGGCGGATGGATGGATGGATGGATGGATGGATGGATGGATGGATGGATGGATGGATGGATGGATGGATGGACGGATATAAAAGATTTTCACAAATCATGATCAGATTTAATTTACAATTTTTTAAGGAAAACTTATTTCTATCAATAAGGTCTGAACAACCAACTTAGGGTTACATTATTGGAACACACAATGACATATGTCTACTATCACTTCCAGAGACTTCTCTGGCAAAACCTGGTGTATTTTTGTCTCATGTTACCACCACTGAACATCTTGATTAAATTAAACATGAAATACAACACACGTGTGCTTAATCTACATACTCTAGTTCTGAGTCTTGGCTCCATAAACCACCTTTCTCCTGAGATATATCCACTTAGGTCATGACTAGATAGAGATTAAGTGGGGATTATTCTGAGGTTAATTCATTCAGTAGAAACCCCCAGATATTCAGCTTTATGATTCTGGCATGCCAAAGTTTTCCTTTCTAAATGGTCTTAATAGAAGACAGAGCCAGAAGTTTTCATGGCTCCATTTAAACCATTCAAAGTCACAAACTGAAGTTTGTAAGCAGAATACATCCTAGAAAGTTGTAATGAAGGAAACTGGTTTCATGTCATCCAAAGATCTATGATTTGGACAAGAGAATGGTAGATTTAAAAAAAAAATACAGCAGGAAGAATTTCTTTCCTTCTGTTGTATCAGATTTGTTTATTCTCATTAGGCTGCCTCTGGCTGCAGATTCTGCCTGCCAATACATTGCTGGTTTACTCCATATTCCTTTTTAACAATGTTTCATCCTTCTGGTCTGCTTTTCATTTACCCTGTTAAGAGCAACAGGAAAAGAAACCAAGAGAAAACCAAACCCTAAACAAGTATATCTATACATTGGCTCAGAAAATAAACCAAAACAAATTCCACATAGAAAGTCATAACATTTTACTATTCTACTACCCCAAAATACCCATTACAAAATGAGATGGAATGGCAAATATAAGAAGTCACTAAAGTTCAATATATTTATGAACCTTGAGAAAGTAAAGTGGGTTAATAATAGTGTCTTTTAGCAAATCTTATTTTTGGAAAATATAGTATAATTTTCATTTTAAATGGTTACCTTATCCTGTACTGGACATCCAAGACTAGAGGAGTATGTACTCTTACAGCTTTAATTAGAGAATCAGAAAAAGTAATGAGAAATAATTTTTCCTACTGCAGGGTCCTGCAAAGTTACCCTTTACACAGATCAAGTGAAGTATGCAATCAGGTCTTTTCAGGATATGAGAGAGTCTGAATAATTTCATTTTAAGGATATAAGCAACAGTATAATTTATTAAACATTTCTTGAAAGCTCAAATTTCAATACTCCTGTGGCAGGCATTTGAAGGTTTGGTGTTGGAGCAGATGGAATGTTTTAAAGCAAGACTTTAATTCTCAATCCAAAAGGCATTGCTTTTGCTTCTGGTCAAAGGTGAAATTATTCCTCTGCTAGCTCTGTCCCAGGGCTCTCCCTAGGCAAGGTCTGTCAACTGTTCCATGCTTCTGCCAAATTACGTGATGATTTTGTCATGTGGACTAATATTCCCCAGTGTATCAGTTTTAATCAAATGCATAAAAGTGAAGCACTGTTGAACAGTGCAGTAACAAAACCAAGTGCTTTAGAGAGAGATATGGAAGAAGTACAGTTGGGTTTTAAAATTTGGGCATGTGCAAATGTGAAAAACTTTTCCCACCTCAGAAAGGCTCTGCAAAGCATTTGCTACAGACAGCAACTCACATTTATAAGTGATTTTATAAATCTATAGTGTTTCTTACCATAATAATAGAAAATATAATTCATATTGGAATGTAATCTGTGGAGGAAGGGATTGAGTGATATGGGTGAATTTTAGGGCTGCTATTTCATAGATACTCCAACAACATCCAACTAGCATTGTAGAATTGTACAGCAGCTTGAATAATCCAAGTGTTGGGATAAGGTTTTAAAAGACAGTGGCAGCAGGAAGAGATGGCTCCTACCTCAGAAATCAGCTTTGGCTGAGGGACACAGATCATTATAGGTTTTGCAACAATCTAATATTATATAGTAATGAAACTGTTATAACTGGCCATCTCACTGAATACATGCAAATACTTGTTTTTTGCTGCACTGTTGCACTGCCTGCTGTGGTTTTGTAGGAACAGATAATCAGAAATAAAACAAAAATCAAAACAAAACAAAATAAAATAAATAAAATAAAATAAAATTAATATCTTACAAAAATTCAAAGACCATTTCTAGGTTAGCAGATGGTTGATAGATGGATAGTGGCAACCCTGTAGAGAGAAACAGTTGATGCTGACAACACGTGTCCATAATGTTCACCTTTCAAGGCTTTTTATTTCAGATTAACTCTAGGCTGGCTCTCTGAACTGAATGCCCATTTGCAGCTGGAGTGCATTAGTTACACTCCTGGAGTGTGCTAAATCTTCCAAATCTGAATCCTAGTTTCATCTGAAAGGAATCAAGTTGAGGCACTGCAAAAGCTCCCCATGACATGAACCAAAGCTCAGTAAGAAAGAAAGAAAAATATGCACTTCAAAAGCATGCTCTTGATTCAAACTAACACACTAACAAAGATGTGCCCTGAAAATACATATGCATATCTCAGCCCACACACATATGCATAAAAATATATATGCATTGCCAGTTTAAAAACAAAACAAAACAAAACAAATATAGCATAAATTAGTGGATATAATTAATCTGTTTTCCTTATAAGTTAACTTTCTTTACTACAAAGTGGTATAGCTCTATCAGGATTAATTTACCCAGTATTTTTTAAAAACTTCATTCTAATTAAATTTTAAAATATTTTAATGAGCCTTATCATACAATTTTTTCCTCCATTAAAATTTGATCTCAGAGTAGCGATCCAGTAATTTGAAACTAGTTAAAATTGTTCATTAGCATTTTGAATACTGAATTTGATGTCATGAATACTTGTAAAACAAATGTTGCATGCTAAACAAGTTGGTGTTCTGTAATACCACACAGCCTATCAGGGAAACTATCTGTGTACATTTAGTTTACAGCTTTGCCAAATACACCAGGTGAGTTGCCTTGGCAATAACTTTCTCTTTGTAAATAACAAGTGTTTTTTTTATTTCTATTCAACAATGGGAAAAAATAGCTTTGAGTCTGATTCTAAAACAATAAACTCAAAGATGTACATATGTAAATGCCCATTTAGAAATAAGAAGGTGCAGACCCACAAAACATTCAAGTACTACTGAAAAGACTGACAAACAAAACTATATATTAATAAGGATAAGGTAAGAAGGGCTTGTGTATTTAATCACTGATACTCACACTGGAACAGAGTTAGAATGCAGAATTTAGGGATATAAAGTGCCTGATGTTCAAGATTTCTGTGTTGGTTTAGAAGAACCTTTGCTCAAGGTTACAACCAGCAAATGTTTGGATTTTCTTTTTTTTAAACTTGGTTTTATTGCTCATTTTTCAACAGTTTTCAATAAGCATCTAGAGCACTTAATAACTAAAAAATGTTCTCTTTTTAAGCCTGCTGTGTTGCTCAGAGTTTTCCATTGCACAGCTTGGGAATACATCTCCTTTGCTTTATACTTGTGCATCCTGAACAGAATATGGTCAGTACACACACTGTACACTGAAAAAAGAACAGTGCAATTGCACTGTACTGCAGTAGGCACTTCAGAAGGCACCTTCTTCAGCACACCACCACTTCCTATGGAAAACAACTCTGTTTATCCCTAAGGACCTCAGTTGGCTGATGCAGAGTAGGACCACGTCTTATTAGGATGTGTTCATCGAAGTAAGTATCCCATAAAAATCAGGACCTGGCCATAAATTCTCTGCTACTCTGCTACTTTAAAGTAGCTTGTGTTTCTGCCTGCTTGTACAGGCTGTGTGCTCCACAATAGTATTTATGTATGCATCCCATTTATATTGCAGTAGCTGAATATTTTAGACACCTGGATGCCATGATATTTCAGATGCTCAGAATCATTTGGTGTTTACAGCAGTCAGTGACAAGTGGGATGTGGTGATAGGTGAGCACCAGCTTTGAAGAGCTCCTGTCCACAGTACAAGTCCACAAGTGTCTTCAGCTGACAGCTTTGTTGGGAATGAAGGCAGTTGCATTTAACATGGAAAATGTTTTCCATGAAGTTCTGAACGAAGAATTGTACTGAAAATGCATTTTTAATGTATACCAAAGAAGCAGAGCAATGACAAAAGCTAACATTTAAAATGCAAAACAGCCAGTGTTGTGTGACACAGTGTGAGATGTATCTCAAAGTCTTAGGGTTGACTAATTGAATTGCCATTGATAAGATGTCACTTAAAGAGACATCTCTGCAGTGAAACATGGGTTTGCTGTAAATGACCTGTCATTAGAGCCGTGGGTAACGTCCGTGTGCAGACTGAAAAATATTGTAGCTCCCAGCAATATGCTCAGTAGGAATACAAACAGCAAGGATGCTAAGAAGGCAGTGTGCACCAACCACCAGAGAATTATGCCTCGGGTGCTACCTTAATTTACTTGTTGGCATACATTAATTGAAAGCAATCAATAAGGCTGGTGGTACAACAGAGGCAATGCAAAAGGAGTAATCGATTGCCACACTTACTCATTTTAAACTTGGAAAACAGGAATAATTTGGTCTAGGATTTTTCATTTCTGTCAATACAGATAATGGGATTACTTATTTATTTTCTATTCTTTCAGCACTAATTATGATAACTATGATGTCTTTCAACAGTCCTTGTGCAAACCTCAGAATTCTGATTAGCAGCTTTTAACTTGCATATAATGGGAGTGACTTCTTCCAACTGAAAAGTTAGAAATTACATGTCTTTGCTATTACAAATAGTGTGCTAACCCTTTTATCACAATGAAAGCAATTATATATTTTAATAGTTATAAACTTGAATTCAATTTGATTTTTCCATTTATGGTCTAGTAGTTTTTAAAATTTTTCATCCTCAAAGATAAATATATTCAAATTGTGTAAGAAGAATAGAAAGAGCTGAGCTTCTGGGTTTTTTTTGTGTTCAATTTCCCCTAATATATTCATTCTTTGTGTCCATTGCTGATTTAATTGTTAATCTAGGTTATTTTAATGTAGGTTGCTGTGGCTTTTTTTTCCCCCTTTTTGCTGTTGTTTTATTTTCTAAAATATTTTTGTGAGCTCCAGCAGTCAGTTCTCAAGACCACAGTGCCTAAAAATGAAAACAAATAGGACAATTCCTTCCTATGCTGCATTTATCACCTCTTTTCACAAAAACTGCTCATCCTTACTGATTGTCTGTTTCCAGAGAGATCAATGGAAATCAGTACACTGTTATCCATAACTGTTTTGTACAGGGAATGGGAATTTGTTTCATGGTAAATGTGGTGCCAGACACTGACATTATGTCTTTGGTGGCAAAATTTGTCCATAGATGAACAAAATCTAAAAATTTAACCTCTTCCAAATCTGTAACAGCATTACTTTCCTTCTGTTCATGCTCAAAGGCATTAACTCCACATAATAGTGCTCAGTTCAACCTCCAGACAAAGAATGAATCTGCAACTGTGGTCCTTGTGTTCACTGAAGCCATGGATTTACAGATTTGGATCAAGTCTGATGATGGCAAGCTGATTCAGTAAACATAGTTTGCCATGGGTTTGGAGGGGTGCAGGCAAAACATCAAAGATGCAATGCAGATTAAAAAAAGAAAAAAAAGAAAAAAAAACCACCAACGAATTAACCCATACTGATTGGTGGGCAGGATGTTTATTAAGAGGTTGCCCACACCTGGCAGATGTTTCCCACACGGATGTGTTTAGCTTGTAAGTGAATTGAACATGTAGTTCCATGTGCATGCATTTGTCTCCTAACTCTTGTTTAACTTGGTTCTACAATATCAGTTTTACAGGATTATTTTCTAGTCTAATTACTCCTTTCTCTCGGAGGAAAAAAACCCAAAACACAATAAAACAAAATAATAGGAAAAAAACACCCACAACCACTACCTTTTTGTTAGACTGAAGATACCATAACCCTGCAGATGCTACTTTTACTAGAGACTGGGAATATTGGTGAGTCCTAGAGGTGCAGACAGTGAGGGTGGTGCTCCTCTAGATGAGCCTGAAAGCAAAATAGTAATTAACATCCAACTGGAAAACCAATTTTCTGTGAACTCAACTAAGTTTATTGCAGGCCTTTAAAGTTACCTCTCAACTATAAATGTGGTAGAGATTTGTGAAGCACTGACAAACAGTATCAAACTCAGGCCCTTCACCACAACAGTGCTGTACAACAGTGTGCAGTTATGGATTTTACATTTTTCAACAGTTCTCCAGCCAAAGGTTAATTCAATTCCCAGAAAGGAGAAAGTCCTGTCTGCCAATTAGTGTGTAATGTGTGAGACTGAAACCAAGTCTGAGTCCCAGGCTGCTCCTTCAGGAATTCAAAGTTAGGCTGAAGCTCATTTTCCCTCTCATATTCTCTAAATCTTATTCACGATAACAATTTCTATAGTTTGAAGCAGTTTGAGCTTTTCTTCTTGAAGCTTGACAGTAAGAATATTGAAATCTCCTGTCATAAGAAGCTAGAATTGAAATATACAGACCATGATTATAGAAATGGAAGCAGATATTTCTATCTCAAACTTTATCAATTTTATTTTAAACACCAATAAAAGAAAAAAGTTTTGTAGCAGGAAAAGAAATAGAGTATTCTATGTCAGACTGCTTAAAGTTTTTGCTGTTTAATTGCAGCTACACAGTAGGATTCAGAGACAGCTATTAAATAGGTCTATTAAGGTAAAAAAAAATCACCTTTACATAATTTACACTACTCATTTAAGATGAGTAGTAACTAACAATGTATGGTAAAAGCTAAAGACATACTAATTCTCCTTTCTTGCTGTGGTAAAGGCTAAATAATTTGCATTTTATGCAGTTCCATATAGTTGGTCAAATCCAGACCTAAAATTATGTCATATAATTTCTTCTTGAATGGAGAGATTTAATAACTGCAATTGTAAGGGACAGAGCAACAGCCAATTTGTGGATTTGTTTCCTGTCAGTAAATTTAGGGGATGTTCTCACATTTTCAGGAACTACTACTGATATCAACTACACCTTATTTTCTCTCTGTTTTTCTCCACTTTCCTTCTCCTTTTGCAAGCTGTGCCACTCAGCTTCCAAAAAAAATGCCACAGGTTGTCCCTGTGGATGCCTGCAATGAGCAGCCTGTGCTGTGAAGGGTCCCCTCCCAAAGGCTCAGGTCCTCAATCCCTTCTCCAGCTCTGTCACAACAGTGCTAGCCACAGCTCATCCACCTTCCCTCCAGCCACGGTGGGAAACTGTGCACACAAAATCAGCAGGTCAGCTCCACATCTCTCAGTTTCCCACCTGCACATGCCTAAGTCATGCAGAGGGATAAAAAGGAAAGGATCTGGGACTGGTCTGGAGCATCTTGCTTCTCTTCAGCCAGCCAAGAAGTACACACTGCTCAGTCACTCAGTGAGACTCACAGAACAGATAAATACTGTGGCTGTGTGGACCTTAATTTGGGTCTCTCTCTTCTCTGCTACTTGTAGGAACTTACATCTGTCTTTGAGACCTCAATCTCTGAAGCAAATTGAACTGCAGAGTCAGAGAGCAGGTTCCAAGATTAGCTATGAGCACAGAGTGTCTGCCATTGTAATTGTTCACATGGTCTGTCTTTACCTGTTTGAAGCATGTGAGAAGAGGACAATGTAAAATCATCCTAATTTCATGTCCAAGATCCCAGCTATGCTGGCCAACACCATTGGAAACCCAGCCTGACAAACCAGTGTGACTGAGTCCCCTCCTTTCAGCCAAGTTTTATCTTAAAGTCTACAGCTTTATCAAATATGTTTTAAATAGAATAACTTTGCAAAGAAGTGAGCAGAATGTGCCCTACCCTAAGCTGTTAAGTGCCCTAAAATAAACAATAATGAAAGAACAGGTTTCTTATCAAAAGGAGACAAAATGGACAGGCAAAGGATAAAGGGATAATAATAATACTATTATTTAAAGTCTTACTGCAACAGCACTTGTCCAAGGCTTGCTAAAAAAATCCCAACACACCACTTTCAGCTTTGTAAAAAGATGACAAAGGCCAGAATTTATCCAGAGTGCTTCAGCTATTCTTTTTCCTTTGTCCTTTAATATACAATAATTCACTGAAGTCTCACTTGAGATGGAAAAGTACCCTATAAGCAAAAGTACAGTACACTGTAAGGACATATAATGCTTGAGTATCCTCAATCCAAGTGTCTCAAATTTACATTCAAAGATCCACTTTTAAAGCATTGTATAAATGGCTTCACAATTTAATTAAAGGCTTATAAGCTTTATTGAATGAACTCTTCAGCATGCTCTGTTCACCAGCCTATGACTACAGAGATATTATTTAGGGAACATTAACCTCAGTCTTTCATTTGAATCAAAACTTACAATTTTAAACTTTTAAAGGCAACTTATCTTGCACATAAAATTACAAACAAAGAGTGGATTTCAAACATGATATAAAATAACTGCCTATCAATCTTCCCTACCAGACCTTCCATGCTCATACTATTTTAGCCTGCAGATCCAATTATCCTCCAACATTTGCTGCTCAACCATGCTGAGATTATTCACCAGCCCTCCAGTTAGACTGCAATAAGAGGTCTGTGGGTGCATTTACACTCAGAGAAATAGGGTATAAGTGCTGGAATTGCCATCACATCTTTTTGAGTTACATGCATAGCCATAAACTGTACAGTAATGGATCAGGCTATTTCCAGCTGCTTGATCCATTCATTTGCATGATATTTTGGACTTGCTAATTTAAAAAAAAAAATCTAGTGCAATGTGCTTTTAAGATGATGCATCTCTTGACCCAAAGGCCTTACAAACAAAGTACTAATATCCCATGGAAGGTATTTCCACCTGTGCCCAGACAGCCAAAGCTCCAACATGGATATATGATTACCCTCTGTAAAGGCAATCTCAGCCCCTTATTATTTTTATTCATTTTTTTTAGGCTTTACATCTTAAGAAAGTAATCATACACACTGAAACTACATTGAGCTCAAAGATTATGTTCTGCACAAAATTTGGCAGACATTTTGCTGCTCAGCAAAAAAATACAACAGCAGATTAATGATGAAACGGTTTCTGTTACCCCAGCCTTCATGGAGTTTTCTCACTGCAGTAGTTGTACATCATGGCAAAACAAAAGCCCTCTGCCACAGGACATCAGTATGCATTGCCAAAAATGTCAAACCCACAGTTTTCAGCCCAAAGCTGCAACTACTTGAACTGCAGGAGTCATTTCATTAGCTGACAGCTGCAATAAGCTGTTCTTTCTCTGTGTGGAGAAGCTACTGGTGGGAGGTACAATTCACACAGGCAGCCTCAATAAATCATATACCACTTTAAGAAAAATATACTTAAGGAAACATTAACAATGTAATGTGCAGCACCTTTCCTATTTATTATCCTTGTGTTCTTAGTGCATTCCTTCCTTATCATTCTGTATTTCAAAAGCTCTCTACATACTAAAGACATGGACAAAGTTGAGGAAAATTCAAACATTCTGTTCCCATTTGTACTTTTTTTGCTGATCTAGAGTCTAGAGCCTTGGTGTTTCTTGATGACCTGTTTCTAATCAATATGTTCCTAGTGACCCAGGGAAAACCATTAGGTTTTTTAGTTACAGGTTGAAACTGTGATGCTGGTGCTTATTTACTGTGTCACTACTATGTAAGGTAACAAGAAATGGTAACTGGAAATGTAATCACCTGAAAAAGCCACTAAGACACTTCAAAACCAAATGGTATTGTATCTTTGAATAATTAACATGCATTTATTAAAGACATTTTCATTTCATGCTGTGATAATCTTTACTCTCCTAACAGTCTAAGGAAGGTTGTAGATGGATGTGAGTCTTGAAGGGGGTGGGAAGAGGCTTCAGTGTCACAAATGAATGTTTGCCAGCCCCTGCTGAGCCAGGCAAGTAATAGGTCCTCAGATCTACATCTTCAGAGGGTTTCTCTGTTATTGAAGCACTTTTCATGGAAGCCATTGAAAATTGCTGGCAGGTAATACTGCAGCTGAACACTGAGCTTTGTTTTGCTTCTTTAAATCCATGTTACATTCCTCACACAAACCCAAATCAGGTGTGTAATCTCCATTCTCATAGTGAATCCCCTCTCTTCTTCACCAGTAGTTTATTGTTAAAGAAACAGAAATCCTGCATTTGAACAAAAATAACATTAATAGAAAGATGTTTTGTGCAATATGTGATATTGCATTTACTGCCTTTTTTTTTTTTTTTAATCACATAATGTTATACAAGCAATTACACAGCTTAAAGTTTTGTTTTGGGGTTCTGTTTGATTTGTTTCACTATTTTGAGGGGGTTTTCTTGGTTTTGGTTTGTCGGGGGTTTTTTTGTTGTGAGGTTTTTTTGGGATTTTTTGAGTTTTTTTGTTAGTTTTGATGGTTTTTTTGTTTGTTTGTTTGTTTGTTTGTATTTATTTGGAAGCACACTGAAAAAGATTGATATGGGCATTTTACTTCTGAACTACAGTCATTCTACTTTAGATGATTGGTACCAACCAATTAAAAAACTACTGCACTTGCAGCAGATTCTTGGAGAGGTGTGCCACCTCTCTGTGACAGACACATAATTAGCTGTCACATCCACAGGGTATTCCCTAGCACCAAGGAAAAACAACAAAACAGAGCAAAAGAGGCCCTTTCCTCCTTCATTCCAGCAATGGCTCAAACCAGCAGGTGGTCCAGGTGGAGCAGCTTTTGAGATGTCTTAGCTGCCTGTGGGAGCAATTCTTATCCATTCAGTTTTCTGAGCCAGTTTAAAAAGTCATAGATAAGAAGAAAAATATACTGTCAAGGTTATGTATTTCCATTCCTTTTCTCCAGAATTACTGATGAGAAGAGTATCTGTTCCACTAGAGGGAGGAGCAGGCTCAGGAACTGAATTTCCAACTAATATTCCAGTGCCACCTTCAATAACAGATTTACTCCTACGTGAAGGATGGTTTGTTGTCAGAAAGTGTTGAAAGGGCACAACTGGAATAGCAAGTTTTGTAACAACAGAAATAAGAGAAGAAAGAGAAAGGAAGAATCTTGCTTGAGGTGTTTTTGGATTTCTTGTTCTGTCCGTGTTTATCCTGAAAAAGGGATGTGGTTTTAGTTATAAATAATTTCTTTCATAATATGTATGTAGGTTTCTAGACCATGCTTTTCTTTGATATAGAGATAAAGCTACCTGGAGCAAAGCAGGAATTTGTTGCTTCTCTCCTTTCCTGTAAAGTGCTTCATGTAGATGTTTGTTTTTATATATTCTGTCATATTGCTGCTTCTTGTTGCTAAGATTTGGTAGTAAGATATTGTAGTCATCTGAAAACTGGTGTATTTAAGAACGTATATATTATTCTTACCTTTTAAGTGGAATTAATATATTAATACTTCTAATTCTAGTGTTTTTTCCCTGAAATATGGTTGAGATAGAACAGATGTAGAGATTTCCAAAGTTCCATTTTTCCCAAAGAAAGTTGGAGAAATGCAAAGCCCCCATGCCAGAGCTTCTATCTGTTCACCTGCACATATAACTATATGGCAAACCACTGTCATGGAAAGATTAAAGTCACTCTCTACAGAAACTATTTTTAGTGACTCTGGCTGAGACAAGCCTTGTGACTTTTTAGTGCAGCACAAGGAGACAAAGGAGCAGCTGTATCTTACTCAGAGGCCACAAGCAAGGCTACAAGGAGGCATGGCTGTAGTCCAGCCTGTCCATCTCACCTGCCAGAGAATAGCTGTACCAGAGCAGGAGGACATCCATGGAAGAGCTGGAACCTGCCATGCATTGCTCTCCTCCCACTCTGACACAGCACCCAGAGGGATGCACAAGTTCTCCTTTAGGCCCATCACTTTGTGATGCCATCCATGCAGTGTACACAACACTCAGCAGGTTTCTGTTTTCTGGGTGAGTGTGACCACCAGCTGTCGTGTTTGACTCTCATTGATGACTGTCTTCAAACAAACCAACAAACCCCCTCTGTGTTGTTGTGCAATCCATCTAGACTCCAACCTAGAGGAGTGCTGTATTCAGAGAAGAGGGTGCACTTAAATGTGTTCTTAAGCCCCCGGGGAATAGTGCTTTAGCACACACCCCTAGAAGATCTTGTCTCTTGCAGAGGTTTTACTGCATTTTACATTCCATCAGGCCAGAAAGAGACATTATCTACAGAGCTTGAAAAGTGCTGTTTATCTTAGACCAAAAACATTAAACTCCCTGGATATTAAGACAGAAGCCTTGAACTTGATGGGATGCAAAGAGTAGGGTCAACATGCTTCTGGCAGCCCCAGCAGGAAATGTGCTGCATGATTTTATATTGCCTAGTGTTTTCTAAATATTTAGTCTCTCATGCTTCTCATTACTGTAGCTCAGCCAAGAATCAATGAAAATCTGAGTAACTGAGGTCAGCTGAAATTTTCCTGCCTTCCCAGAGATGTGTGAGGGTTTGAACCATCCTCCCAAACAACATGTTATATTGCAGTCAGAATAAAACCAGAAAGAGCTTTAGAATCACTCATGATCATCTCAGCAGAAAAGGGCAGAACTGTCTTATACAAAACTGCAAGAAATATCTAGTGGTTGTCTTATTATAGGTTATTCCTGACAGCAGGATAAGAAGACGTGTGTAGTCTGAGATTAGAAATGCATTGCAGAGTCATATAGAGGTCAGTGAGGAGAAATTTGCATTATTTTTCTATTCCCAAGGTATACAGATTTCCCTTCTGACTGTCTTGATCTGTGATGATAAGCAGATGAGCAGAAAAGCTGTAGGATTCACACTCAGTTCCTGTTGTCAGAAGGAAAAAACAACATTCTGAATAATATTTTCCACCTATGGCTGGTCTGTCTCTGGATCAATGCAAGGTTATGGCCACTGCCTCTTTTGATTTCTGATGATTAGCACAGAACTTGTGTCTCATTAGTCAGAGATGGGTGATGCTGGGCACAGAGGGCACTTTAGCAACAGCAGATTATGAACCATGCAGCCTCACAAAAAGTGTCACTATAAAATGTGAAATTTTATTGCGAAATAAATATTTTCCTTCACAGTATTCTGCATGCCTTGGCATATATCAAGATTGGTTGCACCTGATTTCATCTTTTAAAGTGCTGCCTATTGCTGGGAGTTGCATAAAGTGAAATTGTTTCATTGGTAGGAATAAATGGGAATAAGTATAAAAGAATTATTGTACTTGCACTTAAAGTAATTTATCAAGTGAAGTGAATACATACTTGTTACGAAATGCCCTAAAATAAGCAAGGAGGGCAACCATCAGCCAAAAAAATCAGAGAGCCACTTTCAGCCCATATGAATTTTTTTTCCTTAATTATAAATATATGTGACCTCAGATAAAAACCAGAGATTTACCCTAATGACAGTAGAAATCTATTCCAGCAGATTTAGGATAACCTTTCCTGAAAAACAGGCTGCAATATTAAAGTAAACAATATTGAAAATATTTGTTTTTACAGAAATATTTTTGTGAGCTACATTGTCATACATGACATTAAAGGAAATGATATTGAGAGAGGATAAAGAAATCATGCATTTCAAATTTCTCCTAGCAGAGATTTTGAAAGTCTTATTTCTTATTTGAAAAAAAAATTCACAGTCAGGATGCTTGCTCATATTATGGCTATAATGTGAGAAATAAAAGAAAAAAAAGAAATTTGTAATTGCAATTGACATGCAAACACAAGCAAAAACACATTAATTACACAAGCTACTGATAGAAACACAATACTCCTCTGCAATCAAGTTTGAGTTTGGCAAGACATGAAAATGTCCATCCTTCTCTTAGCCAATTATGCTTATTACATTTTAATATTTATTACCAGAACTTTTAAGATGAAAAAACCTCACTATCTCAAAACACGTCCAAGAGCTAAACTTTGTATCTTATACATTATATGGGCATTTCAAGATTGAAAGCTTTGTACTTCTCAAGTTGAACTGTTATAGACAGAACACCACATTTGATTGAAGTATGGTTTTGATCCTTTTCAACCAAGGTAAAACTTCAAGGTAGAGAAATACTCCTTATCCTGCACATTTTTGGGGGAACTAGAAAATTAAAATTCTTGTTTGGGTAAAGTGTTGAACATAAATGATGTAATAATCTTCATTCCACCATGGCTACAAAATTATGGCAAATGCACTCTTTTTCCCTTAGAAGAGAAGAAAACTGCTTCTTGGTTTTGTTTGCCATCTAGACATTGTCATTATTTAGATATATATTATTTATTTGGTGGTCCTCTCCTTACTGTGGCTGTTTTCTGATATGAGGTTCACTAATACACACAGGCTCTGGGTTACTCCAAAATACACTTCAGCTAACAAAGACAAATTTAACTCGCAGTGTCAAATCTCCATGCAAGATGAAGAATATTTGGACCATGTAATTCCTTCTGCCATACTTTCCATTCTCTCATTCCTCTCGTATTTCACCCAGAGGAAGTGTTCCTATCTTTGCATAATAGAATTGAGATAGTTCAAAAGAGTGCCTTGCTTTCATCCATGTACAGCACACCCAATCTGCAAGTTATTTGAAACAGTTTCTTCAGTGCTTCATTTTTAAGCCATGGGCAGTTAAACTTGATAACCATATCCTGATATGTGAAGCAGTGACACTTTTTGAATTTCCTAAGCCTTTATGGGTGCAATGTTCTCAAGAACAGCTTTTTTCTTCTTTTGAAAAACATTCAGAAGGGTTATTAGCCAAAAATACTTAGCTGCATCCAGGGCTTATCTGGGGATTGAAGTTGGCTTTATCATATTCAAATATTTCAATTAGAATTGTCTGCAGTCCTATCTGCCTGCAGACAATTTGTTTAATTTTCCATTTCAAATTTTTAACACAGAAAAGATTTTTTGTTTCAGTTGTCAGCTATAAAAACACAAGCATGGGTTCAAAGAGTCAAGCCATATCCTTAAATTCATTTATCAATAATAAAATTCTTTACACAGCTAGGGTGGAATTGAGACATAAACTTGAAGAGTAATTTATCTGAGTCACAACTACCACTGGTGATAAAGGAGAGTGAAAGAAAAGCATTTGACTTTCACATATTATGTTGGGTGTGGCAGGAATTGCAGTTAGAAGTTTAGTAAGTTGGAGAGTTTTATAAGGAATCAAAATGAGTTTACAATTCTTTTGTCCAGCTGTTCTTAGTAAAATCCTAAAGCATTTGCATTCTTGGAACAAAAGCAAGTTACAAACACTGCTGCAATTCCTTTAGATCTCCATATTTGCCCCTGGCAGCACCATATGCAGTGAATGTAGTTAGGTTATTTGTTCTTACACCTATATAGGTTTGGAGGATCACTTTACCGTTCATCTTCAGGGGGTTTTTTTTGGTGTATTCTATCACTAATTTGTTTTGAATGTTGAAGTGTTAATGAAGACTTGAAAAAAGTTCCTTAAGACTTGAGGGTAGTTTTAGAATGTAATGAAGGACACTAAAAAATGTTCTTTAAGCAACACAACACATTTGCTCACAGCAAGTATCTTACAATGATAAAATTTCTTCCCTTGCCTTTCTACAGTTACTTTTAGGAAGAAAAGAGCTAGAAGAACAACAAAAAAAACAAAACCACAAACCAAGTGTTTAATTGACAATTGTGTCTGAGGTCAAAGAGGCACATAAAAATAATAGAAGCATCAAGGAGTGATATATTAGATGACATATTCAGATATGGTTCTTTCTGAACATGCAGTCACCATTATAGAAAACTTAGTGTGAAAAGTCACCATTGTTGGCAAGTGAATCCTAATTCAACAGATGGGTCAAATTATTTTTAGGAGCAGAACAGACTTAATTGATACGGGGAATAACAAAGATGCACACTTAAGTTTATTTTTCATTCCTCCACATTTCTTCTCTCTCACAGAGGCTCTGAAAGGGAAATCCAGAGTTTATGCAGATTTCTCCTTAACTGAAGAAAGTGACATAGAAAAAGACACATTCTAATTACTACTTAAGATATTTCTTTCTTCAGTCTGAACATTTCTCCAGAGGGATGGGGATGATGCAGAACTTTCTCAGGCTGGGGACTTAGATCAGCCTCACAGCAATACAGAATCAGGATGAAAGGACTTTGGATTCAATGCCATGGCTTGGTTGAAGGAAGCCCTGTTCTCTGAGCCAGGTGAAGATCCAGGCAGTGTGGACTACAATACAAACCATGGCAGCTACTTTACCTCAAAAGACTGAGGAGAAAGAGAATGAATGATAAATTGGGAAGGAACTGCATCATGTGGAAGCAAGGGACCTCAATTTTAGCTCTTGACCAGGTCTTGTGACTCTGGTTTAGGTCTCTGATACCTCCTCAGCCCTAACAAACTACTCAGTGTTATGGCTCAATGAAGATTAAAGGAAGATGGACAAGGAATATGTCTTGTTTGACTTTCTAGGCTGTGGCTTCTACTCTCCTTAGATTAATTTCTTTATACATTTTAACCACAGAATATTTGTCTGAAAACAGTTGTGGTACAAAGTCAGACCAAAACTAGCAGTGTTTCCCCTCAGCTGGGGACAATCAGTGGGTTACCAATTCACACTGCTCTTGCCAGCCAACTCATTTTCTCCTGCCACATTCATGCTGCTGCTAAAAGCATCAGACCAACTTGCTCCTCTTAATCAGGAGCAATAGGCAAGCTGAGTATGGAAAGAGGACAAATACACTCAGTGTATTCACTACTGACAAAGGAAAAAGCTAGAGGGCACCTGGGGAAACAAATTTACTCTACAAGAACATGACTTGGCAAAGCTGGAGAACAAGTCTGGAAATGGCTAAGAAAAGATGGATGATGCAGAATTGGAAACAAACAAAAATGCCCTTATAGAAGTCACACAGAGATGGCCAGGGGAGGCAAGAGGATGGTCCACACTCAGATCTCACTATGGACAAGGACAGTTTAATGAATGAAGTTTGGAGGACAGAGTTAATTGAAGCAAAGGATTGATGTGTTTGGACAGACTATAAATTGGCAATGGTGAGAGAGAACTGATGGGGCTGATGATTAGAAGAAGGATAGGGAATGAAAGATTTATGGACTGAGCAGTTTAGACAGATAGAGTATTACAGGTGAAACATTCCCTATCCTATGGATATCTATTAAGTCTCTTGTAGACTGGAAGAAACATTTCATTGTATCTCCCTGCACGCTAGATAAGGATTGCTTGAGTCTAGTGAAATCTAATGTGCTTTCTAACCTACAAGCTCAAGTATAGATCCTTGTTTTACAGTTCTTTCAAGGGCTTTAGGGTTATTTATTTTCCCTGTCCTTCCTAAAGTCTATAATGCAATTCCTGAGGATGACACACAATGATTCTCTTCATATTTCTGTTATGTGATAGATCATTTTGATGAACGTAGAAATTTGAAATTGTCTAAACTTTTCTTGAAGAGACTCTTTTTCCTATAATACAGGCAAATATGTGTGCAAATCCACTCAAATTGCTTGAGTTGTCATGTTATAAATCAAGGAAAGAGGTGGAAGAAACACTGGGCCATAAGTTCCTCCTGAACCTGGAACCAAGGGCTGAACTATTTTCACAGGGCTTTACTAATACAACTTCAAATAAAGTGTTGACAAAAAGTGCTACCCAGAAACTTTAGTAGTGTATGCAATTATTCCATTAATTTCCTCAAGAGAAGAAATGAAAATATGTAAAGTTCCTGATCTTGTATGACAATGAAGACATAGTTAAGGAAGCAACAAAGAAAATACAGAAATAGATTAGTACAAGGGCATACACTGTGTTAAAAATATAATTTGCATTTCAGGACACAAAAAAGGGCATCTGGAAAAGACATACAAATGGAAAAAGTAAAGTGTAAACCCACTATCTGAATCTTCATCTCTTTCTGCAAGGTTTGTACCCTCAGATGGATTCACACAATACACACAAAACTTCTGTCACCTGCTACCTGAGAGTCCAGGTCTGGCTTTAAAGCAAAGCAACATGAGGTTGATACATGTTCCTGAGGACACAAAACACACTCAAAAGGGCAGGTGCAAAATCTGAGCAAACAAAAATCACAATGTCCTAATAATTGTCGTGTTTTTACCTAAAGGCTCATTTGCTTGACAGCTTATTCCACCACAGAAGCATCACAGTCCATGGAATTGCTCTCAAACAAAAGGTCTAGAAAATATACACCTCTTCCTTTCTCCCATCATTCATTTTTCTTTCTTTCTTTCTCCTTTGTTTACACACTTACCTGTTGTCTCCTACAAGTTTGCTAAATTATGACACAGAAACAAATCAGGGAATCCCAGACAGAAGAGACAGACTTGACAAGTCTCAGTTACACTTAATGCTTTACACATGGGTGAAGCATATTGAATCTGCTTATCTGTATACATTGAAATTTCCTATGGTTTCCTAGAAAAATGATAAAAATCTGAGCCTCCAAGGAATAACATATTTGCCTATATTGCTTAGGTTGAAGTTTGGTTGTGCACATATGCCTTGAAAAGTTGCTTGAAGGAAATGCTTTTTATGGATAAGGTCCATGTGGTTTATGTTGCTTATTGTGGTCCAAACCAAATTGTATCAGAGACAATATGAAAAGTCCACAAAGTAGAGGAAAAGAAAGCAAGCCTGAAAAAAAAAGAAACTATGAAAAGCAACAGAACTCAAATAGCCTTGCCTCTTTTTAAGAACCTATTGGGATGTCTTTGTCATCTTGCAGATGTCTTGTTGTAAGACTGGTTGAGTCCTCCTTATTACTCCAATATTCATCTGGTCAACACTCAACATTGAGGATTCAATATTACCAAGGAAAGCAAGAGGCAAAGTTTGAAATTTTGTTTCATTGACTGAAAAGTCAATCAACAATCACCAAGCTAAGCTGTTTCATGCTTTCACAATGGCACCCTTTGCTTTTTATGAGGATTCTTATGGAAATCAGTGCAGCTTCTAGGCAAGTGTCAGCAGTGATACCAAAAATGCTTGCAGAAATCTGTTATCATAGAGGGTTGGGAAAAAATTGCTGTACAATTTGCAGACGTTTGTCTGTGTTTGCTGGAAGACTGAAAAGCAATAGATTACTCTGAGAAACATTAGAATAATTTTACTAGCTTTCTGCCTTCTTTCCTTCCCCTAATAACCAAAGGCTGGGTCTCTTTCCACACTCCTGTAAGCCTCTTTCTGCCAGTGTAATGCCCCTGGAATATACAGCAGTGCACGATGTTAGGTAGAACACACTCATACAGACAAATATAAAATGAATTAGGAAAAGCAGCACATAGCAAAATTCAGATGTGATGTTTGGAGATTAGCCTTACTACTCCACAACAGGACACTCTTAAACTGTTTTGTCTACAAACTGCATACAGCAAAGGCTGCTTTTTCCTTGAGTGAAGAGGGTGAACTTCAGCTTAGTAAGAAACCTTCCCAGATGCCACTTCTTGCTTATCAGTTGAACCTCAACGTGTATCTACACACAATGCTCTACTGTCAGAGAGCTGTCCCTTCTACCCACACATTTGTGAAACACGGGTATGATACAAAACGTTTTTCCCTCAAAAGAAAAAAAAACCTCTAAAGGTCTTCAATAGATCTTCAATAGATCTTCAATATACTCAGTACAACCAGCAACTTAAAAACTATTATTTTTATAACTACAATGTAAAATTGAAATGAAAAACATCATAACTCCATTTAAATCCATGTCTGAGCCATCAATCATTATTTAACCTAAAACATCCCGATAAACATTAAGGAAAGAAACAACAGGCAAAAAGAATTGGATTCTGGTCTTGTTATAGGCAAAGTTAATTGCATCCCGAATTTCGTGTGTGTTTTGCACTTCTCTCTCCGTACGTCCTTTTTTTTTAATACCTTCACTCTCAGGTGCGGCAGCATTCCTGCTGCCAGCGCTGCACCGAAGAGCGCTTCTTGGTCCATCCCCCCGCGGCAGAACCGCGCAGGGACGGGGATGGGCCGGCGGAGAGGCGCGCCCAGCACCGGGCCGGGGCCGGGCGCGGTACCCGGTGCTGTACCCGGCACCGCGCCGAGCATCCTCCGCCAGGGCGATGCCCCGCGGGGCGGGGGCGACCGGGTCTGCGGCACTGCAGCAGCGGGAGCAGCTGCTGCAGCGGAGCCGGAGACGACCTCCCTCCTTCTCCTCCTCCTCCTCCTCCTCCTCCTTCTCCTTCTCCTCCTCCCCCTGCCTCCCGCCGCGCCGGGGTCTCTCCATTGTGCGGGATGCGGCCGCGCACCCGCGGGATGCGCATCCCCTCCGAGCGCCCCTGCGGACACGCAGCGGCGCTCCCCCCGCCCGCGGCTGGCGCTGTCACATCCCCTCCGCTGCTGCGCTTTCACCCTCTAAACACACCTACATGTATGTGCATAGACATGAACAGATACACACACGCATTTCCCCGCTCCCGCGGAATTCCGCTCTCCGCCCCGCGCTGCCCACCCGGCTGGCATCCCCGCCAGAAGGGAAAAGGTTACTGCAAACACAGCGAAAACAAAGCCGGTGCTCCTCGCCCCTCTGCGAGGAGCGACCCGACAGAAGTTGCGGTGCGGATGCCCCGCTCCATCCCCCCGGGACAGACGGAGGGGCGCCCGAGATCGCACGGCGAGGGATGCCGGCCGCTCAGCGGAAAAACTTCTTTGTGAATCACACCCGAGCCCGCGGGCGGCCAGAGGAGCGGGGGATGCAAATCCTCAGAGCCCCCGGCAACTTTTCCCGGCGAGGCGCACGCCGCCGGTGCCCGCGCAGAAACTTGTTGGACCGCCGGCCCTGCGCTCGCCGCTGTCGCATCCCCGCTCCCGCCGTGACCTCTCCCGGCGCTCCGCCAAAGTGCCGCTGCCTCCGGTGCCCGGCAGCGGCCATCCCATGCCCACAGCTGCCCCAAGAGCCCGGGATTCGGGGGACTCACCCTGCAGGATCTCAGCAAACTAGCGGTTCCATCATCCAGGCGGTCCTTCCCAACTTTGCCTGCATAGGGCGAGCACAGAGCTCCGTGTATTTATACGGAGAGGGAGAGCGAGGTGAGAGAGAGAGAGAGAGAGAGAGAGGAAGAGCGCTGAAGTCGACAAGCTGTTCAGCAGACTTTTGAATAAAAGGGGGATGAAACCGGATTCTTCCCTGGAAAAAAATCAAATCCTTCTCCGGAAAGGGGCTGTTTCGGCCCCGTTACTCTAGGGCGGCGGAGCGGGAGGCATGGCACACAAATAGAGCCGCGACTGGCGGCGGAGCCCCCGGGTCCTACAGCCCCGGCAGCCACAAAGCCAGAGCGCCGGGCTGGGCTGGGCTGGGCTGGGGCTGGGGGCCGGCCGAGGGGCGAGTCCCGCTGAATTGATTCGATACCAGCCCATTGTGGTGGTGCCGCAGCGTTCGAGCGGGAGAGAGGCACGTTCTGGGAGGATGCCATGCCATCTCCCCTTCCCGGGCTGCTCTTGCAGGGCTATTGTGCGGTGTGGTGTGAGAAATGGGGCTGATTTTTAACAACAGGGCTTCATTTGTATACATCCTTTTTTTTTTTTTTTTTTTTTTAGTTTTTTTTCTTCTCCTGCGCTGTCACAATTATCTGTCACGCTCCCTAATAATTATGTAGTTACTTCAGTAATCAATTATTCATTGAATTCCACTTACCTATGCTTTTTCTTACCCAAGTTATGGCTTTCCAAGGGCACATCTGCTCCTCTGTGCTAAGAGAGAAAACAAACATTCTTTAAAATTAAGCAACTTATTCCTAACAAAAAGAGAATAAAAGTTTAAAAACCCCAGTTATCAGGGTAAGTTTTCTCCATTATAGAATACAAAGGCAAACAACTAATGATATTTAAATTATGGTCCATTTTTGAATTCAAGGAATCGTTGAGTGGGGAAAATACCTCATTTGAAAATCCAGGCAGTGAAAAGAACAAAAAACAGACGCAGCATTTATGTATCAACTGCTACATGGAGGGTGAATGGGAGATAATGACAGCATAGGTCAACATAATGAGAAATGAAAACAATGTAAGCACTCATATATATGCAAGAGTATCACGTAGCTAAACTTCTGTTACTGCCTGTAGATAATACACTTTATATAATAAGCAAACATTTAGATAATAATCATTAATAGGCTTAAAACTATGTATGTAATGTAGTCTTTTAAATAGTGTATGAAGATTTTCTGGGAATAAAGCTTGCAATGTATTGCAAAGCATGATGCTGTTGAAAGTCTAAATATGCCACTTGTCCTACGTAGAAGAGTGAGAATCAACAACCAGAAGACAGAAGGTCCAGTGTGTAAGGTGTACTTTATATGGCAAAGTACCTACAGTCTAGTTAATATAGATATTGCAAATATTTTTGACAAGTCATACATAGAGCAAAGGGTTGTTTGTCACTACCCCACCATTTCACCACATATACACAGAGAAAGAGACGACATAAAACATGGAGGAAGATCGAGTGTTTGAACTACCCTTGGACTCTCAGGATCGCTCTTTGAATGAAGTACACAGTACATCTTGGAGCAGAGCAACAGAGAGGGCAGGAGGAAATCAGCACTTTGTGCATCAGTAGTAGGCACTGATGAAGGAAATGCTGATGAGAATGAGATCAAAATCAGTTCTTCAGTGCTGCAATTCAGATCTACATCACATCTTTCATCTTTAGGAACTTGCATCATGTTGCAAGGAGCCTCTAACTCTCTGTTCTTTGAATTCTGTTGTGGTTTTGGTTTGGCTATTTAATCTTTTAGATGAATGCTACAAAAAAGTTTCATTTCTGTTGTCAGAGAAGGTATACCAAAACAATTAATAAACAACTTCTATGAATACACATCTTCAGTTATCACTGTAGCAACACATACAATATCTTTTTCTTGTTAAATGGAAGAAATTTCAGAAGTTTCAGTTAGGTTACTTAGAAAGCAGCTGCCTATTGCATTAGTAAATATGAGTTTTAAAGGAAGATGTTGTAGTTGCTTGCAGTTTTGACCAAATACGGTTCCACTGTTTTGCCTTTGTTTCTCTTTAGCTCTCCTTGGAACAAATTGTGTTTACCCGAGAGTTCAAGATATGCCTCTCATAGTTTATTACTTCTGTTACACTTGCCATCATCAGCTTAAGGAAATTTCTGATTAACATCAGTTTAAAAGATAACAGGCTGTGGGCTATTGTATTTTAAAAAGCAATGCGAAATCATGGGCAAATTTGAAAAAAAAGAGTGGATTTGTACAAGTGCAGATGAAGGAGGCAATAACCAACGCTATCACAATTAAGAAATTGCCCTGTGAAGGAGAGAAATTACTATACCCATTGTAGAGCCTACAGAGATTAATGTAATATGGCTGTGAAACTGTTTTAATAGATAAATTGGGTGGGTGGTTAAACATCTGAGCGAAAATGATTACTTTGTAGTGAAACAAAACAAAGAGGAATAAATCACAAAGCTGCTCAATTACCACAATTAAAATGCAATTGCTTGATCAATTATCACTCCAGCTAATAGCTTGATGGAAGACAAGCAAATAAATAAAACATTATGTTAACCAAAGTTCTTTGAAACACAATAATAATACTTGTGCACTTATATGTTCCTTGTTTGCATTCATTTATGCCTAATACATGTATAGTGCATTACACGACATAAGCAAGTCTGTACATAATGAGTTTAGGTATTCCTTTGTAGTTTAAGAGTAAGCATCAATGGTAATGCTTGCAGTGGGTAAATATCCAACACACATTTAGATAACTGCTACATTTCAGTATTTCCTAGATCTCTAAGAATCTTCTTGTTCTACATACGTACCAGCCAAAGGTGATTTGGGAGAATTTCCCTTTGGAACAGTTTCCAAGGTCAGCATATGTGATGGCACGTGTTGGTTCCCAGCTTGCCCTTGGAAAATGGCTGGAGTTTATGTGGACGTGGGGAGGCAGTAAAGCAAACTGTGGCTGTCGTATATCAGCATTACATTTTTATATCCGGTAATCAGCAAAGCGTGCATTCCTCTACAGGGAGGTAAGTGGTAACTCGGGTGTTTGTATGAAATAAAACCCAGGGTATAAAGGTAAATAGCTTGTAATGAGCACTCTGTGATAACCTGGTCCAAAGTCAACAGCAATGACCAGAATTGTCCCCTTGACCCAAAGTCCTGTTCAAATATAATATTATAACATATAATACTTGATTTCTCCATAGAAGCATTCACATATTATAATTTAAATATATAGGGAACAAACATTTTATAATGATTATTTAGCATGGAGAAAAGAAAAGTTTATTGATTAATAGCAACACATTGTATCAGAAGTTGAGTAATACATGAGAAAATGTTTCTCAGGTATAAAATTGCAAGTAAATGGCAAGTAGTTCCTAGATCCTGTTGTAGAGAGTTATATCTGGGGTTTCTTTTTAACATTTCAGTGCTTTGTTTTATGCAAAAAGATTACACATATCTACCAAATTTATTTTGCCTTTCCCATGGCAAGAATAATCAGAAAACATGTAAGGCATTGGGACACATTTAAAGGGAGCAGTGACTATGTTGAAAATACGTAGGTATTGCTGGAGTGTACTAATGAAAGAGCAGAATTTGTGCTCTCCTTAAAGCCATGAGACCTCACCAAACCCCTTGTTTCCTGTTTTTGCCCCAAATATAGGTGGGATCCACAAAAAATCCTTTCACTTCTGTTCTTGCAGTTAAATTTTATCCTTGTTTATCTGTATTTGCTAGTTTATTTGGAGAAAAGTCTGAGACACTCCTGCCATCTCATCACTTCTGACTAAAACAGTTTGAGAAGTGGGGACTCCTTCCTTTTAACTTTCCTATTCATAAAGGCAAGAGATGCCTCCTGACTATCAGAAAGACTGTGCTGATGAAGGCAGAAATTCAGTGTAGAGAATTTTTCCGAGGAAAACCATAGAATGGTCTCTGAAGAACAACAATTCGGGTGGGAAATTGGACTTTGAAGTTTGCACCCTGCATTACCCAACATCAAGTACATCTAGTGATGAAGATGTGGGAAGGAAGAAAAGAGAATGAGGAAAAGAAAATTTAGAATTACTAAAATGAGATTTTGTAAAGAAATTGAATAGCATCAGAGAAACAGGGAACCAGAGAATCAGAGAAAGGTTTGAGTTGGAAGAGGTGATAAAGATTATCTCTTTCCAACCTTCTGCCATGTGAAAGGACACCTTCCACTATCCCAGGATGCTCAAGGGTCCATCCAGCCTGACTTTGAACATTTTCAGAGGTGGGGAAACTATCTCAGTTTCTCTGGACAACGTGTGCCAGTGCCTCACCACCCTCACAGGGAAGAATTTCTCCCTCATAGCAAATCAAATACTCTCAGCTTGAAACTATCCCCCCTTGTCATGTCACTACCTGGAGAAACCTTCATACATACAAAAATTTTACTGCATTGAACAGGAACATTTGTATATAGCTGAGTAGACAATGCTAAAAAATGAAATACTTTTTATAATGGAAGTATAGGAAAGACAGCAGTAGGACTAAGGACTGATTTCATGAACTCCAGCTGGCATTGTCTTTGTTGGAGTGCATGAAGGATATAATTGAAAAGGAATATTCAGCATCTCATCCCCTTACAGGATCACCTATGTAAACCCCCATACAACACTTTTATTCCAAAGCCCAAAACACTTTCATTCTCGTTGACTTCTGTTATCAACAGCAAGGAATGGTTGCAGATCATAACTCTGTCTGCCTCCTACATTTTTGGAGAGTAAGGGTTTTCTTGTTTGTTTTTGGGTGGGTTTTTTTTGGGGGTTTTTTTTTTGGTTTTTGGGTTTTTTTGTTTTTTGTTTGGTTGGTTTTTTATCTGGAGGAGAAGTTAACAGTTCATTTTTCTCATGTAGTTCTGTATTATGATCTGTTGAGATGTAATGTGAAATTGGATACCTGACCATTGGAAAGTCATTCTATATACTACATGTTTAGTCTTTTTTCAGAACTTAAAAAAATAAATAAATATAGGAAAAACAAAGACAAAGCCATGAGTTGTAGTGGTGCATAAAGTCTGAAGGTTAAAGTGAGCTTGAAGTAAATGTGAAAAATAGGAAAGCTACATATATACATTTAGTGAGGGCTGCAGGGAAAAGATAGTGTCAGGAAAAAGCTAAATGAGTTAGTAGATTCCAAAAACTGTGAGAGAGGAAAAAATATTTTAAAAGTGTTTATCAGAGGAAAGTGAAGTGTAAGGGAGAAACTGCTGCTATTTCCAAAAGAAGAGGAACAGAAAGGCACTGGTGCCTTTAATTTTCTATTTTCTTTTTCCTTCAGATAAAGAAATCCAAAGGGTCATTCCGAAAATAGTTTTGACAGAGTTTCTATCAAAAATTTTAAAAGCATGCCTAAAAAAGTTAGATCTATGGAAGATATCAGTTCTAGATTATATCACATTTGATTTTAAGAGAGAAAACATAGAAAGATACAATAACACAATAACTAGACTCACTGATGCAGCTGGCAGTGAGTAGACGTATGGTCTTCACATCCATAGACCTTGACAGCTTCAGCAACGTGAAAACTTGCATTTTGGTTGAAACATGAACTTGGAAACGTGCTTTCTCAGTCATCAAGTCTTCCTTTCAACACTAGAGGAAACCTTGACAATTTTTCTCCAACTTAAAATATACTACAATAAGTTGAAATAGCAAACTCAAGCAGTGCAATTCCTGTTTATGTGGCGTAGGTAATGCTGGTTTCAATATAAACTGAAATAACAATATAGAAGGCATGTACAATATCCACTATAATAGCACAAAGCTTCAGGTGTGCAGAAGATTTTGAGCTGTTGCAGGCACCTGAATCTCAAGATTAGTGTCCCTGAGTGTGTATGGCTGCTGGACACGGAGCAGGGGGCACCAGGAGTGCAATCACTCCATGCTCTACAGGAGTGCACAAATCTGCTGCCACGCTAGCAAACAAATGTGGTCCTTCAACAAAATCTGGGCTCTTGCTGAAGCAGCAAGAGATGTGAAAAGGGTGGCAGCTCTAGATGTTTTCTCTGTTATTTTTGCTGACAGAGGGTAAGCAGGTTGAGCTGTTTGCACTCGTGCATCCTGTGAATCAATGATTTGTAAAGGATGACTCACCCCAGCCACACTTGATCCTATTTGAAAGGTCTTTGAGTGTGTATGGCAGGAGAGATTTTTTGTCAGGAGCTCAATACAGCACTTAAAAAGTTAGTGAAGTGCTTTGTTTTTTTGTTTGTGTGTGGGTGTATCAAGGGGCTGGAATTAAAAGTAATTATGTCAGCAAGTTTACTGCTGTGTATAAATTAAAGTCCTATCTTCTTTCAGATCCCTGTTGCTCAGAAGTAGAGAAAGAATGGGAAGATTTTCATTAAAACTATCACAAATTTAGAAGGCAGTTTGAATCACCAATGTATGTGCTTAACTGCTGGGCAATAATATTTTGTTAAGGCAATATTTTGGGGAGAGAATTCAGTATTTAACTAACAAAAATGTAGATTTTTTTAGGGAACCAATAATTTTCTATCAAACACGCAAACTCTACAAAAGCCAAAAAAGTTAACTGAATCCTTAAATTCAGAAGCATTACTCCTGTATGAGGGAATAACTCATCCTGGTTGAGGTAAAATTAACTTAGCTAAACTAGTTCAATCTAATTTATGTTAAGAGTTTACTTAAAATGGCAAATGGACTTCATTTTCTAAGGTATTTCTGAGCCATGAAAACACTATGTAAACAGTGGAAAGCAAGGATAAAGACTGGAAACAAAAAAAAAGACAAGGAAAGAAACCAACATGTTAAGCTGGATTTTGAATATGTTTTAAAGGATGAAAATGAGCAGTAAAATATCTGGAAGGACTCCCAGGAATTAGGCTTGTTAGATGATGAAATAGGAAAAAACTTAAAAACTTTAAAAAGACCTTAAACACTGGACAAGGGTTTCTTAATTTGACATATTTTGTGATTATCCTGCAAAAATCATTGAATAAATGTTTGACAGGAAGCAATTCTATATTTGTACAGAGTTTTTGTAAAGAGACTACTTGAAAGTTTATCTTGTGTGACTCAAATAATTTTTCCCTTTCATTTTTGATATATTGTTTTCCTAAAATATTGTATTTTATAGCAATTTAGATTTTAAATTTGATTTTTAAGTTTTTATGTCTATTGTAAGTGATGGTTTGGTGGGGGCCTTCAAATTTATTTTGTGATGCTCCCTCAATTGTCATCCTTGACATGTACCTTGGAGAAAGTAATGCTTTTTAGGAAACATTCAATCCAGTTTGCAATAAGACAAAAAGGAAATATAAACGTCAATAATTAATTAATTTCTTTTGTAAAAAAATGTGGTTTGGTGTTTTTCTGATGATGACCTGAAGTGCTGTGCCATTGGGGAACAAAACTTTTTTCTTGAAAGGATTAATTGAACCACTTTTAAATCAAGTTGGTATGGTCTGATTATCAGCCAAACCATTCCTAAACCATTAAATTTCATCCAAAAAAATCTTACATTACACCACTGAAAGGACATTTTTGCTTTTCTTTTTTATTTTTTCTTTTGTGGTTTTGGTTTTTTTCCCCTCTCACTGGAATGCATTTGCCGTGCTGAGGTTATAAAGTCACATGCTGTTTCTTCAAAACCTTGGAATTGTATTTTTGGCTGTTTTCTACCAATCAGCTTTTTATTAAAGCAGTCTCAAGAATACAGGTTTTTTGGTTTTTTGTTTTTTGGTTTTTTTTCTCTGTTAAGGTTATCAGAAAAGCACCAGAAATCAATAAACATATATTATATCTGTGTTAGCTCATTGGACTAGGTGAAGTTATGTTCTTCTTTGCACATCTACTCTTTTGACACTGATACTCTCAAATGTGTAGCAATGTTTGGGCTGTGCTTGGTGCACAAGGGCTGTTGAAGCATTAAATGTTGTTATTAGGTGCTGTATTAGATAATAATTAATTGGATAATAATTAATGCTTCTGGAGAAAACAACCCAGACTTCATCTGGTCTATATGGAGAAATCCATATTTTGTATGAGGGCTATTTGTGGTGTTCTCAAAGTTTTGTCTAATTTTAGGGTTATATCTAAAAGAATAAATATTTGTTGTGTTTTCACAAAATCTTGGGGAGTAGAAAGATGGAGCAATGGTATTTATTTCAGTGACATACCAAGCAGAAACAAACCCCTAAATTCTCCAAGTAAATATGATGACTTTTAAAAACATGTATGAGTATGTCTACCTTATGGTGTTTATTCTCCTACTGCTGTTTTCTCCTCTTTCTCTAATTAAAAACTGCTTATTAAGCCTCCCTGTTCTCCAGATGTGTGAAGAGATTGTCTCATTGAGTCCAGAGGTTATATTTTACCAGCTTGCCTAAATTTGAAACTATTGTTAACAGTTGATTTTGGTAGAAGACTGATGATCAATTTTTTCTTCATAATTAGAGTTGTTTGGCTGACTTTGAGACAGGGTAGAACATAATTAACAAGTGATATTTTAAAGAGAAAATGCCCTTTTTCCACAAGATACTGCTATATAGTCACTTATTCAGATGTCTTTTCTTTCTTCCTCTCATAGTAGTCTCTAGAAAATGAATATAAATTTCTCTTTGCTCTCTTTTGCTTAGTTTGAACCTCATGATTTTGCTTCTAGTGGGAATGGAAGACAAATAACATGGAAATGACGCACAACTCAATCTGAGTGAAAAAAATCAATGATCAATTTTCTGTTGTTTTTCATTTACTGTCACTCTCAGTCTTTTTAAAATTTAACCACAACCATGTAGAGTAGTATAGATATCCAAAGGCAAAGAGATATATTGCCTAGAAGGCTTCTGGAAAAGTATATCATGTAATTTCTTCTGAAACTGGGAACCAAGCAGATTTTGCAATTGTGGAAGTATCTCCCATTTTTGTAAAATGCACATTACCCATGCAGACCATTCAGTTGCAAGGATGTGCCCATCTGTTCATGAGTCAGACAAATACACAGCTCTTCCTTCAGTGAGGCTTTGCAAGAGAGCTCTCTAAGCCCTGACACCACCAAAATAAAACCCTGATACATGCTTTTCCTACTGGCAATTTGTACTGATGATGAGAGACTTGACAGCTTGGGAAGGTGAAGGGAGTTCTTGGGAAATCAAGAATGAAACTCCAGCTTGCATGTGAGGTGATTTTCAATGTGGTTTTAAATGTGCCTAAAAGCAGCCCTTGATTTTTAGGAAAGCCATGGAGGCATCCCAAGCAGTGGGACAGCTGTGGGGTTAAAAAAAAAGGGAGGGGGCGAAAGAGAGGAAAAAAATTAGAGTCCAAACTGAGTCTGAAGAGAGAGATCTGAGGTGGGCAGGGAGCCTGTTGGGCTGGCTGCTCACAGAGGTCACACTACAGCAGGGAGGAGAGCACAGGCTGAGGAGATGAATAATGACTGCTGAGAGCCAAGCTTGATCTCTCTGGGCTTCAGCAGGAAAACTGAGCAGTGAGGAGCACTGACAAGCTGAATCCCAGTCTGAGGAGGCAAGGAATGATGATGTCCAGACCAAGGAAGGAAATGGAGCATGATATTTGAGATACAAATAAGTTTCCTTTTTAAAACCACAGGTACAACAAATGATGAAAACACTAATCCTACTGATGGCTTCTGCAGTGAGTATTTTGTGTATGAGAGGAAAAATAACAATTTTCTGTGCTTTGAGACAGATCTCCAAGTCAGTAAATGGGGAGTAATCACGAGTAGGTTATATTCAGGAACTGTTTTGTGTGTAGGAGGACCATGACTGAATAATTCCATAGTAGAGTCTCCTCAGAGAAAAGTGTTAATAGAAATATTTGGATCAATAAAGATTATATTTATTTTGTAAGTAATGTAAATATAGTTCCTATGCACTTGCTGAATCTAAAGCTTCTGTCTGTATAAATATGTAAAAATAAGATTTTTGCTATCTATTCAGTAAGTAGTCAGGGAATAATTATCTCACTTCCCTCCTTCACCTGCACAAATCCAGTGAAGTTAAGTCAACTAAAATAAGGTACATATGTATAATTAATGCTGCCCTTGATATTATAGTACTTATGCCTGAAGTCAAACCCACGTGCAAGAATTTTCGCAGCTAAACTAAAATTATTCAAATGAAGAAGAAAAGTTAGACATACAATGATTGGCATATGCACTATTGCAAAAGAATAGTAAATTTTTTGCATTTTAATTAGCAAAACTTCTTTTCTAAAACTTTTCTAATTTGAGTTTTACTGGTGCTTTCAGCACTGAGGTAATCTGTGTTTTAATGACTCCATATCTGCCTATTTTAAAAGCTTCAGATAGACAGATTAGGTAGAGTCAACGTTGCTGGAGGTGATGAAATGATTGATGAATAAAGCAGCTGGGAAATCCTTGAAGTAACTGTTGAACAAAAGTCTACAATAGAGCCTGAAATCTCCATTTGAATAGAAATTTCGGCAGGAGAGGAAAAACCTTTATAGAAAGTTGGGTTTTCACTGTTTTACAATGAATTTTACAGGAACAGCTGTCCTGTTTTAATGTATAACTGGAGATTACTGTTATCAGTGCTGATTCTCCCATTGCTTGGTGAAACAACACTAAAACTAATTTTGCTGGTTTTATATCAGTCTTCAGGTTCTCGGAACGTACATTTTCTTTGTGCTAATTGAAATCTGAAATTACATTTTATTCTATAAAATAAAGTTTTAATGGATCTTGGAGGGGGGGTGGAAATGGCTTTAGTTTTGAGTGGGGAGGTTAGTGTCTTGCCCCATGTGTCAGCAATGGCATCTGGAATGAGAAAGCAGCATCCTGACTCCCTTGACTGGGAGGTTGGCCCAGACAGCCCATTGTGGTCCCTTCCAGCCTGACCCATCCTGTGACTGGTTTTCCAGGCAGAAAATGCTGCAACAGAGCTGCTGTCAAGTCAGTGAGTCACAGCTGGGGTGTGACATCCTCCATGCCCACCATTTCATGGGAGCTCCTTGAAGGCCTCCAGAGGTACTTTTGATGTGGATTTTTGATGTGGATTTATGCATTATTATTTATGTAGTCTTGCACAATAGGTGGATGTGGATAAAAGCATCCCTTGGAGAGCCAGACATTTTGAAAAGCTAGATTTACACATAAGATACGAGAGCATATTTGGTACAAGGGCTTTCCATCGAATTTTGCCTAGAATGGATTAATCTTTGTCACTACCAGGCTTCAATTGTTGAGTTTACAAACACCATTAATAAATAAAATTTCAAAGACTGAAGCTTATTAAAGTTTTAATTTGTACTTTGGTAAACTTTAAATATACACAGTGAAGCCTTTTTTTTTTGGCTGCCTTTTTTTTTGTAAAATTTTACATCAGCTGATTAATTTTAAAATTAATTTCCTTCTTAAACCTAGTAGGACTTGCTCACTTCAGTGATTTTTCGATAAACAACTATAAAAAGAAATTTAACAATGTATCTGGGAGTTATCTGAGATCTGCAAGCTTCTAGACAGAAGCTTGTAGTGTTAAATGTTTTGCTTAAATCCATTAAAATGCTTAATCACACAGTTTATTTCTGCACACTAAGTAGTTGTAATTCATATACATTAGTGGAATACTGCATTCCTTAATAACTTGGATGGCTCAGGAGTGCATGGAACACACCAACCTCTAATCACCTATGAATTTCTGGGACATGAAAGAATAGCTGAAACAAAGCAACAAAATGAGCTAGGCTTTGTTTTATTCAGTTCATTGTTATGACCAAACTTCTATTGGATTTTCATGTAGATTGCCTCAGTCTGCATTTGCATTACAAATTTTTATTCTTTTAGGTGTTAAATAGATAAATAATACTCACATGACTGTAACAATGAGCTTACAGGCTCACTTATTTTATAATTCAGCATTGTAGTGGAACAAAAAGCAAATATTTTGCTGTAATGGTTATGCTAATTGACTTTTAATGTTGTTTTATTTTCCAGCTACTCACCAGCAGTCTCCCAAGTTTAATAAAGCTCAAACATTTAATTTTATTGCCTTGGAGTATTGATTATCTGTTTAACACTAAGAACAATGTGATCTATTGTCTTTGCCTTGCTGATTATCTGAATTATCTTGAAGAAATAAGAGATGTGCATGAGGAGAATATCATGCAGTAAAAAAAGTCACTTGAATGTATTACTCATGGCTATTGTTCAAGAACCACAAGCCTTTAATCTCAGACTCACAAGGGAAAGAAATTTTATTGTTTCACAACTGAACTCAATATTCCCTCAGGCATTACACCACCATTTGCATTTCTTTCTTGATTTTTATTGCTGACATAATCTTATTTACAGGAATGAATAGCATGCTGTCCAGTTTGAGACAAATATTTAAATTATACTTAAAAACCCTACTAGATTTATTAGAGAGGGTATTTTTTTCAATCTTAGAGGGCAAATTGTTGAGAAAAACAACATCTGTTTCAAAGAAATAACAGAAAGAAAGAAAAATAGGAGCAACAGAAGGCTGCATCCATTCCACTAGTATGAAATATTTTTTCACTTATCATAATGTGTCTATGAAAACTTAGGGAGAAGGGAGACTAAAGCTATTCACTAGGAATTATTAGTAACTCTTGAGATATCATAATCAAAGGAAGCTGTGTTTTGCAACACTTTGTAGTGCAGCATTTCATGGCAACTATCAGAACTTGTGTGGGCATAAATATATTTTCACAGTGTGTTAATCACATGCTTGGAAAGAGCTAGCCACTTCTGTCAAACGTATGGAATTTGTCTTATTGCACAATTAATTCTTTTGAGAACTGCCATGGTGTTGACTGTGCTGCATCAGTTTTCTGTTTGTGAAGTAGAACAAATTCCAGGTGTTGTGGCAGCAGATGTTTTACTCCCTGTGAGTTCATAGAAAGTGCCATTCTGGTGAATCACCAAGTGTGATCTTCTTGTGCTTGGTCAGCTGGAACAAATCTCGAGTGCTTCTTGCTGCCTTTATTTTAAGTGTATCACATGTTGGATGTCCAAATTTTTTTTTTTTTTTTGAGAAGTGTGTAACAGGCTTAACAGGGACACTTCATTTTTCTACCTATCTGCAACTTCACTGCTTAACACTGTTGCTGGGAGCATCCTTTGAATTCATTGGAGAGAGGAAAACAAATGAGAGAACAAATCACCTAGGACGTGACTTTTGAGAAAGGAAATGAAGGTAGATGTGTACAGAATGTGTTGGCTGTTTTTGGGATCTCTAGCTTGTTAAGGAAATCTGTGTTTTGTTATCATATAACCTGGAATATTAATATATGCTGTTCAGCCAGAACAATGTTGAAGAATGACTGAAATGCAGTTTTAGCAATTGTAGAGCTTCTAGAGTTAAGAAATGGGAAGTGTTATCAATTCCATTTTAAAAATCCCCTCTCCTCTCAGTTATATTTTATCTTTAAGATTATACTGCCAGGAAAATGGAACACAGAATCATGGAATTGTTTGGGTTGAAAGGGACATTTAAAGATCATTTAGTCTAACTGCTCCTGCAACGAGCAGGGTCTTCTTCAATTACATCAGGTCACTCAGAGACCCAACCTGACCCTGAGTGTGTCCAGGGATGGGGCATCTGCAGCCTGTGCCTGATTTCACCAGATATCATGTGTTAACTTATACATGAAAATAACAGTGTGGTCCAATTTCACCCTGAATATGATTTTTTCTTATAATGAAAAAGAAATTTTTCAACAAAAGGAATTAGTAAAGACCATGGTGTTTTCTAAGTCCAAAATGAACTTCATGCTTTAATTTTGTGATAACCTTTTGACCAATTCTAGTAAAGGCTACTAGTTCCTGAAAAATGCAGGTTTAAAACTGAATGTTGGGACCCTCCTTGTCAATAATTTTGCATTTGGTTTATCTCTTATATTTGTGAAGAAACTATAAAAAGACCTAAAACTCCATTTCTTAGTGTTTAAATTCAAGGATAGTTGATAAATTTTCTTCCTTAGCCAAGCTTATTTTTTGGTTCCATGTCAGTCAGGAGAGCCTTGGAATCATGTCACCTCCATTATCTCCCTTCTGAAATAATTCTTAACAAATATTTTGTGAGCCAGAGTTTTGAATTTGCATGACATATTAGGTAGTTATTACAAAGACCATTTGATTATTTTATAAATTTATCCAAGGGAATTTTTGCATAACCTTTTGACCAACATGCAAATATTTTCAATGTTTCTTACTCCTACTTAAAATTTAAATCTAAAAATTATTAAATCAATGCACTATCTTGGAGACTATATAAATTTTTCTTTTAAAGGTGATATTTAACTATGGATTTTAAATTTTGGGGGCTTTTTGTGGATTTTTTTTGTTTGGTTGGTTGGTTGGTTGGTTGGTTTTTTTTTGGAGAAAAATCTTTTATCAGCTCTTGCAAAATTTTTTTCACCCTGCATAGAAGTTGAAGTGAGAACAACTTGGTTACATCAATTCTTGATATCCAGACATCTCTCTGCAAGTTTGTAAATGCTACCATCCCTGGTAAAATATGTTAAAAACATTTCAGGAAATATTGTTCTCCATGTACATTACCTGTGGGCTTAGTAGGAGCCAAAATGTGCTGAAGTTAATAATTTCCTACTTTGGACAACAGACAAATCAGTAAGACACTGACTGCAGCTATTGATTTGAAGTGTTTTCACTGCCTTAGTGCATTGTAATAGTCTTAATATATAAGTGTTGCAAATACAATAAGGAAAATTGGATTTCAGTCATATACAATTGCTTTTTGCAAGAAAAGTAGTTTAGAAACGAGTAAAAATAAGTTGATATATATTTAATATAAAAATGTCAAGATGTTATTGTAGCTTAATAGTGGTTATTATTTCGTTGTACTTTGAATATAATAGTTATTGTATATTTTCAAATGGATTTAACTTTTTTTGTAGGACAAAATAACTACAAATGTATTTAGACTGAAAAGAAGAAGGAATATTTCAGTGTAAGAGAATTTAGGCTGCTTTAGAAGCTAGGACTTGCAAATTTTAATGGAGCATGTAATGGGTCACCAAAAGCATCTTCTTTTTCTGTGTCAGCTCCAGTAATGAATTTAGATTTTTCTAACTAATGTGTATAAATTATTTTAACGTGGCCTGTGAGATTGAAACAAAATAAACTACAGCACTGTGTGATAAAAGTGTCCATAATACACCTGTAAAACTAGCAGGTTTGATCTTAAGAATTTGCATTTTTTACCCTGTGAGATTTGGCTAATGGCAATTATCTCCTGGAGGAGACTGTGTTTTAGGAAATCTTTCTGCCTGCCTCTTTCTGAGCTTAGTTGTCAACGTGAATTTGTGTTACTCCTGCAGTTCTTCCATCCACCCAGCCCAGTGGCAACTGGTCTCTCACATTTCTGTGGCACTGTGAAGAGTCTGGGAGGAAGATGCAAAACACAGAGCAGAGCTGCCAAGAATCATCTTTATGGCAGGGGTGTGAATGTGCAGCACCCACCCAGACAAGAGTGCTGAGGCTGCTCTGCCCTTTTTTAATCAGATGCTGCCAGGAGTTGAAAGGTGAAGGAGAGGGCAGGAAGAAGAAAGGTGTGAGGTCCAGAGCTCTTCTCCTTGTTGCTCCAAGGCACAGAAATGCAAAAATTATACAAAAAGGTCATGGATAAGGTGAAAAACTGGGTGATGGCTTAAAGGGCAAACTAGGTGTCCTTCATTTTCTGTGAGCACAGTGAGACGCTGCAGCAGATTTCCCTGAGCAGCTGGTGGGTGTCCCATTGCTTGAAGTGCTCAAGGCCAGGACAGGTTTGGTGGGGCTCTGAGAAACCTGGCTTACTGGAATTTGTCCCTGCCCATGGCAAGGGGCTGGAATGAGATTCCTTCCCACTCAAACCATTCCATGATTCTAAATGAGCAGCACAGTTGTGAATGTTCTCTGACACAAGCCCTGGGCTCCTCCTTGTCCCCCCCTCCGTGGGCTCAAGGCACCACAGCCCTGGGGACACCGAGGCTGGTGCCTGCTTGAGGGACCTTCAGGGAGTCCAGGATATGGCTGTGGTGAGCCCATGCTTGGAAAAAGCTTCCATGACCTCTCCTTGCTTTGGCAGCATCAGTGGTTTAGGGCATTTCTGAAAATCTTCCCTCTGAGTTGCCTTCTGGCTCTGGCCTGCCTGCTTCAAGAAGCTCAGGAATAAAAGTCACCCCATATGTTGAGTTGGAAAGAATAAGCAACTGCTGAAGTGCAAAGAAGGTGCAAATATGGAAATTTACACTGGTTCAATTAATTTAATGCAATCCCTTGTCATTCCTGTGTGTGTAGTGTTAATTAGCAAATTTTAGCTAGGTTTTACCCTAAGTCCCAGAAAAACTTGCAGAAATGGTTTTCTTTTATTCCAATGGGAATCTGCATGGAAGAGTGATTAAATTATTTTTTTGAGTTCATCAAAGGCAGAGCCAGGGATAAACTTGTGTTTATGAGACCTTGAACTTTATTTACTAAATCACAGCACTGTCAGAAATATGGTTAAATTCTGAGATACAATTTGCATTACATTGTTAATTCAAATATTTCCATAAACCCTTTGGTTTACAGGTACACTAAGAAAAGGATAATAGGATGAGCTGGTATTCTCTAATAGATATCCTACAAGTGTTGTAGTCCTTTTGTTTTATCACATTTTTACTAGCAGTTAAAATAATTTGTGAGGGAATGTTCAATATAGTGAGCCTTGTTTATCTGGTTGGTGGAATCTTTTTTAAAAAAAATTGTGGTTTTGAATTGTAAGTCATATCTTTAAACAGGCTGGGCTTGTCTTTCTGGGATTGAGACAATTCACAGTTTCTCGTACACTTTCTCTCTGTTCTTTGTGTGATTCTAAAACCTGAAAAAACAAACATGATTGCTTTGCAGATTAAAACAGAAAATTTGTTATCTCATGAAATAAATAGAGAACTAGGCTTGGCATTTTTATTCTTGGAAGGATGCAATTTGAATTGCTATTGATCAGGAAAAAAAATAAGGATAAAGTCAAACTTATTTGCTGAGGCTTTGTAAACAATTTAGATCTATAACAGACTCTTAACAGAAAAATCTATGTTTGCTGAAAGCCATCAGGCTTTGTTAACTCTGTACTGCTCTCAACTTTTTAAATGACTATTGGTAAATTTATAATTTTTAATCCTATTCAATTAAATGTTAGAATCACAGAAGAGGGAACTGAAGCCTTGTTGTAGTTTAACCCCAGCCAGCAATGAAATGCCACACAGCCACTTGCTTCTTCCCTCCCTCCTGTTGTTGGGATCAGGAAGAGAATTGGGAAAATCTACCAAAAAAAGAAGCATTTTGTGCGTTGAGATAAGAACAGTTCAATAAAAATACTAATGATAATAATAGCAATAAAAAGGAGAGAGATAAAGTGCAATAATGACAAGTGGTGCACAGTACACCTGCTCACCACCCACTGACTGATGCCCAGCCTGTCCTTGAGCAGGCATTAGCCCCTCACAGCTAATTCTCCCAAATTTGTGCACTGGACATGATGTTCCCTGGTATGGAACATCCCTCTGGCCAGGTCAGGCCAGCTGTCCTGGCCATGCTCCCTCCCAAATCCTTGTATCCCTCCTCACAGGCAGAGACACTGAACAGTTCTTGATTTAGGGCAAGCACTGCTCAGCACCAACCAAGCCATCAGTGTGTTTTCAATGTTATTCTCACACTGAATCCAAAACTCAGCACTGCACCAGCTACCAGGGAGAAAATTAACTCCATCCCAGTAGAAAACAGAACATACCTTAAAGTTAAATTTTTGAGCTATTTATTTCTGAAGTTAGGAATATGCAGTTGGGTAGGTTGCTGTTTTGGTTTCATTTTGTTGTTCTGTGTCGGTTTTTGGGGTTTTTTTAAGGTTGAAACCTGGAAAAATTTGTGATGTGCATGATCTTCCTGGAAGGGGAATGTTTCTTTGTATTTTGTGGGATAACTGGGTTTATTTCTGTTCTGGAGAACCTCTTGCCCTGCAGAACAGCAGGTGATCAGAATGCTCTGAAGCAGCTGCTGGCACTTTTGGAAGGTGTTAATGCCCTTTGCTACTGAGCCATCACATTAGTGACACTTTCAGACTGTTAAAGAGTAGTTCTTGAAATATTTTATCCTGAAAGGTTATTGTGATATCGACCTTGTTACATGTAAAAAAAAAAATAAAATCAAGGCTAACAAACAAAAAGTATTTCACTGTTACTAAGGATCTAAAAATCTGATATTTGTTTAACATCCTTGTTGACTAAAAGGACTCCCCACATTGCTTAGTTTTTGATGGCTAGAGTGTTTCTATTAGGGTAGCTGTAGAAGGTTTCTATCAGGTAACTATGGCTCTCTATTTCCATTTTAATCTGAATGGATTTCTTAGATAAAAATTGAATGCCTTTCAATAATTTTAGAACATTAAACGACAGTGCAGTTTTAGTTTTAGTTTGTATGAAAAACAGTCTTTAGCATTTCATTGTTTTGGTTGCAGTGTCTATTTTTATGCTAAATTGGCTTTCTGAAGTACTTGTAGAGAGGTATAAAGAAGCTCCCAGAAGGGACCTTTTAGTTCTAAAAAAAGGTAGGGGATTTCAGTGTACTTATCTTTGCTTTTAAAAGCTGCCTCTCCATTTTTATTTTTCTCTTTTATTTTTTTTTTTTGTCTCAATGTGATTCATCTCGCTGTTTATTTCTTTCATCCTGTCTCTACTTTGCCTTTTTTCACTGTGCTATTAATCCACTGTGTGTGTTAGGAATCCCTTTTCCTTCCTCTGAAGCATCTGGAGTAGATTAATGCGAAGGTCAGGCTGGTAAAGTGGGTGAATTTCTGTTCTGCCTAAAATACAGGCAGAGAATTAATTTTCATCAGTGATGCTCTTTCAAATATATAAAACTCAGCCTTTTTCAGCATGTCATTGCTCTATTAGAGAGCAAGTTTTTAGGTATATACACCTTTATGAAACGAAGTCAGTGCTCAAGGTACAAGATACAGGGTGGTCTTTGCTTGAGATTCACAGTTTTGACTTTATAGCTTAAAATTTTCCTGAAATAAGGAAGAAATAAGAGAAGAAGGAAAGAGATTAAAAAAAAAAAAAAAAAAAAGACACACTAAATTTGTAAGTTTTGAGTTTTGGGGGCTTTAGATGAGTTATTTAGGGACTTCTCAATGTCAGTGATACAGGGGGATTTGTCCTGAGCCTGCTCTATGATTATTTATTCATAAAGGTAGATTGCTGGGGTTTGGAGACATTTTGCCCTTGTCCTTCTGTTCCATGTTTTTGTTTCCATGGATACTGACAGTTACCTGAAAGATCCAGAAATATTATATAACCCAATTTGATGGACCCCAAAATTATAATTTTGAACCAAAATGACCTTGGTTTAATGGAGTTCTCCTCAACAGGCACAGTGAAGTTTGAGCTGTTATTCATGTGAGGGTGTGAACTGCACTATTGCAAAGATATACTGATCCAAGTGCACGGTGATGAGGATTTTATGACCCCCTCATTTCTTTAATATCTTAAGTAGGATGAGGCAATTGGCTGACTAATGAGATCTTAATGGGTGTAGTGGTCTGAGTGAGGGGAGTGTATGACTCTCATCATTTAGGCTGGATCTGTCCTGCTTAGAAATTGACTGTCCTGAGAATCTTTTCTTATGATACTGCAGAACTGGTACTGACAAGTTTAGCAGTGTATGTAATGGTTAGAAAAGGGGCAAACACAGCAACAGAGAAAGTAATCTCAGCAAAAGCAGCTTTGCTGGTGAGGTTTTTTTGAGGGGACCTGCATAATTTCAGGAACCAGACAGAATTTTCTTTTGTTAAACCCCAGGACTTTAAAATCTCTCTGGCCTAAGAGAAAAATTGAATAATTTTCCTCAGTTAAAGTAATAACTTTCATTTTAATTTTGTACCAGAGATGCAACAAAATGTAGGAGCATAGTGAAATAAATCTTCTTTGCATGGGCTTTTGTTTATGTCCTCTAGTTTTATCTTTTAATTCTCTCCTATTTCTTCCTATCTTTTTTCCCCCATGACTTCTGATAGACCTTTTCTCTTAAACAGTTTACTTTTAGCTGATGTGTCTTTTCTACTTTAAGAAATTAGTTTTGCTCTCTCTTTTCCCATCTCATCCATTTCCATCTGCTTCTTCTAAGCCTGTTAGCACACTAGCACAGTAACTATGACTCACAGTTTATATTTACTTCCATTTCCCTTTTGGTTTAGAATTGCTTTCATGGATGCCTCTTTTACTGCTGTGTGTTTGGAACTTTAACATCTTCAGGTCAATTAGGTTTCTGAAATTTATGTAGCATTTGGTTGCAGCAGCACTACTACAGGAGCTGCTATGCTCTACAAGATTTTGGCTGGAAGTAGCATCCAGATCAACCAGTGTAGTCTGGAAGGAAATCTGCAGCTTGTTGGGATATGTGATCCTCCTGTCTGAAGGAGAAACAGCAATCATTAAAACCAAATACCAGTTGAAAACAATTACTCTGACTTAATTAGCTGTGTTTGCTTAGACCATGGGATAATAGATAATTGGCATCTATATAAGGAGATGTTAGGTATGTCTTTGCCTTTTTTTTCTGACTTAGAAAGAAAAAATCACTATCTCCCTATCATCTGTGGGATGTTGTTGGTTAACAGAGGGAAATTGCACTGTTCCAAAAAGGCAGTGCTTCTGTGGAGTTCCTAATTGTGAGTATCCTCTAATGCTGTGGATTCCAGTCTCTAGTTTTTATGTGAATTAGCTCATCTTTCCCAAGCTTTTTGGGAGCCTCCCTGGTGGGGAGGAGAAGGGAGTGAGAGCTGATAAATCCCCTGCCCTGGATGCCTGTGCCCTTCATCCCCTGTCTTTGCAAGGTCACTGTGAGAGTGTTGTTCCATACAAACTGTCTGAGGAGCACTGTTGGTGCTTTGGCTGCTGCACCCTGCATTCTGGAAAGGCTGTGGATGGGTATGGCATGATTTTTTCCACTGTGAGTGACATCTCCCATGGATTTCTGGATTTGTGCTTGTTTTCCCTTGGTGTGAGCAGGTCACGTTTGATGCATGTAATGAATTCAGGGAGTTTAATGATAAAAAGGGCTGTTTGAAATGTAGGAGTTTCTGGGAAATATCTTTTAAGATTGACAATTCTTCTAACACAGGCTGTAAGTTTTCAAATTATGTATTTCTGTGAAGAGTAATTGTCAATAAGAGGTGTTTTCCAAGAATGCTGCTCTAGTCAAGTTAAAAATCTTTTTAGGTAGCTAAGTGGTATCTCAACAGTTCTCCTCAGTTTAAAGAGGTGTCTCATATTACTTATATTTTTTAATCTGTATTCTTTAAAAATTAATTTATGATGACTGATTAGAACAACTGCTACTGCTACTTTGATAGTAAGAGGGTATCAACAAAGTAATAATTATTGTTCACAGTATGGATGTTGAATTATTTCTCATCTGGTTGGAAGGTTGTTGGAGGTAGAAATTAGTCTGGGAAAACACTTGACTATTTTCTGCTGGATCTCATAATTTAGAAGGGACAAGAATCCTAAAAGAGAATCACAATTCTTCAGTTTCCTCAGGGTTTTTAATGTATTTAGAATGACAGTTTGAATACAGACCACTGGTACACAGGAGGGATAGAGATATAACACTTTTTAAAAGTTTGTTTAGTGAATAATCTCAGAGGCTGCCTGCCATTCTTTCCATTTCATGATTACTATCTCCTTTCTATTGTTTACTGCCTTAATTGCTATTTGATGGTTGTGGACAGTATGGATTTTCCCCTCTGAAAGACAACAACCTTTTTATATTGTACAGCAATTTTTGCTCTCTTGTCAGAAAACATCTTTCAGATGGAATAACTAATATATACAGTTAAACTTAATTAATCATTTGTAATTTGTATGCAGCTTTGAAATTTTCTCCATTTTAAATCTGAACAGCTTGTTTACCTGAAAGCCTATTTTCTATTCCTGATAAAGTCTCCTCTTTTTCTGTAAACCTTGAGTGGGAATCTGCCTCTCAGGCAGCAGCAGAGATGGAGGTGAAGTTGGTAATATACTTTCTGTGTGATTACATATTGGCTGAAGTGCATAAACCAGTCTTTAAGAGTGGGTGTGCAATTAGAGTCCCTCAATCTCAAGAAGATGAATGTCTTAATGATGAAAATAAAGGGTTGTGGGCTGTTTTGTTTACAGTAAGGTCAGGCTCTTTCATGAGGGCATGATCACTACAACTGAAGCCCAGAGAGCAGAGTGGGAGAATAAGGACCACAAGGGCTGTAAGCATGCATTTTGATAATTCTTTTCTCTATGCAAGATTGCAATTGTTTACATTGTAAGTGCAAGCACATATCAGGACATCTGGAGGAACACCAACCATTTGAAGAAAACCAAGATGGACATCACCACTAATTTTCCTGGAGACAGCTGCAGATATTGCTGCTGATAGTATTTTGCAGCAGAAAGAGGAAGCCCCACTCTCTCACTGGCAGTAGGGAAAGAAATAGCAGTAAAAAAGAGAACTAATCAAAGGAAATGGATTTGCTATATCTGCTAAACAGGTGGGATGACCAGACTTTGACAAGGGTTTGCCTTCCTGTCATCACAAGGACATTAATGTGCAGAGCAAGCAGTTAAGGACAGGGATCCACCAGGAAAGAGAATTGTTGTTGTTTTTCATGTATTTTAGGCCACTTACAATGACCTCTGCTGCTAGTGTGGTGTTTTATTTGCCTTCAAACCTTTCCAACAACTGCAGCAGAACTTCTTTGGGTAACACTATAAATCCTTCTACTTTATGCTTGAGTTCAAATCTGGAAGATATGTTCTTTTTTCCTGGAATAATAGATTAACAGTTAGGAAGATTTTTTTTTAAAGCTACTTTTATTGTTTATAACTTTACCTCTCATTACCTGTTTAAAATGGTTTTTATGTATCTCTAAGGATATATAACTGGTCTGGTCCCACTATTGTTGGTGAGGTTGCTGCAGTCTTCCAATCCATTTTTGTTTTGGCACTCAGTTTGGAGCTCTATTTAGCCTGTCAAACCTTCTGACAGGAACTCTAAGCATTTGCCAAGCTGGCTATCTTTAATTTGAGGAAGGAAACACTGATAGAGTTGGTTTTCTCTGCAAGTGTTGAGGATTTTCTTTGGAAGGACAAGTTCCCGACAATGACTCATGGGTGTCTTTGGGAAGCAGTCTATACATCCAATTAAGCAACAGGAAATACTACTATATCAGGAATAGAATAAACTCTAATGCTGCAAAACTCTGTTTATAGAATATTGAGTGAGCAATAATTTTAATTTTATGTGATAATACAAGCACTACTGTAGTATGGCTAATTAAATGTGTCATATTGATATAGATAAATTTCTTTCATGTTAAGAGCCTTGATGAAGCCAAGGTAAACTGGTTTTTATTCAATGGAGTTAATTAATACTGGTTCCAGACGTGGTCACTTATTCAAAACCTTGTGTCTCATTAAGGAAAACAGCAAACATAAAAAGTTCAATAAATAATAATTCTATTTAAGTAAGCAGGTTTGGCTCTTGTTGAAGATACAAGTAGAATGCATGAATAATTGACTAGAAAGGAAAACAAATTACCAAGAGGGCAAGTTCAGCATAACCTCAAGAAAGTGTGAGAATTCATTCAAACTCACTGTTGGGAGTTATGGGGGAATGCCTTCATTTTACCTCACTTGAGGAAATAGAGTGCACTAAGACTAAATTAGCCAAAGGAGAAAACCCTCACATTAACAAATAGACCTTCAAATAATCACATACAACAACTTCTATAAATTTTTGGTGATGTGGTTACCCTTGTGACTCCTAATATGTCCATATTAATAGACTGTTTAATATCTTATAAAAGCAATGTGGACTGGAATGTGCCTTTTTTAATCAGAGATGATGAGAAAGTAATGTTTTATTGAAGATTTAACAACATATACTTGTGATCATTTTAAGTGTTTGAAATGACAAATCTAAATGTTTTTGTGAATAAGACTAGAATTAAGGGTTGAAATTCGAGCATGTTATCAGATTTTTTGGGTTGTTGTCTTGATATAGGCAAATATGTAAACAATATTTTTTCCTCTACCTTGTAGAAAGGTACAGTGCAATATTTCTCCTCTCTGCCTAATGTCTGTAATAAAAAATGTAGCATTTAATTAGAAGTAGTTATTGAGAACAACAAATTAGCTAATTTTAAGAATTATAACCTGGCTATTCTGTGGTTAGTATTTTGAATGAATTCTTCCCTGTAGATGTAAATTATAACCTCTTCTGGATTATCAAGTTTGCCCACATGACATTCTGGTTTATGTAGAACAGTATTTCTTCAGTACACTGCTCACTGTGCTGCCAGAGCTGGAATTTTGGGTAGACAGGGCTGCTCTAAATCAGCCTGAATTAGTCTAAATTTTGCCTTTTGCCTACTTGATTATATATGTAGGAAAAAACCTAGTAGAGAATTAATGCATTTTCTAAGTTATTTAGAATATTGAGGTTTGACTTAATAAACTGACCAAGGTTTTCAAGACTATTTTCTTTATGGGACATATGTACCTATACCCTGTATATGCCAATATCTTCTATCTGTTTGCTAATTATAAAGTTAATTTACATTTCAGCTGCAGTGGCTAATCTTTTTATCTGAATAGATACAGGGGTACACACTGCCCAAGTCAGCGTCCTTCAGAGTTTGATCCCAAATTCTCTCTACCTGCCACCACTCTAAGTCTAAATGGTGAGTATTTACTCATTCCTGGACTTACTTTTGCTCACTAGTATGTTATCTCTTCTAGTATTTTTGTTCTTACTTATTTCTTAATTAAATGGATACTTTTTACTGCTGCAAATGAAATTATCCAATAATATCTGTCTGAAGTGATCAGAATAATGAGCAGATGATATTTTTAATATAGGTAGCTTTGCTTTTCAGTTTCTATTCAAACTAAGTGGAGTATTAAATTAAATAGTGATTGAATTTTGGGGAAAGCATTGTACCAGCTAAATTTTAAACTGGCTGTTAATAATGTTTTTCTAGTAGAACTTTTGAAGAGCTGTCTAATATTTTCTGAATGACCACAGGTACATTAAATGTTATTTTAGGCTGTTTATACTGGTGAAGTTTTCAATATTGCTTTTTAGATAAAATGTGTACACTTGATTTGGGTTCACTTTGTACATCTTGTTCCATAATCTCTTCTGGAGTATGGATAAAAAGGCACTGACCTGTGCATAAGGTTGCAATTTGGAGAAATCTGATTCCTAATTTGTCTTCGGTTTTGACATTTTTCCTGTAGAATTGCTTAAAAATAGAGGTGCATTTTTCTATAGGGATAGCTTGAAATCTTTTTCTTAGGAGTGTGGAGTCTTAACTTTTTATTTATTTTTTACTAGTGCACGAATGGTTCCTGAAATATACTCAAGTGTTTTCCTGATCAAAGGCTCTCACATCCTAGAGAAGAGGGAAGTTGCCTGAGGTCACAAGTTGTATGCTACAACTTTGAATAGAAACTGTTTGTGAGGATGTTGTAGTGTTTTATTTTTACGGTTTGGTTTTGTTTTGTTTTGTTGTTTTTTGGGTTTTTTTTGTTTGTTTGTTTTGTTTTATTTCATTTGTTTGTTTGTTTGTTTGTTTTCTTCCTAAGCAGCTGTGGAAAAATTTCAAAGCAGGAATTTAGACTTTGGGATTTTTTTTTCCATTTTCAAGTGGGAAGAGTGAGGCTTGTGGAAGCCTGGTGACTTGCCCACTGCCACCAGTCATGTCAGCCACTCACAGCAGCACTGCCAGAGGTGCTGCACTCAAGACCAGGCGTCTGCTTGGCCAGGATGCCTTTGAGCTGAGAGGTATTTGCAGCTTGAATGAGAGCTGACTCCTCTCATTCTTTGTTCAGAGAAGTTATTAATGGTCTTATTCAGCCTGCTGTCTTGTTAATATCAGGGATTAATAAAAATATATAATCTTGTACACTCACCATCTTTCTTGAGAATGACTATTTGATAACAGCAAGAAAGTTTACAGACAGCTGGATATGCCAGTTTTGGGAAGGGGGATAGGATGCAACACAGGTGCAGAAAAAAAAACAAAAGGTAAATAAGGGATTGCTAAAATACAGCAGCAGGATAGAATGAAACAGGTGGAAGTATGTAAATCCATCTGGATTCAAATCTCCTGAGCTGTTTACTATGAACTGTTAATGTAACTGTAAATATTACTGATAAACCGAGTGGAGCTCTGGTAATCAGGATCCTGAAAATTTAAAGAGGTTAATGTCTAGAATATAAAAGTTAGAAATGTCCTTCTAAGTTAAAAATAAAGTAGTGTCATATCTGTCATTAAAGAATGACACATTATTTTTACTCCCACTGGCAAGGACCAGTGGATTGAAAAGATTAGCAGTAAGCAGCAAAAGCTTGAGGGGGGAAATGACCAATGTCACCTTTCAAGCCACAAAAGCTGCAGCAACTGAATTTTTATGTTGCCTCCCAGCTCCCCACAATGACTTACAGCTAACATTTGCAGCAGTGGCTGCTGAGAACTAGAGGCTTACTCAGCAGAAGCAACCTGAGGTGAGCACGCGGCGCTCGCTCGAACGGGTCAGCGCGAGATGAAAATGCCTCACACCCCACCACCATCAATACTGCAGATAGGGAGGGCAAGCACATGATAACAGGGCCGGCTGTGACCTTGGTGGAAGTGACAAACACCCCACATTACAGCAGTTCACCAGTGGCAGTAAGTAATAGGGCTCGCAGAGGTGGCCATCAAATATAAGTAATTAACTGGAGCAATGCAGAGAGAATGCATGAGCCTGGGAAATGGTCCAAGGGAGAAGTATAAAAAATACCCAGGCAAACTAGAGGGAAAAGACATTTTTGTTTTAAGGCAAGAGACTTATGAAGGTTGCTGATAGTGTCCTGGACTGGCTGGGAAGTGGAGATAAGTTGGATGAATGCTATATAAAAAATAAATATCTTGCATGCCTTGGATAGTATCACATTGGCAGAATTGGTATTTTCTGTCCTGCTCACAAATGAAGCATATAGCAAACTAATACATATCTCATGGGAGGGGGGAAGGAAGGGCATGACCAAACTGAGCTTAAAATGTACATATGTCCAGGGCCAACATCCTGGACTTACAATAAAAAAAATATTGCTTTATTTTTTTTTTTATTATTATTATTCTTACCAATGTGAAGGGAAAGAGATGAGACTTGAAAACTTCTCCAGCATGTAATTGAAGTAGTGGTGCCTTCCTGAGTCAGCAGCTGAGGGGTGTGGTGGGGAAAAATTGAATTAAAACAGAGTATTGCATTGCAGAGGTGTGTCAGAACTACAGGTCACGCAGAAATTGGTCCTGCAGAGACATTTCTAGCAATGAAGTGTGTCTTCCAGAGTTTTCAAGCATGTGCACCCTTATTAAAAGTATAAATTCAGAAGAAAGCAATTTCTGCTAGCTTTGTCTCTAAGCATCTATCACTTTCCAGAGCTTTGTAATCTGTGGTGGAAGCTCAACCTTCAAACTGCTTCAGTCTCTCACTGTGAAAAGAGACTGCTATCTTACAAATATCAAAATCTTCCATATTTTTTCGCAGCAGATCAAATTTTATCTGTCTTCATCATATTCTGCTCTCCACCTTTTCTAAAAACTGAATGCTATTAAGCAGACAAAGAACATTTGAGGTTTCCTGCAGTAGGGAACAGTCACACACTATACAGCTCTAAATTCCAAGACTTTATACCTCCGTTTTGTATAACATGTAACGAACACTTGTGTTGAAAAAGTGAAGAAAAGTATAACATATCTCATTTTCCCCTTTGTGCTTCACACATATGGTTGAAAAATAGAGCATTTGGGTAATTAGGGTTTGGGGCAAATGATAAGAAAGACCTAAGTAGATCATACATTTGCAAACCTCTCTTCTTTTTTCTTGTATTTGAACAATCTCATTTTTGTAGTGGGCAGTAAGCATTTTTAGTATGCAGAGAGAAATCTTATTGAACTTTTACTCCTTTTTTTGTAGGAATTCCATAACTGGACATGGAAGCAAACAATATTCCCTCCCTTTGTTTTCCCCTTTCAATTCAATAAGCTGGGGAAGTCTTAAACAGATGCCATGGAAAAGAAACAACAATTGTTTAAGATTGTCCTGTGGCTCATATCAAAGGTGCTTCTGAAACTACATGACAAGCAGAGAGATTTGAGTAAGAGACAGAAATAGAACTTCTTCAGAGGCTGTGATTGCAGAGAGGTGCCCTAGGGAACACATTGTCAGTTCATAAGCATTAAGAACTGGTTTCCTTAACTGAGTGGTGGGCTTTTTCTTTTTTATCCATTTGTTTTTTTGTTTGTTTTATTTTTTTTTTTAAATCTGGCATGCGAGCTGAAGGTGTTCAACTTTTGCAAAGTGGCCAGAATTCTGTAAGTGCTCAGTATTCAATGTGCAAATTCTCTTCAAAAATAGCTGTTTTCTTTGAAGATAAACCAGTTAAGTCCTCTCAAACGTCAAGCCCAGACCCTTAGAAAAAGGACAATTTTTATCTCAGCATTAGCAGTACAATGACTTCAAATACTACAAAAATGTAGAACTTGGTGTCTTCAGCCTGGTGTATTCCAGTGTTTCTTAAAGAAATAAAAGACAATAATAGGGAAGTTGCCCATGAATAGGTCTAAGAACAATAGAGAAGTGGAAATAATTATGATTGCCCTGGAAATCTTTAGTTTTGATTTTTCTATATGTTAGAAAATCTACGAGTTGAAAAAAAAAAATATATACATTGTTGAATAACTTTGACTACTGATGGTTTGAAGATGTTTTATCAACAAGTCAGATGCTTTTTGTGGTCTCTGCATCCTGCAGTGAACAACAGATATGAAAATTGCTAGAGGATTTAAAGACACGATTTCAAAGAAAATGAGATGCTTATAGGCATTCCTATGCTTTTGAAAATCTGCTCCTGAGTACTTCTGTTAAGATATGTACAGAGCAGATAAGTAAATTATATGCAATACACCACATCCAATTTTAAGGTGAAGTCCATGAACAATTCTAGAGTGCTATCTATCAAATAATTATTGATGTATATATTTCTTTTATTGAGTATTCTTCAGTAGCTACAAACTGTTGTTCTCAATTTCTTTTCAGGCATGTATCATACTTGATAATAATAAATAAGCTTCTCTTTTCTTGCAAACATTCCTAGCTGGAAATCCCATTGAAAACAGTGTAGTTGACCTTGTTCACATCATCTATGGAATAATTCCTCTGCTTAAGTTTAGAAACTGTCTGGTCATGTTGAATACCATCCTGGTAAAAATCTGTGGGAAACTTTGGAATTGTCATGGAAACCTTTCAAGTGAGAGCTGGTAATTTTGCTCCAAGCACACAGTTTTCACAGGCTGCCTTTAATTCCTGAATTCCTGACTCTTTTTTTCATTTCATCTGGTTCCCTAAAATGTAAGCTTCCCTAAATGATTAGACTTTGGTGGATGGGTGCATATGGTTCTTCCCAAGACAGGCACCTTTTCAGAAGAGAGAAGACACTGTTTTGGGATGAAACCACAGAGAGCATTTGCTAGAACATATTTCCATCCATAGCTGGTGGCCAGCTGGCAGTGCCTCCTTGCTGGCTGCAGATACTTGCCAGAGCTAAATGTGGTTTTGTCCTCCCTGCCTTCCAGTTTTGCTCTCTCCATTTTAATATTTCCTTTGTTTCTAGTGTTTCAGAATAATCTACTCTGTGACCCTTTGTACAGCAGCTGTAAGGACATGACACATTTTTCTTTAATATATATTACTGGGGCCAAACAAGTATTCCTTAACTAGATTGGAAGATTAAAAAAAATCAATATTTTACACCCAATGTTGCACTTCCTTTATACTCAATTCAGAGTACATTTTGTGATTAAGCTTTTACTGAAATGTTTATCAACTATTTCCCTAACTAATATTCAGTTTATCTTCATGATAATTTTAGAATATATTATCTATCTCTTGACAATTCTTGGGGGCATAATATGTATTGAATTTACAGAACTCGTGATATCTTTCAGGATGCTGAACATTGCCACTAGCATTAGTTAGAGCAAGAAGTATGAAACATTTTGGAAAACAATTCAAAACAGATTTATTTAGTTTTCTTTATGGTAAAAAAACACCCGAAAAACCAGGAGTTTGGTTGTTGGTAGAAACTACAATTTTACAACTTTCAAAGAGAAATAAAAATTAATACAGACTGACATTGGGTAACTTTTCATGTTTTTGGGGGTCCTTCCAAGTATTTAAATGAAAAAAGTCTAAATAGCATTGTTGTACTAAATAGAAATTTCTCATAATACACAAAAGTGCAGTCACTCTTCATATGCATGTTATATTTTTTGTACTAAAAGTAAAATTATGCAATTCATTATGCATATTGTTTTGGCAAGTTATGAGTTTTTTAATTTGTTTTTGCAACGCGCTGTCTGAAGAAAATTTGAGAGAAAGTTTTCCAAGTATTAGATGACATTCCACCTGACAATAATTTTATCAATCTAACTTATTAACATTTTTATTTACAGTCTGATGCCTAATTATCATAAGTCTCTTCATAAATGTTTATATACAGCAAGAATAAAAAAACCTTAAGAAGAGCATCTCTAGAAAACTGTTGCCATCCATCTTGCTTTATATAGGGTTATGTACAGGTACTCACTGTATTTACTGATTTTTTTTTCTTAGCTGGACTTTACCTTTCCTATGCACTTTTAAATGTATGCAATTGAAAATAACAGAAAATTAGGAAAGTCTATGAAAAATCTTACTGTTTTTTCTATTAAAAAAATTTCATTGTACTTTCTTGTAGTACAGTGCTTTTAAAAAGGGACATTTTCAATAGATATTATGGGGAGTTAATAAATACTGCAGTGTACTGAACTTTATCTTTGAAACATGTTTCTTGTAACCTTTTAAATCAGTGGAAACACCTTTTTTTTCAGATAAATCCACTGAAATTTGTTACAGGAAGCTAAACATAAAATGGCAGAAAAATACCTCATGCAAACTAGAAGTAGCACAACTATACTCTAAAGAAAAGTCTTAAATGTCATATTAACCCCATAGAAATTATCATAAAATCAATTCAATATTAGTTCTGGAAATTGATATTGCTGGTCACTGTTAATTATTTCTGAAACATTTTAAACTGTTTCTTGCTAAGTGCTCAGAATATTCAAATCCTTTTCTGTGTGGTGTAATAATTTACATACTCCAAATGTTATCTAGATTGCAAGTACAGATATCAGGCATGGTATGGTTTACTTTGGGTAACATTCATTGTCTAAATGTAAATCTGAGAAGTAGTTTTACAATAGATTAATTTTTTACAAAAGTTCTTTTATTTGCAGGTTGCTAAGTCTGAGACACATTAAAAATGCAAGTTTTAAACTTGCATATAATCATAATTTATATAATGATAATTATACAAAATTTTACCCGTGGCTCTCTAGGTGAGATTTGAGATGTTGTACATACAAAAAGACAAGATACAGATAGACTGTTTTGGCCCTTGAAGTGAAAATAAAGGGGAATATTGAATCTGAAACTTGCATGCAGCAGGGCAATGGGATTTCTTTTGGAGGGAATCAGGGAGGTAATGATCCTAAAAATCCTCCTCTGTGCATGAATAGGGAGATATCAAAGAGTAGTAATGATGAGTGAGGAGAAAAAGGAGAGGAAGCAAGGTTATTAAAAACTAATCATAAATTAGCAGTGAAGATTGATACCAATGTGCCACAACAAGAGAGAGGAGATAACTCAAAGTATGATGGTGAAGGAGGAAAGAAAGAAAAGGTCAAGGTTTCCTACTCTCCCACTGCATCTCCCATAAGTTTTGGCCTCTTTTCTGTCCCTTGCAGGTTTGTTGGGAAGTGCAGCCTTTATGTGTTCTGGTCTGGAGGCTCAGGACAGAAATCCTTTCTGTCCCCATCCTTCTTTACCCTGTGGTTGCAGAATTCTAGCACTGTGAGGCATAATATACACTAAACTGGCAAAAATTCGGGTTTTTTTTTTGATTGGCCCACTTTGGAGTTTGGATTCTTAGTCCGTTATCTTAAGAGATGATTATAAGAGATAATTTGATTATAAGACACCTTAAGAGATAAGATTATAGGATATTTTATTATAATCTCTAATTATAAGAGATATTATGAAACTAAGTATGTGTTCTTGCGTGGTGGCCATGGAGCAATGACATGGACAGTGAAAGTGGCAGATAAGAGTAAAAGAGGGACCAAATCAATGTGGTGGTGTAAACACACACAGGAGCAATCAACATTTCCTCTCTAGTCCAGCAAAATGTCTAGCTCCAAATATTTACCTGTGTTTTCTCTCAGGTTTGTCAATTTTTGGCCCTCATGGGTGAGGTGCCTTCTCAAAAAGATGAAAATAATGATAAACATTTTGAAATCTGAAAAAAAAGAAAGTGTAAAACATTCACTTCACAGACTCCACACTGTATTATTGAAATTACTAAGTTTTATTCAGTTCTCACTCATTATATTTGCCTTGTGTTCAGTAGTGATGATTACATGACACTGATGCATGAACTAATATTCTAATAGAGTTTTAATTGAACTGAGGAAGATACTTGTGGGGTCAAAGTTTTAATGAATGAGCAGACTAAATGTCCCATGAAAGGTACCATATGGTTTTTTAAAATCTGAAAATTAGTTGCAAAGTCACAGTTAATTTAATTATATGGCTTCTCTGTCTTGGGATAGTAAAGTAGACTGAGAATTATAATAGAGAATGAAACCTTTGCTATTGAGAGACCTTTTTAAAAATAAATGTTTGGATAGCTGCTTTTAAATTACTCATATTTATGAGGATGTTATTTTAAAGATAATGTATTTAGGTCATAACACAAGAGTGATTGGTGGTGTGTCATCATCTCTGCTGTGCCTTCTTGCCTCCTTTTGCACACACATTTTGCTCACAGTAAAGCAAGGATACTCTTGTAAACACGTGGGAAGCAAATATTTTGGGCCACTTACAGGGTTTCTTAGTTTTATGGATACTGACCAACCTTTTTAGACTGACTTTTTCAGAATATCCTTGTAGGGAAACCTCTCTTTTCAATGCACATGCAGCTGTGATTAAAATGGTTTAAAAATAAAGCTTATGTGTACTAAACCCCAGAGATTTACACAGTCTTTCTTGACCAACAATGTATTCTGGTACTCCTTCTGGATCTCCATTTGATCAATGCTCATAATTTTTGAAATTTTTATATATCTCTTGTTTCCAACACAGTGGTTTTTTACCAGCTGTGATCACTGAACATTTTTTTTTTAATGTAAATTCTTGACCTGCATTGGTTTTCTTCTTCCCAGGTGAATAATAAATAAAGTCAAGTTTTTGGTTCATTAATTTGAATATCTTTGAAGATCACAGACCAAAGTTTATCTTGTGTTTAGAAGACAAAGTAGAACTTGTGTAAGGAATTAAATGAAATTATTCACAAAAACACTTCTCTACAACAGTGAATTTTCTGCTTTTAATGAAGCAGAGAAATCAGGAGTCTATTCAGCAACAGAGTCTATTTACATATTGGTCTGTTTCTATATTGGTAAGGAATAAGGCTGGTTCTGATTGCATTTTTTCAGATGCATTGTAAATAATTCTTTTAAATGTAGATATCTTTTTATTGTGGTCAAGTACCTTTCACTAAGGTGTACACTTAAGACACTGAGACATGAAATCACCTTTCACATTCTTCTGAAACTGAATAATTTATTTATGGTGTCAGGAGAAAGGTAGCCTCAAATCTTATTAATAATTGTTAAAGAAGTATATAATAACAGAGAATGAATTGGTTAGACTTATTAAATAAGAAATCTGTTTTAAAAGTTTTCATAAAAGTAGAGAGAGAAAATGCAAAGTAAAATTTCACTGATCTGCAAGATATAAGTTATTTTCTTTACTAACAGCTAGATGAAGTGTAAATCTTCTCAAATAGATGTATCAGAATCTTTAAGTATCCATCCTGACTTCTTATGCCAAAATGAAACAATAGGAAAAGGCTAAAGTTGTCATGCTTCAACACTTCCTGAATAGAAATAGTTTTGGTTTGAAATAGTGAATCCCCACAGGAAACTGGAATAGATAACCTGAGTCATTAAACTGCATTGTTAAAAGAGATTCAATTATTTTCTTTTCCTTATCTCTCTTATTTTCAGGGGTAGAGGTGTTTTTATAGACCTGTAATATTGTCTTGTACTAGACAATTTCCTCCTCAAACTTATTTGCCTTTCTTTTTCAAATGAGCAATTCTGAATACTTTCAAACCCTTTACACCTTACAAGTATTCATAGTAGGGTAATATAGTGAATCTTATTGGTTATATTTGTAGTGAAATATTTCCTATTTCTTGTCAATTATTAAATTATGCAGCACAGAACTTTTATAATATAAAGGAAACTACATATACAAACAAATTTTCTCTCACCTAAATGACTATGCTACTGAGTAGTACAAGTGCATTTTATGGTAGATAAAAGAATTGGAGTGCTCCTCTGTGCAAAATGCTTTTGCAAGATAGGAAACACTACTTTCCTCCAAAAATTTCACACTGAAGACAAGATTTGCAGCCAGATTGGTTAGCATAGGAAAACAGTTTGGTTTTTATTTATGTGCCCTAGGATATAAATAATTCTCAACTACCATTTGCCTGAATCTCAGTTCCTTGAAACCTATACCCAAAACCCATTAATACTAAGCCCATGAAAAGGTTAAAAATTTGAAAACCTTTTTGCATGAAGCTGATTGGATGGAGACCTATGGAAAATACTTTAAAAAGTAATAGCTTAAAAATGAGAATTTTGACATGATTTATTTTCTGCAGAGTTAGGGAGAAAGGAATAATAATAGGCTTGTGTCTGGTGCCCTGAAGCAGAGGTGTATCCAGGCCAGTTATTCCATGTGAGTGGAAGGCCCAGGTCTCCTCTGGCCTGTAGAGGCAGGAGAATATAAAAATCTGACCTCACTTCCCAAGCTGACTTTGACCTTAGTCTTGTGTTGGGGAATTGGGTTTCAAGACTGCAGTGCTTGTTCTCACTCAGAGTGCCCAGCACCTGCATTTGCTCTGTAAACACCTTCAACTTCTAAGTTGTTTTTAAACGATAAGACTGGAATAAAAGTAATTTTTAGGCAGTGGTTCTTAATTCTGCCCACCTTATAATGTTGTGAGTAATAACTTTGACCTTTCTTGCATTAAATGCAGTCTTTGGTTTGATGTATGCAGTTTGCAGCTGTTAGAAAGCTGAAAGTAGATTTAAATTGACCAAAATAGCCAATTGAGGTTTTTACCTATGAAATACAGTTTTGTTTTGTTTTGTTGTTTTGTTTTGTTTTTGTTTTTTTGTTTTGTTTTTGTTTTGTTTTGTTTAATAGCTGAAATCTGAGAGAACCCCAGGCATATGTTTCCACCCCTGGAGGGACCCTGACATGCAATAAAAATGGAAGAATATTTAAATCTGGATTAGAAGCAGGTAAAATGTGAGAAAGAGTCAGTGGAGGAGAAGTGGAAAAAAGTTATTTTTATATTGACATACCATGTTTCAATAATATCAAAGTGCTTGATATTGATTTCATGTTACTATGAGAAACAAGTGTTTGGGCTGCTTATGATCTAATATTTTTATGTAAAATCTAATGTAAATCATCTTTAAATTCTGGTTTTAAAATTTAAAAAATTGAATGAACCACCAAAATTTTAAACAACTTAATATTTTAAAAAGTTTTCATTCTCTGTTATTTTTTTTCATTTATTATATCTGACTGTATCTGTTGATAGCCATAAGGAAGATCCCTTTATGATGAGTTATTGCAGTTGTACCTTCTTTATACTATTGGGTTTTGCTTTGCTAAAATTGGATTTTGTAATTCTTCAGATTATATATCTCTGCTACTAAATCTGATAGTTTCTGATAGATTTTGTGTGTTTTTTAAGGATTCTACATAGCACCAAATGTACTGCCTATTACTGGTCATAACTACTTGGAATAATATATCCAGCAAAAAAATCCTCAAACCATACTGTAAAATAAAAAAAAAAAAAACCAGTTGATATTTTAAATAATTGCTGAAGAAGGTTTTCTGGTGAAATTATTAGGGTTGGAACCGTTTGGTTGCAACCAATAATGAGGGAAGATGAGGGAAATTTATTGGAATGGAACTTTCTTAGCTGGAAAACAAAACAAGCTGAGAGACAGCAAGGGGGAGAGTTTTTATTCCTTGATTATAATAAAGGCACACAATCTTGATTGAAGGACAAATAGTGGTGAAAGAAACCAACTTAGCACAAAATTCAGGTTCTGATTTCTGGACTTTTGACTGTACAGAAAGTAAAGAACTGGTCTCTAACCAGTTACATTATGAAGGCATCTTGGCAGTGAGTGACTGATGGGGACAGTGCTGATGTCACCTACACTGTCACCCTCTCAAACTACAGGGAGACTTTGTTGGGCTGCTCCTGCAGCAGCTCTGTTTGCCACCACTAACTATTCTGGTATTACAGAGAGAATTTATTCAGAAGCATCTGCATTTTTAGTGCCTGATCCTGAAAATATGAACATGAATAAATTTCTACATGAGACTTAAAGTGAATTACATGCCTAGAGTTCTTGTGAAGAAGGATTTGCGAGTAGAGAGGATGTGCTATTTTCCAAAGGGATATTCCACACCCTGTGACACCATGCTCATTACATAAAGCAGGGGAGAGAAGGAGGAAGGGAAGGATGTTGGGAGTGATGTTATTTGTACTCCCAAGTCACAGGTGTGTGATGGAGCCATGAACACCTGCCTGCCCATGGAAAGTGGTGAATGAATTCCTTGTCTCACTTTGCTTGCATGCCTGGCTTTGTTTGACTTGTCAACCTCTCTTAATTTCAGCCTCTGGGTGTTCTCATTTTTATTCTTACAAGTTTTTCCCCCAATACAGTGAGGAAGTAGATGGCTGATGCTGAGTTGCTGGCTGGGGACAAACCACAACACTTCTTTTTTCAAAAACAAACAAAACTATGTTTTATGGAGAGGGTTCAGTTTCACGAATCTATTTGAAAAGCAAGTGAAAACCAAGACGTGACATTTCATAGGTCAGCTGCATGGCTGGAACATGCTAAAGCCATCATATGGATGTTTGCTACCAGACCTAACAGGGGAACTAATCAGAAGAGCAGCTTACCCTTTTTGTGTACAAACTCTTACTGGACTTACTCAGCTGGTGCATTTCATAAATATTTGCTGATTGCTTTAGGCAAATGCTACAGTAAGCATCACTTTGAAGCATTTTAAGTGGATGTTCTGGTGGCTGCACATCTCAAATCCTCTAATAAAGCCAAAATGTATTGCATAGAAAATTGGTGTGCTCATAACTTTTTTTTCTCTTCCCTTTAATGTAATTCTGTTTTTCCAGCTCTAGCTTCACAAGGAGCACATCAAAAGGTGCCTTTTTTGTGCTCTTCAGTTTGTACACATCTCTTTCAGGTTCTTCATCTCAGTTCTTCAATATTTTTGCAGAGCTCCCTAGTCTTGATGGCACTTCTATTTACTTCCTTTTCTTTCTTGCCCTATGGCCTTGTTCAATTACTGTTCCAAACTGATCCTAATCTTATGCTTTCTCAATTACTACTTCCCCCGCATTTCCTGTATTTTCCAGATCCATGGATGTTTTCTGAGTTAGGTTCCATTTTTCACACCATCTACTAATCCTATTTTTCTTCAGAGAGCTCTCACCCAAATCCCCTTTTTATTTGTTTACAGCAGCCACTTCTGTCTGTTTATCTCCCAAAGGACTGTGAGATATTTTGCAAAATTCAGCTTTTCCAAATGAGGCTGTTATTCTCTCATACATTAGGATATTAATTTCTCAAATGCCTTGGAGATGCAGATAATTCAAGAAAATCACCATTAAGCATAATATTGTTTCCTTTTTATCCCATTTATGGTGTTTCTGCTAGGTAAAGTGATATTGCTTGTGAAGAAAGTAGCAGCTTGACAAGTTTGAAGCAACTGGTGTAAATGTATGGCTTGTTTTTGCTATTCTGTTTCATATCACTGTGTGTCAGCATCCAAAGAGTATATATATATATATATATATATATATATGTATTTTTGTTTGCTTGGTTTTTTTTTCCTTTTGCTAAATGTGGAAGATTACCAGTAGCAGCTCAATATTTGCTGGCATTAGGAGGACAGGCTCAGCAGTGCTAGGAGGCTGAGGCAGCTTTCCTGTGCATTTCCAATTAATCCCAGCAGGTTGTCTCTCTGTGGCAGGATGTCACACCAAGTGCACTGTAGGACTCTTTTACAGATGGAAAAGAGAATATTTGTGTCTCTACTTCAGACCCAGAGCTAGACAGAGCTTGCCTGCAGCCTTATACCCATGCATATATTGTGAACAATTTTGAGTGTACAACAAATCCAGCAGGTGCTCTTTCCCAGCTGAAGATCCCATGACTGTTTTGAAAATGGAAAAGAAAACCTGTGTTCACACTGGCAAGAGAGTGAAATCCTAAGAGTCAAAGCAGATGAAATGATTACTTCTAAAGTTACCATAGCAGGCTGGATTCTGTTTTGCTTGGCACATCTATTATTGATATGTTTGCTGTGCAGATGTTATTCATATAAATGCACAAATGAATTGTACTGAGGTGTCAGAATTGCTGGTACTTGCCCTACTTTGATGATGAATAAATGAAAGCACTGATTCCTGTTACTGCTAAAGAAGTTCAAAATTATCTACTCACATATACAATCTCTCATGATTCCTTTAAATTTTTAACTATCACAATATGAGTTTCATTTTTAAAAGGAGCTTATTAATTAGCACTTCCAAACTATCAGTCATTAATGAATGATATTTTATTACAAAAGATTTTATTTCTTAGAGAGTGATAATATTATGTTGGCATTTTGAATTTCAAATGAATAGCTGCACATCTTTGGGATCTGCTAATGCACACCAGCTCAGAGCCAAATAGCCACTAGCTATTCAGATAGAGTGTGGCATTTCTGAGTTCTCTTGTTTTCTCTGGTTTTTCAAATCATATTTGCAGAAGTGAAAGTATTTAAAAGAGCAAACATTTTTTTCTTAATTATTTTGTCATCTGTACTGAAATCCTTTTAATTTAAAGGCATAAATGTTTTGCCTAGTTTTCATATGATATTTAGAAAGATGTATATATCACACCTGTATAATTATCCAAAATTAGGGGGGGTTTATGTATTTATATGTTCTATGTATTCTCCCATATAAGATTCAACCATTTTCTTAGCATTTATTTGCCTGTGATTTAGTTTAAAAACCTGCATTTCCTCCCCAAATCTGCTAATCTGCATAGAACATATAATGATTGTCTCCTGAAAAAAAAAAAAAGCAGCTACCTGAAGTTTAACATATTGAAGTTCTGACAGATGTTAAAACATTATTGTAAATTAAAAATGTTACTTTCAGACACTTTCTCTGAAATTAAAATATATGTACCTACTGTCCATGGTTAGAAAGCAATTATTGCTATGAGTTTCTGCACATTGATTATTGAAGTGTGATCCTGAGGTCTCATTTTGCAGTGTAGTAGGTGACTGAGCTTCAGAGGTGAGAGCAGGATATTCCATTCAATAGGTGAACTCAAGGCTTCAGTGTGGTGATAAGATAAATATTCTTGCTGCTAACAGCAGGAAATGCTTTTTGATGTGTTCTCTGGCAGTTTGGTACAAATGAGCCTATCATGAATGCTGATGGAATTGAAAACTAACTAGGGGAGTCAGCCTTGAGAAGTATAGCATTAGAAGTATAAATAAGGAAATAAGTCAGACAATCTAAACTTATATTACCAGTATATTCAATGAATAATTTTCAGAAAGTGCTATTAAGATCTCTCAGGAAGAAATATTTATCTTTAAGGAAAAAACACTGAGGTTATTGAATAGTGAAATTGTAATCTATCCAGAAACTAATTTTACAAAAGGTGTGTTGTTTTCAGAGAGGACAAGACACCTTCCTCAGAAAAATCTAAAGATTTATTAAATCTATTAATGTTTCATTAGTATTGTTCTTGGGGTAGAGCATTTAAAATAAAGGGATGTACAATTCTTTTGCTGTCAGCTTTGTGAAATTAGTTGAAAGACTTTGGTTTTCTATATTATAATATTGAACTTGTGTCTCCATGTACGTTCCTGGTATTTCACAATATGCATTGAATATCTTTTTATGCTATGCTCAATCCAAGTACATTTCCCAATATATGTAATATATAGGGAAATATATTATTCCTTCACCCACACAGACCAAGGATTTTTCCCTGGCACCATGATATATATGCTTAAGCCAAGAGGAAGCCAAATATTTTTTCTAAAATATGCTGTAGTAGATTAATGAAAAATTAGGTGTCTTGTAGCTGAAATTATTCTTCAACCTCCAAAATATTGTGGCCTTTAAGAGTTTAAAAGAGATTTATAAGAAAGATGGGGATTGCTGTTTAAGCAGTCACTGTAACAGGACAAGTTGTAATGCTTTTCAGTCTAATAGGGGGTTTATTTACACTAGATATAAGGAAGAAGTTTTTTTATGGTGAGGGGTGAGGAAACGGGCACAGGTTGTCCAAGGAGGTGGTAGATGCCTTGTTCCTGGAAAAATTCAAGGTCAGGCTAGACATGGCTCTGAGAAAACATCCCTGCTCATTGCAGGGTGTTGGATGAGGTGACCTTTAAAGGTCCCTTCCAGCCCAAAATATTCTGTGATTCCATCCAAATACAAATGCAGGCTTGAATGAGGGCAATGTACTTTACATCCCATGCAGAATACATTATTTTTATTTATGTGTTTCCTGGCTACATAACCATACAAATGGAATGGCTTGGAATAATTTATTTGAAGGATAACATATATACACTATTTCTAATTTATAAATGATCACAATGTACAAACAGCAAAAACCAAGCCACTTGCAGTGAAAATTGAACCTGGAAATAAAACACATGGACTCTTGTCCTTGGGGAGAAGTTGGGGTCCCATGAATGGTCTACTGCTTGGGAATAATTTACTAGAGATAGACATTATCCTAGCCAGGGAAGCATCACAAGATCACAGGTTTTGGATTTTATAAAGTTTCATATTATAGGGAGGGACAAGAATATACTGATTCTTGAAATAATCACTGCTGTATTTGTGCTCTGAAATTATTCAGACTATTAAATAAATGCAGCCTACAACATCTATTCTGAACAAAAAGTATTGAAATGTGGAAACCAGTGATAACAAAATAGAAAAGATTTAGTGGTTCTTTTTACTTCAGTATGGGTTTCAGAACAGGCTACTCCATTTTTTCATAGAACAAGTAGAATTGGCTGGAGGAGAGAAAGAGCAAATAAAAGTTTAGAGGCTTATCCAATAACAAACTCATGTGTCAGCAGTTCTGAATGGTGACAGTTTTACACAGCTAGATATTTTAATGTTGCACTATTAATATAGCTAATGTTCTCCTGACTATGGAGAAGTTAGAGGAAAAAGCTTTCCTCTATCAATTTGTCACAGTATTTTGCCAGCAGGAATCTACTTAATTATATCTTAATTTGTAGCTTTAATGAATGCCATGACGTTCCTTTTTATTTTTTTTTGTAAGAAATTACTCAGTATATTCTAAAAAATCGAGTTAAAATATGCATGATATTAAACTTATTTTTTAAAAAAAATGTTATATTGAAAAATAATATATGATCCTAAATATATGCTTTGCACAACTGCTCTAAAGAAACTCTAGAAATTTTTTTTCTAAAGATTGGGTTTTATGTGCAGATTAAACTTTGGCCACATGTCAACTGGGAAAAAAAATCAGATCATCTTCAGAAAGTCAGGCAGAATAAACCCTAAACTGTTACATTAAAAGAAACAAAATAAAACAAATACATTTTTATATCACTAATAATTTTAGTTATGTATGTAATCAATTGCTGATCCTCATAAAAAGAGTTTTACAATATTGTTTTGTAGCTATGAACCTTGTATGGTTTTACAAGACGTAAATTGCTTTATGAATTAATTATTTTCTTTATAACTAATGATTCAGAAAATATTTCTCCCATTGTTTTATTATACTCTTTTTAGGGGGGTGGAATGCAACAAACTCGAGATAAATTAATGCCATTGAAAGCAGTCCACATTAAGAAATTTGTCAGTACAAGAAAAATAGGAAGCATAACTTAGAACAATTTGTTATTTTAATCTATCAATGTATACTCCAGAAAAAGGCATCGAGGCACCAGAATTTATTTGCAGAGAAACTAAAATTATACTTCAGATCAATGTTTGCTATTTCCTGTTACTCTCTGATGAAAGAAAATATAGTTCCTTGCTGTACAAAATCTGTAATATTCATTCATAGTATAAATGGCTCCCAAATGATTATTTAAGCCAAACAGTGTTTCATTGTCACCAGGGAGTGTCAAGCAAGGTCTTGGGATTTGCATAATAATTGGTTTGAAACAAGTGATATTCCATACAGAACTATGTACACAGAGAGTAATGAATATGGTAGCCACAGTCTGTGAGATCAGTATCAGCACCATAATGAAAACTGAATATTTTTCAGTCTTTGGAGGTTTTCAAACATCCATAAAGCTAATGAGCTAATTTAGATAAGCATTAAACATGAATTTAATCACATTACTGGTAATTATTAGCAGACACACAATATGAAGGCCTTACAATTTCCTTCAAAAGTTGTAATTAACCATAAAAAAATAAATTGTTTGACCTAATGCACTGCATATAAATGACTCAACTAAAAACTTTTAGGTTTAACAGAATACTTAGCTTAGAGTCATTTTTCCTTATATATTTTTTATCTGAAAGTTAAAGTGTATTTTTTGCCAAGCATTAAACTTAAGAGCAAAATTTCATATGTCTGCAAATGTTGCTAAAATCCAAATTCATTTCCTAAACAAACACAGCATAACTTTATCTGATCCATGACCTCCTTCCTATGCTGGCCATGAGTTAGCAGGTAAGAACTTGCTGTCAGTAATCTCCCCAACTCCTGGGAAATAATTAAAGTTAAGCATGTGAACAAAAGTCTTGAGTTTTAAACTAAAACCTGTGCTCAAATAAGATTTGGAGTTTTGCTTGGCAAACATGGACAGAAGCACCTGATCCAAAAGTCTTGGGGGAGATAAAATATTTCCTCTCTGGCTGCCTACAGCTACGTTCTCAAAGCATTTCAGGGATAGAAAGCAATGGCTGGAGCATAAAAAGAAATATATAATTTTTTTTAAAAGGATTTTGAGCCCTAGAAATGTGTGACCAAACAAATATTTTTAGTTTGCCTGTGTTAAAGTAAAAGTAGCTCTTTGTCAGAGGATTGAAACTGGAGTATATAGAGTCTGGACCCTGAAGTTATGGTTCTGGAAAGAAATGCTTAATAATCTCATTTCAAATAATGGAAGAGAACTGTTTTTTGAAAGCTGGCAAATGACTGTGACTCCTCAATTTCTCTCAGGCAGAAGGAGAGGGCTTTTCTATTTAACAGAGTGGTGAACTCGTCTACTTTTTCATTTTTCAATGGACCATTGCTCAATAACACATCTTCCATGCCTTTACTCATGTTACTTAGAAGTTACACTTTTCCAGCAATATTGAAAAATGGAGATTTATATGAAAAGAGATAAAAGGTCTTTTTTCCAATGGATTATCACTGATATAAAATTATTATCTTTTTAGAGGCTTGTAGAAATCCATATTTTTCACTGTGAAATTGGCAGAGAAACCATTTTCTGTATAATAAATTTTCAGTTAAAAATTTTCAGCTACCTCTCAGCCTAGCTATGCTAGCTATGCTCTCTGTGCCTGTGATTAAGCTGAAGCCTTTTTTGGCCTCTTACAGGTCAGCTCTCAACCTAGGCTGGAATGTGCTTTTGCACACAACAGTGTGGGTAAAAGGGAATCAAGCCAACTTTTCCTGCCTAAGAAATTAACAACAAAATGGGCCATGCTTAAATCTCATGAGGACTTTTTATGAAAACTCCCTTCCAGCCCCCAAGCCCCACAGTATTTGGCACAGGAACAAGCAGAGTTCCTCAGATGGGAGAGTGGTTAATGAGCTGTAGGGATGAAGACATTAGCAATCACCAGGTGTAGGAGAATTTCCATGTGAAATTCTCCTGCTCTTTACAGATGTTTCTCCTTCCTGTCCTTCACCCAGCTGTTCCTCACTCTACTCGAGAACACTTTTCTCTCCTCCTACCTCTCCCTTCCCCTGATGTAGTCACTGTTTCTTCTTTTGCTGTTTTTCCAGCTAGGTAATCCTTACTAAATAGAGCATTCCTTAAATATTGTGGAGCCATGATGACTCCCTGCAATTGCTTTCTTCCATTTATTTATGTTATACATCCTTCTCCTATGCTATATTTATGTAAGCAGTTACAACAGACTAATTAGAATTTACTGTAATAAACACAACCATGAATCATGACTTTCATTATTTCCTGCTCTAATAAACTGTTGATATAATCCAGGACAATGACAAGGAAATGCTCATTAATAACAAATATTTAGTATTTACTAATTAATTAAAGCTGCTCATTAATTTATTTGAAGGATAAAGATTAAAGAAACAGGCCATTCACGTAATTTATTGTAAATGAAAACCAAAATATCTTCTCTTGGAATTAAAATTTTTATGAAATTTTGCATTAAAGACTTAGTGGGTGGAAAGCTACAGCTGTTAAATGAATAAACTTCCTCATTTAATTCTCAGAGCACTCAGAAGCTTTATGGTGCATATATAAAATAACATTAAGGAAAGAAAAAAAAGATATTTTATTTTGCACACTGACTTCATATTTCTTACCATGCTTTTGTGATTTGTCTGCAGCAAACGGAGCTGTGACCTTATCTCCATGTCTCACCTTGATGTCTCTTGGTTTTGTTGTGTTTAGCTAATATAACACAAAATAGAGAATATCAACTTCTTGCAAGGAAAGAAAGAAAATTGGACTGAGAAAGGAATTTTAGCTTTTTTTGTTGTTGCCTCAGGCACAGCTTGAGTTAAGTGACTCCCATGCCTATGAAACTGATTTCTGCAGCCTGTCTGCTGGAATTACCTTACACAGCTACTCCTGTCTTCCTTTGCTGATGTTTTTCCCAGTCTGTTGTAATACTCTAATTGCACCTAGGCATTCTCCTCCTGTTGTTTCACTATGTCAAATCTGAGGATGAGAAATTTCTAGCTGTTAAAGACTCAGATTTAATTAACAGATGATGTCTTACCTCTTTCAGAGTCTTCACCAAGAGCCTAAAACATGCCGTGTCCTGTGTTGAAGCACAAAATTTGCCCTAATTTTGACGTGTACTAGGGAAGCATGAAATGGAGTGAGAACGTGTGGTGATAGCTTGAGAAAGAGGCTATTAGGAAAAACTACCTTTAATAAGAGCTCTGGAGTTTTTCCTGTTTATAACAAGGCTTGTCTCTCAGGGTGTTGAAGGGCTGCTGGTTGGTGCTGAGGATGCTCTGGACCTGCACAGCCACTTCCCTGGGTTGTGGTGGAAAATGTATTTGGGACAGAGCAGGGCAGCTCAGACACTTGGGCTCCACTGCCTGATTTATTTCTAAAAATCCTTGTTTGGACTTTTGAATCATGAAAACAAATTTGCTTGAGGTGTGTTGAATGTAGTGATGCACTGAATCTGCATCTTTAATAAAAGAGTTATAATTAAGGAATATACCTTCAGGATATTAATGTACAAGAATATTTCTAATATTCATATGATATGAATATATAGTAATATTAATACTGGCTAACAATATAATAGGAATATAACTTCAGGAAAATTGTACCAAACTGAGGAAACTATTTTTGAAACCAAAATTATCAAAACATAAACACAATGTGTGTCAACAGAACAAAAAATTAATTCTGTTAGTGTTTCTTTTTGTTATAAATTATTCCACACCTACAATGTCATATTTCCTATTTTCCAGAGCCAAGAGTCTGACCAAGAGTTTGTAAAATGTATTTTGAAGCTCATTTGTGTTTGGTCTCTCTGAATTCAAAATTATCTTTTCAAGTTGTAAAATTTACGTGCGTATTCATTCAAGTAGTACAATTCCAATATGCTTTTGGAATATGAATTTTTTAAGTCTTTCAAGGTGAGACTAGGGCAGAGGAACCAGAGCACTTCCAACCGCATTTGAGATTTTTTGGTAGAAATTACTTATTAAATTTTATGACTTGCAACCATCATTTTTAAGCTTAGTTTTTTTTAAACAAGGGACAGGTATATTCATCATTAATCTGTGACAGAGCAACATTAATTAGTATCTCATGATAGTCCAAAAACTTAAGGCAATCTTTCTTTTATTTTCCTCATAGGAAAGGTACTTTAAAAATTATACTAATTCTTCTTGTCTCAATGAATCAGGATGAGTTATAATAGATACAAGAAATATTCCTATACCCTGCTTGCCATCCTCCTCTTCTTTCTCTTTGCATATTCAAATAAAGGAAAAAAAAGATAAAACTAAAAAGAAAAACCAAACCAGAGTAATTTTGACCTACGTAGATCCTTCAGTCAGTCATTTATTTTTTAAAAAAATCCCACTGAATGAGTAAAGAGTGATGTGCCTGTATGCCTGTGGAAGCAGAGGGCTCCAGTGGGATCTTGTTCATTCTGTGAGTTTTTGTGACCTCTGGATGAGCAGAACGCTGCACATGAATATGTACCAGCCAGGCAGATGTTACACTCACTGACCTCCACTCTCTGAAACTGATAATCAGTTTGGCTGTCATTCATTGTCCTTTTGAGGCTTCCTGGCAGCAAATGAATGCCAAGGAGACATATTTGATCCTGTAGGTCCTGCCAGAAATTAGGCTTGGGCTTGGATATTTTGAAATGAATCTGAGTCGAGTTTGACAACAAAGGGAAGGCTGCTGCAGTAACATGTGCAGGTGCTGCACTTCTCAATCTGTTTGTATTCTCCAGACAGGCAGGGATCAGGGGCCTTTCCTGCCTTTCATTCAGCTGTGGGTATCAAGGCCAAATACACAGTAATGTCAAAACATATGATTTATTTATTTATGCAGACAAACGGCCACTGAAGTTGCACCTATGTAACCTAATGAATGGGGCATCAGTGTTTGAGTTAATAACAGGCAAAGAATTAATTACCAGCAGCAGAAGTCTTCATCTTTGTAATTTGGAAATTAGAATGGGGTGAGGACACATATTAAATATTGATATAGACTTCGGGTTTTTTTACACAGCTAATAGTGTCTTGCATACTGTAGTTGCCCACTAAATAAATAGTGTTTGATTAAAAAGTGAATTTTCTACATTTTTAATCAGTTTTGGTTTTGGCTTCTTTTTGCCCCCCTAGTATTTAATTTATGGTTTTCAGAGGTTCTGCAGAAGTAGTTGAGGCTGAGCATGCACCTGGATGTTCTGGATAGAAAGAATGTGGCAAGAGAAGCATAATAATGTTTAAGAATCAGAACACGGGAGGATTTGTAAGGGTGCAGAAGCTGCAGTGGGACACAGGCCTGTGCTGCACAACCATCCAGAAACTCAGAAGAGGTAAATATGCTGAGTGTGCTTTTAAAGTGGGGTGAACAAGTATGGCGGGGGGAGAAAGAATAAAGCAATTTAATTAGTAGTGATCAACAAAGATTTTGTTGTTACACATGGGGATTTAGACTGCAGGGCTGTAATTGCAGCTTGCAGCTGAAGAACATCCAGGGCAGTTCATCAGGAGCATCAGCTTGGTCCTTTTTCACTCTGCAGTTTTTGTTTGCTGCTCTGTTCTTCTGCCACAGCTGTGCTTGTCCAGGGGGCTGCAATGAATAGGAAAGAAACCCTGGACAAGCAACCCCCTCCCTCTGCCTCTATCTGCTCAAATTAGAGGAGTCAGAAACTGATATTCTCTCAGGAATATCCGGGTGATCCCTTGGCTATTTTAGCCTTCAATTGCCTTTCCATTAGCAGGCATGTTCCACTAAAACACAGGTGTGAGGAAAAGATGCACAATCCTGATTCTAAAATCCTTCTGTGAGCTCCTCTGAGTAGAAGCCCCTGATGGCTTTGGTGCCCAGCTGACCTCTCAGTGTTCCAGGGTTTTTGGGGTGGTGCTGGCCTCACTGTGTGGGGATTTGCACCTCAGAGCTGGCAGTGACCTGGGCTGTTCATAGCACAACTCTCACAATTTTCGTGGAGGAGCTTTCTGAGCACTCTCCAGCTGTGTAAGTTCCCGTGCCATTCACTAACACAGACTCTGTGTTATACAAAGCTCCTGTTCCAGAGCTTTTAGCCTCTGTTTCCGTGTCACTGCTGAGTGCAGTGATCCCTGCTAGTTAAAAAGGTGCTCAGAAAGATGAAAGGAAATGGTTTTTAGACAAGGATGAAATGATATATCACTTCTCTATCCATGAATACATTTTTGATTTTGAGAATTTATATGAGAATTAAAAAAAAAACCCAAAACCAAACCTCACTAAAGATTATTAAGATTTGTAAAGATGTGTTGTTAAAAATAAATATATTTTCACCATAAATACACTATCCATAATTCCATGTGGGTGTAATCAAGGCAATTTTCTTTTTAACCTAGCAATCCCATTTAAGAAGTTCCATTTCCTCTTGACTTTTCTGCTTTTCCAGTTGTGAGTTCCAGCTGGAAAAATCTGTTGCCTTAATGGCAACTAAAATCTGGTCAGCAGCACAAAACCACCCCAGAGTGATACACAACCACTGAATCCTTTGAATCCTGTTCTGCCTGAGACTTTAATCCTGGCTTCAGAATGAACAATTTTTTAGTTATGGAAGACAATTCAATCTCTGGAAAATCATTATCCCAGGGATTTCTGCAACATAGATTCTCAGTTCCAAAGGAAAAAACAGGAAAACATTTCTGACTGTGCAGATGAAAATTAGGAAGCAAGTAGAGCAATAAGAGGAGGGTCTAAATTTGCAATTTAGAGAATTCAAGAAAAATATTCCCATGTTTATTTTCCAGGTTAATTGGCTCAGGAAGAAAAATCCCTTTGTATGTTTACTCTTCACATATTATCTTTTGCAGTATGACACTTAGTGTTGGTCATAAATCTGTGCAGAAGTTTGTTTTATTTGGTATTTTTGTCTGGAAAAAAGAATTAGTTGGCTTGTATTTTACCAGAAAATTGTTATTGCTGGGTTTACACTTGCAAGTAAATAAGGTATAAAGTGACATAATGGAATCTCTTCAGCCAATTCCTGTTTATTTGTTGAACCAACCAGCACTAGTGGTTGTGAATGAGTTTCATTGTGCTGGTGTCAATGAGGTTGTGCTTAGTCCTGTGGGCTTGAGAACAGCTGGTTATGGTTCAGAAAAAGACTAAATAATAGAACTTGAGACACTGTTTCACAAATTACCGAGGCACTGTTACTAAATATTTGCTTTACACTGCTGAGAGGGACTTTGTGTCTAAGGAGTGATGCCAATCAGAAATCCTCAAAACTGAATGTACAGTGAGTGCTGCTTCTGTATGGGGCAGTCTGTGAGATCTGTAGCCAATTCTGTCATGTTGTATGATGTGCTATTCCAAATTCAGGGTTGTGAGTCTCCATTGGACCCATGTTTTTAATATACCCAGGTCTCCTCCAATGTAACTCCTTTATTTGTGCTCCCCCGTTTCACAGATCCCAAATGTCTTTAGGTCTGCCAGAGTGGTATGAGTACAGTGAAGAAGAGGAAGCCTCAGATCTTCTGCTGAGGAATTCCTCTGAGGAATCTTCCTCTCTCTGCTGGACTGGAGAATATCACGGGCTTTGCTATCACTGATCATATTTAAATTTATCATAACCCACTGAAATAAGTTTTTGGGTTTTTCATTACTGATCATGGGTGACAGGAAGCAAAGGACCCTAAGAGGGAAATCTGGAAAGGATATCATTTTCAAACACAGAGAAGAAGCCTACAGAAGGAAATTAAGGGCTGATATACAAAATACCTCTCCTGGTGCTACCAATGGAAATTTTCAGTACACCAGGAATGGTAATTTGGTTCATTGATATGGGAACCAATGCCTTTTGTTTCAGCACAAATCACCTTCTGGACACAGTAGAAACCTATGGGAAGGTGAAAAAGCTCCTATTTCCTGGTATCTTTCTTTGGGATCTAGTAGAAAATGGTGTTGAGGACAAGACAGGAGTGCAGTCATCACAAGAGTCCAGTATCGCAACAACCTAGAAAAAGGCTAATTTCAGTACCTACATGCTGAAAAATACAGCTTGTTTAAATAGAAGATTGAAGAAATGTGAAATTAAAGGGACCAATTATTTTTTTTGCCAGCTATGTTGGTCTCTCAGTCTGAAGGCACCTGCTGAACTAGTCCTACCCTCATTTCCGTCCAGAAAATTCACAGGTGGTCCATGTTAGATTATGGGGACCTTCATGGTCATAATTTTGATGTTGCTATTCTTCTGCTCACTGTATTTCAGTGCTTTGATCAGGGGACTGTTTTTCCTTATAATCACAGATGGTCGCTGTTTGACAGGCAGACAAAGTAAATAGGCATGAAAATAAAATATTCCTTTGTTTTGGTGAATCAGGCCAATGTCATGTGGGTAGACACTGCTCTGTAATCCTTCTAACTGTGCTAGGATGGGGAGAGGGTATTGTGTATAATGGCACAGAGGAATCTTGCAGCTTTCTTTCCTGGACTGTCTTGTTGAGGATTTGATCAACAAATCCAAGCTTACAATGACATTTCACTGTTACCATTTCAATTAAGGAGGAGAGCATTGCCATCACTGTGAAATTTTGAGGGGTTAGTCTGGAAAAATCCCATCTGGCAAAGATGTACCTGATCCTGCATATCAATAGAGTTTTGAGCAGAAATCAATAGTGCAATGAAATACTACATAATTATTGTGTGTCTATGCCTGTATCTACTTGCCTGCATTCACAATGCAAAAAGAAATAAAACACTCAGGAAAAAAAAAAAATCCTAACCAAACAAAGCAACACTTCAGGTCACCAGAGATACAGCTCCTAATATAGCATTAAACTAGTTACCCAGGCAGTGTAAATTATTTTATGAAATATTTCTATATTAAGAAAAGAGAAATCAAATAAATCAATACTGATTTTGAAATTGATTAAATACTTTGGGTTAAGGACTGTTGCACAGCATTTGTGGCAACTCTTTACGTGACATCTGGTCGGTGAATTCTCCTGGGGTAACTTTGTGGGATTGGAAACCTGCTTTTCCATAAAGAAATTGTTGCTGACCTATTGATGTGATGTGACATTGCCTCTTTCTCTGGCAGCTTAGGCAACAGCAGAGAGAGTTGGTCCCACCAGCCCTTACACTGATCTGTTGCCAGGCAAACAAAAAAAGAATCAGATAGGGAACAGGCTGACTGTCCTCTCTCTCCCCTCAAAACAAAACAAAAAGAGAAATTCATGATGTTGTCATCTTTTTCTCATTGTTTATCAATTGAAGTGAGGCTAAAGCTTTACTTTTCATCATTGCCTTTAATTTTATTAAAAATAATGAAGCTACCAATGAAATGGATTTGGCTTTATTGATACATTGGCTAGTTAAAGAGCAACTCTTAATATAAAGTACTTAAAATAAAATATTTGGTTATTGTAAATAGTTAAAAGAAGTTTCATTACCAGAGACATTTTTTATATAGTTTTATCTTTTCTGTGTCTTAAACAGGTTGGCTGGATCAGGAGAACTGGTCAATCAGCTGGTCAATTAAGATAAATTGTGGTTTGTTAAGTGTTTGTGTTGAAAAGGAAAAGCCAGGCTGCTATTCCTAAGGGCATGGGGGGAAAAAAGGTGTTGATTTTTCCTTTATTATTTCATACATTTTTGAACCTAATGGTTTTCAGGCCATAGCTTGAGATTAGAACCTTTGAGAGAGCTCTTGCTACAAAGACTGCATCTCCCAAAAGCCCAATATTAACAGGGTAAAACAGACTTTGGGGCTCACTTCAGATGCTCATCTTCTGCCCATGGAAAGCTTGGTGGTGGGGCAGGCACCCAACAATTTTCAAAACTTTGGTCACATAGGAGGAATCCTAGACCAGCCTGGAATTCTAGTAGCAGTTTTGGAAGAGATCTTTTGGTTCACTTTGGTAGCTTGGATTTGTTAATCTCTGTTTCCAAAGACAGTTTAGGTTAATTGTGATTTCTCCAGCTACTGAAAACAATTAGTTTATTTTAAAGGAAAATATTTTAAACCATTAAATTTCTTAAAAACAGTAGATACTGTTATTTTAAAATAGAATTTTTTTTTTGTTCTGTAGGCATAAAATTGCAACAGGTTATACTACAGCAAGAAAAAGAGTAGGTGAATCATTCAGATATTTTCCTAGAATTCTTACTATTCTTAAAATACTAATTTACAATCTGTGTAATCAACACTGTAAATTTGTATCAATAACTCACTCTCAGGTAAACACAGTTGGGCAACTCTCAGTAACGTGATATGACTATCAGTGGAAACAAGCATAAAAACAGACATAAAAAAGATGTTTTCACAGATGAAATTACTTGGTGGTTGCTTACTGATGCTTTCTCAGATTGAGACAAATTAAAATCAGGAAAGACTCTATCTCAAAAAAGAAAAAAAAGGTCAGAAGAGAGCACAGAAAATTTTGTTAAGAAATAACCAATGATAGTATTGCAAAAACATTCAAAAATACATGTGGAATGCATGTATTGACTTTTAAGGATAAGTTTCTGGATATTTGAAGTGGATGCTAATGATCAAATTTTATTTTATTTTTTCGATACTGAGTACTAAAAAAATCTGAAGACATTTATGTGTAGCATTTGAGTATCTGAAATAATGATTGTGACTAAATCAATCTGCACTGGAAACATGTTTCTTTTTATTTGTACCTGTGTTAGATTCTGCTCTTGCCATTAAGTTCTGTTGCTTCTCCCAGAATCTGCAAGAGGCTGATATTTATTTCTTCCAGCTCTGTGTTATGAACCAAAAGATGGATTGGAAAATAACTGTAAATGTTAATGATTATATCATTGAGTTGTTCTACAGTATATGACATATTTTTGGTGAGCACAAACAGATACACAGTGATCTATGTAGGCTCAGGCTTAATTTCTGATTTATTCCAAGGATTTGATTGTTTACCACAGCACTGTGGTTTTTCTATTATGTATCTGTATTGACACTCCCTAGTCTGCATCCTAGAGAATCCTACAAGTTCTCTACACTGCAAATCTCACTTAGATCTGTAAGAAAAACTGGCTGATAGACATATTTGTTCAATGTATCCCATGATACACTTTTTTATTCTTTCCAGCTCCAGAACTACCACGATTAATATTCTCCCCTTCAGTTTATGTATTTTTTGAAAAATGAAAATAAACCCAAATGACTAAAATGTTCTTATTATTTAAGTTCAAATATTATGACTAGGCTGTTAACTTTGGTTTCTACTAGCAAGAGTAACATCATCCATCTACCCTTCCTCTGCATTGAATTAATGGCCTGTTTTTTATTCATCTTAGCTGATTTTTTTCACTTTTCTCCATGTGCCTATCACTTCAGGAAAATTAATGAATCAACATTGTACCAGTTCTAGAGAACTGATAAATGAGAAAAATCAGTCAGCTTGTTCAGCTTGTGTCTTTGCATTAAATCAATCTTGAAATAATTTATCCTTCCCACAAGCCTTGCAGATACACAGATCTCATTTATGCAGCTTCTGTGCAACTTTCTTCACAGCTTTCATTTGATTTGCTTATCCATGTGCTTCTGCTACTAATGTTGGATACTGGGCTTAATAGGATGGATGGCAAGTCTTCGTGGTGTTTCAAATACTCTGAGTAAATCAGATCATTAAAATACAGCTAAACCTAATGGATCACCCTGGAGTGTAAAATAAATCCTTCCCTATATTAAAATGAACAGAATTGGGGTTTTGTAGCATCTTCCCCAGACTGGAAAATAACTATTAAAGTGTATGAGGAAAAACAGCATGAAACACTATGTTTGACTTATAATTCCCCAAAGCTCAGGCTTTACTCCTCTGTCCACATCTTCCTTTGGGATTTAATTTGAGGGAGGGTCCATTTCTTTGTATTTTATTTGCACAGTGACTTGACATATGGTTGGGTGCTCCTTGTTGCACAAATAGGCTCAGTTTTAGATCAGAAACATCATTAAAATATGGTTTATTATGCAGTATTCCAGTCTAATCAGCTTTATATATGCCAAGACCTTGGTCATGGATCTAAGTGTATTAAAGACTGAAAAAGAAATGTCTGTGCTTTGTGAGGCACAATTTAATACCATTGCTTTGTCTAACAGGTGAAATCATCTCAAAGTTCACTTGTGCCTGGACAGCAAGCATCTCTCTGGGCACTGCAGAGCTGCTCAGCACCCCCTACACCTCGTGGGAGGCTCTTGGTTCAGAACTAAACCTGCTTGCCTTGCCAGCCTTAGAGACTTAAATATTACCTGTCCAGAGAAGAGGCAGTGCACAGCTTCCTGATTTCTGATGGAAAAAGGGGCTGGAGGCTCACTTTGACCACCGAGGCAAAGTTTGGACTTGGGAGCAAGAGCTCACAAAGGCATGGTTTTACATCCCAGTTCTTTACTCTCTGGCCCAGGATCTCGTTATCCATTCAGTCTGTGCATGTTTTATTGGCTTCTGTCTCTATCTTATTTTGTAGTAATTGGTGTGTATGCAGAGTGACTGGTGCCAGACTGGCTCTCTGCCTGGCAGGGCACTGGGATGCATCCCTGTCTACAAAGCTGGGAATGAAGAAGTGTCCCCAGGCTGACTTAAATGTCAAAGACTTGTTCTGAGGAGGACTAACTGTAAGAACAGAGGTAAGAATGTGGTCAGAGATGTGGTAATTCTAGGAAAAAGTGCCATCATGGATTATTAGGACGCTGTTAAATGTGCATTTCAAGCAGAAAATTAATGTCTCCTTCAAAGGACCCTAAAGATTCTCTACAAATTAACACCTGCATCAGATATTTTAAACCAATTTTGTTGCCTGTCCCACTGCTCTTTGCCATTTGATGCAGCTCCTGTTCAGCCTTGCTTTTCTGCTGCGTTTGGCTTATCTCTGGTCAAGGATTTAATCCCCTAATATCAAACTGAGGTGATATCAGCACTCAAAAGCTGCTGTGATGTGCAGCCACTTTATCAGTGTGAGGAGGGCTCGCTCCCTGACCCTGGGGCCAGGCTCTGGAGCTGCACTGCAGGGCTGTACATGTGCCACTGACACACAGGTCACACAAGCAGCCAGCACCAGGCACCACCCCTGAGATTTCAGCAGAGCAAATAGGAGTGCCCACGTGAAAGAAAGAACGAGGGCTGGAGCTGCTGCTTCACTTTAGAGCTTCTGCTTGAAAGATAATCATGTGTTTTATATACATTAAATGATTGGGTCAGCCAAAGAGTAATTTAAGAGTAGCTTAAAAAGAAAAAAATCGAAGGATAGACAGAGAAGATAAATGCTCACAGTTTTATTAAGCCTCAAACTACTAAGTGTAAACATCAGCATGAAGAATTAAGACATAACATTAGGAAAAACCCAGAGAGATTCAAAGTCTGTACTTTGTCTACCACCATGGCTTTGTCCAGGTCTGCCAGCTTGACTCTAAACCAACATCAGGCCTCAAAAGGATTTATAAATCTAGGATGTGAAATATTGCTCTCTCTAAAAGCTGCAGAGAATATAAAATCAGAATAGAATTCAAAGGCTTAAATAATAAATTTGTTAGGGAAAAAAACCTGAACAAGTGCTCTAGGCAAGTAGTTGATTTATTTTAAAAAATTCTTTTTCACAAAATGCAATACAAAGTTTTAAAAGTACAGAAATGCTGATTGGAAGGTGTTCACCTTTAGAACTAGGTTCCCTTTAGAAAGAATATTTCCAGAAAGAATTTCAATCCAATTAGCCTTCCTGTAGCTGCAAAACTCCTCACAAAACCAGCTCCCTAAGTTCATGTGCATTGAACAGTTCAAGTGAAAATCTGTCAGTGGAACTGAATTAAAACCATAGAGCCAAGGTCTCTCCAAGTATAAATCATGTACATTGCTATAATAAAACAACATACAGCAGAAGCAATTCTTCACACCACTGAGTTTTTGGCATGGGAGTTGGTCCCAGAACCCAAATCTTGCTGTTCCAGCTTCCATATTTCACAGTGTGTTGGAAAACTTAAACTACAATATGCTGTAATAATTTTGTGACATTTGAGAATAGAATAAATGTGACGTGGGATCTTAAAAAAGCTAAAATAAGTTGGGATTTATCTTATTTTTCTTTTTTAATGATCTTGGTCATGCTAGTAAATGGCATTTTCTCATGTGTAAAATGAAGTGGAGGTATTGTACCATGTCCTGATTTTACCAGTTGAAGCCTCTTTCTTTTTCTAAAGTCATAAAGAATATGTCAAGCACTCTGAGCAACTCCTTTATGCCTTGCTGGCAGTGCTGCAATTAGTATCACACTGTGTCATATTCGAAGCTCAGTGACTGTTAAATGTGCTCTGCCTGCATCACACTAACTACTATATCAGTCATTTTAGATGACCCCCTTGAAAATTGCTGCCAAAAGTTTGTATGTCAGAAACCACTTTCAAAATGCTTATGAAGTGGAGAATTTTCACAGCTCTTTACCTACTTAAATACTAAAAACTGTCAGTCAATGAAATCAGGCTCGACAGTTTATATTCCAAGACTCACTGTTCAAAGATTTGCTTGAAAAATTATTCCTATCATCTGTCAGCAAGTGGCTTCTGTGTTTAGTCAGTTGCTCACTTTTATATTGTAATGACCACTGTAAGTTGCTACAAAAGACCTGCCAGAAACCTTGGAATTGTTTTTATATGGGGTGAGCCAGGAACATCTACATCAGCAGTGTCTTCAGTCCCAAATGATTTTTAAAAAATATAATCCAGGTACTAAACATCAGAGATTTATTTACAGAGCAGTTAACAACTGATAAAACTTTTAGAGAAAGGAGATGAGGAGTTATTTAAATTTTAAGAATATGAATGGTAAACTTATCCCATACATCCACTGCCAAGGGTGAGGTTAAATTTATGTCTGAGTCTCTATTTATTTCTTTTAATTTCCTGGAAAAATATACAGGTGGGACTTCAGTAATATGGTTAGGGTCCAAGCCTAAGCTCACAATATCCATAGGCTAGATTTTTGTCTTTATTGTGTAAAAGCTGCATACCCATCAACATAGTGTAAGAGTCAATATCTACAATGAGCTGCTATTAATTTGAAGTTACTCACCCTTTTATTTGTAAGTTAAGGACTGTCATAATGATTGGCAAAAGTGCAACAGGACTTTTTGTGCCCTGTTGCCAGCTCATACCAAAACTTTTTGCTTCCTTTCTTCACAACACTGAGGAGTTTCCTCAGTGCCATTGGTCTTTTTGCTCAGCCTGATCATGTGGGGGATCTGGGCATTGGGGATTGTTCAGAAAGCAAACTTATCACAGTTGTATCACAACAAACTTATCACTGTTGTATCACAAACTTAACACTGTCAGCAGGACATACCTGACAGAATAAATATTTGTCTCTATGGCTGGCTTCTTCACAAAGCAAAGTTATAGAAAAATTACACCACTATCATCTGTCTTTTATATAGCAGAAGACAGGTTCAGTGCTCTCTTTATTCTCACAGGATTTAATTTCCTTTTGTTTGCTTTCCATGAAATGACTCTAGGTCAAGTGCAGGATTTTGTGTCCTGTCCCAGGAAGAGGGAAATTCAAACAGAAAAGGAGGATATCTGTGTCCTTGTCTTTTGGTTGCTGCTGTGTTTTACATCAAACTCTCATTAAATGGAAAAAAAATAAATAATGATGGGACTGAAAAAACTATCCTCCTTGTGTTAACTCTCAAGATTTTCATAGCTCTGTTATGGGCGCTCCCTCATTTTCCTATTAGGGCAACTGTTACTGAAAAAGAGGTAAAAAAGAGTTTCTTTCCTCTTTTAAAGCTGTCTTTTTCTCCTGTGAAATGGGTTTTGCAGACCCAGGAGAATTAGTCAGCCAGCAGATCATTCTGTCTGGTGCTGCCTTGCCTCCTGCAGGAAGGAGATGCAACTTCAAGAGATCCATCCCCACAGAAACCCCACCACAAAGGATGTTAAATGAATGCAAAAACCATGCATAAAAGTGTCAGTGGCAACATCTTCACTGAATTTCATGGGCATTCAACCAGGTGCTTCCCAAGAAAACAAGGTTTTGAGGTTCTCTGCTGGGTACAGAGAATTCTGGGAATCAGATTGCCCTTGGACAGGAGCAGAGACAAAAGCATTCCCAACAATCTGTTCTGGTTTTCCTGTAGTCTGGTGAGGAGCCTTTTTGCTGTCTGGCCAAGCCTTGTGGAACACCAAGCCTTTGGAGGGTGTTTAACTTCCAACCTCTGACTTTGTCCTCATTTCCCTGGCCTGTCCCAGGATGCTGCTGTCAGAAATACTCTAAAACGAAAGGCAGATGATCTCTCCTGGATGAATTCCTCTACCTTGTAAAGGAATTGCTCTGAGAATGGAGCCATATTTTAATTATATAACATGAGAATCAGTTGTATCTAATATTCAGTTTAGACACATCTTCCTTGGTGTCATAAATGAGTGTGATCTACTATAACAGGCAAGTGAAAGTATGATTTAGTCAGAAATTAGTACATTGCAAGGGAGTGGCTGCTTTCAAATCTTTTTTACCTGTATAACACCAATCTAAAATAAAGGACTGCTAAATAGAAACTGTAAGGGAGATGAGAGTAGGATCTCTTATTGGTCTGTAGGGACAATACTGCTTGGGATTGGGTAAAATTTATTGCTGTATCCAAAATCTTAGTTTGACTGTTATCAGTTCTGGTTTTTTGTTTTTTGGGGTTTTTCTTCCCAAAGAATCCCAGAAACCATCATGGAAGGTCTGTGACCATGGAATTTACTACGAAGCTTTTGAGGTTTAGGTTGTCTGTCAAGAACATGAGACAAGTCAGACTAGAATGTTGAATCTTAATAAAACTGGACTCCTTAAGCACTTGTGTTGCCTACCATTGCTGGAGTGACAAACCTGCTTAAGAGCACAGGAATCATTTCACACTTTGTAGATGCTTTTCAAAGACTTATGTGCCAAGTGCACAATAGAAATATGTGATACTTTGTGTACAAGGTACACAAAATTATGATAATTTCAGCATGAAGAGCATCACCAGCCCAAATATTCAGGCTAAAGCAGACTTGTTTGAGAAAATATCTGACTAAGATGACAAAAGATGGTAAGGGCACTGAAGAAGAATTTTGCTGTCCGTGGTGCAGGCTGTTCTGAGATGTAGTTTTCTCTTGATGAAATTGAATGAAGTAAATAAGCAAGCTTCAAATAGGCTGGGCTAATCTATGAATAGGACCTTAATATTAATAAAGGTAGCACTTCATAAACAGAAGTACTGTCTAAACAGTGTTAATTGCATTGCATTTCTGGCTATGAGGCTACTCTTATCTTTGTTTCTATTTTGATCATACCTCAGTGGGATAAGGTCTGGTTGTCACTGATCCTGACAGACAGTGCAATTCCACTTATAATTCCTGGATCAGTTTAAAATCCTCCTGCTGCTTTTGGAGTTCATGCCTGGTGGCAAAAATGGTGACCAGACAGGTGTCTCAAACTATTGTTTAATGGTGGGAACACAATAGACTGTCAGTGGGTCTTTTGCTCAACCAAAATATCAGCATTTGTGATTTAACTTGGATCTGTCCACACCCTGCTGTAGAATTTAAGAATTTATTGGGTTTTTTTATAAACTGTAGGAGTGATCTTTATCTGAGTACCATTTCTCAAGGAATTTCTTATCAGTTTTTGTCGTCCAGAGAAGGAGTTGCTTTTCAAACTGGTTTAAAATCCTTTGCCTTCTCATTCTCTTGGTGCCTTTCCTCTGACAACCTGGTTGGGTGAGTTCAAGCAGGGGTCAGCCCTTGTGCTGCCTCCCAAGTGTTGCTGGATGGGAAGTCATCTGAAGGTGCTGCATTCTTCTCCTCTCACAGGAACCAGCCCTTTGTAAGTTAATGCTTTATATTCACTTACCTTCAGCCCTTGTAAGACTTTTGCTCTTGAACCAATGTGTTTATCCACTGCTTTTTACCGACACTGTCAGAACTTGTTATTGCAGTTTATGTTTTTAACTCCAGGTCTGCATTCTGTCCCAAGAGCTTTCTGCCTCCCAGCAATGTTAGCAGGAGAAAATGTGTTATTTTACCTCAAAGCACTCTGTGGCTGAGAGTTTCCCCGACTCTCTTGTAATAGTGGTAATCTGTGGCAGAGTAGGAGGATGCTAATTTCTACAGCATGGTTTGCTAGAATTATCTGCTAGTCCCAAAAGGTCAGAAGCCTTGTACAGGATAAAAAAAAAAAAAATTTCTGTGGTCTGTTTCAGATCTAACAGTCAGGCTGAATTCTCTACTGAGTGTTGTACTATTCTTTCTTGCAAAGAGCCCTGGATGCTATTACAGAACAAATAAACCAGTCTACTTCTAAAGTGTGCAAACCTATATTTTATTTAGGCTCATCTTCTTCTGGCCATATCTTGTACCTGAGGCAATACTCAGGATCTTTGTCCATCAGAAAGCACATCCTTTGTCAGTGCTCCTTTAATGGTGTAAATCTTGCAAGGTATGACTGCCCCAGCTGGGCTGGGGATGTGGACTGAAGGAGAAGGGAGAACTTCCCTCCATAAAATCACTTTTCAGTTGCTGGAGTCTCCAAACAGAGCTTATCTCTAGTTGGTGCCACCCTTGGTTGTAGAGTTACCTTTTTTTCCCATCAGATTGCTATGGTGGCAAAAATTCCAGCCTTGCTATTCTATTTCCTTTATGCCTTGGAAAACTTAAATCACTGTTTTGTTAAATATAGTAATCAGAAATTATATATATATGTATATATATATATAATATTATATAATTCTATATAAAATAGTATTAAATATAATCAGTACTCTTTAAGTGAATGAATTAGTTATTGCCTGATTACTTCAGTCAGCAGTTTATTTAGTTGTGTCTTGTCACAAAAAAGGTTAAAAATATTTATGTGAAATTGTGGCAATTTGGTTTCTTACTTATCTTGGTACAATATTTTTAATTTCCCCCATCTGATCTTCATGATCTCTTCACACCTCAAGGAGGAAAATATCCTGGTGGGGTTTGTTTTGTATTTTTCCATTTTCCCCCCTGTTATTTTAGGGTTTTCTTATTTTTTTCCTCCCTGTTTACCTCCTCGCTTTGTCTTTTTCCCCTTTCTTTATTCTTATTTTCTTTATTTTTGTTATTATTTGTTTTTTTCCTGCTCCAGAACTTGAAGGATGTCAGATTTTGTCAGAGGAAAAGATGGAATGCTCTATACTTGCCAGAGAAAAGTACTCCTTGACACTATCCATCTCTGCAACAGGCAGAACAGTTCCTGATTTTTTTTTTTGAGTTTACCTTTGTTAAAGGTAACATCCAGCCATATCAGTACAGTGTTTAATCCTCCCTGTGCTTCCCACAGAAACTAGATTTTTTATGGATCCACTCTCTTTTGCCTTGAAGGAAGGTTCTCCTTCCCTAAGACCAAAGGAAACATTGCTGGCTGGAGTATTTGTGAGTTGAAATCATCTGTAGTTGAGAACTGAGTGAATTCAAATCCCTTAACACAGACCCTGGTTAACTGATTTATGCAACAGCATTGCTCCATGTACTTTATAAAGCAATTTAGTATTGTGCCCTCCCAAATGGAATGTTAAAAAAAATATTTAAATTGATCATAAACCTAAGAAAGAGTTTTACTTAGTGCTTAGCCAGCTCAGCTATTGCTTGTGATCCTTGCTTCATGCTGTAGCTCAAATTTCATTAGAAGCTGCTTTTCATTCAAGTTAAATAATCCCTTAAAATCCTTCTAAAATCAGAAGACACACATGCTTGAACTGTTTTTCTGCTACTAAAGCACACATTGCACAAATGAATCTGACTTTCAGATTATGATTTGCACAGTGCTATATAATATAAATGCATCTGAAATTTATAGCACTCCACGTACTGTTTAATAGTCAACAGTTAAACTGCTGTGTTTCCACAGCAAGCTGTAATAACTAAGGATTTAATACAATATCTGATATCTTGACAGTTATTAACATTGTTTTCCTAGTGTTTTACTGTCTGCTTGTAAACACTAGTTTATTGAAATGTATCTACATGGTCATATAAACTGTGAAAAAGACCATGTTGTTTTCTTTGCCAGAGGTACTGCAGAAGTAATGAAAAAGTCAGGACCTTGAACTTAAACATCCAATCCTATATACACAAAAAAGTAAATCCCTTCCTACCACACTATTTTGACCTTGTATAGCTGTTCAGGCTTCTGACAAAGAGCCAGGGGAAGTTGCTGGTCTGGAGATCTGGATTGTTTGAGTTAGGTTTTTAAACTCTGTAATTCCCTTTAAAGAGCTAGGGCTCTCTCCCTTCCCCCTTTATAATCTGTAAAATGGAGGAAGGACACCTCAATGTACAGTGCTATTTTTACTGCTGGATCTTGTGCCAACAGAAATGCAAGGTTCAATTTTATTAGACCTCATAGATTAAAAATGCCATAAGAATCTCAGTAAATGGTTATGAGTTGATATATTCATGTTTCAAAGTAAGTATCTCCTCTGATCTTATTTAAGTGTATTTTAAAACTTGTCCTTTCACTCTTTATCACCTTAGATAAAGATTTTAGGCAAGGTTTTAGCAGCTGTACAAAACAAAACTAACCAAATAAAAAAAACATGGATAGGAAAACTGTTGCCTAGCTGTTGAAGCCAGTGATGTGTAATACTGACTGGCACAATAAACCACAGGTAGTCCAGCAGATTCAAAAATTACCTCCATTTACCCAAATGAGGAAAGCCTAGCTGAATTGTTGGTCACAATGCTGGGTTTTATTTTTGGGAAAGAAATGTACCTTGTTCATCAGGAAAGTGAAAAGTGAAGAAAATTAGCAGCTGTTTTGGTAAGGAGGATGTCATAACTTAAGCTGCCAGCTGCTCTGCAGGATTAAGTCCAGAATCTGTACAAATAAAAGTGGCTTTCGTGTGTTTTTTGTACAGACCTTCACTTTCTAAGGTTGGACCTAAACTTCAAGACCTAAAGTCTACGAGATCTTCCTCTGTAATCCATGGCACATGTTTCCCTGCTCTCTAGCCAGTATTCTTTGGCTAGAGCAGATGTTTCAGAGCCCCTTTATGGAGGTTTTTCTCACTTTGTTCACAAAGGTAAACCTGGCAAATGGAGCCAGGTTGTAACTTGGTGAAAGGTCCTTCCTTGTTGTTTATCCTCTATAAAAATTTGCTCTTGTAGGAGAAATTTCTAATTAGATTAGATCTCCAGCTAACCTCAAACACTGCACAGTTGCTTTATATATATATTTCTGTAATAATGTGAGATATCTATTATAACCTATTTGATGAGGTTTTGGGTCCAGACATAAACATATCACAGACATGGCAGAGAAGGCATCATCCATCTCTGGCCCCTTCTGAAAAGTTCAGACACACAAAGGCACTGCTCATATTTTGGATAAATTGAATCTTGGAGAGAAAAAAAGGAGCAAAATATTGGAGTAAAAAGTAGAACATTACCTTAATAAAAGAGTAAGTTAGAAGACCTAATAGTCTTCTCACTATTTTCATGGACTTCCCATGCCAAATATCAAGTGGTGACCTTTTTTTATCTGTTTGTTTAATTTGTGCATGTTAATGTCTTTTAGATGGAAAGGAAATTCCAAACAATTCTTATTGTTCTTATTTTTTTTTAAATTCTTCTACATTCTCAAAATACATATTCCAATATTAGAAAATAAGTGTGAAAAAGGACAAAGAATTACCTGAGGAAGGAGACAGTTTTATTTTTAGCATTATGGAACTCAACTATTCTTTTAAAATGGTAATTTTTTTCATTTTAGTATGAGTAGAAATTTTCTACACTTACAGGTACAATAGAGAGTTCCTTTGCTTTCTATCTGCCAACATTCTATTTTACTACTCAGTTTGATTCATCCACTAGTATATGAAAAGAGTGAGCACAGAGTGATTCTCTGATTCAGGCTGTGGCTTTTTTTTGAGCTCAATGAGTGTGTCTATCACTTATTCTGAGTTTATAGTAAATACAGATACCAGAGGAATGTAACTAAAAGACTAAAAATGATGCAACAAAGACACAGAGCACTACATTCACAAGTCAATAGCCCTGTTTGCCTCTTACCCTTTAGAATGACATTTAAAAAGTCCTAACAAGGTGTAAAAGGGCTTTAGTAATTCTGTTTGGTTGGGTTCTTTTCTTTCGAGTAAAGCACAGAAGTGTCAGATAACAAAGTTTAAATGAAACATGAGAAGGCAGGATGTCATTCTTTTGTGAAGTTCTCCTTTAAGTTTCTTCTCCTTGGCTAAATAGATCAGCTGGTATATATATATATATATATATATATATATATATATATATATATATATATATATATATATATATATATATATACTTTTTTGTTTCTCTTCCTTTTTTTTTCTATTATGTGGCAGAAAATATATTTCAAGACCAGATATTTATTCTCTATATCCCAGCATGACATGGGGTCTCCCATGCACATATAAAATAACACAGAGAGGCTTTGAGCAAAATCCAAGCATTTTAATATTCCTCAGTTGTTCTCCAGCCCTGCAGCTCATTTCCTTTCACTCTCAGATGCCCAATCTGTGAATGCACAACCAAAACCATATTGGTGGTTTTTTTGCAAAGGCTGCTCTTGCTCCAACAGAACTGTAAGAACAGTGGCCAAAGCTCTGATATCTCCACCACATCTTTTAACACAGAATTGAATTTTGCAAACCTTGGTTTTGCCAGCCTAAGGCATGATTAAATAGCCATGCCATTTTAAAATGACTGAACTAGGACTTAAATGAATGTAGATGAATGTAACCTAATACCTGAGATATGTTTTCTGACATCCTAGACTGAGGGTAAGTAAATCCTGTGCTTTTAGTAAGCTGGTTTGATGTCATCATTTGGTACAAGTGGGCTAATCTGTATCTCTAAATTAAAATTTCAGGTATGCTAGTGTTTTCTTCTGCATTAAGGCAGAAAAGTACTGGTAGGGATTTCATTAACATAAATGACAATGCTACAGGAACAATTGGAGTCTGCTGTCAAGGTAAAGACAATACTGCAGGGAGAAATCTTTTTCTAACCTACTTGTATAGGATTAAGGTTTAAAAACCTATTGTAATTATCTTCACTGTGAACTTGTTTTTCAGATCAACATCTTATTTTAAAATATACAGACATGTATAAAAAATAAATCCAAGTAAACTATGCAAAATATGTATTATTATGGCTCATTAGTGCTTGATGCTTATTCCAAATACACACATTGCCATCATCCTGCTTCTGAGATCCAAAAGGGGTTTGGGCAGGAAAGAAAGTAGAAACAGAGTAGTCTGTGAAAGACTCAGCATCTCCTTGATCACTCCTATGGACCATCATTTACACTTCAAACCCAAAAGCCTGAAACCTTAGCACATGAGAAAATCTGTGTTTCGTGCTGCTTCACCACGGGTACAAAATTTGCACAGCCCACCAAGACTGTCAGGGCCAGATCACACCACTGTTCCTGAGCTGTGCATTTGAAGCACTCAGTCCTGTATGGAAATGGTGCATTGTACATGTGCTCTCCATGCCGTGCACATGATCACCTGTGCTCACAAGAAATGGCAAAGTGGCCACAGCAGGTTCCCCCTGTTCAAGCCCCAGCCCTTGCATCCCTTCCTGTTGCTGATTCTCAGCTTTAGCCTTGAGCTCTCATCAAGGTACATCAGGTACAAAGGAAAACAGCATGTTTATTGACTGGCAAATTCATCTTCAGTTTTTAGGGAGTAAAATGATGGTAACTAGCAAAGGAAATATGTAAAACTACTGTAGCACGTGCTGATATGAAAACGTTGCTTGCAGTCTTTTTCTTTCTAGCCTAGTTAGTGTTTTGAAAGCTCTTTTAATTATCAATAATGGTGCTACACTAACTACTGGTTTTTTGTTTTAACACAAAGACTTCTCTTGACTTTGCTATTGTGTCTAAAAAGAATTTGGATCTTGCTGGCTGATGAATTCTTTACTGTCAAGAAACTCTGCCCTTCCAGAGAGGAGGTTAAACTTATCATAGGTGCATATATATAAATTTTGGGTGGAAGAACATAAACCTTAAACAGAGCACTCCTCAGTCTATTAAAGAACAAATGTGTGAAAACAGACTCCCAAGAAATAATGAAATCCTCATTCACATATGCTAGTATGGATTTCTGGGTTATCTTGGAAACATATGACAGAATAAGGGGTTTTAAATTCCATTTGTGTTTTATTTGCACTGAGCATAACCACGTGGACTAATGTATGAAATTAAAAAGATACATAAGTCCAGCTCAGTCAAGCCACAAAACTAGACCTGAGTTTTATGCATCTGCACTTTTTATTTTATTTTTCATGTTGCCATTTTCAAGATGAAAAAAAATGTTGTATGACATAAAATTAATTATCCTCATATACTTAGCTACATTAGCACTCCTAAAGGTGCCTCTCTGAATAGAAATATAATAAATTATCAAGGCACCACTATGTGCTTGAGCTACCTATATGCTAATAATCTACAAAATAATTCAGTAAAATAAATATTATAAAGTATTTTGATATTTCGAATATATTTATTAAATTATGCATTTTTTTCCAGACTGTTCCTGTTGTCTTTTGGGTTAATATTTTCTTGAAGGTTGAAAGGACAAGAAAAACCATGCTGTAAATCTGTTGGCTCTTACTTGATAAATTATAAAAAACTTTTGATCTTGAAACCACATAACCTAAAAGCCTTTTCCTTTTGGCTGGAATCCCAGACTCCAAATGTCATTCAAAGGATACATTTTCGTGATAAACTGTTTAATACTCTACATCCTTGTATAAATTTTTTGCATTTTGTTTGTTATATTGATGCTTGCCATGAGCTTTCTCATATTCAACTTAAATTATTTAATTAGGGCTATACAAGATTGGATATTTTAGATAAAATTTAGAAGTTTTGTTCCAAAAATGAATACCAGAACTTAGAGAACTTGTAATTTAAGGTGGAGACAAATTAATCTTTCTATACTGTTAGATGAAACCAAATAATTTTGAATTAAACATGTGCTGCAATACTATGTTTGAGAATAGAGATGGATATTTGAGAGAAAAAGGGAAGAAATATTAGAAATTAGTATTAGAAAAAGTATCTTGCCCAAGATTACTTGAGTAGAGACACATAACCAAAAAACAGATTTTAATTTCCTTTTCTCTTTATGGCTTATTATCCACATCTAATTGCCTTTTTTAACACAAATTTTACAGTTGAAGGCAAATCAAATTTCTTTTGCAATATTGGAACACATACTGTGGATAAATAGTGAAGATACATGGTGGTGTATATATATAAAAATTATTAAATCCTTGTCATCCAGTATGGCATTGCATGTAAGTCAAGAAAATATTTGGCTTCAGCCAACTTTAATTTAATGGGAAGAGTAGGAAATTGATTTACTACAAATTGTTTTAATATTACTGCATTACACAGGCTTGCAAAATTGTCATGAAAATTTACTGGTGTGGATGCAATTATTTATTTCTTTGCCTTTTTTTCTCAGCACTCAATCATGGTGGTGAATTCATAATTTTTTTACACTACATTGCATATTTTTCATTTCATCAATGAGCAGAAATTTGCTAAATTGCTATACTAGAAATACATATTTCCACATACTCAATCTTTTGTAAATAAATTGTGTGTTGTAGCTCTGGAGCTTACTTGTATGTTGAGGATGTAATCAACATTGAAATTGAAACAGAATGCAGGAGGGTTACATAAAAATGACAACTGTAAATGGCACAAACTTTTCCAGTTTGCTTATTTTTTTTAATTTTAGGAACCATACTGGCATAAGATTAATATTAACTGCATGATAAGGGCATGTAACATTTGCTGGGCTGATATTGTAGAGAAATACCTTTAGTGCTTTAATAGCAGATTTGTAGCATTTTTCTCATGAATAAATGATGATATTTAAGCTCCAGGTCCTATCAGTGGTGCAGTGTGATGATTCTCTCATCTCTCTCTATGGAAGTTTGTACAGCAGGTGTAGGAGCAGCAGGTGGGTCTGGATTTCACTGGGAAGAGGAGTGACAATGATTTCACTGGTCTAACAATTGGAATGGAGAATATTAACCTATCTCTTTTCTCATTGTTTTATTTATTTGGATATTGGCCTCATGATTCAAGCAGGGTGTCCATGCAGGGGGTGTTTTGTGGAGGATTTTGGGTTCTGCAGTGAGTTTAGCACAAATGGAGGAAGTCTCTGGTTAAGAAGCCCAGCCCACATCAAGAACTTCTGTGCACTTGAGTGGTTCAGCTCTGTGGTGTCCTGCACATGGAGTGGCACTGCAAAGAATCAGAAACCTAGAAAATTAGGTCTCTATTCATTCCTTCTCTGTCTTTATCCAGTAATGATGACATAACTACATTATTGAAAGAATTCTGTATCTCACCAAAACTAACATGAAAATCCAGTTTAGTGCCAAACAAATCTTTTTATTAATTTGTCATTCAATGGTGTAGGGCTGGTTGAGGGATTCTGTTGTGGGAAGATTCCTGTCAGTGACAGGGTATTGTAGGTGAGAAACTTCTGGTTTCTTAAGAGAGGGAAGACCTGAAAGTAGGAAAAGTGAGCTGGAGGAAACAGAGGCAATTTTCAATGAATACTTAGTGGTCCTGGATTTCATGAGAATGTTCAAGGTTGTTGAAATTTATAATGAAAATCAAATCACTGTAAGTAACATGCTCTATAAGGCAACAAGCTAGTTTTGCTATTAAAGAGGAGGGGAAAGAGAAGCAACAAAACCAATCTCTTATCTGAACAAACAAAAACATTTTTGTCGTGGAATAAAAGTCAATGACTGAGAAAATAATGATCTATATGAGAGTTTATGACAGCAGTTGCATCTGCCAAAGGGTGGAATATTTTTCCATGTTAGAACTGAAGATTAACTTTTGACCAGGGATATATTGTATAATTTTCTTTCTGGCATCATTGATTTAAATATACGAATGGAGCTATGCAAGAATGGGAAGCAGATAAACTATCATTAGCATCATTCTTGTAACACTAGCTGCAGTGAATACCAAACGGGTTTATACTTAGCAGGGGAAAGTAAATGTAGCTGCACTAAGATTTGAACATCTATTAACAGCTTGTCCAGTGTTTGAGATTAGAGCAGTCTCCTGTCAGTTGATGAGTTTCACTCACAAAGTGTTCTGCTTAACATTAAGATAATCACTGTTTATGAAAAGACAAAAATCAAAAATATATGCAATAAATCACACTGCCCTATAGGATACTAGGTCCAGGCCTGGCTGTATACAGAATTTATTACTTCCTTCCTCAACACACAAGATTGAACTTTCAAGAGATCTGGTATTTAAACCTAAAATTTAGAGTGTGGTTTTGCCAAATAGTCTTTTGCTGCTGTGGAAAGCATTTTAGCTCGTGATGTAAAAGATAAAACCTCTTCTAAATTTCCCACAAAACAAACAAACAAAAAGGTACATTTCCTAGAATTTCCAGCCAGGGTAGAACACCTACGTATTTTTCAGTATGAATCAATGCACAGTAACACATAAATTACTAATTTCATTTCAGCCATTCTAATAACATTTTTTGTTGCATTTGGAGGTTTTTGGGGTTAGTTTCTTTCAGGCTTTGCTCAGTACTAATAGCATTGAGTGGTTTGGATTCAGGGTAACCTCTCTGTTTTGCTGCTCCCAGTTAATGTGTGGCTGCAGGACAGTGTCACTGTCCCTTCCTTATGAACAATTGTGTAGCTCAGAGTGGAGCATGGTCTGGTTTTCATCCCAGCTTTGTGAATGAGAGTTGCTCTGGACTAGAATATAGGTGAGTGCCACCAATTAGGAGCTGTACTGAGCAGTGCAAAACTGACTCTGAAATATGTTCAGGTCCTGACCTAGTAAAAATCTGAGGCCAAGACGTACAGAAATCAAGAATTCAGAAAAACATTGAAAGTATATGTTTAAACATAAGTGATTCCTTTATGATTTAAATGTCTTCTTGATGCATCTCCCTCAATACCAGCTTCAAGTTTCACTAGTTTACAAAGAAGCTAAAGGTGTTAATTGCTTTGTGTGATTTTGCCACTAATTATAGCGTTGGAGAATTGGTGGATATTTTCTTACAAGAAAGCAAAAAACAATCTCCTTCCTGGATGTTTCTTCATCTGCAATAGAAGCAGACTGAGCTTCAGCTTTTCAGGGGCTGTGATTAAACAGGTATTGACCTCTCTGATTCAGAGTGATATTTATATAATTGGTGGAAAAAAGATAATTCCGGCTTTGACTCCACTTTATAGTGAAATCAGAGGTCAAATATAGTAAATATTTCTTTACTGTGGTAAAGAAATTCAAGTAACTCTGAGTTTGTTCAGATATCAGTCGACACATGAGAATTGATTAGATATCTAAAAAATGTGATCTAACCCCTTATTTCACATGGATCAGCTGCAGTGGTTCTGCTGAATGCTGTAAGAACTAAATCAGGTTTAAGAATTCTATTTGTCAAGCAAAACACATTTTAAACACATAACAGAGATGGACATAAATTAAATTATCATCTCAGCTACTTCATAAGACTAGGATACTACTAGGATACTGGTTTCAGTGCATTTCTTTCCATAAAGAAAACAATTAGATGCTCCTGTCACCATAATATTAATAACTTTCTGGACCCTGTCCTTTGCTTAATTGACTCATTGCTTTTATTGGAACAGCACACTAACTACATCATCCAGCATTTTTCTGTTTTGATTCTCTAGAGGTCTGTGGAAATCAAAAAATACTTAGCACAAAAATGTTGTTATCTCTGAAAATAACAAAGAAAAATATATTTAAAAGTGAGTCCATGCATTAGTGCTGGGTATAATCTCGAGAAATTTATATAGTAAGAATAGGAAAAAGGCAAGTTATACATTTAATGTAGAATGCAGATAAAACTGGCTTGGCTTCCTCTTTATATTATATAGATGAAATTGGAAAAGTGGATTGTTAATTCCTTTTGCTGTTTCAGGATATAAGTAAAATAGCTTGTCCCTGGCTTTTGACAGTTTGAGGGCTGTAAACTTCAGGCTTCATTTCCAAGCGTGATGGAAACTGTCAGCTGCTCCAGCAGATGCACATCATCGCACATCTGGGCTAGCAGAACATTTTTGAGAAGATCTGATGCTTAATTGCAGTTATTATGGAACTGTTGATCCTTTGGATCACAAAAATTCCCTTTTATAGCAGAGTGAGATGGAAATTTTCATAGGAATAAAAGATGTTGCACTTAGTCTCTCTTGTATCTCTGAAAGCCCAATAAGAACTGTCTTCATCAAACCTCACAGTCTTGACTATTAAAAGTGGTATTAATAAGAAATATATCTAATAATATATAAATTTGATGTTTCTTGCCATGTCATATATTTCCAACCCTTCCAGGAAAACCTGGTACAGAGAAATAACAAGAGATAAAAAGTGTAAGTGCCATGTTCAATCTCTGATGAAGACAGGAATATAAAAATCTTCTCTCATCTCTATAAAAGTGAGTGGAGTTGCTTGTTCTCCAGTGTTAAATTTAACATTGAAAACACTGCTGAAACAAGTGTATTTTGCCTTGAAAAATGACTCAGCCTTACTTGCAAGTAGTTTTTAATCTACTCCATCTCCATTCACAAGTTCACTTCTGTTTGGTTATAGGATTAAGGCAGAAATATGAAAGTAAGACTGTTGCTCTGATCATTCTTCAGCTGTTTTCCTTCTCATTTTCTGGGCGTTTTGCACATGGGCTGGGTGGATGCAGCCAGGGACGTGGTCAGTGTGTCTGTCCAGGCTGAGATGGTGAGCAGTGGTGTCCCTGGGGCTCCCTGGTGTCCTTATCAGGGACACAGTGATACCCAGTGCAGCCTCAGCAAGGTGGCCCCAAGCTGACAAGTGCAGTAGGCACAAGGGAAGGAAGGGATTTCAGGATTTCCCACGAGCAGGGCATTGCCAGTAGCAGAGCTCTGGTAGATTAAAGCTCCACAGCTCCATGTCCCCAGTAACAGGCTGTATGTATTCTGATACACATTTATCTGACCTTCTGGGCTGGAGAATTTGCACCACAGTCAGTTCCCACTCAGTTAAAACCCAAAGATTTACTGAGCTTTGCCAACCTAATTTTGGAAAAATTAATATGGGCATGAAATGATTGCATGAATTATTTGAGCCATGAACACAGAACCCAACATTTTCTGTTGCATCACTGAATCTGCAGAAAGGAAACCAGCAAAAGGCAGTGGGAGGATGTGCTCCAGAGCTGACATTTATCATGCTGATATGTTACAGGCTTCACCTCCATCACATCTCAGAGTTGCGTCTTCTTGTTGTGGTCACCTATGGATACTGAACAACATGAACATTCAGGAAGACAAATGTAGTGAGATTGATTTTTAATGTGATGACTTTTTATATTGTGAATTTTTGTTGTTATTGTCTCATCACCTGAGAACTGTCTGGGGTGTATACAATAAGGCTGCATTTTGGAAACAGAGTAGAAAATTCTCTATTGCCAGTTGCAAAATAAAATCCCTGTAAAAACATTATTGAAAATAGCTAAACTTTATGATATAAAATCTATGCAATTTCTCCATTAGAAGAGGATTAAAAATTGACAGGAAAGATCTAGCTGGCAAGGTTAGAACATAGTAAAGTAGGTCTTCCTTATTAGAATAAAATAACAAAAAGATCTAACTGGCAAGGTTAGAACATAGTAAACTAGGCCCTCCTTATTAGAATAAGATAACAACAGCAAAAATCCTGCAAATTAACCAGCATAAATGATTTCTGGAATCTCTTTTCTCTGCTGGCAAATGATAGTGATTATACTAATTATGGTTATATTTTCTGCAGAAGTTTAAGAATAATGCATGAAATTAAAATATTGTTTCAGGTTTTGTTTGTCAGATGTTAAAAATTACAGAGACAAAGACTTTATGTGAACTTTTTGAGAGCAGTAATCTCAGGAAATGGGCAATCTGAGTTCAGCATTGTTTTGGCATTGCATTCCCTCTGCAATAAAATGCTGAACAGATGTATCTGATAGCAGTTGTAACCTATTCAGAAGGAAGCCTGCCAGTGCTAACCTACCACTGGTAGAAAGCAATAAAATGTCTCTGGAACCTGTTCACTACATATGGTTTGCCTGAGGTTACTGTCTTGCCTTTCTTACAATGCTACCCAATAAATCACGGAAAATATGGATTCATTTTGAACTTAAATGAAATAAGACAAGGAAAAAAAACCCCACCAAACCAAAAATTCAAACAGCAGTCTGTGAAGACTGTTGGATATTTTCCTTTCAGACATGAAATCAGCTATTTATAAGACTAAACTATTTCAAAAATCCCTAAAATAGTGTCACTAAAATGTTTCTATTCTTGCTTAACATACTTATTTTCTTTTCAGACAGAAATGCTATTGCAGCCTACACTTATACAACATCTGCTGTGTTAATTATCAATATATTACTAAGCCCTCAATTTCCTTACTCAAACATAATTCTTTGAAACATTACGAGAAACAATGGATTTAGGAGTATATCACTTGGGGATTTGATGTACTGTTCAACTTAGATTCCTCCTTTCTGGCCAGATGGAGTTCATAAGAAGTTGTGGGGGAGGAAGCCTCTAAACTATTGCCAAAAAATCTTTACTGCACATGCAAGATTTGCAAAAATGGTGAAAGAGCAGGTTATTCAACCAACCACCAGCCTGTAGGGAGAAAAAGCATAGGTTTTGCATATAAATCAGTTATGCCTTAATGCAAAATCAAAGGTAACTCTGTTTCAGACTGGTTTCAGACTGTTCTCATACACTGCAGCTTCTTTTTGAAATGAGCCATTTGCTTAATCTGTGCCCATATCAGTTTCCACAGACCTAGTACTTAGATAAAGAGTTGGACTCTTCCTGATATGAATAGGACTTTGAAATATAAAACCAGGAAGAGATAAGCAGTCAAAAATTCTGCACGTTCAATTTTAAATTACTTACATTTGGAGGGAGGGAAGAGTGTATTTTCATTTACCTAAGGTGGGATTTGTATCATCTACATCTGAGCCTGGCACCTTGACCTGCCTTTAAGACAGAAGGGATGAGCTGCCACCTTTAGTAAGCCAGATAACTTGTTTTGATGATTTCTGTGCACGAGGAGAGCTGCTAATGTTTCTGTTTTCCCACTGATGCTCCAGGCAGCCTGAGGGGCAGTTTCAGTGTTTACATTGGCCAGAGTCATCCTCCCCCCATGGCCATGGGCATGTCACAGAGTTTACACTGTGAACACAAACGAGCCCAGAGACAGCACTCTTCACTGTTTTCTTAATTTATTTCTTCATTTACTCTGCTCATGATCCTCTTCTGAGAGTGTAAATTGTCCTGGAATCCAGCAGCAAGGAGCCAGGCCCAGGCCAAATGGCATGTGTATGTTTGTGTAAGGCATGTATGTTTGCATACATATGTTTGTTGTTATTCCTGTTGCAACAATTCAAAGCTGCACAAGTAGAAAAGCATGTTTATAAACAACATCAGTAGTTTCAATCCCTAAAAATATTCAAGAATGTGTTTATAATATAATCTATTTCCTTCAGAGAACTAGAAAAACAAGACTAAATTAATTCCTAACATATATATCAACATCTTATTTTGTTCCAAAGGCTTGTAGTTTTCCTGTTCCTAGGTTGACACACAGAATTTTGTTCATTTTTAATAAATAAAAATGAAAAAACCCCAAAATTTTATTGCTTTCTATCAGTGACAGTCTTCCTTCTGAATAGGTTTCAGTATATTTCATTTGGGTAATGAGATTATTCACAGAAAGACCCATCTTTGGCTCTAGGTGTGCTTGGGGTGGGTGAACCCTGGACCACCTTGTTAAACTTGCTGCTTGTTGGACACACCTTTGTGTGGAGGAGTCCTTTGGATGTGCATAGATTTGATATGAATGAATTTGCCTTAAGGTCAAAGAGATATTTTTTTTCCTCAGGAAATATATTAATTTATTGCCCCATAATGTATGTAGTAGGACACTGTTTAAAATATGTATAACATTCAGAAAATGTTTATTTAAAAAGGATTGACTATATAAATAAATTTAGAGAAAATATGAATTTATCAAATGTTACAATTAAGGTTTCTTTGCTTTTCTTGGCAGCTCTTCCCAAGGAACAAAATTTTTGCTCTTTTGGAACAATGGGCCTCATTCCTAGGGGTCATAAATCAAGTCAAAGTAGCCTGAGGGATTTATACCAGAGAATGATCTGCACCACCAGGTAAAATTATTCCCAAAGGAAGATTCTTGGTGTAATTCCAATGAATTCACTGAATAAATGTGTCCCTTTAATCATATATGAAACAATCCTGCTTCCTCATATGGGATGTCACTGGCTTATAGAAGATTTCTAATATGCTGTTTCCTATCTGTTCACTGGCTGAATTAAACTAATAACATCCCTTCAGCTGATTTCCTTCTCTTACACAGAGAATGTCATTACTTTGTTACTTTATACTGCTTTTAAAATGGAAAGTAAATATTTTGACAGTAAATAAAGGTTAGGCTGCCTCAGTATACTTAAAATCTTTACAAGATTTTATTAGAAAATATATGTACTTTTACCAAAGAGTTGTAAATGCAGTCTGTAGTGTAGCTCAACAAAGTTATATTCTTTATCTTTTAAATTATCATTTCTGTGTGTTAACCTAATATCTACAAAGAAATAGGAAAACTATAAGCCTTTGGACAAAATAAGAAGTTAGGATATATGTTAGGAATTAATTTGGTCTTTCTTTTTCTGGTTCTCTGAAAGAAATAGATTATATCGTAAACACATTCTTGAATTTTTTTAGAGGTTGAAACTGTTGATACTGTTAAGAAACATATTTTTCTACTTCTGCAGCTTTGAGTTGCTGCAACAGTAATAATTTTTGTTTGAAACTTATGATCTTATTTATCCAAAGAAACTGAGGCCCAAGCAGAGCATTTACAGTCATATGTCAAACTCCAAAGAGACATTTACCATCAACTATCTGCCCTGCATCAAAAAATAAAATTATAAAATTAGGTAGATCTACAGATACAATAAATAACAGTTATGATTAAAAAAAATTCTCCAACAAAAATAGATTTTGCTGTTTATAGATGAAATGCCTGTATTTGAAAACAGAAAATGTTTGCTTTCACAATTTAGTAGGAAATTAAGATTCACTGCTAACTTTCATTTGAAAAAAACATGTGAAAGTCAAATTAAAGAAATGGACCACTTAAAACTCATGCAGGTTTTTTTCAAAACTCTTTTCAAAAGGTTCTGATTTTCCTGTTGGTTCTCATTTCAATAAAAGGATAATATACTATTAAACTCACCCTATGTTTAAGGAACATGAAGGTTGTGACACAAACTGACAACAGACAGGAAATTTAAAGTTAAGGCTATAACTCAGGTTTTAAGTCATGTCATGGAAAAACAGAGAGCATTATAGATAGAGTGTCAGACTTAGGTTTCAATTTCCTGGCTTTTGTCAGTTTATGCCACAACCTTAATTATATTTAACATAACTTTTGGATTTAATTTCCTTATCTGTTTTTCTGCAACTTCTTGTTGCTGTTGTTGTTACAGGGGAAAATAAATTTCATTACAATTAAGAAGATATATGCTATTTACCAGAATTTTTTTTTTTTCCTTTTTAAGTTATGCTGATTTTGGCTGGGAATGAGTTACTTTACCTTATGGGGCTGTGTTTCTAAATTTGTGCTGGAAGCAGTGTTGATAACACAGGGATGTTTGATTTTTTCCTGAGCAGAGTTTGCTCAGTCAAGACCTTTTCTGCCTTTCCACCAGTGAATGGACAGAACACAAAGAGTTTGGAGGCACAGAGTCAGGACAGCAGATCCCAAAAAAGCCAAGGAATGTCCCACACCATGCTCAGCAGTAAAAGCTGGTGAAGAAGGAGGAGGGGGGATGCTGGCAGTAATGCACTCAGCCTTTCAAAAGTCACTGTTTTGTGTGATGGAGCCCCATTTCCTGGGGTGGCTAAGCCCTGCTTGCTGTGGGGAGCAGTGAATGACTCCTTTGCTTTGCCTCACTTGCCTGTGCAACCTATTAACCTGTCTTTGTACCAACCCATGGGTTTTCTGACTTCTACACACCCAATTCCCTCTCCCATCCCTCTGTGGAGAAATGAGTGAGCATCTGCATGGGACTGAGCTGCCAAAAAAACTCACAACATTTTTCTCAAAGTCATGATACATGACTTGTAAAACCTACTTTTATATATCTCGTTGTTGCTAATCTAGAATTGTTATGATGGATTTGTTTTACCTATCTATAGAAGATAGAGGCCCATGTATTTTTTACAAAATCCATTTGCATAATAAAAAATGGCACTAAAACTATTTGAACAGCACACAAATTTGCAACCTACCACAATTTTATGACCACAATAGGTATTCTAGATCAAGAAAATGACAGTTTCTTATGTGTTATGACAGTTTATAATGAGTGAGCCATGCTCTGGAATATAGAATTTAAGGGTTCCAACCAACACAATCTCATTACAGAAGATAAAAAATTGTACCAAGAGTGGAGTCTGGCCTTGCAGTTTGTGTTGCAGTCCCTGTGGATGTTGATGTTGAATAAACAGAAGCAAATTATTGTCTTGTGTATTGGTATTAGTAGGGGAAATACTTCCACACTGCTGGCATAATTCCATCCTCTGTGGTGTTTAATTCTCTGTTCATTTCCATATTTCAGTGGAAAAAAAAGAACCATTAATTTTAGAGTGCTTTTCATAACCAAAAAATAAATGTACTTATTTATGCCTTTATTTAAATAATGCAGCACATAAGGATATTTGATTAGGAGCAATTGATTTTTACCTAAAGAGGAAGTCCCTAGGTGCTGGGCACAAATCTAATCTCGCTCTTTGAAGTGTTATATCTACCTTGGCTCTGAAGCCTTGTGTCACAATATCCTTGGAATTCTGAATGCAACACATTGACTTTCAAAGCCTTTATTCCCAGTTTGCAGGATCTTCAGGAGCTTATGTTAGGTGTGACTGATGAGAAGCCTTCAGATCTGAATTTTAACAGTGAAATTAGAATAGGAATCTCTTAGGTGTAAAAACAAATAAATTTCCAAGCAGCAAAAATTGATAACAGACTTTTTTCTTTTCAGTTCAGGGACTTTTCTACTTTAGTTACTGAAGATGTACAGACCTAGGCAGCATTCCTTGAAGAACAGCAGATCTTGGATCACTGATCTTGACTGAAGATTTTGCTTCCTGCTGAATATTCATGGCTGTTTTTGCTCCCCCTGTTCAGCATGAAAATTCACCAATTCTTGGTGGCTTGCAAATAAGTCAAACCTACATGGCCAGCTTTTTCTCCACTAATTTAAAAATTAGTTTTTAACATTGGTTTTTAAAGTAACAAACAACTTCGGGTACAACCTGTATGCACTGCAAAACTTAAAGCATTGTTTTTTGTAACTTGCAATCCCTTAAATAGGAAAAAAAAATCCCTTCCAACTGTGTACATAGGTTTCCTAGAAAATCAGGAACAAATATACAGAAACAGTAAAGGCAAATTACTTAAATAACTTTAGTTGTTCCAAGTCAAATTTCTCCTCACACAGCTGACCAAAAAAAAAACAAACCAAAAAACAAAAAAACAAACCAAAAAAGAAAAAAAACCTAAAACAAGGTATAAACTGTACTTGCAGATATTGGAAACAATCTGTTTCCTATAAGAGGTCAGCCAGCTCAGCTGGTCTCTTTTCTATTAAATACCTTTCAGCATATATGTTTTTAATGGTTAAAGCATTACTGAATTTCAAAAAAGTTTTGTCTGTCTTAAATTAGTGTTTGTTTTTTGATGATGCCTTGTGATTTTACTCAATTTCAGTTTAGTGAAATAGTTTGGAATGATACATGCAGGTTAAGATCCCCACAATACTCTTATATACTATTAGGATATGAATAAATGACCACATAAGTAGAAGGAAGTCTTTCTGTAGAGCACATTGTGCTTTAGCCCACATCCCAAATTAATTTTTTGTGTGGTGTTTTTCCCTACTTTTTGCATGCCCCAGTGTAACTTGATGTCACAGTTTTAGGTTTAGTTTTTTACTGGTTTATTGTTGTTTTACCTCCTCACATACATTGCCTCTAATATTAACTTCCTTGTGTCTGTAGCATTTTTATTTCTGATTGCCTTTTAAGTGGTCCCAGGAATATGATACTCATTAGAAAAGGCATGACTTTTATAGGGAATAAAAATTTGACTGTTAAGTTTATGTGAATTTATCATTACATTAAAAAAATTAAATTTTTCTTTTTTCTTTTTTATAACTGATAATAAAGCTCTCTGATGAGCTGTTAAAGTACTGGTGTGGAAAACTACTTCTTAGTCACCACTATACAGTATTTTCTAGAGAGCTATTCACTGAAACAGCCATTTTTATACTTTATCTGCTCATTTTGAACGTTGCCTTTTTTCAGTAACCTAGGACCTGTATGTTTAAAAATTAAGTATTTCTCTATAAATGTTTTAGAATGTGATCTCACATGTTCTAGACTAAAATGCCTCTTTTATTTTGCAGTTTCTTTTTATTACCAAGACAGAGCCATGGCTCAAAAGAGGAAGCTGTGCCAGTTGACTGCTCTATTTTATGTCACCAGCCTTTCTCCTTATTAGTCTTTTAGAATTCCTTATTTACCACATGCAGCAGGACTGAGCTCCTGCAATAAAAGCTGCAGCTGTTTCTGCTTTTTTCTTTCTCCTTTTGCCTTCTACTAACTGTGTCCCAAATACAGCCAACAATGGTGTGTCTACCCAGGGAACCAGCATCAAAAGTCTCTTTTGTTTTAGTACATCCCTCCTTTGCTGCCCCAAGAGCAGCAGCTTTTATGGCATTGTGGCACGTCAGCAGCAGTTGTGAGAAAGACTGTGGGCCATAATTAATTCTCATTAATTCTTCTGACCAGAGGCTCTCTGGGGTGGCTGCAGCCTCCAGTGCAGGAGCACCAGCATCCCTGTGGGAGGGTGTCTGCCTTTTTCCACTTCTTTTACAGAGTTGCTGTTGAGCCAAGAGTTCCTGAGGAGCCCAAGCTGTCCTTCCTGGCTGGAAGGATAGAGAGGTGTTGGCTCTCATTGGGCATTTGGTGGCACAGAACTTCCAGAGGTTGCTGGCTGTGGCTGCACAGTCTGTTTGTCAGTGTGCTGCTGTTCATAAGGCTCTAGTGAGGATCCAAGAATCATTAGGGCTGGAAAAAGCCTCCAAGGTCACCCAGTCTAACCTTTTGACTCACCAACACCAACATATGAACCAAACCACAGCACCAAGTGCTACACTGAGCCATTTCTCCAACACTTCCAGGGAAACGACTCCACCACCTCCCTGGGCTGCCCCTTAATTCTTGACCTGGTGGACTGCAGGTAAACTAATACGAACAGGAAAAGAGGAAACAGACCTGGGTTCAGCACTCAGGAGAGGCCACCCAGTGGTTGCTGCTCTTCTGTGCAGTGTTACCTGTTTTATAGTGACAACAAAAGGATCTTCTAAAGCCTGGCTTCCCTTTGACAACCTGAGAATGAATTATTAAAACAGCACTTTGTGGATCACATATTGTGTCTCACATGTATATTGTCTCAAGATGATCAGCCTTTTTGTATTGTGACATGAGAAGGAGAAGCTGCTTTGATTTCGGAGAAAATGCAAATTACCAAAAAAAAAAAAAAAAGGAAAAGAAGAAAAGAACAAGCTGGCACACTCTTTGTTGTACAGACAGGAGTTCCAAGAGACAAATTAAGCTGTTTTCTACTCATGCAACCTTGTTTTGGCCAATAAATGGCTTTGTCATCACACCCTCTGCTTGTGGTTTAACCCCAGACAACAACAAAGCTCCATCCAACCACACACTGCATTGATTTGGGGAAAAATCAAGAGGATGAAAGTGCAGAAACCCATAGGTTGTTAGAGACAGATTTGTAGGGAAGGAAAAGGCTATGCAAAAGCAAAACAAAGAATTCATTCACCAGCTCCCAAGGGCAGACAGTAGTTCAGACATTCATTTTTGTATGCTGAGCATGATGCCATGTGCTATGGAATATCCCTTTGCTCAGTTTACATAATAAAATGTACTCCTTCCACTGAAATGTCCAATTGTAGAGGGTAACTTAAACTAAAAAAATGTTGCATTCTTGATTTATGGAGAAATCAGGTGAAAAATCCTCCTGTTGACTTAAAAAATATTACTTATGATTCCCCATTGTGACAAAATCTGTCTAAAAAATCTTGTTTGTCTTGTTTGCTTTTCCCCCTCCCTCACATTAATTGGGATGTGTATATGTTTTAAATTTCATTAGCAGTGAGTAGCTTTGATCTGCAGCCTGGTAACAACTTTTGGAATCCACAAGTTCAATTAAGAATCTGTGTTTTGTGTGAAAAGCTGTCTGTGTTTGTCACTCTTTCTAACTTGACTACTGTAGCTGGAATTTTACAGGACCTTCCAAACAGCAATGAGCACCAGCAATAATCCTAGACTGAAACTCTTTCTATTTATTTGTTCTTTATGTACAGATGCAAAGATGAGAACTGATGACCAAAGGATAACAATCTGTGGTTTTGAAATTCTCAATAGTGTTTTGTACACCTGGCATCAGTTTTTAAGTGAGGGAGGAATGTACAAATATTCTCATATAAACTTTGTAGCTGGAAAAAGCCACACTGGCTCATTTAATTCACCAGTTGATGATCACATACAGAAAAATCTACCATACCTCTTTTTTAGGAGCACATTCATTTAATAATGTGTAATATTGGTTACTGGAAAGCCTGAGGCCATTGAATGGCTGAAATTTTCTAAGTATGCAAGTACAATTTGACAACAATATCATGCATCTAATCCAAATATGTAATTCAGACAATATGAGAAACAGGTCTGTGGAGTAAATTGTAGTGGTCACATGAAATAAAATAATGGCCTCAATGGGGCAATCTTTACTTACTGTATCCTTCTTACAGATGAGTCAGCAGGCTGGTATTTGGTAAAAAATTAACGTTTTCCCTGACATTCAAGGCTCCAGAGAATTCAAGGTAGTTTAATTGCCTTATTACATAATCAGTAAAACCAAAATGAGATTGGTGCTACCCTGATCTTGAAGTATTTTGTATGAGGAGAACATTGAGGGAAGAGATCCGAGGTGCAAATTTTCTTTTCCTGCATTTTTGTTTGCTACGAGAATTTTTTAAAGCACTAGGAAACTTGACTACTTGCAAAATCTCTCTTGTACACAAACATTTTTACTAACACTGTGCTTTTTTCTTTATCTTTTTCCTTTTTCTTTTTCTTTTTCTTTTCCTTTTTCTTTTCCTTTTTCTTTTTCTTTTCCTTTTTCTTTTCCTTTTCCTTTTCCTTTTTTCCTTTTCCTTTTCCTTTTTCCTTTTTCTTTTTCTTTTCTTTTTTTATTTTTTTTCTTTTTCCTTTTTTTCCTTTTTTCTTTTTCTTTTTTTCTTCTAGTGAGTCATTGCAGATTCCTGAAAAATTTCATGCATAAGAGACCTGAGCTGGGAGGACCAGTGATACTCACAGAGCTGCTCTGGTAAGAGGTGATGTTTGTATGAGTGACCAACTGTCTTCACCATAGAAAATTTCTGCAACAGCAGATGACAGTCAAAAAGCTTTCAGAAGTCACTAAGGAAAAGATAATTGTGCCAAATGAATCTTTGCAATGAATCTAGTTATTTTGCTTTGCTCTCTCTCTCTCTCAAAAAAACAAGCTAAATGTCTTTTCCAGTGAGTGTTTTGGCACTATTACGTTTTCTCTTCACCCCTTAGGAGACCTTTTAATTTTGGTGTATCCTGCTGTGGCCATGCTATTACTTAGCTATGACAAGAGTTTTAAAATTACAAACATGTGGGTCTGGGGCTGCTGCATTTTGCTTTGGCCTTTCAAAATGGGATGTTGATGTTAATATACAGCACCCCTGCTGTGCTATTTTTTCTTATTCTGACTTTCTTTTTTTGTTGCATTTTGCATGTGGAGCCTGAGTGATTAATATTTCATCAGTTCTTTGGTGCAGAATGTCACAAGGATGTGTTGCATTTGGCTTTTCTGGAGCTCTGCAGCCACTGAATTGTGACTAATAGGTGGAACTGGACCTCTAATGGCTTCATGGGATCACCATCAAATAGAAACAAACAACTGTTTGCCACTGTTTGCCATCTATAAGAAGTTCATTAAATATTTTCATCTGCATTTTATATGTTACCTTCTCTACAGAATGTCATAAATTATTCTGATAATGTATACCCCTGGCTTAATTCGGTGTTTAATGTAAAATTCAATGTACAGTAGTACAATTTCATTAGTAAAGTGGTCTGTTTCAAAAAAAGGGTTACAAAATTTTATGAAAAACAATGTTCATTTGTATATTTTGACTAGAGATGACATAAGGAAATGTAGTTTGAAATTTTTGCAATTTTTAAACTCCTAAATAAAAAATGTATGTGTGTACACACATGTATATACATAAATACCAGATGCTGGCAACACAACCACTTCATCTAGAAAATACAAGTGTTTTCACAAATTAAATTGGATGTAATTTTTCATGTTTAGCTTGAAATCATCTTGTGTTTGTATTAGAAAACATCAGGAAGAAACAACATTTTTTCCCCAATGTTTTTTATTGCAAACAGAGGATGATTATATGACGGAGCAATTGTAATTTCATTTCTTTCTAAGATGAATTTATGTTTTGCAGATGCTGGTGTGTGATTCTTGACATCAGTTTTTCACATGCACATCAGATTGCAGACTTGGAGTTGCCCTGCAAAATAGTGACAGTGGTGATGGTGGGTGGCAGCCCATGGAGAGAGCAGAATGCCAGGATTACACGAGACAAAAACAGGACTTAAAAGTGGGGAATATAATCAGCTTAGCTAAATCTGCAAGAAACTCAGGCTGGAGGGCTCTTTGATTCTATTTCTACCAGATAACCTGTTTGAGCTGGAATATAAGTGGATAATCCACATAAGTGCCCTTATCAGAAGGCTTTGACTCTATGGAGTGATCTCAGTAGGATACAACTCTTCTACCAAAACCTCAATGATCACATAAACAACTTTAAAAACCCAGTTAACACTGGCTTTTTAGTTTATATGAAAAAAAAAAAAAAATCAAAAACCATTTTAGAATAATTTTGTAGATCTCTCTGCTGGTTATTTTCAAAACCTAAATAGAGAGTGTTTAACTCTCTAGCAGACTTGTGCCCATGCTTATCTGGAGAAGACACACAGATAAACAAATCAAACTGTTGTCATATAAAGTATTCAGCACAAATACATGGAAGGGATGTAGTGTATCTTTTAGAAAAATAAAAAAATATTGAAAAATGAAGAGCAAAAGATATTGAGTCTCATCTCAGAACCTTGGTACTAGCACAAGGGTAAGGATTCAGTACAGTTTTTGCTGTGCTCTATCAAGCAGAATGAATTTGATTCTTTTGATTATTATTTCACTGTAGCCATTTCTAAAGTAGATACTTTTTCCTCCAAAATTCTCATAGGAAAATGTATTGTGGGAAATGAAGATCAGATTGTGTCACCAGCCTATTGGATTGGAAGACAAGCAGAGCCTCATCCCAGATGATTTTGGGTGATTATTGCATGATTGCCTGCTGGTAAGGTCTCTTCTACTCCCACTGCATCTACCTTTGACTTTGTCATAGCCATTGTGCTACTGGAGGGAAAACCTGGCATTTTGTGTTGACAGTTCACATTTGAATAATTTTCTTCTTTACAGGCTCTACAACATTTCTTAGTGTTTTTCTTTTTTTTTTCTTTCTTTTCTTTTCTTTTCTTTTCTTCTTTTCTTTTCTTTTCTTTTCTTTTCTTTTCTTTTCTTTTCTTTTCCTTTTCTTTTCTTTTCTTTTCTTTTCTTTTCTTTTCTTTTCCTTTCCTTTCTTTCCTTTCCTTTCCTTTCCTTTTCTTTTCTTTCCTTTCCTTTCCTTTCCTTTCCTTTCCTTTCCTTTCCTTTCCTTTCCTTTCCTTTCCTTTCCTTTCCTCTATCAAAAAAAATCAGGAAATTGCCTGATGGTCTTAGCTTGCAAGTGCAGTAATTCTGAAGTCTTTAATTCTTCTTGGGTGTAATGAAAATTTTGAAAATATTGAAAATTTTGAAAATCATATAAAAAGAAACCAGAAAATTAGAGGAAGTAACAGGAGAGCTGCTATGATGCTTAAGGAGAGGGGAGCAGTTTGTCATTTGTAAATGATTAAAAGCTGTGCCAGGCATTGTAACTTGGGGTCTTTGTTTCCATACTATCAGGGGTACATCTGCAGCCACAAAACTGAAAGAAAGAGTGCAGAAAAAACTCACAGCAGGCAGGGAAGTGCTCCAGCTGTCAGGCTGCTGGGTTTTCAACAGTGTAGAAGTCAGCCTGTCCCTCACAAGTCATCCCACTCTGCAGCTGCAAGGCCATCAACCTCAGTCTCTGGGCTACAGAGCCATGATGATGGAAAGTGTTTTATTCTTTAAAAATTAATAAAGAAAATCTCCAAACAAGAAATCTCCAGAATGTCCATACAGGAATAAACAAATCATCTTGGCTGGGAGATGATTCCATGAGGTGTGAGATTAAGGTTTGACTCATCTCTCTGAATTATTATATGCAGAACAGCAATTGCTTGGAAAGCAGATAGTTTCTTGCCTTCCTGTTCAACAGTCTTGACTTACTTTGACTTACTTGACTTACATAAATTCTTTTTTTTTTTTTTTTGTGGGATGCAGAAAAATAGAAAAAAAAATGAGAGAAAAGCTAGACATGGATGGCAAAACAACTCTTTCCTGTAACTATTTTGTCTTTGGAGAGGTAAATCTGCAGGAAGCTGAGGGAACACAGCCAGCTCGTAGCTCCTTCCCCTGGTGAGGCTGCTGTGAATAGGCAGATAATGCATTTCCCTGTGGAACTCCTTACCTGATAACTGCCCTCCAACACGGATTTGAGTGTGCCAGAGGCGTGCCTCTGGCTCTTGGCATGATTGCTTTGTGCAGGGGAATGCAGTGCTGCTAGAGCAGGCTCTGGGACTGATGGCCACAGGCACAGCCATGCCATCCTCCTCCCATTTCAACTGGAGATGTTTTACCCTTTTTCTGGCACAGCCACAGCCGTAAAACTCCATTTCCCCTCACGCTGCAAGCATCAGTTAAAGTCATTCACAGTGGAGTTTTTATTTTGGGGAGCTCCGTGCAGCCATTGTGTTGACACAGCCCCTGCATTTCATTAGAGCAAGACAAATCTAATCTCGTGTGGTGTACTCTGCCATCACTTTGCTGTGCTGCAGCTGAAGGTGAAGCTTCAGGTCTGCTCTGCTCCTGAGCTGAGCTTAATCTGGGTGATCACTATAAATGTGTGTAAAACTCCATATCTCATTACTAGTCTCCTGGGATTTCTCTAAACAAATACAGTAGATTAAAATGCAAGTTCATTAGGTTAAAGTGCTTAATTATCTTAAAACTCTTAGTGTTAGAGTCAGATGTCAGGATTTGATTAGCACTGCAGGGAGGCTCTGTAAGAAGCAAAATGGAAATAGCCATTGTCCTACTATAGTTAAAATGCTATAAATATGTAAATAAGGACACAAATATAGGTCTAGCTACGTATGCAATATTTCTTAACTCTCAAGTGAAATAATTAGCATAAGTTATTTTGATGCATCCCTATCTCAGATCCTTAATTATATCAATGCTACATTATTTAATATTCTGTGACAAGTTGTCATAATCACATTCCTTTCAGTCTTGTTTATTGCCTTCTTTACTTATTAAAGTGCCCTTTAGTTGTGTGCAGAGGAAAAATTAATATCATTTATTATTGACCCCTAATGTACCAAGATTTAGAGTTGTGAGACTCTCTCACAAGGTGTGTTATAAGGATGAATTTCAGCTTGGGAAGAGTACTCTGAAATGATTAATGAGCCACCACCCAGGGAAGAAATTAAAATACTGTGTCTTACCATGAGAAAACACAAGCATGTTTAAGCAGTTAAAGGATCTATATTTTCACCTTCCTTCCTTGTTTCATGGGCTTTCTTTGTTACTCAAAAAGAATTTGTGTATAAGAAAGAGAGCAGAAACTGCTTTCCACATGAAAAAGATCTTTAATCAGTGTCCTGTAAATGTTTATTTACAAGTGTGTATGGGAGGAAATGGAGTTTGATGGTTTTTAGTGCTCTAATTGCAATTCTGTTCCTCCAGTAAGAAAAAAGTGTGGTGCAAACTACCAAAATCCACATTCATTATTCTCTTCTTGTTCTTGGAAAAGAAAAAAGAACCCAGCTACTTAACAGCAGCAAAGAGGAAATGAAATTGAAAATGTTCATTAGATTACTCTTGAGCTTGCACCTCCATGAATTTCTTTTATCTGGCTATTCTTAGCTTCAAGGGGCAGTTGTGTAAGCCAGCAGCTATAATTCTTATTTCTTAGGGTTTTTTCCTTCTGTTTTGAGCTTTGTTTGTTGATGGTTTTGTTTGTCTAGTTTTTTGGGTTTTTTTTTCTCATACAGATTTCATTCTTGCAGTGCGTTTATTTTCTCTTAAGATCTTTCAATCCTTTCTTTAATCTGAGATGAAACCTGCCACATAACGCTGCACTGACAGTTTCCTGTGAGCAGGTGAAATTCCAGGTGTGTGAGCAGTTGTGCTTTACAAAGGCTTGGGCAATGCTAACCAAGAATGCCTTTGCAGGTGTGGCAGTGCCTGTTGCAAGTTTAGTTTGTGCCAGGCAGTGCTGCATAAGAATCTGATGCATTTTCGAGTTGAAATGTCTCATCTCTTCTGCCTGGATGCCCAGCATTACAGTATTCATGATGGGTCTGCTCCACTGAGGCTGAGGTATTTAATCTGCAGCTTGCTGCAGGATTTTGAGACCTGTTAATAGGGTGAGGTTCAGGCAGGGAGCAGCTTTCCCTTCTATGCCAGTCCCAGGTGTGACAGCTTTGCTGTAGGAATATTTCACTTGCATCTCTCTCTTAAGTGACATGGTAATGAGATTTTTTACATGGCATCAAAATGGTTCTGTAAATAGCTAAGGCAAAATCCTGCCCTGGGGAAGTAAGTAGCAGTGCTGTTGGAGGGAATTACAGTCAAATGCAAGTGTCTGGGCAGGTGGTCTCCAGGGAAAACAATCAGAAGGCAGAGAGGGATGTGATCAAGCCACCTGCATCCAGACATGAGTTCCTGCAGAAAGGGAGAAGAGTCACCCATTGAACAATGGCTGTAGCAGAGGGTCTTTAATTCTGTGGATAATGAGGCTCTGCATAGAAATATATTGAAGGTAAAACATCCTCCTGGTATGTTTTCTTTTTTTCCTACAGTATTAATCAATGAATTCCCACAATATTAATTCTGTGACCAGAAAGAAAAATAACAACAAAACATTCATTTTTTCTCAAAAACCTTGTCTGGAAAAAAAAAAAAAAAAAAAAGTCTAACTGAAAGCAGAGATTGCAAATTAAATATCAACATCTTTTAGTTAGTGCTTCCTTAAAGCATATTTGAATTATTTTGAAAAGTAGACTTGAAGATATGAAATTACACCTGTGCTGCTCTTGTCTTATTTATCCTCAACAGTTTTCAATGCTTGTAGCTTTGAGCTTCAGTTTCTGCTTTGATACCTGTATCCTCAAGTTCTGTCTTGCACTGCTGACTGCCTGAATTTTCTCACAAATCCTTAAGTGTGTTGATACCCTCATATTGCTGCAAATGTATTAACCCTCGGGTTTCTGTGGATGTTTATAATTTTACTCTCCACTGCTGGTGGGAGGAAAGAGAATACCAGAAATGTGCAAGCAGTGAGATGGTTAACTGGCTCCAGGACAGATGTTCATGTTGCTCTAATTTTGACAAAAGTACATTGGCTTCCTGTGAAGCAAAGGATTGATTTTTAAACATAGTATTTGCAGACCAAGCACTATGTGGCTCAAGTCCAGCTCTCCTGAAAGACTTATTAACAGCCCCTCACATTCTCTTTGTTCTTTGGAAAATCATCAACTGCTTCAGACACCTACTGTAGCTTCCTGGGGTTCCTATGCCAATATTCTATTAATGGCTGCTTCTTTTATCTGTTGAACATTTATGCTTAATTATTTCATGTTTTTAAAACAGTTTTTAAAATTATATATTAAATTATATTTAAATGATATTTTATTAAATGATATTTTTTAAATGATTGGGCAATTGCAAGAAGTCATGATATTTTTTTCTTTAAATGAGAATTTGCTTGCTATTTCTTAGATTATGCTTTTCCTATTATACAATCAAAAGATTTTGTTTGCTAGCTCCAAAACATACTTTTAAGAAATCTATTTCAGACTAGATTTTTTTTTAATGGGTATGCCTACCATTATTATTATTATTATTATTATTATTATTGTTGTTATTTTGGTTTATGCTGTTTTATTTATAATTACTAACTTATTTATGAACAGGTTCATAGAACTATCAGATGCTTCAGACCACATTAGTCTGATACATGCCACAGTTCTATGAGTAATAATACAAGAAAAACAACAGGAACATATTTTTATGGGTTACAGTAGCACCTAAAAAGTGAGGCTTGGACCAACCTTCCAGAGTGGCTGACACTTTCCCTGGCCACAGCAAAAAATCAGGTTGCACACCTCAAACACTAGGATCAGGAATATTAGGAAATTATTCTAGAGATAACACTTGAACCAGACTTGTTTTTAACAAACCATTGAGTACCATAGCAATATCTGCCTCTATTTATATAAAATTTTCTATATAATCTGCATGCAGATGTATGTCAAAGGACCTAGAAGTTTATTTTCACCATGAACACTCCTGTGTGTTTACCCTAAAACACTTAATAGTTTGTGAGCAAACCTCATTAGAGTGATGAATTTACAGACATGCCAGAATAGCTCTAAGCCTTAGAATCAGAAATTTCTCTGTATTTGCAGATTTGACTATAATGCCTACTTTTTTCAGTAATTGCAAGTTTATTTATGTATTATATGTAAAAGAAATTCCCCCTTGCTCTTAATCTTATTGTGGAGTCAATGTGTACATTCATCATCAGCTGAAACAATATGAACACAAAACAAGTCTGTTTAGCTTTCTATTTCCATAACACACATTTTTCCAGCAAATTTTTAATACACCATTGTCCAGAGCTAAATCTGTAATTGGGTAAATATATATTTAAAGGTCTTTTTGGTTTCAGATAAAAACTAAGGTAAAACCTAACAGCAAAACAAAGCATTCAGTTTTCTGCCACTAATTTCCTGACTTTTTTGGTTTCCAGAATAATGTTTTAAAATTAATCTAATGCATCAATTGCATTCACTCCTGATTAATTGCAATGTATTTTAAGCAAATTGCCAGTAGTTTACAGATGCTGAGAATCTGTCTTGGTGAAGGGGTCACCTATAGACAAATGTAGGGAACATCATATTTCCAATCTTTTTCAAATCCAGTGTTATTAACTGTTGCAGCAGACTTCTCATTGGGGGTAAAAATGAGACAAGACACAGACTCTCATTTAATAACATGAAAAGGGTCACTGTCTCTTTGATTTCCATAATAGTATTATAAAACTGTAGAACAAGAAGAAGTGCCTGTGAAACTCAAACCCATCATAGAGCTGCTTGTCTTTTTCCGATATTCCAGTGATCATTTCAGAAAGGAAGTACTTCTCAGTGTGATTTATTCTCTCTTTTTTTCTTCTCACTTTTGTTTCAGAAAGTTACTTTTCTTCTTTGTAATCAGCGAAACTGATCCCATTCTACCACAATTTAGATCTTCTAATGTCCTGCAAGAGACTCAGTCTGCAGTGTTTGAGATATTTGAGTCACAGCTTAAATTCAAACTTTTGTCCCTGTTTCAGAAGGCAGAAAAACCCGCTGGCATAAATTGACTGAACCTAGATAAAAATGTCACTCCTTTAAAACAGTAACATCAGTGTGCAAAATTCCACCATGATGGACTGTAATTGAACAAAATGTTCCTAGGATGCCTGGCTTTCTTATCAGTTTTATTGTTTTTCATCTTTTGCTGAATTATGAAATTCTGCCTGAGATTCGGATCATTTATTCAGACTGCTGTGAGAATGGTCTTTCAAAGCAGGTGTTAAGATATTTAATCTTATTATTTTGCAGTAAATATATAAAAGCTTGAAAATAAACAGTAGGAGAGGCACAGATGAATGACACAGGTGTTTTACATATCAGAACCAGTATGCTTAAACTTACACTGGAATGGGAATAGAGAAGGAAAAGGCCAGATATGATTCAGCTTGTAGGCAATTTTTGTGGTGACTAATCATTAGGAAAAATAGGCTGCCATAATTTTCATATCACTGCTGTTATCCATTCTTCTCTCAGGGTAAATTGCAAAGGAAATTTAAGTCTCCTCTAAAGTATGATGGGGTGTATGGCACTTTTTTCCTACCATCTAATGAGGCTCTCTAAAAATGATAATGCTGAGGGAATGCCAGAGATATGGATAAAGCACATTTAAATACACATTTGCAGTAAAATATAAAGGAGGCAAAAGAGAGATTGATTCATATAATAAAAAGCCTGAGCTTTGGCTAGAAAAATGTTTCTACTGCTCATGCAGTGACCACAACTCAGCCAAAAATGACCACCTGCAGGAAACCACTCTTTGTAGTTCTCAAAGAAGCAGAATATTTCTCTTTCATGAGAAAGAGGCTGTTTCATGAAGCATAGATCATTTTTGTTCATGAAAACCTGTTAAAGGTGAGATATCCCCAATACCTACACCCCAGTGCTAGGCACTGAAAGCTTCACACACTGCTGGCTGATGCTGCTGACCTTAAAGGCATCTGAAGTTGAGGATTAATCAACCAAGAGGTTTAGTCCAGGCAGGTTCATGATGGGTCAGTTTATCTGCAGGCCTTGGGCACTGCAGTCAGGTGGCACCTTCAGTAACATCTGCTGCCCACAGCTGGAAACAGGATCTTAGGGAATGTAAATCCTTGGCCAGGGTCACCACCCATGGCCAAAGGTGTGGGTTTACACGTATGGCCTAGCCCTGCCATCCCCAAAACCTGAGAAATTAAAACACAAAGGTTTTTTTAAAAAAGTGTGCACTTTACCCTCTTGCAGTGACACCTGAGCCAAAGCTGATCCCAGCCTTCTCCATGGGATAGTCACAGCTATAACCATGTAACACATTTCCCTTTAAAATAAGATCACAGATAAGAAAATGTGGTGGTTGTGTCTATACACACACAGAGATCATACATGTAAAGTAGTCTTTATCAGATTTCATGATGTTTAGACTATTTGCTCAGGAAATGAAAAATTTTCTCTATTCTGGAGTTGCCCTGCCCTTTTTCTCATTTCAAAGCATTCCAGCAATCAGGGCACAAGTCAGGCAGGAGGAATGGGGCAGGAGGAAATCTATCAATTCCAACATTTTCCAGCCAGAGCACAGCATACTTGAGGGGAAAAAGGAGCTTTAGAAGCCAGTGGCTATAAACCACCTGCTTCACTCAGATTAATGAAATTTTCCTGCTGCCACCACCATGCCATGAAACATCTTTTTGTCTTACAGAAGCTCAGGTACAAGTGTTACATACTGATTCCTTGGGAGGAAATATGATTTCTTCCAGTAAATATTTTCTAGTGAACAATTATAGTGGATTCTGAAGAGTTCTGTAAGCTTTAGGTTTTGCTTTTCATTAACTGCTGTGAGACAAATATGAATCCATAGGCAGTTAATAGCATAACTCTTTTTGACTTTCAGGATATAGATAAACATTATAAAATAAATTCATTGTGCCAGGCAGAAAAGTCTCTCTTAGCTGATATCACTGTGAAGAAATAGCAAATCTAACATCTTCTGAATGAAAATTCATGTAGGTTCAAGTATTCCATGTATTTATACACATATTTACAGATCTATACACAGATGTATAAAAATTGAGGAAAATATGTATCCTTAGCTCATAACATTTTATATTATCTCATATGAATTTCATGGTGCAATGTGTGCAGCTGAGAATTCTTTGGTATCTGAATCCAGTGGAGACATTTGAAAGTTCCTCAGTGTAATTCTTTAAGAGCAGAGTTCTTGCAGGTAACATCAGCTTTCCTGATATTGAAACAGAAAGCTTTCAAGATGAAGAGATGTTGCCAGAAATTACTCCAAATTAGAAGAAAATTAAATGCATTCTAATGTCCTTTCAGATTTGTTGTTTTCATAATACAGTAGGAAGATTTGGAGTGGCAACAGAGTACAGAAATAAATAGGATATAAGAAAAAAAGACAAATTTTTGTAGAACTAATTTTTAATTTGAATCCCTTGGGAGCAAAATACATAGGAAATCATGTGTAATCATAGGAATTAGCATGATATGAGGCATATGGCATAGAAGAAGCACACAGACATTTTCCAAGCTCAAGGAAGCTTCAGCAGCAGCAGAGTGCAGAGTGGTAGGAAAAAAGAAACCAATCTGTACTTAAAAGAATGAGATGATTTTTAAGATGTTTAAGAAGACAGGAAAAAAAAAGCAGAGAGGAAGAAACCAGCATAGGACTGAGGGATTTGTCCCCAAAACCTTCTGAGGTCTCTGGTATTGTTTTGCCCAGCATTTAGAAATCCCAGTCTCTGGATTGAAGCCCCTGGTAGCAAGGAGAGGTTGTTTCCCCTGACAGTATTAATGCCATGGAAGCTGTACTGAGTGAGCTATTTCCACCATAAATAGAGCCTTTTTGCTCTTTTATGCAGGAGACAAAAGAGATATCACTTGCAACACCGTTTGCAATTCTTACTGCTTGTGTTCTGGAAGATTAAGTGAAAGTGTACCAGAGTGATTGAGGAAGTGGGAGCCCACTTATAGGGACAAAGAAAGGGCCTGGCAAAATAAAAACTATGTTTAAATGTAGCAGAGACAAGTATGGAGCAGGGGGAGAATCCTCTCAGCTAACAGACAACACTTGTCAAAAGACAAATAGGGATAACCTCAGCCTATATGAATTTATGAGAAAATTAAAAGCAGGTTTCAGATTCTCAGTGAAAGAGGAACATGTATGTGCTGGGAATTCAGCTGGTTGCAATATTAGTTCTGCCACAGGACTGCAGAGGAAAATGTTTGATGTGCTTCCTTAAGCCAGGAGAAGGTCAATCTCAGCCTGTTTCCCATTTTCTTGGCAGTTTGAACTCGGATCAGAGTATTTCAGGTAAATATTTTGGAAATCAGTGTTTCATCTTTCAGCAAAAATGTCTTTGTTTGCCTTTCCCAAAAGCTGAAATGCATGTTTATGTTTAACTGTGTAGACTTTCATGTAAACAGATCAATACTCTAAACATAGTTAATGTGGCACTTACAAATGTATTTTCTTTGCATGGAACACAAGCAGGTGCTGTAAGCAGGTTTTCCAGATATTTACTGGGTGTTTAAAACTTGAAAGGCTATTTTAAGTAGAATTATCATTCTTCAAAGCAACCTGTTGTTTAAATGTAAGCTTTGAGTAAATCCTATTCTCATGCCATATTAGTAGTAAAAATTCAGATCACTAAGGCCTTTTTAGATAGTCATAGAATTTTTTTCTGCAGACAAGCTAACAGAATAACAAGGGTACTAACATAACTGCAATGTCTCCCAAACTTGTTGATTCTATCCAGTATATTTGTGATTCCATTGTGATGCTGGTAATTACAGTGGTTGCAAATTAATTTATGATTTGCAATGAATTTTATTCATAGGGAATTGCAATGACAAATATATTACTGATGCACTATCTTTCTATAAGGCTTTTCATTCAACCTTTAATTATGTAGCTACATTCTTTAAATGGGCAAATGTATTTTCAATTATAAACATTAAAGTGATAGGTATGGGAGAAAAGGAATATTGTTATTGCAAATTTGCTTATACAAGCAGAAGGTCAGGCCTTCATTATCACTATATTCTCTTTGGGAATTTGACAGAGGTTATGTTACTAGTAAGATAATTAACATTTTAAAAAGATTTATATATTTTTAGGCTGATTTTTCTTCTGGCAATTTGTTTTCATACCCATGGAAAATTACTTGTTGCTTAGGCCTAATTTTTTTTTAATGAGTAAATGAGGTAATGAGGTAAAAATGGAGCAATATTAAATGCAACCTTTTGAGTACTAAGTCTGGACTGCAAAAAAAATCCCTTTACTCAAAACTTTGCAAAAATTGCAAAAAAAATAAACTCTGATTTTGCAAGTCTTGCATATGTAGTGAAAGCAGGACAGAAAAATGAATTTTTCCCTGCTGCAATCTTAGTTCTCCAGACTTATGGACTTCTCCAGGAGTTGTTTTCCTGGCACAGCTCTATGCCTCTGTTTACTCTGCGTTCTTGGGCTGTGTGTCTGTGGTCTTTGTTGCTTCAGTGCTCGAGTCACCAACACCTGCCAGCTGCAGGTGGGAGCTGCAGTGCCCAGGAGCAGATCTCGTGCTGCACATCCATCAAAGTGGCACCTGCAGAACCTGGGAAGGTTCTGTGTCTTAATGAAACTCTGACAGCTCTGCAAGAGCCTGCAGAGGCTTGTCCCTGAGTGGAACGTGGGGAAAGGGAACAGATTGGGTCCCTTCCCAATTTATCATTTGTCAGGCCTTAGGTACCTACACCTTAATCCTGAATTTTTCATTGTTGGCCATTCTGGACTTAATTTTCACACTGTGTTGTGTCAAAATAAGAATAAATCATTGCTGGGAGCAGAAATATCTTTTTGCAGAAATAATGGTAGAGAGTGTGCTTTTTTTTTTTTTTTAATTTGGGCAGCTGTGGCTATTTAATCCATAAATTTTTTAGTTTTCTAATTAAATGAGCTGGATTGAATAAAATCAAGTGAATTGATTACTGATTCTTACCATTCCACTGTGTTTATAAATTTATGATTTCAGATTGTTTGAATTCTTTAAAAAAAGTCTTCTTATGACTTTTATTTGTTAATGAAACACCTTAGAAAGGTACAAAAGATTCTGGAAAGATCTGATAAAAATCTCTAGTCTGACAAAAGAACTGAATCTTGTAACTAAAAATTAAAATGATTGTAACCCTTTATTTCCCCTCAATAAGTTATAGAAAACTTCTAAAAGAAAATCTAAAACATGCTTTCATTGCCATGTCATTTTCCCAAATATAAGAACAGATGTCATTAACTAAGATAAAAGTTAAAAATATATTAAGCTTTAATAACAAAAAAAGCTAAAGGTAGTATATTTTTTTATGTATGTAAAAATTATCACTGTTCCTTTATGCTCACATAGAGCCACATAGGGTTTAAACCTGAATTTAGAAACAAAAAGGAAACAAACACTCTAAACAGCCTGTGTGCTTCATTTGAACATTTAAATAAACAAATAAAATTTTAAAAATACTGTTCTTGCTAGCACTGATATCTGAGCATGGGTTCAGTGTTTTAATCTCAGGCCTAGATTTTGCTTGTTTTTTTTTTTCTTGGTGATGAAACATCCATGAGCAAACTCAATAAAAGTGAGAGACATGGGCAAATATTACATAAAAAATGGATGATCATTTTCCAGAAATAAAACATGTGGTTCGATCTTGCAAGCTCCCTTTACTGTGTTATTATTATCAGGGGACTCTGAAAAAAAAATTATACTGTGAGATGCAATATTGCTTTGTTATTCATATTTTAAAAATAAAACATATCTGGTGTTTATAGTTGAAATTATGGGATATGTAGCTTCTTCAGTGTCAGCTGGTTCTCCAAGTCCCTCTTAAATTTGCTCTTCTGTTTTCTTTCTCACTACTGCATTTTCCATCATTTTCTCCTAGGGATTTTCTCCTTGTTATCCCCATCTCTGCTTTTCTTCTTCCTGTTCACGTTCCTGCATTGTTTTTCATTTTTCTCTCTCCCATTTGAGTCTGGTTTTTATCCATTTTCTGTCATTAAGTTTCTCATCCTCCACTCTCCCTTGCTTCTACTTCACTCACAATTTCTTCAGCTTCTCATTTTTAAATTAGTCTCCTTTTTTCTTCTTCTATTCTTGTTATTTGCTTCTTTTACATAGACTGCCTTTCCCCACCTTATCCATTGCATCCTCTGCAGGGAGTCTTAGTGAAGTTTTTTTCTTTTGTTCCCTGTTTGCACTCAGTCACTGTAAACACTGCAGATACCATGAACAGCAATTTTCCAGGTAATCCCATCATGATTTCAGGAAGTGTTCCAGCATGCTGGTTTCCCATGCATAGTCAGTGTGCCTTCATGCAGGATATACACATGATTATATGTCTTTTTCTGTGGTGCTGCCCCATTTCTATGGAAACACTGCATATCTACCATTTGTGTGTGATGGAGATTCTGGCAGGTGGGGGCCTTTAGCAGACCAAAATACCTAAAATATATAGAATGTTTGAAGAAACTAAACAGCAGTAACTCTTCCATTTAGTCCATAAACACAGTGGAATTTAAACAGCATTTTTTAAAGCCTTTAAATTATTTTTTTTTAAACAATCTGCTTAAGCATGGTCAAAGAACAGAATAAACACATTTTATATTCATTCTCTCCACTTTAAATAATAATAATTTTTCCACAGGAAAGTTCTTGGATGACAGCTGTGCTTACTGGAGAAACCTTTTCTAAAACCTGTCTACCTTTTAATGCAATTCCTCCCCTGGAAAGGGGAATTTGATGTTATCAGAGAGTCATTAGGTTTGGAAAAGACCTCTAAAATCATGGAGCCCAATCATCACCCTACTCACAGATAATGCCAGAATGAAAATTAGAGTCTGTGTTCCAGACTCAAGGACAGATTTTAAAACCTGCAACCTGCTCCTGGCAAATTCTTATAATTCTGCCCCAGAAATTCTTGAGTGTGCACCTCATAGCTGTGTGCTCTGTTTCACTGTGCAGTCAATAATGCTTTTTGGTGGCTAGTGCTGATTGAGACCTGATTCTGGGACTCTTAGATTGGACAGTTCATTAACATACATGAGTAAAGACTGAGATCACCAAAAAAAAAAAAAAATTCTACAAAATCAAAGTATCAAACATGTTTTTACTTTTGAATATCTTCTAAAGAGGGATGATTCTGTTACAATGTCTTTGATTATTTTTTCTTTCTCGTTCATCATCATTTAGACAATTAGAAATGTTTAAATGAATGATGTGGAGTTAATAATACTGTCTCAAATACTTCACCTCTTTACCTCTGAATCCTAAAGCTGACCACCTTTCTCTGGGTTAGAAAAGGAGCTAAGAAAAATATTCTGAAATGCAGGCTCTGAGGATACTGATTTTAGCTTTCCTGCTGATATTCCTTCAAGATCTTAGAACTCGATGTAACTGCTCTGTAGTTACTTTCTTGTTAAAAATTTCTATGTTGTTTTAGCCACACTGCCTTTATAGATGCTTATAATCTAAAGTTTGCATTTTTTCCTCCATTATCTATATTCTTAAAATTATTATTTTTAAGCTACTTGTGCTCTTTTTTCGTCTCTTATGCTTTCATTATAAGTTTATTTTATCCCTGCTTACTTTTCCTGATGAGAAAAACACTGTTTTTTTTTTTTCTTCAGAGTGGAATATTTTTTGCTTGATGGTGAATAAATTCAGGAATGGTGAAGACATAACCACAAATTTTGTATAAATTGGAGTGTCCAATCTTGTGAACATCTGCTGTATATCCTATTCCCACTGCCACTCCAAAATTATCAGACTCCTCTAAGCCAAAGCCAAAGGAAGGAATGTCTTTCACGGGTTCTCAGGCTACCCCACAGGTAATAAGTATTGAATTGTGTCAGACTGTAGTCTCTTAAGAAACATGGGTGAAAAGTCAAACAATTCAGTGGAGTGTGGCAGAATACTCATGAGAGTCTATTCAATATCCACAGAGATATCAAACAAAGCAACAGTAATGAAAATGGAGCTATGTACAGGACCTCTGATGGCAGAATTAATGAATAGCTGAGATTTACTGGCTCCTGTGGCATTGCATCCAGGCTAGTGCAGAGGAAGGGTATTGATCTGTGAAAAAGGTTTGCCAGTGCAATCAATGATTTGTGGCTATGTCCCAGGCTCCCTGTGTCCTGGCTGGGCTGGCACTGTGCAGGTGGCACAATGCAGGGCACTGAAGCAAATTTCAGCTGCCAGGGCAGTGCACCCAGGTGTCTGGAACACAGCTGCATTCCCACTCCTGGGGAGCTTCAGCAGCTTCTGGCATGGTCCCTGCACAGCCCTGTGCCCTGCAGATCACCCTGGTGTCATTAGCTGTGTCTGCCTGCTCGTGTGTAAATGGCAAAGACAGCGAAGGAACTCTGGCTAACATTTGCTGTTAAGTGTGGAAAGTGAATTTCTCCCAATGGTGGAAGCACCAGCTGAAACAGGATATGATGACTCTACACACAGTCAAAGGCAAGGAATTAATCTTAACCTGTGATATGACCCTAATCAAAGCACTTCCCTGTGAGGCAAATGCCACACAGCTGATATTTGAACAATTATGGGAGCCTTAGCCCATCTATCAGACCTGCTGGGAAGGCTTCCATAAATCCTTGCTGCTTGCCCATTAATGTGATAAATTTGCGTTATTCTAAGTGCTATTGCCTTGAAGATGTGTTTTGATATGTCCCAAAAATTCAGGCCTAACTTCTTGATGAGGTGTACTCAGTGAAGTCATTGATATTTCATCAAGTTGCAAGTAAATCTGGTGTTTTGTCTAGCAGGATTTATAGTGTAACAGTAAATAGAACACTCAAGTGGAAAAAGTGGTGACCCTTTTGAGGCTAGGTGGCCACAGTCATGTTCTTAATACAGATTTTATATAAGTGTGATGCCATTTATGCAAAGGTTTCAACACATCAAATAATGGTTTTAATACAAATAAATTTTCAGTCCTCTAGAAATGAAGAGGGACTTTGCCATGATACATGGGATGGCCAGGACTCCATAAAGTATGAAAAAAGTATGACAGTATTTTCTCCAGCATGTTTTTATTGTGAGCCTCAGCAAAGGAGGATGCTGCTTCATTATTTCCCTGTTTTCTGTCACAGACTGAATTATACTGTGCTTTACCTCCAAGTATCAATTATAACTTCCTTCACAAAGTCAAACACTAAGACAATCCCCTGTGAAACTTAAAATTTGCAGAACAAATTTGTTCTGCTGCTATTGTCTCTCTAGTTTACACACAGCTCTCTCAATCCACAAACCCATTCCTGCAAGGGAGGAGGTGTTTCTGTGTAGTAGTCTGTGTCATGGAATGCAAAGAAATGATTAATCAATGAATCACACAGTAAATAAATTAGGTGGTGATATTCTGGCACTCATGCCACGGGCATTTTTTGCACACAAAGAGCAGGATCCTTCTTCCAGAAGGGATATGGAATTGTTCAAGCTCATCTCAATTCAGCCCCAGGCACCCACGCTCCCTACTGGGAGCTGAGTATTTAATTTATTGGAGCATTTCTATTACTAATTTGTATAACAGAAACAATCATCCTAAAATGATCAGGCCTGCTCTGGTAATCAGGATTACATTATTAGTATCTGTAAAATCAATCAGATCAATTCTGATCTGTGCTAGGTGAGATTTTACTCTGCCAGTGGACAGAATAAAGGAAATATGCTTCTTTCAGGGCATGCATATGATGAATGTCTCTACTTGGGTATAAACATTTGAATCGAAATTATTGTATCTGGCCATGAGCTTTGCATGAACATGCTGCAGAAAAAGCATATTCTGTTACATGTGGCTAAAAAACTTGTTGCTGAAATCAGCTATAAAATGAGAAGGTTGTGGGTTTTTTTTCCTTTTTCTAATGATGAGAAAACATGGATTGAAATCTCTGGGGATACACAGCAGAATCTACAATGGCAGCACCTCCTCCCCCCCAAGCCAGATAAGAAAGCCTATTAGGCAGATGGCATCACACATGAAAAAAGTGATCAAGCTGTGAGCAAGAAAGCCAGATCTACTTAGTGTGATAATTAGGGAAGAAAGAGCCCCAAAGGAAGTAGAGAACAATAAAATATAATATCACAGCTGGAAAATGGGGTGGAGATTGCATTTTGGATCCAAGAATAGGTCAGATGAAGACAAAATGAAGAAAGGGCAATGAAGTTAGGGGAAGAATTTGGGGAGAATGTGCCTAGCAGATTTTGAGATTGTAGTTTACTGTGCCACTGAAAATAGGATTGTTCTGATTCCTGTCTGATGCCAGTAGCAGTTCAGGAATTCGAAGTACAGCACTACTAGTAATATATATATTTTTTTTAATTCTGCCCAGCAAATATTTTTCTGTATTTGCTTGTCCTATGCATATGTGTATGTGTGGTGAAGAAACCCATTTACAGCCACCAGCTTTAACTCAGTTCCTAATTATACTATAAAGTGGTTTTTAGATAAAAATTCAACATGGTTTAGTAGGCAAAAGATAGCTACTAAGTTAGATCCATGTTGTTATTGCATTGACTAATTGTATTTCAGGGTACAAAATCTTAAAAAAAATATATACAAATATATATATATAAGCCTTACCATCCTTATAAGTTATTTGAAAATAGATAGGGAAAAATATGAAACAGAAGGGTTTTTTCTCCCCCTCTTCTCAGCACCCCAAATTCTCCTTTCAATTGCTATAGAAAAGGCATTTTCTCCTCACACTGATAAAACATTTTCATTTTTTCCCTCACTGCTGCAGAGGATTTTAAAATTTACAAGTATTTCAAAAACCACTTCAGTATTTAGGAGGCATCAAAAGCAAGTGCAAGTCTGCAGTGCCCAGGACAGCTCCACCAAAACGCAGACAGGGATCAGCTCTCCCAGAGCCATCTCCACACCGACCCATGCAGGCATTTTGTGGTTTTAAATTTTCTGTAGATTTAAATAACAAGCACCCTGCCTCCTCCATGGCTTGCCATTAGGTTACAGTTTTATTGTAACTAAAAATATTATTTTAAGTGTCTAGGCAGCCTAAATTAAAAAAGAAAAAATTGTTAGGTCATCAGTTTGACCCTTAGCTTCACTACTACTGCTGTTCAAATAACTTATTTCAGAGTTGTGCTTCCAGACAGTCCTGGCTTTGGCCTTGAGAGCAATTAACTAATTCCACTGACTCATCCTGCTTCTGAAACTCGTGTAGCTCCAGAGTGAACGTTCGTGGCCATTGAGAAAATCCATATTTAAACTCCTGTTCAACTCTAAACAAACTCCATGTTAAAGTTTCCATTGGGTTTGGGGGGGAAGATTCTTTTTCACAAGGCTGCATTTAGGATGGAGACATTTTTTAGTGAATTCACACCAGTTTAGGTCTACATTTCCATGGGTAGAGAGCAATGTTTCTGGTTTTCAAGGTTAATAGCACAAGTCTCAAAGTGGACAATGATGATTCTTTCCTGTGGGAACTCCCTTAGTCATGTAAATCTCTTTTTTCTCTAGTAAAGGAGACATGTTCATTCATAAAAGAGATTGCAATGCTTCAGACCCTTTCTGTGCTGAGGTTTGAATTTCTTTTATTTTTTATTATTTTTGTGGGAAAGGATGGAAGGTGGCATAATGAATAAAAGCTAATTATATATTGTACAACAGGGCAGTTTCTATCAGTTTTAAATTCTTCCCATTGGTTTAACTCAATTTACTTTCCTTCTCTGGATGTTAGCAGAAAAGGTAAGTAACCTCTTTGTGTTTATCTTTGCACCATATACTTTTATGAGTATTTCTGGTATAATTTCCTATTAATTTTTTATATTTAAACTCAACGGTTTTATTTTATTTTGTTTTGTTTTGTTTTGTTTTATTTTTTTTAAAATCTTATTTTCTTTTACTTTATTTTCCAGGTCCTTTTTCATATAAGCTTTTGTTTCCCTCATCTTTGAATGTCCTGTTTGAATATTTCTTCTTTCTCTCATTATTGTTTTCTTCCCTGGGAAAATAAAACAAATATTAAAGATAAGGTCTAGTGGAATGCTGCTGCTTATTTTTATTTTTGTTTTGACTGGTTGTTTAAAAAGGAAAGAGATTTGGGGGAAATTTTTAATACAGTTATTCCTTTTGCATGTTTTGCTTTACTTTGTTTTGTTTTTCAAACAAATTTTTACTTGCTCCAGGCAAAATGTTTTACAGATTCATATTACAGAGTGAATGAAGGGAGAACCTTGAAGTGCTTTACCAGGGATTGCTTAGGAAAACTAATGACAAAAGTTTGAATTTGCACCCACATCTTCTACAAAAATCGTTGTTATTTGTCACAAATATAAATGCATCAAAATGTTTTGTTGATCCTGCTGGGTCCCTTCCAGCTCAGGATATTCATTCTTAGGCTGAATGGAAACACATCACATGAAGCAATATCAGAAATTGCTTCAAAATTCTTGTATGATACCCACTTAAAATGTTTGCTTGTGACATTCAAAGGTTCTGGTTTTGCTGACACATGGGCAAATAGGAAAACTCATTCTTGGATTATTCTTTTTTCACCCTAGAGAAATCCCCAAAAATTCTTATTGCAGCAAATAACTCTCTTACTTTTTTTTTCTTAACTTTATGTAATAGAGGTATAAAATTGCTATAAAAATAAACATTTATTTATATTGAGACAGATGCAATTTTGCTTGATGATCACTAGTTATGGATGGCCAGAAACACACACTTCTGCTGAAGTTGAATAGGGCTTTAGGAAGGGCTCCTCTGAAGGCTGTTACATCAGTAATCTGTATTATTCTGAGGGAACACAGAGCTCTATGAAAAAGAAAGTTTTACATCCCATTCTATACAAGTGAAGCAGGAAAATCTTCACATCTGAAAGGCACTGCCTTTGTACTTCATATTTTTATTCTAGTAAAAAATAAGCCATTCAATTTTCATTAACTTCAGCCATACTTCTGATAGATTTTCTTAAAGTTGATCAAACAGACTTTGAAATCCCACAGAAAATAAAAAAAAAATGACACATTTATTTGTTTATTCAAGTGATATTTGAAAAGCATCCATCAGGGAAGGAGAACAGAGCTGAGGCTTGCTTATGGTCATGTGAGGTGGTGCCTGAGCAGAGAAAAAACATGAAATAGGTTTGTCTGCACCTGTTGGTCAGAGATTTTTATGTTACAAGTAAATCCTTCTCCTGTAAACAGCAATAAATAAAATATTTCCCTTTAATATTCCTCTAATGGGAAAAGTTTATGTCCCTCATTCATATGAGAGTGATAATGCTACTCAAAGCCATAGACAGAAAGGCTGTCAGAATTCAGTTCAGGTGCTTTTATTGGAATGAAAACAAGCCTGATATTTATCCCCTTGCTAGTGTCTTCTAGAGTAATGACAGCTTTCTACTTTGTCATATTTTACACTCTGTTTATTCTCTGTACTCATGCACCTGACTGATTGTTTATTCTCTGCAGCCAACACTGTGTTGCCTGTACTGCAGCATCCTACAGAAGCAAAGAGAAAATGCTCAGAAAATGCTGCTCTGAAGCTCTGATCTTCTCAATTTATAATGCTTTTATATTATTTGGATATTTTTATTCGCTATATGTTATTTTTGGCTAAGAGCCCTGTCTGTTAAAGAATTTCAGAGATGTTTTGAAAAGCAGGGATATTTCCATTAGGGATCACCCACGGGTGACCTTTCCAGCCTTGTGTTCCCTGATGACAGCCACACATACTCACCCTTGCTTCAGTTTCCTCTTTTCCTCCCCATTTCTCATACTCCATGATTTGTGAAAACCTCTGAAAAAGGCTCCTCAAAGTGAACAGAACTCTTTGTTTGTCTCAGATTGTTTTTGTCATCCACAAGTCCTGATGAGGTCCAGCTTTCAAAGCAGGCCACCAAAATTCTCTGTGAATGTCACAGGTGTGCTGCTGGACATGGTTCTTATACAAAATAATGTGTTCTGTTTGTTCCTAGGCACAGTCAGTGCCTCAGCTGCTTTAAAGTGATCATAACTTGTTTTCCTTGATTTACAGACCATTATTCTTTTCTGTTGCTTACAGCATTCCAGCAGTTCCTCTAAGCTCTTATGTCTTAATCAGAAAATATCATGTATTACCTTTTTCAACAGGCAGAATTAATCCATGCTCTGTTATTTTTTAAAGCTGCCTATAATTTTAGCAATGAGAAATGCTTGGGATTCTGGTTTGACTGTATTAGCATGGTTTTTCAATGTCTCCCACCTCTTTGGTTTCACTGGAAACTTAATTTTTTTACTTTAATGCTCATACTTAGCCCTGCCTATATCTACTAATATGAAACAAGTATTTATGCTTCTCATTACTAAGTAGCAGGCTCAATGTGATTCTTGCCCATTGTTTTTAATACTTTTTAAACCTCCAATGTTTTGCTTGTTTAGCAACATCTACTCATGTCCACAACCACAACAGGATCTGGACTCTACTTTCAGCTGCTGGTATTTTGTTTTCTGCACAGTTAAAACCATGTTACGATTCTCTTTGAAGACATTTTTCCTGGTGGTTTGCTTCTAAAAGTTGTTGATTTCCCTCCTGTCACTATAGTTTAAACCTGAAAAGCACTTGCAACTTGATAGAAATATCGTTTCTTGCAGTCTTAATTTCCTGGTTAAGCCACATTATATTGTTTCTCTGTCTCCATTTTCTGGTCAGAATGTCTTTCCTTTATTATATTTTTTATATAATTAAGTTATCTTCACGTTATTTTTCTTTATTCCACAAGTCTTGGAAAAATTGAATGTAGACCAGTACCAAAATATCACTGGAAGTAATTTGACTCTATTAGATAATTTAAACTGAGCAATATGAAAATCTATTAAACCTACCTAATGAATGTTTTTGTATAAGTTTCTATGTCTGTTGCTCATGTCTATCATCCTGCTTCTCTATATGATGTCAGAGAAACCTGGTACTTCAAATTTTCATGTCTCCAGTGCATAAACAATCCTCAAAAAATATTTTTTTAGGCATTTGGAATTGGTGACCCAAGTGATAAGACCTGGATGAGTTCTTAGAGTTTGCATCAACTTTTGAAAATCCATCCCTGCTGCTTAGAGAAATATCACTTTTGCTTAAGTGTGCTGATGTCAGGACACTCTTTCCCTTTCCAGATCCTTTGTCTCCTTAGCACCCATGTATGGGAACTACACTTCCAGATCATTGTACATCTGGAATTAAATGTTATTGAATATTATTTGGCTAATTCTAGAGCAATTAGGAGCCAAAACACTTCTCAGCAGCTTAGGGGCTGACATTCACTGAACTGCTCCTGCCTGGCTGGATAGGGATGGAAAATAAGCACGAGAAAGACTCCTTCAGAAGATTTGCAGCAAGAACTGCATCCTTTTGAGAAATTCCCTGAGTGCACTTCTAGCATTTCTGAGGGTTTCCTTTACCCTTAACCTCATTATATTCATATGTCTTGTCAGCAACACACAATAACAGCTCCAGGTTCAGCCTTTAGAAGTCCCCATATATGAGGGCAACATAAAAGTTGTACTTTCACTGACAAGCTTTCATCTGCCAAAAATGGATGAAACCTTTTATCTCAATGCTTTCTTCTCTTGCATCTAATGGAAACATTTTTCATTGCCTGGTCTGACTAACTGAAGGAGTAGTTTAATTTTATTTGGCGTGTGGCTATAATGAAAAGCAAAAGCAATGTGTCTGCACAGCTACTCACAAGTACATCTGGACATAAATACCCTGCTCAGAGGAGTTGCTGCTGGGGGTTTGGGCAACCTCTCCTCTCTGTCCCCTGCTGTTTCTGACTTGGTGGTAGGATTGTGTGTTATGGCTCAATTTCATAAATATTGAATTTAGTGCTAAGAATAAAACCATTGAAGATGGCAAATACATAATGTTTATTTCCACACTGTAGATAAGAGCAAGGTGTTCTGAAGTATCTAAGTATGGTAAGTGAAGCTATTGTAATTAAAAAAAAAAGGTTATATTCAGTCACAAAGTGAAATATTAACAACTGATTTGCAAGCCAGATTTTTTTTTAAGTCCTCAAAAGAACCCCTCAACTGCCTTTCATTAACATTTTCTTGTTAAAACATTTGAGTCATAAAGTCTAAAATTTCTGTGATGTCAATCTTATCATTGATATTAATGTGTGGATATTAATACATTCTCCATCCATTTCTGCTTCCTTTCATTTGGGTAAAAAATATTCAATCAAGTAGGTAACTTAAACCAAAGACTAATAAAAATTGTATTAGTATCAGACACTTGTTCACTAAAATAATTCCACACAGTGCTTATAATATATATATATATGTGTTAAGAGGAAAATGAATGTTTTTTGTAATGTGCAAAAATGGATGGTGGAAAAGGCAAGAAGGAAGGGCCTACTTCCCTCTCCTGCTCCCACCCAAATCTTGCTTTCCACTACTGAAAATGTCCTACTACACACTTACTCTCCATTCATAATGGGAAAAAACTCCATTGCTCTAGGTTTATGATGGCTCAAATCTGGATATAACTCCATGGAAATTCATTAATTTAATCCTAGAGTGATGAACTGAGGAATTAGGTCCTTTATTTTTAATAAAACTCATATTGTTCACTGAGTACTTTTCTCTGTTGAAATCTCATTTTCATATATAACTCTTGATTTTGGATAACCATGCAAACACGCCTAGCCCTTGAACCAGCCCTGAAGTTATTCATTTTGTTGAGTTTAGCTTTGACCTCACATCTTGGTGTGCTGGCACAGTGGCACTGGGAGCCTTGTTTGCTGGGAAAAGGTGTCCAAGCCTTCTCAGAGGTGCAGGGGATGCATTTTGAGTGAGCAGCACATCTGCAGTGTCTGTCAGCATCTGCAGTGGTGGGCAGTCAGTGCTCAGCTCTGATGGCTTGGCTGGCTGCTGCAAAGGAACATTCACATCTGGCCCCTCGCAGACAAAAATGACATTTTGTCAGCTGTTAATGGGAGCTGCCCCCTCACCCAGGCAGCTTCAAGGCCATGTGATCAGTCCATAATTCAGGACTGTGAAATTGCTTCTTGGCAGTGTGAATCTTGGTGTGACTCAAGGAGAATCTCATTCTCTGTTTCTCCTCCTAATTACCTGGCAGCAGAGTAGCAGGAAAGAAAGAAGACCCTTCAGATTTCCAACACACAGTCCTTGAGAATGGAAGCTGTACCTCTTGTAAATAGACAGGGTGTTATATTTAGTAAGAGAATCCAAACCAGGAGTGTAATAGATGCAGCACAGCATCCTTTGTTTGCAACTGTCCCAGTCATTCTAGACCAGCAGCTTTATTTACTGCATGTGTTTTACATTTTTCTTCTAATACTATTAAGGAAGAAAACGTTGGATAAATTCACTTGGAAACCATGAACTCAGCCAAAGTGAAATGTATAAAGCATTCAATATTGCAGATCTGCTTGGTCTCCTTCTCTTTGTGTATTTTGCACTTCAGGATATTTTTATTTGTTCTCTTTGTATTTTTTTTTTCACAGTCTCTCTTCCTCATAAATTTATAAATGAGAAAAAGCCCACAAAATGTAGAACAGATTGTAAAAGCAAAACGCTTGAAGAACTAAGAATATCACTTTGGAATGTTTGTTTTATTAGTCATTTATTTCTTTGTTGCATATTGTATCCTTTGGTCTTTCGCCCACTAAACTTTATATATTTCTCACTTGCAGTCTCTGATTTCCTCTCCAATTGCTTGATGCCATTCCAAGAAATGCAAATGGATGTTGACCTGCTAATATTGATTGATTGATTCTTTTTTCTTGTTGTTTGTCTAGTTTATTTTCTTTTCCCTTTGAAGATTTTATAATCCAGGATGGTTTGTAACACAAAGGGGTCATTAACTGCTGCCTGTGCTGCAGGCAGCAAAACTTACAATATATGAAAGACTTACCATGAAGTACTTGATGGGGAAAACTAGGCTTTAAGTCATCAGCACTTGCACATAGCCCTTCTTAATTTTGGTTGCATTTTATAATGGTGATTTCAAAGTTAGTAAAATTGTAAATTTAAATTTTTCTCATCTGAAAAGAAATAATTTTATTTTAACTAACAATTTAAAATATGTCATCTGTCAGTTTGACACAAGGTTGAATGAGAAATACAAGATTTCGCTTTTTAATATCAATTTGGATAATTTAAAAAGACAATTCCATCAGTAAACATTTTCTTTTGCAGTAAATGTTGACAATGGATCTTACAGGGTAACCAAAACCTGATGCAGTCTTTATGAGGGCAAGTTATCTCATTGATACAACCCTGCTGTTTTGATTAAAGTTCCCTGTGCATAGGATTTTTTCTAGATGAAGTGAGTAAAGACAAATTAAAAAAAAATTATAAAAATATTTTTCATGTGGCAGCACGAAGAGTCTGAAGAGCCATAATTCATACTAGACAATTTTTCTAGGGAAAAAGAAAGGTCTGCTTCCCCTTTTGTTTTTTTCCAAGCTCATCACAGTCTCTGCTTAGGGCAAAGAAAACAAAATGGATCACATGAGACATTAGAAGTTTCCCTAGTCCAGCATAACTGGTTCTGTGGATTGAGGCTGGAGATGCATTGACTATAAATTATTGTCAATGCATCCATTGAACTGAGGATCAGTATTGGATTTAAATTAAAATATTGCATTTGGTTTAAGGCAACCATAAACATCTTCATTAGTACCTCACCAGAGTCTGTGGTTATTTGAAATAGCACATGAGTACAGAGAGATTGCTAAAGGGCAGGACTGGTAGTGGGAATATTGTTTCCACATATCCATCAATCATTGTCTTACTTTAGGCTGGGGAACAAATAAAGATGAAAAAGCCCACACATAATGACATTCATATTTGTTACAGAATTCTTTTTATTTATGATGGTTCGAGCCTTAATAAGGAAAACTTCTCTTTTGAGTGGCATCCTTTATGCAGCACAAATTAAAAGTAGGGTTTTTTCAAAGCCTGAATAAATTTACAAGAATTCTCATTTTGAACACACAAAGATATGCAAGAAAATTTAACTTTATAATGTCATTATCACAAGTATCTCACAATTCACAAACACTGCAGCCATAGCTATTCTTTGAAATGTCACATTCAGAATTTTGAATTAACAGGCATAAATATTTTGTGGGGTATACTCTTCTCTCCTACCTTTTTTTGGAAAGACATTTCCTCTGAACAGTTACTAATGGAGCCACTTTTTCAGCATAGTATTTAAATGATTAAATGAGAAATATTTCAAAAACTTTTATAAGGCTGATCAACTCAAATGTATCTGTGGGTGTGTGGTATGATAACGACAATTGCTAAATTATTTTGGGCAATGAGTAGAAACACTTCTGATGCAGACCTTTAATTAGGCAGAAGAACCTCTTGGGAGTACCAAATGACTTCTGCTCCTCACAAATAAATATAGGATTGAAAAAGGCTGAAAAAGAGATGGTTGAATGGTTAGAGGAGGACGGGATCTGCAGCATACATGGAGATCTGCTGGAATAAAATCTCCAGTTCAGCAAGGGCAGAGCCTTTCGAGTGGATGGCTTGTCTACTTGTTTCAAGGAGCTCTGGCTTGTCTAAGAGGAATCCTGTTTGGATCCAAGTGTTTCTGTGTGGTGCTGAGAACTCTTGGTAGAGACAATTGGGGTGGCATCCAGCTCATCCTGGAGGCTCAGCCAGGGAGAGTGAAGCATAATGGAATATGAGAAATACAGTATTGAGATTATAATGTGCAGATCTACAGACTATTGGTCTTGAGAATGGTTAAATACTAAGTGAAAGTAATTTAAATGAAGGAAAAGGAATCTGGAGCTCAGAAGAAAGACACAACTTGAGGATACACTCAATTTTTTCCCAAACAGAAGATGTATGCATCCAATATATTTTTAGTATTACTGGAGACCCCAGGGCAGTACTTTTTAGCAAGAATTTAAGGGGATTTCTGCCTGCTTAGGTTTATAATCATGCTAGAGCAGATGAGGGATGGTGAGTTAAATATCCTACAAGCCTTGAAATTGTCCAGGTATAAACAGCACCAGGAAAACTGAGACTCCATCCAGCTCTAGAGTAGATCACTTTGACAGAGAGATACACAAATTATCCAGTGAAACTTCAGAGAGGGGTTTAAGAACCCCCCAAAAAAGCTCACTGTGTTCTTGGTTTGTTTTGTATCTATCTTTTGTGTGCAGGAAGGGAGGAAAGACAAATCTGCAGCCAGGTGTCTTCACCTCTCACCTATGTTTTCTATGTGGTAATCACTACTCTTCCTTCTATCTTGCTAATGTTGTTGTTTACAAGTCACATCTTTCTGTTTAATAATGTAGCTGTGGTTACTGACTGATTATATTGTGTTCAATCTCTTCTTTACAAGGCACCTAAAAATCCCAGCTCAGGATTTTCTGCTTCCATATGCCCCAACAGAATCAAAAGTGATTTCTTTTTCTAATATCAGCCATTCATCCTTTGTGTAGATGATTTGGCACCCCAGCTGATATTGTCATATTGTTGTGATTTCTGCTTCTTTTAAAAGTCACTAAATTCAGATTTTGGGTTTCAGAATACTTAGTGACATGCAGTAAAAACAGAATACAGAATTGTAACATAACATCATTTGTATTTTGGAGAAAAATCTCCAAATTACATCCTCCATATAAACTGTCAGGTTAATAAGATTTCTCAGCTTCAAAGTGTAATAGCTTGTTTCAGTAAGGCAAAGGTTGCTCATGTTTTTGGGGAGGGTAGCAAACAATTTGGAAAGACTTAGATAATTAGCAGAAACAAAAGTGAAAATCCAACCTATTAAATGCAGAAGCCATTAAGGAGACAGATGGATAAACAAAGCTGTTTTTCTCTTTGGCTTTGGGTTCAGTTATTAAGGGTGGAAAAATCAGCATAATCCCTTCATTTGCTCCAAATTCTAGGTCAATACTCAAAGCTGTGCATGAGCAGTGCAAGAGTTTTGAAAATGTAGCTTTTGCTTTGGATATTCACACCATCTGGATTCCTGATTACAGCTGCATGCAGGACAGCTGTCAGGATAGGCAATGGCTTGTGGCTCCTTCTGCAGGGCCTTTCTCCTTGTCCTGTCTCCTTCCCAAGCCTTGCCCACCCCACACCCCCAGCTCCAGGACAGAAGCAGGGATTGCAGCACTCTCCACTCTCTCAGCCTCCTTGGCAGGAAGATCTCTGGGAGTTTATCACTGTGGGCTCATTTTCCACCCAGCTTGCTCCCAACACCTGCCACTTGCACACAACCAGCTCTTGTGCTGCTTTTCTGCTGTTTCTTGTATCCCCATGCAGAAACACATCTCTGTTGCTGTCATTCACCTCGAAACCCACTTCTTGGAAATCCCTTTATAATCCAAGCCTGCACTAGTATCCAGCTGCAAACCTCCATTTTGAAAGTCTTTTGGAAATGTTAGGGTGCAGTATGTAGACAGAAAAGCTGGAAAAGGACATTTCAAACTTAGTCATTTGCCTCAACAGAACACACTCCCTGATTCCCATACTTTATGTGTAAAACTGAGAGGCTGGAAGAATTAATTGTTCTGTTGCTTAGTTGGCACCATGGAAAAGCTCTTTTCATTTTTAAAATTAAATTGATCCCTGAGCAGTAGCTAAACACATTATATGTTCAAAATATATATAAAAAACCCAGTGTCCCTATGCCTCATACACAGTATTTTAGATTGATTTATTTATGCATAAAGTACTCAGCTTTGATATTACTATCTAGCTGTTCATTTTATGCATGCTCAAAATTTGTATGAAATATTAATATGTGAATTGGGACAGTTTAGTTAGTTAACTATAAATTAAGAGCTGGCATTCATTATTTAGTAGCTGAATTCTGGCTTCCAATTTTTGTGCTTTTTCCTGCTCTAATTATTATTTTCTTAATGGAGGTAATTATAAAATGGTACAACACCAGATCAAAAGAATCTCCCCATATTTAGAGTGTAAATAAAGTGTAATACTAAAGTGCATTTATTGGAAATCAGAAGGCCAATCCAGTGTAAAATGTTTTCTTAACCCTGTGAGGGTAGAAAGGAAGCAATCCAAAATTAAAAAAAACATTACAACTTTACTTGTCTAATTTTTATTTAGTGTGGATATTCATATTGACAGCTGCAAAATACATGTGTGCAGTATTAAGTTCAGCTGAATGAAGTCCATAAAAATCTATTCCTTAACTATGACCTAGTCCTGCTAATTTTTCTCACACTGTAAAGTAATGTATGTCTAGAGTAATTCTTCCAAAGCTTGTAGGAGTACCTATGGATGAAGATTGTGCTTAATGGAGCTCCAAAAAACCCCAAGAGAATAGCAGGGGAGGTATAGGCCTATATAATACAAGGTAATACCTATGTAAAAAGCTCCCCTTAAATAGCAGCTTTTACCTGCTGAGGAGAGCTGAAGTGTCTGGCTCAGTTACCTGTGCCTACATTAGCAAATCCTAATCTCCTTGTTTTGATGGGTCCCATAATAGCTTCGGAAATTTTCAGTGTGCAAAAGGAAAAAACAACTAAAATAATTTTAAAAAATAGATCAAGGATGCAACAAGATACTTGTACAGCATTTATTGTGCAATATAGTAAAGAAGCCATGTCCATGAAAGTGGTAGAAACAGGAGTGAAAGGAGGCAACAGATAACTTGTTCAAACAGATATCTTGATTACCCCTCCTTTGCCATCCTCTCTTCCTTCTTGTGCTATAAGAAAATAAAGTATGAGGGGAATAACCAGTGTTTAACAGAAAGTATCTTAACACTGGCTTGGGAATTTCTCAAATATTTTGAAACACAAGCTGGTTTGGTTTTTGTCCCTGCCTTTTTTCCTTTCTCCTTTTAGGTAGTGCCTGATTTGTATTTTTTATTTTTGTCTTTTGCACCTGATCTGCTACACATTAAATTGTCACTACTTTTCCTGATGCTTCCAGGCATTGCAGTTTGACTGGGAATTTAGTTATGAGACAAGGCAGAAGCAGAATGAGGTTGTTTGTCTCCTGACTTTCTCACTACCTTGCCTGTCCTCCCCGTATTTAAGAACTCATTTTTCAGCTAGAGTCTTTTTTCCACGGTGATCCTTCTGTAGATTTAATTTACTATTCAAAATTCTCCTTGCAGTTTTTTACTTTCTGAATATATTGATAAATATAAGGGAATGTGCTGACAGCAGCACAAAAGGTGAGATTTATCAATCACACTTCACTCTCTAGCATCCCCACTAACAGAATTGTTGTTCTGTTTGCAAAGACGTTAAAAGGAAAAAATAAAATCACTGCCTTAAAGGGATGAGGGGAGGGAAATGGATGCTGATGGCAGCTGTTCTTCCAGATACTGATTTGGGGGCTCAGAGGACAAGAGCAGACATTGCAGAGTGTTCCTGGGGACACATCAGGCCATCTCTTATCACCTAAATGTTTCTTTTATTTCATACTGATAACGCCATGCTATGGTCAACGATATAATAAAAATCCCATCAGAAGCAGCAGAGTTGCTCATTCATGACTGACTAATTCCTCCCGTGTCAACAAATAGAGTTTAAACTACCCTGTAGCACAGAAGGTTATTTCTGCTGTCATTTCATCAGTGGAAAGAAGCACAATTTTGTCTTTCGTAGGTCAGGATGACCCAGCACCTGATAACTTCCATAAATCATAAACTGCAGATGTGTTATTATGTCAGTGTTAAAAAGCATAAAAATAAGTTTTCAACAGGGTCTTTGCTAAATCATATTCACAAAAAGTGAGCAGCAATATTAAACTCAGTCTCACATTTGTTGAAGAAATGTACAACCATATGATTTTAAAGTTTGCTTCTGAATTACTTGCTATTTCACAAAACCTCAAATGCAACAAGGTATTCAGATTTCTACACAGAGTCACCATCAGATCTGTGGTGCACAGCAAAACCAAAAACCTCTTCAGCTAAATGATTGTTAGGCTTTTTCTAATACATATTTAAGCTGCCTCATTTAAAACAGTTATAAATTCATAACATTTTATGATTTGAAGGAGGATGATGGTGGTGATACATCTTTCAATTATATCTTTATGACCATAGCAAGTGGACTGTGTGATTCACATCTACAGCTATTAAGGTGCCTTTGTTATAATTTCAGCCTTTATCTTATCCTGGATGGACTTCATAAAATGATAGTTTCCAGCTTTGGGATTTATTAAGCAGATATGTTGTCCTTCACAGATCTGAAAAAGGTCAGCCTCAGAATATTGCTGCTCCCTACAAGCAATCATCAGAAAATGCTAGAATTGGAAATGCTTGATACCTTAAACCTCGAGATAATGGTGCTGGGACTTTCCAGCTCCACAGCAGGCTGAATCTAAATTCTGTGCAGTTGACTCCAGAAATGTGTTGACTGGCTGCCCTCTCTTTTAATACAATGAGAGTGATCTATTTTTAACCATGGACTTAATTTAATCAGCATAGTTGGAGTTTTGGCTGTGACAAGGGAAAAGGAGTGTCATTATCTCATTTATTCAAGTTGCCTCATTTTGCCAATGTGAATGCAGTTGTTGAGCAGAAAAATCCTCAAAAAAAATGACAAATCCTTTTACATTTTGGGTCTAGCCAGATATCTGCTGCATAGTGCATCATTTGAATGCAAAGAACGAAGGGCAATGCACTCCAGTGACATAACAGCAGTAAATTTAGAATTATTTAATTACAATACATTATATGCCACCTAACGACCTTGGGATTTGTGAATAACTGCATAAAGATGGGAGGAAGTGAAGAGGAATAGCATCACTACTGCTAATAAGGGAGACAGAAAAACTCTAATCCACCAAAATACTGATACTGGAGTTGTATGTCTGTCAATGATCTCTGATTAATGCTCTAGGTCTGGGGAGCATTCAGAAATGTGAAACCCTGGTTCATATGAGTTACTGTGCTTAAGAATTAATGCATAGGTAAAAGAAGGAATCCTGTCCTCTTCTAAATTGCATTCAAGCAAACAAACAAACCTCAAACCCTTATTTTCTAACCTATTTTTTCAATTATTTCTACCTGGAATTAACTGTCTTTCTTAAATCAAAGTAGCAGCAGACAAATCTGTATATTTCTCTTGAGGCTAATGATAACTGGAGGTCCTTCTCAGTCTCTCACAGTCCAGCCCAACTGTAGTCCTTTTTACTATGGAAACTTGAATGGACTTACATGGAATAGAGCAAAGTGTTGATCAGAAAGATGAAACAAAACCAACAGACATGGGAATTTTATTCTTTATTATACCACATTCTCCAACTGACCTTTAGGAACCAGAGTGAACTTGTAATGCCCATCAAGAAAAATACAAAATTTAGGTGTCTATATAAATTCTTGCAAAAGCACTAATCTTGAATTGAAATCAGAAAATAGTTTGCTTAGGAGCTAAGAACAGAGCTGATGCATCATCATTTAAATACAGCTAAGCTCATCCTAAAACTGGTGTGGAAGTAGTAAGAAAATTAAGAGTAATTGGAGAATATTGGTGCAATACCTGCTGTATGGATAGAAAGGAGCTTGTTTCAGAATGCAGCACATATAGGTATAGCTTTGTGTTTCATGTAGAGCTTTCTGTGAGCATTTTTCACTCATGAATTCTTTCTTACTCCTGATGACATTTGGAAACCATAGTGCATTTGAAATCTGATGAGCATCACTTCCAAATTGCTTCCAAGGTGTGGTGTGAATCAATTAATATCTTCTGCTCTGACATAAATTCAAAGACTACAGTTTTCAGAAGCTTTTAATGGTATAATTGTGGAATATGCAATATTTATTGATGAGCATTCTAAGAGGAATATAGAGATAATTATATGCAAATGTACTTATGAAACAAAATCAATATTATTTTCTACTCATTATTCACAGAGGCGTAAAATAGATTCAATGCTAATAGTTTTGTTAATTGCATGTATCCTTATGCATGTTTATGAATAAAAGACAACCAGAGTATCTCAGAATAAAAAGAAGCACAACTCCTTAGGAGGCATTTACTAACTAAAGACATTAAAGTAATAAAAGTTAGTTTATAAAGAAAACAAGGACAGAACACCAGAGGAAAAAACTGGTCTCAATTTTAAGAGCAGGTTTTTGTCATAATTCAAATGCTTTCTTTGAATTGGTCTAAATCACTAATTTTACTGTATTATTTTGAATTTTTTAAAAAATTATGCCTATTTTTCTTCTTGTTATTTAAATTTCCTTATTTTCATGAGCACCTTTTTTCATGCAGCAGGCAGTTCTTTATAAACTGGAGAAAATCCAGTGACATCCAAAATGGTTTAAAACATTTTAGAAAGAATTAGTATTTTCTGAATGTCAGGTAGGATTTGTACTCAGAGCTCTAAGCCTGCTTGAAGGTCCTTGCAGCCCTGGGACATGAGACATCATGTCACTCACACTCTCACACAGTTATTCTAAAACATCTTACTTTGTTTGATATAAAACATTATTGCTGCTATTGTTCGAATAGAGCTACAGATTCTTGAATTCTTGTCTGGTAAGTTGTAAAGGGGAAGGGAATGTGTGCAGAATGAAAGCTGCTGGATCAAACAGTGAGCTTGGAAGTCCTGCCTTGGAGAGGATGGGAAGACAGAGCTCTGAGAGCTGGTCCCTGGGGCACTCACCAGAACATCAGTGAGCAGCAGCATCTCTAGGATGGGCACACTGAACCAGCTGGGCTCACAGAAAGCAGCCAGGCTTAGTGAGACTGTGGAGGGGCTTGTTAGGAAGGAGTCAGAGCTTTTGCAGTACTGGCTCAGACTTTGAGAGGAGGCCAATAAGGGTGAGTAATATTGCCTGAGTCAACACAGCTTCTGTAAAGGGAAGCCATGAATCACACATCTGTCCCAGTTCTTAGGAGTCAACCAGCACTAGGACAGCAAATCAGTAGTCAGTATAATTGAATTAGACTAAATTAAAGTTAAATTATGTCTTTTATGTTTTAAAAAATAGTCTATCATAGATAAGAAGTGAGGGTTTTCTTTTTTTTCCCCTCTTAATTAGTGGCTGAAAGAATAATAGAAACCTCAATACAAACACTGGATTGAATGAACGAAACCCCAACTGAATATTTATGTCACTGGAAATTATTGAGTGAAAACTAAAAATTGCCATAGCATACTGGTGAGTGCCTCAATGTTTATAGAAAATGGACAGTTGTTGGCAGAGTGGTAACAGAGTAAAATCAAAGCTGTTTGTAAAAGAGAAGTGGCTTATCTTTGGCAGGAGAGAATGCACTTAAACCAATTAATGTAGACATTAAATCATATAGCTATGAAGTGCCAATGTTTAGGAATAGTCTGAGTAGCCAAGTTTGGTAACTTGGAAAGTATTCTCAGAGATTTTACTTTTTGTTTCTGCTGAGTTATCTGAGTCTTTCTTGCATAAACTCCATTCTCCTGGCTTTGGCATCCCAGTCTTATGAGACATTTCCTTAATTATTTCCTTAATGCACACTGTTGGGAGCAGCTTGTACCTGTAGAATATATAGTTGATGTTTTCAGGTTTAAGTTTGACTTAATGGAAGCAAAATTTATATCCCATCCAATTTGGTATTACCCTGGATAGGAGTACATGATGCAGACCTTTTAAGGTACTGACAGTTTTCAATATGATATTTCAGCAGATTTCCAGCACTAATGATTTATGTAGCTAACTTTATAAACTGCAGCTTTATAGAAGGAGTGCTAAATTAAGTCTCTATCACATAAATTAATGGCTTTGCTTCTGCCTTTATAAGTGAAACATTTGAAACCAATACTGCAACTAAATGAAATTGTCATTTTATTAAATCTAGCTTATGATTCAATAATTCTGTTGAACTGCTCTTCTCATTTAGGCATCAATCTTCTGCATGCTTTTTAAGAAGCACACAAAAATCCCAGGCTTTGCTGATGGTAACAGCATGCAGTGTGAAAATGAGGAGGAAACTCAGTTGCATAAAGCTCTGACTTGCACAGGGCAGTGATTTAACCCAGGGAAAGGCAGTAAGCTTACAGAAATAGCCTACTCTAGAAAATGGAATCAAAGATGGCCCACAAAAACAAGTACCTAAACAGTTATGGAGCTATGTTGAATTGATCATGTCTGGGTGCCAGCTGCTCCTCCAGCTGGACTCATTCTTCCTGAGCAGGCAGGGGAAGAAAACAAGAAGAAAAAACCCAGGTCAAGATAAAGGCAAGGAGGACACTTACCAATTGTTGTCATGGGAAAAACAGACTTTACTTGAGAAAAAAAAATACTTTAATTTATTGTCAGTGAAAAGAGAATTAGATAGTGAGAAACAAAGATTAAACCAGCACCTTCTCTCACCTTTTTTATTTTTTATTTTTTCCCAGGGTGAACTTCACTCCTTGGTCCTCAGTTCCTTTCTCCTCCCCCCCTCATGGCTGGCACAGGGGGATGGATAATGGAGGCTGGGATCAGCCCATAATATTGTGTCTCTGTTGCTCCTTCTTCCTCAAAGGTTTCTCCTGCTCCCATTTGGACTGGATAAACCTGCTCCCTGCATGGGCTTGTCACAGTTCCTTCAGGGCATGTCCTGCTACCATCTTCCTACTAGGCAGAAGAATGCCATATACTTTACCAGGAAAAAAAAAAATTGAAACATGTATTCAAGGTATTTTTTCACATCACTGGTGCTCATGAGTAGTGTTTGACCTCTAGAGGCTGGAAATTTTCAGCTACTTTGGAGTAACAAGGTATAACCCTGTCATAGCATCATATTTCTGTTCCTACCATTCTGGAAGATGAGGTACCTGTTCAGAATTATATCATTTTCAGAAATATGGCTTTTCTTGATACTAGGAGTAGTCTTATGACAGATTTTTATTTCCTTTGCTCATTTTTTTCATACCTGTGGATACATTGCAGATGTGTTTTTTTTTCTTGGAGATGCTCAAGGAGTTAAACTACTTATGGGATTATTTCAGTTTAAGCTTTACCAGCTTGGGTCTCTGTAAGGAGCCTTTTGAGAATGCACTACCACCATGAACCACTAACAGAAGGAAATGGGAATTTACAAAAAGTCATGAAGTAAAAAAACTGCATTAAAGATAAAGAATCTTTTTTTTTTATTACTATAAAAATAAACTGTATAAAAAGACAATTTTACCACAACTTTAGGATTATTGTGATTTCAGTTTCATGGTGATTTCTCAAAATGTGTTTTACTACAGCAATAACACCAAACATCATCTCATCAAGGTCTGTGGCAATAAATACTGAAACAAGGCAAGTCTTTTTACAGTGAAATGTTGTTAATAGAGGGATGTAGAGGCAGGAAGAGACTTCCAGAAGGCAGAAGAATGGCATCTTGTGGGAGAGAAAAAGCTCCAAAGGCCAACCAAAAAAACCCAAAGAAGACCCACATGCAGCACTCTTAAAGAACAAGAATGTATTGTGATTGCAAATCTGAAACAAAAAAAAAAAAGGAAAAAGCAAAGTGCAACTCAGGGAAAATCATACAAAATCTATTTTTTCTAAGGACAGGAAGAAAAATCAACTCAAACAAACCACCTTCCTAATAATATTCAGGAGATAAAAACTACTTTCCATTCATATGTTCAAGTCTCTGAGTAAAAACTTGGTGGAAAAAGTTTTACCTGATATTTCACCAGTGTGCTCCTAATGCTGTGCATAGGACAGTAAATGTATCCACATATTGCACAGGAGCAAAATGTTCAAGAATAGGTTTTACAAATCTTATTCCCTGGTGGAACAGTAGTTAAAATAATTCTCTTATTGGTTCTGTAGAAAGCCCAAGAAAGAGAAATATGCAGTTTTATACTGATAATCCAGAATTCAAATTGCTTTTTCTTGAAAGGCAAATGGATATTTGCCCAATGGAGGAAAGCAGAACCCAGTTCTGGAGTCAATACATAGGTGAAATTTCCAGTGAAGTGAACTTAGTTGGCTGTTTACCATATCACTCACATTTTAAAAGATTACAGAAAATCTTCAGCAATTCAATTTTTGGAAGAATTGGCAAGTTGGCAGAACTAGTTCCATTGGGAAAAAATTATTTTAGAAAGCAAAAATATGGTTGGCTTAAAGTGGAGTTTTGCTTAGATGAGGTTTTCAATGATGTTTCCCTTGCTTATAATAACAGCATGCAGTACATGTCACCAGAGGAAATTAAGAAAAGTCAGCAGTCAATTTGACTAACCAAAATAGGCCTCAGAAATCTAAGAAGCAACAATTCCAGTTACTTATGCTACAGTTTCATATATGCATTATAGAACTGGGTTTTGAAAAGGAGGGTAAATCAGATTAAGTCCTGATTTCAAAAGTCAAAAATCCACTGTCAATATTATGTCGAATTTCTGAGGTACATTAGTAAGCTAATAGCTGAGTCCCTTATTTGTTTTCTACTCAAATTCTCACTTTGAGAGAATCATTCTTGTTTTCCTGTGTGTGGTTTTAGAAGACAAAGTTTAATCTGGGACTCCCAGCTAAAATCCAGTCACTATGCTCCTAAAAAATCCACATCATCTTTTAGAGTGGATGATAATTTTCACTTTTACAATGAAAAATATTTTGGAGCAGCACCAGGCTTAGTGTTAAAGGGTTGTTGAATTTTATTCTAGAATTTATGGCTTTCACATGTAATTAAAATAATTCCAGTACATGCATGACTCTTGCAAAATGCTTTGAGAATACAGAAGACAATATTCAGACAGTGTCTGAATAAGCAGTCAGTGTCCTTTATTTCTTTACTGAACCTGAACATTAAAATATAAATTGTATTAGTTTTGTATCCATTTATGCTGAGTGAAATAATTTAGATTTTGTCAATTTAAAACAAACAATTATAAGCTAACACTATTAGTCTTTTAAAGTTCTTTAAACCTCAAAGTATGATGTCTTTACAGCTTGGTATTTGGTATCAATTTTTATTTCAGCATTGGAGACATTGGCTTTGTTCTAGCAGTTCTAAGAAAGGAAGAACAATATTTACATTTTGTAAGTGCAATTCAGATGAATAGCAACACCTAAGGTGTTTCTAAAATTATTTTATTTATGCAATTTTGATTTTTAATAGATGCTTAATATTGGTATTTTTAGTACAAAAATTATTTATCTTGAGATGTTTGAAAATCACACTCTTTTACTGACACAGAGAAAGAGACAGCAGGGGAAAAAGAAGTGTGTTATGACAGCCTGTTAGGCTGTAGGGTATAGGGTAAAATAGGGAATTGAAAATCAGAAAGAAGAGAAAAGGAAGGAAAAAAAGCCCAGACAGGTGGGTTGAAAAATGCTAGAGGGAGCAGAAATCGCTGCAAGCAAGATTTACCATAATCACTCATGGAAGGTTTACAAAAGGATATTGCAGCTGCCTGGGAGAGCAGAGCCCAGGGCCATTTTGGGCACAGGCTGTGGGAAGCTGTAGTGCAGTGATGCAGTGTTTTGGGATCCAATCATAACAGAGGTGCTCAGAAGGCACAAGGTGGCAACAATGGTCAACATGGGCAAGGCAGCTAATTTTAAGTAAATAACACTGATGGAATGACACCATCAGAGGTTTTTCTCTTGCACAGACAGTGGAATGACAGGCTGTCACATCCACCTGAAAAAGCAAACATCCTGCAGAATGAGGGTGAGCATTCTTTATGTTGGTTTAAGCCTGGAGATTTGCAGTGGCTAAAAAAAAACAGAAGGCAAACATTGGCATCAGGAGCAATTCCTGTCAGGCTAAGGACATCCCACTCTATGAGCTTTGTGTAGCTGCATTTCCTGGATTTTAACAACTCACCACTACTGTGGGTGAGCAATGCAAAACATCTCTTCAGTGTTTCAGTAATAGGATTTTTTTTCCCTCATCTGTTAATAACAGCTTCTCTTTGGCTATTTCTAATGTCTGCTAATGCACCTTGGAAATTTTGTGACTTTGCTCAGATTTTCCATATTTACCGTTGCAGAACTCAGGATGCAAGGTCTCCATTACAAAGCCACTGCTTCAAAACCTGCCTAAATGATGAAATTGGGATGTTATGCAAAGGGATGGACCTTCCTACCTTCCCCTTCTCTTCTCATGAGGCATTCCAGGCTCACCTCTGTGTAAGCAGTGCATTAGATCCCCTTGCCAGTCTGGCAGTGCATTTTGCTCTCTTTGGCTGTAATTTCCTAAGAGATCATTCCTCCAAACCGATTTTCCAGCGTTGCAAGGGATAGGGGAGGAAATGCCTTCCACAGGAGCAAAGGAGAGGATTCCAGTCTGGCTAAAAGAACCTTGCAGTACCTTGGAGACACAGCCTCACCTGTGTGACTCTGGGTACAGCAAGGGACTGAGGATACAGCAAGGGATTCCTTCAGTAGTGAGAACTGGAGCTGCCTGGTTAAACCTGTGTCCAAGAACTCCTGATTCCTGCTAATTCAGCTCTGATTACTTGGTTTCCCCCTCTGTAAGCTGAGAAGGATCACACTCTCCTTTTCTTGTGCTTTGTATGGTTTTGGTATTTGGACAGCCAGGTTTCCAGGTGGAGTGATGTCCTTCTGGAGTGCCTGGTACAGCAGCACTGTGAACTCAGGCAAGCAGGGGAGAGGCAGAAGTCAGGGATATCTCTCACTATTACAGTGGTACAAATGAAAAAATGGCAATCTGTTTATTGGGATTGAAATCTGTAAGCCTGGCTAACTGCAATTCATTCAGATTTCTAGTGGCTATCTATAAATTGTCAGTCCTGGCTGTGGTCAATTAACTCTTTCATTTTATTGACTAGTACTATAAATGATTATATAAAAGATATGTAAATCCTCATAAATGTGATATAATTTTCTCAACAATTATTCTGCATCTCAGTGGGTAAAGGGGAAAATGAAACCTGTTCCTAGAGCATTTCTGGTTGCTAAGGAACAGTTACTTCAGTCGTAGAAATTGTCTCTCACACCAGATACATTATTCTGGCAAATTGGACTTTCAGATTGAGTACCAGGGGAAAGGGGAACAATCAGAAATGAGAAAATTGCTTTTACAGAGCTCCATGGGGTCTAGTATGTGTGTGTCAAAGATTCTGGTTTTATATCTGCCTCTGTTTCTATTGTCACGATCTCTTTTTTTTCCTTTTTTTTATTCCCCCTTAAAAAAAAAAAAAAATAAATAAAAAGGAAAAAGAAAGTAATTTGATAAGACAGCATACCATAAAATCTGTTTTCTTATTGGTGGGGGAAGGGTGGTAAATATGACACTCACCACTTCCTACATCCCTCACCTTCTCAAAAAATAAAACCTGTACTGTGGGGTTTAAGACAGCTTCCAACAAAAGCAATTGGGACAAGGGGGAAAAGGTATCAAAGTCTGTTTTATGTCTGCTGATTTGTTAGGTGACCCAAACTCTTCCTCCTGACCTGTGCCCAGTCTGGGGGGCCTGGGGAGGGCAGGGTGTCTGTGCTGCAGGTGACATCCTGGGGCTCCAGTGCTGGCAATTCCCAGGGGGGACTGACTCCTGTCCTCTGCAGGACTGGGTTTGTTGGGCTGTGAGAAATGAGACCCTCGCTGGGAGAACGAGAACAGTGAATGTTTCTGAAGGGGCTGGACACTGAGAAATCACCAAGTTCATTCACTAGACCTGGGATTACTTGGTGGGGGTGTTTACAGCTCATTTACTGTATACACAAGATATAAATTGTCCTGGGTCCTCTTCAGAGTGATCTATCCTTAATTCTCTTTTGTTGCAGCTACAATATTTTGTTGATTTCAGGTGCTCTTTCTTAAAAAAGTTTGAAATTATATTATGCTATCATTGAATAAAATAAACAAGACCCCAGCTAGCTTTCTATCAAAAGCAATGAAAACTGAGAATCACTTTTTGCTGAGAGCTCTACCTTTCAATTTGAAGCTGCTACACAGTCTGAGCTATGTTACTGTGTTTTTGTGCTTAAAATCTTGGCTAATTAAATTCTGCCTGAGTTTCTTCTGTAGCTTGTTGCAAGATTTATAATGCTAAAGATCAAAAGGTTGAATCAAGGATTTAATAAAATGTGTTGTACAAAGAAAGAAGTTGTGTAGGTGCACAGAATAGTAAGTGCTCATTTTAGCACTCCTTGTGGTTGTAATGATAATTACTGCACTTCTCTTGAAACCAATTTAATTCTCAATTTTACTTTGAAGTTTTAAAATGTCATTAATTAATTACTTTATCTAAACAGATTTGAGATATTGCTGAAAGCCTTCTGGGAAAAAAAAAAAAAGGAGTTTCTCTTGTCATGTATAGCTTTCCTCTTCCATTTCTTATATTTGTGAGATAGAGTGTTCATATATACACACAAGCAGGCACAGAAATGCATTTCAGTCATTCACAGATTTAACCAAAAGCACACAAAGTGTTATCCTACTGTGTGTTACTCACATCACATCATAGCTAATGGATCTGTGTTTCCTACATCTGAGACAACAAAACTTTCGGGAATTTTTTCCAAGGTTTCTTTTCCCTGAGAGTGATGGGATGACACTTTTAAGAGCTCTCTGACTGCTCCTTAACATGCAGATAAAGCAGCTTTAAAGAAAAGGGGCAAGAGAAAAAATAAATTCAAAATACACTGCTTCTCTAAATGTTAAGTTGTATGGCAAAATAATAAAAAGTTGTTTCTGCTTGATATCAATCAAAGGGTTGTGTTGCTTGTTTGTTGTGGGGTTATTTTGTCTTGTGTTCTGTTGCTTTTTTGTGTCTTTTTTCCCCCTTTTTTTTCTCATGTATACTGTGTTCTTCTGCATTACTTGAAAATCAGAGTTATAAGCTGACCTCTGAGGGAAGCTAGGGTTTGATGATTTGTAAATCAAGGCCCAGAAGGTGTAAATTGGCTTGAATCCAAATTTTTGTATTTAGAACATAGCAGAGGTTTTAAAAAGTAAGCCCAAACAACGGGGTTATTAGCTCTCTGAACTCAAGGCACTTTGCATAAGACAATGATTGAAGCGTTGCCACATGATCTTTAAAAACTCTTTCTTAGGCAAACATTCCTCAGGGGAGGGATCAACCTATATTTTCATAAATCCATGCTCAAAACTGGTATCAGTCATACCTCTGAAAAAGGAGTGATTATTGTCAGACACTCTTAGGGGCTGTATCCAAAAGGTCTGGGATGCACAGCTCCTGTCCTTACAAATCTTATCCAGTCCATTTACAGCTGCTCCAGGGTGGACTGCATCAGAAGGCTTGGAAGTTATTCCAAGGTATTTTTATACCTCGTATCTACTTTCTTTTTAAAGTACTGACATTTTAGTGTGTCTGGTTTTCAGGGTCACAGCTTCCTTTTGAAGGCAGTGGGATGTTAAAAGAGCCCCTAGAACCCAACCAACTCTGCACTGGCATCATTAACCTGCCACTCACTCATCTCCACAGTCAGGAGCTCAGGATGGGATCTGAGCTTTGGATTCCCTGAGAAATAACGGGCTGGGGGAAATCTCTGGAGCTCTGTCCTCTTCTGAGTGTGCTCTGCTCCTGGGGAAGAGCAGGAACAGCATGTCAGAGCCAGGGAGAGCTGCCAGTTTGACCTGCAGCTGCCTTGGTGGTGCAGGCCAGCGTTAGGAGCCCTCCTTCTCTCCTTGCCAGAGCGGGAGCTGTGGATGAAACCCCCTCCCCTCGGGCTCTGTCCCTTTGGGCTGCTCCTGGGAGCTGATGTGGGGTTGGGAAACTGAGCCAAGGCAGGGGAGTGGGTGCTCCTGCCTCTCTGTGCTGCACAAGGCTCAGCTGAACTCAGACTCCCCTGAGCAGAGGGATAGTGCACAAAGTTAATAAAGCATTCAGCATTCAGCATTGCTTGGCTGGAATTATTCCTTCCTGGTCAGATTGTAGAGAAAAAAAAATAGATAATCCAGCATGAGATTCCCTTTATAACTGCAAGTGCCATTGCTGCACAAGGAATTGCATGTATTGATTAAAATCTCTTCACAGAAGAGAAGGGAAACGAGCTGATGACAGTTCAAAAATTATTTTTTCAATAGAATGTGGATTAAGGCCACCAAAGGAAGAGAAGGAAAAACTAAATTGATGTGCAGGAGAAAAGGGAATATGTTATCATCTGTTTGCTTAGACAATAAAGCAAAAAAAAAAAAAAATCATACAGATAAACTTTAAATATTACCTATAATATATTTGAAAATAGATTAAGTAGAATTGCAAAACTTAGAGATGTGTTTCATAACAATAAATTTTTATTTTTCAAAAATAACATCTTTTTAATTTCTTTTAGTCACCTCTCTTTTACAGAAATTGTATAAATGTAAAATTTGAAAATACAAAAATATACATAAGTAAAATACAAAATTATGAAGATAAAAGTTACTTATTTTGAAGTAATTACTTGAAATATGATGGTGCATTTACCTAAACAACATGGATTTGCTTTCTTTCTTCTGTGTGTATGATACTATTCTTTTTTCCACTGGATGAAAAATACAGAATATGCCATAATAGTTGTAGTGGCTTGATAAATAACATCTGTAATATCACAAGAAATATAATTTTCCTAATTCAGAACAGGCAAGTAGAACATTTAAAATATACCTCACTGCAGGCTGCAATGCAAGCCACTACAGTCATGCTAACAGAAAGTACTTTTAAGTCAAATAATGTCTTTGATATAGTGTAAGTATTTTACTGTGATGAATATGTGCTCTATACACAGGAATAAACCAGCACAGTCAATATCTCATTGTTAGCATGCAAATGGCAACTTGGGAACATCTACAAATGTATTAGCCTCTATTAACATTTCTAAAGTTTTATTAAGGTGAATGCAGAAAGTATGCTGCAATGTTGAAAAATTAAATTTAAGCACGTTGTCACAAAGGAGCTTCACAAATAAACAAAATTCCAAAATAATTATGCAGAGAAAACACCACTAGCCTGGTAAATCTTGTCAATATTCAATGTCTTTAAATATTGCTGTACCTTGGAGCATGGAAGCTGATTCTGGAAAGTACATGATCCTGAACCTCAGAATCCAATACAAATGGACAATAACCAACCCAGACTAAAATTGCCAGTGCTACTTAGAAATGAGATTCAGATCTAAATTTACTTCAGCACATGAAGACCATGGATGTGACATCTGGCTTGCACTTATATATTTCACTTGCTTTCATTAGAGTTTCTTCCATGTGATGATCTCAGAGTCCCTGACCACAGCAGAAGGACACTTTTACCATTATGAAGGTAATTTTCATGTATCTGATAAACCAGGATCATAGACATTTATTTTAAGAGATTTGCTTTTCTCCCTCCTTCTTCAGCATTAACCTTGATTGTAAAATTTTAAATTTAACTCCTTTTCTTTAGATTTATAACAAAAATTGATCATTCCAGCTCAATTAAATGATGAGAATGTCATGAGGAGTGAGCACAGTGAAGCAACAGGAAAAGTAAAACAAAACAACTAAGTATATGTAAAGCATTTTGATATAGGGATTTATTTTAAAAATAAGTCTTGGCAAAAGACTTATTTTAACAATACCTAAAATATTTCACATGAAGAAAATTTGATGTAGATATTAAATAGAGCTGGAAAAATATCAATCCTCACAAACATTCTGGATTGTAACCTTACAAGCATGAAATTTATTTTTGATTTTGCTCTCCCCATTTAATGTTAATTTCCCAAATATCCATCAACAAATCAGATTTACTTTATTGTTTCCGGCATCTGTAGAGATTAAATTCTCAGTGATGTTTCTGATGGAATTGTATTTTATATGGAAAAAAATCATATTTCAAGAAAAAGGGATCTAGGAGAGAAAGGATAAGAATTGAGCTATTTTTAGTGGCACAGTGATAATACAATATCGTTTGCAAAGTTTGATTGAGAATGAGAGATAATAAATACATAATGTGTCACCTATGTGACACAGGAGGTCACACGATTTTCAAAAGAGACTGGAGCACTTGAACCCTCTTCCTAAAAGTCAATGACATTTTAGCTTCGAAGTGCTGGAGGCACTGACATTCAGGCATTATATGGTTTCTTGTTAGTGGGGCTTTTCCAGTTTGTCTTTTACAGTTCATAATTTTTTTTAAATTAGATTATGTTTTGTTGTTGTGGGTTTTATTTTATGCATGCTAAGAAAGAAGTTTGATAGCCACTACAGGGTGGTCCTTTTTATAAAGAAAAGACAAGTCTCTGGGGTGAAAAATTGGTCCATATACACATGAGGCTATCTGCCATGCCCTCAGCAAGATCATTACAGTCTATCTGCTATGGACATGCCACTGAACAAATATTGGATTACATTATGCCTATAATCGTCAGGCATTGTGCACTTTTCTAAATTATTCACACATAATCACTCCAGGGGAATACACTTTAGGATGATGGGAGAATGCCTAAAATCAGACAGCCACAAAGCACCTTTATTCTTCAGCACATTCTTGGAATACATTAATCTTGAGGCTTAAAATGCACAGTGGTGAGTTTACCTATTTGGAAAAGATGATGATGATTGCAGTTCTGCCAGATAACAAGTTAATTGCTGTATTTAACTTGGTTATTGAGAGTGAAAGGCTTGCTTGCTTTTCTTTTTTTTTTTCCTCTCCCGCTTTTTTTTTTTTTTTTTTTCCAAAGGACACTTCTAATGACAATTCTTTCTTATATGTGGCATGGCTAGTCATTTTCAGCAGGTAGAGCTGCTACTTGAAAGTCTTGCTGTCAGAAATAACAAGTGCTTTAAATTGGGTCTCTTCAAATAGTAATAGAAGATTACTGTTATTAATAAAAGTATCTGCTTCATGAAAAATGCAGTATGCCTAAGGAATTTTTATAGTGTAAAACTACCAAAGGTGATGCTGCATCTGCTTTTCTCTACTCAGCTTGAATTTTTTCCTATTGTGATTAGAATACAGAATAATAGTGGACACAGAGAGGAATTTTGGAAATTTGTAGCTTCTACTAAAATCTCCTCACATAACTGCTCATGTTTGACAGGGACATTTTAATAAATCAACACCTGCAAATGAGGCACAGAACAGAAATGGAATATACTGATGTCTCTTCCTTATCAGTCAGCCTGACCAGGTCATTTCAGTAGAAAGGATTCAGTGTGGTGAGCTCTGGAAAACAAAAGAATCAAAGAATATTTTTATTTTTTAAGATTAAGTGGAATATATTTTAATGACATCTAAATCAAATACATGCACCTGCTGCAGAACCTCAGTTTAAAAATTAAAATTAAAATATCTTGCAAAAAATATTGCAGGGTAAACAATTTTGAGACCAAAATGTAGTGCATTCAAGCACATACAAGCTCTCAAGCTCGTGAGAGGCTTAGTTGTTACCTACCCTAGATGTGACTTTTGGTAAAATGAAAGAGGAAAAGCTTTTATTTCACCCTCCCTGCCTTATTTGCAATAATTACAAAACCACAGAATAAAAGAGTTGGGAAGGTACCTCTGAAGAGGATCTGGTCCAAGCCCCTGCTCAGGGGTCAGCCAGATCAAATTTTTCAGGCTTGTATCCCCTTGAATTTTGAACAAAAACCTTTGGACACACAAAACCTTTTCTGCTTCAGTGTTCAACCACCCTCACAGCAGAAACTTATTTTCAAACGTTTGTCACATTCCTCAGATTCCAGGATGGCAGATCCTGCTCATTGCCAGTTCTTCTGTCACTGGGCACCACTGACAAGAGCCTGACTACCTCTCCTTTACTTCCCCCATCAGATATTTATGCACCTGGATCACATTGTGAGACTTTTCTGCTCAAAGTAAGAGCCCCCAGCATTTAAATCCGAATTTTAAACTAATAATGATGGTTTCACTTTTAAACATGGTGGATTTATTTATATATTTGGTGTAAAATATTTCTTTTCCTACAGGAAATATATTTTTCTTAAGGAAGAAATATAAGAAAGACAACTCCCAGTAATTCCCACTAAGAATTTTAAATATAGTTAGAAAGGTCCCCAGAATGAGCAAGCTGAGGTTAATGGAACTTATTTAAATACAGATAATCAAATAGAGTTGTTGGGAGTGTTTCAAAACTTCAAAAAGATTGGAAAATAAAAAAAAAATTGATACTAAAGCACAAATTCAGACTAGAGGGAGATCTGGACACTTGGGAACAGACCCACTGAAGAAACCCCATAAACCATGCAAATATTTTAAAATGTGCTGTTTTATAAGAGAACATGCTCCAAAAAATTGAAGACCTATTCACTCTCAGAATTTTTGGGAAGGATTCATTCATGGTGTCAGTGACACATAAAGGTTTGTGTATGACTTTTTGGAGATTTGGTTTGATTTGGTTTGGTTTTGGTTTCTTTTTGGTTTCTTTTTGATTTTTTGGTGTGGGTTTTTTGGTTGATTGGTTGGTTGGTTGGTTGGTTGGTTGGTTGGTTGGTTGGTTGGTTTTTGGTGGGTTTTTTTTTGTTTTTTTGTTTGTTTGTTTTGTTTTCTTGGTAAATGGAGGAGTCACAAATCAGTGCAATTTTAGCTTGGGACACTTACACCTAATATTAGTTTTGCATATACTGCAGCAAAACCTGGAGTAGGAAAATGGGAAATCTTGTACATTGAGACCTCCCAAATGGCATCTCAGTGTTTGAAACATAGGGAAAGAATTCCTCTGTGCTTTTTGTTTATGGTTCAAACATACAAACTTGAAAAGAAAATGTTACTAGAGTACAAGTAATAAATCTGTTCTAAGAAGTAAAAATAGCTCTTGATGAAATCTCCACGAGAAAGGAGATTTAGGATTAAAGGAAATTGTTAATTAGATTAAATCTTTTTATCCTCATGTAGTTCAAAAGTGCAATCCTTCTTCCTCTGAGAATGATGCAAGAAAACTTTTTTTTTTTCTGGATGAACTGTGAGTGAGGTTATATACATATCTTTATTCCTAAATGAATGCATGAGTGATGAGTAGGATAGTGGATGTCTTGACTCCTACAAAAGGAGAAAAACAAACATATCCCTAAGGTCTTCAGCTTCAGATGCAGCAGCACCCCTGCAGATGTTTTGTTAGTGCTCCATACAGCTGCCTTTTGTAATGAAGTTTCACCATTTCCCTGGGAAATCGCATATATGCAAGAAAAGTGAACCTGGTTCAAGTTCTTTGAAGAAATCATCTAAGGGGAAAGGAGACAAGGTGGAGCAGCTTTTTGTGGAACAGAATGCAAGAAGCAGTATGACTTATAGCTTGTAGATGTTTCTAACACCCGACTTCAAGCCCCTAAAGTGGAATTTTGCCACTTACTTTTCAGAAGGCGAGGCTCACAGGGCAGCATAAAATGCACTTGGTATGTCGGTAAGGATTGAATTACACTGAAAATGGTTAATGTCCTCCCATGATTCTTGTTAATAAAAGATAATATTCACAGATAAGCTTTTCCTTTGATTATTTCCTATGTCAGTAGTTTTCTCCTTCAACCACTGAGTCCAGTACTGGCTTTACTCTTTTTCCACACCGTGGACATGATCACATCTACCAGGTTGAATATCTTCATTAGGCTTTTTTAAAAACTGTCACAATGCATTAGAGGTGATCAAGCAGTGAAAAGTGATTTCAGGATAAAAGTTTTAACTGTTCATGTAATATTGCATTATTTTTCGGGCAAGACACTTTGTTTTATTCTTTTTTGTTTGGTTGGTTTAGTCTTTATTCTATTTAAAAAAATATTTTATTTTTGATATTTATATATATGCAAATATATATAATGGTTTTAGTTTTCTCTATATTTTTGAAAGTTCATTTACATTTTATGTAAAGTTCTTTTGAATTTTAATGTACATATAGCAGTTAGATTTACTTATTCATCCATATAGAGCAGCATCAGAAGTTTATGCTTTAATCATACTTTAAATATGTCAATATTGTCATTTTCTCTCCATGAAGGAAATTAATTTATTTCTGATTTTAATAAAATACTATAATTCTGAAAATTATGACAGCATCTGTATATGTATACATCTGTATGCACACATATAGAGATGAAAATACATGTACTGCCTTTTGTTTCTCTTTGGGAAAAAACATTGCATTTGAAATGAAGTTGTGGGTGAGTTGTGTCCTCATCAGGCCATAATATATGACATGTTTCTGAAAGGTCCTTATGTGTCATATCCTCTTCTAATATCTTAATTTAGATGCTGGAAATGTCAAGTTAAAACAGAAGCTTATGTATTTTTTCTGAAAATCAACTCTGTATAATACAGCAATGCTTAGAATCATAAACCACACTCAATATCATTCTGATTTATAGCAATAGCTAACCATAGCTAGCTCTAACCTAAAGGAATAATTCTGAAGCTGATTTTAACATTTTTCTCTTTCAAGAAACATCAAAGTCCTCAGAGTTTTGAAAGATTATTAAGATTTCAAGTGAGTTGTTTTTACATATTTTGAGTTTAAATGAAATTGAATGAATTTATACATCTCAAAATCTTGTTTCAGGTTCCATTTACAAAAAGTGAGAGAAGAAAATTATACTGATAATTTTACCTGCTGCTTGTATTTTGGTGAGCAATTTATCCCATTTTTTATGCCAAAGGAGAAAGAATAGAAAAAGTCTCAAGTCTGACATTTTTAATGATACAGAGAGGAAGGTAAAATGGGAGGTGAAGGGACATGTGGGATCTTTGACACTAGAATAAATATCTTAAGTAGACCAAAAAGAATAATGTCTGAAAGCATTCTTCTCTCCATTTCCTTTAAAAGGGATCCTGATCCTAACTCAGGTGGAGTTGTCTTATAAAGCTGCTTGAAGATGTGAGAAATTAATCCCATCCTTTGTGTGTTAGCAAATTATACAATATCCCTCCCAAGAGATTTCCCAATCTATTCAGTGTGGGACTGCCTATGACTGAAGGCAAAAATCTTACTTCAGTGCTCATAGGTGCATTTTAGCTATCTCTGCTGCATCTGTTTCCAGGTGGCAGGACTGCCCTGAACTGTAAGGTACCCACAACCCCAGCTAACAGCTCTAAAAGAAGATCCCATTTCAGTCTAGATGGTGGTGAAGCAATCCCTCACTTAGGAAATGCTCTATCAATGTGCCATTCTGTCTGATTCCATGAAGGGGGAAAGGGAAAACATTTTACTTCTCTGTGCAGTGATTGCATGTATGTTGTATGCAGAACCTCTCCTATTTCTGTCTCTGTTCTTTGTTATGAACAAGGGGATGGGTTGTTCTCATAAAACTGACAGTTTTATGTGAATTGAAGATCAGTATATGTTATGGTAAAGTCTACCCAGATAGTTACAGCTTATGCCTAGACACATTTAGATACCAACATCAGTCAAATGTTTGGGCATGGTATAAGACTCTGGAAATGTTGCAAAATGCATTTTACAGTGATTGAAAAATTACTATACCTCCAGCAAGTACAGTCCTTTGATCACCTGAGCAATATCCACTGAGAGTTGCAAGCACATCTTCCTCTCTTCTGAAATTCCTTTTTATGTGAAATTATGTGTTGTATATGTCATAAATCAGCTTTGAGAACATTCTGAAGCAAATATTTTGGGATTTGAAACTGCTAAGAAAATATTAAATAGCCTAGGGACACTTGCCTCAGCAGGTGCACTATGAATGCTGTCAAGCAGAAGCCATTTGCCACCTACCCATACTGAGGAGGCAAAGTCAAACCCAACTTAATCTACACTGGTTCTGTATTAGTGGAACAACCATCCAAAAAAAGTGTCAGCCCAGCAAGGAAAAGCCTTTTAGTGTAGTACAAAATGAAATAGTTGTGTTTGGTGGGAATTTTGTATCTGAGTTACCCAACTCCTTTGAAATTTATAGAAATATACTGATTTTTTCACTTCTAAAATTAGTGAGTGAAATAGCTGACACTCAACCTAAATGAATTTGTAAAATCATCAGGGTTTTTTTTAAGCAGTTCAAATGAGGATTATTTTGATTTGCAATCAGAAAATATGGATTAGTATAGTATCAGCTCTGAAGCTCTAAGCAACTCAACCAGAGTCATGGAACAAAGAATTAAATTCACTTTTGATAAGTAGAACTATTATTATTATTATTATTATTATTATTATATGCAAATTTCAATGACATTTCCTTGCCCTGTGTGGTTCCCCATCTCAGTGCATCAGTTTCTAGCTGCCATCCTGTGAGCCTTGTTCTACTTCTGCCAAAGTGACAGCTACTGTGCTACCTGTCAGGAAGAAAAGGATTTCCTTTACTCTCTCTTTCATTTCCATTCCTAAACAATTATTTAAAAAGTGAAGATGTAAGTGTCATTCTACGAAAATCCATTATTTCTCATTTGTCCATCAGCAAATAGATGTTTGATTAGGTGAAATAAAGGAACTTCACTTTATCAGCCAATTATTGCCAGTTTGTGAGCTCAGCAAACCTCAGTTTGGCACAGGAGTTTTTGAGGTTTGAAATGTAATGATTCAGCTGTTGGTGACCCAAAGAGGTGCCAGGTATTTGTAAAATAAAGGGCCTCAGAATCACAGAATGGGTCAAGCTGGAAGGCTGGTCCAGCCCATCCTGCTCAAGCAGGAGCATATTACTGGATTGTGTCCAGACAGATTTTAAATATCTCCAAAGATATTTAAATAGGTCTTTGGAGGTATTTAAAATAAAACTCTGCATCCTCTCTGGGAAATCTGTTCCAGTGCAGTGTCTCTCCCAGAGTAAAGTTCTTTCTCACATTCAGGTGGAACTTCCTGTACATCAATTTCTGCCCATTGTGTCTTGTCCCATTGCTTGGCACCACCAAGGTCATTCTCTTTTGCTCAAGTTTTTGATTTTCAATATCATTAACCTGATCATCATTATCATGATGATAATGTTATGATTTATTGTGATGGTAAAATGGGGCTTTGTTTTACTCCACCAACATTATCTGATTTAATCAGGGCAGCAAAAGAGGAAAGAGAAATACGAACTGTGACTGTAAAATCCTTCAGTGCTGGTATTTTATAAATATACTAATGCAGCTGAACTAATTTAAGCCTGTGTTAACATTGCTCATGAAGCATATCGAGTGTTTAATTGCAATGCAAGAGGAACAAATAATGAGAATAAGTTACCCAAATTATTTCATTATAAAATAATAAATGTGATGGGCAATTAAAATATGCATTAAAGTGCACTCCTTACATTGTCATTCAAAATTACCTAAGCTAAGGTTAAAGGTGTTATTAAAAACATTAATTTAATTTGTTATATAAAAGGAAGATAATTATCATAAAATATTGCAAATGATAATGAGAAACACTTTAATGAAGTCTTGCTTTAATTAGCGGGGGTATCATTATGATTTGCCTGTGGGTAAAATGGCAGACTGTTAATATATTTTCTTTTCATTATGATTAGAGTGTTAGAGAGTTATTTAACAACTTATATGAAGAAATATAGGCTTACATTTATATCTTTGAGATAGTATCTCATTTTGTTTCACACAGATTTATATTATAAAGACTTGATAAGTCAGTTTCTGATGATAGTGTTCCAAGTGTTGTTTATCCTGCTTAACCTCACATACACATGTAATATCTGTTGAGAAACTTCTATTAAAAAAAAACAAAACAACAAAACTCTTATGAAACTTGGAAGAACCTCTGAAACTTTCATTTGTAGTTTTTGACATTTTCAGACCACCACGAAAACTTACCTGAAAATATTTTAAAATTTTATCTGTTATATTAGGCTGTGTTTCAAAAACAAGTCAGGTGTTACTCTACAACACAAGCTAACTCAAGATACCTTTCTTGGCATAAAATTCTGAAAGAAAGCATCCCTTTTCTTAATTCCAATAACCTGTGAGTGAACCAAAATATTGAAGAAAAAAAGTATCTTTCAGGTCACAAAGTTTTCATTTTCACTATTTAAAATCAGATTCTTCTTTATTCCTTTGCAGAAGAAAAATACTGTAAATAGGCATTCAACCAGAGATTGTTCTGGCAGGGAGAAGTGGTTGTGCTTGAGAACTTGTATCCTTGTGATTGTGGTTATTAATTGTCTTTCTGCTTTGCCTTGATCCACGCTTCTTTAGAGCTGGTAAATGCCATCAGAAACCACCAGGTTGTTATTTATAGCAATCAGAATAATTTGGTAAAATCCCTGTTGGCTGAGGCAGTTCTAGCTTCCTCATCTTTCCTAATTACAGCAACAGCAGTCAGAATTTTTTTCTTTAATAGCAAAAAGGGCTGAATTTCAGGGGCAGCATCTCATTGTGCTGGACTTGGCTTGTCTGCCTGTTTTATTCAGTAATATACAGAGGCTGGGGGAGATTAAAACAGCTGCTCTCATTTACCATCTTCTATTTCCCATCTTTTTTCTCTTTTTGTTTCTCTTTATATCTAACTTTCATATTTAATTCATGGCCAACACAGTAGCAACATAATGAATCCAGTCCTCACTCTTTGCTCACTAATGCTTTCAGTTCATTTCCCACATTTCAGGCACATTTCACTTGGCTTGATCTTTTGTGAGTTTTATTACACACGTGAGTTCGGGTTTGCATAGATATTGATTTTTTATCAAAACTATGTGACCTATGACAGGCCTGCTGTTACATGTACCCCTACAAGATGTGTTATAGAGTTTTAGGTGAAGAAAAATATCATTAAATTTTTCCAGGAATTGACTTTATTTGCCTAGAGAAATGAAAATAACATGGGTGTCTTTTATGATTTCAGTAAAGCTACTCTTTTCCACCAAGAACTGCCCAAAAGTCAATTTTCAAAGCAATCTCATTTACCACTGAAATGAAAGTCCTTTCTAAAACTTAAATTATTTTACTTCAGTGAAATAGAGCTGTAATAGAGTACATGTACACCCTATATCTCAAGCACTAATTTTTGTTTGATTCCTCATAGATTTTACTAGGTAAACAAGACAAAAGGTCCTCATGACAGCCTGGAAACCCTGCCATGCTCTAATCCTCAAGTGATAGACACTTTAAAAGTTTCTGAGTTTTAGCTAGAGTTACACTTGCTCCAAGTGCCACTGTGATTATTTAAACCTAACAAAAGTAATATAAATAATGCATTTATTTCACTAGTGGATAGGTTACATTCATGCCATAGCAAACATCCACACCTGTCTGATGAGAAAGCAGGTCTGGAGGGTACAATTTCAATCTGAGTTAAAATTGTAATATTAGATGCAACTGGATATTTCAGAAAAGAAATATCAGTGACACAACCACAGCTACTGTAATTTTAATAATTGGAATTGGTATATTTGACAGTTATTTTGCCATGCAAGGGAGATATTATAAGAATATATTCAATCAAAATACTGTTTTCTAAAGGAATAGCGTATATGTCTTTTTTCTAAATAGGAATTGATAAATATATTCCTATAAGCCCCAAGACATACTACACAGTGCTTGCTGCATGTTTTATTAACTCCAGTATTGAATGAGTTCTCTGATCAGATACTCTGATGCTGAGACAAGGAAAGAAGCTCAATTTGCTCTCGAAAATCAGTCTAGTCAGACATAAGAATAGGTGACTCAAGAAGGGCAAATAATCCATTAATTGACAAATATGAGTTTTGCTGAAATGTTGAATGTGAATGAGTTCTCCAATGCTTCCTGCAGATATTCACCTGCCTAACCTTCTCTCAAGAGTCAATGTTGGCAATTCCTGCTGAGCACATCAAAGCCCTGAGTTAGTTTATAATTACTTTTTCCTGTTTTCTTCACAGATGAGGAGAAGAAATCATATTTATTTTGCTGTTCTGAAAGAACTCCTTACAAAGACTTCTGCTACTGGTTTCTAATTTGGTTGTATATTTTTTGCACTCCCTTTTCTCCCCAAAGAACATAATTGTATTTTAAGTAGAATTCATTAATTAAAAAATATCCATTTTAGATAATTTTCACAATGGATGGCCTTGATTTGAGAGTTGTGTGAGGCATCTGGAACATGGACAGATGATGCCACCCACTATCCAGACCAAAATGTCTTCTTCAAAATGTTTGCTCTCAGGATCTTAGAATTTCAAAGTGTAATGGTAGAAGTGTTCCCTTTTTGATACAGCAAAGGCAATTTACCTTTGTTACCCTTGTTAGTGAGATACTGCTACTGTCACAGTCCTGTTAGGGCTGCAGGCTTTCAGGTTTTTTAGTAGTAGACACAAAACTGTTCCTGGACTGTTAAAAATTGTTTCATGTCAGACACTAGAACTAGAAAAAGTGCATGACCTGTTGCATGAGATATAATTAAGTTAGGAGCAGCTTGGCCATATCTGAAGCAATAGAAAGCAATTTTCTTGAGAAAGGTTGAAAAAATCCATATTGATCAGTACTAAGTAGTAAAAATTTATTGCAATGTTGTCAGTTGCCTTATTTCAAATCAATACAAATCTCACCAAAAGCTTCTTAAATGCAATAAGAATCTGACAAGGCCTTTTTGTCACAGATTAGTGTTAAAGCAATGAAAAGGCCCCCAAGGAAAACTGTCTCCAACCAGAATGCCAGCTGTATCCCATTTCAGCAGCACTCCTTCTGGTGCAGGACATCTTTATTGGCATTTTGGAACCTGAAGAGAAGCTTAATGTTTTGTCAGTTAACTAATGCAAATGGTCAGGAAAAGACCTTGCATTTCTGACTGCTTTTATCAAATGGTAAAAGTTGTTAGTTTTAAGAAGAAAAAGTCAATCAGCCAGCTGAATAAAAATGAAAAGTTGGATATAGAAGGAATTTTTTTCCTGTTTGCAATTTAAAGGAAAAGCTTTCATAAAAAGCTGTTTTAGTCAGAGGGCTAAGATCCCATGATAAGATATTGGAACCTGAAATTCACACACACTGATGTCAGAGTAATACTTTCCTTAGAAAAGCACTCAGGAAAATTTTGACTTAGCTATATATAATCTATTTTTTATATGTTGAAAAACTGCCTTCCCAAAACAGAACAATCTAATTTCAGGTAGCATCCTCTGTACTTTTAAAACAAAGGTATTTCAGGAATTCTTATTGTTTTAGCATTTGATTGATTAATTTGCATTACCAGAGTACTATGGATGAAAAGAGACATTTTACTTATGAAGTTATAATTATTTGTACAGAAAATGTGGGCATATTCATTAAAAACTAAAACATCTAAAATTAGTGATATGTACTCAACATTTTCAAATCATGTCTTTTTCAAAACTTGAAATGATCTCTTGATATTATTTGGGTCTGGGGTCCTGAATGCCTGCAAAGGTGAAGCCATAAAGAATGCAAATCATATGAAAAGACAATGGGGTTTTTGTCCTAGGTCACATAACCTGCTAAAAATTTGCAGTAGTTTTATAATATAAGTATTTTTGTCCTTTGCATAAGACTGTGTGCAGTGATGTGATTTCACTCCTTAGCTCTTTCAAAATGCACCTGGCAAGTCCCTGAGTGTGCCCTGCACAGGTGTATTCACTCATGTTGTCAATCCACTTTCAGGACCAGACATTCATCTCATTTGAAAGACAGCAAATCATGGGGAGAAATTACTTCCTAAACCATCTCTTGGGTGTTTCCAGTTATACAAGAGCTGCTTCTGTGGAGCTGTGCTCCAACCAAAACTGAAGAGTTTGTCTCCATTTCCTAGGTGGGGTCTAACAGAAACCAGTCACCCACCAATAAATGATAACTTGCTGTTTGGAGGAGTTTATAAATGAAAATAGTGGAGAACGTAGAGGAAAGAATAGAAGACAAAGTCTCTGGAATGTGCAGTACTTAGGAGGAGATGGGGTGAGGGGATGGAAGGATCCCTCCCAATGAAAATCCTCATAAAAATAAGTGGAAATGGTATTTAGTAGGATAGAAATTAGCTTTTCTTTACCCTGGTGCTGATATTTTGAGCCTTTAGTCTGACAAGCTACAATTGAAAGATAGAAAGAATTTGGGAAGCTGGTGCATTCTGTAAGAAATGCAAACACTGAGACTTGTCTGTTCTACACAAAAACTGAAACCTCTGAACTGCTAATTAGGAACTTTTAAGGTGGCTTGCAACAGGTGTGGAATTCCAGAACCTTTCTGAAAACTCTCCTGTGAGACTGCAGTGAGGAATGAACCAAAGATAAGAATCCTTCTTCCAATATGAACTTAAATGTAGAAAAAAAAAGAGTTTCTGCTTACAAGGTTGCAAAAAAATGACAACAGATCTTATATTTTCATTGAAAAGGAAGACCATGGTACAGAGGATCAGTAATCCACAAGAAACACATGGAACAAGCCCAACCCTGAAAGTAACTGCAAAGAAAGAATTAGCAAGATGGAAATGGAAGTGTGTGGAACATGTGGAAGCAAATCAGATTGATGCAGTGGTTGGCATTTAGAAAGACATGCTACATTTGCAGGAATAAAATTAAAAGAACCAACCAACCAAGAAACAAATCAAAGCAAAACAAAAACAAAAACAAAAACAAACAAACCCTGAAAACCAAATAAACCAAATTAAAACAAATAAAAAAATTAAATTTAAAAAGTCATCCTCCTGACCTCTACTGTGCAAACTGCCAGTGGTTTAAACTATCAGTCCAGCTTAGCATTAGAAAAAGTCAGCAGTTACCAGTCTTACATCAGAAACAGGAACACTTCATATTGCCACTATTTAGCAGTTTTTTAGTGCTTTTATCTTCTGCCTATGTTGACAGGATAAGCTATTTATTTAATTTTATACTAGGACAGAGTAGAAGAGGAAGAGTCGCCTGGTCAGACAATTTAGATGAAGGAAGTCCAGTGGCTTCAATTTCAAATTCTGGTGCTAAACCAGCTTTGCTTAGCTTAGTGACAGACAGATATATTATCTTGGCCTGTTTTAGCTGAAAAGCACTGTAGAAAGCTGTTAGGAAATTCTGAGAATTCATCAGTCTTAGAGGCCTTTAAATGTCTGCATATTCACATTGAAAGAGTCAGAACTAATTCTCATTCTATATTATATGAACAATTTACAAATAAGAAAGCAGTGGAAAGCAATTTCTAGCATTCAGGCTGATTCTTTTTCCATCTTTTGTCATGTTTTTTTTCATAAGTAGATAATACGTATATTTTACCAAAAAAATTTCCTTCCAGACTCAGTCAAGTCAAATGCTCAGTGGGAAGTGTAATGCAAATGAAGCACAAGAATTGTAGCTTTGTTGCACACATTTTTTTGCTTTGGCCTCCTGGAACAAAATTCCTGAAGTCAATGGCAGAACTCTCTGTGGAACTACTTGGCTGGATTTAAAATTTCTATTCTTGAGACATGATGAAGTCAATGAAGAGAGTGACTTTGGGGCAAGAGAGAGACACTGGTGGGACTTGGAGGGACTCTTCAAAGAAAACTCATTGGTAAGAACAAATCCTTTGCTGCATCACTTGCAATCTAGTTTCCAGTTTTGTTTTGTTTTGTTTTGTTTTGTTTTGTTTTTGTTGTTTTTTTTTTTAATGATTCCAGTACATTTATGGGATATTGCAGTTGTTTTTAAATGTTCTCAACTGTTTGTCACCACAAAAAAAAAAGTCTTCATGTTAGTAGGTATTGTAGGTAGACACAGAGTAGAAATGAGTCTAAAACCAGTAATTTTAATAAATACACCAGAACATGGGAAGAAACAGCTAAGATATGGTTTAGGAGACTGATTCTTCTTACCTCTCAGCTGTTGGTTGTCAGTTCTTTAAAAAACCCAGAAAGTGACTATGGAAATGTTTATTCAACCTTTCTGGACCATGTGAGACTTGAAATATTTTTCTTGGTTTCCTAATGAGACACAAGGATTTCATTAACTGCATATAAATTTTAGTTTCCTTTGCAAAATGAGCAGCAATGGAAGAATTTTATCAATGATAATGACAGCTTTTCATTCTCCTTTGTACTGAGAACACACATTAGAGCACACCACAGTAAAACACAGTTCTTTCAAAGGTGAAGACAAAAATGCATTCAAAATGTTAATCCAGCAATTTCATTATAGTCAATAGTTGGTATGCAGAAATGGGCTTGGGAGAGTTATTTAGTGGGAGGATTGCAGAGACAGCTCTTTTATTGACTGTTGCTCTCATGGAACCAAAACACAGAAAAGAGGATTTTTGTAAGTCATTTGTAAGGCATGACTGTCTCTTTAGAAGGTTTAGTTGTGTTAAAGGCTGGATTATGGGAGCATCCTTCTGTTCTGTGATGAAGTAAAAAAAAAAAAGATTTGCTGTCTTGGATAATGGGAAATCATGCAGCCCAGTACTAAGCAGCATGTGCTATGTAGTTTTAAGCTACTTGCAGACTGTAAAACACATACTGGGAATCTGTTGGAAAATAGGCAGATTTCAAGGTCCAAAATATAACAGGTAAAAGCTGTTTTGGTCACATATTTAAACTAAAATATATATTTTGTACTGTGTCTGACACAGCAAACAAGACCAGAATTCATGACTTAATGCACTTCATATACTGTAATTTTCTTTAAAAACTCCTCATCATGCAAAGCAACACTGCAAATAAACCTTGTATTCCTATTATCAAGTAATTCTATTTCAGGTGTCTGTGAGAGAATCTTGAATTTTAACTTGACTGACCCAAGCACTTCTGTCAGATTTCCAGATTCTGCATGTAACCATCAAATTAATTAAAATCACTTACAGATGGTTGTTATGGTTTTAATATGCATATAGTATTTTTATAAGCATCTTCTGCTATGTCTAGTACTTCAGCAGGGAAATTGGAACACAGCCTGTAGGAATGCTTTTCATACTGCTCAGATATTTTTACCACTTCTCATCAAGCTACAACGCTGCTTTTAGCAGTCTGGTAAGACTTCATTTTGACCATTCTAATTTAAGCTTCTTGTCTTTAATTGACAAAGCTGTGAATGTGTTTTCCAGGGTTCTCTGAAACTTCAGAGAAGCAGGAACTTGAGTATTTTACAGAGAGGCTGTTAGAGGTGACTTCACTCAGCTGTGTTTAAGGTGCTCCCATTGCTTGTGAAGCCTCTGGATTTCCTCAGCACTTCTGGGGGAGGCAAAAGGCTCCTGTGCAGTCCATGAAGTGTCTACTGGGTTGTACTGGGACTTCCAAAAAATCCTGGCTTGGTGGAAAGCTTCAGGAATGGTTGCTTCCTGCCACACAGTTTACCAAGCACCTGTGATTTCAAAGGGCGAAAGATCCCAGAACTGAAAGAAAATGTGGATATTTCCAAAGCACTATTGCTAGTTTATCCCCTTATGATTCATGAAACAATTCAGTTGCTAAAGGATTGCTGTACCCTTAGAAAATTATTTCTCTGCACATTTCATGTTTTTGCCTGTCATTGACACTTCACTTGGTGCATTCAAGATGTCCACTCTTGGCAGTGGAGAATGAGATCTCTCTCCAGCTTCCCTGCAACTCATCCCAAAATTCTTCAGTTTAAGCTATTTTACATAGCTTCTTTCTAGACTTGCCAACAGACAATTAGGTAGGTTATTTTTATTATTGCTATTCTTTATTTCAATATATTTATTTATTTAATAATTAATAATATCAAGATATCTATTTATTAATCTGAACTGGCTGAGACAAATATTACCACCCTTTAGCTTTTCCTTTCTTACATTCCAATTGGTTTGATTTATGTGTTTTCACATTTCAGATTCCTAAACTGACAGGGTACATAGAATTTTCAAAAATAAACAGAAAGGAGTGCTTATCAGAGCCCTGCAGGTTGATCTCTACCCTTTCCCATGGTAACACTTTTTCAGCACAGTAGCAGCCAGCAGAGTAGATAATGGGGCACTTCTGAACCTGAAAATTAGATGCTCTCTGCCATGACTAAAAAAAGAAAAAATCTCAGAGTGGAAGAATATGGAAAGCTGCAGAACCAAGGAGTGGGTGGTCATAAAAATTCACTCACCCTTCAATAGTTTGGCCAGCACTAAACCCACCACATAGGGGAATTAAGTTAATTTTTATTTATATTTTATTTTAAAATGGCAAAAGAAAAATTAAAGGAATTCAGAACTTATTTGAGAGGTATCTGCATGAACTTAGGGGACACCACCAACATACCTACCTGAAAAGAGTAACACAGACTTTTACACTTATTTAACAGGCAGAAAGTTTGGTTGGATTTGCTTATTGGAAATTAGTGATTGGCTAAAAGAGGCAGAGTCTCTTTTTCCTTTCTTATAATTTCCAAACCAGGTTGTCTGAGTGGGTAAGAAATTATTTTGTGCATACATTAACAAAGGTATTGCAGTGCCTGTGCTGCCATTTTCCTTTTGCAGTGAAAATATTTACGAATAACAATGTGTATGCAATATGTGAATTTTTCAAAGTAGGCAGAAAAAAGAAAGGCTTATGGACAATTCTGTGATGCAAATGAATAAACTATTTTATTTAAAAAAATATTAGGGGTTCCTATTTTTTTTCACTTTAAATTTTCATGTGTATATATCTGTTAACAAATCAACTGATAAAAGAGAGAAAAAAGTGGAGAAAGATCAAAGCCTATATTTTGAATATCAATTCAGAGATGTTTTTGTGCCCAGAAAGAAAAACAATGAATGAATTTTCTCAAAAATTTCTGAGTAGTGTCTGCTGAAGCTGGGCAACAATGCTCCTTTTCTGATTGACAGCTGGAGCACTCCAACTCTGTCTGTTATAATACAAACATCACACTGAATCCTTCACAAATAGATGTAGTCTCCTTGCCTTTATTAGCTTTCTCATCCCATAAAGTGCAGTCAGGATAGGCATCATTCCTGTCCTTTAGAAAGCAGTAGATTAGTCCATTTCCTCTTGGGGCTTTGCAAAGTCCTTCAATGGACGTGACTGGAAGAGGAAGAGGCTGAAGATGGTGGCCTAAGGGAATAAACTGCTGACTTGATAAATCTTTGGGTCTTAAGAGGTCATCTCTTGATGTCTGAAAGAAAGATTGACTTACCAGCAAATATGAGCACCAGTCTTTATGGGTTTTTGAGGGGTTTTTAAAAGTAATATAGAAAACATTTGTATATAAAGTACTTATAAATTTTCTACAACTACAGAATAACAGTGCTTTCCCTTCTCAGGTCTTATTCAATTCTCATGGATTTATTTATTCTTTTTTATGCTGTCTACACAGAGTACATGAGATGTGCAGAGAATTTTAATGAGTTTTTACACTAACAAATAGAGCTATAAAATCAACATGAAAAAATCTGAAACTCTGTGAACTTTGGGTAGCTGTGACAACTCATAGACCCTAATGAGCTCAAACATATAATTAATGAAATTTATGATGTTTCATACCCATTGCCCTGAGATGACAAATAAATTATATCTAGGAGAAGATTAAAATTACTTAATTTTATTTTTCCAGGATTATTTTCTAACTTGTAAAGCCATTCTTCATTTAATATAAGAGAACCTATATAGTTTTGATAGGGGATTTTTCACAAGAGTGTAACACTTATAACTACTTGAAACTCAAAGCCAGACCCTTAGATATGCAAATTGATGGGGTGCATCAGGAATTAATGGGAATTTTTTTTTTTTTTTTTTTTTTAATGTAGGTAGGACATGCAGACAAAAAAGTGTAATCTGCTCGTTTTCAGACTGTAATTTAGGAAGGATTCTTTTTCAAGATAGCCAGACCATCCTGTTGTGGAGGTTGTGAGTGTGGGTGACACTGAGTTTTGAAGGAGGGACACCTCAGTGGATCACCTGTACTCATTTCTTAGACATTAAATCCGTGGGTTTTTATGGTTTCTAGATATCCTTTGTTTCTGTAACCTGCTGCTGGCAAATTTCCTGTTGTTCCTCAGTACCCAGAATCCACAAAAAGGCCTGGGTGCTTCTGGTTATTTTATGAGTGCAGAAGACTGTCTAGACTCGGGGAGGAATCCAAAAGTAACTTGAATTCTTGGGGGAAGTAACAAAGTGCAGCTCTGTCACAGGAGAACCCAAACTCTCATAATCTGTTGCTGAGCTGGGAGTTAAAATCCAAGGAAGTTTCCAGGCAATTTTTTGAGCTGATTTTGATTTCAGTTTGAATAAACAGGGGAGAAGAACAAATGTTGCATGTGTAGACCTCAGTTTTTTGAAAGCATGATGAGTCTGTGAACAAAATCTGTGACCTACCTCTGTAAAAAGATTTTTCTTAATTCCTAATTGGTAGGGTGTTACATTGTGAAGGAGTTTGATATTTTTTTCAAATAACAGCTGGCAGAACAAGCAGTTATATGCAGATCTGTTTTGTTTTAGTTTGTTTTTTTTTAACATCTCTCTCCTGAGAGCTCTATAATATAAGTCCAGATTGTTGCTGTCCTCCTCTGACAGGCTGGGAGAGAAGTATTGATCTACCATGGGAGGATGGGATGAAGTGACAACAGCAGTGACTTTTATTTGCTCATTCAGAAAGTACCAGAAGGCAGAGCTAGCTAATCTCCATGCTTAACAAAGAAGATGCTTGAAGAACAAAAAATGCGCTTGAATATTCCTTCATTACAACTTGGGCATTAAAGTGGCCCTGCTGAGAATAAAAACTATTCTAATTTATTCCATGTTTATGTGCACCAGGAATGAGGGAAGGATTTGGGGCCTGCTGCACAGCCAAACCCAGCAGTGACAGAGATGTTTTATTCACCTTTCCCACCACCTGACAGAGGTCATAAAACATTGCAAAATTTTAGGGTGAAAGAAAGAAAACCATAACCATAGCTACAAAGAGCAAGGTGTTGCTTTTTGGCACAGGAAAAGGCAGAGATTTAAATGAAAAAGAAGAGAGGGGTGTGCTCAGGGGCATCAGTGGAAATCAGCATTGAATAAAAACACTCATTTCTACAAATCTTTTGGCAGAACACAGATTCATGCTGGGTTTTTTTAAGAAGAAAAGCAGGAAAATTAATTTTTAATTGGAATGTATATGATTCACAAGTACAATCTGTATTTTCTGCTCAATAGTACATTGTGTTCTGCATATACTGCCAAGGAAATAAAACGAGTACAATGTCCCCAAAGACCAAACTGCTACAATTAGGAGAGCAGAGGTACACGAGGGGAAAAAAAACCCCAAAACCAGTTAGTATTCAGCAGGTATAGCTGAATTCTAGCCCTTACATGTGGAGAGCAATTGCTCTGATGCATGGAGACATTGACTTTCACGTTTTATTTTGCACTGAGTTGTGCCATGCCCAGTTTGGCTCCAGCTCTGCAGTGCTCTGCATGTGTCTGGACTGCAGCATCCCTACAGACTGCAGTGAGCCAGCCAGCTCAGAACAAATTCTAAATTTGGGGCAAAAGTGAAGAATATTAAATTGGAGAATAAGCATGACAGCATGATTTTTTTTGGTCAAAGGCAAATCCACAAAATGTTGCTGGCTGCAGCAGCATAGGCTGGGATCAGGACACAAAGGCACCCTATGGCACTGCATGGGTTTCTGGATTTTTGTCCTGCTTTCTTTGCAAAAAATATTTTTGGCTGTAAAATATGTTGCTTGCTCTTTCCTGGGGAACACTTCTGAAAGGCAAGGAGATATTCTTAGCACAGCTTTATATTGTTTTTTTACAAATAAGTAAAAAAAAAAAATCAGTTTGCTAGACAATAGAAAGCATCTTAACTATCAGCCATCACCAAATAATAGCATACCTAATATCTTGTGAAAATTGGGGAAATTTTGTGACTGTATTCTGCTTAATCCTAGCTAAATCCTTAACTATCACTTATTCTTTATTTGTAGGCCTGTTACTATCTCCATGACTGATTTTAGTTGGTGGAGTCTGATCTTCAGGCTTAGTAGACTCTGATTTTTAAGTGAATTGATCTAAGCTTTTCATTATATAAAGGCACAACAAAGAAAGAGGAGAAAGGAAAAAGGATTGTTCTCCAGAAACCTCTGACGATTTTGTTCTCCACATTTAACATTTATAATTTTTCATTGTTATAATTTTTTGATAACAGAGTACCTGTGCTATTAAAATGATGTTGCATTAAGTAGATGTATAAAACTATAGAGTAGGAATATTTTCAAATTGATTTGAAAATTATAGTCTGAATTAAACAAAGCAAGATTAGTCATTCACTTGCCTGCTGACCTCTTAATGACTGTGCTGATAACTATCAGTGCAGAGCATCACTCCCTTCCTTGCTGCCTCTGACTTTGAAAAGAAAATGTGGATGCTTTCAATTGATGCACACAGAAGAAAAAAAAAAAAAAAAAAAAAAAAAAGAAAAGGAGAGAAAGGGCTGTATAAAAATGTGGGAACAATGAAACAAATAGTTGTGTCTGATAATTCTGGTCACTAATTTCCTAACAAATATCCAAATTGAAGAGCAAGTAGTAAATTATGTCATCAACCAATGGATTTTAAGTTGAATAGCTTAGGAGACACTATGAAAAATAAAAATCTATTAAGAAGTTTGTGGGGTTTTCTTTCAAATTCTAATCTTTCCTTAGTTCTCTGGATGCAGGAAAATGAAATCTCAATTTAGAAAAGCCTGCAATAAAAAGTGAGAAAGGATCGAAAACAATAGCAGTATTCAGCATCCTCAATTACAGAATGGTCTTGTATATGACTTTTACATCCTTTGTTTGAAGTGTGATAGAATTTAATTTAGAATTTAATTCTATTCTTTCTTTGGAAAGTGTATGAAAAATTTATTTTAAGGGAGACCTTTAGGAAGCTTTACTTTAATGCTGTTAAAACTTTAACTTTGTATGAAGCAGCCTGGAATGTTAATCTTGAAATTTGCTTCAGGAAAGTGCAGCATTTTCTGAGAAAACTGGCCTCAAAGTAGGAAAAAAATTGATTCTGCAATGATTCCCTTTTACTACTACTTTGTTTCTGATCTACTAAATGGTTGATGTAATCATTCAATCTGATGTTGTTGCAAGAGAATGAAAATTGATCAATATATCATTATTGATCAGTTGCTTTCTGATTGGCTTAGCAAATCTATGTGTTATTTCTAGCCTCACACAGCCAATCTAGCCTATCCTGAGTTAATCTAAATAAATGTTTGTATCTTCTAACTCACAAGGTTACAGAACAAGTAGATTATAGAAAAAGGAGCTGAGCAACATCATAATTCCATATATACATATATGGAAGAGTTTAAGATATTCTTAAAATTGGGCATGAAACTAAAATCAAACTTAAATCTCAACACAAAATGAGGGTACTTTGCTTAGTCACATTCACAGTAGAGCAGTAACCTCTCCTTTCAGCTCAATTTATGCAAAGCCTTTTAAAATTGCAGTTTCTAGGAACTATACACTATAACCCTGAGTATTTTGGTATTTTTCAATTAAATTCATGTAGGTATTTTATTAATGAAGCTCTCTAACATAGATTGAAATACTGTACAGCATTATAAAAAGGCATGTTGCAACTGGTCCATTTAGCACATCCAAATGAAATAATATTACACCCATAGTCCAGTGCTTTACCTATTTTTGGTTTATTCTTTTCATACCTTGAGAATCACATTGAATAAATGTTTATGATTGTGTGAGTACATTCTCAGTTACATCAGGATCCTTGTTTGCTTCTTGCATGTGGAGCAGCCTGTTTTGGGGCTTTTTTGTTGCTTCCCCCTCTGCCTCCCCAAGTTAAGTAAATTGGATTTTAATACCCAGTTAATTAAGAAACTAACCAGCAAGCCGTGATAAATTCATCAGCTCAGAGTGCTTTTAACATCCAACTTCAATTCTCTAGTGGTTAAAGTGCTGAAAAATCTAGTTCTTTTATCAATTGCAAGTCTTTTCCAGCCTGGTTCTGTGTGTAAGGACATCTGATTCAGAAATAGTGTCTCAGCACAGCTCTGTCTCTCTTAGGGTTTTTTTAGCATGTATCCAGGGTCACAGAAGTGTGTGGGAAGAAGGGTCAGCAACATTTGTGTAGCTCAGCCTGAGAGGTCAGATTATGCCAGCTCAACTCGGGTATCATGTGTTTGAACTAATGTAATTACCACATTATCCCATTATGTCAACAAAAAGAGGTGTCAGGAGCTTATTATCTTGCTGCTCCAGTGTTACCCTCCTTCATCTCATTTTCTTTTCCTCAGTAAAGTCTTTTAAAGAGAAATATATTGATCATCAATTTTTTGCTTGCATGCATCTTGGATTTTTAGTCAGTGTGAGCTGATTTTTATGCTAGAAACGACTTTGGAATGAGAATGGAGACAATGCATGCTAAGGGCTGATCTTTTTTGGCTTCAGGCACAGCTGAGAATTATTCTGTGCAGAGCAGATTGCAGCAAAACCAGATTGTTTAGGCCAATCCAAAGAAGCAATTTATAGCCACTTTGTGAGTTCGTGGTCTCTGGATCACAGACATCATAACCTGCTTAGGTATTCCAAAGTTCTCCCGTAAAAAAAAACAAAAACAATGAAAGACAAAGTTGTGCTTCAATACATTCACAAGGAACTTCCCCAAACCTGCCTTCCTCAGACAGATGAAAAACTGCTCTTGGAAACCTGATGGATCACACACATATTTTGAGGGGAGATGAAATAATAAAATCAATCAGTATTCAATACTCAATATTCAAAGTCTTTAAGTGACAAGCAGCAGAGTGAAAGAACTGACAGCTACTGTTTCAAACCTGAGGATTGATTCCTCTCCTGGATTCTTTGTCTTCAAATCCTCCCAACAGCCTTTCACCTCATCTTCCTGCTGATAGGTGTTACTGCCTCTAGCCTATTCACTGACTTATTTTATGGAACATAAGTTATTTTAGTTTTTATGAGTGCTCTGCTTTCTGGGGCCAGATGTTCTCCACGGCTTTGGAACCTCATAGCTCTTGTTGGACTATGAAAAAGTGGCCAGATGTTACCTAAGGACATCTCCATCTTTTCAGTACATATGTTCATGAGATGAGAGAGCTCATCTAATATTCCTTCTCCTCCTGGTAGTTCATCTTCGTGAGTTCAGAGAGGTGTAAATGACTAAATGTAAATGATGTGTAAATGGTTGCACTGTCCCCTGTTTAGATAGATTTCCTGGATTCTGTGGTGGTAAACACTCTCATGACCAGTCCAGGTGGTTCAGGTTTCTTTCCTAGCACAGTGGAGAGCTAGAATTTGAGGGCCTGGCCAAACAGGGGTGATAAGAGAAGACAAATCTTCATGACAGTAAGTGAACCCCCTGATAACATAAATTCTTCCCCATTTCTTCTCTTCCTCTTTTAAATTTAGGGATTCATGTACACTGTGAGTGGCAAGAATAAAAGAAGGAAACTCACTGTAGATCAGGCTGAAAATGGCATAAAATATGGTTAGAGAAAATCTAGCTAGGAGAAAAGGGAAGGGCATCTTTAATACATCTGTGTATATTTTAAAAATATTCCAGCCAGTTGAATGCAGGTAAACCTCAATAAATTATAAAAAGCCTAGGACACCTCTGTGCTTTGTGAACTAACATAAGTGACAGGCAGCCTGCTCCCAGCTATTGTCTGTTTATTAATAGGCCTGAGGATAAAAAGGGGTTGCAACTTTTCTAATCTTCTTTTTCCAGTCTCTGGAGTTCTGGACTTGAGCAGTGTAGGCAAGTTGGACTGCCCCAAAAGCTCAAATTAATAAGTTTATTGATGGTTATTTAAATTATTAATTAAATGTATTTTGTTTCTTAATAATTTTCTTTCTGACTCCTGATCTTCTAGCATGTATCCAGCTCATTTTTACAAAAGGAAAAGAACTCAAAATAAAATCCAAGATTTTTGCTGATTGCAAACTCTGAACTTGTGAACCTACATTAACATTATAGAAAAATTACTCAAGTAAAATCAGAGAAGATTCCTCATTTTTCTTTTTATACAGTTGAGAGGATAATATGTCAGTTATAGTGAAAACAAAGAGATGACCAAGTGAATTTAGAGAAATCAGTATCTTTCCTACATAGCTAATTTTTCTTTTTTTGACAAAAGCTATTTTTTTAGATTCCCACTTATGCTAAATGGTTTTATTTAAATGCCAAATGATAACTGACATTCTCCTAAATTTCAGCTGAGTTGTTAATTTTTAACTTTTCAAATTACTCTGAGTCTGGGTGAAACTGTACAGGTTGTAGAAGCTTGTCAACCACATCCTAAAAGTATTCTGAGTTTGGAAGTAGAGGGTGAAAATCAGAAGTTCAGTGTACAAAATAAATTGAAATGAATGTGTCTCTAAGTATTTTTCCCCCAAGAGCCCAGATTTAACAGGGTATTATCACTGAAGCAATGCAAATTCAGGAATACTCATCCATCACAGCAAACACTAAAAATACCTGGTGAAATCTGTCTCACAATCAGGTTTTCTTTGTTTGTTTGTTTGCTTGTTTTGTTTATTCCCTAAATGAATTTCTAAATCAATGCTGGTCTAGTAACCCATTATTAAATCTACAGGCTTATCATTTCTGCTTGTAAATGATGTTTTGTGGTAAATGAGGCTCTTTTTTCCCAATATTCTAATAGTGATAGTGTGCAATAGAACAGCCATTTCTCCAATAGCATTCTGCAGGAATGGAATTCTACACTTTCTGCAGCACATTTTTAATGCCCATTTTCCTGAAATCCTTGATCCTGATGGTGAAAGCTGATTTACAGCAGAAACTCACTCTCTTCATGATTATTGTCAATAAACGTGAAGATGTAATTTGAGTGATAATGAAAGAACATTTTATTGAAAATCTCCAGAGAGTCTGTTTCACAAGATGTAATTGGAGAGGGGCTAAGAGTCTCCTGCACCAATTTCCTAATTTAGCATCTCAGCCATCAAGACATGTATATTTTAAAACTGTCTAAGGGAAAAGAAGCCAGTAATATGATCAATAACAGTACAAGATTAGAATACAGCTCTGCAGAAATGGGGACATGAAAGAGACTGGAGAAGAACTCAAACATTTCAGTGTACAAACAACATCAATTTTGTCAATATAGTCTTAATTTTCCTTTTCATCCATGCGTTTGAAACTGCTGGGACAGACCTTCATATTTTTCTAATTCTGCAGCTGTACTGACTAGCTTGGTTTATAGAGATAGAAAATGCTGCAATTTTTTTTTTTAAATTTTATTTTGGTAGGAATAGCTCAAACAGTTTGTTGGTAGAGTGTGAGTTTTGCTTTCTGACACTTATATTTTAGGTAATGTTCTGAATACCCAAATCCTCCTCCTTCTTTTGTGGATCTAAGATCACATCTGGAAATAAAATATATTTTGAACAACTACTACAACTTGCCAGCAAATTTTCAGAGTTTATAATGACAGAGTTGCAAAATTTTGTATGTTTGTTTCCTTGTGCCTTTTAATTATTTGATATTTTGAGCTTAAATGATTTGAGCCTTATCTCAGAGATGTCCTCATTTCCTTCTTCATTAATGCTTTGCTCCCAAAAGCTGAAGCTGGAGCTCATCATTAAAGAAGACAAGAGATTACTGGCTTTTTGCTGAATGGGAATTTCGTGAATGGAATCTCTTTTTCTTCCCTGCTCCAAAACAATTCAAATCAATAGACTCTTAGTCCCATTGCTTTCTTTTAGTCTAAGCTTTTGTCAAAGAGTAGAAAGGCTGGTATTTGAGAGTGAGGAGTCATTTAAATTCCATTTGTCTGCTCATTTATCTTTTTGTTGTTGTTGTTGATGATGAAAAACTCTTTTAATTATTTTTCAAAAATATGACAAAGGTACTGAGATTTTTTTTATCCATTATCTTAATTTAATATATTAATAAAAATATTTTTCAGTGTTAACCTCGATCTTCACAAAATCTATGTTCCTTAAATCTCTTCCTCTAATACAATTGAAAATAAATGAATACTCATACCACAAGATTAGTGAAATATAGAAATACCACCAACTTTCTAGATGATGAGTATTATTTATCTTAGATATACAAACCAGATATTTTATAGTGAGGGGTCTATTCAATTAGAATTTGAATTAGCTGTGATTCTTGGGGGGGGGGCATTAACATTATTAACAGGACCACCTCTTTTCCATGGTTTTAAAAGAGTACAAGAGCCAGTGAGGAAAAGTTTGCTTATGTAGTACAAAAAAAATTTCTTTTCTCTTGCTTTTCTGCTCCCTTTACCATATTATTTTTTTTCTCAAAAAAAAAAACAAACAAACAAAAAAAAACCCCAAAAAACAAAACATCCACACACACACACAAAAAAAAAAACAAACCAAAAAAACCCAACAAACAAACCCAAAAACAAAACAAAAAAAACCCTTCTGGTTTCAGGTTGTTTCAGATATACCATCGACATACTTCTAAGATTATAGTAAATATTATTTTTTAATTTGTAACTACAAACTTTCACATAGTAAAAAAAAACATTCTAAATGACTGTAGCTGAAAACAGGGAAAGGATTTTGAAGTATTTTTTTTACAAAATAGACTTACAATCTGCTTTGTTTCAAAGGCTGAAAGAACAGAAAATTATTTGTTTTAAAGATCTTCAGTCAGTTTTTTTTCCATATGAATCTTGTCTTTTTTTTTCTTTACTAACCTGTAGAAGGACGTGAATAGTTAAAACTGATATTCCTAAATCATATAGAACAACCTGAGCTCTAAATCCAGATATAATGACAGTGATATCTCTGAAATTCTGCTTAGACATTGAGGAATAACCCACAGTACATGTGCCTGACACTTAACATCCTGAGAGCAGATCTGCTGCTGAGCAAACCTGTGTGAAGTGCACACAGTTCAGATAACCTCATTTTGTGCTGCCATTTTTACACAACAGGTAAGGCCACCCTTGTGAATTTACACCAGCAGCTGTTTTTCTTAGTGCCTTTTAGCATTCTTTAGCCATGGATAGTCAGGAGGAGTTATTTTATTTCCCTTTGAGGTTCCCAACAATGTCTCATAGTCATGGCCAGTTCAAATCTGTTGGGAGTCCCTACAGAAACCTTTGTAAGCATCACATTGGGGCAGCTCATTTCCATCTATATGGTCTGATCTTAGTCTTGTAATGTCATTCACAACTGAAAATGTAAGCATGGCACAATGTTGGACTTTTCATTCAGTGGTGGTGCTGGTAGGATTGTTGGTGGGCTTCTTTCCTCTTCCTTTATTAATCAAAACATTTAATGGCTGTGGAATGCTAACATTGGCATAAAAATGACCAAAAGCAGTTTGCCAAATGGGAAGCTGGATGGAGAATTAATGTGTGTTGGCTCGATGAAACTGTGAATAGTTGTCTGGACAGACCATCTGAGCTTGTGGGAAAGAGAGTTTACAAAATAGGGATGGTAAAGGACTCCACTGCAGCAAGAGACACAACATATGCCAAATTCTTCAAGCAGAGCTTCAGCAGGACTAGTTTGTTTTACCTTACCCTGGCTTTATTAGACCTTGTCTAGTTCACGTAGGAGCCACAATCCAGACAAATCAACTGCAGATTACTTGGCAGTGAGTGCAATTTGATAACCATTGGTTTAAATCCCTTTCTTATAAAAGAGTAAAATGTTACATTGATGTTAAACATCAATGACCAAACTTCAGTATGGGGAGAAAGGAAAGGAAGAAAAAAATCAGAGCTGTCTTATCATTTCCCTTACATCTGCCATGCTAAAGTGTATCTGGGAATGTCTGGACATTCTTTCCATTTTGTTGTGACAGATACTGCAAACGTTAAAATGTGTGAATAATGGTGATTGTTCTACTAAGAGCTTGGTTTTTAACTGGGCCAAGTTTTTAGGAAGATGCTAGGAAATATGAAAGAGGTTTTCATTTTCTTATGGTTCAAAATGTTAAATGTGTATGGGAAAAAAATGAGAGCAGACAAATGCTCACCTACTTGAGCTGCTAAATGGAGAATTGACACACATGACCCTTGCTTCACACACGAGAAAATCCTGAAATACTAATACCGGTCTTTAGAGAGGTAACATCCTCCATTATTCAGCCATCCTACATTTTACACAAATGATCTATGCACCCCTTGGGTGATATTTATATGTGAGAGCTGCTCGGGGTGTTCCTGTCCTGCTCTGTTGAAAAGAATGTGTGGGGGCATCCTGGACCTCCACAGCCCATTTTTATAATCTAAATATCACAGGGGGCATGAGTTTTGCACCTGAAATTGTGACAGGATTATGAAAGCTGAAAGTGCCTGGAATAACTGAAGAAAGTTAAAATCTTGTTTTCCAGTTGCATTAAACCTTCCTGCCTCAACAAATTGACATACCTTGTTATAAACACACAAACACACAGATATTGATAGGGTTTAGGCACAAAGCTGAGTGGCAAGTAATTGTTATTATGGAGACAGAGCCACTATGATTTTAATTAACTTTGATTTTTTTCAGAATAATTGGTATCAATGAATATTGCTTTACTGTTTGCTTCTATATTGTGCTCACTTATATTGTGAATCTATTTTGAATATTTGTCATTTCAGAGGGAATGCTTAAGTTGTTTCACCAGGTAAGCAAAATAGCTGTCCAGTTTTCCTCAAGCTTTCTATACTCAGTAAAGAGAGTCAAAACCTTCTCTGAACTCTCCTGCAGAAGATGTTGTGATGGTTTGGGATTTTTTTCCCTCTCTTGATCAGGATTTTATGGATAATAGTGGTGGGGATATTAACCCTTTATTTTTCATCCTCTACACTGAATAATTCCTTTAAAAGGTCAAATAACCTTTTGAATATTTGGATTCTTTTCATATTGTATGTTGCTACACATACACACACACAAACACACACCTACCTATGTTTGTTCATTAATGATGTCTTCAAATATTTAAATATTTGAGGTCTCTTATGAATCCAATATCAATTACTGCAGACACACTGTATTTCTCTGCTATCCCACTCCTTAGCTGGTTACAAAGCTGTTCATCACAGTGACATTTTGTCAGGGCACTGTGACAGACTATAGCACTGAGAGGGAAAATCCCAACTCCTAAGGAAACATGTTAAGATTGACAAAAGAGGAAGAACAGAGAGATCTTTAAACCAAAATAAAGCAAAAAAAAATTCCAAAGCTGAATGGCACAGGAGGACAAAGACAGGATGTGATTAGGATGTGATTGCTATAGCTCTTTTCCTATTCAAATTTCAGGGATCAATAGTACTCTTCAAAAGATGGCATTGAGGGATTTTTTGTGATTTTTCCACAAGAAAGCATTGATAAATATGTTGCAGGTATGTTCTCAGAAGGAAATGCCATTGCCATTTTTAATTATTAAAAACTAATACCATTATGCAATACTGTGTTTCCACATTATATAGTGAATATTTTCCTTTTTAAGCCTCTCCCTTTAAAGACTTGGCAAGTAAGGTCAGATGCCTCTTAATGGAAATAGAAATGAAAAGCACTACCTCATTGATTTCTTCTTCTCATCCAAAAATGAGATTGGTTTTTTTTTTAAACTCTCTGCCTCATCATGATGATTTCAGATAAGCACCTCCATAATAACAGACTAGTATGGAGAGGTATAATGCTTCATTTCAACTATATACTACAGTAAGTTTATCATAGATTCAATTCACTGCCATAAGACTGGCTACAGTTGCTAAGAGGAACTCTCATTGAAAGAATTCATCAGTGCATGGAAGACAGTGAACCAAATTCATCACTGCTGTAAATCATCCAACTTTATTGGAACTGTCTTAGAAAAAAAAAAAAAAGTCCCCCTCCATTTATCCATTACTCTACAGAAGGATGCCTCTCATAAAAGTCATTTTCCTCTTTGTTGCTCTCCTACTTATACATTTCAGTCAGGTAAAGTGAATTGTAAAGATGAAGTTGAATATTTGACACCTACTTCATTTATGGAGAAGATCTTATGGAAAGGAATATAGCCCTGAGCATTTTGTTCAAATTGACTCATGAGACAAAGTCTAAACTTCCCCTCAGAGAGACTATAAAGGTAAGGGAAAGATAGCAAAACCTTACAAAAATATTAGTTTGGGAAAGTGCTTCCACCCATTTAATAGAAACTCTGTTTATGCAGCAGTTCTGTTATTCATGTGGCTGAAGTGCTCATAAATAACTGTTCTTCAAAATGTCACTGTCAATGAGGGAAAATTACTGTTCCTCTTCCAGTAATTTGTTAACAGGTTTGATGAACACTGCAAGCTGAGATAGTCATCTAATCATCCCACTTGAAAGAAAAGTATTTTTGCCAAAAAGATGCAGTTCTTGAATTATGTTTCTGATAGTTTGCTCGTCATTTTGGAAAGGGCAAGTTATGAGAGAGTTTTTCATTCCTTGCACAAGCAAAGTTAGCCAGAAGCTAAACTCAGGGAGAAATTTTGGTGGTGAGTAGAAGAAAGGCAATTGGTTCTTATTTACCTTGTTCTTAATAATAACACTGGAATATAAAATGGACAGAGAGAAAAAGACTGCTCTGAAGTGCAAGACAAAGTGCTAATTATCAAACTAGTCCTTCAGTAGACTTAATATAGGTCTATGTCACATTTTGAAATACTTTTAAATTGTGTGCATCTCTAAATAGAGCCTGCTTTTATTGATTAAAAATATTTTGCATAAGAAAGTTCTAAAATTTCAGATATGGGGTTGTGTTACTCTAAAGTAATGGCAGTTAAGAACATTTTATTCACTTTTAAATTCTACTTTTCCTTACTATTTCCCGTTGATACACAGCTTTATACTTAGAGAAATCTGTCAGTCATGAAGCACTTAAAATCTGCCAGAATAAGAGTAAAGAGACAGCAAGTCTTTTTAAAATACACTTGTCACTTGCATTCTATGTAAGGCAAAAGTTTAATAAGCATTTTGCAGTTTGGATTAGTGATGTATTGACAGCACACTGATTATATATCGAGGAAAATCTCTCATTTTTGCTTCAGCACCCAGCCAGCCTGACTCCTTACTGCACAGCATAAAGCACAAATCCATTCATTCAGCAATATTTCCATTTGGCATTTTCTGTTCTAATAGAACCAACCTACTTTATTCTTTAAGAAATACATCTTTGAAAATTAACTGCCTAAATCAGCAATTAGATTTTCGATGGCAGAAAATAATCTCTAATGTTCATATGATATTTCCATTTTTTCCCCTTCCCTCTGACATGTTGTGTACTTTATCCTGTAGAGGGTGCAGTCCACAAGAGTTTAGGTGAGTGCTCAAGGGAAAGGTGGACATTAGCTCTGAGAAAACTCAGTGGGATGTTGCATAATTAAATGTGATTGATGCAGCAGTGACCTACCTTGTGTGGAGCTCTGCTGCTGAACACTCTTGCTCTTTCTGTGAAGCTGGCTTCAGTTAGAGCTGCACCTGCTGCTGGGAAACCTTCTGGAAGATCTGTACACAGAAGGAGAAGGTGGAGAACCTAGGATTACATAAGGCTTTGTCAATAAACTCACCTTAACTCCATCAACATTAAATATTTCCTTTTGGCTATTTTGTGTAAAATATGTATTCAAATTCTTTGCTGAAACACAGGCTGTATTGCTACTTTTGAAGGCAGGATCTACTGAAGACATAAAAATCTGGCATTAGAGTTTGAGATTTCATAAGATGTGTTTCTCCATTTTTCATTCCAAATTAAGGAAAAAAAACCCAAACAAAATAAGATCTAAGATGCCATATAAGTTCAACCCATCAGAGAAAGACTCTACCACAAATGAACCTTGTCTTGTAATCTTAAAGGAAGGGATGTAATTATTCCATATTTAGAGGGTGTAAATAATTTCATCATCCAGCTGCAGAGCAAAAGAAATAGAGGAAAGTTGGCTAAAGTGAACTGAGGGTAAAATTTATTTTGCCATCTAAATGACAATACATATTTAGCTGCAGGAGTCATTTAATCCAAAGTTCTCTCAAGTGAATTAGAAATCTCATGGTGATTAAAATAAGCCTTAGATCAGACAATGTTTGTGATTTGTTTTTCTCTGACAGGAGAAAATGTAAACAGTCCTACTGCAAATATTTTAACTGGTAGTAGTCCAGAGTGACAGAAGTGATTAAAAAAAATAATTCTAGTACCATAATGTTTGCTGGAGTACTTAATGATGTTTGAGTGCTGCATAAGAGAGTCATCATATTGCCTCAGCTCATCTAAAGTGTGGTTGGATGAGTGGGGTGGAATATATTGAAATGTTGATCATGTCACACATTAGCAAGCTGCATATTGACAAGCAGCTTCCATACTCAAGGTGTTGATTTTGATTCCTTGTTAAGCCCCCCCAGTGATTTGTGACTAATCTATATCTAATTTAAAGTATTCAATAGGATCTCCCACGTCTCTGTTTTGAAGACCATCTTTTTTTATAGAAATGCTTCTGAGCTTTATTACCCCCTGATTACAGTTAAGCATGTTGTGCTCAAGCCTTGAGAGAGCTTGTCTAACGATTCATAATTAGTTTGATAGCCAGTCCTATTAGAAAATCCACAACATCTTCTTCCCCACCTATTAATTTTATGATCTGTGACTGCTTCATGGGAATTACAACATGAGAAATTGCAAAACAAGCGTTAAGATGAAATTGAATAACGTTATTTACTCGTGATGGCAACTGTAATTGTTTAAGTATTGGCAATATGCAGTCTTTAAAACCCTGACTCTCAGCTGCCTTTTTGCTGTGGTGATTGCCCCACCTTGGGAGTGTGGTACCAATTTTAGTGTTTCTATTTCCCTCATTATTGAATGCAGCTTTGATTAATGTGAATGGCACTGGCCAGGATGCAGGAACTCTCAGTTCTGCTTAGAAAAGCTGCAAATTTACCTCTAAAATCCTACAAAAGCTTTGTTTGTAAGAAAAAAATAATTTTAAAAAGTCTTTTTAAAAAAAATTTTTTTAACAAGACTGAAGTTTATATAAAGTAAATAAAAAAAGTAATAAAATATAATAATATTAATAAAATAAAATATAATAATGAATATATAAAACCATTATAAAATTAAATCTGTTATAGCAAAAACAATTAAAAAATTAAAAGGTATAAAAATATTCCTAAAGTACTCTTTTCCTCACCATTTTTGGCAAGATGAGGAAAATATGAGGAAAAAGGGTGAGTATCTTCTCCCTCCCTTTCGTATGGAATAAAGGTTTGAATGACAGAAATTAAGGGAAACCATGGAGATTAAGGAACTGTGGCCCCTAAAGCTGAGTGGCGTGGCCACTGATCATTATGTGAACCTCTGGGAGGGCCTGGATTCAGAGCACAGATCTGAATTTACATTCAGAAGGTGAACCTGTCTCTTCAGCAATATGCATGCTGAACGGAGATGGGTGAGAGCAGGGGCTGGGATCCCTTAATCTCTCACTTCTGCCTGCTGAGAGCACCCAGATCAGAGCCTGTCTTCCCCCAGCAAACAGCAATTGTTTTATAAAAGTGAAACAGATTCACAGAGCAACACTCACCTGCTGGCTGGCCTCACTCCTGCAAGATGCCTTGAGTCCATCTCCCTAACTGGAAAGGGAAGTGAGGAATGAAAGCAGTCCCTTGAAGCTCTAAGCTTGAATGTATTTTTTTCTTTTTGTTTTGCTTCAGTTTTACCATTGATTGATTTGGAAGCAAACCTTCCAGGCTTGCTGAGGCTGAGGTGTGAAAATAGCACCGTGAGTCGCCTACGAAAATATTAAGTAACAAAAAATATTGAATGCTTAAACGACTTAATAGAGATTTCTCCAACATAAAGCTGTGGGTGGATTACAATTTGAGCACATACACTTAGGCAGCTGTAAGCAACAAAATGACTGAACTCCCTGCAAATCTTACACAGAGAGTCTCTGAGCTAAATTTGATACACTAGATCCTCATGATAAACTGATGAGCAGGGGGATACACATGGTAGATTTCTTCTCACTTACAAAACCAAGAGAGAAAAAAATTATACCAAAACTTCATTGCTATTTTGCTCCTGAGCAGTAAACATAATATTTTATCCATTTTAAAAATATCTTACATTTTCATATAAAGTGGTGGTTTTAATAAGGTGCTAGAATGTTGACTAGAGTAAAGCAAAGTATTTGTTAAAATGGTAATTGATTCCTTTGAGGAAAAAAAACCCAAACAAACAAAACAAAAACAAGAACAAAATCAACGAAAAACTACAACCACAACCAAGGAGTCAATATATCTTAGGAGTATGTTCAGTATTTCTGTGTATGAGCCACAGCAAGAGGATTCACAGGAATTCACAGAGGAAGCTTCAAAGCCCTTGTGTTCCAGGTGACATTCCCTCAGGGGACTGCCAGCTCCTGCTGGAGAACTGAGGATATATGAGAACAAGCTCTACAATAACCTTAGTGGCTGTCTTAAGTTAGCTGTGTAAAATATTCTTCATAATGTATTTTTCAAACTGTTGCCAAAAGTAAGTAGAGGTTTTGTCTTTGCTGAATAAAATTACATTATTTATGTAATTTTTTTTCCCATATTCTTTCATGATTAATTATTTTTGAGGAAAATACCCATGATGCCTTAGAGAAGGCAATACTTATTTCTGTGAAGAGAGGAAGCAGAAAGCTCCCAGACTCCACAAAGGGCATATTAAATGTGGTAGTTAAACCTGTTAAATGCAAATTGTAGTGGGTTGACCCTGGCTGGATGCCAGGCATCCGCTCCCCTCCACAGCTGGACAGGGGAGAGAAATTATAACAAAATGTTCACAAGTTCAGATAAGGACAGAGAGATATCATTCACCAAATACTGTACCAGACTCAAATTAGAGATATTAAGTGAATTTAGTGCTTGCAAAATCAGAGGATAAAAATAAGATCGTAAAAACATTTTCCCCCCCCACTTCCCTTCCATTCCTTCCCTGCTCTGCCTCCTCCCCTCCAGCAGCACAAGGAGATGGAAATGGGGGTTACAGCCCCATTACATTTTACAGTTGGTAAACTCAATACACAAATTAAAAGAAACAAAGGAAAAACAATTATTGCAGCAATTTCCTATAATAATGTATTCTAATATTTCTTCTAATGTTTCCTCCACTTACTGATCTGCTGGATAAATAGAAATCTACAGGGTAAAAAAAAAATAAATAAAATAAGGTAAATAAAAGGAAAAATAAAATGGTTCTGTACTTTGGACAAGCAGTGGTTTCAGTACTCCTAGGCTAAGGAAGTTTGGTTTTAAAGCCAGAAATTCTCAGGAGTTCATCTCTCAGAGGAAACAAATAAAGGGTTTTCACAAGGCAAGGATTGAACATTCAGGACATGAAAGGGGGCCCATCAACTCACAGGGAACCCACTGTCCTTTACTCCCTGTGCTTCTGAGGTTTGTCCAGGCACACACATGCACTGACTGCCCTGTCTCAGGAGGTCCCTTCTGTGAACTGCTGGTGTCCTCTGACAGCCAGAGCCAGCTCACTCAGCTCCAGGCCAGTCAAGGAGACAGTGCTTGACCACACAGCTCCAGTGGGGGAAATGCCAGCAACACAGGGACACCACACCATGCAGTGACCTCAGTGTCACAGAACAGGAGAGCAGAAGATGACAGGAGAAATAAGGTGTTGTGAAAGGTTGTGTGTCCTCTTCTGGGTGTAAATGTGCCTGCTAAAAATTGTCTGCATATAGCAGCTCGTGAATTTTCAGTAAGTGCAACCATTCTGCACAGCTCTGACGTTTATACTACAGCTTCATAAGAGAATTTAAAGCCAGGCCAATTAGGCCATGTCTTAACCTAACCCCATTGTTCTGCCCTGAGGGAAAGTGTTAAGACAGTGTTAAGACTTAATTTTTTTAGAAAGAAATATAGAGTTGGGTAGCTCAGAAAATAGTAACTTTTCAATTTCTTCAGGATTTCTCAGTGCACCATGTCCCTGTAGGGACTGAGCTCCAGGTTAATGGAATTTCTCCTCTGCTGAGATGCAGAAGTCGTAGACATATGAACCCTGCCTTCTCATCCATCCATCCTCCATCCATCCATCCATCCATCCATCCATCCATCCATCCATCCATCCATCCATCCATCCATCCATCCATCCATCCATATAATCCATATATCCATCCATATAATCCATATATCCATCCATCCATCCATCCATCCATCCATCCATCCATCCATCCATCCATCCATCCATCCATCCATCCATCCATCCAATTATCTGAAAATTCAAAGATAAAAGTACAGGAGCCCAAACTTTGACCGTATTGCAGTAAGTTAAAATATTATGAAGATTTTCATTTATACGTTTCAGGTATAAAAGATGAAGGGGGTGATGGCAACAGATTTTCTTGTCTCTAGGAATTGTATTAAGAAAGAGTGATATTGCTGGTATCTCCCTTGGGATATTTCCAGTTCTGTAGCATGTTCATGGCATTGTGATGAGCATGTGTTCTGTGGATCATCTGGAGAATTATGAGAGACAGAGTGGCTGAGATGTTTAGGGACTGGAAAATTTAAAATGTTAACACAAATTTATTATGCAGATCTTTAACTATTTCACTCATCTCCCACCAATTCCCTCTTTTTTCTCTCTGTCTCCAAAATATTTTTTTATAAAAATGGAAGTGTAGGTTTAGCTGCTTTTCATGGTTTTGCTTGGATTTTACTGACAGAGAAGTGTGCGTTGTGCTTTGGTCTGGCTCAGTGCCACAGCAACAGTGATTTCCAATGCCAAACTGAGGCACAAACCTATTTTGAATGACAGACTAAAGTGTGTGTAGGGATGTGAAAACAGGTGGTCTGAGATGTCTGGTATCAACAGAGCATCTGGTCACTGGAGTGTGACTGCACTGCTGTGTACTCCTAACCCAGAGTGGTACCAGCAGTGAAGAAACTGGCATCTTTTCCAAACTTGTCATTCTGCAACCTGTCCTGAGAACCCAAATACATACAGGTGTTTGTTTCATGGCTAAAAATACTTCAGCCAGTCTATAATTTCTTTACATAATCTGTATTCCTTAAATGGCTGGAAATCAGGTTATCTTCAACTATGCCAGAATATATATATAATCAGGATTTGCTGTCTTTTGTAAAGACACACAGCTGTTACAAAACATTTCAATAATTTTTAATCTCTCTGTTCACTTATAAATAACTAGATAAACATGCTTATATCTCTGCCTAATGTTGCCAGCTCTATTAATATTAAGCATATTAAATCCATACAATTATTAAAATATTATTGGAGGATGAATATCCTTTCTCTCCTTTGCAGTCAAATGCTCGTTAATAAGAATTTATCAGCAGTTTTAAGAGAGTAAAGAAGTAAAGGCTTGAAAACACAAGAGTTTATCACACACTGAAAGATGATGAACAGTCCATGGTTTAAGCTAGCAATATTTTTCAGTCAGATTTTCATTAATAATGTTTTCTTTTAGAGTGTGACTCTTCTACTGACATCTGTTTAAGAGAGGTTTTTATTGAGTTGAGAAGGATTGATGAGGAAGTCTATCATGTTCTCTGTGTATAAGACTCCAGAGTACCCACATTAAATACAGCCTAAAATATTAAAAAGCACCCCAAAAAACAAGCCTCAAAAGATTAAAATGCACCCCCAAAACAAATCTCAAATAATTGATGAGACAAATTCTACTTTACATTCTTACATATCTTCTGTTACTCTGAGGACAAAGTTAGTTTTGTGGTTTCTAATCATGACTTACACAAGAATACAGCACATGTGAGGATTGTCCAGAGAGGAATAATGGTGCTAGCACTATTCATTTGCTCTTGAAAACAAATGATAGTGATACCAGGGTGATGCCTGATGCATATGTGTCTTGTAAAAGAAAAATAAACCCAAACCCAACACAGATGCACCATTATCAGGAATTCCTTACTATTCATGGAAAAGAAAATTATTCTGTAAAATATAGCCATCGATTGCATAACCTCTGATTGCAGAGATCATTTATTTTCATTGTGCAAAGCTGAAGACCTTTCCTTTCAATTTCAGAGATTGTTAAAGGAGATCCTGTACTGTTGTTTGCCTATAACCATATAGCCTGTACAACCTGTAGACTGAATTCTTCTTGGACCAGTACTTCCTTGGGAACTGGTCCAAGGTGTTTAATAACTAAATAATAAAGAAAGAAATCATCACCAAAGCACGCACAAAAAACCCCAAAACAAAACCCAAAAAAAGCCTAAAAGAACCCCACAACTCCTAAACCAGACAACAAAAAAAACAACAATAAAAAAAACCCCACCCAAATAATTTTTGGTATCAGTTTACAGAATTTAAATTTAATATTTGTTGGGTATTGTAAATATACCTAAAGAGGAAAGAGGAGATAACAGCTGTTAACATCTCTTCAATAATGGGCAGGATAGGGATGAGAGCACAACTCCAGTCAGCTTAAAATATTACAAAGAAATAAGCAACACTTAGTTTCTGTTACAATTTGAGCTCCTGTGAGCCCTGAAGCAAAGCAAAATGTGAGAAACAGAGGGTTCCTCAGCAGACAGAAACCACATTTCTGTCTTTCATTCCAAAATGCTCTTTGCCTGGATTTTAAAATACCATGTCTTGTTTTGTGAAATCTCACTAAGGAATACCTGTCAGCATTAGGAATTCAGCCTTTTAAGATGGTACAGCATGTAGGTGTGTGCTCTCCCTCCATCAAATAGCTCTGAAATACCAAAGGTCATTACCTGCTCTAGTACCAGAACTCCTGTAACACGTGGGGTGTCTCAGGTAGCTCTGTGTGCTCATGTTAGCTTTCCAATGGTGACAGCTTCATGGGGAAATGACTGCTGGACTGAGGTGTATCAGGCATTGTCCCTTCTCTTTGACTGAGAAAGATTTTTAGGCTTTTTCCCTGGAAGTTTCAGCTATTTTTAAAATGAAGGGTGTCTTCTTACTAATGCAGTGCTATTGACATGACAAAGAGTGCAGGAAGGGCACCATCAGGACAGGGCAGCAACAGGGAAAATAAAGAAAAATGTGAGTCAATTTACTAAATATATCTCCATTTCTGAAAACTCACTGAAATCCAGTAGTAACACACTGGATTCAGATATAACCTGTTCTGATAGAACTCTAAAAACGTAGTTATTTTAGGTCAGTTTAAAGGTTTGGTTTTTTTCCCCTTTGCACTGTCTTAATGACAGCAGGAAGCAAGACATATGAGCCAGGGATGGAGAACTGGGTGCAAGACAGGTCTGGTGTGCTCTTTGCTTAGGTAATATTTAAGCTGTTAGTAGTAACAATAATTTTAAAATAAAAACAATTACTTGTTAAGATTTCTCCCAAAAAAACATGGACTCATTAGAACAAGTCCAGGGGAGCCATACCATTCCAGGATTCTAGTAAAACAAGACTGATAGATAGTGTATTTTAAATATCTGAATTGGTCTGTTTTTTTGAGTTTAGTTTAATGCATAAATATACTTCTTTGCCTTTTTAAGCAAGAATATGTGCTCAAACCAAGATTTTACATTATTTTAAAATATTCTTCATTATTTTTTTCTGGAGCTGTGTTAGGAATTGCATCTTGCATAGAAATGTAAGAGCCAGAGTAATAAGTCTGGAACCAGAATTCATTTTACCTTCTAAATGAGACTTTTATAATAAATGGTAAATTGAAATGCCATTACAAAAAGGTTACCATCTTTTATTACATGAAGTTAAGAACTTAAATTTTACTAATGGTGCAATTTTCTCTGTAATTCATCTTTTACTTAATAGCATATAATTGTTTAAATAACGTTTTAATCCCTGTAAAAAGAAGGTATTGTTAGCAAGGAAAGTCTGACTCTTAGGCAGCTCAGGAAAAGCTCAGAGTTGTCTTTTTCAGATATTCAGATATATTACTTCTTATTTCACTAAGCCACAAGACCATATCATTTTCTACACCAACAACTGATTTTTATTCTGGTTGATGACCTCAATCTTTCCCCCATCCCTTTTTTTTTTCAGCAAAACACTTGGAGGGGGGGGGGCGGCTTGTTTAAAATTCATTTTCAGTGTCGTGTGTGGGGCTTTTTTAAACTAATCTTAATAAGGTGCTATGAATGCAATTTACTGGAATAGATTTGAAAGTGAAAGAAAAATGTGCTCAGAATTGCAATTAAGCCTGATAAGTGCCTATAGACAAGAATGGGAAATTTTAAGCTTAAAACTTCTAAACCCTCAGGTCTACTTTGTCCTCAAGGGATACAGTCTCTCAGTAGGCATAAACTTTTTAAGTCTGGGTGCTTTTAAAAATGCCAGTAGGAAGATTTTACTTAAATGCTAATCCACTTTAGATCCACAAAATATATTTGGGCAGCTGCATTTCCCTTAGTGTGCACTGTTAAAGACATACCTTGCAGTCTAAGACTGTCTGGGGACTCATAATCTGCATGTTGCATTTTTAATTCTCCTGAAGCATTGCTAGCCTGCCCCAACACAATAAGATTTCCCCACAAACCCAATCCTTTCCCTTTAAATGGGATGATGGTTGTGCTGCCCATCTGCTGGACAGAGGTTCTGTGGTTTAGGAGGTGGGGACAAAGGAGAGCAAGCCCTGCTTAGTTTGATGGTTTATCTCATCTCTGTGAGTTAACTCACATCTGGCAGTGAGCAGGGGCTTGTCCTGAGCTGGGATGATCCCAAACCCCATCAGGGAATAACCCTGCTCCCCTTGGTGACAGCCTGGGGCACTCTGCATGGGAGAGGATGCAAATATCACAGGGACTCAAAGAAAACCAGCAGGACACCCTCTGCAAGCAGAAAAGCTGCACCTCTCTCAGCAGCTCTGCCTGCTGTTATGTATCATATCCAAAGACTTAATGCAAATGCATAAGCTCTCCCTGGAGCTGGAAAAAAATCTATAATATTTCTATTGCTGTAATATCTATGTGCCAAGTGCAGACATTTGTTTGATTTGGCCTCAGGCATTTTTATCTGGCATGCTCTCCATTTCATTTCTCCCACACTATATCAATCTCAAAGCTCCTTTGGTTAGGAAAAAAAAAGAGAAGGAAAAAGAAAAGCTTCAATGACTCCCTCTGTATTGCTTTTTAGTTGAGATGCAAATTTAAAAAGAAAGCCTCTCTACTGAAATATTATACCAGTTTGATAGCAACTCTGCTGAAAAGAGAAGAGATTTGGCCTGTTGTGATTGCCTGTGAAATATCCCCTCCCCTCCTGTCCCAAGCTTGCTGTCACTCACCTCCTAAGGAGTGGGTGTTCCAGCTGACACATGCTCCACTGAGCAGTGCAGCTTGGTGGCATCCCAGCCCTGCCACGTCACGTCAGCTGAAATTGCTATGTTAGAATGCAAATTAACCCCAGAAATTACAGGTACACGTTTGATAACTGTACATTTGCTTTTCTTCACATCTAGGGGAGGAGTCCTGGATGAGGTTGGGCTGGAGAGCAGAGGTGAGGCTAACTAGCATCTCAATTTACCACTCTACTAACTCGTATTTGCACCTTTTAAATGGAAAGCAAAAAGCTTATTGGGCTTTTGGGTACATGTTATATGTTATATGAAGAAAAAGGCAATAGTTTGTTTCTAGGCTAAACATTAATATATTTTTTCAGGCAATGTTTCAGTCCAGATCTTACCACAAGTTGCCACAAAATGATGCAAAAATGTCTTAATCCAGTGTGGGGAATAGAGATGTCCTCATGGTACAAGGAAAGAGAATTATTGCAGGTTGTCACTGTATCAGCAGTCAAAAGATTTACAGCAAGGTTATAAAATAGTTTTAAATATTGACTCAAATTAATTCAGTCCAAAGAGTCACCCCTGTTATTCACTGAGTGTAGGCTTGGCCACACGACAGACTTGGCACAGACAGAAGATTCTCCACAGATTTCTGTCCATTAAAGTGGCAGAAGCCCTGAAATTAACACTTACACTACATTGAAGGAAGAAATTGGTTTATTTGTCTTGGTTTAATATTTTCATCTCTTACTAAACTCTCTCTCATGTTAGGTAATCTAAAATATTATTGGAGGATCATTTTCCTCTACTTTATGCATTTTTTCATATTACCAGCTTTATATTTTATGGCAAGCATCTGAGAGTCATTAATTTCAAATGGCTGAATAAACATTGCTTTCTTGACAGGCACTTATTTAAATGCATTATTTTTGGCATAAGATCTAAAGTTATATTTGCAAAGACTGGCAACATTTTTTGGCTCTTTTCCTCCCCTCATCTCATCACAATCTGGCATAATTCTCCCAGTCTCTAATTTTACCTTACCATAGATTAATAGTCAAACTTTAAAGCATCAAAATTACCCACGCCTAGAAATATAAGGTAATAATTTACTCAGAGCTCTTTGTTAGCTATTCTCTGATATTTAGCTGTGTCCCCTCATATGCAGTTTCCACAGAGTAGACCGAGCCATTAAGAGAACATTTTTAAGCTCCTCATGTCATCAACCTAAATAGTGAAGGATGGTAATTTCAGTGACTGAGACCTGCACATTTCAATTTTCAGTAATAGATGTTAAATGAGCAGTAGAAAACTGAATGAGTCTGTAGTTATCTCATCCAGCTGTTCATTGCTCCTTAGTTTAAGTTTCTGATTATGTTCCTTAGCAGAGGTATTTCTGCATATCTGCTGGCTCTCTTTCCCTGCTATTGTCTGAGATCTAATTACAAATCTTCCCTATATATTTAGCTTGTGCTGAGGATTTGAAGAAAACATTTTTTGTGGGAAGAGTGTATTCAAAGAGGAGAAAAAATTTTTATAAAGCATTGTTTTCTGGTATTCCTTGTCAATTCTGAAAGACATAAGAAAGTGATCTAAAAAAAGGAGTAAAAGGAAGAAAATACCCCCCCCACAATTTCCCTTGTAGTTGCCAGATCTGTGTTAGCACTTGCTGACAGAGCAGACAGGGGTTCATATGATATTTTATATATAAATTGAATTAATTCTTTTAAATATTTAAATTAAAAGATAATGATTGTGATAATAAATGTATTATTTCTATTTAAATTTTTGATTAATTACATTTAAAGACATGGAATTATGGGGAAGACAGTATCTGGATCTGCAGTTAATGCCTCCATTTTGATATACTTAAAAAAAATTATTCCACCCATGGTCATGAATCATCATCATTAGGCTGCTTTATAAGCAATTAGAAAGGTCAGGCTGACAAACTGTACTTGATACAAGACAGTTCAAGAATTAAAAAACATTGGGTGGTCTATTGAGATGGATTTTTCTAGTGGAATGGATGGGTGATGGAACACTGGACCACAGCTCATGGGGCATGCAAGGTTAGACAACTTTACACTGATGACACTCCTGTCTTAGGCCCTTTGAGTTTAAAGCCCAAAGGTCAGCCAGATGAATTCAGGGCATATTTCAGTCACCAGACAGGGCTAGTCAGGACACAGAGGCATTGAACTTCCTTGTCACCTTGTTGGCTTTATCACTTCAGGATCTTCCTCTTCAGTGGAATAGCCCAGCTGTCCTGAATGTTATGTAGTAATTTATACCACAACAAAGTGAGTAAACCACCAGCTCAATTCAAATCTTCAGAGATATTCCCTGATTTTGGATCTACCCATTTTTTTATACTAAGTAGAGGTCAGCATGAAACATGTAACACAGAAAAGGAACAAATGAGTACAGGTGAGTTGCCAGAAGTGGGTGATCTGTTTCCAGCCCTTGCTCCTCTGACATTCTCTTACATCCCAACACAACATGGAGCTGCAAAGAAGCTCTGCAGAAGAAGAGCAGGCTCTGCCTCCCTGGTGGAGCCAAGTACAAGGACATGAAGACTGCATCTTGACTTACAGACATGCACAGATGATAAAATACCTGCCTGTCCCACCATCACATCTCCCAGGGGTTTGTCCTCCAGAGGAGAATTGCAGTGACATTGTTGAGATCTGCAAATTGTGCTTTATTTGTGCTGGTTGAATAGGCACATAGGTTATTTTTAAATTGAAACAAGAGACCAGAAACAGAGAAATTCCAGCAATGGATGTTTTGGGACTATGATTTCTTGTCACATCTGAGAAACCTGGAGTGCTAGTAACTGATCTGCTTTATGTGTACGAGCACAAAGCTTCTAGTTTTTATTGTAGCAGAGTGTTTTCAATTTACAAAAAAATCAATCAACAGAAACAGTAAATGGCACCAAGCTCCACATTTCTCTTTGGGAGCAGCATTATAACATTTATCCTTGCTCAACAAGAAGTTTTATATTGCTTTTGTTTATATACAGAATAATGTAATGGGGATACAGGGCTTCCATTTAGAAAGGTTATTGACACTCTTGGTGCTGTGCTGGCATTTATTCTTTGGATTTTATTGCTTCTAATCTGTGGTATTTATGTCTCTGAGGTGAGGACTTTCATCTGTGATACATGCTCATAATTTACAGGCTGCATGGTACCCTGATCTTGTCTGCAGAAACAGGAAATTAAACAATTAAACAGGAGGCAGATGTGAAGAGTAAAGCAAGGTACTCCTCTCAGTGCATTTATTTTTTAATATTGTCCATTGGTCAGAAGAGGCTGAAAGCCACTGGTGACTGAAAAACAAATGGTTTTGGGGGATCCAAGACAGTTTTCCATAGATGGATATGAGAAAATGGCAAAGCATTCAGAAGGGGAATAAACCCAGCAGAATATGAATTCAGAATTTGGCAGAAGTTTGATCTTCCATGTTTTTTCCTGTATCCAGCTCTGCTGATTCTGTGTGAGGTGGCTGAAGCCTTTTGTCACAGACATTCACTCCTGCTCCCCAAGCTGTCTGAAGTGACCATTGCCAAGCTCCTTGGTGATCACTTTAACTGCAATAGCAATGACAGACCACTTTATTAATTGCAAACTGCACTATCTGAAGATGGTGACAACAGATATGGAGAAAGGAACAGAATATCCTAATTTTTCATAGCATAATCAGCCTGTTTGGAGCCCCAGATAAAAATAAATTACCTAAACCTTACAATACACTTGACACTTATTTATTGCAGCATACTCTATCAGCAAGTGCCATACCCACAGGAGCAAGCTTCTCTCACATTACCCTAAAACGTGGAGGGGAGTGCTAATGAGAAAGAGCAATCAAAGCAGGGCTGCCCTGGAGCTCTGGGCTTGGATTCCAGCTGTTGCATGCCACCACCTCTGGACTCTGCCTTCCTCAAGTGCAACATCCCACCCAGCCCCAGGGAGAAGCTTGTGTTGAAAATCCCAAGGGGAAATGCACGACAGAAAAGGACTTTGCAATCCTTCAGTGGTAAAAATTGACTCAATGGATGATATTATCTGAGAATACCAAATAGTAAGAAATTTGTCTTGACTTGCAGAAAGAGGGAGAACAATTGAGAGGGAAAGCTGTCACCATTCACACAATTTGAGGAAATTTAGGGACATGCCTGTAGACCCACTATTTATCTGTTCTCAGAGTTCTCAGAGCCAAAGTTTAGAAGACTTTCTAATGGAAACAGACAATTCCTCAGTTCCTGTTTGCTGTAGCTGTTTTCACCATGTCCTGAATTGTTTGATACAAAGTCTAAATTAGTCTTGAGAAACAGGATTAACCTTTCCAATCACATTTGAGGTGAAATTGCTTAACTACAGCACACAATGTCATGCTACAGATAATCCATGTGCTTGATTAATGCCTTTATAATCAATTGCTGTCTGGAAGTGACTCCTTCCCATCACACTCTTCACAAAAAGAGCAGATGGTATTTAAAAGGTTATGGCAAGAGGGCATTTCAGAGGTCAAATAGAACATCGATCAAGTGGGCAGAAAAATTGCTTTTTTCCTTCCCCTTCTTATCCTCACAATCCATGAGGGAATGTGGACTATGAATTATAGTTTGATCTATAGTTCAAGCACTAAAATGTTTTCTTGTTTCAAATTTCTGTGTTGTTTTGGGTAATGAACCTGGAAATTGGATTCCCTTTGTGCCAATAAAAAATTGTGCCCAATACATGTATCTCAGCAACATAATTCTTAGACCCACAGAGATTTGCCTGCTACTACCTTGAACACAGTCCTAACTTAACACTGCTTAGTAAAGGCTGTACTAATATCCATGTCTTAGATCAATTTCCAGCAATAATAGGGGTTCTGTGAAAAAAAAAGATACTCTCCACTTCCATGGTCTTTTAAAGAAACTAATTTTAAAAATGATATTGTTGGACTTATTCTCACTACTTCCCATGTATATAGTTGGTTGCCATTCTGCATCAGAGTCTGAGGAGAGGTATTCTCACCTGGAGTGAAGGGGTCAGGGAGACTCCAAATTTCAATGAGGTCTCCAAAACCAGAATTCAGGGGTTTGCCATTGTGGAATGCAGAAAATATATTAGTACCCTTCTTCCTCCCCTTTCCACCTCCTGTCGTGTTAACCACACAGCATGAGAGTAATAGAACAGAAAATTGTTTATGCTTTCTAGTAATTTTTGAGCTTTTAGTAATGAGAATGAAATTATTTTCTTATTGTTTTGGACATGAATTTTGTTGTCATTGTTGTCTAATAAAAGTGTATTTTAAATGATTGCCATATCTTTCCTGCACTCATTTTCCATGATTTCTTTTTGTGGTTGTACAGGTTACTGTGACAAGTGAACTGTTCATCCTATGTCTCTGAACTTGGTTTTCATTTGGGAAGTGAAGATGCCATAATCCTGCTCTGTGATCAATACCAGGATGGATTGGCTAAGATGTTTTTCAGGATTTTAACTTATATTTAAGAGCCTGAGCTCCTCAAATCTTTCTTATATGCACAATTCTCATTCACTCCATGTAAGTAACCTGAGGAGCTATTAATGAGACAGAGGTTTTTATTTATTCAAGGGCAATTTATACTTACCATATATTGCATAAATAAAGCTTTTAAAAATAAACTTTCAAAAGGTGAACAGAAGCAGAATTTGATGGAAGCATACTAATTCTCTTCAATGGCATCTGGGTGTCTTCCCATCCAGGAGTGCTATTACTGGAACTGTCAGTGTATTTTAAATAATCCTAATACATACAGTCATCTATAACATGCTGGCAGACCTTTCAATATCAGTTTTGTAATTTAATTTTCTTTGATTTTTTTCAATGAATGTGCATTTTTAAAACAGCTGAAGTCTAAGAGATACTTCAACTAAGTTATGCCTGTCAGCATTGTATATGAAAAACAACAAAGGTACAAATGTATATATTGTGGGGTTTTTTTCCCCCATGATTTATTGGCCAAGAGAGAGGAAAAAAATCTTCCATATGGGTGAGGTATTTCTGTTTCACCTTTTAACTCGAGGTTCTTAAAAGGTAGTATACACAAAAAAAAAAAAAAAAAAACCAAACCCAAAAAAGACGTTAACGTGAACAACTGCATTGGTATAAATGAGGAGTTAGGAGAGGTTTATTTCTAGCATTAAGTTAAACACACAGATTTCCCAGAAAACAAATGACTCCTGGGGCCTGGCTGCACTTCAGGCATTCTTCATGGGGATTCTGAGTGAGAAGAGAGCATTGGCCCTTAGCAGAGAGTTTGTGTCAATTGCCTTGTTATGACTGGGACCCGAGCAATCAGAACTGCCATATTAAATGCAAATTGATAAATAAAAGTCTTTGCTACCAGTCCAGCAAAAAACAGCTGTGAAAATAAGGCCAGATATATTGACAGCACTGTAGTATTTTTCACGGAGTTTAATATATGTATTTTATGACTAATCCTTTAGAAACTTCTAAAGTAAATCTTTTCTCTTCTATTGTGTGTCCATATTGATCTGCTGTTGAAGTGTTGCTTGCAGCTGAGAGGTATTATTCATTATGTTTGGAAGCTGTTTGATCAGAGAAGAGAAGAATACAGCATGGTTTCAAAAGAGTGAGAAAATCAAATGAATTTATATAGATGAAAAATAAATAGTGAGATGTGCTTCAACTTTCTGTTATTTATTTTTCAGAGATTTTTTCCCCTGAAGAGACCAGTGAACCTTCAGATAAATTGACAATGCCTTAAGTAACATAATAAAAAGCCAAAACCATCTACCTTTTAACAGTAGAGGTGTCTATAAATATAAATGTGCAGTTTCAGCCCTTTTTCCCCATGTTTAATTTCACACCTTAGTTTTCTAATTAAGAAAACCTAATTTTACAGAGACTTATATGATGTTCTGAATGAAGCAGTATAATAATTTGTATGACTGAGATCTGATTTTTAAAAAATTGCTGTAGGTGAATATTGACTATTCCTCTGGCACAAGAACTTTGTATATATATTATATATAATATAAAAAGGGGGAAATATAGAAACCATTAAAAGAATGTTTCTATCTTTTCTCTAACTAAACCTATTATACCTAAATAGGCTTCCCATCACTTTTCCTGCTCTGTCACTTTCCAAGCCACAGCTCCCTTGCCTTTGAGAACCATCCACAATCAATTGAAAATGTATCTCTTTTCTTTATGGTGTGACAGTACCCAAAGGTTTTTTTGTTTTTTTGTCTGGTGTCTCCTGCTCCTGGTTTTAGACACAGAATAAATCATCAGGGATGTCACACATATCTGCTGAGTGATCACTCCTCTGCACCCTCAGAATATTTCCTTGGCCCAATTGTATTCCTGCCTGGGTTGTTTGATCCTTTCTCAGAAATCCATAATACACCACCCATTGGAGAGGGGAGGGAGGAAGTGCCCTGGGCTTTTTAGTGGTTGTAGGGATTTTATAGTTTACTCAGTCCATAAATGTAATGCTGAAATGAACCAGCAGTGTCAGTGTTTGGGTGACTATTAAGTGACAAAAGCAGTGTAGTACTCTTGTGCAATCAATATCTTACATGTGAAACCAAAGACAGCAGTTTAAATTACAGAAAAAAATAAAAATAAAAGGAAGACACTACAATAATAGCTAAGTGATGTCTACATCTGCTTTTGCTTGTGTATTTCTGCCTTTTCATGGCAAAGTACTTCATTCAGATCCTTTCTGCAGCCACCAGCACGTGCTGAAGAGTGACAGTGATAAAGCACGTGCTGTACACTCTCCACATCTGTCAGATATGTTTCCTTGTGCCTACCTGACAGAGGTGTTCTGCTGTTCCTTTGTTTCTTTGAAAGCTTTTCTTCAATGTCTTCTCATTTTTAGGCAAACAAGCTTGCTCCTTGTGCTTCATCTGAAAAGGTGAGAATGTAGCTGCTTAATTGCACAGGGAAAAAGGTAGAGGAACAGGTGAAAAAAGGTTATTAGTAAAATATTTTTTGGGTCCTGGTGGTAAATTTAATAAAAATATCAATGTGAAACTGCTTCCACAGTGGAACAAAGCTAATAATAACTTAAATTGTTCTACTTGTTGTGGGGTGTAATAACAGCAATGTGCTATGACTATAATTTTTCAAACATTTAGATGTAAAAATTCTACACCTATCTATTGGCAGTTTGAGGCACCTGAGCTCCTTCACTAATTTGATTTTATGTTCCTAGAGCTTCAGAGAGTGACAGTAAATCTGCAGTAAAACCAACAATTAATAAATGAACTCTGCTCAATGAGATTGCAGGTTTGGACATTTTTGTAAACTTTTCTCACAGAGTGCTCAATGTTTGCAGTTTGTTTGGTTTTGTTTTTTTTTTTTTTTTCCCCAGGATTTACCAGGATTTAGTTTCAGCAAGACAGCAAGAGATCATCTCTGGGATAACTAGGATATATGCCACCTTCAGCTTTCATCCAGCAGCCTCTTTACCATCCCACAATTAAGAATCAGCTGATCTGTGAGCTGGACTGAGCTGATCTGACAGCTGGGGAAAGAAATGGGCACTTTGGTTAACTGGAAAATTGAGCACATTTTGCTTTTTTATTTTTTCCAGGATAATATGCATAGAATTATTTTGTTTCAAATTATTGTTGTTTAAAGCACCACTGGACTTCAAAAAAGACAACAGATATAAAAATCTAAGTATTTTTCTGCAAATAATAATTTTCTTCAAATAAATATGACATCCCAGAGCTTTCTTGTTAATGCAAAACTACTTCTCAAATTCAAGAAAATGTATCGACTTTTCAATCCAGATTTTCTAAAGGATGAGCAAGTTGTGTTGAAAGGGGGAATTTTAAGCGTTCTTACTGACAGTGAGATGAATTTCCCCTCCCAAAGAGAAAGAGAGGAAAAAGAAAAGGTGTTTTGTTTTCTGTATTGAATGGATGCTGTAGTGGGGACTTGCATGAGCCATGATGTGCCTGCTCAATGTGAGAGTCTCACCAGGTTCTGCTCAGGGCAGGAAAACACTGAGGGCCATGGAGATCTGCACCTGCCATTAGAGTTTGGCAAAAGCCTTGGTGCTATTCATATTTACAAGAGTATAAACATGCAATTATTGCACTGACACCAGGCATTCCTGCTGATTCTCCGCTGAACAACTGAGAAAAACATTTTACCACTAAAACCTGGTTATATTTTTTTTTTAATCAAATATGCGGCCTTTAAATCTGAGGACATTTAATATTTTTTGCCTTTAACTTCATTTTGGTTCCAGTGCATTTCCTACTTTGCTCAGAGTAAGTGGATAACTTGGTATATCAGCTCAGATCTACCAGGATGATCAGGTTTCTTTTTGTCCCTAAGGAAAAATATTATCAAACTGCCCACTTGAGGAAATGAAATGTATTAAAACACCTAACATGTATGATGTCCTGTTAAAACAAAATAATCCTCTATGACACTCAGTCACTATTGCAGTTGAAAAAACATATTTATTTGATGATTATTTGACTGAAACAAAGTTAACACATCAAACTGACTGCTTCACTTTTCTTTAGTCTCACTCTCATTCTCTAAACACTGACATGGGCTGGTGGACTCTGAAAGCAAATTCTGGCCTCAGAGTCATGTACTTTAAGGCAGTTTCTATCAACATAAGAAAAATGCAACTTGCCTGATCTAAAAGAGCTGCCAAAAGCTGCTGGTGGAAGCAAAGGCTTCATGCTGAACCAGATAAAAGCAAAGGAAACAAAGCCAGAAGTGCTAGAGCTGGACTAGGTACTGAGGATTTTAAAATGGCCTCTGTGTGACAAAGATGATGTAAAAACCTGAGTATATTTTAAGGGTCAAATGAAACAAGAATAAGGATACCATGAAAACATTTATCCCAGAGTCCCTTGACATACAATTCAGGTCTTTGTTTAGTTTTTCCTGTGTGAGCTTTGAGGAGTATTCACAGTGAGAAAGTCCATAAAATGAAGAATGAATCTTAATTTAAGAATATTTAAACTGTTAGCATTCAAATAATTTTGACTGTGATAATTGAGTTCTTTCACGTATAAGTGTGGTCATCAGGAGCTTTTTTTATTTAGCCAAAATATGCTCACATATAAAAAGCAAGCCAACAAACTTAATAGAAGCAAGAAATACACTGATAGAAAAACAGGGATTAATGAGGGACAGAGAATATGGTGGGAGGGAGGGGTAAGAGGCACAGACTTGCAGAATTTTGGATTTGAGGAGATTTTAAAAAGACAGCTTTGACTCCAGAGAGAAAATAAATATGTATTATTAAACCTTTACATTCTGGTACCATCTAGAGGCCAAATGGCACAGCATCCCATTTTGCTAGGAGCTGTACAAACATTTAAAATTATAGATGTTCCCTCTTCAACTCAAAGAAGGGGTATGGCAAACTGACAACTACTGAGTGTTTATGTTATTTCTTCTTGGTGCAATATTTTCTGTCTGTCTCTCTCTTCCTTGCACATTGTCTGGATCATCTGTGTGCAAACCCTGGGTGTGCCATCCTTCCAGTCTGCCAACAGCTGTGTCACGAACACAAATCATGAGCACAGAAGGCAAAATGAGCCTCTGGTGCAAGAACTTCAACAGCTGCACCCACAACAATGTTACAAGGACAAGAATTACAGCCAGAGTCAGGAATGAATTCTTCCTACCACTGTGGTGTCCTGGGATTGCAGTTTTCTTTATAAAACATCCCAAGAGATTTCTTTCCTAGCATTTGGGGTACAATGTGGGAGGCCAAAACATATATACATCAAATCCTCCAACTTTTCAGCTACAGAGTTTGTAAGTGATGTCTAAGGAAATATTTGTTTGGTTTTTCTTCTGTTACCTTGATGATGAATTATTGTGAGTGAGCCAGTGAAAGAATTTTTGGAGCTGCTGCTCCAAGAAAGTAACATTAAAATAGGGTTTTCATGCAAGCCAGGACTACTGAAGTGACCTGTGACTAAGCCAGCCTAAAGGCTGGAAGGCATCAGGACAGGATTACTTGATTCTTTGCCTGAGCAGGCAGAATCAGGTGGCCAGGGAAAATAGATGTGAATTATCTGAGGTAGAGCACTGCACTAACTGTGCTGCTTCCAGCCAACTGAGGACATCTCTGGCTAAGGAATTCCTTAAATGAGTTATTTGGGACCACTGGGTAACAGGCCACTGGTCAGACCCAGTGGTCCCTAAAAGAGTCTTTCACTGATTTAAAGAGAATTCATACTAAGATTTCTGACTGAGCTTCGCTTCGTGTCAGGGGCTTTAGGACTTTGAACTTTCTGTTAAATTTCACTGTTCTAGCAAAATTCATGGAGGTAAATATAAAATACGTGGTACAAACTTGATCACATTTCAGTAATATTCTCTGTGAGTTGGCTGCAGTGGCCATGGTGGCTATACAGATGACACAAATAGTTTGATTTATTTTCCATGCATTTCACACACAGAAAAGATTCTTGTTATATTTGCAGTAAAACTGTAGGGATCTTTAAAATTTCCTACAGGTATTACATGGAAGCCAAAAAGTAAATAAATTGGGGAATTTTCTCAAATAAAATAGATAGCCTTCTACCCTGGGAAGCATAATATTGTACTGGAATTAGCTGAGAGAAATTGGGTTATTTTGATCTTTCCAACTTCACTTTTCATTTTTTGCTTCACTTGTTTGTAGATAGGTATAAAGAATGTCTACCTCACTTGACTATCTTTAGACTTGACCAAAAGCAATAGTCAGCTTCCAAAAATAAACTACAATATTTCTTCTAATTTCAGCAGGTGTCACATCAGGTTCTTGATATATTTTGACTCCAGTTGCTTCTGTCACTGTGGCAGTCAGCAAGTGTTATCAGTATAGAAGATCAAGGTAAATTTAGATGCCATCTAGACCCTTCTAGGCCTGTCAAATGCTTTACTCCATCATTTTAAAAGCAAGATCAGTGTTTCCTTGTTACTTCTAATGCTATGAAAAGGTTTACACCCTTTACCACATCTCAGGAATTCATCAGGACAGTGGTAAAATTTAAACTTTTTTTTTTTTCTGGCAAGTTCTGTTTGCTTTTGGCTGAACTTTGCAGATGTGAAAGGTAAAAGGTAAAGGTTTGCTTTAACATTTGCATTCTTCATAAGCTAATCCCAAAAGCTGAGCTGCAGAGAGTTCACAAAGGTCACAACTTCAATAGAGGCACACTGGAGAGGGAAATCCCACTCATTTGAAATTGAAAGTAATGCAGACATAATGCAGACATCTGCAGGTTTCTGCATGGAAGTTGATAAAGTATAGCTAATATAAGTAATAAATCAGCCCTCAAAACAGTTTTACATGTTATGGTAGTAAATAACAAATAAGTGTATGGGGCAGGGAGTAGGTAAGGATACCCACTAGAACAGCCCTAACTTCTTGAATTTAAGAAATATAATCCTGATAAATTTCAGTTCTTATAGGAGTAAAAAGACATCATTTTTACATATTTCAGATGAAAACATATTTTCACTGCTTCCCTGGCTTAGTATTTTCATATTGTAAAAATGGATTTATGTGAAATCACTACCTGTTCACTTTACATCAAAGTTAAGTCTTCTATTTTTGATTGCCCATTCTTTTCACATAATTTTTTAAAAAAATTAGTTCTTAAGTGGTTTTATTAGACCTCAAGATCAACTGTTTCAAGTGTTAAGAATGGTCTTAAAACCTGCTTCCACTCCAAGTGATGCATTAGGAAATCAGATAGATTACTAAATCAGCACAATTTCATTAACCTCATTCCCTCTGTAAAAAATAATTTCAACTGAATTGTTTGATTCAACAATTTTTTACAGAAGAGAGGCAATGTCTCGTGGACAGAAGCTCAAAGTGACTTATTTGCTTCAGAGTAAAAATATTTCTGGGGCTCTCAAGCAGATTCTGAACTCAGGGTGACTGCTGCTGATCTCAGTCATCCAGGCTGTCACAGATGTTGTGTCAAGAAAGCTATTGACCATCAGTGGGTAGTAAAATTTTTCTGCTCTCACTTTATTGCTGGCCCCATTAAGCCATCCTCTCAGGTCCTATATTTGTGTGACTGGTTCTGTCCCCCATGGCCTGGAGCCATCAGGCCATCCCTTTCTAGTGGACTCCATAATGCTTTCTTAATTAACCCTGTGGATCTCGCTGTCCCAAATAACATTTAAATGGGAGCCTGTAGCAGTAATATCTTGATATAGATTTCCACTGGATTTTCTTGGATGGAATGCATCATTTCAGAGATAAATGTTAAAAGGCCACAAGGTACTTTTGAGACAATTACAACACAGTTTGTCATTTCATGATAGAAGGACTGGATTTATTTTCAAGACAGCATTCCTTTTTCTGAATGCCATCCTTATTCAGCTGCAAGCTATTTGAGTTTCTTCTAACCCAAATAAACTAAAAAGAGTGAGAGCATATTTATCAAAATATTAGTAGACATATTAACTCACAATTCTTCTACAGGTAGCATATTTAATTGGTCTGTGCTTATTGCTTCTTGAATTAGAAAGCAATTTATGAGATATTTTGCCTCCATGCCTTTGAGTCCTTTGTCTCCAGCACATAGCTCATACTTAATACAAGCTATTTGATCATAGAATGAAGCACTCTTATGTCAAGTCTGTCAAGTGTGTTTGGCATTAGATCAGTCTGTAAGTGTGAATTTGTTTCTGTACTCTACTTTCATTTCAATAAAAACAAGAGTACTCTGCTGCTTCAGATTTGTTTTGTGTTGCTACATTTTACTTTGTCCTTCAGCTGCCTTTTCTTTCATGAATAGAAGTGATCTGTAGGCTGAGCTTTGGTGGGGATCCACCCTTGTGCACCTTGTATAAATGAAAGTCTAGACCACAGATCACAGGAGAACAATGAACCAGATTTTAATCTCTATAGATGGCACAGAAGCTCTCCTAAACATTCTATTCCTTTGTCATTTTAGTTTAATTTATTTCTTATCCTCAAAGAAGTCCAGCTTCAGTAAATCGTTCAAGATTTTGAACTTCTTGAGAGGCACCAAATGCAGCATTTGCAGTCAGGGAAGATAAACATGAAAACCCTCACACAAGAGACAAAGTGCCACAGAAGTCAAACTGTGTCTGTATATGCAAGGTAATGAGGCATGGGAATAAAAATCTGTGTGTGAACTACCAATGGAAGAGGCCAAGACAGCCTAGAACAGCAGAAATTCAAGAAATAATTGGTCAGGTATGCATATTTCAGAGGGCCATTCTCTACATGACCCTGTCTGGAGGAATAGTTATACTCTGTCAAAATAATTTCCCTGGAATTGTGGTTTCCTAACAGCATTTTCCATGTGTTTTGCCCACTGCACCACGATTCTTCTACACAAGTTGCTGCTAAAATTGCCAGTAACTCAAAACTCCAGGGTTAGGTCTGTTCTGCAAACCTCCCAGGAGTCAAACCACACAAATGCTCCATGGTGGGGCTGGCTCACTGGGGAAGCATATGGGCCACTGCTGTTATTTGGAAAGGAAATGGCAGCAGACACTTGAAACTCTTTAAGGAATAAAAACTGAATAGATTGTAGGATTAACAGATCAGCAGTCTTCTGAAATATAAAATATGGATGACTTTTAAAAAGTACTAATTTAGTACCATGAAAAGTTAATTTTCTGCCCACTTTGGAAAAGGATTCTTACATGCTGTTTCATTTACCAAGTGGAATATGATTGTATATGCTGGTCAAATGAGAGCTTCAGATGAAAAATAATTAATTAGAAAGTATTTACCCTTTTTTCCTGGACTGGGCAAGCCATCCTATTTGTAAATAAATTTTGGATTTGAATTATGTAGAGATTTGCACTTCTAACTAATTGTTCAATATGCCTCATGATTTTTATCTGAGAAAATCTGCTAATTAGAAATATAAACCAAATGTTTGTTGTTTCTGTCTTTTTAATAAATGAGATACTGAAAAACATTTTTTTGGCTTTTATTTATTGGAATAGATCCCTTATGAAAGCTTCACTTATAGAAAGAAGAGCTTTGCTTATTCTCTGCCTTTGACAAGCCCACTTGTATCTTTTTAGGAATAAGAAAATTACTCTTTTCTTAAGTCAGGAAAAAAAAGAAGAAGTTAGACACCTTTAAAAGTCACGTTATAGAGCAGGTGACCACAGTGATTAACTTAAAGTACCAGAAAGAAAACAAAGCCATTCTTTCATTTTTTAAAGTGCTCCCTGAAACTCACTAAGATTTTTAGCTAAACTCCAACTGAGTTTTCAGATTGCTCATCTCAGTAAATAAGCAACATGCCCCTTGTGTGTCCTTTCTATCACCTTTAGCCTCCAGCTTTTCTCAAAAATTCTGAGAGAAATATTGAGCACCTTGCCACCACTCATTATCTGCCTCAGCTATTACATGCTCAAAAGCAAAGTTATCATTCACATTTTTCCCCATTAAAAAGGCAAGTGCTGAGGATCAAGGCAGCAGTAGGCACCTCTTCTCTTTCTGTGTGTCTGAAATTTTTAAAACTGCAGTGAATTTGCATACTGAGAACAAACCATGAGCATGAGATTAATGTTCCCACTGGATGTGAGGAGGCTCTGTGAAGCCTAAGTTTCTTTTTTATTAGTCCTAGATGCTGTCATGAAACCAAACTCTGGCTGTACTACATTCCTCACTGTCCTTGAGAAAATGGATGGATAACTTATAACCATAATTATGCCCACTCACTGGTCTAATGAAGAGAATTAGGGAATGTGTAAACAATAGCTGTGCAGGGGAGATTTTGCATAATTGGCAACTATTAATCTAATAGTGAGAGAGGGAGACGGGTGAGAATGATTAACACAGGCCACACAGAATGATCATTTGTGATAAGGATGACTGAGAAGATATTGGCATTATTTAGCTTTCCCTGCTGGCAGGGAGAGCATGAATAGGAAAAAAATTAAAGGCAGGATGGATCAGCAGGTGTGAGGCCCACTCACATTTTTCCTTCTCTCTAGAAATATTGCCCAAGTTTTCTTTTCCATGCTATCAGTACCACAAAAAGTGCTGAATGGTGATGTAGAAAAGCAAATATTTTCCACTGTCTGGTACAGAGATTCATTGCCCAAATTGTAATTTTTCTGGGCCAGTCAAGGGCATTGTGAGCTATGAAGGCTCTGGTTTAAGTTCCTGCTTGCATCTTCTGTCCTCTGAGTGGCACTTTCCTTGTGGCAAGCAGGGAAGTGACTGCAGGATGATGGAGAGTGATTATTAAAAAGAAAAAAAGAGAGAGGAAGTAGATAGTTCACAGAAAGGAAGAAAATAGCAGTTAACTGGAAGTGAGAACAGAAAAGGCTGTAGGGTTTGTGAAAGGAAGGTGAGAGAAATAAAGGATGACTGGGACAGTCATGACCTGGTGTTTATGGGGTGAGGAATTAAAACATATACTGGAGATTTTTCAGCTCTGAGGGTGAAGTCCCTCTGACTGGGTAGGAACTGGACTCATTCTTCTGCTGTCAGCAAGGAACTAGACAACCATGCAGAGCTACAATTCCCAGCACAAGTCTGTCTTGTGTGCAGACATGGGGAAAACCAGGGAACAATAACTAAAAATTGCCTCCTAAAGCTCACAAAAGGACTTAATGTGAGTGTGCACTGGAAAACTGAAATTTAGTAATTTAGAATTTTTTCTCAATTCTGAATTTTATTTATCTTTTCTGCAGCCTGCTGCTATTTTTATGGATATTTAGACACAGCTGTCATTGAGAAGGCAGGCAGACTGCTCAAATTAGATGAAGGGACATAAAGAGAACAAACTCTACCTATCTGACCATTTTGTGTGAACATAAAGAGAACAAACTCTACCTATCCGACCATTTTGTGTGAAAGTTCTTGGTACTTTTCAATAGCTGCTGCACAGAGTGGAGGGTCTTTGCTAAAAGAGCTGCTCCAAAGGCAGGGTTTTTTACCATTAAATTCTATATTTTTTTTTTATTGTTAGAGTCTCTTGATTATAGCTAGGAGAAAGAATAAAGAAGATAACTGGGAAGGAAGCTTTGGGAAAGCATAATTGCCAAAGTCTCACTCTCAATTTGTGTTTTTCAAAAGGACCATCTCAAAACTGCATCTATGCACATAAAAGAAATACAAATGGAAATTATGAGATGGTCCTTTACTCTCCCAGCCATGAGTAGTTTCTTCTTCTGCATTCAGAAAATGAAAATATTTAATCTATGTAGATTCATGTGGGTAGAAGTAGAACTCCAAAATATTATGAAAAAGAAGCCAATTATTGCCTCTGTGAAACAAAATAAAGGCCAACAACCCACCCAAAGACAAAACTAGAAACATTAAAAAGGGTTTTCCTAAAATCCCTGAAAACTAACACTCATCCAATTCAAGTTTAATCAGACACTATCCATCTGTTCTGGGGATGCTGCAAAGGTTTTCTGTCTTCCCATGTGCTCCAAAGACAGAAAGCTTCCAAAAACTGCCAGTGCAATGAAGCCTCTCCTCCTTCCCTCTGCTGTGGTTGTGTTTGCTTGAATCAGATTCAATCCTCAGCTTTTATTATAGAAATTTTCTTCCACTTACTGAAGCACCATGTCTTATTTAAAGAATATATATTTACTTTATTAATGTTTCACAGACTGTGTGTATCCAGTGCAGACTGTGGAATTAAGAACAACACTCTAAGCATGCTTTTCTTTTCCCATAGCAGGCCACCACCACCTTAATATTTAAATTCCTATGGGCTCAAAAACATTTTTTTTTCCCCACAGTGATGGAAATCAAAGGAAAAAAGTCTATGCTATCATTTCCCCCTCTTTTAAAGCCATTGCTTTTAGGTTTTTTACCACTGAAATCCTTCACTTTTTAAATTTTTTATATTCTGTGTCAGATTATTTCAAAGATCATTGAAAAGAGCTGGAAACTACTTTGAAAGCATGAAACATTAGGCAAGAAGTGTTTGAAATCCACAAAACATCAATTAGTCAAATTATCAACGAAGAAATTTCTGAATGAAACAAGAATAATATTAAACTCTTGACAAAAAATTGAAAAAGCTGCAGAAATTTCTAAGAAAACCCAGTATGTATCTAGATATAAATAAATGATCAGTATATGGAAATAGCTGCTAAGTAAATCATGACCAGTGTTTATCCTCTGCTTCCCAGGGCACCAAAATTAATGGATCAATGATTTAGTGATCTTCTTCCTGTGTTACACAAGCCAATATCCCCATCCTTGTTAATGGCAATTTCAGATCAGTCCAATAATTTGGGAAAGCCTGTGACCTTTCAGGCTGCTTCATCATTCAGGATGGAGGAGAGCTGTGCTGCTGGTGATGCCCAGTTTGCCTCAGCTCAGCAGGGGTTCCCTGGGACACTGGGGTTCTCTCATGTCCCCAGCTACTCCCAAGCAGGGAGGATGAGTTTTTCTTGGCTAAATGAAGTAATGGAAAGAAAAATTGTGCCTGCAATGCTTCCATCAGGATGGGAAGAAGAACTGTCTTTTCTCCTTTTCTCCTATCTGGTATAGAACAGCACAGAACAGAAAAGAATAGGAAACTATTTCAGCTGGAAGGGACCTACAGTTGTCATGTAATGATCATCCAGTCCAGCTGCCTGACACTTCAAAGTGGCAAAAACTTAAAGCATATTATCAAGGACATTGTCCAAATGCCTCTTAAAAACTGTCAGGCTTGGGGAATTCTCTTCAACTCAAACACTTTGCTTTCTTCCCATGTATCTTGTCACTGAACTCTGCAGATGCAGCCCCTTCCTCATGAAATTAATTTTATTTTACAGATAATTTCCTGAGTTTTCCTTGTATTCTTCATGTTGAATTTCTCTTCCCAAAGCTTATCTGCCTTTAGTACATCCTTGCCAAACAACTTTGCAATGCCAAAATGAGTACCTGCTCCAAAAGTTGTTCCCTGGGGTTTTGGTGTGGCTGAGCCAAAACCTCCTTTTCTACATTGATGAGACCAGAAATGCAAACAGAATCATAACATATATAATGTGCTTTCTTAAAAATTATTTTCCACAGGTAAAGAAAGGAATTCATTGAGGGATTTAGCATTCTTTCTTCATCAGTGTTGTAGGAAATGAGATTACTCCTAAAATTTCCATTATATTAAAAAGGAAGTGTAGGAGAACAGTGTGTGGGTGAGGCAGGGAATGCTGTTAATGCTGTTAAATTAAAATAATGTCAAAAAATTAAATGCATACTATGTGTACATGGCATATGCCTTAGGCATCTTACATTTGAGACCATATTAAAATAATAATTTTTATAATAATGAAACTCTTTAAAGTAATAAGGCAGTCATCAGGATGCCTTTTGATTATTGTCAGAGCATGAATAATTCTCAACTCAGCTGGCATTAAAATAAATCATTCTCCTTAAACAATTGTAAATAGAGCAGAGACAGAAACTGACTTTCAGGGTGAAAATGCAACTAAAAAAGACAGTGACTTTTGAATTTTCAAACCAGAATAAAACAAACACCCAGACAAAACCCCCCATCAACTAAGTAAATTTGAATTTTCTGGAATGTAAAAGGTATTAGGTCAGAAACCAGAAAATAGCTGTATAGCTTTTGACAGATATGTTGTGGATACTGGTGCTGTGAAGATGTCAACCAGAGCCTCAACAAGTGTTGAGCTTTTGGGAAGAGGCAGCTTTGCAATAGATGTACACCAGGCCCTTTGGAGCAAAAGTTATTTTTCTAGTAAGCATAAAGCCATCCCTCCCTGTCAGGAACCCTCTTCCATTCCCCTAAAAACCATACCTAGAATAGGTGTTTTCATAAAAAACCCATTGATTCAGTGCAGCAGGATGCAGATGAGGCATCCCAATTACTCATCACCAGGGCAAACTTATCTTTGGCAGTTAATTATTATATGGCCTCTGTGCAGAGCCTGGGGAAAGAATTTTTGAGTTAAAACTGTTTGCACAATGTCTGTCAAGTCCAGGGCTCCACCAGAGCTGTTTCTGTAATTCATGGCTTTCAGGGATCACTGGGTAGTTATTTCCAATTTAATTATTACTTAGTTACAACCACAGTCAGCTCAAGGTGTCATGAACTGTGTTGTTGGTGCAGATTAGACAAAATAAAGTTATGCTGGAGCATGTTCTGCTTTTACTTTCTTCCCTCAGCTGTCATGGAAGCAACAAACACTGTGAAATAGTAACCACTTAAGTTTGTCTTTTCCATTGAAATCTGGATATTTCCTGAAGAAGTTCTCACAGACTGGCACAGCATAGCAGGATGTAAAGATGACAGCAATTTCAGTATGCTAATGTCTCATTTGCATGTCTTAACATGCAGTATTCCTCCTTGATTGGCATTCTCATTAACTTGACATTAGAAAGGACTGCCAGCTAAACAACATAGGCAGCCTTTAAACATAACTGCTATTAATTCCTCTGCTTTACCGGAAGGAACATTTAATTTTTCAAAGGTGCACTAGAGATAAATGTTTAAAGTTAGGCTGCTGTTGCAGAGACACAGGCTTTTTTCATTTTTTCATTATTCAGTGTCATTTGGGTCAGATATGGACTCCAGACATGAGGAGGTCACATGCACTTTAACAACTTCAGAGACCAATAGATTTTCAGCATTTGCATATAAATCTATGGAGATAAAAGAGGTTTTTTTAATATCAGTTGGGAAAAGGTCAACTCCCTAATGAGAAGGATGGCTCTGAGGTATTATTTGGAAATTAGCATTGCCTCTGATTAAAACCAGATGTTCTCTAAGTGCACAGAACTACAGATTACTCTTTCAAATTTTAAAAGCCAGTGTTAAGACTTTATTTTTGTTGTCTGTTCTGAAACAGGCTTAGTACAAGCTTCCCTTTGGTGTCTCTAGTATCCATACTTCTTGTAGATTCCTGTGCCAAGCAACCTTTTTTAAACAAGAATATAAGATCAAAATAGGTGGTTTATCAGAATATTTGAGATTTGGTTCTTCAAATCATCATCAAATGCTCCCATAGGATCCTGGTGATGCTGTGATGGCCTGAACCAGATGAAGTGAAACTGCACCAGTGAGTAGGTGTGACCTGATGTGACTTCCTCAGAAGTCTGGAAGCTGCTGGCTTCTCAAAAAGCTGAAATTCTGTAAAATCCTAACAGGGTATTGGTATTACATGTGCTTGACATGGCTCAACTTGGCACACAACTAACATTTCTAGCCCAGCTCTAATCTACCCCATTGGAAAGCAAAAATATTTTAGGGATTTAATTTCTTGGGGTGGGGGGGTGGGGGGGGGGGGGTGTTCTGTTTTTTTATTTTCTTCTGCTTTTTTTTTTTTTTTTTTGCTTTTTTTTTTTTTTTTTTTGACATCTGTCCCGAAGATTTTATTTCTCAGGCAGAAAGCCAGCTTTCAAATAAAAAATATTTCTCACCTACTACTTCCAAATATTTTATTTTTACCAAATCAAAGGAAAAAATAGTTTTGTCATCAGACATTTTTCCATATCTGTTTCAATACCTTGTTGGGATAGAAAGAGAATTATTTCTTCTAAGGTACTTATTAGGTGGCCACTCATTATTCAAGAGCTGGAAAAGCAGGAGAAACAGATAGTCACAGGGCTTTTTTCCCAGGTTATGCCAGCCTGGAAAATCCTTCTGGGAGGTTGCCATTTCCCACTGAAGCATCCTGGTCCTTACTCCACTGGGGAATTGAGTAATATTGCCACAATATTTCTTTGCACAGTGCTTTCTTATTTAAGTAGTGTTGAATAAGGTCTGGGAAACAAATTGCTTAATGCTGACCAAATCTATGGAAGGCTTCCAAGCCCACAAAACTTTTTGTTTTGACAGTCTTGCATGCAGCCACCTTGACCTTAGAAGAAGCAAAGTCAAGTTTAACATCTTTCTGATCTGAGTCTCAGAGGCAGGTTATGCAGCAGCCAGAGGAAGAGGAGAAATGGAATGCCTAAAAACCTAAAAGCTAATAAATGAGCAGCATTTTTTTTTTCTTTGTATCTGTTGACTGAAGTGAGAGATGGAAAGTGAGTGCCAAGTAGCAGCTATTATAGCATTGTGCACATGACATTGAAGTTCAGGGTCAGTTGTTTCCATTACAAACCCCATTTTTCAGGGTTTATAACTTGTCTGCCTGAAATCAAATCTAGCTGAAACTGGCATGCAACCTGTCAGGACAGCTTTAGGAGATATTTCCTCATTTCTTTCATTAAAAAAATAAATGAAATCCTTACATCATTGAGCTCATTTGCCTTTTTAATGCAGTTAAAAGCTACTTAGTAAGTACAGACACCTCAGGGGAACAGAAATGTTCTAATACAAAAGGAAATACTTTGAAGGGAAAAACTTTTAATGCAGCATATCCTGGACCGTAGGAAATCCAAGGCTATGAATTCAGATTTTGCAGCTCGAGTCAGCTCTGCAGTTGTTAAAGTGATGTCAAGCTGTGTCTCCAGACACACAGATGAGAAAACATTCCTCACTACTGTTTTTTCTCTCCATTTATTTGTCTCTGATGTGAAATCCAGCTAGTGAGCCACCTGACTCAAGCAGCACAGTGATGTCTTTAGTGCTGAGATCAGTAGAACTTAGATCCCTGCACTGCTGTGCCACAGGGAAAACAAGATATGACTATATTCTTTTCACAGATGTCTGAGAATGTAGATGCAACACATGGCACAAGAAGACAAGGGCAGGGGGAATAAAAGAAAAGAAATACAAACAAACAAATAAAAAAAACCCACCACAAAACCAAAACAAAAAAAGAAAAAAAGGAAGAAGCAGAGTTTTCATTAAATGTAGCTAATAAGTCAAATTTTTTCCAGGCCTCCATAAAGGGAGAAGGACATGACAAGTGCAATTAATGTTACAACTCCCAAGTTGCCAACAGGCACTGTTGACAGTAAATATCTCTTTGTTCCTTCCTGATGGTTCTGCCCCAAACATCATCTCACTGAAGTGCATTTGAAGTACTCTTCTGAGGTGACTTGAAGCTGACACAGCCTCTCCACACTTGGCACCCCTTCCACAGTATTGTATGGCACCAAGGAGAGGATTGTCTCCTCACACCCATCTTCACACTGCCTGCACTACTCTCTGTGATGAATTAAAGTTTCTTTGCTACAGCAGAGGTGAATTCAGAAGGTGTTTACAATATCTGGGCTATGTAGCCCACCTTCCACCTCTTGGTTTGAGCAGAATACAGTGGTGAGGCACAGAGAGGAGACAGGTCCTGAGTCTGTGCTGACTGTCAGAGCCCTGCATCTCATGACACACTGAAAAACATCTTGTGAGATTTACAGCTGGAGCACCAACTGCCTAAAATCATCTGAATTTACTGCTCTCACAAGAATGAGTTACTACCAGGTAGAGTGGAAAAGGGTCTTATTTCTTTTCTCTGCTACTCTTCTGATTTTGCCTTTCCAAGAGAGAAGATCAGATTCTTGCAGTAAAGAAAGTGCACCAGCCTTTGACTCAAGCTATCCTCAAGCTTTCCCTTCTAACTCAGTGCTTGCTTAACACATCTTTCAGCTGCAACAAAAAGCAGCAGGAAAGCTTCAGATTGTGCAGCAGAAACAAAATCTCTGCAAAGCCCCATGCAAAGGGAGACGAGCAAAACCTAATTCAAATCAAGGTTTTGACCCAAGAGCTCTTGCCCTCAGAAAACAGTCATAAGAAACAGACTTCAGAGTATTTAGAATTCAAACAGCTGCAACATTTCCTGCTGGAGATGGGTCATAATACACAATACCCCGGTGTTAATTGAGCCCATGAGCAAATAGGTTAGCATGGCTCCTTAACCTTGCAACCGAGGCCCTCACCTGGGAGTTGAGCTATTTATGGGGGATGATCCTGGCAGCAGGAAAGGTTGAGAGCAGATGGCCTGGGCTGTGCTGTGGCTAGAGGGTAAGAACATGTTTTTGATAAGTCTGGGAATGATGCTCTTGCTTTCAGATCCTCAGAATTAGAATCCTTCCAGTGGAGCAAACATTCTGATTTTTGTACTCCACAGAGTAATGTGATGCCACGTTGTTTTTTCCTCCATTTTATGATTCTACTTCTTTGCTTTATTGATTTTATTGAAAATTTTCTGGGGACTAAAAGTTTAATCTTTAGTCAAAGGATATAGGTTTTCAGTACAGATTTGGTTTCGTTTATAGGGGGGTTGTTTAGTTTTGGTGGATTCATGTTTGGTTTGTTGGTTGGTTTTGAGAAAAATGGGGAAAAAAGAAAGAGGAAAATATATCAGTCCAGTTACTGATTTTATTCAACAAAATGTACTTTAAAATATGTAGGAATATTTTCCTACTTCCATTTGGAAGGTAAAATCTATTCTCCAGCTTCAGGCATTGTGTAAGCATTTTACCTTGAAATTCTAATTTGCCTTAGAATGATAATTGGGCTAGGTTTCTGCTAAGCTTTAAGTGATTTCATTGGGGTTTGCTGGGCTATTGACTATTTTGCTTCTCTTGCAAAGAATGGCTGCAATTTCTGTCAGGACATGTATGTTTTGCCTTTATGAAAAACAAATCAAAACAAAATAAAAAACCTCAAAAAAAATAATCCTGACAACTTTTGAGGGAGAGAAAAGATAATAGTTGGCAATTATTCTGTATATGAGTATAAAGTTGCATATAAGTAACTTATTCTAGGTAGAAGTGCAATAGAGAAGAGACCTGTAATCTTTGTTTATAAAGCTGGACACATGTTAGAGAGCCCTGTGAAGTTCCCTGAGGGAATCTAGACACACAATTAGAGGTAAACACAAAAAATATCCCCAGGGAAAAACATCATAATAAAAAAAAGTATTTTTTATAATAAAGAACTATATTAAAAATAAAATTAAAAAAAAAAAAAAAAAAGAAAGTTGTGCATTGTATAATAAAAGCACAGAACCCAAGGCAAAAAAGACCCAGTCAATCTTCCAAATGATCTTTCTGGGAGTTAAGGGAGAGTTGGTGATTTCAGGGGAGACCTGGAGGAGGCGAGGTATGTACAGCCTCATTATCCAGCACTGCCTGGACAGTGATACCAGGGCCAGGGAGAGCAGACACAAAACCATCATTTGGCTTGTCACACTTAGCTAATGAAGCAGAACTGGAGACTTCTTGTCTCTGCTGCTTCATGTGGGGCCAATTTCTGGCGAGTGCTGATAGGGGCAGCTGCCAGCAGTCCCAGGCAGAGCTGTGAGGGCTGTGTCCTGTGCTGCTTCCAGGCTGCAGAGTGTGATGCTAACCCACTGTGATGTGCCAAGAGGAGCATCCCGTGCTGAGCCCTGTCAGGTTTCTCTCTGCACCTCCCTCCCATGTGTCTGCCTGTAAACATCAGCCTTAATCCACACTGCAGGTTCACACTGAATTTGCTGCCTCCTCTGTAAGAAAAATCCCAGTTTGCCACAGTGCATGAGAATCCAAGGGGAATTTCAGAATTAGAAAATTTAATCAAGAGCTGCATTCTCTTCGTGTTAATTTAATAATTAGAGCAACCATCGATATAACTGGGCCTGTCTGAGCAGAATTTAACCAATAAATGTTCTTACAGCATTCAATCAAAAGAAAAGGGCAGCTGCAACAATGGTTTCACAATTCAAAGTTCTTGGTTTATGGCTGTGTGTGACACTATAGCCCTTATAAATAAAAGTACCCTCTGAGATTGATGTCTAGGCCTGCCCTAGGAGTGCAGGAACACACACACTGAGTTTCATGTTTAGTGGGTCTCAAGTCTGACATGTTTTGTAATTGCAGGGGAAATGGATCCCTTGGATAACTCTCTAAATTACATGGCCAATGAACAATAACACCAGGACTCCAGGATTTTAAATCATAATAAAAAGTATATCAAGTGGCCATGTATATGATTAGTCTACAGATATAACTAGGTGGAAGATGCAACACTCAGTTGCAATCTATTTACAAAGACAGGCAGGCAATTATATGAGACAAGGGAACTAATTTTGCAGAGTGAGATTTAGTGATTAGCAGTGGTGACTTCATTTAATCTTTAAGCCTATAAAATTCAGTGGTCTGAAATCTACTGAGCACACCATTCAAATACCTGTGGCATTATTTTGGGATACAGTCATACAGAACTAACTTGTGATTGAATAGCCTCATACAGAACTGGTCACCAAATTAGGCTGGGAAAAAGACCATTAATATTTTTGGTTCATCACTTTTCCCTCTAAGGACAATTTCAGAAAGTTATTCAGGCTGATTCTTGCCTAACTGGCTATCTATTCCACCCCATGCAGATATTTTTCAGAAATGCTGTTACATCCCATGCCCATAAAACATACTGTGTGTGTAGCATATATAGGCTGTAATTAAAAAGAGACACTTGTGTTGACAAAAAGACAGTTGTTCCCACATAAGTGTAAAGACTGTCTTCTCTACCAATTAAGACTCAGAAGAATATGGGCTTTAATAGTCCTCTTGGGGAACTTGTCTTTTGTATCTATGATAAATACATGATTATAAGGACAAATTATATGAGCAGCAATAATTTCCTAGTAATGTGATCATTAAAAGCCTTCACAACTGCAATATATCAATATTAATTGGGGACAGATGATCATTTTACTGACATGCTCAAGTCATTATCCATATTTCTGTACTTCATGAATACCTGAATAGTCTTAATGATGTGATTTTTTAAAGATTCTCTCTTCAGCGGTCTTAACATCATTGTTTATCTAAAAATTATGAAAAAAGAAGAATAAGAGAAAATAAATTAGAAGCAGTGCAGGTAGTTCTGAGCTAAAAGTAAGCAAGATCCAGCAAAATTTCAGTTTCTTATCAGGCATTAGAACAGCTGATCACAATCATGGAGAAGAACCAACCTAATAAGCACTGTCTGCTGGGCCTGGGTGTTCAATCCATGGTCAATATTTGCTGATAAAGAGGACACTGTCACTCAGCTTTGGAGGGGAAGCAGTCTATACAACAACCTGTTGATTAATATCCTTTAGTGCTGTTCATTGCTCTGCCTGTCTGCCTCAAAGAACTTTTCTCATGCAGCAACAGACACAGTTTGCATGTCCTTTTAGTTGTCTTTTTATTTTATTTATCCTGTGACAGTGGACTGACTGGCAAATAATTTTTGGTTTTGAGAGTAAGTATTTTGATGCTATTTTTAACTTTGGTGTAAAATCCAGATGAAGGGAATTCTGAAGTCTATTTAATTTGCTCATCTTGGAGATGGAATACCAAGATGAGTTCAATATCTTCCCTTATTTGATAAGTCTTGAATCCATTGCTCTCATCAAAATCCACTATTAGGCATCTCAAAATTCCATTCTTTATCTTTCATTTTTATGTTTTTCCATTTTTTATAAAATATTTTTACAGAAAAAAAAAGATTATCTTTTGTTTAGTGAGTGGGACATTTCTTTATGATTTAAATAATTTGGATGAGGTAGAAAATCTCCCAGAGAGCCAGAGAGAGCTACATGTCTCCAGAGTCTGCAACAAAGCCATTCATGTGAGAAAAAGGAATTCTTGGTCCAACAGCAACAGCTGCATGGTTTATTTAATCTGCCTCTTTTCCTCTTTTGCCTGTTATTATCTCACAGCTTTGGGAGGACTTTGAACCTATGAATTATCTGCTTTTTGTAAATTATGCTGCCTTTGTTTGTGGGAAACATAATAAGTGCTTTTTGTTATCTTTTCGTATACAGTGAACTAACTGGATAATCACTTATGGTCAAAATGTGTAAATGGTGTGTCAGAGGCCTAAACTGATGTCTCTTGGAGTAATGGAACTATTGTATTATAAAGAATGTGGGATTTCTCCTCTATTAGAAAACTGTTGTGTTGGGTAGTTACTACGGAATAATAACTCTACTTGTTTTTATTCAATTAATTAACAGGACGCCAGGAGCTACAATAGTATCAATGAAGCCTAATATTATACATTTAGGATGCAATTATATTAAATCCTTCAAGTAATTACACTTATGCTCTGAAGAAAGAGCAAAATAAGCCAGACAGAAAACTCTGGCTCCAAGAACTTAATACATTTATAATGTAATTTAATGTAAAACTCGAACTTTGAGATAAGCTGTCATGGCACATTCAGCAAGATGGCAAAACTTTGTAATTAATGACTTATTCAGTTATTATCAGGTGCAATTAGCTAAGAGTCTTTCACACGTAGTAAAACACAGCTTTCAGCTTTGCCATCTGATCTCTTTTTTTGTGAAAGCAGAAGACATGAACTGAGGCCTTGCTTCTTTTTTTATCTATGGGGAATACAAGTGAGGATGTGAATAAAATAATTTTGAAGGTAATGAAAACTTTACTTGATTTAATCTTCAGACTGGAAAATGTAAATACAACATCAAATTTCTCATCCTTTATTCTGCAATTTCCATGATATAAATGTATTTAATTTCCCAGGAACACAATAACAGACTAATAAATGCTCTATATCTCCAGGACATGCTATCCCAGCTTTTATCCTCTTTTAGATTTCCTTGGTAGTGAGAGATATGCACTCATCCTTCTAGGGAGTCCTCAGTACTGGGAGCTCACAAGTTGTGTCTATTAATGGGTACTAGATTGGTAGCATTATTGTTATTTTGCCAAAGTCAAAATTATCAGAAAGAAAGCATAATCAAATTAAACATAATTCAGACAGTTACAGCCACATGGTACCTCGTCCAGACCTGATCATGGCTTATTCAAATTTCTCAGCTTTTATTCCTTCAATTAGATGTTTATTTAAATGAAATTTGGAGAGAGGGAAGCTTTTTAGATTTCCTGTCTTACTGTTGTCCAACACACTGATAAAAACCCAAACCTTACCAAAAAATTGCAAGAAGTAAGCAAAAATAATTTTATAGTGTTTTTTGTGTCATGTTTTCAATAATTAAAAATAGCATCCAATGCCACTAATGCAGCTTTTATGACTTAAACTTTTTCCAGCTCTTAATCCATATGAGAGCAAACAATTAATAAATAAAACATCTTTGGAGATGCAATAGGGTGTTTCTTCTGTAGGAGTGGCAATAAGGAGCTCACATGCTGCATGTTAGGTTTATTTGACAATGATAATTTATTTGATAATTGATTGTTTGCAAGAGGAATAGCTGCCTCCTGTGTCAGTCAGAATTGAAGTATGTCCAGTACTACTGAAATCCCTTTTCCCAGGATAGTGCCACGACTGGCTGGTGCTGTGCACATTTCTCTTGTCAATAATGATAAGCTCACATGGAGCACAGTGTCAATGGCTCATCTTGAATACTTAGAATATCTTGAAAATCTTGAATATCACTTTTATAGCCTGAAAGCAGTGAGATTTGGTTAATGGTGGAGGGGGTTTGGATATTTCCTTTACTCTGCATCCTGTGTGCAACCTCAATGACTCCAGTTCCAGGGCCCTCAGCTCAGCTGGGAGATCTCTGTCAGGAAATATTCTTAAATGGAGGCAGCTAAAATTGCTCCAAATCACTCTGTGTAGTCAGGATCCTGTCCTGACTTGTCCTCATGGCTTCATTCCCTCTTTCTCTTCTCTTCTGTCTGGTCTTGGCTTCAGAGGAATCTCAATTTTCTCATCTGACAGAGCAATAGAGATCATGTTATAATAGCATGTTCAGAATGCTGCTAGAGAAGGGCTGTGTTAAATTCCTAAGAAGCTGAATTCCTCTGACTCTCTGCTGAAATGTGCTCTGAAGGACAGTGCAGACTCTCCATTTCAATTTCTTCACAAATAAAAAGGAAATGATGCACAGTTCCAGAGAAAGAGGGAAGGATGCAAGAATACCTCTCTTACATCTTTCTGTATTTTATGCTACAACAATTATTTTGGGGTTTTGCCCTGAGTGGTGAACTTACAGCTAATGAGATGTGGTCTCATTAGTCACATTATTTTTTTCAGTGAAAGCCTTATGAAGATAAGATTAAAAATTAATATTTATTTATATATTTATTTATTGAAACTAAGGCGAAAGGTTATAAAGAGAGCTTCCTAGCCTATGATTAGCATGCCAAAAAATCCCTATTATCCTCAGAACCACAGGTATGTCTAACCTCATCACAGCTGCAAATCACTTTAATTGGCACAGAAACTGAGAAAAGCATAGACAGGATGATCACAGATTTTCTGAATGGTTACCCATCAGTTGACTAAAACAATCACTACCTCATTTTTTACGGGATGTGCTGAATATTTATCAATTTTTAATTATATTTGAAAATTTTAAATACACAATCTAAGACTTTGTCCCAGTGTCTCCTTTGAAAGCTTCTACAGTGATAAAAAATTCAATTTTTCTCTATGGTCATGCTTCCATTCTTCGAATTACCTTCTGGTTTCCTACTGTTATCCTAAATACTTTGATTTTTCTTTTTACATGTGATGTCCTCCACTGACCTACAACATTGATTATGTACAGTGTCCTTCAAAGCTTGGAAGTAACAGGTCTCCTGGAGGCTGCATGTACTTGTCCTTATGTAATCAGTTCAGTAGGATTTTTGACTTGATTTTCAAGAAAGTCTTCCTATATATATCATATACATGTATATATACACTTATACACATATGTTTATGTATTAAAAAAAAAATACCTTTACATACTCATATCCAATTAAGAGAGTTGTCCTATCTGCAAAAAATACCATTCAAACGACATATATATTGTCTCATCACCTGAATTGAAGATTTTGAGTTGCTGGATTTTTTAAAATTTTATTTTCCAGACTATATAAACTCTGAATCACTGTGCCAGTGAACACTAGATTGTTGTGTTGTTTTTTTTTACTGCTATGACCATCTTTCTTTAAAGCTGAAGTTAGTTGGAAACTTTTTAATGTCATTATTCTTTTCTACAAAGAGGAATCTGCTACTGGTCAACTATTGTTCTAAAACTTTACTTTATTTTTCACCTGCAGAACATTTGACCTCTGCTGTGGAAGAGTAAAGAATTTTTATTAGTGTTATAGTTAGTCTGGACAGTAGCTCTGCTCCCTCATTTTGATGCTTTTTCTTGAGTTCTCTAGAGAGACTTTGAGCGTTGAAAAAATTGCTTTTTCATGATCTCATTTAATATGCAGAATAAGCTTCACTACCAGGTGCCATGGTTTTCCTTCACAGAGATTTCCCTGAGGACATCCTGGCCTTTGTGTAAATCTCCTTGTGACTCCTTTGTTCTTCAAAATGTAGGCAGTGCTGAAACTTCCAAATCTGCATTTGAAAATGTTCTTTCTGTGATTTTTTCTTTCTCTTTCTTCTATTTTTCAGTGAGACCTCGGCCAACCCCTTCCCTGTATCTGCAGATATTTGAAATGAGGTTTCACTGGCTGTCTTCCACAGTCATATTTCGAACCCTGGGACTTCCCGGAACAATTTTCTTCCTCTCAGATTTTGGCTCTCACTTTTTTTATTCTGGGTCTTTTAAGTGCATATATCTAAATGAAAAACTGCTTTTGTACTGTACTGCATGCTGCCTCTCTCTTGGAACTATTGCACACTTTATTATAGTTTCACAGAGATACAGATGATAGTTTATTCTGTGTGGCTGAACATTTCCGAAGCAAATTTCAATCTTCAAAGTTATAATTAGATTTTGTCTGTCCTGTTCTGTCCTGAGGCTGTCTGCTATTGCATGGAGCACAGCCTTAGTCCCATGGAGGACTCAACAGGTGTGTGAAGCTGCTTGCTCAGATTTCCAAAGTGCAAAAAACATGGTTGTATGTGGACTTTTTGCTTCTGACTCAAAAATCACACTGGCACCCAAAAGACTTCATTATATAAGACAGAAGGTGGAATGTTGGAAACTTAAATGAAGGATTTGCCTTTATGTGTTAACTAATTTTGAATCAGAAACTCTTATATTGCCAATTATATTAAATCTGTTGGTTCCATCTGTTTCAATTCAGTAGGGCACTAACTGCACAATTGTAGCTTCATTAATAAATGAATTATGTTCAGTAAGTTTGCATTCCAAAAGCAAATGGGTTCAAGCATTTGTGCTCCATCCTAGAAATACTCTTAAGTACACATAGTGAATAACTGTCTCTGTCTAAAACAACTATTGTAATAAAAAAATTGATGTTACACAAGCAGAATATTACACATGGAATTCATTCCTGACCTACCCAGTCCAGGGAATCTCTGGGAAATGTTAAGTGTATTTTACAAGGTAAAGACTTAATGGTTTTAGGGCAGATAAGAATCTGCAATGTAACAATTTACAGGTCATATAACATGGAGTGAAACTTCCCAGAGACTTCTATACAGTTTACATGATGCACCCAGATCCTCAGCAGAGTATGAGACCCCAGGTCACGCTGTGGTCCAGGAAAGGGCTCTGCCTGCCAGCCCTATGAAAAATGCAGATCTCACAGCATGAAGAGCTTGAGTTACAGTGATCCTCAGCATTTTCAGGTGATCCAGAATTTTTCAGGAGGCAGAAAGAAAGCAGCAAGCAGCACAGCAACACTTTGGTGCAGAGTGGCATTTGGGCCACATCCCAAGAGGTTTGCACAGTGACCATTAGGTTTCCTGGGAAGGGGCAGTGCCTCCTCAGAGTTAAAATCCTGCAAGGCAGCATGTTTGAAGTAAAACAGCTCTGTGAGCTCTGTTACAATTTCCCTGCTCTGAGCGTGGTCCCAGGGGAGCTGTGTAGTACCAGGGAGTTTCATGTTTGCACTTTCTGAAGGTCATTCCCAGGGAGTCTCTGTCACAAGTGGAATATTAACGCTTTGCATTACACATCCTTCAGGTTCAGCACGTGTCAGGGAAAGAGCTGCCTTGTACCTGGGAGTACCCCTGCCTGCAGGTGCAGAGATTTCCAGTAGGAATAGCAAGTGAAGGCAAAAATGTGTTTCAGTCAAGAACAGTTTCACTAGAAGGGCATAACATGGAGGTGAGAAAATCGGGGTCAGCTGATTCTTCAGTACAGCAGTGAAAAGGAGAACAGTTTAGGAAAAAAAAAAAAAAAAGGGAATTAACTGAGTTGGCTGCTAACAAATATTATAAAATTTCTAGTTCATAATTTTTCAAATATAAAGGATTTTGCTAGGTAATAGCTGTGGGGACTGATTTTTTTCCCCGTTATTCGTGATGTTTTGTCTTCCAGAATATCTCTTCTTTTAGCTGTTTGTTTCTCCCTTTTTAAATTAGGAAGTTATTTGAAATAGTCTACACCATTCCGTTAAGATTCAGAAAACCAACCAAACAAAATCACACAGCAAGAAATTAGACCTAGTCATTAGATGTCTAAGAAGAGAAAATTAGTCTATTTCTTTAAATCAGAATCAGGCTTTTTTTTTCTCCCCAAGGAGACCATTACTATCTCATGCTTACAACCATTTTGTGAGGCTATAGAAGTTCAATCACACATCACACAGGAACAGGCAGGTGAATATTGAAAAATACTGTTTCCATTTCATGAAAAGAATCCTGGAAGGCTGTGGGTAGTCAGTAGTCCCACACCCTCATCTTCTCACAACACATTTGCCCCCTAGACCTTAATGTGCTCGAATGTTTAGGGTTTAGAAATGTGATGAATTTGAAAGCTCTTCTACATGGCCTGTCCTGTGCTGTTCACAGTCAACAGATTCACTGCAAACCTTCAGTGGTCAGGAAAATCTATAATTGTGAAAAAAGATATAGATAAGGAGTTCAGGTTTATTGAGTATCCAAGATTTTTGTTAAAGTCAAAGATTATGTGTGTGTATATGTATGTATATATATGTATATAAATATATACACACACACTTAAATTGTTACCTTTTGCATTCTTATACAAAGGGTAAATTCAAACCTTGGAAAGAAAAAAAAATAAAATCCAGTCATTTTACTTTTCCCTGTTCTAACTAGTGGAAGAAACTTATTCTAAAACAATGTGAAAAATAATCAGGCAAAATGTGAAAAGATGTCATCATCTTTGCAAACTAAAATTAAGCTGTCACAATCAGAGTTAGAACTGATGTGATATCTCTGCAAGATGACTGATGAATTTTCAGCCTGTAGTGGCAAATCAAGCCAGCAGAACAATAGCATGTGCCAGGTGTCTATTGAATGAATAGTGCCACATTCCTTTTATATTTTTTTCTTCCCCAAAAGATGCTGGCTAAAAGCATTTCTGCTCTCCACATCTCCAGCAGGCTTTTTTCTAACAGTGCAATATTTTCACGGTTCAGCTCCAATGGACAGCTGGTTACTGCAGGAACATTTCACTGCTCTGGTTCACATTCCAGTCCCACAGCTTGGGAGGTGTACATGTCCTTCCCTTTGTAACCATGAGGGAGGGTGTGACCAGAAGGTGGTCAGATGATCCCTGGAACATAAATTATTCTATGGTTCTATAGAATTCCAGAGAAATTCTGTAAAGTAGACTCAATTCTTTCTCCTGGATTCATCCAGTCATACTGGAATGAATGCAGCTGAAATAAATCTGCTTTTCACCCATGAAATACCAGCCAGGGAAAGGGAAGAAAGCCATGAGAAGCAATGTGATACAATCAGCATGCCCATTTGGAGTTTTAGTACTATCCTCAAAATAAATCTAACAATATATCTTAGCCTGTGTTTTCTCCAAATTTGTTTTATTTCTCTTTGTCTGTGCTTGTAACTCGTAGTAATGATGCAGTGCTACCATTGCTATCACAGATGGTGAAGGGTACATGATGAAATTTTCATTTACTGCAAAATCCTTTGTGACATTTTTATAAAAAAAAATAAAAAAACAAAACACTGGAAACTCCACTCCGGAAATGCTTAACTGCTTGGGATATTATACTGACAGCTATTAAAAAAAAACAGAAACAAAATGCTGCAATAATCGTGTAGAAATATCATATAATACTTTATTGTTGTGCAAATTTTCTTGCAGTTGTCTACCTTTGGCTTTTCTATGCAATAAGACAATGTGAATATGTTTCAGGTAATCCAAATTCCATTTCTATTTCTTCCAGTTTTAATTTAGGCATCTTAAGGGACACTTGGGCTCAGATGGTCAGAGCCTAAAAAAGCCAAGGCTGTGGGGTTCAATCCTTATTGGGCCATTTCCTAAAGAGCTGGACCTAGTGATCCCTGAACTCAGAATATTCTGTGTTGTGTACATTGTAGTGCTGCTGTCATTGATATATTTATAATCCACTCTCAGGAATTAGATAATCTATCACAATGTATTTATATATTTGTTGTATTTATATATTTCTTCTTATATTTCTATTTATGTAGTTCTTAACAGCAGATAATGACAAGAAAAAATGTCATTAATAAATATAAGTCACAGCAGACCCCTTAGAAACCTGTGTAAGGAACATTTACTTGGAAGCAAGTATATTTTTTTCACAGCTGCACACAATAATTTCAATGTAGGATTTTCTGATCTTGTTCAATTGACATGGTTTCAACAGCAAGTATTGACTGCAGCAGTGTATGAGGCCATCAGAAAGCAGTTGGTAATGAGCTCTGACACAGTGAAGATGGAATTTTTTCTTTAAGGTGTGAGATTAAGGTGTGTGAAATTACAAGTGCTGGGATAATGTGTGACAAATGGTGAAGGAGAAATACTTTTAGCTTAGAATCACCTGCTGGTCTTTGAAAAATACATGTTCAAATGACAGTGATATAAAAAATAGAGATTGTGTTTTTAAAAAAAAATAGAGAACTAGGAAAATACAGCTTATTCTTCAACATCAATGATATGAATAGTTGAGACCATGTTCTACTATTGTATCATCCAGGTGTGAAGGATGTATGATGCAATTTACCCTGTGGAGCTGAGTTTATTATACTTGACACCACATGCATTTTTCACATTTTTATCTACATCACATGGAAGAAGTGAGATACGTGTACAGATAAGATAAATAAGTGAGATAAAAACATTACTCACTTAAAAAAACATTTGGTACAGACCTTTGCAGTTCTACAGAGATGTAACTGTGTGTATAATAGCTATGCTAAAAGGGGAAACTACTCAAAGAAATAATTTAAATACCTGTTTCTTTCTAAAGTAACAGTCCAAAAGAGGGAGGTTAGCAATCTGCCAGGCCATCCAGGATTATGTGTGTGTGTGCAGTGATTAAGAGTGCTGACATGACACAACTGTGTGGCATTGAGAAGGCAAAAATGCAATTATTAAAAAAAAAAAAAATCCATAGAAAATCAATTTTTAAAAGAGACATCAGTAGCCAGTGAATTTGAAGAGACTACACTAGCATGGAGAGTGGAAGAAGGGCTTTGTGAAGGCATGTATTTAAGGATGAAGGAATTGAGTGACAGATGATTTGCAAGCTAGAGATCTCTGTTTCATGAAAGGAATGAAGTCATGAAGTGGTTATTGAAGACAAAAAGTTAGAAGGGAAGCAGGGGTGGGACTGCAAAACATTCAGGAGAAATTTTGGAGCATTCTGAAAGCAAGAATGAACCCATGAATGAACCCACAAATTCCATGTTGGTGATACATGGGAGCTTGAGTTCGAAGTGCTAGAAGAAAAATGGATATCCCAAAGCTGTTATCCTCAGACTACAAGTCCTTTTTAAGGCACAAACAAGCTGCCAAGGAAGGAAGGGGTGACTTTGCTGGACATTATGAGTGAGGTGAAGCCTCTAAGTCCTCAACAGCCTGGAGACACTCTGCCTTTCCCTTCTCCAAGAACCTGACCATGGATTACTGATGCTCTAAACTCCAGAGACAGAATTATCACTTGGAAAGTGCCTCTAAGTGTCAGCTTTGGAGGTCTTTTAGAAGAGCACTGTGGAGGGTCTTAACTGCATTAATTTTGCATTGTGACTCAGTAAATGAGCACAATGGCAAGGGGAAAAAGAAACAAGGGGGAAAAAAAGCCAAAAAACTGTTCCAGGAGACCACACATCAAGGATACACCTACAGAAAGTGTTTTTGTCTTAATTCTGGTGTGTAACAATGCCTCCAGCAAGGGTATTTCTGACAGAGCATTAATGACATTGTGATATTGAAATTAAAATTTTTGGAGCAAGAAGTACTGACTGTGAAAGTCAATTCACCCAGCTCTTCCAAGAAGGCTAATAGAATTATTGACACTTTTCTGAAGAGAAATAAAAGGATATGAGGGAGCTCAGAATGGCCTGGGATGGAATCTGATATTGATTCATAGTAAAGGAATTCAGGAGGGATGTGAATTGTTTAAATATTTGGCTCTTGTTCTATCTGCTATAAAGTTATGCCATAAATGAAGCACATGTTAACAGAAATAAGGTGTAAGGGCACAAGTAGAAAAGAAGAACACTGCTAAATACAACACATATGTACTCATTTGTTAGGAACAGGCAAAGGGAAACCTGGAATACTGTAGAGCTAGGTGATTCTTACACATGTATTGAGGCTAGAGGGCTAGAACATAAGCCCTGGGATGCATTTGTCTTGGTAAAAATACAGAATAAGACCATGCTAATTTTGTTTCTGTTCAGTTTCTGTTTCAAAGAGGTAGTGGTGATAGATATTAAGCAGTAGTGCTGTGTAATACCATATCACAGGTGTCAGATGAATATTCTCTGGATTGAGCAGTGGGTGTGGAGATAGAAAGAGCACGTGAGAGGTTTCCAGGGGATTGTAATTATCTTTACCAAGGCTATGTGAGTAAAAGATAAGTGGTTCATCTGGGACCAGATTATAGATGCATGTCCTACCCACCAAGCAGGGTGTGCTGCCTGTTTCACTGGGGGAAACTCTTCCAGAGTGTACCAAAGTCTTGAACATTCACTGTGAAAGGAAACACAGGGAGATGCATCAGATTGGAGCTAGGTATTCCTTTGAGATACATAACACACTTAACTGTAATTCCTGTTTCAGCAAATCTCTAAATGTTTAATTGGAAAGCACCTTGAGTCTATTAGGGCAGATTAACCAGCCTCAGAGAAGGAGAATTGACAAAGAGTTTCAATGCTGGAGTGGTGTTCCTAGGAGCAGCTGGAGAAGAGCCACATCTAGCCATGCCTGTCTGTATTGACATGACATTGCTAATAGTTTGATCTAACTTTTTGGGTAGAGGAGGGGCACATGGCAAAATTACAGCTCTCAAAATATATTTGTATCTCTTTTTGTTTCTGCTGTATCCTAGTAAGGGAAGATAGGGTTGTCTCTGGAGCAGAAACCTCAGTAGAGGATGGTGATGTTGTAAAAAGAGATTTCTTCTTATCCATCAACACACTGCCAGTCTGTGTAGCTGGTGCACTGGTACTCAGGACTCTTATCCCCAGTGCTCCCATGGGATGGGAAGGACTCTCACAGCAGAGGCAAAGCAGCAACATCCTGTATAAAACACACCCACAAAGGCAACACAGGCCTGGGCTGTGAAGGCATCCATACCATCACTGGTTAGGTCAGCAGCATGCCTCTGGGAAAATAACCCTACTATGGATTTTCAAGTAGTGCTAAGGAAAGAAAAAAACCTCTTATCTTTTATTAATTTGTCTTTGGTTTTGCAAGGAGTTGTTAGTTTTTTTCCATGACCTGCTGCTTTTAAAAACATCTTCTATGTGTCAAAAAAAGAGATGACATAATATTTTTTTTCTGTTTAAAAATTTCATTACACTGTCTTTTTCAACCTGGTCTTTCAAAAAAGAGCTTATTGATCTATTTCTTCTCTTTTATTAAGCATTTCTTTTATCTTGCTTTAGAGGCAGTAGCTCACATGACTTAAGAACTTCATTTAAGAGGAAGCTTTTGTGAGGCAGTTTCTATCTTTCTCTCAAGTTAATCTTCATCCTGCTTTTATATGGACAAGGCCCCTTTAGCATACTAACACAAAGTGCAGGTAAGCCAAGGCACTGTGTAAAGCATCCATTTAACAGTCAAATACTTTCTATACCTTCAGTAGAGAAAAGTTTCCTTTTTTTTCCCCCAGACTTCAATGTCCAGACAGTGTGTTGCTATGATTCCATCATTTCCCTAATCATAGCTGTTGACTCCAGTACCAGAGGTCAGCTTTGAAGAAGGGAACATCATGAGGCTTTGCCCATAAGAAATATAATTTAAAAACCCCCATGGCCTGGACTAGCAATAATATCTCTTCCTCTGTGAAGCCAGGCTAAATGCTAATTGGGAATACATGAGGAAATTTGCACTGTCTATCCAAGTGAAGTGCCACAAAATTTCATTAGCTTCCTTTCCAGGTGTGTGAGCAACAAGCATGTAGCTGATTTTTATATGGACTCTAAACAAACACATCCAAACAGAGTAACATCTTAGAGGAGATCATAATGAAAATCCCTGGCTTACTTAGAGATGATAATAAAAGGAGCATTGTTTATTTGGGTTTGGTCCTCAGTATTTCAGAACCACTGGACCTCTTTTGAAGAGACAGGAATTATTCAAGTAGGAGTAATAGAAACTTCAATTAGCATAATTTCTGACAAAACAGTTAGGAGTTCATTAGGCTTTTACTGGGCAGATGACAATATGTGTGGGTGAAAATAATCTTTAAATTAAAGGCCATCTTACTTTGCTCTCATTGCTGTTCTGAAGATTCCTGCTCTTTTTCAGGGGATTGCTCAGCTGTCCCTGCCATCTCTCCTGCTCCTGTCAAGGAGTCTGGGCTGCCTTTTGCAGGCTCATGAGGCAGTGACAGCACAGGCACTGCACAGCACCACAGCCTGCTGACCACGGCGTGCCTGGTGACAGAGACACTCAGGCAGGTTTCACGTGGCATCCTGTGTGCCTCATTTCTTCCAAAATGATCCCAATTTTGCCTCAAAGAAAATGCCTCTCTGCTGTGTGGAGAGGTCCCTAAGTTGGCTACATGTTCAAAATTTGCACAGCTATTCCTCTCAAATGCACCAGATGTCAAAGTGATGTGAACATCCCCAGCAACACAAAGATGAGCTGGATAGCTGGGGTTTTATGACAGAATGGTAAATTTGTTAGCTGTGATACAGTGTTAATGGTAATAATGGGTATAATTTGGCTTCCCAAATGACATCTTTTTCAAATCGAATGGGTGAAGTTCATGTTTCTTTTAATTTCTTGCTGAGATACATGTGACCTCTAAAGGACACAGTGCATAATTTATGTGAATAAAGAAATAATTGCTTCAAAAGAGTAAGTGAAAATATTGGATTTTTTTTTATTATTTTTATAGAAATCTGTTTTCCTTTTTTATGTATAGGATGATCCTAAATCAATATAGATCTAGGCTTCATGGCTAATAATGACACACCTTCCCACAGACATCAATGGAGTCACAAAGACTGTACAAGCTAAAGAGCCAAATTCCTATTTCTGTACTTTCCTTATCCCATATTTTTATATTCTCCAGTATGTCCTGTCTTTATGAATAGAAGTCTTAGACAGCTAGGCAGGCCATTCTACAGGTCCATATTTATGCAGATGCTCCTTGCTTTATAGTGCTTGTTCATTCTCAAGCAGCAGTAATGACTTAGGACTCTACAGACAGCAAATTCCTGGCTGTTATGCATGGTTTACCACTGGCAATAATGAGAAAACACCACTTGCTTTAATTAAACAACAATAAATTAGAAGCGATGATTTACTGAGGATAATTGTTCTTTATTTATTAAAAAATGTAGCTTGATGTGTGTTGTTCTTTTCATGCAACATCAACTTCTTTTTAAGTAGTCAGCCTTGCAGTTGCACGGCTCCTGTTCATGAAGTGCTTGCAGTAAGGCTGGAAACAAATGGTGATTAAAAACAGTGTCCTTTATGTTTTTGAAGGAGCTAATGGCCCCCTTTGGAGTTGCTAATTGGCAAGTTCTGCAACTCCAGGCTTTTGAGGTATGGTTGCCATGGAAAAATTGCTTTGAAGTTGGCAGTTGTGAATATTTGACCATGGTTTTTCCTAGTTTGGAGGCTGGATGAAAAGCACTGTCATCTCTCCCACAGGGCAAAAAAGATAGTGGAGAAACTGTGCAAAATGATTACCCACCAGAGTGGGCAGAGCAGTGGCAGATGATGACAAACAAGGTTTTTCCCAATGGAATTCATTTCTATGTCCACTGAGTGGTTTTTTGGACCTTTTCCTATTTTGGTTTTGGTTTGTTTTAGGTGGTTTTTTTTTTTGGTCAGCTCTTGTTCTGATTAGAAAATTAGTGGTTGAACAAAGGTTAGTGACTTCTGTTTAACCTGAGCATTTGTGAAGGAAATGCAGTGTCCAGCACTGGGAGATAAGTTGAAGTTCCTGAAGTACAATAAATAACTGCAAATAAAACAACCTACCTACTGAAAAGCTATTTGTAGAATTCACATCTCCTGTATAGAAAAGATGCAGAGCAATTTGATCCAGTATGACTGAGAGGTTCTTTTGTAAAGGCTTGTGTTATACCTTAACACCAAGGGAAAAAACACATGGCTTACCCTTCACAAACTATCCTGAGTCACAGTTTATGATGTTCCCCAGTGACATGTTAGCAAGCTTCAAGCCCTCTTGTCCTATTATATATAATTTTTTTAAATCAGTTTGCAAATTTGCCCAAAATTTAAACTGGCTGTCTTTGACCTTACCTGAATGCAATGAAGACAGAGAAACCAATGTTACATATGGAATAAAACCATCCTATTATTGGTTTTTTTGGCTTATTTTCTCACTGCTACTCTCATAAAACAATGAAATACATGTTTTGATCACTGGACACTAGCCAATTCTCTTCAAATATCTTTGCTTTAATGCCTCAGCTATATACTTCAGTTTCCTTTAAAAAAGATTATCCATTTTGTTAAACTGTGTGTTCATATGGACATTAATCTAAACAAAATAAACCTATCCTGTCTTTTGATTTACATTTAATTTTTAGAAGCTGTTTTAAGAAGAATTGAGTTTATTTTCTGAAGATATATTTATCTATATATAATTAAAAGGTCTTTTTCATGGCACACTCACAGTGATTATTATTCTTGTATAAAAGATGAATTTTGAAGAAATATTTTCCTTATAGTAGTCTCTAAAACACTAAAAACATAATAAATGTAAAAAATAAACGTGGTTGCACAGCATAAATATGATGTGATGAAGCAGAAAAAGAAAGGTTTATCTTTTTCCAATTATTTTATCTGACCTAAGGCAAGTCAGATTTTCATGACAACTTTTGAAAAATCTTAGTTTTTAAAGCTTAAAATTTGCAGGTAGAAGTACTAAAACTCTGTTCATAAACAGTGAACATTTATGTAGAATTTGAAAGGTGTCTACTCTTTTTTTGTTTGATATGCATAAGGTTTCTTTTTGGGATGAAAAACAAAGTCTTTTTGATATCAAAAGAAAGTATTCAAATCACCAAAGCTGGGCATGGATTTTAAGCATATACTGGGATTTTGATTTCTAAAGAAATCAGTTTGAATCTGTTGGATAAATTTCATTTTCGTAATTGGTCACAGTGAGCTGTGGTTTAAGATATTGCAATCCACTTTATTTATTTTTTTTAATGTATAAATCTCCCCCCAAAGTGCTTCTTTGCATATTAAGTAATATTATTTTTTCTTTTCTTCTAAGTCACAAGAATAACCTTTAGGTGACTGTGGCTGTTGAATAACAGCAATTAAGATCAAGCCTTTCCTGAGCCCCAGTTCTGTTCTTCTAGCTGTGTGATTACATTTCTTTAACAGGTTTAGAACTGTTAACATTTATATTCTGTCACAGGAGAGATTTATCTAGAGTACCTACAATTCAAATAACTTCTGTAAAGAAGAACAAATCAATGTGTTGGGGTTCTTTTAAGGTACTGTTGTAAAATTGAAACTGAGATGGTCAGAAATGGCAGCTGTATGTGTGACAGCTTGGAGCAATGAAAAAGAGCAGTTTGGAAAGTTAATATAGAAGAGATGAAAATTAATGTGAGGTGACTTACTTTACATTTTACATAGGAAAGAATGAGATGGCATAGGATGGAACTGGAGACAGAATCTTGAGCTACTGAGGTCAAAATGAAATCTTCTTTGCAAAGAGCAGCAAAGGTGACCAGAAACAGAAAGATCACAACCCTTTGTACTTAGAAGCCCAGAGTTCTCTGGAACTTGCTTCACATTGCATTCTTTAGTATAGGAAATGCCAAAAAACTATGGTTTTTCAGAGTAAGTGTGAAATGCTACTAAGTTTTCTGTTTAAGAAAGGGAAAAAGATTGCTGATGTTGATAATAAAAGTAATATGAGCCAGAGAAAAGACATGTTGCACTACAGGAAGCAGAGTCAGAAGAACTCACTCGATATTTCAATCTGACAGTAAAAATGCTAGATTTGAGTTATAAATAAAAGATGTCATTCCACTTTACATCTTCTTCAGTTGAGAAGCCTGCTCAATATATCTTTTCTCTATCACACAGAGGGCCATTTCTTCAAATTCCTCACTTATGCCAATCTAAATATTTGTAATCTGTTTTAAAGGGCTCCTTTTTTTCATGTCCTGGCCAGATTTAAAGTACAGAATATCTCTTGCAGCAGCAGGACTGGTGAAGTGATAAAGTGCAATGGTGATGTAGGTATTGAGCAGACAAGATTCCCAATGTACTTTTCCAAATGCATCAGCTGGGACCTGGTGCTGCAAGTCAAAGACCAGTATGGATCAGAAAATTGGGCTTTTCCCTTCCCTGTATCTGAGGGTATGCATGCAACTCTGACAGATTTTTTTTTACTAAAATAGGGCCTCATACAAAAGGTTTTATTTAAAACTCATTTGGCCTCTCCACTACCATGCAAGGACAGAGCAATCCCCTTGCAGGAGCCTTGGATTCATGCCCAGAGAATTTTAACCACTCATATTGGCAAAACACGAGCTGAGCACCAAACTGTTTAGGGAAGGATGACTCCCATCTCACTGAACCAAAAAGTAAATACATCAAGAAGATCAAGATTCATTAAGTGATTGTCTCCAGCACGATGTGCAAGGCTAATTCTGGAAGATGTGGGCTTTGCTTACAGGCTCATCTCCAAGGGCTGTTTAATCACTATGGATGATTAAAAACATGCAGATCACAACCTGTCCACTTCCATGAAATGTCATCATCACTAGACTACAGAATCATACACGTTTGCACTCTCATTCCAGAATAAAATAACCTTGAATTCATTTCTTTAAGGAAAAAACTGACATGCAGCATGGGAAATTCCCCCCATACACTCCTTTCACAGATGCATGAGCCCTACCAAAGTGGCCAGTACCCAGGTAATAAGGTCAGTTTCTGCAGTGATGAACATTGGAAGCTATTGAGCAAATTGGGGGATGGCAGCTAGGATCCTTGTATTCTATACTGTTGTTCTAACCACTGGGGCACAACAGTAAGGAAAAAATATAGAAAAACAAATCATCCTTTCTCTGTCTTTAAAAAATGCTTATAATCCTTATAGAAATGCAAAGGACATGCAGGACAAACAAGCAGAGACTGCAAACTCTGAATGGAAGGTAAACCTACTCACCATCCTGATGTAGAACCCTTTGTTTTTTTATTCCTGTTATGAGAAAAATGGTCCAAATCCAATTCTTCTAGATCCCTTTCCAAGACACATTAACTCCACAGGTCTAGAAACCATAAGGAAACTAGATATTTGAAACTTAGGTGTTTTTGCCTTCCCTAGTTTTGTTTCCTAAATACCTTTCTTAATGTAGTACATTCATAAAATTTTTACTTCCGCTTTTCACTGGATTTTTAAGTCCACATTTTCTTTCCTGTGATAAATCAGATCTTCCAGAGCTTTTTTTTTTCTCCAAGTATATTTGGACAAAGCTATAACTGGTTATTTTTATGGTCATTTATACTCTCACTTATACTTTAAGTGGTATTAAAAATATCAGTATTTCTATATGCTCATTTTATTTCAGTGAACATGGAGGATTTGTATATAATAGATATATTTGGCTCTGTACCTGCAATGCATTTTGCACAGCTCTTCTTTTCTCTTTCTAAATATACCATCAACACAGTTCCACTAAATTCATTAAGGAAGGATAGGCAACGTTATTCAAGTGAAATGCCACAGGAGTGCTTTTAAAATGCAATGTTTACTATCTTCTTCCAACAGTTAATAACAGGCTGATGAGAATTTAGCGTGCAGGAGAGGGGAGACCTGCAAGACATCATAAGCTCTATTGATTTTTCTTAAGTGCTAAAGCTTTTAAAGGGATTCCTACACTGGCTATATGGAACAGGACTCTGTGCTTTGTCAATTTAGCTGGGCAGCTGAAGAAAGATATAGACTGGAAAATCAAAGAAAGGGAGAGACCTCTGGGGTTAATAAAAGTGAAGCTAGGTTCCTCCCAAATTGCTCTGTAGGCAATTGGGAAGGCATCACAACCACTCAGCTTCACTCTGGTGGAGCATCTTATGCAGGAGGTGTTATCAGTCCCACTCTTAAAAGGTTGCAGAGAGAGACCCAGGCTAAGCTATACTCAAAACTCCTCAGAAATTGGGGATACAACCAGTCACATTCATAACCTCAGATCAATATCAACCATATGCATGACAAAACATCTCTCTCATAGAGCCAAATTCACAAATAATGTCACAATGTTAAATGATCTGTTTCAACCTCCCATTACACTTTTGTTCTTTTTCTGACAGATTACAGCACGTGGCACTCAGTTTACCATGAAGTGTATACTTTCCCAAGGCCAATTGCTGAGCAAGAGATCCATCAAGGCTCCTGAAATGCATTTTCAAAGAGGTTAAAGTGATCTGGTGATGTGCTGAATTTGAAGTGCTTTTCTACTTAGAAAACCGAAGTCCAGAAGGCAGCAATTTAAAATGAGGTTAGGAAATTATTTACAATATATTTCTTCTTTCTATATGGTCAAAGGCATGTTTTGAGGCTTTTTGTGAATGTTTTGACAATGTGAAATGAAGTATCAATAAATTAAGCTGAGCTAGTTCAAAACACTTACTGAACCTTTTAACTTTAAGTACAGATCAGATATCAAAGCTGAAAATCAGAGTATTTGTTATAAACAATTTACAGGGAGGTTACAGATGCAGCAGTAGGCCAGAAATGTGGTACTTATGTAGTCTACAAACAAATTCTTCACGAGCTGAAAACAAGCCCAGATTTTTGCCTCAAGCATGCTTTAATCTGTACAAGGAAAATAATTTCTGCTTTGCTTTTGCATAGAATTACAGCACTATGCAAAGAGATACTGGCTGTGTATAATAAATACACCTATCCTAACCTCTGAGGGTTTAGGGAAGATTTGCATGTAAAGTGAAATTTGTTTTTTCAATAAACAAGTAAACATCAGGAGCTCTCACAGTGCCTGCTTTTGGTTCATTTTGATTTTGAAAGATTGAAATTGAAATTTTTCCTGCAGTAAAGCTTTTCATTAAAGCTAAATAAGGAAAGCAATGCAGGGCTGAAAAGAGTTTGCCACCTGGAATTTTTTTTCCTTAGCAGCTGTAGCTGTCAGAGCTGTTCCTGAGGTCTTCAGACTATAGTAAGGTTTTATAAACTTTAATGGAGAAAGGACTAATTCTCCTAGGCTGACAGAGAGCCTTTTACCTTAATTTTGATACATAAAACATGTAACAGTGAGGGGCCAGGAAACCCAAAAAGATCAGGGCACCGTGGAACAAGTAACTTGGGATCGTGGAGCTACAGAGAGTGAATACAGCAAAATAATAATTATTATCATTAATTGTATTATTATTATTATCATTATCATTAACATTATCATTACCATTATTATTAAAATAATAAGATAGGAACAGCCTGTACCAGGTAAGGAAGGTAAAGGAGTAGGTAGAATAAAAGTTCATATCCTCAGCTAAACACCTTGACATGTGAAACTCCTGCTGCTTTTTTGAGAAAACTGATTAAATCTTACTGAGTTAAAGTACAAAAAAAAAAAAAAAAAAAAAAAAATTAAAAGGCATCTCTACTTCTCAGACAGATCTGTTAATAATAAGTGTGAAATTAGCATTATAGCAGCTTTCCAGGACCTAAAGAAAGGTGGAAAGGGATTTTTTTCAAGGGCTTGTAGGGACTGGACAAGTGGGAATGTGGCCTTAAGCTGAAGGAGGATAGGTTTAGATTGGATATTAGGAGGAAATTCTTTGCTGTGATGATAGTGAGGCACTGGAACAGGTTGCCCAGGGAGGTTGTGGCTGCCCATCCCTGGAATTGTTCAAGGCCAGGTTGGATTGGGCTTTGGGCAATCTGGTCTAGTGGAAGGTGTCCCTGCCCATGGTAGGGGCTTGGAATGAGATGATCTTTATTTAAGGCCCCTTATGACTCTATGATTCTGATATGAAAAAAATTAATTTAATTTGGTCTAGCTCTTTTTCCTTTTGTCAAAAGCTTTGCCAGCAAAATGAATCCCCCATTGCTGACATCCCTTGAATTATGGGAGGTGATCTGCACATATACTTGCACATTTCCACTCTTGGATGGTTCCAATTATCTCAGCTGTACTTAAGCTTTTTGACACACCTACCTTATTTTTCATGGGGAAAAATAATTCAAAAATTATTATTAAGGGAGCTCCAATAGAAAGGACTGCCAATCAAAATGTAACATATTGAAAAGGTCAGATATTTCTCTTTAATACATTCAGAGTCAGAGCTCTCTTTGTTCTTCAGTTTCTTCAATGCCACAATTAATTCAATTAAAGTAACTTTAAAGCTAAGAAGTGTTGTCATAGATCATAACCTTTAGAAATGTCTGCATTCTTTCTTACACATTTACCTTAGTTAGCATATTTTAATGATATCTCAAGGAAGAATTGTGTTAAATGCTCCTGGCTTCTAAAAAAAAATAAAAAGTAAAATTAATAAATAAGGAAGCTGTCAAAAGCATAGAGAAAGATTTAGAGATATTATATCTGAAGATCAATACCCATTCATACAATGAACTGGACACAGAAATATAGAGCAATAGGGAAAAATAGAGAACTGGGAAAAAAATTAATTACAGTAAAATGTTTAATGTATCTCCCATTGGCATCCCTGCACTTTCTCTCAAGAAAGGATGATGGCTGTAGGCTAGGTTAAAGGAGATAACAGGATGAAAAGACAGGTGGAGGAAGCTTGTACCTGAGAATTTGGGTGACTGCCCAACCTGAGGAGCTGACCAGCTTCCTAAAGGCTGGTCCATATGAGCTTTTAAAGCACCTGAGGAAAACAAAGTTGGGTCATTCTATCATTTCAAACATGAGTGGCATAAGAATGTTGTATGACAATTAGCACCAAAAGGGTGGTGGAACACTCCCTGGTGCTTTTTCCCTTACAGAGCCACCTCAGGAAATGGGAATGCTGCTGCTATCCACTCTGCAGGAGCTGCTTCCAAAAGATCAAACTGGCTTCAAATGGTTTAAACCAGATCAATCTGGTCCCAATCTGTTCCAACAGGTTTGAGCGTGTTTAATACAGATCAAAGCAAATAAAGCCGGTTCAAACCATTTGAAACTGGTTCCAACCAGATCAAACCAGTTCAAAATGGACTAAATCCCCTTCCAACTGGATGAACGAGTTTCCTCCAGTCTAAACCAAATCCAACCTGTTTCAACTGGATTAGCCAGTTCAGTCAGGTTCCAGCCAGTCCTAACTGGCTTAAACTGGATTAGACTGGTTCCAACTGGTTCTTGCTGGATAAGTCGGGATCAAAACAGATAAAACCAGTTTAAACTGGTTTAAATCACTTGAAAATGGTTCAAACTGGACTAAACTGGTTCCAACCAGAAAAAACTAGCTCCAAATAGTTTAAACCAGATAAAACCACATCAAACCAGATCCAAGCTGTCATAAACATTTTAAACTGAACTATACTGGTTCCAAAAAGTTCAAACCAGTTCTAACTGCTTTAAATAAGATCAACCCAGTTCTAACCAATTTAAACCAGACTAGACTGGTTTAGTCAGTTGAAGCAGGTTCCAACTGCTTCATACCAATTTTGACAGGATCAAACCAGACAAAACTAGCTCTAACCAGCTCCATTCTCCTCAAGCCATATTAAACTTGACTAAACTGGTTCCAATCACCCAATCACCTCCAAAACTGGGAAGGAAAACAAACCCAAAACAGCCAGAAAAGCCAATTCCTGCTGCCTCCTGCCATAAAGGGGACAAACTACTGCCACCAATCCAAGGCTGTTTCCCATGAAGGAGTTTTCAGCCAGCAAACACAGTCTCTGCTTTCCTCAGCTCCCTTGAAAGACCAGAAAAACTGGCAACAGATGTGACATTTTCCAGCCTTTTATAATCCTTTTGATCCCTCAGAGGGGATGGTAATTTTCAAACTGAAAAACACTGCTCAAAAATTTTTTTTTTCAGATTATTTTCAAGAGGAACTTGAGAATGGCAGTCAAATATTTTATAAATCAGGGCTCATCTGCCTCTTTTTTGACCCCACGCATTACTGGCTTGTGCTAAACAAGAGGGTAAAAGGTAAAAAATGCTTTATTCTCATGTGTGCCCCCCTAATTACATGTTACTCAGGAGGTTTTGTTCTGCAGGTTAGGAAATGCAAGTTTAAAACAATGAGGATTTTTATGTTCCTTGCATCACCCTGGGACAGTCTTCCCTGCTATGTTGAAAGGTATGGAATTTAAAAACAAAAACCACCTCAAAAAGGAGTCATTCCTTTCACAAAAGTACTAATTCATTTCTTAGGCAAGAATTATACCCACCTGTATTTAGATATATACATTGATTTTCCCTTCCCTCCTCTATGTCAAAGCCTATAATAGCCCATGCATACCAAAACAGAACAGCAAAAGAAAATATGGATTATTTGTGTTTACAGTCTGCATTATTTAAAAGCAAAAGTATTTTTCTGAGCACCCTTTTTTGGTGTAATTACTACTAAAATTTGCAATTTACACAAATATACCACTGTTTGTTCAAACATGCATCTCTGGAAGGCATTAGTTCAAAGATACTGTATTGATTTAAATTGAAATGAACTACCTTTCAGGGAAAATGCATTAACTTCAGTGGAGAGACATGGCAATGAATATAAATGAAAATAAAAATTATTTCACTAGACTATTTTGGAATCAGTTCACATGATTTTTTTCTCTATTTTTTTTTTCCTTTTGTAAAATAAATTGAATTCAAACCAACACTAGTTTATGACATTGTACATGTATGAATTTCAACAAGGATGAAAAAAATTGGAGAAATAGAAGAGGTATGAAATATGAATCAGATGGCCTTAAGGTCCTTCCTTTCCCCGAGGATTTTACCTACCTATCCTTATTTATTGTCTGATTTAATAGACACTTGAGGAATTTTATTTTATTATTTTGGAGAAGGGAAGAGTAAATCAATTTAACCACTTAATGGGATTTCTCCTTTAAATAGTCCTGTGAGCAGACTGATTAATGTATTTTATTTTGTGTATCTTCCAGAGCACTGAAGTCATGTGATTTTTTTTCCCAAATAGCTTCTCATACATAAATTTTTTATGAGAGTCCCCACTAAACAATATACACTCCAAGTCTGAATTTTTCTCTACTTACTAAAATTAAATTTGCATCTTAATCTTGCAAATAAGGTTTGGTGCACCAGAGCTAACCATTTGCTTTCTGAGGATCACACAAGAAGATGAACAACCACAAAAAAAAAAAAAGTGTAAAGGTGTGCATATACATATATATACATATAGTTCCTTCAGGTAAATCAATTTCACTCACATATATGAAGTCATTATTATATATGGGAAAATGTGGATTAGTCAAGTAAGATGTCAATGTTAAAAGCTTTCATCAAACTGGAGGAAGGAGATGACAACTTTTCTATAACTCAGGTCAGTATTATGCAGCCACAGCATTAAACTGCACTTGTATTAAATAGTGACTTTAACTGGAATTTCTCTATCAGTATATTTAAATTCAAACAAACTCCATTCACTATTTTTAGCTACTATTTTGGCAATGTTGTGATGAGTTGGAATTCTGTAGTTACTCTTTGGTAAACGGTAATCTTTTATTGATTTCATATTGAGTCTTTATTCCCCAGCTAATCTTTTTTGGAGGCCATCCAAACAAGTGGACTCAAGCCTTGAAGCAGGGAACAAGCTCTGATGTGACATGGAAAAAGGATGGTGAGTGGTTGCATTAATTTTGAGAGGCTGAGGACAGCAAATAGAAGGAAGAGCTGTAGGAAAGGAGATGAAGAAGTCATCCCATTAGGAAAGCTGGTGAAGAAAATGCATCTGCTGGAGACTCTTAAAATGGATGTCTTCATACTCATTACTTATGGACCTGAAAGGTTGAAAATGGAAATGAAAAATGAAAATAGAAATTCTGACAAAGAGAATTTTTAAAGAAACCAACCTACTGCAGAACGAACTGAACTTCATTTGTTACTTTTATGAGGCTGTGTTCATTAAAGCAGAAGATGCAATTAAAGCAGTAGATATTAACTTGTTAACTCAATCACAAATATCTTATCAGAAGATCATTCTGAGTCACTCTATTTTCCTAATGACTGCACAGCCACTGACTGAGTCACCCAGAAATGTTTAGCACAAGGTAAAAGGGAACAGTTTGGATGGTTTGGTATTGAGCACCACTTTTCATCTCAGCATCTTCTTGCCTTTGAACTCCATCTCAAGAATGAAATACAATGGTTTGATTTTCATCAATGGCATTTAATCAGACACACTCTGATGACACAACTAAAATTAAGATTTTAATCCATCACATAGAACTAAGTGGAAGTTCACTCATATTTCAAAGAGGTAAAACTACTTAAAGGTAGGTCCCTGTATTGGTTTCATCTCCAGTGTCTGGAGCATATATCCATATATTTGCAGGGGTTGTATAGCCAGCCACTTGATGTCACCATAACTCCACAGAAATATTGCTCTTCATGCACAAACAGGGTGCAAATAAGTGGTTGAAATAGAAAATGTGCTTGGAATTAATGTTTCTGTCACTAGACATATGATGTAGATAGATGGTGTGCATCATCACATTTATTCTCCTCTGCACAAAGAGAAAGAGTAGCTAAAGAAAATCTTTTTGTGTTTGCACTACAGATTACTTTTAATTAGGAAACTTGTCTGACAGGGATTAGTTTGGTTTTTTTTTTTTAAGAATGAAAAATATTGGTGAGGAAAGAATACTGGCAAAATCAGTAACGTAATAAACTGAAAAAGTTGAGTGTTTGGGTCAGAAATATTTGTTGTTGCTGAGTACAGTTTTTCTTTCTTATCACCAGGGACTGCAAAAAATACATTTTGGAATTTTCTGGAAATCCTTTTTATATAAACCCCAAATTTTTGAGTTCAATGTAATTGTTCAATTTATCAAAAGGATTAATGGCTTTTAATATTGCAACAAAGGCCAGAATCATACCTTATTTAAAATTGCATTTGTTAAAATGAGAATTTTCATAGGTTTTATTCAATTTACAAAGCAAAAGTACAACTGATGCAGCCAAGATAACCCATCTTTAGATCCTTTAAAAATGAAAAGTAAAAGGCAGTCTTTTCCCCTGAAATTTTAATAAATTAAGGATAAGCAGTGGATGTGATTGCTGATATCCAGCCATCTAGCTTAAAATTAAGTCAATTTGAGCCATATCAGTTTCTGCTCAGCTGGTAGCTTGCTTTTCTCTCCAGTATTTATATTATAAATCCACTAAGAGAAAGCAACAAAAGCAGAGGAGCAGAGGAAAATTCTCAGAGCTTTTTCTGAGAATAACAACCTCCTGGGAGCCAATGATCAACAACCCTGGAAAGGGTCATTAAGCTCCAAAGAAATGTCCAGTGCTGAAGCTGTTGTTGGTATCAACTGAAAGTGTGTGTGTTTATCTGCAAAAAGAATGGGGCAGCCAGAATATTTGGAATTTATATTTCTACATGTGAAAATATCTTCAGCAAACCCAGTAAATGATGCTATTACAACATGGTAACTGTTCATCATATTCTAGAAATTTCAGTCCTTGGTACATCATGATAAAATGTAATTGATTATGTGGTTCTTGGGAGAATCTACTCACATGACACTCAGAAAAGACTGATAAACTTTTCTGAGGGAAGAGAATAAACAAGCAAAACTAAATGGATTAAAAGTCTGACTGATAAACTGGGGACACAAAGGCAGATGAAAAAGAATAAATTATAGGCAGCAAAAAAGTTGGAGAACAAGAAGAGATTAAATCTGTTTTCACATTTTGAAAATTTTCTCTATAGATTTGTGTGCAAAAATGGAACTAGACTAATACTAAGATGTAGAATTGCCTAATGGATGTATTTCAGATGAAGTTTCTTTTTGGATGGCTGACTCTAATCCAACATTATCCATGTGGATAAATTTAATATGCTATTTATTTATTTATTTTCTCCCAAGAGTGGTGTTCTGTCATGGACAAACTGAAATTCAGCAATTTTTACAAAAAATTGGAAACTACATTAGACTTCATGGATCATTGACTTGAAGAGGCTAAGCAGAGTAACAATATTTTTTGTAAAGGACAGAGCACTTTGAGACGTATGGTTTTCATTCTTTTTCTGATTTATGTCTCTTCTGCCAGCATCTGTGGGGTTTTCTAGGCATTCAACCATCTTCTCTCTATATTGGATAACTCTTTTTTGGTTTTTTGTTTTTTTTTTAAATTCAAATGCTACCCAAACTGGTATACTCAACAGAAGTTATGTCTTGAATAAAGGATTTAATTTGAATTGTTGATAACATTAAATTTTTGACAAAGATCATGGGAGGATAATCTGGTGCAGAATAGGGTGCTAACATGTTTTTATTAATGAAATCTTCCTTGGTAACTATGGGGTACTGCTTCACCTATCCAGAACAGATTTAATTTCTTTGAGTCTGGTATTTGCCTTATATACTTTCAAGTATTTTGCAATATACTTTCAAGTATTACTGAACTTTAGAGCTTAGGAGCTTGGGTCTTCTCTAGTGTTGAAGTATATCAGATATTGGATGTCAAGTCAAGCTATCCAATATGAGAGAAAAGCCTGACCTTAGATTTTTCTTTCAGCTCTGAGACTAGATGGAGCTGCAACAAAAGCTATTAAAAAAAAAAACAAACAAATAAACCCAAAACCAAAAACAAAACAGAAATTAAAAAAACCTCAACCAAACAAAATAAAAAACAAACAACCAAACAATCCAAAACCCCCCAAATCCTGGCAAAATATAATGTTTGATATTCTGAGGGCCAAGTTCTTAACATAAAGCTTCAAAAGGATGCACTAAAAAGAAGTTATACAAATGGAAAATATATTCCTCTATATATTAGAAATATCATGGGCATTGGAAGTGACTGTTTTTAATGCATTCTATGCAGTCCTGTAGCAAAACATATGATATCAGGAGTAACATATTTTACATTTTTTTTTCATTCAGCCTCATACAGGGTTATGACCAGCAGTACACATACATATGGCTATAAAAGTGTCCTGTAAATAAATTGTAGTTTTAATTTCTGTTCATGGTAAGAGCTGCATATATTTTAACTAATATATAAAATATCAAGCCTTGGAGACACTATAAAGAACATTAGAAAAAGATAAGCTGTTCAAAATCCTGGTGTTTTTTATGGTTAATCATAAACCATGAATAAGTGCATTCATGTATATTTCACATTGCTTATTGCTGCCTCACTACTGTTATCAGTTAAAGCTTCATATCAGCAAAACCATAAACATAATTCAAAAATAATAATCAGGAATTTATTGCCACGAATAAAAAAAAAAGCAAAACAGAAAATGCAATTTTCTATGATGTCTCACAGTGCTTATAATTAATTTCAGATAGAAATTGAAATTAAATTACACATTATAGTCAGTAGAGGCTTTTTGGGGAACCCATCAATAGGTCATTTTTCTGAAGGGTATGTTTACAATTGCACATTGATGAAATACATACATTAGAATGCAAATGCAAGGAAGAGAGTCTGGGAAAATGTGCAAGAGCCACGTTCCCCTCATGGTAGGAATATTCTGACTTCTGTGCATATTCTTAAATTGCTGGCATCTCCTTGCTGAAAATCTCACTCCAGGTGCACCAAAGCTCTTGGCAAGATTATAATTACCATCAATGATTTTCAAGAAGGCCCTGAGATAATAGAATTCTTGTATCAGCAGGTGTGAACAACTCTTCCCTATCCTATTTGCTCTAATTTTACAGAATAGTTAATAACTTGAGGCATAATCAAATATAATTTTTCCTGATTTTACACTTGAATCTAATCCCACTGACTTGGGTGGAGTAGATATTGAGCTGTGCTCCTGAGAAGGAAGTTATCAAAATCAAGTTCCAACGTTTTTGGCAAGGTTTTTGTTTATATCTCTAATATCAATTATTCTTACCTTATATTTTTCATTTTAAAATTGTACTATAAATATCTATTAAAATATTTAAGTTTATGAGAACATTAAGTATGTACTCTCACCTTACCCTTCTTTAGAAGATGAAAACACACTTAAAATATTTTTTCCTGAGTAGAAGTGTTTTTTAAATATCATTCCTCAAGAAGTCTTTAAATTAGATTAGACAAAAGATTTTTAAAAAATGTTCAGAACAAAGGCTTTCTGAATTGCAAGTTAGGGTCAGAGCATTTTTAATAACTGAGGCAGTATCATTTCAGTAGGTCTCCATGCTTTCTGTGCTGGAATTACAGTGTACTTGTCCTGGAAATTCTCACTTGTGAATCAGCAATCTGCATAACTTAGTCTGTTTCCAGAAACAGCATCTCCACCTGTCTATCTGTGTATGTGTCTTTTATCTCTTGCAGGGGTAAATGTCTTGAGTCCCACATAATCCCACAAAATTTAATTTTATGGTTCAATGGACTCCCAGGCCACATCCTTCCAGCTCTGCAAGCAGCAGCTGAGCAGTTTGCATGAGCAGGAATTGTGCTTTCTAGGAAGGAAGTGGGTTTTTGAAAACCAGTTGAATCCCTCACTTTGGGGGAAATTTGGCCAAATTCACAGCTCTCCAGTTGTCTGAGGTTCCAATGAGTAACAGAACTGTTGGCTACAGCAGAGCAAGGCTCTTTCTTTAGCAGGGAAACTTCAGTGGTCCATTCTGACCCTGTGACTTTCTTCTAGTATTCCTCACCCACAGTCATCTGCTCTGCATTTTTTTCTAGATTTTTACTGTTTTCACTTCTTCTGCTTAGTGCCACTTTTGTTACTCATTTAGCAGCCCAGTTTGGAGGTCTTGCACATGATTAAATTTTGTGAGCAGGCCCTTTACCAAACTGCTGTCCAAGTTCTGACAGCATGAATCTCTTAGAATGCACTTGTAATCATTAACATAAGGCTATTCCAGCAGAAAAATTCTAAATTAACATTTTCTTAAGTTGTGTTAATTTGTGTAGTTCAATGAAACTAATTCAATTGACTAGTTGATGAAATCTATTATTCTAAATTTAATTTTAAATTTCCCTCATAAATACAGGCACTAAAAAGAAGACTACTTTAATTTAATATTTTAAAGATTTTTTAAGGATAGGTAAGTATTTTATTTTGTATGATGAATACAAGCTTTTCAACATAGGCATCTTCCAGGACTTTTGTAGTGACAAATGCCACTGTCTAACAAATTTCAGAAATAGGACTAACAGCACTGGAATTATTACCAATTCATACATATAATAATAACATGTACAGAGATCTACAGAAAAACTAACATTTATATAAAGGAGCTAAGGACCTCCTTCAGGTCTCCTTTTTCCCTGAAAAAACTCCAACTTCTAGTATTTAATTTTAAGCCATGTTCTCTCAGGCACTGATCAGATTTTCTATTCTCCTCTCACTGACTGGCACCTCCAAGTTTTTATTCCAGTGTATTCCCAGAGCTGGGCAGATGATTTATGATCTGTGTGGTGGAAAGGTTATGCTCCATGTTTTACTGACAAACTCACATTTCTCATCTCAGTAGCGTGCCAGCCTTTCTGAAAACAACATGGCATTGTCACACTGAGTTTTCAACACTTTCTCTCTTACACATCTTTTGTGCACAGCCAGTAATTTTGAGGTGATGCCCATTCACAATGTAAGAATTCATTACCTGCCAGTACTAGGGGAAACTTTTTAAAATTGAACCATGTTTTGATGGTTGTTTTTTAATTTCTTTCTTAATTAATGCTTTTTACTGATTTCTCCAGACTGTCAGAATCGTTTAACATTTTAACCCATCTCCTAAAGGACTGACAGTTTTCCAGAATGGCTGGCATCTCTAAAGTGAATATTCCTACTCTTTTTTATTGGTTGTCTCATTTAAAAAAAACAGTATGAGACTCAGAATAAAATTTTTCAGGAACTATTTATGTATTATTCCAGTTTAAAAATGCACAATATTAAGTACCCCTTGAGTATTCTTTTCCAGTTGTTTATTTTAGCAATTTCATCATTTCTTTATTTTCTTATCTTGCTACAGAATAAAATCTTCAACTGAATCAAAAGCCTTTCTGAAATCAAAACACACAGCATACAGAGCATGCACTTCTTTTCTTCTCTTCTATAAGAAATACTTTCATTTAACATCATTTCCTTCTGACAAATCTGTATTTGTAACTCATGTCCTATGTACTCTCTATGTGATTGGTTTACTTGAATATTTTTTCCAATGTTTTCCTGGAAACTGAAGGTAAGGAAAATTCAGTTCTGATGATTTTGCTTTCTTTCTCTAAAATATGGCAGCCTGCAGTCACAATTTTCCAGTCATTCAGAATTCCTAAGAGGACTGATATATTCCTACTTAAAATAATTTTTATCATTCCTATTATGTCTGTCAAGATAAATATTATATTTTGGAAACATCCAAAGTATCTGAACACATTCTACCTATCCTTTTTCTACCTATTTACACAGTTCATTCTTTTCCCTTTTCTTGGTGTTGATAGTATGAATGATACAGAGTTGACCTCTGAAGAAGTGTGATTCATGCTTGATTGATAATCTTTTAGTCATATTCACTAGACAAAACAAATATTTTTATGAGATTGTTGATTAGAACTTTGACACATAAATTTTACTGGTTTAAATAAACAGGCCACTCTACATATGACATGGTTTAATATCAATTTTTGCCACTTAAAATATCAGAATATTTACCTTATTTAAATTTAATGAACGAGGAAAATCACACTTTTTGGAAAAATGCAATTATTAGTATTATTTCAACATGGATCACAGTTGAAACTAGATTTTAGATGTAACCTTTGGTTACTTAGCAACTGTTTTTGAGTTCCAAGAGATATGGAAAGGTATTCTCCACCTATCTGCATTTAAAACAGTCTTAACACATCTTATTAAACCTCCAGAAAGAAGAATTGCACCAGTCCTCTTATCTGATTAAAATATTCAGCATCTGCTTTGGCTGCTACTGCTAACCAAGATCCAGTGAAGAATTTTCCATCATTTTTATTCAAGAAGCACACAAAATTTGCAAACAACAAAACATGATTTAAAACTAATTTTTTTTTACCCAGCTCTGCAACTCCAAAAAAAAAATTATTAATCATTTACCCTCTTTTTTGAGCCTCTTCTCAGCTTTCTCTTATTCTCTCATTTCTCCACCCTTGATAATAACATTTTAAAACACTTCTGGTAACTTTTTGATTAACTCACTGGTCCCACCAGTGTTCAAGAATCTGTCCTCCAAAAGAAAAGATGCTCTAGTTTTGGTAAAAATAATTTCCAATTTAGTAAAGACCATTTGATATATTTTACTTAATTTTTCATTCTAACCATAGAATGGCCTGGGTTGGAAGGGACCATAAATCTCATCCAGTTCCAACCTCTGTTCTCATGGGCAGGGACACTTCCAGTAGATCAGATTGCTCAGAGCTCCATCCAACCTGGCCTCGAGCAGGGATGGGGCAGCCACAGCTTCTCTGGGCAGCCTGTGCCAGGGCCTTGGCACCTTCACAGTAAAGAATTTTTTCCTAATCTCAAATCTAAACCTACTCTCAGTCTGAAGCCATTCCCCCTGTCCTGTCACTTCAGGCCCTCATGAATTGTCCCTCTCCATCTCTCTTGTGAGCCTTCTTCAGGAACTGGAATGATGCAATTAGGTCATACTCTCTTCCAGGCTGGACAATCCCATTTTTCTCAGCCTTCCTTTTTTTTTTTTTATAGGAGATGTGTTCCATCCCTCTGCTCCCCTTGGTGCCTGCTCTGGGCTGGCTCCAGCAGCTCCCTGTGCTTGCTGTGCTGAGCCCAGAGCTGGATGCAGCCCTGCAGGTGAGGTCTCAGCAGAGGGGCAGAGGGGCACAATCCCCTCCCTGCCCTGCTGTCTACAGCATCTTTTGAAAATTTAAATGTGCCAAATTGCATTCTCTTTCTTCCCACAACAATCACATTTGTATTTTCTTTCTTCTTGCAGTTATTCTAGCTGTGAGACATGACAACTCTCCACTATTTCTTCTGAAACAATACTGAATGGAAAGATACACCCACACTGCACAGGCTACAAAGCTGCTGCAGAGCAGGGGTGGCTCTCTGAGGAGTAACAGGCATGGAACTAGAACTGTTCATTTTCTGCTTTTGCATTACTGTAAGCCTTCCCAGATTCTGATAAAACATCCTGAGGTAATGCTTCAGAAAACAGATTGGAAAAGATGAAAAAAAAAGAGATTATAAAATATTTTCACATAAATTGCAATATGAAATAACCTTTTCCAGCAAAAGCCCTGAACAAACTCAGCACTGATCCACCACATAGAAAAATACAAAACCTCTTCTCTCCCTCTCTCTGGTGCAGCCTAAATTTAAACTTGATACAACTCTACTGAGGGTAGCAGCATTAAAGCAGAAATTTGTTCCAGTACTTCCAGTCTCCTTGAGAGAGCAGAACATTTCTCAAATGGCCAATCTATTTGAATTAAATTAGGTGAACTTAACATTCATTTCAAAACCTTTTGTTCCTCCTCTTGTCAGCCTTGCAACACAGGGAGCATAACTCTTGTCTTCAGGGAGCTGTTGCTACCAATGTAATTTAGATCAGCCTAGGTGACTGCTGTTAAGATGCATAAATGAAGCTCAGCCAGCCCCAGGATTAAGGAATCTGACTGCTCCTTTCAGCACTTTGCCTCTTCTTCCTTCCCTATTATCTTCTAAAATCTAATTTTAAAACATCAGATGCAGTAACTTTTATGATTTCTCTTTTTTTATGACTATTCTGCAGCCTCCATAGTCTCTCTCTCTCTAAATTTTATGTATTTTCATAAATCCTCCTTTCCTCTGCTTTAATGCTCACAAGTCATTCACAAAACAGTCTCTCCTTGCATTTTGTGTTAAGTCCCTTCAAACACTGGATTTAAAGGTTCCTTCCCCCTCCCAGCCCCATTTTTTCCCCTGGATGCCTGCATGTAGTTTGCAGTTATGACAAGTGGCTCACTGTGTGCATCACAATTTATTGTAACTTACTTATATTGGATTTCAGAGTATTATTACACAATAAATTACAGGAGGTTCACAGACTGTTCACAGAAGCAGGTGAGCTGTGGGCAGAAGGTCTCTCCTGCCAGTTCTGCCACCAGCATGGTAATCTCTAGTGGAGCAGACTGACAGATATTCACCCTAAGCTGCTGGAGCAAGATGCCCTGGAATTAATTTGTCAGAGTGCAGTTCTAGATGAAAAGCACAAGATTTATACTTTAGGCTCCTGTGTATAACAAGGGGGAGGACAGTTTCTGCAGTGCTCTGGAGAACTGGCTGCTGATGGCAAACAAAAACCAAAATGTCACCAAAGTACTATGCACAGAATTTTTCACATAATTTAAAAATGGTTCAGAAAACCATCTGCAATAAAAGTCTTTAATTTATCTGAGAAATTAATTTAAGCTGTCCTAGTTAAAACCTATTGTGTTTGAGAAATTTCTTTGCTTAGATAGTTATACTTAAAAGTGCTTAGACAGCACAAATTTTAAAGAGGAAAATTTGCTTGAAAAGATTTAGAGCTAGCTCTTTAGCTGTGACAGACTGGAACAGTTCCATTATTGCCTGTGGAGTTAGCTGGATTTATACCTGGCAAGGTTAGGACTGACAGTGTTTAACACATCATTTTCTGAGACAAAATTGTAAATTGTGGTCCCTGTCTTTTCCCACATTCCTTTTTTTAATACCAGTACTTTATTATTTCAAAATGCTATTTATTTTAATTGGGTTATGAGCTGCTTTTTTCTAAATCAATGCATTCTTGTTACATTTTTAAAATCTTTTCAGGATAACTGTCATATGCAATTGCTTATCATATCCATCCAGGTGCTCTGGAGCCAAATCAACTTGATAACTTTTATGAGTAGATCAAATCTGAATGATTTCCACACCTACAAAGCTAGCATTTGAAAAAAAACACCAAACCAATATTAGAAATAATTTACATCAAAAAGCATTTTAATCACAAATGTTTTAAAAATAATATTTGCATGTATGTTTTTATGTATACATAGGCAAACTTCTATTCAACAAACAGGGAGGGGAATTTCACTGATTATTGATTTTAGCTCCATGGGATTATGTTTGCTAAATAGATAGTTCTAATTAACTTATTTTTTCTATCACATGCAAACATAACATGTAGATGCTTACATAATTTTATATGTTAAAGTACAGATTTAATCTTTATAGTTTCCCTTTTTAGCCAATACCATCGATCCTATTTGTTATATGGAAAATGTCCACGATGTTCTTTGCTTCAGCTTAAAGCTCAAAATCCTTTAGGAGAAATCCTTCACATTAATCTGAGTAGAGTCAAAAGAATGGGTGAGTACAAACTTCAGGAAAGTCTTTATAGTGAAAAGTTAACTAACACTTTTAAAAACACATAAATCCATTTAATTTTTTAGTAATGAATTTTTAAAATTTTTTAAACTTATTTTTATTAATTGAAGTTTAACATCCTAATTACACTTTCTCTAATACAATATAAATTGTCTCCTGGTCCACAAGACACTGAAATGTTTTTAACATTAAAAACATTGGGATACCAACAAATTTGGCAAATTTTTTTGCTAGAAAGGCAAAGCATTTTAAAGACCATGTAGAATTACTATGTGCTGTGCTACCATATCTGGAATGTTCATTGCCATTTTCTCAATATGAAAATAATTTCACCTCCATGATGTGTCAGGTCTACAGGTCTATCAGTTCAGGTGGAACAGAAAAAATCAGGCTGGAAGACATACCCAAATTATAGTTATAAACACTAAGAATGCTCTTCTCCTTCCCATACTTTAAGAAATGGAAACAACAGAGACCAGTAATTGCAAAAAAAACCCCTAAAAAACCCAAACAAAGCCAAACAAAACCTCCTCTTGTCTGCCAATATGTGCAAGAAGCATACATAATACAGCATGTTTTTTAAATGTAATATTATTTTATTCTTTTGAACTGAGTTTAGGCTCCCCACTGAAAATCAGTACCATCATGTTTGTCATAATTTTTAACTATTCTAATTCATTTTAGGGAGAGAATTTTGTAATGACAAAAAGTTGCTTCAGATATGGAAGAGTTTCAGAGTGAGGTTAGGCACTTAAATGACTAGTTTATTCACACTTAGAAGGCAAAAAAATAAGGTCCAGATTTCAGATCTTGCATAAATATTTAAATATATGGACCAAATAGCTTTTTGTTTCTAATATATTTATGTGCATGCATTGCACTTAGATATAATTTGAAGCATACATAGCTTAATTTCCATTTTAAATACCCAAAGTATTCTATAGTGGAAATTTTCAATACTGGAAATAATATTTACCTTAAGTACTTTCTTCCTGTACTGAGAGACAAAGAACATCTTACTGATATGAAATTTACTTTTATAAACAAAACAAGGCAAATAATTACAAGACAAGCCATGTTGCCAGTATTGGAAAAATACTGCCTTATGATCTACCTTCCAAGGTTTTGCAATCCAAAACACTGTGTGCATGAGAAATAATGTAGAAGAAATAGTAAGATGTAAAGAAATAAATGGACCTGCTAAAAAATTAGTGTCTAGCACATAAATGCAAATGTCATTAGTGTATCAGGATTTTTCTTTCTTTCTTACAATAATCAAGCAGAATTTTGTCTTAATCAAATGAATAAAATGCTTGTAATGATGAATGTTGAAATATATTTATAAATATTTTTTGTTATAGTCTCTGAAAGATCTGATATGAACTACTTTTAAGTCATGTCTGCTTATAGCAGCAGGAGATAGAAAATTGATTAAATACATTTCAGGGCTTTAGTGATTCTTTATCTGTCTCAGCTGAGTTTAAATGTGTCTGTTTATAGAGAGAAATCTTTTAAGTGGCTATTTTTTTTGTTTTCTTTTGTTTTGTTGTCTGTTTCTCTTTTAACAGACCAATTATCTAAGAGATAATTATGTAATTTACAATCTGTGAGTAGCCTGTTTTTCCCCACAGAAAAATCAGCTTCACTGAATTCTATTTTTCAGGCAGGAATTTAAGTCTTCTTCCACTATTGCATAATCAAACATATTTTATTGTCATATTCAAGTCCAGAGCAATGTAAGACATTCATCCTTTTTGCTTCCAGCTCATTGGTAATAAATTTTGGTCTTACAGCTATTTCTGGTAATGGTACTTATTTCTTTAAAGGCTCCAGGTATGCTCTGCTATAAAAACCTCCTTAGCACTGGCAAGTCTTGGAGTTTCTTATATTTTTGAATACACATGTCAAATTGGATTTCTGACCTTGGGAAACATCCTCTCCAGCACAGACCATCCAATATGTGCTATTAAAAAAAAAAAGAAAATATGACTGTGGTCCCCTCCTCACTTACAGGGTAAATTTCTAACAAGCATTTCCAGCAAATCCCTGGGAACATCTTAGCACATAATTGCCAGGTGGGCCAGCTGGCTGGAGGTGGGGAAGCTGCATCCACTTGGCTGCCAGCAAGATCTCAGGAGAGAAGCTCAAGCCAGTTTTTCCACATGAAAATTCAGGCAACTTTTGTGGCTCATCCCTGGATATGAAACCAGCGAGCAGAGACTGCACAGCACTTCTGGCAAATCAGAGTGCTCTGCCAGATTTTAACTGAATTTAGGGATGCTTTTTGGACTGAAAATCTGAAACAAACATCAAAGAGGAGGGAGCTACTCCACATGGACCAATTTCTGTTATTCCACTTTTCTCAGAGTGACAGCTTATGCATAATTCCATGTAAATGGAACAGTGAAAAAATAATCTTGTTTCTTTATTAATTTCCTTCATTACTGTTTAGCCAATAAGTGGATAACAGATATAGACAGATTCTACTCATACCTTCTCATATGCAGGATGGACTGTTGCTGAATCCAATGGAAAAATACCTTGTCCTTTATCTTTAGAATTGCAGTTTCTGACCCTACTCTCAGGCGAGATATTAATCAAATATAAGTTTTTGACTGACTAGGAAAAAAAAATCTGCAATATGTAAATTTAAGAAACTGGCAGATCTTCTTCTAGCACTGCTTGACTCAATTCAAGTGTCTAGTTGGAGCTGATAACAGAAATAAAGACACTTCCAATGAAATTCTATGTTTATAACCCTTTAAAAATACCAAAATTTGGAGGAACTTTCAATAGAAAAGAAAGAGAAGAAAAGTTAAGATCTGCAACTGATCTACCAAATTCCAGAAAACTCTCCTCAAAAAGGACCTTGTGATATCATTCTCTATAATCCTGACTGTAGAATCATCCAAGAAAACAGATTCGGACATAACAAATGAACAACTTTCATAATGCAAGTGCAAAAATTGCTTTTTTAAAATCTGGAATAGCCACATTAATTGAACACCTAGAATTTGCAAATCACTTCTAGATTTCATGGGCAATTTGAACAGTGTTGTTGAGTTGTTGGTTCCTTACACCTTAGTGAGTTCATATTATAAATAATTTATATAAGTCAAAACATGTGGGCTGAGGCTTTTACATCCAAGGTCAGGCTATTCCAGTACTACCTGGAATTTTTTAGGCCATATTCTTCCACTATGGGTTATCTGTGGTCTGGATATGGACATGGACATGGATATGGATATGGATATGGATATGGATATGGATATGGATATGGATATGGATATGGATATGGATATGGCTGAACCAGGATTGCAGTTAAGATTTCCTTTCTCATCCCTCTGTCCTGAACTTCTTTCTCTATTGCACAAGTTCTCCATGCTCCCCAAGTTGCAGACAGAAAACTTTGTGTAGTCAAAGGGCACATTACACACCTGAGATATTTGGGCTCATCTTTACCAATTAGGGGCTCCCTCAACGTCATAAAAATAAGATTTGAAATCACCAGATGTGTTTCTTAGAAGTATTTACATAGGAACACAAGAGAATGTCAACAAAAACTGGCAGAATTCTGTAGATTTGGAGGATGTTAAGTGAAAAAAACAAACAGCCTTGAAAAGTTTCTGCTGAGGAATACAGATCCTTATTTTCTAGGGAATTTTGTAACTAATTTCTAAGGTTAGGTTATCCGTGAAAAACAATAAAATTCTTTTTCACTACAACTGGAGAATTTATTCAGAGGATTTGGTCTCTTCATGAATCTTATCAGGAAATAATGAGATGTAATGCCTCATAAATTATAAAACAAGCATGGATTTTGAAGCAACGTGACTTTTGGAATGCTTGTATGCTGTCAAAAACCCTTCCTAAAAAAAGAAACCTCACACTTCAGGAATCATTTATGAATAGAGCGTTCCGAGCCTGTGTGGAGACACAGAACTTTGCAGATCCAGGCAAAGACTAAAGGTCCTGTATTTCTTAGCTATTAACATAACACTTCAGGCCTTTAGTCCGAAATTCCCAGATGCTCAGAAGGCCTGTGAGGCTGCTCCAGGCCCTCCTGTCTGGGCAGATGGCAGTTTCAGTGCCCAGCGTGTGCACAGAGTCGAGCCCGAGCGCTCCCGCCCCACCTGCGCCTGAGCTGCTCGGGGTGTGATGGAGCCTTGAGCCCCACACAGGAGTTTGGTAGAGTCAATCCAGGCCCAGGACGTGTCAGATTCGCTGTGTTTGTGCTGGCTGCCTGCCCTGCACAGTTCTGGTAGGTCCCTCTGTGCCAGTACGTGCTGCATGTCCCAGGTGTGCAGGGTGGAAGTGTCACCACACAGCCCCCATCACACCGTGTGCCACTGCCCAGGGCAGGGACTGTCTCTGTCTTTGTCTCACTATTTTCCCTTTCATCTCTCCTTTTCTGTCTCTGAAAATAGAATCCTGAGGACTTCATCCATCTAGAGGCAATCGGATATTTCATTGCTTCTCTCCCTTGGCAGACTAGTGCAAATTATGAGCATATGCCAAGCTTAGAATAACTGAAAGAAAATCGAAAAGCAATGTACTAAATTAATGTGGAAGTGAGGGACATAGAGTTTATTTAACTTTTATGGACAATTTAGAACACATAGTGTTGAGCAGAGATATGAATAGAAAGCCAAACTTACAAAATACAGCCAGGGTAACAACAGAGCCCAGAAAAATTAAAGAGGTCATGCTGCAGCCAAAGGAGAAATCTAAGGACCACCTGGAGTGTTTTAAAACTGTAGCCAGGGATAATGCCTTAAGAGCCCATTGATACCTGGAAAGATAAATATTGGCTTGGGTCACTTGTGTTTTGACTGTTCCTGCTAAAAAGCTTTCAAGTAAAATACTGGTGTTTGTGTCTTGAGTAAATGGATACATCACCCACTGCTCAGAATTCCCAGTTCCATTTCCCTGTCTTGGAAAGCTTAATGTTTTGTTCAGCTTTCAGCTGATGAGAAAAGGTAAATTTTGTGCCTATACTGGAGCACACAGCCATGACAATGTGTGAGTTTTTCAGGTGTGGCACATGCAGATACATAGGACACAATGGGCCTGCTTCTTTACATGATTGTCCTTATGAAAAAACTCCACATTTCTGCTACTTAAAACAAAAATAAGACATCAATGACAACTTTGAGAGATGAAGTAAGGTCAAGATGAAAAGACTTGGCAGTTCCACAGATTAGATTATCTATGGTTAAACTATTATTTGACAATGTCTGTGTGCCTATTTTTCTTAACTAAATTAAAAAAAAAAAAACTCAGAGACTCTGTCATAGGTTCTATAAGGCTGTTAAAGCATTTGGTATCATGTGTGTATTTATGATACATACAGAAAAATAAGACTATTCATTCCTTATTATAAAACTGTTAAATTTGTTTCCATAGTTTCTCAGTATAGAAATTCCATTGTTATCTTGATGTTGTTTCAAGCATGATCATTTCCTTTAGTATGAAACTGTGTTTCTTTTTTTCAGGCTTTTTTTTTTTCTCTCAAACTTGTTTTTAAGATACAGTTCATCAGACTATTCAGAACAATATAGGCGACACTATTAAAACTTCTTGATTACTGTATCAATTATAAATTTACAGTCAGTTACCTGGTCTAACAGATTTTGTTTTCCCTGCTGACTCAAAAAATACTCAGTACCATGTCTAGACTTTGTGGATCTCTGTAGGACAGCAGAGTTTAATTTGGCAGAAATTAGGAGTATGTGATACTACCTGATGTACAAGTACAGAAAGGATTGTGTGCCCATGAATAATAAAGTCTGTCACTCAGGTTCTATAGAGCAGCAAATATTCATACCTCTGAAGATGTAAATGGGATTGAAAAGGTTTTTGAGAGAGGTTTGCAGTTCCCTTGAATGGTGCAACTATTTCCTCTTGTTACTGTTTGTTCTGCATGTAAATCATACTTGGATTTCTGCACTCACTAGATGCTCAGCTGGTGTAGGTTCATCCCCTCAGTAGCCTATTTGAATGTTGCATGCCCTCACTTTCCTGGCTTGCTTTTATTGCAGTGGAGCTGCATCTGATTTATGGTGCAAGGAAGAAGGCAAAACAAGCCCATACACACAATTTACTAAATGATTCGTAATCACATGCTAGTGTTTTCTGTGTAATTAGTACTACTCCTTCAGAATGCTCCATTTCAATGACTAGAAAGAAAGAAAGAAAGAATTTTTCTTCAAAAATATGCTCAATATAAAATGATTTGTTCATTTGCTAGAAAGACTCTGGGCTGATCATGTACACAGACCTTCAAGTAATTTAATAGGAAGAGAGAAGACCTAAAACATGCTTTTTCCCCCTTTGATTTCAGAAGAGGTTCAAGCAATATATAAATCAAGATTTACTTTAGCAAGTTCCTGTTTGCTTTCTATTCTCTCTCTGAAAATTACTTTTTAGCTGTGCGTGTCCCTTTGGGTTCTGTTGTCAAAGTATGTCATTACAAAGAAAGAAATGCAACCAGTGGAAGGAAATACTCCAATGAAAAAATTATTTTGAAAGCACAGGTTCAATATATGTAAACACAAATAGAAAATATTCCCCTGAATATTCCCCTGGAAACCTCCTGGAACTGGAGGCCAATCACCTGCTGGAACCAGAGCTCCGCAATGCTGCCATATCACAGAAAACAAACAAAAGAATAACCAACTCTCCAGTCCCTGAGACAAAATAGAGCTTAGCAGAAATTGTGTAAATACACGGTGAAACTTTGCAGTCTTATTCTGGATTGTCTATAAAGCTTCTTGACCTGCTAAGTCCTGACATAGGATTCAGTACATACCTGAATAAGCACAGAAGAAAAGGGTTCACAGTGAAAAATAGAAGTACTGTAGAATTCAGCCTATTACTTTAAATGGCCCACACTGCAATCTCAGGTCAGCAATCCTTTCATTGTGACATCTGTCATTTCCAACACTGGCTCTGCAGAACCAATGCTATTTTTTTAAAATAAATATCCAAAATTTGAGTCAGACAGAGTTTTTTTCCTTAAACAAGGGCTGTTTGGGTGCTGTGGATTATCTGCTTACCCAAGGGTGCAATTAAGGATGTTCAGAACCCCTTGGGCGTGCCCAGTGTGGGACTTGTGGTTATAGATCCTCATGTGCCTGTACTCTTGGGGAAGGGCCACCAAAGGCTGCTCTCCTTACTCTGCTCCTGGGATCCCTGCAGTGTCCCCATGGAAAACTTTCAATGCTTTAATTCAACTGCAAACTGCAAACAAAAGGAAAAACTTGCATGCTCAGAGGTAGGATATTTTTCCAGTGGTATTTTTGGAGCTGGTTATATCCCCCATTCGAGATGCTCTTTGCCACTGACCACAGGAACAGTCCTCTAATTTTGCCTTAAGTAGAAAAAGGCCCTCTGTCAGTGCATGTGCATGAAATAACACTCTGCTCTCATCACTGAAATGGTGTGTATTACACCATTAAATGGCTGCAATACAGCATCAGAGTTCACAGCCACTGACTGGTACTCTCTGTGGCAGCTTGTACTGCAGTTACTCAATTTATACATTATTCCACACAGTGCTATCATCAGTCATTTCCTCCAGAAATCACTAGTACAGGCTAGGAAGAATAATTCTTTCCTCTCCAGAGATTCAAAATCTGAACTATAACTAGTGGAGTGCCAGTGCCAAGAGAAAGCTTGAAATTTGTTTATTCCATGTTGTATTGCTATTAAATCTCACGACCTGCTCTAATTATTGTTCTATTGTGCATTAATCCTATAAAATTATTATTAATATTAGTATGTATTATATCTATTTTTATTGTATAATTTAGATTCTCATATGTGTTTCAAGACACAAGTAAATACTGCTAAGATGAAATAGGAAACAATCCCTCAATTATTGAAATGGGCACTATTACCTTAAAAAAGACCATTCTTTCACTATTTTACTGTTTTGGAGAATCTCCCAATGTTTTATTCTTTACTGGGAATTTTGCTTTTCTGTTTTACTTTGCATTGCTTTTTCTGCATTGCTGGATTTATTACCAAAATCTCTCATAAATTTTACTTTCCCGTGGGCTTTTGATGGTCCAGGTCAGTACTTCAAACTCTAAACCTGGTTAGATCAGGGTTATGTTAAGGACATTGAACTATTCATTCCATCAGGATTAGGAAATTAGTGTGTATTTATGTAGACTCCTAAACCTGGGGCTGTTAGCTTGAGTTGATGTGCAACTGGTTATAGACATAATCCAGTACTGTGCTGAGCTAAGACTTTGTCAGTTTGAATGATCACAGGAGAAATGAAAAACAGAAAAAAGTCAAGATGGAAACAATGAATGATAAGAATTGTGTTGGAAATGTACATTAATAAATTTGGAGTTATGCTCATCACACAATATAGTATTTCTTATGAGAGTTAATTAGAAGTTGATTTGTAATTCTTCAAATCTCTCAAAATGTTAATATTTTATAAGGTCTATTCCTACTGAAATGCCATAAACCCCTTTTCACTGTTATGCAAATTAAAGATATACAGATTTCCAGCAAGGAGGCAGCTTACTGACTTTCATTCTGTGAGTCTATGGGGAAATAAAAACCCCAAATAAAAATGTTGTGCATGGAAAAAGAGTAAGCAAAGAAACAAGCAAAAAAAACCAGCATGGAAAATACCTCTGGGTACTAAATAATTCTTAACACTTTTATTACTTAGAGAGGAAATGAACAGAGTTAAGCATTCACCCAACTGCAAGACATACCTGATTTCTGCAAACAGCTAACAGCTAATATGTGAGCATGCTTATAAAGTACAAACACAACAAACAAAAATCAGATCCATACTCACAAGCTACTGCAATATACAATCTATTTGATTATATATTTCACTCAGGTGTTTGAGGCTTTGCCCCTGCATGAGCAGGAGTTGTAGCCTTGACTTTTAAGCAGTGATGTGTTTAATCATAATTACCTCGGTCTTGTTTGTTCCCCCACCCATGCCCAGGACCTAACACTGTGACCTAACAGCCCTCTGGGGTTGAAAACCAAAATTTTAGCTTTCCAGTTGCAGTTTTCCAACAGTTATCAAATAACTGTATGGTTCATGGCAGGAGGATACAGCTTCCAGCAAGGACAAACCTCTGCACCCACAAAGAAAAGAAGAGTTTTCCCTTGTGCTGAGGACTTGATGGTGCTTTTGCTGCTACTTCCCACACACCTTTGCACTGCAGAATCACTCATTTGTATGCACAGATGATTTATTAAGTCTGTTTGTTTATTTTACCAAGAAGCTACTTCCATGATTGAAAATGGTCTGAAAATGTAGGTTATTTGAAAAACTACTGAAAACCATTTCAATGTGACCTAATTCTCTGTGGAGTAATTCAAAAGATGTCTTACCTATAATGTACAGGTAATAATGTCTGTACCACAGAAAAAATCAGTATGGATGTCCTTGTATGCACAAGATATTGACCTTGATTCAGCAAATTTCTTCAGTACATACAGAACTAAACCATTTGAATAAACTCTCTGTGAAACCAATCATAACTTTGAAATTAGACATCTATTTATACTGGTAGCTGAGTGTCCCTAGAGAATTTAAAAAAAAAAAAAAAAGAAGAAAAAGAGTTTCCTTTCATGACTGCTTTTCTTATGTAATTATTGCACTTTCAGAGCAGGATTCAATTCTTTCTAGAATGGCAATATTTTAAAAAATCTCCTTGCTTCATGATTGTATTGTAAAGATGCAACATATTTAGTAAATCAAGATTAAAACCAAAACTCCTGGTGTTTGCAGAACTATGTTTACCTGTATTCACCAGGCTTTTTGTGCCTTTTTTAATGTTATGAAGTATACTAATGGGCAAGGATGTGGAATCAATTTTTTCTGAGCTGCAGCAGTGTGTATCTACTGAATAATTTGTTTAGGCCAGCTTTACTGGCAAGTCCTTCTCTTCATCCCTAAGGAGAATGAAACAGCTTCCACTTCAAAAAAACTATTGAAGTTACTCCTGGGTTTGTAATTAATTTCTGGGATTTGTTACAGAAATTCCAAACTTTTTACCAGCTTTTCAAAAGCCAGATGTTCCTGGCAAAGGAGAGTGTTCTCTGGGCCCACAGCTGATTGAAGCCGTGCTGGGATGTTATAATCCTGTTTTGGCTTGCTTTCCTAGCCAAAAGAGCCCCAGGGTCACTAATTGTCCTGATAAACATCTCTTCTGAACCTTTTACTATGAAAGCAAATAATAAATAAAAAATGGCCTACCATCCTAAAGCATAAAACAATGTGCAGTAGTGCTACTGCTCATTGAAAAAAATCACTTTGGCTTATATCAAATGATTAATCATTAAATACAATTATGTGACTGTAAAAAGATAAGCAACAAAGAAAAGTTTGGGAAATACAGGGGAAAACCACTTTATTCTTAAAACTAAAAGTGCAAGACCAAACCATTTTCCAAGTAATACAGCAACTATAAACTTGCTCACCATACATCTTTTCGGAAGACTTACATGGAAAAATATTTTGAATAGTATAGCTACATTTACAGCCTACATCAGGAATTGAAAATAATAGTTATCAAAAAGAAATGTACCTTACAGAAAATGTAAAAGTACATCTACTCTCTCATAACAGATAGTATATCATGTATGTTTATTTATGTGCACCAGTTTAATCTGTGATTATAACTCATGGGTCTGCTTTTCCATTCATTTTGTGTTGCTGTAGCTAAAGCTTCAGTCAACCTAAATGTGAGTAAATAAAATTTATGCATATCTAATCTGGGTGATAACCAATTTCTCACTGGTGTGAATATCAAACAGGTAAAAGCATCCACCTTTTTCTTTACCAGTGTATCAGTGGATATGACTACAAATTTAAATATTAATGAAGTTCAGAAATAAAATGTGTACAGTGAATAATAATTTCAGCGTAACAGATCTGTGAAGCTGTAGGTGCCTTCAAGACATGTAGATGTCTTAAAATGAGACAGTTCTCGTGTACCAAATTAGTCCTGTCATATCCTTGGCACTTCAAAAGCCTTGGGAGAGGGCTGCTGTCCTGCAAATGCCAAGGCAATAAAGGTGACACTGACCTTGTGCAGAACCACGTCAGCAGAAGCGCCGGCGTCGCCAGAACCCCGAGAGAGCCCTCCAGGCTGATTAATACTGAGCCAGAGCCATAACTCTGATCAGCCTTTAATACAGTAAACCAACAGGAGCAGTTAAGGGCATTGTCTGAGAGGAACAGAGAGGAATTTAATCAAGTTGCTAATATACTTTGACCGGGACTCTCAGGTGCTCTTAAACAGAAAGACAGTCTTAAAGGGATTGAGACATTTCAGCTCATGGCTCATAGGGGGCCAGTTACTCTTACAGCCCTGCTGGAAACAGAGAGCAGTGCCTTGGTAAGCATCCATCACTTCTGCAAGGAAAGATGATATTTTGCATTCACTTTATTCAGTTTGTGTTACGTTTTGTGAGCTGATGAAGGACAGAGGGCAGAAGGGCTGTGTTCAGAAGATGTAGTTTAGCAAAATAAATTTCCCCTCCTACAGTCAGTATTCCATGGAGAATCCTGCAGGGGGGATATTCAAGGTATAGTCTCCTGCCTATTGCTAAAAAAGATTTTGTGACTGAACAGAAGACAGCAATAGGGAGTGTGCAGGAAATGCACTGCCTCTAAGCCTGAAAGCACTGGAATCCTGAAATGTGACAGCACTGCACATCCAGAGCCCTGGCACTCATCTGCATTGCCAAAAGCCTATGGGCTAAGGTAATAGCTGCATTCATTTATACTTATTAACTAATTGTACTTGGATCTTAATGCCCAAAGATGAAATACTCTCATATTATTCCACACTGGCAACAGCATAGTGGCATAAAAAAGAATTCAGCTCTGTCAGGAGCACTGAACTACATTAAAACAGACATATTTTGTAAATCCACTGACATCTCTTCACTAATTCAATGAGAAAATGTACTCAGACATGCAAAACCAGCCAGCAGTCATTCACTGATACTGGCAATATATGAAGAAGAGGCAGACCTAGAGACCCTTTCTAGAACATTCTATGCCTTTTGTTAGAAGATGCTATTGATCCCAGTGGAGTGAGTGAGAAGAGGATTTTGAAACAGCTCTATTTCTGCTCTTGGAGTAATTTTCTAATTAAATTGGTATATCTTAATCAAATGCTTTCATCCTCTTCTCCAACAAACACCCTCTTGGTATCTTCAGAGTACCAACGACTTACTTCTTTCTAATTACAGCATTGTCTCAAAAAATAACTTTGCATATTGAATTATGAAACAGGTACTGTAGTCAGTAAGTGTTAAATTCATTGGCAAAATTTTCCACTAAGATCTACAGTAATTGAACTCTATGCAAGCAGTGTCCATGAGACTTGTAAAATATTCTAATAATATTACAGAAAGAGTTAGACATTTGCTAGAAGGTGTGTTCTGGATACGAACCTTTTTAATATGCAATTAATAGTGAAGAAATAACATCTGTAGTATTTTCCTAATGAAGTAAACTGGATTCTGCACTATTCAATGCAAAATTTCTGGTGTTTCCTGAAATCCTTCTGAGGAGGATTTTCAGTTCACAGTTGCAGGGAGTTGAAGCTAAGCATGACAGAAAGAAACAGTCTGGGACAGTGATGGATGGCTATAGAAACACTGGCAGATAAAGATTTTGTTCACCACATAAGTCCAAATCCTGAAAGCACTGTATGAATATACAGCTTCTCCACCACAGGCAGCCTCACCTGCTGTAAAACAGGTGTTCACTGATGTAAACCCAGTCAGAGATACAAGCACTCAAGTAATTACACCCTGATAGATATTCTAAATTGTGATGAATGTTTTCTATAGGTGTGCCAGTGCAATAGATGCCTGTGTTGGCTCTAGTAAGTGCTGACTTTTCAGTTTCAAATAGTTTTTAATCATATTTTATTTTTATGTTGAGCAATATGAAAATCAAAGTATCTCTGAGGGATTTCCTCTCATTTTGCATTAGGAAAGGAAGAGAAAGTGTAAATCAGTTTGGTAGGACCAGTAGTTTGTGTTCTGCAAATAAATGAATTAAAAATTGTGGAAATGAATTTTGCATTAAGTTCAGTGACTCTATAAACCATCACAATGTCATACAGCATCAGCAAGAATGATTTCTGCTGAGCAGACTGTTAAGAAATTAGCAGAGATTCTAGAAATATTTCTTTTCAAATATATCAAGAGCTGAATGAAATGTGATTCTTGCTGCTTCTGCAGAAACAAAAGAGCTTCTCTCTTTAACGACATTGAATAAATAGGGCAGTGAAAAATACATCTCTCCACTGTTTACAAAAATATTATTTTTATCTATTTTGATTTTTAGAGATAACAGATTATCAGATTGTGTTTAAAGAATATGATTTCTGCAAGGAAAGGTTAGACTCCAGCCAAAACAAATAATCTCTTAATCATGCCTACCCAGGGGTAGACAAATTGTTTGCAGATGAATTCCTTGTTCTCAACCCTGGAACCTGAGAGTAACATTATACATAATGGTATATGTCATATTTCTACACAGGATTTCAGCTTCCTGAATTACTTGATCATTTAAAAATTTTGGTCCCATATTTGACTCTATCACCATTAGGAGCAAAGACTCATAATAATAATAATAATAGTAATAATAATAATTGCAAAGCTGCCTTCAATTAAACAGTCTAGTTCTATTCATAAGTTTTTCCATTTAAAATCAACGTCCACTTCTGCAGTATATCAAAGGAATTAATGTGTATCTTGAATTATTTACTAGTACTAAAGGTGTGTCAAAAATCATTCAGAGGTCATTAAAAAATAAGGAGAAAATGAATAATAAATATGTTAAGGAATAAAGCATTTTAAGCAGGATAGACAGCTGAGCCATTAAAGGCAGTCACAGGATCACGGAATATGCTGAGTTGGAAGGGACCAAAAAGGATCATTGAATGCAACTTCTGGCACTGCACAGGTCCTGAGAGTATTGTCCAAATTCTTGAATTCTGTCAGGCTTGGTGCTGTGACTACTTCTTTGGGGAGCCTGTTCCAGTACCCAAATATTTCACTCTTTTTTTATATTTAAAAATAGATATATATATATATATATATATGTATCTAAGTTCTGAAAGCGTAGTGGTTGTCTCTCCAATATTCATGTGTGGTCTAGACTGTGATCACTTGCAGTGATCACACATGATTCTCAAAGTGTGCTTCTATCTGTGTCTGATGTTAAATCCTCCAAAACAAAGTCAATTTCCTTCCACCACAGAAATGCATCAACATTTCTGTCTGGAGAAGCTCTGTATGTCAGAGAAAAATAGAGGAGCCTCTGGAAGGACTTTGGTCTGAAAAGTAAGGATGTTTAAGGACAGCAAACACTGGTTTTGAAGTAGATAAATCCTAAGAGTGTGCTCTATGTCCTGAAGTTTGCTAAGATATGATCCTAAATGAGGTGGGACCCTCAAGCTGCTGGAGATGCATCTGTAATCACTGTCATCATCTGGAGTGATTCAATGTGCTGCCCATGGATCTGCTGAGGCAGCAGCTGCTCACTCTGATGAACAGGCTCTGCAGCCACAACCAGGGGAATGGGATCATGTCAGCTCTGTCCCTGCTGCCTGCCCACCCTTCTGGCTCTGGATTTTCCCTGCCTGGGCAAACATTGCCTCTCCACGTCCCTGCATTCCTGTTTGACACCCATGAGGGTCTGGACTAATGCTTGTTTAAGGCTTTGGGAAGACTGATTGGAAGCAATGGGAGACTCCAATCATCTTGGATTATCAAAAGCAATTGGTGTTACTCAGTACTGCCAGCATGGATTAGGTTGTTTGTGTGTTCACCACAAAAGAAAGTTCACCATCATGTCAATTTAGTGAATTGGGTAGAAGTGTCCTTAGAGATCTTCCACTTTATGTGTGCTCTGCCAAAGGGAATCAACATTCCCAAGACCAGAAGAATAAAGGAAGAAAATGGATTGAAAGAGAAAAAAAACCCTTAAAGCTTCAATAAATATGGCCCATCATGAGGGCATAAATTCACAACAAGGACTAGTGTGCTAGCAATGCTCTTAGAAAGCTCTGGAGCACTGACCTACAGTTTGTCTTTCCTTCAGTATATTTTATCTTGATATTCAAAAGAATATAAAGGTCTGGAAGCAAAAAATCTATGAAAATGATGAAAGCTACACAACTTGATTAGCATGGCATTATATTTATATGTATCCATACTTACATATATCTGTATGGGTATGTATACAGAACCATGGATATGAAAATAGATTTAAAATAAATGTTTCCTCAGGTTACTGGAATCTGTAGCAATTAATTAGCTAAAAAGCTCTCTAATCTTGCACAAAACAAGAAAAAATACGAGCCAGGATGATTTAGACAACTAAGCCAAAAGAGACAGGGAGAAGAGGAATGCAATTGGCAGGAACTACATTTTAATTTTCTTGATACCATGAGTGAAGTTTCTGTTCTAAAAAAAAAAAAAAAAAAGAAAAAAAAGAAAAAAGAGAATAATTTTTAAACAAGCTATTTAAACTAAAACATGATTTAGTCAAGTACCAGTAACTAAATGAAAACTTAAGTAGGGGAGATCTGAGAACAAGCCATTTTCAAGTGATACAATCTCTCTATCACTTTTCAGGGATGATAAAGGCACTCAGCATTTCAACCTTTCTCAGGCATTACAGAACTTTTTGTTTTTTGGTGAAGCTTTTGGGCACAGCTGCTGTCAGGTGCTATTTCCCTTACCCTCCAAACCTAAAAATACAAAATAATGAAATAAATATTTATTAAATGAATAATTAAATTACATAAAATAAATTTAATTAAATAAATAATAATTAAATAAAATAATTATATAAATGCACGAGCCATGAGGAACACAAGTAGTAGAGTGATGAAAACAGTCTAACCAATATAGTGCATTGTGGAAGAGATGTAACTTGGACTTTTACTTCCTTAAACCTTCCTCACATGCATGCAAGCACAGAGGTTTTTCATGAAGCAACAGTTGAATTTCTAAAATATATATGTATGTATATAGATGTATATATACAAGTACAATTCACAATGTTTACATGTTAAAAATGGCTTTCAAGTTAACTATTAGTACTTAACTTCCACATATACACCTACAGATTTTATAACTTTTTCTCATTTTTCTCTCACTCATATATATACTTACATTAACATTTCACAGTTTCTATTTTTTTTCTCTTTTTTTTTTCTTTTGTCTTGTACCATGCATTGGAGGTGTTGTGAATTAAACACAAATCTTACCTTATCTTTGAAAGAAAACACGGGTATTATTCTTCTGACACTTCAAGCAATATTTCTCAGACTGGAGACACATTGCTTTCCATATGACTAAAGAGATGCCAACATTTATTTAAATGCTATAATTACATTAGACTAGCATCAGGATAATAGTTAGGTCTGATTTATAGAATTATGACATACAGCCTTTTTCAGGAAGAGTTTTTCTTCTCAATACTATGCAGTACATCATTTTAATGTGTACAGTTCAGTATACATATCTATCCACTAATACCTTGATGCTCTAGGTAGCTTATTGCAATTAATTCTAACCATTGTTAGGAACGATGGTAAACTAATTTGTTATTATCAGCTACTCAGATCTATTTTTATGTAACTCCTGTTACATTATGAATTAAAAATTAAGATGGATGCATGTGAAAATTTGCATTAAAAAAGAGAAATAAAATTAACCTCTAATTAAGGAAGACTTCTGAGGGAAAGAATGCCAACAAATATTTTAGTTTATTCTGAAGTCTTAATCTGTGCTCTAATCTGTACTGAGGTCAGTAAAAATACTTCCCTACGTGTCCCAGTACTCTAATCCCCAGTTGTTTGGACAGGTGATGTGGTGACATGTAGCTTTTTCCTTTCCATTAAAAAACTGGGTGCTCTTTTATCAGCCACATTGGATATGGCCTCAACAGTGTCAGAGACCAAACTAGCACTGCTCAATCAGAAGAAATAAATATTCTATCCCTGTAGAAAATACTAAATAGTTTTCCTCCAGATACTTTGGCTGTATTTCCTGGTTTTCCAGTTGCCTTATCTGTTATTCAAGCAATAATATTTGCAATCTTTGTTTGTACAATGCCTGCTTAACACAATGAAATATTGCCCTTGGTTCTTCTGTCAGTAAAAAATCCCCAACATGGTAATGGTTAACAGTAATGAGATAATTAACTTGTCTCTTGAATTGCAATGTAAAATACAGAGATGCCTGTCTTATTTGGTGGGGACAAAGTTCAGAATAAAGTTAGGAAGTAAAAAAGGAAGCTCTTAACATGTCTGTCTGAATACACACAGCAATGTGAGAAGCTTCTGCAGTGAACCTTTATTAAGGAAGAGCCTGTCCTTTTCCCCTTCCCCCATCTCCTTCCCTCTCCATCTACTGTCTAGGTGCAGGCTGGATAATATTAACATAGAAATCCAAAAGTCCGCTTTCATTTCGATATAGATGACTGGAAAAAACTATGTTAACCAGCAGAGCTGTGACAATGTGCAGTGCACAGAATATCTTCACAGAAGAAGTAAAAAATTGAATGTTCAGTGATGAGAGAACTTGAAGAATACATGAAAACATACATATGTGACTGAAAGTTGCTGTCTGTTTAGGTTTGTGATTCCAGAAGTGAATATGTATGAAAATAATATGATGAAAATAAGGATTGTGAAGGAACAAGAAAAAGGATGAAACTGTGCCTGCTTATCCTCCAGTAAAAAAACAAAACAAATCAAAACAAAACAAAAAAAAACAAACAAACCAAAAACAAAACATACCACCAAACTGATTTTAAGTAAGTGGTATGGCAACACTTGGCAGAAGTGTGGTTTAAGTGCAACCCACATTCCAATATAACTAGAAACCCTGACTTTGCCTCTGACTCACACAGAAAATGAAATCTGATATCTGGCTTTATTTTTTGTGTTCCATTGATCATTTCAGGTCCATCTGTCTTTTCCCTCTCATCTGTGCAGAGCAGAGATTTTGCCATGGTTAGCAGTTTCTCTAGGATACATTTACAAAGACAGTGAGGGACTTCCTTATGCCTGCCACTGTACATCCATACTTTTCTCAGTCACTTAAGCTTATTATCATCTTTGTCATTTATTTTTTCATAGAATTGAGGCTTCTCTGCAGCAGCATTCAAATTAGCTGACTGACCCCAAGTCACTGCTGACTTCTGTGAGAGTTAAAGACAGTGATCCCTCTCTTGAATATAACATTAAAAAAATAACTGCTTTAATTAGTTTTCCCCAGTAAAAATAGCTGGGAAATGAGTATTGTGTATAGCAGATAAGCTGTGCTAAATACCAAACACCAGCATAATGAAACAACATAGAAAAATCTTGTCTGCTTTAAGATTTATCGAGACAAAACCTTGAAATTAGTATGGTGAAAGCACCACTCAATGTTCAGTATTAAAAGGAGAAATCTTAGAGGCATACTGATTAAACTTTAAGTCTCATCATTTTACTCTTAAGAAAAGCCCTGTGCAAGTAGACTGCTTGTTTCATCACCAGACATGCTGCTGATTAAAACCAGGAATAGCCCAGGAAGTATTGTATAAAAGCCTCCATTTCTCTGTAGGTGAACATGTCTTTGATTTGTCATAACTAGGAATAAACAAATGTGAGCACTTGCAGCAAAGAACCTATTAACTGGCTTGAATTTCACCACACAATTTACTAGGCATTTAGGGGAGACTGTGAGATTTGGGTTTTTTCTCCTCACCGACTCTCACTTTCCCAATTTTAAAGAGATTTGCCAAAGGATAGCATTTTACAATGGCAGTATTGACAAAGGTTTACTGTCTTGCTTCAGAAATCTTCAAATTTCTGTATGCTGTTTTTAAACAGTGGTTAAATAAGCAGGAATTTTAGCATAGATCTCCAGATATTTGATCATTCTTAAAGCTAATTAAACTGTACACTCAAGATAGAAAACAAAAGTAATGTCATTAATGTACAAAGGGGAAAACATGATCTTTGGTCATCCCTGAATTGGTCAGACAGTTAGATTAGATGATCACTTGAGGTCTTGTCCAGCCAAATTATCCCATCCTATCCTATCCTATCCTATCCTATCCTATCCTATCCTATCCTATCCTATCCTATCCTATCCTATCCTATCCTATCCTATCCTATCCTATCCTATCCTATCCTATCCTATCCTATCCTATCCTATCCTATCCTATCCTATCCTATCCTATCCTATCCTATCCTATCCTATCCTAATCTCACATAAAAGGTACAGTGGATTTTCATAAGTCTCCATAAAATCTCCTGATTTCCAATCATCCCTAAAGAAGTATTTCTATGATTAGTAAATTGCTGCTAGAGTTTTCAATCATACTACTGGGTTTTTAAATCATAAAATTAACTGTTGTCTTCTCAAATGCATCAAAGTCAAGCAATATCTAAGAGGTTTAGAGAAGTTAGTCCTCTAGGAGAATAATGCTGTAAGGTGTCAGACTACTTTTATGAAGTCAGAAAGCAATCATGGAACTTGTACTCTCTGTAAGGACAATATAACCAAACATTCTGAAAGCATGTCATTAGGAGTTTTGGACAATCATTCAAAATTGACTTTGACAATCTAAAAAAGGCAACTTCATCTTTTAAAAGGTTTCTAAATTGAGGCCTACTTTTGTCTGCCTACCTTTATTCAATAATTAAATGGTGTTGTATTTGATCTCAGGCCAGCTTGGCTTCTGTATTCACTTTCCACAAACTAATGCTGAAATTTTATTTGTTTATTAATTTTATTGCTTAATGTGAGAACTTGCCACATTAAGACTTCTGTGCCTGAGACCTCAAGCAGCCACATTGATGCAGGGTGAGAAGTCACCATGTGCTGGCAAATCCACAATAAATATCTATTTGAATGCTCTTAGCCTGTGGCAAATGCAGTGTAATTTAAGTTAGAATAAAAGAAGGCTAGGCAAACTCAATTTATTTTACATTTGCCATGGGTTAAAAGAATTCACTGTGGACAGTTGCTGTAGATCAGGTGCTGTATTTATGAAAGCAATTCTTTTGTCAGTATGACTGGTGTGAAATCAGGGAACAATCAGGATAGAAATCTGTAATTCTGGTATTGCAGAACACAAGTATCCATGTAGTCTATGAAGTCATCATTCTCTCAGTGTGAAGTACCAGAACAAATATATTTGATGGGAAGAAAAAGAGTTTTGGAGAAGAGTTGTTTGTGGTGGGTGTTGTTAGGTATTTAACTGGAGCCAGAATAGTTCTTACATTGTCAAGCAAACATAAGAAAAACAAAAACAAAAACAAAAACACAGACATCACTTTTGACATTTCAAGTAAAATTACAGATTTCCAAGTGTAATGAATGGAATTGTATAAAATATCAACGTTTTCTTCCTGAAAATTGATGGAAATGTGATGGAGCAAAGGTGTGTTCTGTTCAGTATCTGTTTCTTGCATCTCTTAGTTTTGCTCAGCATTGCTCAGCCATTCATTTTAAACATGCTCTTGCAGTTGTAGCTTCCTAAATGTAAAAATTTCTAGAGAATAGACTATTCTTCAGAAAAATTCTACAATGTGAGGCAATGTAATTTTGTTTGTAGGAGGCCAGGAAGATGGCTCAGAGGGCTGGAGCACCAGGCTGAGAGAGTTAGGATTGTTCAGCCTGGAGAGAAGAAAGTCCTGGAGAGACTTTTTGGCATCTTCCAGAACCTAAAGCAGGCCAACAAGAGATCTGGGGAGGGACTTACTCCAAGGGCAGGTAGTGAAAGGAAAAGGGGTAATGGCTTTAATCTGAAAGACCAGATTTACTTTAGTTATGAGGAAGAAATTCTTAGCTTGAGGGTGGGGAGGTACTGGAGGAGGTAGCCCAGGGAAATTGTGGATGCCCATCCCTGGAATTGTTCCAGGCCAGGCTGGATGTGGTCCTGAGCATCCTGGGATAGAAAAAGGTGTCCTTGCCCATGGCAAAGGGGCTTGGAACTAGAGGATATTTAAAGTCCCTTCCAACCCAAACCTTTCTGTGGTTCTGTGCTTCTATGACAAAGAAATTTCAGCAAAACCCCCTTTGGCTAAACAGTTTTTCTCCTCATGCCTTTCCTCTCCTTTCTGTACTGCATTCACAGTCAAACTTTCTGTATGATTTTTAAATGTGGATCAAATTTTCAAATTAACTGATAATGTTCATCTATCACAGCAGACACATGCTACTCTTAGGTGTTGGTCTCTTCTACATGCATATTGTGTGCAGAAGATATTGTGTAAGTATACCAGAAACTAAAGGAGGTTATAAATCCTAAGAACAAAAAGTTGATATGGTTAGAAAGACAGAGGTTAAGAATGAGAAACGTCCCCCACATTCTGCAAAGCTGGTAGGATAATGACCACTGAGCACCACCACTCACTGTTGTCTGTAAATTATGTTTGGATCAAAAGGAATTTCAACTTCAGCCCAGCTCAGGCAGAGGACAAAACCAGTTCAACATCTGCCTGGACTTGTAACTATAGCATACTTCTCATCTCTCTGCCTTTCACTTTCCTAGTCTGTATAGAGACAATATTATTTCATTAAAAAACCCTGAACATTTGCTATGAAAGAGCAAAATGTTCAACGAAAACAGATGATCCTATCCAAGAATGAGAAGATAACTACTAGGCTGTAGAGAAACAGTCATTTTTCTGTCTTTTCCTGCAGCTATTTATCATTCAGTGTGTGACAGCTTCAGCAGGACGTAGACAGTCCCCTCAAACTGCAACATCCATAAATGAATGTTTGTGGTGCTTTCCTGGATACCAAATTATCCTCGAGCAAGGAGAAATGATGACTGAGATGCCTCACCTCCTGATGGGAGTGAATAAGCTATTTGTCACTGGAAGAGAGGACTGGATGGGAACATAATACAACAGCAGGGCTGGGGGTTGGGAATGGAGGGAAATGCCTTGATACCATTTAATTATAAATCCATGGAGCACGGAAAAAATTAGGTAAACCTGCCCATTTTAAATTTTCTGTTGGAAACCAGAAGGTTGTTTTCATCTGCTGCAGATTGTATTTTGCAAATTTCTACTTATTTGCCTAAATCTTTTAAAATAGTTTTTAAAGGATTCATGATGCAAGTTTAGTCACATGATTTGAAGCCAATGAAATGTGGCCCAATATTAAATGAAAAATTCTCTTGGATAATTTTTTTTTAAACAATCTAGGGACAAATCTAGAAAACTCTTCAAATTTCTTCTCCTCCACCTCGATGAACAAACCTTCTGTCTACCTTTGGTGATCCTCAAATATTTATTGCATCTGATAGTTCTCTATCAGGTTCTCTAAAAAGCAGATGATCATCTCTTTGGGACACGTGCCAGACTAGCAATATCCCAAAAACTTTAGTACATAAGCCTTATGAAGTGTTGCTGGTGGCTGAGACACTTAATTTAATGAGATGGGCTTGCCATTGCTGATACTGCTAAATGTGTTTTCAGCAGAGCCAAGGAAAAATCTAATTCATTAGACCTCTGACTGTGTTCAACTATTGTTATTGTGCTGCAACATTTTGAATATAAATACAAAAGGCCCACAGAAAGCAGTATTTCACTGTTTGAATTTGCACATATTGCTGAAGGCCATTTCAGTTCTCCTGCTGATGTGTTGCCTTGCCTTCCCGGCTGCCACAACATTGCACATGTTTATATACCTGATGCCTATAAAACTGTGGCCAAACACACAATTGTTACAGTATGAAACTATTGTCCTCTGTAATGACAAATGACAGCACACTTTTGCAGGATGGTGGCTTGTTTCTGCTAATACAGAAACTAAAGCAGTTATAAGAAGAAGAAAAGCAAAAATAACAGTGCCATCACCAATAATTTCATCTAAAATAGGCAGAAAATTAGATCAGAGCCTTTACAAAAAATCATCAAACCACTAGTACATGTTTTTTCTTTATTTGTTCATAAGAAAAAACAGATATGATGGAAAATTGTGATTAAAACAATGAGGAATTAAAAACTGAAAATGTTTGCCCTTGAATATCAGTCTGTAACACTTCTAGTTTAAGATATGGTGTTCCTTCATACAACAGTACATTATTTCTCAAATAATGTGAAGTGAAAATATGTCAATTCTAGATTGAATTTCAGTTTAAAAAATGGCATTTCCTACAGAATCCCACACCATCCCAGTCATAACTGATCATACCACCAGAATTTTTAAAGTAGTGAACTCTACCAGAATAAAGGGTGAATTATGCAGAGTGTACCTGCAACTTTCTCAGTTTATGTCACATTCCAGCTGGTTAGTACTTCATTTGCATTTTATCTTTAGAAAACCAAAGGCCAGAAGTTCAACATCTTGTGTGAGGGGGGTGCAAGAAATGTGCAGCTGGTTTTCAGTAAAATCCAACCCAGGCCTCCTTCTTCTTCCATGCTGGAAAATTCCCATTCCTGACCCTCTCATCTCTCTGATCTTGGCTTTTTTCCTTGCTTGCTCAAATGGTCTGTATCATCCCAGACACTTGACAGCTCTCTGGAAAGAGGCATCTGAGGAAAGAGATGACTCCCAGAAGTCAGCACAAAACTCCAGATTACTGTGCAGCACCAAAATATTGCAGCTATTAAAGCTCATATCAGTATTAAATGTGGGGAGGAATTTGTTGTTCCTTCTTTAAAATCATCCTAAATTACTAATTTTCAAAATTTCATCTCTCTGCAAACATTATAAATTTGTATCTTTAAGCTAAATTCTCACTTCTGTCTCAGATGATATGCAGGCTACGGTATATGTATATTGCATAAAGCATAATGTACTCTTTAGTTCCTGTCCAGCTAAACTATTTTAAATAAAAATACTGGAAAAAAAAATGAAAACAAATAATTAGTTTCCATGTTTCTGAGATCTGGTTCATGAAACCCAATTTTATTCCTCTAGGCTCAGAAATCTCTTTCTTTATTTTAACAGAGGCTGTGGAATTGGCATGAATGCCAGAAGTGGAATTGCGTAATGTGTTTATGTTCCAGTGTGAATGGCCTTGTTAAAGAGTCCTATCAGCAACAGCCTCATGATTTTTCCAGTGCATTATGTGCATGAGGTCCTCAAATCAATCCCCCAAAGGAGGTTCTTGAAGAGTTTCTGCCTTGTATCTTCACTTACTGCTTAGCTGCATAAAGCAAGTTCCTGCCTGGAAAGAACATCCTTTTCCCATTGCCACTGGAATCTGAGATCTCCTAGAGATGCCACAAAGCCCTGAGAATTCTCTTATGACACCACTAGTGAGTAACTCTACAGAAACCATTTTGTGGCAGCTTGTATGCTTTTTGTTCCATTTTCAATATCTGCATTGTGTCTTCTGTGATGTTGCCTTGACAACTTAAAAACTTCCTGATAATTTTACTATTCAAGTCTTTCAGTCCAAATAGATACACGTGAAAATCCACAAATTTAAACCTCAGAACACTACAGAGAAAGACCTTTAGATCTGGTTCAATGGTGAAACTCCTGACACTCCTAAAATGTTGAAATGATAACTTTCTCAATATTATACCATGGAGGTTTGTAGCTATTAAATATCTTCCTTGGAATTAACCTTTGAGATTCATACTCCCTCTCCATCCCTGATTTAAAATATCATTGAGTTTCACAGTAATTTTTGAGACACACTAAAATGTTCTGCAGCAATTATGAGGGGCCAGAGTTGAACAAACCTACAGAATTTTAATGAGTTTGCAGTGGTAATTATTTTTAATTGTCTTCCATCTCATTAGAGTACCAGGTGGCAGCTATGTAACCTCACCATGGATGCTGATTGTCTGCATGGCTACATATTTCTCTGCAGGCACTAATGAACAGACATGTCCACAGCCTCTGCAGTGGTTACTTACATCAATTTGCCTGTTCCTTTGAGCAAGAGGAGTCTGGCTCTGACCTCACACACACCAAAATTAACTGCAAGCATATCACAGCCTCATACAGCTTCCAGTGCACCTTTTCTAAAAGCAACCATAAAAAAATGTACACATGTGCAAATGTATTAAGTTCTGTTTCTACTGTGAGCTTCTCTATGGGCTGGAGTTTTTTTCACAGCAGTCCTATTAGAAAACTAACCATAATAAACTTTATTGTTACTTGACAATGGCATGTGTGAGAGAAAAATCACGTATGTTCCTTTTCATCCAAAAAGCTAAATTAAGCACTGCAGATTAGATTAACTTTCACAGCAACAATTTTGACATTCATTTCTGTGCATCTGGGGTAATTAAGAGAAAAGAAGAGCAATAGGTGTCTGAACTGTTGGAGTCAAAGGCAAATGATGCAAGAAGTCAGAAAGGGATATTACCTTAAAAATTCAAATCAATTCAACATCATGTCCTCTATCCCTCATATAACATCAGTACATGACATTTAGTTGGTGTCTTCATGGTTTAGAGAAGCAGCCTGGCCTATTTTTATGACCTACACGATCATATAAACATAATTTAACAAAATAATTCATTTGGAAATACAGATAACAACTCCAAACTCAAAGAAATGTTGCACCGCTCTTCAAGTCAAACAAAAGTAAATTTAGAAAGAATTTCTCTTTAAGTAATACCAACTTTTATATGCATAAAGAGACTTAAAGCTCACCCTGGAACACTCTATGAAAGAAGTGTGGAAAATGCAGTAAAGCTTCTATGTGAAAGGCTGGAAGTGAGTTTGCATTAGGGATGGAAGATTTTGCAGTTCCAGCAGCACTCTCTCCTTTGCAAATGTGTATTTTTTCTGTTATTACCTTTCAATTGTGTCAGGACTTTGTGTATCAGCACAGCTTGAACTCATCAGCAGCTAAGCTTGTTATGGATAATCTTATTTATTCTACCACCTCTCTGCAAGATAATCACATTATGGTTCTCTCAAGGGCTTATCACCTTGAATCCACCCAGGACCTGCAACATGCACACAGAGGGAGAAAGAGATGTACAGATGCAAAATCCAGCTAAATGTCTTTCTCTATGCTTAGAGTGATTACATCCAGACTGAAAATTAGAACTGCTGCTGTTAAATCTTTCCAAAGAACAGAATTAATCGGCATAGAAATTAAATATAAATGTTATGAATTACAGTTTTGATAAGGAATGAACATTTACATTTTCTATTAAAAGTATAGAGAGCCGACTATATTATAAAATATTCTTATCTGTAATGAGTTAACAATAATCCTAAAGACTACAGATATGATTTCTGTAAGAAGACCAAGATATTTGCCTTTCAGTGAGGCACAATATAAAAGAGATAATTTCCTCTGACCTTTTACTAAGTGCATGAAAAAATGAAATTCCTTTTTTGAGTAACTGAAAACTGGACATTGAAAGGAACTTAATGAAGTCCTGTTAGACATTTTGCTCAATGCCCAGATATTTTAAAGAGACAGAATTACCTATTATTTCATTACTTGGAGTTCTAATCTAAATTGAATTAAATGTTCTTAAGTATTGGGCTTAAATCGATCTTCCATTGGCAGGCAAAGAGATGTATTAATGTGTTTCTTTTTAGAGAATCCAATATTATGCACAAAAATATAAAGACAATTGTTTTGAATGTAACACCTTTTTCTTTCCAAAAGCATGCCAAATAAAGGTCATAGACTGTCCTTTTATATACTTGGAAAACACTTCACAAACCAAGTCCAAATTAATTCTCATCCAAGGAATTCCCATTATCCATTGGGACTTCCCTTTGAAGGTGGACTTCGACCCTTGAGTTTTTGATCCTATTTGATCCAATATGATGGCTAAATCGGTAAAATTAAGCAACAATTCTCTGTCTTCATTGTGTTCTCAGACTAATCTTCCTCTCCCTAGTGTCTATTAAGACTGTGTTACATACACCAGTCTCACTGCACACAGTTGAATATGTCCATATTTTCATGTGTTGCCAGTCAACAAAATTCTGTGAAATATGGAACCAAGATCTGCTTCAGAAGCACTCATGCATTAGTAGAAATATGGTGTCTCTGTGGGCAGAATGCAACCCTAAAAGCCAGAAGGTTTTATCTGGCTGTACTCTTGTGTGGCTCACGTGGGTGTTAGTTTGTATTAATAAACATCAGACACTTCATTCCCATCTATGTAACTGCTCCTTACGTGAGAACAAATGTCAGCACACCCTGTGCAGTGTGAAAGGTGATTAAGTGTGAAGTGCTGTTTTGGATTTCAAGTGGATCCTTCTGAATGAAATACAACACACTGTGCAACATTAAAAGATTCAATGTTTGATTTGGTCCTCCTCCTCCTTCCTTTTCTTCTCAGAGAAGAATTTTCAGTGTTAGAAAAAGAAGACATTGACATGTCTTAAACCAGAAACAAAATCAAGTTACAGAATTTTTCAAAAGATATTTTATGATTTAGATGTAATTCTTTTAAGTGTTTGTTTATATAGTATTCTTTTGTGACATAACTGCTGATATACAGCAGAAAAAATATACAGTAATGAAATGAGATTGCTGTGATTTACTTTTTTTCCTAAACATTTTCCAAATATAGAAAACTATATGTAAAAATTCACCAAAAATTCACTAAAATATGTTTTTTTGAGGAATATAACTACACTTAGTAACTTTTGCTAACATGAATAATACCAGAAAAAACACGTTACAGTAGAATCAAAATGAGTCAAAGTAGTGAGATACCAGTATGGATTTAGCTCATCCTCCTCCTGCTCACATATTATTAGACTTTCTTTTCATATTTATAGTTCCTTATTGTATTTTCCTCATAACCCACCCTTCATTTACAATTTGGAAGGGTTTGTAACCACTGGCAAAGGGGATGGTCTAGGGACCAGGTCCTATTCAAAGTGACTATATCTCTCAGGAAATCCCTAGGACAGAATTCCACAACATTTAGTTCTCTAAATAACCTTTCTGGATCAGAAAGCAAAGCAGGACACACAATGGCTTATTAGACAGACAAGGTGTTTGCTTTGTGTAACCTCATTTTAAATACCTGGGTAGTGATGAATGATGATGAAAGGCACAATTCTAGAGGTTAGGGGGAATACAGGAAGTGGAATCCAGGGAAAGTAGAATCATTTAGGTTGGAAAAGATCTCTGAGATCCAAGTCCAGCTATTAACTGAGCACCACAACATTCACCATGAGAGCTAGAGGTTATGAGGGAACTGATAAAGTATGTTTAGAGCTTTGTTCTTGTATTTACCCACAACTCAGTCATTCAGAGGTGCTTTAGCTGGGTCATTCAGGGACTGTGCCATGGGGTAACTGCTCACAATGTGGTCCTGATCAGCATGCTCAGTCTCACAGGACTGGCAACAGACCTGAGCTGGCTGCCTCAAGCATCCCAAACAGAACCTTTCTAATTAATCTTAATGGTCCCTGTGCATCTTACCTGAATTATCAAGGGCTTTTTTAATTTGGTGTACCCCTGCCCCTTGTTAGCCCAAGAACAGGAGAGCTGACCCATCATCAAACATTTATCTTTAGTATCAGATGTTCAACAGCTTATTCAAGAGAAATGTCACTGACTCCTCTTCCCCCCCCTCTGTGACAGAAATCAGTGATCCCACATATAGGTTACTGAGCTTTTGAAATAAAGCTGTTGACTTTCACATATTACACCTTATGAGAAGGGAAAAATTTAGCATCTTTGAAAACAGAGATCTTGGCTTTTCATCACAGAAGAGGGGTTTCCTTTCTAGACTACTGAGAAATGAAACTGACGATTAAAAGAGCTGATCTCCTTCTCCAGCTTCTCTCCCTGTGGCAGTATCTCACCAATTTTCCTTGATGGACTAGAAAGTATCAGATAACTTCTAGGATTTTTAAGGAACTTTCCATTTTCTCTGCAGCATAATCATCTTTTTTAATCATTTGAAACCTCTTTTTCCAGATTTCAACTTCTTGCTTCAGATTTAATTATAGTAAAAAAGTTATGTTATTCATCTCTGTTCTTCACAGTTGTTCACCTGGTAACAGTGATAAATCCTGTGGTACTCTCCACCCTGCATTAAACCTCACTCTGGCCTCCCTGCTGGTCTGATAACTCTTGGTGCTATAAGAGAGAACCATCAGTACAGCTCAGAACTAAATTAACACAAATTGTTTTCTTTGCTTGGATTTATCTGCTCACTGATTTAAACAGACCACTTAAAAGCAAGAGATGTTTCAGGCCCCTGGTTCTTCATCAGTATTTAAGAAAGTATTTAAGAATGTTGCTTCCTCTTGCCAATCCCCTGTATCCTGTAGGTTCTTTTAATTACCGATTCACTGTCTCTGCAGAAACTGCAAAAGTTAATAAAATATTGTGGACAGATTTGCCTTGTAGCAAAGTCCAGACTGCTTTTTTTGACACCGACATTCTCACAGACTCAAACCTTTTATTTCTTGGTGACTTTTTTTTTAATATGGCAATCTTTTTAACAGAAACGTCAAATACTGTCACTAAGTTTACTTTGCTTATGCGCTCGTACAAATTTCTGAAGAGAATACAGGAAGATCAATAGTTAAAAATAAAATTATCTATTGTAACATCTTAATTTATGGCATTCTACTATTCTACTATTTCAGATCTTTTACTTGAATATACAATTTTGTATTACAAAGGCCAAAACTTCTGCTACTGTGAATAATAATAGTTCCCAGTTGTGGGCATATTGGAAATAGGAGTCTGTACTTATAAATTAAAATTATTCTTTAATGAAATTCAAAAGACTTTTTGTTTTATTCTTTTTGTTTAGTTTTCAGTTTTCTTTTTTTTGTTTGTTTGTTTGGTTGGTTGGTTTTTTGAGTTTGGGTACACGTGGCTGAAACATCTCTGCAAATATACCTACACATCAGTGTTTACAGAGAATCTCAGGGATGACCAGTTAAAGAACTACCATTATGTTAATTTCTAATTTCTGACACCCACAACTGAAAGTGGTTCTCTGACAATCCCAGGAAAAAATTGCAGTTGTACTGTACTACACTCAAGCAAAGTCAGTCAGAAGCTTCAAATTTTTCTGTTCTCTCCTACAGAAAGGAGACCCCTTCACACAAACATTGTCACATAAAAACAAGCAATAGAGGTCACACTTTAGTCTAGAAGCTGTGAATTTCTTATGGATTCTGCCTAATAGAGACAAAATTCTCCTCTGCTTCTCTCTTCCATTCAGACACTTTTGCATATCAGCTCTAACACTTTTCTCAAACTTGTAAGGTTACACATCTAGGTTCAAACAAGATAACCATCAATTCTGTGTCACCACAATACCTTGTACATAAATAAAACAAATTAAATTCTCAGGCTGTTGTTAAGGTGAGCCTTCCTCTGGAGCTGCCTGTATGTGCTGTGAAGTCTCTGTGAGGAAGGAATTGTGTCTTTCCTTTACATCTTTATACAGCATTTAGTACCCTATCAATGCTTGCTATGTAATTAATAACATCAACTAATTAAATAGCTTGATTGAATTAGGTATGCTAACTAAATGGATGGAATGCTTTAATTGGTCACACTGGACAGACGATGGGCGAGCCAGGTTTCCACTTTTTCAAGACTGACAGAGCATTTTCTTGTCTTCAGAGCTGAAAGTACTTAGGGAAGAAAAGCATTCAAGACTGATATAGTAAATTCATTGCTAAACAAAACAGTAGAAAGCATTTATGTAATAGTAATAGTAATAATAATAATAATAATAATTTATGTAAGAAGAAAAATACATATATATAAATAATATATATATTTAGTCTTCACTGTACCTCTCTTTTTCACCAATGAAAATTTTGCTGGGTAAACAATCACATGGTTTTTATGTGCCTGTATGTTAATAATACTTAAAGTGCTATTTACAAATACTGAATGGTTTGAATAAAAAAGGCAAAATAAATCTTCCAAAAAAATTATAAGACAAGAGAAAAAGTTTTAAAATATCCCTTAAAATTCCACCTGGTAGAAGGCTGAAATTTTCACCCAGTGTCAAGGTTTCCATGCATGTGACTACATGTTTTAAAGCATACCAGAATGAAGCATAAGAATGAAACATCCCTCAAGAGCAGTGTGGCCTTGAAATCCAGGGACAGATGCAGAAGAAACCAGAGTAATTTTGGCTGTGATCCTTATTAGTCTGGAAAAACATTCCAGTGTCTTATCTCTTGTTCCACTGCTCACTGCTACCAGGGAGGCAAACAAGAACAACTTCATGCAGATAACAAACTGTAACTCACATACAAAAGGAATGGCCTAAGCTAAGGAACAAGGAGTTAACCACAGCAATGTTCCAGTGACATTTTATGGGGTATAGGCTCAGTGTTGCCAGTCAGGGACATTATTCAGTTTCCTTCACCCAAAGATTGAAGGATCACTCTACACCCGAGCGTGGGGGAGTGGGAGGATGGGAGGCACCCAGTCATGGGAAATGTCCTTGGGGAGAATCCCAATCCCAAGGGAGGACTTCCAACCACAGCCACTGCTTGGAGGAAAACCACTGCAGGGGGGTCTCTGTCAGGGGCATTGTGGTGTAGATGCCTCAGCCAAGGTGAGTCAATAAGGCTGTGAAAAGCTGATGGGCACCACGACTCTACAAGCTCCACAGGTGCCTGAAGGAAATAGTGCATTAAAAAAAAATAGAACTAATAATAAAATATTATTTATATTGCTTTACAAATATTGCACTAAATGGAACGTCAAAATCCACCAGAATTTGATAATAGTCTCAAAACTAGATCCCTTATAGACAAAAATTATGAAAGTAGTGCTGAAGCATGCACTAAAGGGTTTACCAGCACAGATTATATCTTTTTTCTATTTGATCAATTAGTTGTTTATTGTATCTGAGCTTTTCATTCTCTGTGTTTTAGCTCTCTATGAATCTGCTCCTCAGTTCTACTGGATGACTGGGCTAACAAAGACGGCAGGTATCAGTGTGTGAATTCCTAGCCTAATTTTTAAAGGTATATTACAAGACAAAATTTTAAATGTTGTCTCTTTTACAGTTTCTCTGTTAGATACATTTTTATATTATAGACACGCATAAAAAAATGCATTATAAAATTTAATCTTTCATGAAGCTTTTTTCTTAAAGATAACTTCATGTTACAATATAATTAAAGTTCTGTAGTAATTGAGTTTCACAGAAGATAAATTGTAAAGTATATAAACTCCTGCTTCCATGATTCTGTGAACTAAGACATAATCCATATTGCTTATTAAACACTTCCTATTGAAGGGTGAGCATTTATTTTGTTAATCTGCAGGTACTTCTTTAAATTGTTAGAGAGAAAAACCTTGAAGATTGAAGTTAAATCTAAAATGTTTTCAAGCTTTCACTACTTTTTCAACAAACCCCGCTGAGTCACAAACAGCTACTCAAATATTTCAAAATCTATTACTAATGTATAAAAATACACGGACCAAAATCTTGCTGTTTATGACTGTGGTTCATGGATTGAAGTACAGCAATGAAAACTAAATCTGAAATGGTTACTTGCACAGCCTCCTAAGATAGATCCTTAACTAATATAAGCCAACATAAACCTGCTCACCAAAACAGGAGTAAGGCTGCTAGAGATCAGCTTCTGAACTCAAAAGATTAAGAATTTTCTTTCTATATCTGTGATTTTTCTGGTACTGCTTGCAAGCAAGCTAAGCACTTGTGAGGAAAAGTCTGTAACTTGCAATTGATATTTATTTCTGCCAGGATGGGAATTTTCTAAAAGTCTTTTATACAGAGCCCTAACAGCAAAAACCCATGCATCATTCAGCTTGCCTCATTCATAGAGGTAGTGCATTTACTATAATAAGATAACCTTTTAAGGAATGACCTAATTAAAAAAATTGAATGAAGGAAAAACAAATCACTGGCACTTTAATCTAATTGAAAGAGAAAACGCTGTGTTAACTGCTGATCCTCAGAGAAATCCAAAACCAGCAAGAGGAAAATATTACCACTCAATAAAAGTCCTGGCAACTTCCCACTGAGACCTGAAACACAATATGTACCCATCAAACACTCACCAACTTATTGGATCATTAGGCAAAAGTCAGAGTCAGCTGAATAGAATGCTGGTCCCTTTAAAGCTGAAATATTTCCTACTAAAATAAATAAAGCAGGCACAAATAGCCCCACATAATAGGAATCATTAGGAATAACAAATATTAGAAAAGAATGTGTTAAACTGTGTCACTGAAAAGTTTCACAGTGAAGTTAACTTTTCCTTGTCTTAATGTTTAAGAAATAATAGCAGTCCAAGGAATGCTACTTTCCTTCTGTAAACACAAAAACCAGAATGTCAAGGACATGAAATTCAAATGTTTCTCAGTGGACCTAGAAGAAAGCAGATGGAAAGGGAAATGGCATCTGAAAATGTTATTGCAAATAACTCCCATTGCATAAATGTACAAAAAAGGCAATATTTTTTAACTTTCTGTTCTTTGAAAAATATTTTTGGTCCCTCCCCTTAATCTACAACTAACTATCTATCTATCTATCTATCTATCTATCTATCTATCTATCTATCTATCTATCTATCTATCTATCTATCTATCTATCTGTCTTCCATAAATCCTTCTGATTTTGTTCCATCCATACCTTCTAGAGCCCCTTCTTCCATTCCCCTTTATAACATTTAGTATATCTCACAATCCTGTTTCTGCCTCCTTTAGTGACTCCTCTCTTCCCACTTCACCATTAAATCTCCTTCCCTGATGAATCCCTCAGGCCTGTTTCATGACCCTCCTCTCATTCCTGGTCTCTCTCTCTTTTTACTTTTCCTCTCTCCCACCTCCACCCTTCCTTTTCTCCTTGCTGTTAATGACTGGGAGGTGAAGATAACCTCTGCACCGACCTAATGAAAACAATCCCTGAAGATCCTCTTCAAGAAGATAGGCAAATTCCAACAAACCAAATACTATCTCAGTGGAGAGAAAAGTGCTTTCATATTTTCATTACACTTTTTTTTTTCCTTTAAAGTCTTTTAATCTTCATGCTGTATATAAAAAAAAAAAAAAAAAAAAAAAAAAGTAGGTGGGAAAATTAAAACTAGATTAATCAACTCTTAGTGACTGAGAGTGAGTGAGGAGGTGTGAATTCCCCTGACTTTCACAATGCACTGTCCAGGTCAGCTCTTGTAGATCTGTTGACAACCAGCGACCTAGGGGGATTTATGACATTTAGAGAACTACTCCAGCGTTTGGAATGCAAGAAAAATTGTGAGGCCACCTGAATCCTGCGTGGGGGAAAAGTCAAAGAACTTATTTTCAGAGATAAGGAAAAGAGATTTAAGCAATGTTTCTTCGTATTTTTGAACCCTGTGATATGCACAACTCAAACTCAAAGACAGCAGTGAAATTTGGATGGGAAATAATAAATTTTTCCACTTATTTTTTTGTTTATTTCAAGAAATCAGAAAGAAGCCTCTTGAAATAACTTAGGAAATACTGGCTTCATGCTTTTACCCAGAATATACTAAAAATATATATTTTAAAAGTTAAGTACTTTTTAAAACTTGGAGTCAAGAGTTTAAGATATTATTCTTAAATATCTGCTTTCTCTCAAAAAAAAAAGAAAAAAAAAAAAAAAAAAGAAAGAACACTCAAATAAACAAACAAACCTTCAAACAACCAAGTAACGACCACAAAAACTCCAAAATCAACACTCAAAATCAACAGTCTCCTTATTTCAAAGGCTTAGCAGGGGTGAAACATCCAAGTTTTAAGGTACCTTTACTTAAAAGATAAAATGTACTTTTCCATTCCATTTCATTTCTGCTTATTTTCACCTGCTTGTAGGGCAGTACTGCCTTTGTACCACACTCAGTTATTCTCTGTAGGCATTCTCTGGCTGTTTTAGCTCAAATCCTAGTGGCTTTTGTTTAATGTGCTGTAGGGTTTTAGTGTCACTGCACCTCCTTGTAGCTGTTTAGAAGTGGCAAGAATGCATAGCATCAGCAGAGCTACATACAGCAAATTTCTCTGAAATTGTGGTTTTGCTCTGGTTGTGGGTCTCCAGCAAGAAGATCCATAGGCAGGAAGATTGCAGCCTCCTTGACTCAGGGAAAATAAAAAAGAATCCCCTAGGCAGAATGAATGACAAGGTGATATGGATGGGTAGGAGTAAGATCAGAATATTATCAAAGCTCACAGTCAAATGGATTTTGTTTATTCTTCACAGAATACAACATAATTCTTATTTTTACTGTGCAAAGTTATGGTTTTGATAAAAATTTTCTCCCCCACACCCAACAATCTAAAGAAAATCTATCTTACTTATTGAACAGTGGCATGTCAAAATCGTTATAAATTTATAGTTATAAAACATGGATGTAAATTCCAATGTAAATGTAGTTCAGAAACATCTCACATTCCCAGAACACTTTCTAGTTCCCCATCTGCAATATAAAGTCAGACTGATCTCTTTAAATCAAAATTGTATTTTTCTGACACTTCATCTCTTTGTCATGTTTTCTCCTCACAATATCTGTGCTACAAAACTCCCTGTCTTTATCCATTTATAGCATCATAGGACACACATCAATTTTACAGGTAACAAGACTAATGCATATGAAAAAAATCTTATAAATCACATTTGTGGAGAGGAAAACTCTGTTAAACACCACAGTCATTTAAAGAAAAGCGATTTATTCTGCAATTTTTTTCAGTTGATGTGTAATATTTTGAACTTAGGCTCTGTCAGACATATTTATTGTGATGTCCTATATGATGTGCAATACACATAAAGCCGTGGTAGGTTGTATTTTTCCCGAAGAAGGAAAGCAGCCTGGCTTTTCTCAAGTGCTGAAATACCTCTAACTACTCTTTTCTTCTCTATCATTACAAATTCTGTTACCTTTCAGCAACTCATTTGTCCCCTTTGACAACAGACAGAACAGTGAGTATATTGTGATTCTGAAAACTACTTCCCTCCTTCAGTTATCCTCGGTGAATTTGCATCCCAACAACCTTCCTAACTGGGCATAACACCATGAGTGAATGCATCACTCCAAACACTGATCTCTTCCTGCTTTCTGCTATACAAACACGCAAAAGGAATTACTAGTGTTAGTGGTCTCTAGTGGATTTTAATGATCTAAAGGCAATAGTTTCAAACAATTCTTTCGAAACCTACTCATTCAGAAAAGTTCTCACCTGTCAGACCCATTTGATTTTTGTCTTTATCATAAACAAATACCTTAAATGGATTGTGGGGGAAAAAAAAAAAAAAAGGCTGGAAGTAAAAATAAACAAAAATGGAAAGTTATAGACACAGTTCTGACAGTACAGAAATTGTAGTGGGAAATGTGGTTGCTACTCCCTGGTGGGAAGTGGTCAGCAACTTCCCCAACACAACACAAGCCAAGGGGGGATGAAGCAGGGAGGTGGAGCAGAGTGGAGGCACCGTGGCCAGGCTCTGATGAAATCCTTGCAGAGGAGCAAACTCAGTGTTACCTTTTAGCTGACAAGCCATAGAGTAGTTGTGAGCCAAGGGAGATTAAAGAAGATCAGCAACTGTGGCAAAATCACTCTCCTGGGATGTAACAGTGATGCACATCTCCATCCCAAGGCTACCTGCCTTCATTGTACAAGCACACCTCACTGAGCATTATGTGTGACTAGAGACACTCAAGCAGCATGTGATCATAAAAAACAGTATAAAAGTAAGTTAAGAATGGGTAGAAGTCAGACTAGACTCAGTCATAACTTCTGGGATCAAGCTGAACTTGTCTTCTCCTTCATAGGGCTGCCTGCTGGGTAAGAACCATCCTCTAGGAGCACTGAATGATTACCTGGAGTGAGCTTTTGTTAGGGATTAGAGCTATTCAAAGCTGTGTATTGCTTTGAATACATTTTTTGTGAACAGATGTTATCACCAGCAATCCTCAAACAGTCACAATGCTACTAATAATGAGTATTCCATGAGCTGTGAGTGTGAGTCCTTCAAGGGAGTTAGTTGGCAGAGGGAACACACTCAAATAAAAGCATGGAGACATGGGGAGGGGGGTGTATTATGCTCTGTGTGTGTCCCTGAACAAGCCAGTCAAACTGCTCTCCTATTCAGTGGGCTGCTCACTGAAGGGTCCCCAAAAGGGGAGGCTGCCAGGCTGCTTGGGCACAAGGGGCTTGGCTTACCCAGGGTGCTGAGAGACTGATCAAACACAAAAGGTTTGGGGAAATCTCCCTTTACACGTGACATGGATCAAAAATGGGCACTGTGCCTCCTTTTCTTGTATGCTTAACTAAGTCCACTGAGATGACTGTGAGGTGGAGTTAGCATATAAAACAATCTGTCCTTATTTTCAGAATATTTCAATTAGCTAAACTGTTTCATCTACCCTACTGGTAGTTCCATCTGGATAATGATTCCACAGAACTGAATATATTTTTAAAGAAGTCCCTGGATTAATAAAAATGGGGAATAAAAACAACCCTTGACTTTCAGCAGACGAGAAAAGACAGTTCTGTCCCTTTACATTTCAACAAAACCTGATAAACTTGCATCTTGAAACATTTCATTATTCTTTTCAGAAGAAGCAATATATTTGATTCCTTATTCAGTTTGACACTCAGCCTTTCATCCCTTATTCCCCAAGGCTTGCCTCAAAAAGATTAAGAGAATATTTTCCCATTGTAGTAATGACCAGCATAGCATTAGGCAATATTCAGCAACAATTAAAAGAATATCAGGCTGAAGTTTGGGGTCTAGTAAGTTCACCTGTTTCATTTCATTATTTTTATGATCTAAGGTATCTCCTGTTTCTATTCCTGCTTCTTTAACAACATTGTTTTGCATCAATCATGGAATTTATAGGGTTGAGAGGAACCTCTGGAGATGACCTCTCTGCCGAGGCAGTGTCACTCAGAGCAGGTGACACAGAAATGTGTCCAGGTGGGTTTGAGTGTCTCCAGAGAGGGAGAATCCATGACCTCCCTGGGCAGCCTCTTCCAGAGGTTCTTCCTCCTGTTGAGGTGGAACTCCTTGTGTTTTATTTATGCCATTGCCCCTCATCCTGTTTCTGGGTGCCCTTGGAAAGAGTCTGGCACCATTCTTTTGACAATGACATTTATATGCATTTATGAATTCCCCTCTCAGTCTTTTTCTTCTATAGACTAAAAATATATATATATATATATATATATATATATATATATATATATATATATATATATGCTTTTTAATCCCTATTATTGCACCTCTGGAAACCCTAGGCTGATGTCAACCAGTAAAATGCACAATTAAATTCTGTTATTAAGTAATTTCAGAAACTGAGGATCCAGTTTTCTGAAGTGAGGCTGCTGCTGGTCTGGAGGTTTAACAAGAGGTTGCACTAACATGCAAGAAATATGTCAGAACATTAATTTTTAAATGATGAAAATCCATGAAGGCTATTGAAAATATAAATTTTATTCACTCGAAATCAATTTATGCTCTCAGTTAATACTGCAATCTAAAATCTGAAGAGTCTTCTGATGTTATAAGTACACTTTAGATATTTTTGTATAGCTGTTACATCCTGTGGAGGGGAAATCTATTTATTTTAATATAGGTGAACAGCAAAAGTGCACAGTTAAATAATACAGAGCTGTAGTGGCACAGAGCATTCTGAGCCATTCTCTACTCTTCTCATACCAGTCCAGCTCTCTTGACATGCAGGTCATTAAAACAAAATTCACACCCCTGCTCTTGGCCTATGAATCACTTATATCCCAATAAAACTCCCAAAATGGGGCTTTAAAAGGATTTATGAGGTGTGCAGCCTTATGAGCCTTCCAGGCTGGCAGGTGAATATCACTGCTAATTTGCTTCACCTCTGCAAATGCTTAAAGCAAAGTTTCAGCAACTTCAGTTGTCTTCCTTGAAACAGGTTCAGCAAAGCTTGGCAGGACTCTTGTGCTCCTGTCTGTGCTTGATCTTATTGCAGGAGTCTGGCATGAAATAACAGTTCAAGCTTTATAAATACTATAAAGCTTTATAAAAATTAAGACCAAAAAGAGCTACAGGTCATTTTAAAACTTAGTTCAATGGAATATGAATAAAACGTCTCTTGTGGATACTTTTTACTATCATGCTTTTCAGCTTAAAAAGAAAAAAATTATTCTAAATATTTGTAAACATAATTAGATTATGCAGCATCATGCTTCTGTATTGTTTAGTCAAAATTTGTGAAACATGTTACCTTATGTAGTCTTTGCCAGTGGATGATCATTTCGTTCTTCCTTTACATCTGCAGAGGCTGCAATCTTTTAAATGCATTTTATTGTGCTTTTCATATTTTACACTTCTCCAAGTTCTTTCTTTTTGTTTAAATACATCATTATCCTTGGATTCTGTCTTCCTTATTTCATACAAGACATGAGCAGTCTGATGGATAGTCACATCCTGTTATCCAAGGGTAGGATAGACAAATATTTTTGAAATCTGCCTTCCCTAATTTAATTTGTCTCATCTTGAATGTGACCTCAGCCTATGAAGTGAAATATCAATATTCAACACCTGTTTGAATCATGCAATTTTTAACTGACATGTTTTGATCTGGCAATTGTGAACTTTTTATCCACAAGACAGTCAATCACCTTTTCCCTTTAGCAAATTAAAAAAAAAAAAAAAAAGAAAAAAAATCCAAATAGTTCTTTTATGACAAAACTTTCAATAAAAAAATTAAACCATTGGAGTGTCAGGTCAGATTATGACCCTCTATGATAAAGAGCTGTTCTGCACCTTAGGTAGGTCCTTGGGGTCATGAGATCAATATGTCAATGCAGTTGTTATCACTAACATGAACAGAACCTGGCACTGTCTGTGTCTATCTTTCTACAGGGTATTTTTTGTGGACCTCTCTGCAGAAAATCAACCTCTGCTGATAACTGAGTTTCCTCTCTTTGCAGTATTCAGTCTTTCAAGAGCATGTGTGATGCCACTAATCACTGGTTTCCAAACAAGCTTAATGTCAAACCACTCTATTTTTACTTTCATCTCTTTATAATGAAATGGCATCTGCAACAAGAAAGAGGATATTTCAGAGCTCCTTCTCTGAAAATACAATATTTATCAAGAAAGAGATTTAAAAAGGTAATTTCATTCCTTCTTTTTTCATCACGGTTAGTGGGGCTCTGGACCATAGCAAGAGGGATTCTGACAACTTAGTATTAGTGGGAGAAGGAAGGAGAAAAATCTATCAGCAGTGAATGATTGCATTTAAGGTTGACAATGATGAAATGGTAGAGGCCATGCAACAATTTCTGCTCCTTCATTTGTCTTTGTTGATAAAATGAGCACTGTCAGAGGCTCAAGCTCACAACAAATTTAACGTGACTCTGTTTATTCCTGCACTAAACAAGGTTTTCACATGATCAGGTGATAAATGCAAAGTTCTGGGATAACCCTTCCTTCTGTTTGAGACTTGCAATTTTCTCACTTGATTTTTTTTCCTATTAAAGGAATGAAGATGGAAAATAGCTAAGTAGATTTCTTTTCAGCAAGATATTTCATAAAACAGTATGAACTCTCTAAAAGTAATACAAAGGTATAATATAACCAGTCTTTGAACACCGCTTTTTCCAGAATAGTCTTTTGCCCTTGTTAAAAAATATATATTCATCATTATTTCCCACTGTTTGATAGACTTCTCACCTTGTCTTTCAAAGGTGCCTCTTCAAACTACAGGTTGAAAGAAGTTTGCTGAGAAAAATGAAAAAGATAAATTGAGATGGAGCTGAAATTAGGCATGCCTGTTGAAACCACTTACAGCACTGAACTCAGGACAGCTTCCCCATCATAAAATCAGATTTTATTCTGTGCAAAACTGATTTGCCAACTATCATTCTATAAAAAAATGCATCATGGCTAACAGATAGACACTGAAAGGATTGACACACCAAACTATATTCTATAAAAACACATATATAAGAGCACATAGGGGATGCTATCCTGTTTAATTTTAAAAATAAGGATGCAAATCTAAAATTACATTCTTTATCAGATCCCCACCATATTCTGCAAAATCTTCCTTGCTTTATGCTGATCAAACCACAGCACGAAGCCAACAGGACTGACAATTAATAACCCCAAATTCTTATTTCATGCACTCGTTGTTTTTGCCCAGCATTTTTCAATACCAGAACAGGGTAAGAATACCACAGGTATTCTGCAGAACTTTGCATCTGCCCCTTATGTGATTTCTGGACATTATTTCAGTCAGTAACTGATTTTCATGTAGTAGTAGCAGTAGTTCACTCATTGAAAATCTTCTGAACTCAAACCCTCTTTTCTGCCTCTCAATCGGGGTGTGATAACACGGGATTTAAAGTTCAAAAGTTCCCCTATAAAAATAATATAATATAGATCATCTCTTTTTATGATCAAAATTCCATTTTATAAATTATTTCCCTTCACAGCTTCTTTCTGGGTGAGATTTCTGTAAGAAGTTCTAATTGAGTGTGTAACAGAAGTAAAGGTGAGAAAAGGAAAATGAGAAAAAGTGCACTGTTTTTTTTTCACATTACACTGATGTTAGGAGCCAAGTAATGAAGGAGGGAGGGAATAAAATTAGTATTTTCATAAACTTTATAGTTTCTCACACACAAAACCCTTTATCTTAATATTTAAAAGCAAACATGACAAAATCTTCTCTGTGGGCTTTATTTTTAATGATGAATTATGCCTATTCTGTTTGCCATTGAAAGCATGACAAGTTTTTAATTTTTATATATGATTACATATGTCTTAGAAATATTTTCAAGTGTCTTGTTAAAGGATTAAACATAATCATAAGCAGGAACAGAGCCCCTTTTGAACAGCAGTTTTCTAGCTGTGTTTCTGAGCTGTGTTTTCTAGACCCACAACCACACTCATAGAATAACTCAGATCAAATTAATCTCTCATTATCATTTCTTTTTAGTTGATTTGTGGGCCAATCCATTTTCTCACCTGTATTACTTGCTCTGACATCCACCCAATTCATTTGGGAGGTATTAAATTAGATAAAAATCTGACTAATCTGTATCTCTTTAAGAAATATCAAATACAAATAGTTAATAAAGGAGGTCTTCATAACTCTCTCTTTAAAAAAAAAAAAAACAAATCAGATAAGTATTGTTTACATGAAAAACATATTTACTAATTTTTATTAGGAAGGTGAAAAACCAAACAAACAAACCACCATCAACCACGATTTCTTACTTTTATTACTTCTAGTACCCTCTCAGCAATAATATTATTCCTTATGCAAGAAATACAAGTCTTGTACTGCTTAGCTGGACAAAGTTTTTGGAAGATGGAAGTTTGAACAGAATAAAAATGTGCACTCAACCACTGTGCTTCACTTTTATCTACCAATTTCGGCTGTGTGAACCACCTTCCACAAGCTGCCCCAGCTGAGCAGGCCCTTCCTTTTGATCCATTCCCGGTTTTCCGCCCGGATCCATCCCGGGTTTTCCTCCCGGATCCATTCCGGGATTGCCGCCCGGATCCATCCCTGGTTTTCCGCCGGGATCCATCCCGGATTTCCCGCCCGGATCCATTCCGGGATCCCCGCCCGGATCCATCCCGGGATCCCCGCCTAGATCCATCCCGGGTTTTCCCGCCCGGATCCATTCCGGGATCCCCGCCTAGATCCATCCCGGGTTTCCCGCCCGGATCCATCCCGGGATCCCCGCCTAGATCCATCCCGGGTTTCCCGCCCGGATCCATTCCGGGATCCCCGCCCGGATCCATCCCGGGTTTCGCTCCCGCGGCGCCGCCGGCGCAGGCGCACAGCGCCCCCTGGCGGGCCGGCTGGGCCCCGGCCCCTCAGGCCTTTCCCGCCGCCAATCACTGTCCCTCGGGATAATTATTTTATTAAAAATCCCGATCCGAGGAATAGTTTTGCTTTTAGAGATGCCGCATTTTTTTCTGATTTTCATGTGCGATAGATGTCTGTGCCAGCAAAGCCGACAAATGGAGCGATTTATTTGCTGAAGTTTTTTCCGTTTAACACTGAAGCAAGGCTCGCTTTCTGCCTCTCTTCTCTTAGGAAATTTAAAGAATTAAAAGGACCTCAAGTTCACATAAAATGATTTTGTGCTCCTAAAAGCTCTGGGCAGAGCAGGAGCAAGGATGATGAGCAGGATTTGCCCCCTCAGCTGCTGAAACAATGGAAATACCATTTTTCCTTTGCTATACATCACCTTACCTTTGTGTTAATACTGCTGAGAGAGACCACAGGCAAATATCCAGCTTAATTAGAGCTCACCTGTCAACTTTCAACTCTGCAATTATTACATTTCATTCCAAGCATAATCAAAGAGATTTTTTTTTTCCTTAGCATGGATTGTCTGAATTTTTGGTGCTGCAGACAACTTTTGACTATGAAGGTAGCACGGTGTTTGAATTTAAAAGGCAAACACAGGATACAATCCGTGTTAAGCAACATCCTCTAAAGCAAATACAAACCAACCAGAGCAAACAGCTTCAGGCAAATTAGCAAAGTAAACAACAGAAAGCAAAGAGAACAAGAGAAGACCAGAGAGAGGCTGTGTTGCACTTTCTTTGGAGGTCTTAAAGGGTTTCAGCAACTCCCAGCTCCATCTGTCTGCAGGAAATCAGGTTTTTGCCACTGGCACGAGTATTAAAATCCTGCCAGGGGACTGGGAAAGATGATGCTCGTGGTGCTTTGTAACTCCCTAATTAGTTTCGCTCCTGCCAAAGAACACAACATCAACATATTTTAGAACAATTACTAGTCTCAGCCAATTTCTCAACCACTCCTCAGGATGTGACTGAAATTTAAGCCACTGACACCAGCTCTTGAACTGCAGATTTCACTGGAGCTCCAGGAGTGCAGGAATCATCTCTCATTGACTGGTCTGCACAGCCTGGGTGTTCTTCTGTCTCAGCTTAACATTCTGTGAAGTATTTCTGTGAAACAATATAACTCTCTCCATAGATGTTAGTCTTGGCCTTCTGTTCTTATGTGCTTACCTAGCAAATTATCTACTGCTTAGGTTTTTTCCTGAGTCTCTGAACGATCAATTAGTACTTTATTATTGCCTTTATTTTGGTCCAAATAAAAATTTAAGCCAAGACGAAAAGCTTTTTCAAAAGGTGGATTGCCTTGCAAACTGCTTGAAAATACATACTGTTAAAGCACAGTTGTGAGTTAAACTGGATAATTCATGGTCTCTGAACACACTACTTCAGTTTTGAAGAACTGAGGTAGTAAGACACACTATCTCAATTCCCGAAGAAATTTTAATGTAGAACCATTAGGTTTTTTTTTTTTTTTTAATCTTTAACAGATTCTGGAGACAATGTTACTGACTGTACAAATTATATTTTAACAGAAGAATTGCTGCAGTAAGATGTAATTTTCTATGTGTGTTAATCTGCGTGATACTACAGGTGAGGATGCAATGTTCTTTAGTTCCAAGAAACATTCAGCATCTTTTAGCAACACAAGCAATCCTGTAACAAAAGGCTCCATTATTTTCTACTTTATGTATTTTCCTTTCAAATCTAATGATTTTCAGAAGTTGTTAGGGTTATGGGGTCAACAGACAGTGTAAGAGTCCATTAGGTGTACAAGAAAGCAGAGCTATGAAAAGCAGTCATGAGGAAGAACATAAAAAACAATTGCCCAACAAATGTTGGAAGTATTGTCATGTGTGGTTGTTGTTTCATAAAGCAGGGCACTCAGACAGGAAAAGCATCCTCAGGCTCTGCCATGGCCAGTCAGGACAAAGTTTGTCCCTTTTGGGGCTGGGGGAGAAAGCTCAGTGTCTGAACACCAAAGACACCTATTTACAATCCGAGTTCAGAGGGTCTGTGAGTGCAGAACCAGGCTGCACCCACTATTCCCTATTGCTGTTATCCCTGGGCTCTGCACCTGGCTTTAGAGCTTCTGATGGTGGTGCTTGGTGCTCTTCCTCCACCTGGAAATTGTTCTAGCTCTTTCCTATAGCTAGGCACTGTCCTTGAATATAATTAGACTTACAAATTATTTCCCTGGGGGTGGTGGGTTGACCTTGGCCAGCTGCCAGATGCTCACCCAGTCACTTTCTCACCCCAGTCCTGAAAGGGACAAGGAAAGGGGAAATAAGACTGGCAAGCACCTCCTCCCTCACCTCCCCCTCCTTCTCTTTGGTCCCCACAGAGGTGTTTCTCACATTTTCCCCTTGTTGCCACACAGCATTTAGCCTTTTTTTCCCTATAGCTTCACTGAGGTGCCACCCTCGTGGCTGCAGGGCTCAGCTTTTCTCAATCGGAAGTGCTCTAAAATGTTTCAGAGATGGTAAATCAAAATCAAAAAAGTCTGCACTTTAATAGTTTTTTCAGCAAGTTAAAGTGTACCAGTAGGATCTCTTTTTTGTGGGACCAGCTTTAGACATTTCCAAACTCAGCATGAGCAGTTTTCAACATATTTCCACCTCTGGAGCCCCCTGTGAGCTGAAATGAGGAGCTGGATTACTGGTGAGGAGAATTACTAGGAAGGAGAAATGTGCAGCGTTTTGGAGGTCACAGGGGTTCTTGAGCTGCTTTTGCTGCAAAAGACACTGATGTCTGCATCTTACAAATAATTTCAAAAAGAGTTTCCTAAAGATTATTCCTGGCCTAATGGTAAAAGACACAAGGCAGTGGGGAGCCATTTGATGGCTCACTGCTGCTCCTGGCTCCTCTCCTCTTTTGTTCTCCTTGCTCTGGCCACTGCTCATCCACATCCCTTGCCAGAGCTTTTCTCGAGCTGATTTGTATCACTGAAGATTGCAAAAAATTGTTTGAAAATGAGACTGCTTTACTTTACTAATGCAGAATGAAGAGATCAGTTTATAGTAAGGGTGAAATGAGCATCAGATGCAGAGGGAAAAATGGGACAGGTCTGCTACCAAAAATTTAGAGAAAGAGGTAAAATGGAATTGAGAGCAAGGTATAAAAAGAAGTGAGAGAGCCTTCTCTTCCAGGGAGGAGGAGCCATTAGACTGCCCATGCTGTCCAGAGAGCATGCTCCATCATCTTCCTCACTCTTCTACTCTTCCTTGGGTTGGCACCTAGATTTTAAAAATTTCTACACATTGTCAGCTTTGCAAACCTACCACTTAATCCTTTGGTACACTAGACAAAAATTACCTCCCTATAAAAAGACATTAAGATCTGTCTTCACTCACCAAGTCAGGTATCAGTAGCTGAAAGACACAGGTTTTTCTTGGGAATTCAGGTTCTCTTTTTCCTGCTTCAGAAAGCATTGTTTTGGACTGGCTTTGTGAAAAATGAGGCAGCATTCATTCAAAATGATGACTTGTCAGATAAATCACACCAACACACCTCTCAGACAGACCTCTTCAGATTTCTACTCACACATTTGTGAATTTTGGTCATCTTGGAAATATTGGGAAGTCAAACTCAAGACACATTGCAGCTCCTGCTGGTGTCCCTGCCATCATTAGCACTTCTGCACATGTCCTGCACTGCTGACAGCCAAAAGACAAGAGGCACATACAGACAGCAGATAAACAAAATTTTCAGCTTACCAGATGTCCACTCTATGTTAAAGAAACCCCAACAACTACAAAAACGAAAAAACAACAAAATTAGAAAAATAAAAATAAAACCCAAATTCCAAATATTTTTCTTCTTTTTTATTTTTGGCCATTTGTTGTAATTTCAGTGAGATCTTTCTTTTTGTGAACTGATTGCTGCTTTCCCATACAATCCTCCCATGCCAAAATGACAACCAAGGATGGATGAATCCAAAGCAGTCATATTTCTTACATGCTTTAACTTCAACAAGGCCAGGTTTCTGAACATTAGGAATAAAAAATGAGAACAAAAAACCAGACTTTGTCACTTTTGATAAATTATCAAAATTGACATCCAAGACAGTCCATTCATTCTAAAAATTCATTACCAAATACTAGATTAATTCTCACTTAGAGCTGAGAAGACCAATGCACACCAAATTCTCACCTGAATTTTTAATTTTTTTTATTTTTCTTTTTTAATACTCACCCTTTATTAATTTCTCTCATGCTAGTTTTGAAGTGCTCTGAAGCTTAAAGCTTCTAATGGCTCTGGAGCCTGAATGCTGAAATACCATTGAGGAAATGGGGTTTTTTTGTCTTTTTGGGTAGCTGGATGTAGGATCCACCTGCACAAATTCCTATAAAATTCTGTATGTCCCAGGAGATTTACATATTATGGATAAGCTTCAGGTAAACTTTTGAACCAAATTTTACATCTTTAGAGGATTACCTGTAAGCTATTATTAATGATTTCAGTGACATTATTATTAATGCATTTCATAACACAGTCAAATTCTTTTGTGCTTTTATAATGAAAAATGCCACAAACTGCTTTGGTTTTGGGGAATGTTGTGATTAACATGGAAGTATATAAAGAAGAAAAAAGTAGTAAGCATTTCTATTTAAAACTGACTCAACTATCAAACAATGGTATTTCAGATCACAGAATTAGACTTTTCCCAAGCTTGGAAAATTTGAAATCTCAAATATTGATGTTACTCAGATGTTCTCAAAAATTAGATAGCAGATTTCTCTTTCATTCCACTTTAGTACGTTTCTGCAAGTAATTAATATTCCAGGTAACGTCTGTCATGTGAAAAGTAGGAAGACTGTAAGTAGGAAGACTGTGTTTCACCATTGTTGTGATGAAATAATTTGAACAAGACACGTCTTCAATGCTTGTGGTAAGGGTGACCATTGGATTTTAAATGCTTTGTATGACAACAGAGGGTTCCAGCCTGTGGATTGAAGGTATATGTAAGAAACTGTAGAAATTCCATATTAACCCCAGCATTATTCTTGAGACTTGAAAAAGCCCAGATATTTTGTCTTACATTCTCTCTACTCATTCTGTTTTCTAATCTACAAAGGAACAAGCACTTTCTGGCAAGGGGGGTTATGCACTTACTTTTTTTTCCTCCTCTGAGCCAACAGCCAGAATATGCATGCAAAAAAAAAAATCGATCCAGATATATTAGACTTGTTTTTAGTCTGTAATACCTACATAAAGTTTCAAAGGAAGGTGCTATTGTACTGTAAAAGAACTAGAGGGTAGCATTGTATAGTGTAGTGGAAGCTATCCTAACTAGAATGCTTCACATCCACTAACAGAGCTGCTGAACTTCAAAGAAATCAATTACAAGTCCAGGATTTCCATGGAAACCTAATGAAAACAAACACAAGGTACAAAAGAAAATTAGGCTTGGAGGCATCACAAGAAGAGCTCTAATTATAGAAGGAAAACATCATTGGATGGAAATGTTAAACTACAAAAGGGTCAGTGCCCACCTAGCAGGTGTCATAGATAAATATTCTAAAGGGAAAATTCAACTGTCAGACCTGTAGATGTGTGTCTCTGGCAAGTGATTTAAGTAAAGCTCCTTGTGGTTTCTGAAACATTTATATGTATTCTTTTAAGGAATCTTTTTAGGTTCCCAAGCATACTTACCTCCAGACAAAATATTCAGCTGGTGTGCCCTGGGAAAGAGTGGAATTTGAGTAAAAAGGGTTAATTTTAGCACAATTCTTCTTATTTACCCAATCTGATCTCCTCCTCCCTTCACCTCTCCTGCTGTTCTTGCAGGAATAAAAGGAAGAGCAATAAACCAGGCTACATTCTGGAGCAGCAATCCTATTGTGCTTTAGTTTTTAAAAAAGTTATATCCTGATATGTTACAGGAAAACTAGAGGGGTAGGTAGCAGAAGATGGAGATACATCATTTTAATGCAGAGAAAACCAAAAAATTACATGATTTTACCAGAAAATTTGGATCCTAAGGACTGTCTCATTATATAGCTGAGAGATATTAGTTGTTTGGAATAAATCAGTTTAAATTTGAATGAGTTATAATACTGTGTGATATAGAATATAGTAGCTATTGTTGCTGAAACCTCAGGCTACAAGCTGAACTCAGACCTAGATATGTTTTTAGATAGAATAGAGTTAATTTTCTCAGTAGTTTTCCTAGTAGCTGTGTTTTGCCTTTAGTATGAGAAGAATATTGATAACACACTGATGTTTTTGTTGTTGCTAGGTAACATTTATCCCAAGTCTAGGGCTCCTTTAGTTTCTCGTGCTCTGCAGGCAGGCAGGTGCAGCAGAACCACAAAGCAGGATATAAGGAGGATACAGTTTTCAGCAGAAGCTTCAACTTGACAAGATAATTGCAATTAATGGCCAGCCTGCATGGACACAGAGAAAGAGCCCAGTAAGGCATTAGAAGACCAGAGGCAAAAATTTACCACTGTGCCAAGAGGCACATGCAAGACACACAAAGAGCGTGTGAGGGGCAGAAATTGTAAGGAAATAATTGCCCAGGGATTTCTTTGCCCTGGGTCTCTCTCAAGAGGCACCCAGCTCAAGCTGATCTGCTGGTTGGAGCTGTTTTGAATGAGTTGTAGCCAGTTGGAATCAGAACTGGTCTGAACTGGTTTGATCCAATTGAATTCTGTGGGATCAGAAGCACAAAGAGCAGAATGAATATCTGATGTGTACAGCACATCTGGGGAGAGGGACCTTGACAAGTTAGAGGCTGCTGTGGCCCTGAGGGCTGGCCAGAGTGAAAGATCAAGTTTGGCAGACCCTAAGACTCTGCGTGAGAAGGACTGCTCAGCAGAGGGAAAGAGACAATGGGAAAAGTGGGAGGCAACCCAAAATAGTGATGCAATATGAACTATTAGGGGCAAGCCAATTCTGCCAAAGAGTATTGAACACTTTATGCCACAAAAATGGACGGATTTATGCATGGACGGATAGGGAAGTTTACTTAACATTAAAAAACAAAAAAAAATTTTTGAGTATATTATTCCTTACCTGTTATATACCCAGTTTCACTTAATCATCCAGCCTCTGTAGGTGGCCAAGCCCCAAACCCTTCAAAATGTGATTTATTTTTTATCTCATTTAGAGGCTGTCATATAGTTGAAATGTGTTAGTTCCAAATAACAACAGTTGCAGAAATGCACAGAACAGGACATTTCAATTCAGTTGCTCTCTAATGGAAGAATAAAATACTCTAAAATGTGTGATATGTTTGAAACATGAAAGGCTGAACATGCTGGAAATAAATGAAATTATTTTAATATTCCTGTTGTTCCAGTTCTCCAGTTCTTTTCTGATTCCCTTCATTTAGTCTTGTTAGGCATGAATGAGAATTCTTACAATACCATAGAATTTTAGTTCACTAAAGAGGTGTTTTTCCCCTTCATTGCTAAACTCTGTCCAAAATAATACTTTCAAAATTCTCCTCAAATAGAACAGCAATCTCATTTACATGATACTTGGAGGTTTATTTCAGTTTTTTCTCCTTTCTATCATCTCTGCAACCTTTCATTCCATACTCATTAGCTGGAGTCACAGACTCAAGACAAGTAATTTAAGAAATGCAGGGGGTCAGGATGCACCTGTTGGACTCGAAGAAGTGAGTCTACTCGGTGCAAATTTACCTAAGCAACAAGGTGAACAGATCTGATTTTTTTCCAGGGTTTTGGGGTTTGGGATTTTTTGTTGTTGTTTTGTTGTGATTTTTTGGGTAAATTAGCTTGATGATTTATTTTCTCTTTGGAAGTTTTATCTGAGTTTCAGACTGTGTCTTTTCCTCTGGATTTCTCTGTGTCCCTGATTGAGTTATCTCCAGAAATTTCAATCCAATATTCAACAGACATGTAAAGATCATGTGGGTGTGCATGTGCAGATCTGTTCCCTAGGCTTTTGCTCTTGTGCAGTGGCTCTAATCTGTCTGGGAAACCATGAACGAATTGCACGTGGATCACATACCTGGCTTGCACATGAGCTACAACCCTCATGGGTTTGGAATGGATCAGCTAATGCATTAGCACATTGAATTCAGTAGAAAATTATGGAAAATATCAATTTAATTCCTTCTTTTCCCTCAGTAGATTAAACTCATATATTCAGTTTCCAGGAAAACACCTTTACCCTGCAGTCTTGTATTGGAAAGGAGGGCAGAGAGCAGCCCTTTCATCTAGTCTGCTATATTCTTTAATTGTGTTTTTCTAATGGATTACGTGCAGGATGTAGAGCTGCAGAGAGATGATGCTTGCCTAAAACAAGTTTTTTTCCCCAAAGACATTGGAATGATAGCATTAATCTAAGTGGATAAGACTATTATATCCAGTGAAAGGGCTTTACTTTTCCACAGAAGGCTGAAACTTGCACCTTGCACAGTCCCCAGCCAAAGCTGCTTTGTGCTGCATAATTTCCTCTGTCACTAACTCCAGTGAGCAGGATATTCACTTGAGAATTAAGTTAAAATTACAAGTTGCAGGGGATTCTAGTTTATGTTTCCTGTGAGCATTTGTGCTACAGAACAAACCCATGTCAGCTGGAGAATTTGATGTTGGTTGGATGAGAGTAGCTGGGATGTCAGTGGTAAGGGAGCAGCCCCAGGCAGGGGTGAAAAAAGAGGCTTGTTTAAAACCCCTCAGGCAAAAGGTAAAAGCTACTTTCATTTCCAGGGCAGGTCTCTCTTTTTGTCTCTCTTGAGCTTTAGATTTCAGAGGGAGGGAAGGAAAAGAAAGATATTAGGAATTTCCCTCAGAAAAGGTCTAAAATTACTCTTTTCTATGTAGAAAAAAACCCAAAACCAACATTTTGGGTTTTTGTTTAGGGGGAAAAGGAGAAGAAGTAAAATCTATTTATATTAAACCATACTGGAATGTTTTTCCAGTGTCTGAGTTCAACTGCCCCCCAATGAGACTTAGAACTGAAGAAACTGTGTGAAAACAGAATGTGAAATCCAGTTTGTTCCATTAGCAGCATGGAAGATTGCAGCTTTGACTTCTTTTATGGTACAGCCACAAATGTTCCAAAACAGCTACTGATGCTTGATGAGAATAAAACATAAACCTGACTAAATAATGAAAAAGGGTGTTAATCTGACAAATTAAGCTATAGCTATTAGCGTGACAAACAGAACTATAAAGTAGTGGGAGATCAAATCCAATAAACTGTAAAAGCTGGTGCTGAATGTGATATGCATAAGGTCTCTGAGAAAGCTGTGTATGGTTGCAAAAACCTTACACTAGGGACTTTAAGTACTGGAAACTCCCCTTTGTGAGCCAAGCTTGTCTGGCTGTAAGAAAAGGGGTTTAAAATGCCTTCTGTCATTCATGAAGGAGCCAGCCTAGCTGGGAAAGTGAAGGCAGACCCCTGGTAACTCAGCCCAGTCCCACTGCCTCAAACCAGGAGTCTGATTCTCAGCTGAACTTCCTGGCCTTGCTTGATGCCAGCTAAAACTTGCAAAGTAATTTTACACTCAGTTTTTACCAGCATTAATAGCTACACAAACTTTCCCCATGGCATATCCCAGATTTATCAGCTCACTCTGTGAAGTGTCAGGAAAAAAAAAAAACAACCAAAAACCCCAAAAAATATGTGAACTATGTTTCTATGGTGGTAAGAAGGAGTTCAGTTCAGAACTGAATTTCATGCCTCTTCAAGCAAGGGGAAACTAATTGGGATTGGGAAGCCACTTGTTGGCCAAACCAAGCCTCCTTTGAGGCTTGACCATCTGCAGCAAGAGTGGAGATTTGGAACAAAGTAAATTTTAGAATGTGGAAAAAAGCCAATAGAGAATCAATTAGACAGTCTGCCCCATAAAATATGTACTTTAATTTAATTTTAAGCAAGCAGCATGTGTGGTTTTGACAGTGGCAATTTGCCCATACGTGTTAGCATTTGGGTGCCACCAAAGCAACTTGAAAAGTTTGGGCTACTTGCTAAAACTTCAGCAAATTTCTCTGTCTCTCACTAAACCTTCATTTTAGAAAGATAATATTTAAGTAGTTCTCCTTCTTTTCAGTTTGGGAAGATGTATGACATTTGGTTTCAAGATATGGAAAAGTATCGGAAAAAATATGGCTGATATAATGATGTGACTTCAAGAGAAAATACCTTCTTGGGAGGGAGCTGAAAAAGAATCTAAAAATCTAAAAAAGGAACACTAGGAGGAAAAGTCTTCCTACTGCTGAGGATTTTTCAATTTTTGAGTGGTTCAGAGGAGAAATATGCCCAACTAGACCTGCCACAGTAAATTTTCTAAAACTGAGTTACAACCAGGCTTACAACACTCATATGTATTCTGTAACATTGTGCATATAGGGACAGTGGCATCGAGTTTTATCTCTATTTATAGCTATATTTATGCAATGTTATTTTTCTGGCATTTGTGACAAACTATAAACTAGAGGACTGAATTTTTAAATTGAGATATTTCCCACTATTAATCTAATGAAAGTAGGATTCTGCTATTGTAAACTAGCAGCAAACTTGCTCTCAAACCATATTTCCAGTAGCTCTCATTTTGCTGCAGATGTAAATTCAGAGAGATATATGTTTCTCTCATCCCAGTGCTGCTGCTGAATTAAAATATCAGCAATATCTATGAACTAAATGGGCCTCATCAACAGTTTTCACAGCAGTTGAGATAGCATTTTATCTTTTTTGCTTACAAACAGCAATAAATATAGTCATGTCTATTGATCTTTATTATCACTAAGATTTATCAAGCAGCACTTATGCTCCTGGCCTTGCACAAAAGGAAAAAAAAATATGAATCCCCTACATGCAGTTTCTGTAATACCACCAACATATTTAAGATGTTGGAGTCCTGCTTTTGAGCAAGGAATATATCCAGCTATGCTTCTGTTACTGGCAGGAGTATGTCTGAGGACAGATTCAGCAGTGAATACCACATTGCACATTTTCCTAGTGCCAAAAATCCTAGTTTACTTCATTACCTGGACGCTGCCAGCATCCATCCCAGATATGTCTGGCCTTCCAGTACCTGAAAGGAGGCTACAAGAAAGATGGAAGGAGACTATTTACAGGAGCCTGGGGTGACAGGGCAATGGATTCAAACTGACAGAGAGCAGATTTAGATTAGATATTAAGAAAAAATTATCACCATGAGGGTGGTGAGGCACTGGAACAGGGAAGAAGCTGTGGCTGCTCCATTCCTGGCAGTGTTCAGGGCTGGGTTGGATGGGCAGCCTGGTTTAGAGGGTGCCATGCCCACAGCTGGGGTGCTGGGGCTAGATAACCTTTAATGTCCTTTCCAACCCAAACCACTCTATGATTTTAGGATTGTATGCATGCATCTTTTCAGATTAAACACCAGACTACTGTGAAGTGGCCTATCCTTAGGCAGGAGCAAGCAGGTAAGACTCCCCCTCTACTCTTTTGTGGCTAAAAAAGAAAGAACAGATTTTGAAGGGCTCAGTTCTAAGCCAGGATGTGCTTAGACCTCAGGTCTCTTCTAAAGAAGATGAGAAGAAGCTTCAGTGAATTCATCCCAAGAGGAGGGTGCTCACAGCACACAGTGCTGAGCTGCTGCCTCAGAGCTGCATCCAGCTGATGAGACAGCACATGAGCTGCACTGGAGCAGAGGCTGTATAACAGCTCTCTGTGCATGGATGCACTCTTCAGATCATAGGGAAAAAAGGAGGCTCAGCATCACTGTAGTACTTTTGAGAAACCAAATAGATAACCTACCAAATCATTAAAGGAAAAGTCAAAAAATCAGCCCAAATCAGAATTTAAAAACATAGTCCATCATTATATTTTATTTCCCTCTTTCCCCACTTACCCACCATCATGGGGAATTTACTCACACCCACTCAGAAGTCTGGGAGCATTAAATTGAAGATCTATCTGCATGAAAAAAAAAATAAGCCTTGACCCCTCACCTGTCATCTGGACAAAGTAACTCCTCAAAAAGAGCAGTACTTCTCAAACAGGCAAAGCTGTGGCTGAAGGTTGTTTTCCCAGATGTAGCACAGTCCTACTTATTTTAATGGAGCATGGCAAGTAACTGAAGACAGAGTCTGATAATTAATTTGGGATTAGAATCACTTTATTCCTACATTTAAGCATTTTATTCAGTGTTTCCTGTCCAAAACGTTATACCAAGACAAATTAAATTGGTTCCAGATTGATTTAGTTAAAGTGGTGCAAAACTCCCGTGTAGACACTCTTAAATTGTTCTAAACCTGTAACATCAGCCTAGGTTAAATTGATTCCTCACAAGGTTAAGCAAAATCAATATATCATCCATTTTAAACCTGTTTAGGGGTATCCACTAAGTAAATTAGCTTAGAAACCTAATCATTTAACAACACATGCTGAGACTAGTGTTTATCATGATTATCACTATTATTTTCTTGTTTCCTATGAAGCTGTATCTCAGATCTTGTGCCCAATCTGGCATAGTGGGTGTGCTGGCATTGAGGCACTCCTGGATACAATCACAATCACAGGGATTTTAACACTACAACAGTGCATGAAAGTGTGGCCTTACTTTAAATTAACAGTCCTGAATAAATTGCCAAATTGCCAGCATTTGGGATTTTCTGTTCATAAATGCTAAACTTCCATTTTTCTTTTAAAAAGGTCCACTTAGACCAAGCATTGCCTGGGGAAAAGGAGCTCCTGGGAAGACCTTGTTTCTCTCTACAAGCACCTGTAGAATTGGTCTTTTTTCCCAGGTTATCAGCAGTAGGATGAGAGGAAACAGCCTCAAGCACCAGGGGAGGTTTAGGATGGACAAATTCCTGTAAAAATTATTTTTAAATTGTTGTCCCTAAGGTACTTATCCATATATGGTGAAATGACAAAGAAAAAAAAAAAGTGATACAAGAATTAAGATGAAGGCTTGAGCTTTTAATGGATTAAAATAAACTACAAAATTAGGAAAAGTAAAAATATCACCAATAAAGTGCCTCATATGCAGAGATAATGAAATTATAACTAAGTAGCTGATGCACAGCTTCAAAAAGAGTAGCAGCTTCCCAGTGAGGTGCAGGAAAACATGCTGTTTCTTTTAGTTGATTCTCAAGGTCTCATTCCTTGGCAAGTGCAAAGCCACATCACACCAGACAGCTCCTGTGGAAAGGAACCATGTGAGTCTGACAGCTCCACTAAAGAAAGGGAAAATATCTTTCTGGGTACAATATGTGGCCCAAGGTTGAGAAAGGGAAAATAAATTAAATTCTTATAATAGAATCCAAATTTGATTTTACTATGAGAAAGGTGATTTAATTTACCTAATTTTTAACATACCACAGTAAGCAATGAGTTATATCTTACTTATTTCATGTTTTTGCAATCAAGAAGCCTTTTGAGGATGTACACCTGTAATTTTCAATACTGAATTAAAAAGCTCTTGTCTTTGATAACTGCCTAATACATGAAGGATAGTGAATCCTTTTCCAGTTTTATCCTATTATCCTATTTATCCTATTTTATTCCAGGAAAACCTACCAGTCACCAAGGAATTCATACCATCAAAGATTTATTTTATGTTAAGATTTAAAAATGACAAGAAACCTTATAGAAAATGGCAGGGTATTAAAATAGGAGGAAGAAAACAGGATTTCCCAGTTAAGCAAATCTGTTCTTCTTACAAACATTATGCAAACTTTGCATTAAGATATCTCCTGTCCCAGCACAGTATGATTGATAAAAATTATTGAGGGTCCAGACAGGAGAGCACAGAGTGAAAAAACATGGGGGCGGGCGACAGGCAGAGGGCAGGAATCCTTTTAGGTTGACCTTTAGCTGATAAATTGGTGATGTCCTCATTAGCAGCACCCCTGCTGCTTGCCCTCAATAAAAGATAATGTCCTGTTGTTAACACCATTCCCGTTTGTGTGATTTAATGCTACTATTACAGTGCAGATTCCATTTAAATGGATTAAGGTTTAAATGAAGACAAAATATTTTTGGGTCTGCAGTGTTTGTCTCTGAAGCAAGAGGTTTCACTTTCATTGCCTGTGACTGGAAATTGGCAGGCTATAGGGGAATTGACCAGCTCACATTAGAGCCAAGGTTTTCACAAGGTATTACCCATACAAAACCCAATTTGGTCAGTATGCTCTCAGTAATATTACACAGGCAGTTAGTCTGCTTATGATAAACTTTTAATGCACAGTTATCCACATCATCATCCTCCCTCAGGAAAAAAAAACAAAACAACCAAAAACAACCCTTTACTAGTAGAATTCCAGTAATATCTTAGTATGCAAAATTTGTGAGGTTCAGAATGTAGCAAGATTATGAATCAGATTAACTACTACAGGCAACGGATAGATGTTGCTAAAAATACAGAAAGAGATGCCATTGCTGATCTATGACTTGACTGAGCAAGTCTTTTGTTACTTTTTGAAGAATTGTTTTAAACAAAGAAGCTTAAGCCTTTCAGTTTGCCCCAGATATGCTTACATTTCAATACTCTACCCTGGGAGTCAGTTTGTATTTTCAAGACAAATGGCTGAAGTTCTGCAGAACAAAGATGTTCAGCAATCTCTCATCAGGTGTAATTATAGAGTTATTTTAAACACACACTGAGATAGATTATAGGATACTTTATTAACAATTGCTCTTAGCATAACAAAATCCTTCATGTTGGCTGAAATCTCCTAACAAATAATGTAGGAAGTATCATGACACAACAGAAAACAATGTTGTCACAGGAAAGAGCAGATTATCTTAAAAATCTCATCTGTTATTTCTGTGTTCTTTGCCCTTTTCACTTATCTTATGATCCACTACAATCCTCCACTCAGCTTTGAACAAATGCACATCAGCTGGAACCATCCCAAAAGCTGCCTTCCATTGCTGGGGTGTTCCTACACACAAAAATCTATTTCCATACAAGAAAATAAATATGAAAATATTTTTGCTTCCAGATAGGTGAAAGCAAATGGGCATTGTCCTGATCTGGTGGACCCCAGTAGCAATCATCAGTGTGATCCTTTGGAGCTGCTGGGACCTGGGACCACCTGTGGGAATTGCTCTGGGGGCAGGCAGGAGGCAGATTTCCCCTTTTCACTGCCTGGAATTGGGAAAAGGGAGAAGGGGTTGAAGCAGCACAACTCCAGCATCTCCCCTCCCTCTCTAGAGCAAGGGCTGCACGCAGGCAGCAGCACCAGCTGCCCAGAATGTACAGAGCTGAGAGAGAGCACATCACCCAGCTCCAGAATCGGGGTGTGCACGGGCTCTTCAAATCCCACATCTCTCAAATGGGACACTCCCATTCCTCTCAGCTTTCTGCATCTTCCAGAGGAAAGAGCAAGTGATCTCCACTCTCTCTTCAGGCATGTTTTCTGCAGCTTTTTGAGCTCTCAGTCCCCCAGGTAATCAGCTCTCACATGTGCCATTTCTCTTTCGCTATGCTAAACAGGGCTTTAATTAAAAGGTTTGCTGTTTCATCCTGGATTTTTTTCAGGGGAAAAAAAAATCACACAATTGCAAGAAGCAGCTGTCACTCTACAGAAAGATATGCAAGCAACAGAAGGGCTGACTTGAATAACAATAGCCAAAATATGTGAAATTATTCAAATCAATTTGCAATTGGACCTTGTTTGCGTTGAGAAATTTATTTGGAGGGGCAGGAGTGAGGGAGGGTGCCCCCTGACATAAATTAGTTTAAATTACACCTGTGCTTTCTTCTCTTGGTTTGTATCTGACAGTAGAAAAAAATCCATCTCTGTTATCCTGGCAAAAGCACAACCTGGACTTGTTGTGCCAAGTGTGGGCTGTTTTGCCTGGTATGCAAGAAGCCAATCCACACACAGAGTAGAGATATGCATTCCAAGTCTGTGTTGAGCTGGGTGCTAGGTGGGAAATCCACACATCTAGCACAGCCTCAGGGTGCCAGCTACTTGCTTTTGTACACTTCAAACAGGGAAGGATCAGCATTTCCCACATATAGAGCAAGCTGAAGCTCTAAGGAATAGCCACAGCTTCCTTTGTTTCCATTTCTTTATACTGACTATGAAAACTCTCAAGTATTTTACTGAGCATCCTCTATGGGGAAGGACTTCATGTGGTGTGGGGGATTCTACAGGGAATTTCACTGTGTTAATGACAAAATGTTAGCACAAAGTTCAAGTGAACTCTTCTTTGGCTCACTCAGCAGTTTGTTATGGCATTATCTCCTTTCTTGATTGGATTTATGATGCTTCCCATTATTGCTTTTCAAGTCTTGGCTCCTAGTTCCTACTTGCAGAGATAAAGCACATTGTGTATTGCAACAGATTTGACAGAAGCTTTTCACAAGATTTTACAGGATTCCTACTCTCATATTCAGAGTTTCTGGAACTTTGTTAAACTCCATTTTGCCACTTTCTCAGGAGTATCATACCCACATTAATTGATCCAGCACTGCCACTAGATGTAGGGATAAGTTTGTCAGGAGAAATGACTGTTTCCCTTGGTGCTGCAAACCTGAAATTCAGAATCTGAACAATTTTAATTATTCAGAATCATCCCTGAATAGTCCTGGCTTAGTTTTGCAATTGTTTTTATGAACTTTAAATATATTTAGATAAGGACAGAATTTTGTCTTTATGTATTAGATTTTTTAAAATATTGTTTCATGATGATCACAGCTCTTACAATGACATATTTGCTGTCGTGTGTATTCACATATAAAGACAAAAATATTTCTACTTGTGACATCCACCCTTAAGGGGGAAGGGAGCACCCAAGATTCATAAATGCTTATGGTTGAAAGGAATGGCAAAAGTAGGAGGGAGGATCCACAAAAAAAAATCACAAATCTTTGTTAGTAAATTGCATATTGGACATGCAAATTGATATGATAGTCCTTGAACTACTTCATAAGCACATGGCAGTGGATTTTGGATAAAATGGAAGAAAGAAAGGAAAAAATTAATGAGATAGAGAGAGATTTTTTATTTCCCCTCCAAAAATTAAAGATCACTGTTTGATAAAATGACCTTTGAAGACATAATTCAGTGGATTAAAGATGCACTTACAATTATTCATTTATATACACATGATTTCTTTCTCACTCTATTTAACAGTAGGAGATTACTTTATAATTTTATGAACTTAGCAGGAGTGAGGAAAAAAACCTCTTTATATTAATTATGTAATTATTTCTACTGTCTTGTTCCTGTAGTTACCATTGTTTTTTCTGATTAAAAAAATAGCTTTAAAAGTGCAAATGTCTGGAAGTTATATCTTCATAGAAGCAACACAACTGTATGGACAGAAGAATTGAAATGCAATATAAATGTCAAATGCTCAAAAATTAGAAGTTTTAAAAGGCTCTGTAAAGCAGGTTTTCAGTCTTAACCTAAACCTCAAGGGAATAATTTGGGGTGGATTTTTTTTATTTCAATTGATGAATATTGTCACTAGTGATAATTTTGGAATATTGCATTAAAAATCAACTAGTGTCAGTTAAATAAGCAATTTCTATTACTGGCCTTTTCAGGAAGTACTGCTGTCTTTAGCACAGTTAAAGAATGCCTAAACTTTTTATGATGATCAGAGGTATGTTCTGGCTCTACAGAAACCATTGGCAACACTCCCACTTCCTCTAACTGTGTTTTGCTTTATTTCCCCAATTATTATGGTGTTGGCAGTTTCTCACTGAAAGTGTTACTCTTGTTTTTTTCAAAAAAAGTTGGATGATTTTCTTTTTTCCTTTTTTATTTTTTCTTTTTTCATTTTTCTTTTAAAGAAATGTTGGGGTATAGCAGTTAGTGTTGGATTCTTCTGACCTTCCTCTGTAAATATCTTGAATCCTTTCTGAATTTCTCCAGTGGCATTAGTCTACTAATTGCAGCACTTGAGTTTTTATTGTTATGAATCTTTAAAATTCAGTTTTACATGCATGCATGTGTTTCATAGACAATATGTGGAAAAGCAGCAATGTAATAAAGCTGATAAACAGAAGCTTAGTGTTTGGACTAAGAAAAAATAAAGTGGAAAAATGGAAAGGGTCTTCTAAGAGGTAAACAAATGCAAGTAAGTAAGAGTGCAGCAAGAAAAAGCAAGCATTTTTAGAGATATAAAGGTGCTTGATTCCTTCTCCCAAGTTAGTCTTGAAGGTTTAATTCTGAAGTGTTTTAAAGGTCACAACACTGGAGCAAAAGCAGCAATCCACATGCAGCTTTTTCCTAGCCCTTGCTAACCTATGATTCACACAGGCTTGTGAACACTTATGGAAAACCTCTCACCTCGTGTGTGAGCAGCTCCTGAGGGAGAATTAGTCATTTCACACAGCACTAATGATAGCTTGCCAGTGTTAAATTAATGGCATCCTTGGGGAAAAGAGGTAATAGCATTTTTTCTTATTAACCTAACTGGCTGCAGGACTCTGCTTTAGTTCTGTTCAAATTCATCAGCAAAACCATTTTTTGTACATTGCCTTGAGTTGGAAATTTTGATTCTCAGAGCTGAGAGGGCAAAAGGCAGTTCCTGGTGTTCTGCTGGTTTCTGTAATTACCTGTGATCACAAGCTACATTTATTCTCCTAAGATGCAGTTTAAATATAAAATCCAATGATATTCCATAAATCTTCAAAATAAATTTTTCCATCAACAAATCATTCACTTAGCCTTTTTTAATCAATCATTCATCTCCATTATGAAAGACACGGTAGAAACCTAAGCTGAGTTAGGAAACTGAAACATAAAGGAGAATCTATAGGTTAGAACAACACAGTTCTCCAGATAAAGACTTTTTAGGCTTATTCATTTAATATGCACTGCTTTATCAGCCATGAGGAACAAAACTTTACCTCAAAAGGTTGAGTCCTATGAGAAGAAATTTAATTGAACAGAAAAGAAAATCAAAGCGGGGACATTTTCTTTTAGAAAACTTTGTTCATTATACAGTACTATCCTACGTGCACATTCTTAGAAAGGAGTAGGAAAAATGTTCCTGGGAAATTCTGTGCAATATGATGTGAAAATTCTGTGGAATTGAAAGAAGTTTATGCTACCAAAAAACCACCTAGGTTTTCCAGATTAGAGAAAGGACATTTAGTCTTGATTCCTCTAAAGCCTCTCTGTAGTACAGTTCTTTATCACTATCAACTGAATTTTGACTTGTTATTAATAAACTTGCCTCAAGTGATGAAGTTTGTTATCTGTAGCATTCTGAAATTGTTGCATCATATGAAACAGGAATTTCACCAACAAACAGCAATGCTACCTGCCAGACAAGGGAGGTGAAGGTGAGTTTTATACAAGAGTTACATCCTGCTCATTTTTCTCCTGAGGATGGATCCTCTGGGCCAGATCCTGACTCTTTCTATTTCTATTTGAGAATGTAAGACTTTGCCTATGTGAAGGTGAAATCAGAAGTCTCAGCAGTCAGCCCAATTGTTTCAATAATTGCTGTAATTGAACTAAGATGAGCAGTGCTTGGTCCCCACTTAAAAGCTGAGGGAAAATTTTCTTTGGCGAATTGCAGCACCACTACTCAGGCTGCAATTTGATGATAAGAGTTTCATGAGGGTAGGAGTGTCAGCTCTGTAGAGCAACATCAACTGTGAGAACCGAAATTAGACTAGAATGGTATTGCAAAGTAACTCTGGAGAGGTGTATTTAGAAAATTAATTCTCTTATTAAGCTAATTCGCTGCTAAAGCACCTTGCATTTTTCTTTATAAGTCAATACAAGTCACTTCACATCCTATTACCCATGAGAACTTTAGAAAACTCCATTTAAAATTCATGGGAGACTATTATCTAATGATTCATTTCATTAATAACTCATCTCCCTGGTTTCTAGGCCACAAATGCTCCAGACTCTGCAAGTTTATGCCAGTTGTTCATAAGAACATTTTTAATTGCCTCGTTTTTGGCACACGTGGAAGGCTGGATCAGTCTATGAAATGCATGACAGTAGTGCCAGAGAAAGCTTTAAGCACATAAAAAGGGAATCTACATGTAATGATAATGCAGGATTGCTCCTGCTGCTATCCACAGGAAAGGAACCTCTGTTTTAATCACCTCACTTTTCAAATAAATAGTAGGAAAGCTAGCAACAAAAAAATGTATAGCTACTACTATGAGAAAATAAGAGCAGATAACTATTTTAAGGATGATAAAAAAAAGGGAAACTAAAGACAAACTGATGAAAACCTTAGCTACCAGTTGTCAAATTTCTCTTAGGTATGTACTTCTCAAAGCAGAGTTCTTAAATGTGTCAGGAACTGGGTATTATTTACAACTGTTCTGATTCAAATCTCATGTAAGGAGTTGATGCATCATGGTCACTGCACACACTTAGTACTTTCAGCAAGAAAGCTCCAAGTGTTTAACGATGCCTTCTCCTGCAGTGGATAATAAAACACACTGTGCTCTTCAGACCCCCTCCTCAAAGAGTTCTGCATGTAGCAGGAGTGGCTCCCAATTGCAGAACTGATTGGGGTCTGCAAATAGTTCCTACTGGTTGAGGTCAAGGTAAGGACGTTGCTTTATTAGTGGATGTTTAAATAAACAAATCAGACTTAGCTGTGTGTTTCACATCTGAATTAAAACTAAACACTAAAACTGGGCTTAATGGAACAATTTATACTGTCCTTTCTACATCAAAGGTAGTTCTGCTTTCTCTGCCAGGCAGCACAACATTCAAAGTTTTTTGTAAAGTTAAAGGTACAGAAAGCAAAGTTCATTCATACTGAGACAGTCTCATGTTTGAACCTCCAGTGACAGCAGGATGTAGAATTGCTTTCCCCTGCACACACACACTTAAAGGAACCCAATCTCTTTTGAGCTCATCCAGGGGCTGCTGCAGCACGTTTAACATCTCATAACCCCCAGTTTGCCAAGCAAACAAGAACAGACAGATCTCCTGGTGGCACCCAATGGATCCTCAAACACAGGTGAGGAACACAGAGCTGGTACACAACCCCTCCTTTCCATCCATGTACCCATTTTAAAGAGGTGCCAAGATCTGTTTGACCCTTCATCCATTGAAGCTTTGTATCTTAGAGGCTGGTTGAATAAGGAGTGCTGTAATTTTTTTCAAGTGGGGTCCATTCAGATTTTCATTGGTGTTGAACTGAGCCTCCAGCACTTTGTGTTTGGGCAGGAGTTGGATGTGCTCTGCAGACTCCTCCTCCTGTCTCATTCCACATGACTTTCTGCAGATTATCCATCTCAATATGAAAGTTGTCGTTCTAGGAAAAGCAGTTGTTACATTTCAGTTCTGAAAACAGCCTGAATAAAAAGACTTACATGGTAAATGCCTCTGAATAACCTGGGAACAGCATGAGGAGCATTCTGTCCCATCTTACATATTTAATTGAAGCATCTCATAGAGCTTTGGACTCCCGATAGTAATTCAAAAATGAGCTAAAACCAAGGAATTACTGTATTTCTAAACTAATCATTTTAAAGTAGACAGTCTTGTAACCAGAGGAAAGTCATTAAGTTGAAAATTCATGCTGAGCTGTAAAGAGCATTATATATTCCTTGGATGTATTACAAGAAAAATACTTACTAAAGCAAAATATGGTAGAATATTCAATTAACTATATATTCATATAAATTAATTTTTTACTGCTCTTGAATGTTTAGAGGCTTTTCCAAATATATTTATTTAAAGGATTTAATATTAAAAAATAAAACAACCACCAACCCTGCCCCCTCCCAAAAAAAACGACCTCAAAACAAAACTTACCATACAAAAACTAAAACAAAGCACAAAAGGTAATTGTATATTTTTAAAGCAATACAGGCTTTGTTAGGTTCCCCAAATCTCACAAAGTAAATAGAAAATATTGGTTTTTGTAATACTTCACAGAAACTGGTAGACTTTAACAGTAGGATCTTATTATTTATTGGTTTTTTCATTTAATGAAATTAATTTAGTTAAAACCCAAGTCATATAGGTAAAATAAAGGAAAAAGAGGAAAAAGGAAAAACATTTATTCTGGTTTCCATAGTTCTCATCTCAAATATATTATTTTAGTAAATTAATCATAAGAGTCCCAAGGCAATGTTATCTCACCTGAAATTGTTGAAATATGAATAAAAATCTTTCCATTGTCATCTGCTGGAAAAAAGAAAATTTCTTTAATTTTTCACCCCATTGTTGAGATGTGTACACCTGTAAATTGAAAATAACCCTATAAGTTACAAGTATCAGGTGTGTATTTCTTGCAAAATTAATAGCAATAGCAAAATTACACTAGTTTAATACTTTCTCTAAACCAAGGAAGGTAAAGCCTGACTTTATTTTTGAATATGAGATTATAAACATGAGTGGCAAATACACATGCTAATTGCAACACGATACACTAAACAATTTCAAAAAGCATCTAAGCACTATAGAATAAGTTTTACCTGGTGAAATTGTTCCCTGTTAAACTAAGCAAAATTTCTCCATCAGTTCCAGCATTACCTAGTCGTGTGATGTGGTAGAATTTGTGCTGAGATGCTCCTGGATAATATCTGAGGGAAGAAAAGTCAGGGTCCACCTTCCAAGTTTTAGCAGCTAGCAGAATTATAAAAATTGCACGTTTGCCTGTATCTCTCCTACCCTGATTCGTTTACTGTATCACATTTCTTCAGTGCTCACCTCTGGAGCTGATAAGGATTAAGCAATAAAAGTGAAAAATCCTTGGACTTAGATAAAAAAACATTTAGTGTCACACTGAGCCCACCTCATCTATTAAATCTTTATAAATCAAACAGTATTTTTATATCCATGCTCACTTCTGTCTAATTAAAGAAAATCTCACCTTGTTCAAGTGCAGTGAATAAGAACTTAGAATTGTTTGCTTGTTTGAAGTCCCAAGCTACCACAGGTATGCAACAAATCCCGTGATTGAACTGTGTTGGATAGGAAAAACTAATCACAAGATTCTGCCTCCTTTTATTGTCAGTGTTAATAAAGGGCAGAGGGAAGAGCAAACTAAAGAAAGATAGTTAAAAAACCTGAGAAAACATAAAGGGCTTGTGTACAACTCTTCTTTATAATTTGCAATAAACTTGCAGATATTGGTGTCACCCAGGACTTCAATGCTGAGACAGATAAGAAAGCAAAAAGACCTTAACACAATAGAATTTAATATTGTGGTTTTGTGTGTGTTTTTAAGTTGTAAACAGCTTGGAGAAAATCTAAGAGGCCACAAAATGGCTGGTTTCTACTGAGAAATAGGTACTCCTGTTCCCCACCAAATGTGACACAAGATATTCATGTTATTTGTACAAAACTGTAGGGAGGGACTTTATGGGGTTAACGGAGACAGAAGTGATTGAAAGCAACTTAGATAATTAGATTTCACTGCTCTACAGAGGTTGCATAGAAAGGAAACATTAATTCCCTACAAATAGGTAGTACAATTGTGTCTCACAGTTGCAAAATCCACACTTGTAGTCTATTTGGATTGAAGAGTCTTCAAATCACCAGGTGGTTTAAAAGATGCTGTAAAAGCTGCCTATGATAAAACATCTTTTATTCAGTTTCCCAAGCTACAGAAGAAGCAACCTTCAAAAGTTGTTACAGCAGAACAAAAAAAGTATTCAAAAACATTATTCTCTTCTCTCTTCTCATTGTAAAAAGTGTGTAAATATAATTTCAGGCATGTCACTATCAAAAAATATTTAGGAAGCCCCTTCTCCATGCCAGGACTGGTGTTCAGTGTTTGGGGTTTTAAGTACCTGGGTTCAGATTCCATCATGGAGGAGGCATCTGCATTAAAAAAAGACTATTTATCAACAAGTAAGAGGAAAACAAATAAACCTTTATTCCTTCCATAGGAAGTGAATAGTATTTTTACTGAACACCAATGTTATAGAAAATATAATAAAAATGAAAGAAAATAAATTAATATAACATGTGTCTCCAATTCTAGCCAAGCCCTGAAGAGAATAGGTAATTATTTTCATATTGTGTAGCTGATGTGGAAAATTTCAAATACAATTGTTTATTTATTAGTTATTTGTAAGATCAAGGAATGGCAAATTCATCTGGCTTAGGAAGAAAATCTACTTTCATTATCAGGCTTTTCTTTTAGTGAAATTATTCTAACATCATGCATATTTATATTCATCATATTTGTATTGGTGTCTTTATTTGTAAGGGAGAGTAATGAAATTTTTTAATGCATTTTTATCTTATATATTGAATGCAACATGTTTAAATTGTTGTGCTTCTAATGAATATCTTATTATACACATTAATTTCGGTAGTGTCTTCATGCAAAACCCACTTAAATTTATGATAAATTAAAAAATAGCAAAACTTATTCAAAGCTAGAATGGTTAAAGCTGTTCTTGAAAGAGCAATGATTATTAGTTTCAAACATATGATTTCCATCACAAGATTAAACTTATGCAAAAGGCCTGAAAACATGCTTCAGGTGCCAATAAATAGCAAATCAATCAAAAAAACAATATGAGTGAGTGATGAAGCTGTAAAAAAAAAACCAAAACAAGAGAATGTGGATGCCACTTTGTCTAATTCATATTTTTTTCATAATTTCTTAAATAGAAGAACTCTTTCATGTAGTTTTGCTGTAACTGGGGAGGTTTGACTGTTAGAACCCTGTGTTCAATAACCTTGAGATGAGACAGTGCTTTAATGCTCTCTTAATATATTTGCCTAAGAGAAACACCATATGGGATCTGAAATAATCAGTATATAAAATAAACAGATATTCTTAGAGAAGCACAAAACCAACTGTCCAAGAACATGTTTCAAGGGGCTAAAGGACTTGTCCACACTAAAATCTCCTAAGGAGTGTGAAGGTGTATTATGCAGTGTGAGGGAGAATTGATTTTCCTTTTTGTAGCTGTCTAACAGAGAAGGCCAGTCATTTAATTTGTTACCATAAAGTCAATAAGCCCTGGTTTTGAACCAAGAGTTATGCTGGAGAATACACAAACAGCTGCAGAGGAATGAGGCAGCAGGGAGAATATTACTGGTGAAAAAAGTCTACTTTAAATATAATAAATGTATTTTTTCTTTTAATTTATAGTTTTGTTGGTTGTTTTTTTTTAAGGGTCATGTTGGTAGCTCTGGTAGCTTCAGAAGGTTCCATCAAGCCATTGCTATACTTTCTTATTTCATGCAAAAAGAAGCAGAATATTGGTAGGAATTTGCGAGACATTTTGCTAGGCAGTGTTATTTAGGCATTCAGTTAAGATTTCTTGTTCCTACTAAAGCTGTGAGATTTTTAGATGAGTAGAAAATTGTTGAAGGTGGTGCATGCAATTGCTGAAGTAAAGAGGAAGCAGGTTAGTCCCTCATCTTAGGGCAAAATTAGTCAAAATGAGAAAAGTAAAGTTGTATATATTAATGCACAATAAGTAAAATATAAGTTTGGAGTTTATTTTAAATGCCCCTAGAGAAGTTAAGCAGTCTGATCAGAAAGAGTACTACCAGATATCAGCCAGGGCTCACATGGGCCTAAAATACCTTTCAAAGAAGAGCAAAGTAAGCTTTTATATTTTCTTTCAGGAGTTCCTAATCAATGCCATGACAGTTTTGCAATAGCATGAAGACAGAAGATGATTAGAATTGAATGGTAATTATTTTTTAAAACCCAAACCCTGCTGTAAGCATTTGAAAAGTTGCTAAACTGAAAAGGAGTAACCTTAACAGTCCCAAGGATGCAGAGATTGCAAAAGAGAAGTGGTTTTTCTCCTTAAGGAAAGAAAAATCCCCAGACTTGCCCTAATGACACAAATTAGCAGATCTCTTGTAAAACCAGGGGGCAAAAAACAAGAGTGCTTTGTATTGTTTACACAATAGCTTTGGAAAGACCAATGAAGAATCCAATATATGGTCTTCTGACAAAGAAAATTAATGATTAGCAGCATTTACTATTGATGACACTCACTGCTTGCCTGGGCAACCAAAGTCACAGTTATTTGACCCTTTGGTTTTTATAATGCTGTCTTCTCTTGCCATCAACCTTTTTCTTCTGAGTCAAAGAGCAGAAAATATTGTATGTAGTGTGCTAGCACAAATGAAATTAGCTGGCAAGTCCCCAATTATGAGAGGACTTCCATTGATCCTCAGACATCAGAGAGTAACTACAAGGTTCATAGGTCATTTCAATCCCTTCCAAATGTGTCATGGCTTTAATCCTCTCCCCCAGTGTCCCGAGGAGGGTGAGGGATGTATAATGATATAGCAGGGATTAGCTTGGTGCTCAGTTTATGCCTCAAATTGTGCTATTGAATTCACAGTGTCACAGGCTGGGTCAGCAATAATTAGCAGTATTTTCATAGTGTTCACTAACAAAAAAGAAAAAAAAATGTTTTTTGGAGCATTGCCCTCATGGAGGCACAAAGGACATGTGCTCTGGTTATATGAGCTTTTGGTGACAGGTCATTTGTACTGCAGACAGCAGAGACCTTTTTTAAGGAAAACAAGATAATAATTTATCAGGCTGGAAGATATTAACTGCAATATAACAGGAAAATTATATTTTCCACCTTCAATTAGAATGATTTAAAACCTAGTCTGGACTATAAGAGCCATTGAATCTGTTGTCATATTAAAAAAATCAAAACTAAAAAAAATCAAAACTGGATTTTGAGAGAAGCAAGTCAAATTAAATTTACACAAATGACAAACAGCAAAACAACCATGTAGTTTTAAATACTGAATATGCCAGAAATCAATGTTAAATAGAAAATGCTTAGATAAACCCGCAGGCAAACAAAATATAAAAGTAATAAAGTAATGTTCCAACAAGAATTTTCACAGATTTTCATATCAATAAAATAGTCATTCTGTGGTTGTTTTCTCCATATAGTTGTTTTACATGAATACCCAAGCAAATTAGTTTATTCACAAGAATTCCAAGAAAACTTTAATGCATGCATCTAGCAATTTTCAATCTGCTTTAAACATATAATTGTGAGTATTTTTATCAGGGGAGCTGAGCTATCTGCTTATAAGGAAAGAAAAAAGGACAGTTCCTTGCACTGAATTCATCTAGCAGCACAGCCCAGAGTCTGATTTTCAGACAAAGAGCTTGGAGTTCTGTTGGTATGGTTAGACATTGTCAAGCCAATTACTCACATAAAAAGTTCAGCATGAAAACATTGAAAAGTGAGAATTCTGCTTCACTTTCTCAGTTTTATCACTGTCTCAACTTTGCCTCCATCACACCAGAAGAACTCCTGCTACTTTTCTTCCTACTGCACATCTCAGTTTTCCTCTGGGGCAAGGATCATTCACCCCTGAGAGCACAGGGCTCTTTCTGCTTCTGGACTTTGCCTTAGCACAGCAGAACCCTGAAGGCTTCAATAAGCCAATGTAGAAAAGAAAAATGGCAAAAACAGACATATGAACATAAAACCAACCAACCAAACAGAAACCTAAAGTCTGCTTGGGAAATATTTAGTATAATATTATAAATCTATCTTATCTTTCAAATGTGCGCTAGGGGAAATAAAATATTTCTTCCTGGTTCCATGTGTTTTGTCCAGCTACCTTGAAACACTTTATTTTGTGAATTCTGTCTGTTTAACTTGAATTTGCAGCAAACCAATTTATGAGCACTGTGGATTTTCTCATTGCTGAGTGTAGGCTTGGAGATTTTCTCTTACCTGGGGTAGTGCTTTGCTGGCAAATTGGAGCAGGGAATATGTTCTGTGCTCCTTCCAGACCTCCTCACCTTGCTGCTCCCAGCAGATCTCAGGTGGCACCGAGTTCCACTGAAAAAAATCCACAATTTATGTGAGTGATGGCTCAGTGTGGAAACTTTCAGGGCATTTGAACAAAAGAAAAAAAAGATCATGCTTGGGCACTCTCAAAACCCTCAAGCAAACAAACATCACAACTTTCCCTTTCTCCAAATGACATTTTTCCTCCAATTCTGACCAACATTACCTCCTACCCCTAGGAGATTATCCTAAATTTTGAATTAGCCACTGTTGAGCTAAGAAAATAAAGGCTAAATTTTATTTCCAGTACCAAAAATTGTTAAGAAACAAAAAAATATTTCCCCAAAACCAAAAGGCATTTAAGCTGCTGGTGATCTTATTGTCATAGAACAGTGAACAATGAAAGTCTAAAAGGCAAAAAAGGTAAAAACATTAGGAAAAAAAATCAGATTATTCCACGGACTTTCTTTCATCCTCAATTGCTAATGGATATTGAGGGTGTTGAAGGACACTCTAACCTTATGTAAACAATGTTTAATTAACTCTAAACTATCTTTTATGCAGGTGATTGTTTGTTTGCTGTTTTTCTAGCTCAGTTACATTCTTTTAAATAGCCTCAAGTCAAGGGAAGGAGTATTAAAAAATAGCTGTGACAAAGTGATCAGGTGGTGGAAGGAAATACAACAGATTAAAGTAAAAGGACTATTAAAGCACATATTTGGAGGGTCTAAAGACCATTTAGATCTTTTCATGCAGGAATATTTTGTATACCAACTATGAATAAATTATTCTGGTTGAAAGGACAGAACGTCCTACACTTGAATCTCTGTGGGATTTACTGAAGAACTTTAAAATGGCAATGGTAGAAAACCTGAAAATAAAGTTTCCTCAACATCACATTGCTGCTCATCTTCCTTTTTGCATTAATGGTCAGCTACACATTCTTTCTTCAGTAATAATGGCAAGAGCAATGCATGAAAATATGTTATGGCAGAGAATCTCAGGGGAAGACCATGCAATTTAGTCTTTGCTTCCTTGCACTTCTGGAATGATGTGAAATGAAAATAAAAATTGACCTATTTTTCTGGCACACAAAATTTTCTGAATTCTACCCCAGAACACATTAATTATATTTCTATTTTGGTCTACCCTGTTTCACAAATCTATATTAAAGTGTTTGGGTTTTCCAGTATTTTCTAAAGAAAGATAAAATGGCTATGACTTACTTTACACATTTCTTTCTGTAAAAACAAAGTTACCCATGCAAAGTTCAACAAAATAAATAATATGAATTGAAGAGAGTGCAATGGATGTTCTGCTTCATTACACTTGCAACAAATCATTATAATAGAAAAATGAAGAAAGTTAAATTGCATTAAAAAAATCAGAAAGATGAAGACACCAGTGATTTTAATAAGTTTTATAACTTTTCATGTCACTTGTAGACAATTCAAACTGTCAAGCATGTCCCAATAAAGAAAATCTAAAATGGCAAATTACCTTTTAAGATGAAAATTGTTACTAAGAAACCATAATCACATAATATTACTATCTGTTATATTAAAAATTAACTGAGAAATTATTCATTCTTTGCAAGAGTAACACATGCTCAAAATTCAAAATTAAATATAGCTTTAATTTATTGCAGTTGAAATTAACTATTTATGTTATATGATAGAATAAAAAATGCCAGTGAATTCTTAACTTATGAAATTATTAGATGCTAGAACTATGAGGAATCAACATCTTCTATATTAATTTAGTTAAAAATTAATTAGCTTATCACAGATTTTAGCCTAAATTTCTCTTATATATACACAGCCTGAGCTTGTGTGTGAGTATACAGAAAACAGATTGTTGCCTCATTTACATATTTTAAGTTCTCCTTGCTGAAGGGAATTAATCATAGGAGTCAGTTGATTTTGATTATTGTTTCATGTGTTTGCACACTTCAATACATCATTTGCTCTCCCAGTGTTGCCTGTGCTACACATATCCATGAAAAGTAGAAATGTCATGTCATTTCCATGCCATATCTCAATTTAATGACTACTTTTTTAGATCTCACTTATCAGTAGAGATTTATCATGTATAGAAATAACTCTGTTCACTAATTCTCATCACAACTGGAGGATTAAGTTTTATTTGCAAATTTGTATGGATATATGACAGAAAACTGTAGAGGTAATGTAGATGTTAATCTGGTTTTACCTTCAGCTTCCACAACTTACACATGATCTATAACAGAAAAAAAAGCCAAAACAAACAAGCAAAAAAACAAAACAAAACAAAAAAAGAACTGAAGCATCACTGACACTGAACTGCACACAATGGAATTGTGTTTTATGAGCAATTACCTAAATAAGTATTTGGTAAGAGTTTTGAATGTGGAAATGTTGAGGTCTTAAAATTGCCTAAGTTCTCCACAAATTATATATTCTTCCTATTCGACATACAAGGGAAAAGCAAATCAAAAGGAAGCATTTATAACTATATAAACTAGTTTACAGATTAAAAACTTTTAGATTAAAAGATACCTAAAATAAGACATGAATAGGTCAGCAGCTCTATAATTGATTCAGTACTTACATCAGTTTAGTGAAATTGAAGTTTTTGAAAAAAAATTTGCCTGAAGTTAAATATTAGAACAGCCATGGGAGAAACCAAATCGTTTGGAATTTATATAAAGGACACAGTTCTGAGAGGTATTTTTTTCTGGCTAGCAGCACTTGATTAAGGCTAATTTCCTTTATGTAATACAAGAGGACTTAAACCTCTGAGAAACCATTCCTGACACCTTTTAGCTGCTGTTACTTGCTCTCATGACCTTTTTATCCCCCCCTTCTTGCTTCAGCAGAAGTGTCTTGGTGGCCATGGGGTAAAGTGCATGGAAGGTAAAACAAGCCCAGAAATAAATAATCAGAAATAAAAAAAAAATCAGAGCTGCTCTTTTCAGTAATGATTAGTACTAGCTAAAGGTTCCTGACAGTTATCCTGTATCCTTTACAGCTTCTTTATTTTTACTTGCTTTTATTTTCTTCTTACTGTTCTGCTAAATTTTTAAATCCTGATTTAAGGAAATAAGCTTACAGGCCTGTAGTTTCTGGGATTCTCCTTCTTTGGGATGACTTGAACCAGCTTCCACCCTCTCTGGATTCTCAGGTGCCTCTCTGGGACCTCTCTGGATTTCCAGGACTGCTCAAAAGTCATTGAGTCCTCAGAGATACATCTTCACCATTTTTCTGTCCCTATATGTAGTACAGCTGCTTATCTTGAAGACAATCCTAGACAAGAATAGATGGATTTGAGAAGCAAAAAGCTCTGGTCTGGCCATAGAAAGCCAGAAATTGCATCTGAGCAAGGGGAAATAGTTTGAAACCAGGGTCCTCTATGCACACCCTGTGCACATCTGTTTCTAGAGAAAAGACAAACTCATGAGCTGTGAGAGACTGAGATTGAGGTGCTGAGCAAAGACTTAACAGGGAAACCCATGAAACTCATGGAAAACAACTTAAAAAACCCCAACAAACCAAATTTTATCTTCTTCTTCTTCTTTTCACTTAATAACCATGCCTGATGTAGCTCTTATGTTTTGGTTTTTTTTTCTCATTAATTAATTGCACCAGAGTTTGTTGTTTTGTTTGGTTTTTTTCACTTTCCTGTAAATAGAAAAACAAGCACACTGCTGTTACTGCAAGAGAGCATTGCTATGAAGGGAAAGAAATGGAAGCACAACCTGCAGGGGAATTTCACCAGGGCTGCTCTCTAGAATTAATAAACAGCTCAGCCCCTATTTGTGATACACAACAGTCTTATTCAACAACAGCTTTTTGAATTATTATTCACTATTTTGAAGACTGGATCTAATTCTATCTGACCCAAACTGAACGTTTCCTCAGAAGTGGAAAGTTCCATTTCAACACTGAATTTCAGGCTCTCTTAATACAGTTTTTTTTCCAATACTACTGTTTTTCATACTTTCAAAAGAGATGCAGCAATTTCTTCTACTGAAGCTGCTCCAGCAGAATTGCCTTTGACACGTCATCTTAAAGTACATATTGTAAATAGAAGAATTGCTAAACAAAGCCACAGCACTTCTGTTTGAGACCATAAAATCTGCACTAAGCTACACATTTCATATCAAGAGTCTTTACTATGGGAGTAGAAGCTCCTCAACTAATTCAATTTGTGAGCACAATATTGAATATTAACATGAAGCTAAAACATTGTTCTGGTGCCTGCTAGAGCTTTATAGCTCAAAACAGTTTCAAAAATATTCAAGTGTAACCAAATCAAACTGACATTTTAGAATGTATAGCTGAATAATATCCATAATGAAATGAACTGTATTAAATAAAAACCACCCTTATTTCTCTATTGGCAACATAGAAATTAACTTGAGGGAAGCAAGCTATAGTATTTATATGCAACTGCAGTAGTGATTTTATTTCACATTTGCATATTAAAACCTGCATTCCAGCAAAGAAAATGACTTTGATAAATTGCCTTACACATAATTATTGAATATTCTTATGCATCTTAAAAAGACTTCAGACACTTTTAAAATTAATCTAAAATTTCACACAAGGATAATTTTGATACCCATTAGTTTTTTTAAGCATTTCTCTTTTCTCAGAGAGAATTGTTAATGAATCTTGTCATATACTTTTAAATTAAAAAGTTTATTAAATGAAAATTTGGGTTAATTTTTTTCCAGTCTGTTGTTCCTTTTCAATATTGACTGATATGCCTTCAAAACGTGTTTAATTTTATACATTTTCAAGAATGGTAACTCCTGAAATATTCTAGTATAGCAGTATTTTACAGTCCTAGGTTTGTGGCACTTTTTCTTTCCTTGCACACTGAAAGCTTATGGTCTATACAATTTTTCTGACTAGTACAGAGCTGTGCCATGACAGTATTTCTGGTATTATCACAGAAAATTTCTTCCACATTATTTGTTATTTCTGAGAATATGAACAAATGACAGTCTCTATCCTCATGCTAGGCAAGAAAAAAATATCTTCACCATCCGTCTCATGGTTTTATAAATCAAGATGTCATTGGATTTAAATGCCTTCATTGGATTTATATGGACTTTTCATCACATTTTATATAATTTTATTTTTTCCAGACAGCAACATCCTATTCAAAGTAGTCAGTCCTCCTGGAGAAGCTGCTCCCTGCCTTTGACATTCCCTTTTGCCCCTTCTCTTTTAGCAGCTCTGAACGAGGAAACCTGAGCTACACAGAAATGTCAAAATGCAGTGTACCATTGATTTATATAGTGCACTAATCATGTCCTAATTCGTTATTTATTCCTTTACATCCTAAAACCTTGTCACTTATTGTGCTTTCTTGGGCTCTTACTGAGGGTGGGGATGTATCCCTTGGTTTACCTGAGTATTACTAAATCCACCTTTCCTTGCCCCAATCCCTTTCAGACAGTGGCCCACAGCAGAACAGATACCAGCCAGGTCTAGAACACAAAAACTAGATGCTCTGCTGCTATTGTTGAATAATTACTTGCCTTTATGGGCAGAAATTTATAGTAAAATGCACAGTTCCTTTGTGTAAGGATCGACCTCTGTAAAACTGGCTCTGCTGTGCCCAAACAAGGCACAGTTCCTTTGCCTCCATGAAGCTCAGCCAAAATTTCCTCAGCAGAAACCATTTACTCTTTCATGCATGATGGAAATGCACAGTGTTGGGAAAACTTGGCAATAGCTGAAAACAGGATTTGTCTTATTTTTATATTCTTTCTAATGGAGTGACAGTGTCTCAAAACTGAGTCAATGTCCCAAATCTGGCATTAATCATCATTGTAAAAAATGAAACATTTACTCAGTAAGCAATTTAAATCTGGTCTGTCATAGTTAGGGAGACTTCACTGTCCTACATGTTTGTAATGAGAAAGAGGAAAAAAAATAAAAAAGTTCCACTGAATGTTCTTGAGTGATGATGGAGGTTTTGCACACACTGGCACTGCTTCTGATAAAAAGTCTTCAAGGTGAAGTTCCTGTTGTATATCATCGTAAATAACTTTTTTTTTTTTTAAATCCCTCTTGTTTCTCTGTCTCAGCTGATATTTTTTTCTGTAGCCTAAGGATGTCAAGAATTGTTTGGTTTGATTTTTATTTTTTTTAATCATTAGTACATACTCTGTATCTTATGTACACTGAGCATAAATGGATTCTATTGAGAGTCTAAACACAAGACAAATCTAAATGGGAATATAAATGAATACAAGGGAAAGACATTTAGAGAAGTCTTTTAAAATAACAAATAATGTTTTGAATTAAATGCCTCATGCAACAGAATTATTTTGGCTCTGAATGAAAACTAATCTCTAGAGGGTTTTTTCCTCTTGTTGTTGCTGTTTTGTTGTTCTTTTGAAAATTAACTTGTCAAGTTGATATTTATTTAAGCTTTCATTCTTTTTAGGTTTTGACTATGTATTCAAAAGTGCTGCCAGTATTAATTTTGCATCCTTCCTTAGAGATCCTCAAGAAATATCTAACATCTCTCCTTACTGAATGCTAGAAGGTTATAGTCAGTATGGTAACAGATTGAAATTTCAGATACCTGTTTAAAACAGTGACAAAAATACAAAATTTTATGTTATCAAACCCATAATTTTCTGGCTCCTTTTTCTATAGCAAGCTGAAACTCTTAGCCATTTTAGGATGGTATCATTTTCCTCTGAAGGTCAGGTAGATATTTATCTTCTAAAGGATAACTTTTAAGTCTTGATTTTTGTAAAGGATTTTTTTATTAAATTCTTTCATAGGCTTTGGCTGAATCTGACAAATGTGTCTAATGTAAAAGTTAATACATTCTCACACAAACAAATGCTTAGGCCACAGTTCTTCTTGAAACCAAAATCATAAAAGAAAATTCTATTCCAATAATAAATAATAATTCTAGGGTATAACTTTTTCATTAATAGAGGCATCTGTAGAAATCTATGTGCTTGAAGAATCATTTTTAAAGGCAATAAAAGTGAGCTAAATGGTGTCAGTTTGTCAACTTTGCTGATTTATTTCTTCTGTTTCTCCCAGAAACATGTTTTTATTCTTCTTGTAAACTCTCCCAAGTCCAAGGATAAGCTATTTTGCTATTGCTCATTAGACTTACCAACTTCCCCAACAGATGACTGGGAAAGTCCTCTCCCTTTTTAGAAAGTCCATCCACTATCTAACAAAATCAGTCAATCCAACAGTGATTCTCTTCCCCTCTATCATCACTATATATGTTACTGTCTATAGTTAAATATCCCATGAAGCAATTTAGTGAAGTCCATGAATTAATTTAAGCAATAGTAATTAATTTTGAATAGAACTTGATGCAGATTTCAAAATAGCAGACAAATTGGAACGAGATAGTTCTCCCAACCCAAACCATTCCAAGATTCTGTGGTCTTGTTCCCTCTACTGAACTTTCCCATTCCTGGGACATGTGGACATGCTCCTAGGACACAGCTGTTATAGGGCATATTCTGAATATCTGCCCTGGGGAATATCTGGGGAACACATCCTAATCTTCTCATAATGCAGGGGGGTTTTCCTATGCAAAGAATTTAATCCCTAATTTGTTGTAAGTGCTCTAGAAATTACAGGCTTTCATACATGTGCTAATGAAGGCTTCTGTCCTGAGAATAAAAAGAAAACGGAGTCTTATAAAAGCATGACAAAATTCACCATCATCTGCCATCCTCACCTCAGTCAAGCACTGCCCCCCTGAAGGATCTCCAATAAAAGCTTCTCATATTGGCTGTTTCACCACAGGGCAAGGTTTACATGGCTTTGGAATTCTGTAGAAAGACTTTTTTTAATCAAAATGAAAACATATTTGGACAACACCCACCAAACAACTCCATGATGCTGGAAGGGAAGGAGAGAGGAGGTTTGCTGTCAGTGCTTGTGGAGTGGGGACAGATATCAAGAAGCCCTGGTGCTCCTGGGACAGGCATCAAATCCCCTGAGCACAGCACTGGAACAAAGCATTGGTTCCTCTCCACAGGTGAGGGAATACATTTCCCTCAGAACAGGGAAGAAGAGATTAATTAGTGGCCCCACATTATTCCCAAAAAAAGGATATTTTTCCTGATGTAATGACATTTCTCCCTCAGCATCTTGGGTGCCATTTTTCATGGTGACCTTCCTAAGCAGCACAAATCTACAAACTCAGGGTTTTCAGCAAATATTCTGGCAAACTTCCCTTTCAAGTGATATTAATATCTTGCTTTGAATATGCATAATTCCTGCTTGCCTCCATCAGGATGACTCCTTCATATAGTCAATGCTATTTATGCAACGTATATGTTTATGCAAATAAGAAGAAAGTGCTTTTTCACAGAAGAAAGTAATGAAATGTAAATCAAACCCACAAAGGTAAGGCACAGTTCAAGTCTCACTGCAGAAATACTGATGGCAGAAGCACAATGGTCCCAGGCTTTGCTGCTGTTGTTTTCCTCTGGGAGCATCACCTTATTGTTGTAACATGAGGCTGGGCTACAGTAGTGCAAAGAAGTCAACATTCAGTGCTTGCAATTAGAGTACAACATTAAAATGAGGGGGGGAAATCAAGTAGTTTATCATCAGGATGAAGATTTGATGTGTTTTTCCTGCTCTGCTTTTGAGCAAGAGGGATGATGGTGTGACACCAGAGATGGGAGCTGGGGAGTGGGGAGGGAGAAGCTTATCCTTACAGATTATATATGACAAGCAGGTAATGACAGAATTATTCAGGCTGGAAAAGACCTTTAGGGTCATTGAGTCCAACTGCAAACCCAGTGCTGCCAAGTCCACCACTAAATGTGTCCCTCAAATCCTCCAGGGGTTTGGGTGGTGACTCCAGCACTTCCTTGGCCATCCTTCCAAGCCTGAGCACCCTTTCTGTGAAGAATTTTTTCCTAATACCCAATCTAAACCTCTTGAGGCCGTGTCCTCTTGCACTAAAGTAACTCTGGGGTTTTTGGGAGGTAGGAGACTTCCTTTAAACCCATTATGTGGTCTGACCCCATTTATGACACATGAAATTCTCCTTAGGCCATAATTTATGGAAACAGGGAAAAGAACAACACAGCCCAAAGAGTTAAAAAAAAAACAAAACCAAAAGAGAACATCACATTGGTGACATCTTTATATTATTAACAAAATAATATTACATGCAGCAGGAAGGTCCCAGCTTTACCTTCCACAAAGTTAAGTATCTTATTGGAAAGACTTTTCTCCAGTTGTTGTTGATCAGACATTTAAGTGTGCATTCTGGAGGAATCTCTGATATTTTCACTTTCTTTTCGTTTTAAAATCAGTAAGAAAAATTAGAGGTTTTTTAAAATGTGATTCCCTGGATCTTTTCTAGGCTGTAGTATGACTGAAGTCTAGTTCCCAAGATAAACTGCAGAATAATTTTTTTCAAGAAAATGATGATTTTTCTGGAAATCACAGTTCCCTTCAAAGGCCAATCTGACAAACTCAGCTTTTGATGAGCTCCATTTCTTCTCCTTAGTGTTTCTTTGTTCCTCCCTGCTGTTTGTTCTGTGAAATCATGCCTGAAACCTGTGAGTGTAATACACTTACCAGTCATACAATTTTAAACAGAGTTGTGCTATCTAAGAGCTTTGTGAGCTTGGGGTGTGTCCATGAGATACACAGAGCAAGAGACCTAAACTGTACACTTATCTTTATATGACTTTTATTTCCTATTAAGTTACGTATTTGAAAAGAAAACTATTTTTGATGGTATTTCTGATATCTATTTCTGATAATAGTAGCTCTTTTATGCAACAGTATTTTCTAATTTTATTTTCTGGCATATGAAGAAATATTTCTCTTCTTAAAAAGTAAAGCTTTTTCTCTTTTTTTGAGCAAGAACTGTAAGTCACCAAGTCAGTCTTGTCAATCACAGTGTATTTTGCCTGTCACAGAGAGTGAATTTAATTCGTGCTAATTAAAGCTGAAAATCAAATACAGATCTGACCATAAAGGCAAACAAGCCCATTCTTGTTAAAACAGACAAAATGTGAAGGTCACAACTTACATATTAATATATTCTTCCATGTGACTTTCAGTTGTAAACAAAGAATATTAAATGCTGTTATTCATCTTCTGCTAATGACCATATATTACTCTGGAGTCTAATGAATAGATAAAACATCTCAGTTCATCAAATATTTATAAAAGTAATATTTTCTGTGCTTACCAATTAAAGGGGTATTTTATTACAAATTTAGAGCACGCCAGCTTCAAAATCCTTGGAGACTAGGTGCTTGAGAGTGCCTGGAAATGAAGACTGGTCTTCAAGTCATTATCTTCAATGGCTATTCCCAATAAATAAATATGAAAATGCAATAATAAACATAATATTAAGCCAAGTGAATAGCTAATGGGTTTACCTTTTCTTCTTGCAATCCCTGGTCTGGCAGGAGCTGGTGAGTTCATTATTCTCTGAACATGTCTAAATACTAACCTGCATCAGAGCTATTTGTAAAGAATTTGCCCCTACTCTCATCCCATTAGAGATATTCAGGTCACCATCATCCAGATAAACAGAATACAATAATTTTAAAGTATACAAAATACATATACTTGCACCTATAAGCGACATTTAATATTGTGAAAGCATACAATATAATGCAATATTTACATGGTACAATTAAAAATAGTCACATGCTTAAATGACTTGCATCCCCCCATCCCACTCACCCCTTGTACCTGACAGAAATTGAAAGTTCTCAGGGGCACGAGTATCCACAGCAAGCTGAAATATTTGTGGTAGGTGCTGACTGTACAAGCAGGCATATTAATACAAAATTAAATGCAATGAACAATCTGTGTGGATCTTAACGTTTGTAAACATGTCACCTTCAGTTTATGGATATGCCAGGAACTTAGATTTCAGCATAGATTTCAGCAGCCTAATATTTTCTCTTCTGTTTCTACTAGTTTGGATGGAAACAACTGTCACATAAATCACAATTTCCCGCTTCTTTAAAACTTTTAGATTACTAATATATAGGGCACAGAACATTTTATATGAGAAATAAATACTTTTCTTGGGAGATTAAAGGCTGAAAATTCCCAAGCATAAAGCTTTTATGAATAGATTACCTTCAGCAAACGTGTGAGCAATAAATTTTGATAAACAACAGTTTGGACATTTTTCTTGTTTCTGTCTGGCATCAGATGTGGAAGCTGCCTTGTGTCACAAGCACACATCTGGAACACCCAAAAGAGCCAGCCCTAAGAATCTGTTAAAATTGATATATTGCTTTGGCTTTGTTGCATTAAGCTGGGCAGAGCAAACAAGGATTTATTGGGCAATTTACAAAGGAAAAAAAAGGTCATTTTCCTTCAGTGCAGGCCACTGGTGCCCTCTGCTGTCACTCTGCCGAGTATCAACGAGTTCACTTTGTTTCTCTCCAGTCCCACTCAAATTGTTTCCAAACTGCTGTCGGTGTTTCTCAATTACACTTGGAAGTTACGGTGCTAATGTAAAAATTGTAAAGGTGGTTTTTGCACCACTTAATTAGTGTCTTGTTTTCATTTTCTTATGTTTTTATTTAGTCAGGATTAAAAACATGAATGAGACGAATTTTCTAGTGTTTGGGCTTGATTGTTTGTAAAATCTTATCTCAGGTACAGAGAGTTTTGTAACACTTTTAGTTACCAGCTAAAAGCGAGCAAAATGGAGCTGAATTGAGCTAGTTACAAGGTCTGTTAAAACTGAACAGTCCAATAAAGAACTAACACCTATATTATTTATACTTTTTACCTATTAACCAAACTCCTATATCCTGCAGTGCAGCACTAGCTATTTAAGCAGAAGCAAGTACTTGAAATCATGAAGAAGAAGGAAGAAGAAGACAGAAAGGAGACAACACCCAAAATCCTCCATCCTGTCCCATATCTATTATTAGATTCTAAAAACACCAATTTAAAAACCCTTCACTGTGTGAAATCACACATTCCTATTTTAACTACACACCTGTGACTCTGGCTCCATCACACAAGTTTGGAAGCCTTCTCCAAGGCTTAGGACAAAAACAGTGTTCTCCAGGGAGTTACTGTCAGAAAGCACAGAAAGCTCAAATCCCAGATTTCTGGGTTCCAAGAAAAAATGAGTGGTTTCTTTTTCCCTTTCAGTTTGTGCTGCCTCCATCAAAAAAATAAATGTTCCAAAGACTTTCATCATTGATCTGCCCTCTGTGGTTTATCGAGCATTGAATCCACACACAGCAAATAGTTCAACAGACTGTCTGGAGTTTTTCTCCATGACCTGAGGTTTTTCTGTAGCATTAAGAAATTAGTTGGCATCAACTTATTCAGGCTGCATTCCCAATAAGACAATGAAAGCATTTTTAATGACCTTGACATGCTCTGCAGCTGCCTCAAAATGCCACTGCTGTCCTGTGCTGTCTGCCACCTGTGTACTTACACACCTGTGGTTAAAACTAAAAGCCATCAAATCTCACAGCAGCCCTGATGCTGAATAACTCCTTGGGAGGAAAGATGTGCATAGCAATGAACAGCTTTATCCAGCAGTCTTTAACTTAAGAGGAAATTTAAGCAAAGTCCCACATCCACATCAAAATGCAGAGGTGGCTACAGGACACAGCTGCCACCTCTGTAACAGCTTTTCTCTGATAACAAAGCTGATTTATACCTGGTGCTCAGGCATGATGATGATGAATGTGTCAAGGAATATATGTTCAGGTCCCACTATCAGCAAGCTAAAAAGATTTAAGAAATAGGCACACAAAGTTTTGCTGCTGTTGTGAAAGCAGCATGGTACACCTGGTGATGGGCACTACAGCTGCTTTTCTGTGGCACTGAGTTTCCTAAAGATCTGAAAGCACAGATAATTCAATTACTGAAGGGAATGATGCAGGAGGATGAGAGTCAGCAGGATGGTTTGAGTCCAGGAGGGCAGATTTAAGTTTTAGCCCAGTTGTATAATAAATGGAGATTTTTGAAAGATGGAAGAGATTGACAGCGGAGATTTCTCCCCTATGAAATACATAATTGTATAATTGAAAGGAGAGTTTGCATTACTTCCTTTTTGCTGGGTGGAGCTCTCCCATCCTTTGACTAGAAATAAGGACTATTGATCAGGAACAGCATGTCAGGGGCACTGAGGGTTTTGGCTTTCAGAATATATTCACAGTCTACAGGCAAAAATATCAAAAATTAGTAACTTCTTGAGTCAAATATGCCACAAACTCTTTCTGTGACAATTTTTTTTTGTCTCAAATAAGAACAAACTGGACCTTTTGCATGACTAAATGTAAATGAAAGGAATAACAAACACAGAAATACACTCTTTAAATTTTTGAAAATTCTTTATAAATTTCCTTTCAAAGTAGCCCTTACAGGCTTTTCTGATTTCATATTTATCCTGAGATATGTTTGCACAGGAACTCTTCAGCTAAATTTAGTGTTCTTGTCGTCCTTAATTCCATTTATGTGTTAATATATTTATGATTAGAAAGCAAAGTCTATTCAAGACAGAGCTTCTACCTTTAACCACCTTACCTCAGAATCCCACTTTTCCTGCAGAGTGCAAACATCTGTGATTTGTCTCTCCATACAAAGAGGCAAAGATCTCAAATTCAATATGTGTGACATAAAGGACAAACTAAATAAAACCATCCTCGTGTCTCATCAACACTAATTTAAATTTCCTAATATAACAAAGCAGCTGTGAATCTACTGCCTGGAGGCACAGGCACTGTGGCACACTTAACAAATGTCCAAGCAGATGCCCCTGTTGGGATCCTCAAGAGACAGAAGGTGTTGTTTTTGTGCAACACATTGGTACCTTTGGTGGCTCAGAAAATTACTACTGAGATCCCTCTGTGCAATAGCAAAGCTGTTCAGGTATTCACACTAATAGCTGCAAAGTTTTATGTATTCTAGTCTGGAGCACGGCTGCCTACTTTTTTTAGCATCCACCCTTTGTGTGAGGTCTTAAATCACCACAAAAATTGCTACTTACTTCAGGATTTGCCTGATTGATTTGGCTTCAATCTAATTTCCTGCCAGTATCAGAACGGGCAGGTTTGAAATGGCTGTAACACTTGTTGGGCTGGCTAAAAAATGCTTTCACAGGTGTGGTATTTCCTTCCCCAGAAGCTTAAAGCATCTTAATGATGGGGGAGTGTTGGGAAGAGTTCTCACTGGCAGTTTCCCTGGTGCCATTTTGAGAAGATCTCTGTGATCTCTTTTCTAAGAAAAGTTGGTTCTTACTCACAGCACGAGAGAGAGACCATTTTTTTACTGCCAGGTCAAAAAGAAAGGTCAGGTCCATTATCACATCTAACAGAAAGGCTCAGGGAAATGTAGTTCAATGCAATGGACTTCCTCTGTAAACTTGGTAGGAGCATTCAGTGAATTTGTGAACAGCATGACCAAATAAACCTGCAGGACACATTTATGACTCCCTCATTGGTGTACTGTTTCCTCTCCCATAAATATATATATATATATATATATATATATCTCTATATATATATCTGCCCTATTCAGTACACTAGTCCATATTCCGTGTTCTACAAGAACTGTAAGACTTTGTTCTGTTAATAAATCACTGTCCATTTTTATCTGCATTATTTTACCACTCTTTTTCACAAAATGATCCTTATCTTAAATACACCTTGCAGGGCTATATATGCAGTTCACATTTCTTATTCAGAATCCTGCTTAACCATTATTGGGCACGTGGACTGAACCATTGTTCCTTGAGAGACTGAAATATATTCCTTTCAACTACTGCTGCTCTTGAAAGCTACAGCTATTGGACGTGGGGCTTTGTGGTTTAAGTGAATTATTGACTCCTTTATTACTGCATCCTAAAATCTGTACCTACACTTTCCTAAATGCTCTCACACTTCTCTCACTGCCCAAACAGCTAAAATACATAAGGCAGTCTGTAATGGCAGGAAAAGAGGCGTGTGAAGGACCAGAACTAAAAGTCTCGTTAGGTGTCCTGTGCTTCAAGGACACAGCACACAGTTTATCATTTCTTTCAGAACAAAAAACTCAAGATACAGTGTTTCTTCTAAATAGAAATTAAGTTTTATAGAGGTCTGGAAGGCTTAGGGGAAGGGCGTTGTTTTTGAGAGTGTTTTGAGGAGACAGGGGACAACATAATATAAGACAATCTCATCCTGTTGGATCTTCAATAAGCAAGAAAGTCAGTCAATTTTGGATCATTACAAACAGAAAACCATTATTCACTTTTCTTTTGCAAGCCAGGATTTAATTTTTGTCACTTAGCTCATTAAAATGGTAAAAAATTAAACTATTCAAAGGAAAAAAAAAAAAAGGAATGAAAACAATAAAGAAGAAAAAGTGAATTTTCTGCTGTACCAGCTCACATGGTAATTAGGTAATAATCAGAATCAGTCTAAGACTGAGGGTGAGACCTGAAGGTAACACATTCCCTGGTTTTGTCAGTAAGAACTTAGATCAGCTTGTCTTAGCTGTGAAATTTCACCTGGGGAAAAAAAAACCAAAAAAACCCAAAAAGCACCACAGAAACAGAAGTCCTGCCAAAATGAAAAAAGAAAAAAAAGAAATTTAAAAAAATAGTATTTTACAAAGAAGCAATGGAGCAATGGGTAGGAAAGAAACAAAATCTTAAACTTTTCATTTCAATTTTCCCTGCCCAGCAGCTTCATTCACATCATCTACATATTAATAAAGAGATTAAGAGATCAAAAGTCATTTTGTATGTCTTGTTATTCTCATGTGAAAAAAAAATTCTGATCAGCAATAAATCTATCACATCAATTGATTCAAAGTTTTATTTCAATCAGGACATTTCAAGAGTCATTTTTAGTGCCAAAAGATTTTTAGGAAATGGATACTGGAATTTTACGGATGCTTACTCAATCAACATTGAGTAACAGTATGGATGATTCATCCAGCCAGGTACAGGCATGCTGTGGAAGTTCCAAATAAGCATAATTACAGTCTCCCTCAGCATCCTCAAAATGAAATTCTATTTTTTGAGTTTAAAACAGTAAAACTCTCCAAAAGGTAAGGTCCTGTGGAAATGTTAAAAGGATTTTGTTGGATCTTGCTAGATCATGGCTGAAAGTTTCTGGAATTGCAGCTTTAGATTGCAGGTGTTGAACAGATGAGATCCACACATTGCACAAAGGCATGGAGCACATTTCAAGAATCTGATTTAATTTGAATATGCTTGGTACAACCAGATCCATGTTTTTTTATGCTAAACTTTATTTGTGTAGCAGGATCTGATATTGATAAGAAGTCCTTTTATTGAATCCTATCGAGTTTCTGTCTGCTTCACATATTCTGAGAAACTTGAATTCTCCCACTGCAAGAAAATAAAATTGAAGTGGAGCTGTAGCATTTCATCTAGTTAGTTGGTTCCTGAAAGTTTAAATCAACTTCAAAACTCTCTTAAAAAGAATTGTGCGGAATTTTCACCTGTTACTCTTCTGGCATGAATTTAATATAAAGAATTTACTTTTTGCAGTGATGGGAAACGAAGCAATAACTAGTGATAACTTAAGCTGGCACAAAACAAAAACTTCTATCTGGTAATATGAAGACTTCAGGGGAATAAAAAGGCTGTCAGGATATTCCTACAACTTACTGAATGGGCTTAGAGGGAAAAAAAATAGAGAAACGAAAGGATCAGAATATCTGTGAGAATGTGAATTTTGAAGCAGAAGAATATAAAACATGCTAGGTATCAAGCTGAGACACCTGACCTTATTTACAGATCAAGTTTTGTAAACCCAGCATGAAACCCACGGACACAAATCAGTCTGGAGGAATTTCCTTTGACACTCTACAGCTGGAATGATGATGTAAGTGGCAAGCACACACTGTATTGCATGACAAACAAAATTTGTCTTTTTTGAAGCACACAGCCGTGCTGAAGTGTAATGAAGCATCCAAGGCCATATCTACTGAGATTTAGAGAGTGTGATACTTGCTATTACTCTAATTTATACAAGCCTCAAACTGAGCTTCAAAGGAACCTCTGTCTCAGGGGTAGCGCAGCAGACTCGGTGCTTCCTTGTCAAATGCTTTTAGTTAACAACGGTGATTTAAAAATATCCAACTCATGGCATGAACTGAAAAATAACCTCTCTTTCAGGAGCATATAATTAATGGTACTCTGTGTGGTACACCTAAGAAGGTTTCTTTTGGAACAAATTAGCTTTAATTTTTCAGAGCTCAGCTAAGCAAACCCTCCAGGTAATATTCCTCCTCTTCCTCAAGATTTCATTTCTTATGAAAAATGAAATTCTAATGTATGACTTAATGAGTACAAACCTAAATATACTTTTTAGTATAAATGTTTTTAATGTTTGCCACAGCTACTGCTGACATTAGGTGAAAGAAAATTGCCTTCATGCATCATAGGCTACCCCAGTTCATCTCATAATCACTTTCAAGTAAGTGACTGAACATTTAATCCCAATAAACTGCTAGAGAGTGAGGTGGTGAAATCTTTTGGCTTCACTGCTCACAAGTGTTCTCTGGGTATTGAGGCTATTTCCAGCTATCCTGCTGTGAAATGTGCTGCTATTAAATATTTCACATGAAAATCGGGAAAACACAAAGAATGACGATAATTTTTCTTTGATATTTTTAAAACTTTGGGCTAGTTAAGACTTTTCTTCTTTCTATTTTTCACTTACTGTAGCTATAGAAATGTTAATAGCTTACAAAACAAATTAAAACACTTAGCTGCTTGCTTTGTCATAACCCTGAATGATCATCAGCCACAGTCCTTGTTTATTCTTCTGCACAATATTAATGATCATACATTTTTCTCTCAAAGAGCTGTTCCTTTGCATTTGTGCAGATAAAGAACCCCAAAACATAGACATGTGCCTTTTCTTTTTTTGTTGTTATCCATACCTGCCTTCTACTGAGTGAAATACAGTTCCCATGAAAGAAGTTAACATTAAACCAGCACAGCCTCAGAAGGAAAAACTTTAGGGGGTTGTTTTGATGTTCTGGATAAAGAGTTTTAAATGGTAAGCTTTTATCCATACCACTCCAAACATCACTGAGGAAAGCTGCCAGGATTTAAGTATTTTATGATATGTCTACTTTAAACTAGGGTGTGAAAAACATTGAAATTTATCACTCTTTTCAAGCCTTCAGGTTTAGTTATTTTATGTCTCAGGTTTTGAGTGTTCTGAAGTCTGCATCAGTTTAATCACTTGTCAAAACTTCTCCTGAAAGTTTTAAGAAAGGGTAAGATACTGTAGAGTTTGGCACTTTAGAAACTGCAACTTAGACAATTTGACAATTTTTAGCGTGAGCTTTCTGCTGAAGACACAGATGTAACAGACACTTCAGAAGATGTCTTACTAAAAAAAAGAAAAGACTGATTTGCCACAAATAGTAAATTTTGCTGAACTATTTTCCTTTGATTGTCTTCTTAGTTGCCCCACCATAAGTCAAAAGCAACTCTCATAAAATTCTGCTTTCAACAGAGAGAGGAGAATCATGTCCCAACAGTAACACAAAATCTGAAGTAAATAATAAAATAATAAAAAAGAAAAATACACAACACTTTCTGCAGACAGTGGAAGTTTTTCCTTAGAAAAGTTTGGACTAGGCAAAGTTTGAACTAGATTGAACTTCTAAAAAAGTTACAATGATGTTTGCTTACTTTTCACATAATTGCTGAGTGATTGGCTGTTCTCTTTCAAGAAGGTTTGCAGAACAAAGGCCATTACAGATATTATGGGGGGAAAAAGAGAAAAAAGTGCATCTTCTCACCTTTTCCATCCAGAAACATCCCTGTTTGTAGTTAGAAAGTGAAATGTGGGAAGGAAGAGGAGAAAGAGGCACAGTGGAAGTGGCATCAGCCATAGAACAGAGGACATGTGAGTCTGGAAAACACACACCATCCCTAACACCAGGAGATCCTAAAATCCAGAGTCTGTTGTTAAAATAAAGCAGTGTTCATTTGCAAAAAGAAAGAAGAACAAGGCAACCAAACCTACAAAGCCACTAATCAAAAAGAGCAAATATGTTCCTATCAGAGACCAAGGGTGAGATTTGAAAGAATATTGTCAAATTAACTTTAATGATACAGAGTAATGACTTTATATCACAAATTGTGGTGATATTTGTTTCGTATTTGTTTGGAGTTTTCTGGTTGGTTTGGTTTTTGGGGTATTTTTTTCTTTTTTGTATTTGTTTGTAGCTTTTTAATGTTGTTGCTCTGTTGTGTTCTTTTGGGGGTTTTGGGAATTTTTTTGGTTGGTTGTTTTTTGGTTTTTGGGGGTTTTTGGGGAGAATTCTCTAGTAAGAAATTTACTTAGTCTTAATGGCACGTGATGTGAAATCAATGACTGTGTTTTACAGGCATTTGTTTCACCAGGGCATTGGAGAAGATCTTGGATTTCACCAGGGAGATTCCAGGGGGAAGGGAAAAGACAGAGATTAAATTTTGTGATCTATATTTTAACGAATACAGCAAGCTTCCACTGGCACTTGTGATTTACAGTCCTTAGGACAGGAGCATCTTTTCCTGTGCACTCTCAAAGGGAAGATATTAGATGGATTTTGCTGTGGGTACAGCCAAAAGAGAAGAGCTCTGAAAGTCTGAGTCACACCAAACATGATGTAGAAGTAATTCCCAGCTGAGTAACTCTATTCTCATGTGGGCACAAATATTGGTATACTGTGCACATGAGTATGCCTATGCACCTAAACACAAATATGGCATGCAGTATACTCAACCTTTTCAATTTTTCATTTTCAGGCTCTGGCAAAATCATTTCAGTTGGAAAAAGCCTCTAAGACATTGAGTCCAAACTTTGAGCAATAAATACTTATCTAATTAGCTAGATATTTTATGCTCCATTAAAATAAGACTAATTTATAAGTATACAAAGAATTTTTCTTCCCAAAACATATGCATTTAAAAAGGGGACATTTCCAGTTTGGACATTGTAATCCCAAATAGATATGAAAGTTAAATTGTTTAATGTAAGAAGGCATTATCCTAAAACAGCAGAATAATTATTGTGTTAGGAAACCTGCCAGGCAAAAAGGCTACTACTAAAAGTGAAAATCAGAATTTCATGTAGATTCTATGGAACAGATGGCTGAAATCCAGGCTAAAATAGAAAATTAAGAAAGGAGAAGATCTCAAGATTTTGAGATCTCGAAAAATCTTTGAAAAATTGAAAAATTGATCTTTGAAATCAATTCTTTTCCTCCTGTTGGATATGCACCAGTTCTGATACTTTGGGAAACTGATGAGCACCTCCTACAAAGAAGATGCTCAAAACCTCATTTTCTCTACTACCTCATGAGAGACCGAGTTCTGCCTGTCTGGAGCTGGCAGGTAAATACAAATGAAGCCATCAAACCCAGTCTAAGAGCTTGTCCACACTAAAATCAATCTGAATGTAGAGGTGAACTAAGGTTAATAGTGATTAGAATGTGACAAAAGCACTAAAAGAATAAAAAGGGAAAGGATAATCCTATTTGGCTCCCATGTTACAGGTCATACAGGTTGTTTTCTTTATGTATATATTTTCTTTAAAAAAGAAGAAGGAGGAAAGAACGTAGGAAGTAGATAAACTGAAAACTAAAAAAGGAAATACACTGCAATATAGATGAAAAATATCTGTAAAAACAAAGTGATGGGATGCAAATCTCTTTATTTCGGAAAACACTCTCACATTTGGATCATGAATATCACCTAAGCTGTTTATTAGACTATATATCTCCTTTCTGCAGCTTTCTTTATCAAAATGTTTTATATACTGTATTCTGGAGCAATTTATGGTTAGATATGTTTTGACTTTGTTATTACGAGAAAAATGGAAAGGAGGAATAATTGATTGTCAGAGTATTCAGGAAGTAGTCTCTATTCTTATTATAATGCTTACAGAATTCTGGGTTCAAAATAAAAAGATGAAAGATAGACAATTTTAAAACTGATAAATGATCTTTGTGATTCTTCAATTGTTTTTCTACACACGGTGTTTTCACAAATGATGATGCTTTCAGACCAGTAAGTGCAGTTAATGGAAACTTGATTATCAGAAAGGTGCAGGTACTCAATGTATCACTTAAAATGATAGTATTTCTTCAAACAACTTGCAGTGGAGGTTCAATTGCTAGTTTTCATATATTCTTACTAATGAGCATATAAGATGTATTCACATAATGTTGCTCTGCTGCTGACATTTGTAATAATGCCTACAAGCACATTTTCAAAAGCACCTCTTTGTATTTTGCAGCTTGCCAAAGACTGTGGTGTTTGTTTCCCCAGCCTAGGACACAAGCTTTTAACTTGAAACAAGGTTTTGGTTCAAATGCTGAGATATCCTTTTCACCACAAGTCTGATGAAGAAAACTAACAAAGCACAGCCTTGACATTTTGCAGCTAAAGCTAAAATGACCTAATGGCTAGCTGTCACTGAAAAAGTCCATTTTTGTCCTGGTATTTTTGCCATTTCCATTTTAGCAGAGCTGTCCCTGAATGATACAATGCAGAGAATCGGTGCAGAGTGCACTTCTCATTTCTGTCATGTAAAATTGATTTTTGGCTTGTTTACCTTGCTGCCTCAGTTCATCAGGGAGTCAGAGAAGCACCACAGGTGGCTCAAAGTGTGGAGGGCTGTAATGTGAAACCATGCTCTATATGACACTTACAGATTAAAAAAACACAAGTAAAGCAAATAAAGTAAAAAATGAGATAAAGGAATCAGTTTTAAAGTTGCCCATGTAAAGAAGAAGGTTTTATTGATATCTCTTCATGAAAGATACTTGAAATCAGAATTTTTAAGGCAAGCATTTGTTGCAACAACTATCAAAAAAGACAAAGAGGTAAGAAAAGTGTAACTTACAAGGAAAAAAAAATACAGAAATGTTTTTTTCAGCAATGTGGCTTTGGACTGTTCCATAAAAGAGATTTTGGGGACTGTATTACAAATATGCTTCCCTCTTTCCTTCTCTCCTTCATTTCCATCTTTATTGAGTCCCACTAAGCTGTGTGCAGTTCTGTCTGGGTGAGAACTTCACAGTAACATAACCAGAAACCAGATTCACAGAAACAGTATGTAGTTACTGACACACCTAGGGAATTTCTGTAAGGGAGCTCAAAAAAAGGACATCAAGTTGGTTATGAAACCATCAGGAGCAAGCTAGTATGTCACAGAAAACATGTTTTTCAGGTAAGTTGAATATAAGTAAGGCCATTCTTAATTCTTCAAAGTTTAGTTTTTTAAAATCTAGCTTTTGTATTGCCTCTGGCTGATGCAGTTTCAGCTGTGTAAAATCCTATCCCCAAAACGACATCACATCTGACTTGCAAGAGCATGAAAATAACAATCTTGGCAACTAGCTTGGAGACTGAAACTCTTCACAGTCTTATGCTCACTTAAGCAAGTATTTCTTAGTTATTTGCTCTCTGAAGTAAAAGCTTGATATTCAAGCTGCCTTTCCACTTTTATCAGTACAAAACTAAAACAATTTATTTCCAAAGGTTTGTGTTTTGTATAATTCCATTAATTATATTCCATGAATCTCATAACAATCCATGCTATATTACTTTGAAAACTTACATGAGAAAGCCCAGGCTATTGGCTACTGAAAATCCAAACCTCTTATCTACAAGTTAGAAAACCATTATCAGACATCTATTAGTGAAACATCACACATATAAAATATGTGTCATAAAATTCGTGAAAGGCTCACAAACATCATCACCTGCTTTTTCTTTTCCTTTTCACAGCTCATAACATCCCTTCAACTCAACAAGATGCATGACCACATGTTAAGGACAGTGACAGGAGTCTCTATTGTTGCTCCTCACAGTGTGCATGACAAGACCAACCAGAGATTTCAGACTGCATGGAAAGCAAAGGCTTTTTTTTCTCCCCAAAATATGAACTAGGAGTATCATTACATCCTGCAAGGGCAGTTATCTTGATTTCATGTGAGGAAAAAAAAAAGTCTTTGAATTTTTAAGGCAGACTTTAAGGAAGGAAATGTATCTTAAAGAGATGTTCTGTATCTCTGGGGAAGGAGGAGTGAGAGAAGTGAAGCAGAGCCTGTGAAGAAGAGAAGGGTGAAGGGAAAGTGTTTTCTGACTTGGTTTTGTCTCAATATTCTACTCTGATTTGGTTGGTAATTATCTATTGTCCCCAGCCTGAGTCTTTTGTTGGTGACAGTAATTGCTGAGTGATCTCTCCCTGCCCATGTCCCAACTCACCCACGAGTCTTTTGTTGCATTTTCTCTCTGTCCAGCTGGGGAGGGAGTGACAGAACAGCTTTGGTGGGTACCATAGCCAGGGCAACCCAACCCAAAATTGCCTGCTCTTGATAATCTCTTTTCTTCCCCAAGAAAAGCAGAGACTTTTCTGAGGAGGGGAGAGTGAAGGATGTAAAAGGGAAGGTAAAAATATCTTTTTTTATTTTTTGTGCACTCACATGTTTAAAATCCATCTTTTTGAGTGTCAGATGCATGCTGGTCAGTAATAATCACTTATTTTTCTTTCCCCTCAAATGTAAAATTCTTGGGCTGTTGAGTTTTATTCCCTCTTAAATCATAGGCTGGAGCAGAGTTTAACTCTTTAATCATAGAACCCTGAAGCACTTCTGCTAATATCAGTAATCATTAATGACATTTTTCCTGAATTGATCAATAGAGAAATAGTCAACCATGTTCAGATCTAATATCAAACTCACTGGTTGATATTTGCAAGGTATTCTTGCAGGTTTTCTCTCCAGTTTAAGATTAAGATTCAAATATCTGAACTCCATTTACATTCATTTCATAGTGAGAAAGAAGGCTCATAAAAATAATAAGGAAAGAAATTAATGATTGCTTTGTTTTTGAAGAGAGAAATCTTAAATCTGGAAGGACAATTATACAGCTCATAGAGCTGAATGATCACACCACACAAAATGCATTATGTATTTTGCTCTGATGCCTTTTTTCAGAGCAAAAGCTAAATTTGTTTCTCTGATGCCTCGTGATTTAAGAGGGATGAAATCACAGAGTATGACAGTTTGCTACACACCAGGAGAAATCTTCTTGGACAATGCAAAAAACAGTTTGAAAAGAACAAAGAGATTCTGCCTGCACAGGAAGCACAATAAAACACTTTTATTTGTCTCAATGCAGGATAGATTTTTTTTCACCATGCTACAGTTTAAAATCCAAACAGTCTTTGGTTTGCTTACTGAGAAGGTGCAAAGAGAAGGATATTATCCATAGAATGCCAAGCTGCTGCCCCTTGTCTGTGCCACTTTTAATGCTCTGCATGTGCTCTTACCTTATGGTAAATGCAAATTCTGTAATCACTACTCTGAACTATATTTTCATATACTTACATTGTATTTCCAAAAGCAACAATACCACTGGCAAAAATTTATTTTCTGATGTATTCTTAGCATAAGGTCTGGTAACAAATAATCAACCTAAACTTTCAAATTGCTGGGAGATGAGAACAAGGATGGTTTTCTTCCTTGTTTTGGGAAATACATGGTAGGGTTACAAGTCACTGCTTGAGAGTATTATTCACACTAGCAACCTTTATGCATCATTGAACAGACTTTATTTTAGCATCTGTTTCAAGCCCAGGAAACATAGCAATAAGAGAAGTGTTTTAAAATGCATGCTTTTATTATTATTTCAGATGATTTGTCATCATTTGGGCTGAAGCTCTTCTAAAATTGGGCAAGAAAAGCAATTGAAATAGGTCACTTATAGTGGTTGCAGGAAAAGCTATGCAGGGCTTATTTTGATTTGCTTGGGTTAGCTGATGGCAAGGTTCCCTGTGAATGAAAAAAAGGAACGAAAGTGAGAGAGGACACTGGAAAAAAAATCCTTGTTTTAAAAACAAGGTTAAAACATTTGGGTATTATTCAGTTTGTATATGTGGATTATACCTTTGGTACACAGTTAGTTATCATGCCAACCCAAGCTTTAGAACATAAGTTTCAAGCTGAGATATCCATATAAGTAATCTTATATGAGATATCCACATAAGTAAGCATCAAAGCGAACATATGACATAATGAGACCAATTACTTCTTCCTGTGGGACTAATTTATCATTTGTGTCACATCATGTCAGGCTGCATCAGTCTGACTGCTGGGATGCACTGAAATGTGTGGAATTCATGTGCTGCTCACACCAAACAGGCACCTACTGAAATGTGCTTTCCTGGAAGGGAACCACAGGGCCATCTCCAAGAAAATCAGGCAAGACCATAAAAATTGAGGTTGATGATGATGAGCAACCAAATCTCAAACCCAAAGTGGGATTAGAAGAGAATCACATCTGCTAATACAGATGTGCACCTTCTTTCAAGGATAGATAGCAGTTGAAGGATGATTTATGAATTTTCAGTCAACTTTGAACAACAGAATTTGTACTTTCCCTTAATAATCAAATGGATTAATATTAATACTTAAAGCAGTCTTTTGTTTCCATTAATAATGTACTGGTAATAATAAATACTGCAAAGCTCAGCATCCATAGGTTGTTACCACAGCCCTATGTCAGTTTTGTATTAAAATTAATATTCTAATGTCATGACCAATTGAAAATCTCTTGGACCTCTAGAGTAAATATACAGTGTTTAAAAGAAAGGACCAAGGAATAAGTCTGAGGACTGAACACATGACTGTCCATCTTGTTTGCTTTTAGCTCAATTTCTCACACATTTTTGGACTCCTCTAACTAACTCTAAAACAAATTTCCTACAGACAAAATTAGCCATAAAATTTCTAGAGCAAACTAACCTATGCTAATTAGTTTCCAAACCAGTGACTGGAGCTGTCCAAAAAAATGACTTAAAACAAACCAAGACAAAGACCAAGAAACCCCAACTTTGCTCATGCACGTGTTTAGACAGATATTGTGCATTTATGTGTATATATATACATACACAAACATTTTCCTCTTTATAGATTCATATTTTAATTTAAAAATAAAATAATAACTGCCAGATTTACTTCTCCTTTATTCAAAAATAATCAGAGATGTAACACTGTTAAATTTCAATTGTTTTTAAAGCCATTTTCTTCTTCTAGTTATATTGAGATTAAATAAAATTAAAATATGACACACCTTTGAAAGGAAAAACAAAAAAGCCTAGGAAGATTTTTTTTTCCATCTACTTATTTTTTTTCTTTCAAAGGTCTTTTCCTTTTCTCCATTTCTTATTTGCAATAAATGCCAAGCACTCTTATATGTGTGCCACTACTCCTAAGCACTTCAGGAGGGAGACATGTTCTGCATGCTGTCACATCATTTGATTCTGCTAATTTTCAGAGGGGCTAAATAGACTAATGGTTAAAGGGATAAATATGGGATATATTTGCAGGACTGATGCCTCAATAAGCAAGCTTTAGAAAAACTGCAAAGCCATGCAACACACTAATAAGAGGCCACCTGCCTGACTCCTGTGGGCCAGCTGCATGCTCCAGTGATTTTCCAGGGTGGGTATGATGTTAACTACATGGCAGAGAGCAAGCTGGGGCCATCACACAGAGAGCAGTGATCCATGTAGCAGGAGGAAAAACAAAATAAGAAAAATGGCATTTCAAGTCTGTGAGTGCCCATTCTCACCCTTGACACAATGCTTGGTGCACTGCCCTAAATAGCATTTTAGAGCTAATGGAGTTCTCTGAATCCTATTTGCAAATTTACTTTAAGAAAGAAAAATTGCAGGAGCCTGGTCATAGCTGGATGAGTGGAACAAACCAATACAGCATTCAGACAGCATTTTAATGCTTGAATTTCATGCTTTTGAAGGTGTTAGACATCTGCTGCTGCATCAGTATTTTAAAATGCAAAAGAAGGGGAAATAGCATTTTTTATTCTGAAAGTAGTTACTGATGTTGTTCACCTTACTAGCAATTTCTCCATTTGCATCTGATAGATAATTATTTGAGGAGTCATCTTCCTTATAATGCCCTCCTTTGAAAGCAAAACCAAGGCATTCACTTTCCAAATGAAACACAAAATGTTGTGCCATGTAGTTTGGCTGTAAAGTCTTACAAAGGAAGTAATTTGTATCAGAAGCAGGCCATTCAAGGCAGTTTTTATTTAAATAAACTTTTGAAAACAGCCTTAATATACTTCAGGGGATATGCTTCTAATTGATGGAAGGACTGTGTTTTGATGTTTCTACTACCTGTGATGGAGGTAGAGGAAATGTCCCAAAATCAGAGGTTTAGATGAGAAGTGTCCCCAATGACATCTACTGGGAGAACCTCTGGAGGCCTGGAGGCTCTTTTCTCACCTCTGATCCTGGATAATTGTTAAAATCCATCCTCACAATTTCCCCCTAACAGCAGAAGACAATAGGGAAGAATATTCCAGTATCTAGAGTAGTTGTATTGGATCAGCAAAAACTAGGTTATACAGAACTTGGAGCAGCTTTTCCTTTCATGAGAATGCTTACAGACCATCCTTAAACTCCTCTGGCTGATGGAGCCCTTGAAAATCTGTGCAGTACTTACTTATCTGGTAATCAGGTGATTATAAAAATGTGAAATGCCAGTAGGATTATGGAAGCACTAGGATAAATTCAGACATCTGTACAAGGGACAAACTGCCCGGAGAAGAGAACAGCCCCCACCTGGCTACAGCCTCCTCTCAGGGACTTTTAGAGAGTCATAAGGTTTCCTCTGAGACTCTTTCTTCAATCTAAACAGAACCAAGCATTTTGTATGGGGTATGCCTAGAAGTCTTGGCCAAGTTTAGCAGCCCTTCCTGATAGGGCTTTCCCCCACCCTTTTTATGTAAGGAGCAGTGTCCTCTTTGCAATACACAGAGGTGAGATTGATAGATATGGAGGGAAAAAAAGAGTGAAATCTCAACAGAGAGCAGAAACTTATGGAGATTTACTTCATGTTCTCTATGACATCTGTTTGGGAAATGGGGAAAGCTCTCAGAGTTTCAATCCAGTTCTTTAACATGAGATGATAAATTCTTGTTTGTGTATGCTGTATTTCATTCAAACCTTAAATATTTCAAATTCCAAACCACTTCTTTCCAAGAACAAGAAGTACTGAGCAAACTGCAGAAGCAGATATTCCAAAGATTTAGGGTGTTTTGAATGTGGTACATCTGCTTTTACAGTAGTTTTTATAGCAATTAGCCTGACATTCAGCTGGTTTTAAAATACAGTTATTCAATTCAGGACACTCATCAATACAAAACTGAAAGCTAAAGTGTAAGTGATGTTCTGCAACATGATATAGTGGAACCTTGCCCATCAAATCATCTGAACAGAACAGATCTTTCTGCTTAGAGCTACAGTTTTGTCAAGGCCTTTAGCATAACACCATGATTCAGAACAAAAGGAACACATATAAAATTTGGCCACAACAGTAATGTAACACTTATCAAGTCTAAACTTTAAATGAAAAAAAAAAAAGGGGGGGGAAAAAGAGTCTGTACATCAAATTTAAAGGAAAATTGAGAAATGATTGAGAGCTGAGCTGCAAGTCACCATTTCATTGAGATGGAAAGTCAAGGAGAGAGTGTGCTGGAGAAGATGGTCAGAACTTTGAGAAAAGACTTTGGGTCTTCCTAAAAGACTGAAATTCAAACGTCATGGTTATGACTTGTGAATTCTCTGGATCTATTTTTGTTTAACATTGTCTTCACTATCTTCAGTATTTAAGAGCTTTCTAGCTGTACTGTATGATATTTTTTTAAATCTCATGTTTCTGGTCTCCATTTAGTTGATTTTACTCTTTTCTTGTGGTTGATTAGAAATGTTTTTAGTTAAAAGAAACACCAACAACATACAAAAAAAATTACCAGGGCACTTACTACTAAAACACGAGACTTTGGATATTAAATAGGAAAAATCAGTGCATTTAGTCCTCAGTGATCATGAGATTCAGACCCAGCAGAGGTGGAGATTTATGGGGAGCAGTTGAGGTCTCTTGGTCTGTTCAGCCTGGAGCAGAGGAGACTGAGAGCACCTCATTGCTGTCACAAATTCCTCTGGAGAGGAAGAGGAGGGGCAGGCACTGATCTCTGCTCTGTGACAGGACCCAAGGGAATGGCCTGAAGCTGTGTCAGGGCAGGTTTACAAATGTAACTGAAAAATCAAAGTCCAGGGCATTTTTAAACATTTTAAACATTTAATATTTCTGATTGACAGGCTTGCAACTGTCACTGTTATTTAAAACTCAAGTAATATAGCTCATCATATCTTTAAATTACACTAATGAATAAACCACATTTAAAACTGATGACATAAATTATCAATTAACAGATTATTATAATGCAAAACCTACAGATTTGAATGTCAAATGTACAACAGTAGAAGGCTGTCACAGGATTAATGAGGGGGAACTAATGGAAATATTTTGCAAATCTTGGTTAACTTTGTATCTGTTTCAGGGCTAGGAATCACTGACACACTGACTTCTCCTTTGCCCAGTCTCCACATCTCCCTGCATTGTGCAGTAAGTTTCAGAGATAACATTTAAAGGTTCATTCATTAAACTTTCTTCCTCGAAGGGACACAGACCATTTTTGCAAACCGCCAGGAGAGTTTAGTGATGATATATTTTTCGTTCTGTGGTAAGGCAGGGTTAAACTGGTCTTTTTTCACTGTGGCTTCCCAGAGTGTATCTGCTTAAAGTGCACAGTAATAGAAGAAGGGATGTATTACTCAGGCTAGGAAGCAGGGCCACAGACATATCCATCATTCTTAAGCCAAAGGCTGAGAGACACAAGAATAAGTCTCTCATTTACACAGGAGGAGCAGGAAAGAAATAATGCTCAAGGTTTTTCCCTCCTAATTTTGAAGTGAAATTTTCTATGAAGCTTCATTCAGAGTTTGTTAAGTATGGACATGAAATTGAATGTGCCTCAATTTAAAATGGGATGCAACTTATACCAGCAGATCTTGTCTGTGGACAACAAGTGAAACATGCTGTACATACTGATAAGAGGTGGGAGAAGAGAGAACAGTGAATAAGGTAAGAACTTACACAGGGACAGCCAGCAGCACATTCTGCTCATAGCTTGGTTAAACCATAGGAAAGAAATGAACAGCACAGTTTACCTGTGACACCATTTGCCTTCTCTTTGCCACAGAGAACAGAGATTTTGCTTTTTTAAAGCAAAAAAGCACATTTCAATTGGATCAAAAGTGATTGTAATTTATTTGATTTTTAAAAATGCAAAAGAATTTAGGCTGCAAAGAGTTATTCTTGACATCTTGCTATTAACTCTGTGTGATAAACAGTGTGTACAGTCTAGGCAAAGCACCAAACTTAAATGGCAACTTGTAGTAGTGGTTTTCCCACTGGAAAAGGGTAAATCTATTGATTTGCCTTTCTAAGAGTTTTCATTCTTCCTATGAAATTTAAGAAGGGTAAACATACTTTCCATTTCATAGCTTTGGAAAAAATGTATGAACACTGTACATTTTAGCACCATGTCGGGAGATAAGAGATCAGTGCAGTAAATTAATTTTTCCTTTTCATAGCAAAAAGAGCATAAACCCTGCAGAGAATGTTTGAGACCTGATGTGATGGATCACAGTGCAGTAGCTCTATTATGACTGTATTATGCAAATGTTTTTATGCAGTCTTTTAAAATGCGTATGACAGAGCCATTTTTGATGATTCACTGTACATAAAGACAGATTCTTGACTTCATGCAACCCCAATGACTTCTGTGAAGATGTGTGGGTTTATTAAGTAAATAAGTACTTCTAAACTACTTTTATTACAAAAAGAAAATTGCCATTTGTAAAAATATTAGTAAAGGGGATCCAAGAAAACAACAGGAGGTATTCATGAGCACTAATAGCAGAGTTTATATTACCATTGCTCATTCTTATGTTTGCATAAGTAAATACAAAATTAGGAGTAAATAATGCAGAAATGGGTTCAACCACATACAAATCTCCAGAATTATCTTCAGATTGTGAAGATAACACAAGCTCATGATCAGCAAAGCCATTTTGAAAAACTGATTCGGGTAACTCAATCCACAACTCATTTGCCTTTCCTAGACTTAAAAATCCACTGTTGGGAAGACAATAGTTAAACATGTTAACATACTCAAGGAAACCTTACTGGGAAATAAAGTTGCACCTGTCCTAAATTGTATTATTAACTTTTCATCTCCATCTGCTAAGTTTGAGTATACCCCATGCATTCTCAAAATTCAGAGCACCTTAAAAGTATTAGAGACACAAATCTGGAAGATAAACCCACATTCAAGAAAGAGAACTTGACTACTGACCAAAGCTGATCAAAAGTTCTTCAAAATTTGAGGAAGTGTTGAAGATCAAAATGCCAAAGTTGAATGAAATATGCTAAAGGAAATAAAGGGAAGCAAAACTACTAAACTGCCTACCTGGTTGTACAAGAAACTGGATGGAACCAAGTACTCAGAATTAATGCAGCAACTTTGAGAGTGCTCAGGGTAGTGCTGGACAGTGGCTCTTACAAGGATCAAGTACCAGATTTCTCACTTTGCTCCATGAACTCAAACCACACTGTAACTTCAGCCCTTTTGGCTGTGAAGAGGAATGTTATGAAGGTCCTGCACAAGCACTGGCCTGGTGAAGAAGTGGTTGAGAGGTGCCCTTAAGGAGAGGAACCTGGGGCTGTTTGGGAAAGGAAGCTCCACAAGAGCAAGGACAGGGAGCTGCTGGAGCCAGCCCAGAGGAGGCACCAAGGGAGCAGAGGGATGGAGCAGCTCTGCTGGGAGGAAAGGCTGGAGAACTGGGGCTGCTAATCCTGGAGAAGGGAAGGTTCTGGAGAGACCTTAGAGAGGCCTTTCAGTACCTATAGGGGGCCTACAGGAAAGTAAGAAAGGGACTTTTTATGAAAGTGACTTTTAATGAAAGGACTTTTAATGATAGGACAAGGGGGAATGGTTTTAAACTGAAACAGGGTAGGTTTAAAGTAGATATTAGGAAGCAATTTTTTAACTGTAAGGATGATGAATCTCTGGAACAGGTTACTGAGAGAAGCTGTGGATGCCCCACCCCAAGGCCAGGTTGGGTGGGCTCTGAGCAGCCTGATCTAGTGAAATATGTTTGTGCTGTGGCAGGGGGTTTGGAATGGGATGATCTCTTAGATATCTTCAAACCCAGACTGCTTTATGATTCTATGGTTACCTGTGCTTCTTAGGTCCAGCTCAGAACTGACATTGCCCAGTTCCCAGACACTTCAGTTCCCTGAACTGAAAGGGTTGGAAAAATATCATCTTTAGATGAATCATATTTTAGGATTAGTCATTACTTGGCTACTTTAAAGTTAGCCAAGTAATGGCTATTCCTAAAATAACTGAATTTAGTGAAGCCTGTTTGAACTTCTGAGTATGGGAAGGAAAACAGAGACCACCCTTTCCCAAAATATCTGCACTTATTCACAATACAGGTGGTAATGAATTTTCTGCCACTATCAAACTGAAATTATTTAAGTAGCTGAAAGGCACCATATTCCATTACCAAGTCCTCCAGCCCATTTTAAAAAGCAATCTGCCATGTACTAAATTGAAAATACTGTCTGATTTGCTGAGACATCAAAACTCCACAATTCTGGAAAGTTCTCAGTGTGACAGCTGTGATGAGCTGTTTGCTGCAGTGATATATTGCTGTAGAGAGGAGAGTGAGGAACAGGAAAAACAAGACAAAAAGAAGGTCACTAAGCCAGGAGCTAAAGAAATATTTACAAAAACAAAGATTTCATTTGAAACTTCAGTTTACTGACACCAACTGTGACAACAAATATTTGACAAGACATGCCCATAATGCAGCTGGCCAGTCCTTCATGCCCAAGCAGTGTGTGCATGGGAGCATGTTGCCCTATTACATATAATTTCAGCTGAAAACAACTATGATTGTCTGACCATTTGCTGAAGGAAATTAACATGTCTAAATTTCTGAGTTTGAGAGATGCATTCAAAAGTCTCAGCTTTTTTTCCATAATCAGAGTGGGACATTTTTAGAAAGTGAACATGTAAACAAATAAAAAATAGTTGTACCTATTTTTATATCTTATTTGTATTCCTTAATTTTAGACAAGGATTCTCCAGGATATTTCTTCTGTGAAGGTGTATCCTAGGCACAGAACAGGAAAACAGTATTTGAAGGAGATTTGGAGGCCTGTTGATCACACTGGGTGAAACAAAGTTTGGCACTTCAATTAAAAAGATTGTGTGGGGTCTGTTTTGGGGTTTTTTGGTTAGCTGTTTATTATTTGTAAGATTCTGTTGGGTTTCTTTCCCTTCAGTCTAGAATAAAGTCGTGGAATTAGTTTTATATAAAAGGAGTCAGAGAAAGCCATTTAAGACATCAGAAGAAAATATCTTCCTCAACACATGGAAGGATTTGCTAGTGAACAAGCAAACTGAGCAAGGGGGTTCTCTACAAAAGGCAAAGGGTAGTCTAAAGTATGGACTTTTAGTGAGGTGTGTAAAAGTAAGTAATGAGCTTCAGAGAGCTGGAGGAAGCATTTTGTACAGGTGCTTGAAAATCCCTAGGGATGAGATCAGGGTTAGTTCTATATTTTCAGGCTGTGTATTGGTGTCTTTGCCCCCTTTTCTTCCATTTTTCCTTTAAGATTAGGAAGAAACTAAGGTTCCTACCCTTCTTCAGAAGAATAAGGAGCCCTAAAAATGTAGTAGATTGTGTTTGTATTCAGTACACAGAAATACATGTCTGGCAGAGCAAGAGTGAGAATTGCTGCAATACTTAACTGGAAGGGACTTGCATTAAAGGACAACCTTTCTCCCCACTACCACTTTGATTTTAATCATGCACAGCTAAACTGAACTTCAGTTTTGCCACCTGCAAATTTCTACAATGTTACTGATATTGAATATCTTTGATACTGGTTTTTGCTGTCCCAGAAAGGTGTCATGACAGTACCTGTGATCTTTGGAATCGCCTCTCTCAGCCTGAGAGTGAACTCAACAAAATATTATGCTGGATAAATAATTACCTCCTGCACTGTAAAAAACAAGGCATAATTCTCCATTTTTCCTCCAGCTTCATAAAATCAAAAATGGTCACACATTCTCATAAAAATGCCTCTGGAGGGAGACACAGCCCAAAAAGTAGCTTATACCTGACATAAGAAGAATAAAATGTTCACAAAAATCTGAGGATATCTACTTTAAAATGTACATTAAAATAGACACAGTAATCTTGTCTGGCTGGGTCTGAACTCTGCAGAATTTCTTTAACTCTTTATCTTACACTTCATGAAAAATTAAGTTAGTTAAATGCTGCACTTAAAATAAGGATAATGATCAAAAGCATTAAGTTGCTTTCCTTCTACCTTCAAGTCTTTTGTACTGTTCTCATAATGGGTTTTGGACATGTAAGAGATCCCTGTTTTGCTTATTTCCTTCATTTCTTTGTACCCTGCCACTGATAGAATCTGATGTTCACTCTGTGTCAGACCAGCCTCTTACTGATACAAAGTCACTGCAAATCAGGCTCTTTTGCTTTATGCTTTAAAATAGAATAAGTGAGTACAGATTTTTGTAGGCACATGCAAATTACTGAATGTGCTTGTAAACCTTATGTTTTGAAACAGGAAAACACTAGGTTTTGTTCTATACCATGAATTTATACAGTGGCAATATCAGGATTTTTCCTTTTTAGGTACATTTTGTCCTTTCTTTCTGCATCACTACAAAGCATATATTGGCTTAAAGAAGAACAAAGAGAGACAAACTATAGACAGGCAACATTTCCTCAGTGAAAGTAGCATAAAAAGGAACAGTTCATAGAGTGATTCATTGGATCTGGAAGAACTTAGGTGTTAACATTTTCACATATGCAGTAATTATCTCAACTAGATTTCATACTGAAGCCCTCCTTTTCTCCTCAACCAACCAAGACCAAATAATTCCTGTGTCATTTGAATGATTTGATACCACTGAAGCACAGTAATAGAATAGCAAAAAACAATTTCATTATCATGCATAAAGGTATTTCCAAGACATCTATCTGGTGGTGAGTTCACTTAATCTGGCTACCAAACCACCCAGCTCTTACTCCCTGTCCTCAAAGGACAGGCAGGAGAAAAATAAGATTGAAAAAATAAGATTGTGTTTGCAACAGGCTCGAAGGCAGTGGTCAGCCCATGCCAACTCCTATCTGCAGTTCCTTCATCCTGAGAAGTCATTCACCCTGAAGGAAAAGGTGTTCTTGTCCAATGTACCCAAATTTGTGCTTTCTTACAGAGGTGTCTTACAGAGAAGAAGGTGAGAGCACCGTGGGTGAGGAATCAGGGTGTGTAAAACTCTCTCAGGACAAATGCAGGATTCAGACTGGGATTCCCACTGCCCTGCTCCTTTCTGCCAAAACAGTAAATTTTCCAACCTCTGCTTGTGGCTGAAGCACACCAGGCACAGTGGCAAGGCATATCTGGACCTGTGTGAGCTGGAAACTCCTGGAAACTACAGTGATTTGACCTTTTTGAAGAACCCTAGGAATGGGGACTGAGAGAGCTGCCACAGTCCTCTGGACCAAACCATTCCACACAAAGAAACATTCTCACTGTGGAGGTGATGCTGACATCCCATGATATCCATACATCAGGATGAATTCCTCCCACAGGTTTTCAGTTCCCAGTCAGAGTTCAGAAAGACCAAGATCACAAAAGCAAGAAATAACTATATATTTATATTTAATAGACAGCACTGGGCTTCTTTGAGAGGGATTCATAGCTTGACTTCCTAAATGCAGAAATTATGCAGAACTAGTCAGTCCTGAAAAAGAGAAACCGAGTGGGCACTTTTAGACAGCTATGAAATAGGCACTGCATGATTCCACATGCTACAAGGCAAAGAGCTGCTGATTATTTATCACCATGCTTTGTAAAGCAAGTGTAAAATGTTAATCCTTTATGTAACACTTCATTACACTTCCTTTGCAAAAATGAAATGGCTTCATAGCACACAACCTTCATCTCATTAAAATAAAGGAGGAAGATCTAATATCAAAGGGATCAATTCCTTGCTATCTGTGTATAAATGTTTAATCTGTTTATAGTAAAAGTGGGGAAAAAATAAATTCTAATTTAGGATGAACGCCTCACTGGTAGGCTGCACAAACTCAGAGTAAGAAAATTACAAGGTAACTCAGAGTAGGAAAATTACAAAGCAAAGGGCAGCACAGCATCAAATGTGTTCAAGAAAACAAAACCAAATGAATGAAACAATAAACCCCCAGCCAAAACAACAAAACCAAAAAAACCCAAGATACCCACCCTCCAAACCCAAACACAGAGGGAAATTGAATTTTGACCTTGTTTACAACTTTACATTAGCAAATTTCAATCAAATTGCCTGGTATCATGCTGAACAATTAAAGACACTTACTCCAAATGCTCTGTCTAGGTTTGGAGGATTTTTTTTCAATTGCAGTTACTACACAAGTCCCCACAGGAGCAGAAGTTCATGTTTAATATGTGCAAGGAGGTTCAGAAATAAAAGCTACCACAGAGAGCAATGTCCTTTTTGTAATCCAAAGGGTTTTCCAGTCAAGGATAACAGATTCTGTGAAAAATATTGCTTTTCAAGACAGTCACATTCAGTAGAGAAAGGAGTAGGTAAATGCAAGCTATCCTCAATGCCCTCAAATATCATAGGGAAATTCTCCTGCTGCCACCAGCACACATGCAGCAGAGCAGCAGCCCCCTGAGCCCTTGCCATGGGGCACACAGGATCACAGGGTTTGGAACTGAGCCCAGTCCCTAGCCCTGAGCTCAGCACTGCCATGCCCACCACCAAACTGCATCCCCAAGTGCCATGCCTGTGTCTCTTGGAGCACTCTCAGGGACAGTGGTTGCACCACTTCCCTCAGCAGCCCATTTGTAAAGCCTGACCACCTGAAGAAGTTTTCCCTTATGTCACATCTAAACTTCCCCTGGTGTGACCTGAGGCCATCCTCTTGTCCTTCCATTTGTTACCAGTGTGAGATACCAGCCCCACCTGGCCACAAACTCCTCTGAGCTCCTTGTCTCCAGGCTAAACACCCCCAGTTCCCTCAGCCACTTCTCACCAGACCTTGTGCTCCACACCCTTCCCCAGCTCTGTTCCTCTGTTCCCTTCTCTGGACGTGCTCCAGCCCCTCAATGTCCTTCCTGGCAGTGAGGAGCCCAAATCTGAACACAGGACTGAGGTGTGCCCTCAGCAGTGCCCAGCACAGGGACAGTCCCTGCCCTGGTCCTGCTGCCACACCATGGCTGATCCAGCCCAGGTGCCACTGGCCCTGAAATGCTGCCTGGGGTTGCTGTGCCCAGGTGCAGGACCCAGCCCTGCCCTTGTTAGACCTCGTGCTGTATACAACACTCCACACCAAGCAGATCTCTGTCAGAACCAGGCCACTAAGAGCATGTTCTATTGACAAAAATCTCTGCAAGTTTTCTGTAAATGTAGTAAATGAGTCTCTCACAGCCTAATTTGCATGGATTTCATATGATCTTCCTCTAATATGGATAAATGAGAAACAATTAACTGTGTGATGGAGCCAGAAGATTAAAATCAGCCAAGGAGGAAGGTTAGCACAGTGATACTTGTACTAACCAGCAGGGCTTCAGTTCGTTTAGCAGTGGGATATCTTTGTGCACATTTGCTCCAGATCAATTATAAGGTGCTTGGAGGAGGCCCAGTGTGCATTCATCAGCTGCTGAATAGTCACAGGAGGCTGTGCAGGTATATCCTTGAGCCTGGCAGAGGAGCATTTGCAGCAGTTTTGCTGTGATCTGTGACACACACACACCACTCCCCTCCCACCCCCCTGCCACCTTCACAGCAGGGCTTTTGTCACATGGAATTATTAAGAATGAAGGTTACAGGCCTTATTTAGAGAAGGACCCTCATCTACTGGAGTTTATGTAGGCATGGATTATATTAAACTCATATCCTAATCATAGCATAGTCAAAATGTATAGATAAGGGGAGGATGGGAGGAAGCAAGGAAATGGGAAGATGGGAAAGGAACATGCAAGTCAGCAAAGCAATAGTTTTATCAATATCTGTACAGAAAATGCTATTTCCTATCTAAACCTCTACTTTTTAGGCTAAGAGAATTTCACTGGTGAGACTACAGCTCTGAGAAATTCACCAAGTCTTTCAGAATTTGCATTAATTGTTTTATGCCTTTTGTCATCTCTGGAAACACTTGCTACTGCAAATGACATGCTGAACTTTCTCACTCTAATATAATGCAGTATTTACTTTGCATGTACACACATTACCAAATGTGCCTGCAATAACTTCTGAAGTAATTTTGTTGTTCCTAAATCTTTGTTTGCATTTCTTATTCAGTATATGAAATCCACCTTTTCTCTTCCTACTCTGACCTTATCTTATCCCCAAATATATCAGCTGACAGATGAAGCTCTCATACAAATTCCCTGTGCAGGAACAGAAGCCTGGCAGTTATTGTGAGAGGAATTCAATATCTACAGAGAGGAAGATTTCAAAAGGATGAATGAGAATTTATACCTCAAATTGCATTTTCTATTAAATACAGCAGTCCCTAAAAATAGAATGGCCCTTGAATACAAGGAAACCTCTGATTTTTGCATGCATTTATTTTGTTGCATGAAGATATATTCTTACTTCTTCCAACCACACTTTACTGTTCTCCTCTCTCATCTATCCCTACACATTGCATCCTTCAACCAAGATTTCCATCTCAGATTTCTTGACCTTTTCTCCCTCCTAAGGAATATCTCCACTCATCCCACTTTTAGATAAAATGTGTTCTGTCTCACACCTATCCTATGTCTTAAGCTGTGCAGTGTTAGATTCCCCACACTAATTTTCTGACTGTGTTGTGGAGGAGGTGTTGGAATCATTGTCTATCACTGGCAAAAGCTTTGTCTGCTGGCTGAGCATGAGTCATCATCTCCCAAATCACCTCTTCCTGACTCTTCCAGTGATGTGTGATTTTTTTTTTAACCTTGTTCAAAATATATGAGGCAGGAAAAAGGAGAACAGACTGAACTGATAAGTAAAGGACTGAAACCCACTGCTTCATTTTTAGAACGGCCATTTGATAAAATAATCTGCTTCTGCATCTCTCATTAATCATTTTGTAGCATAATTTGAGTGGGAGGAGTGAAGGAGTCCCATCTCAGACACTGTTGAATACTAGATGTAAAGTAAATTCTTGGAAGGATAGTATTTGATAAATACAAAATAAACAGCAGCAGAGAACAACATCCTTCTTGGAACTCCCTTTTTCAAGAGCCTAAGTCTTGCTGTAAGAGTTTCAGTCCCTCTGAAAACAGTTTTCTAATAATTTTACTTCCTCTTGTGTTGGACAGATTTACTGGAGTCCAGTGAGAAGTTATTCTTTCTTAATCACAAAAGTAACTTCCAGTTGACTGGGCAGGGAGGTTGTTGTGGATCTACAACATCTCAGGCTGTTGCTTGTAAACTCTAGCATTTACAGGCTTTAAGGTTTTGTAGAAGCTGCATTTGTCTCTGCAGATCCGTGTCTATTCAGATTGATAATAATGAGAATGTTTAGGGTTATTACAATCTCTAAATAATATATCTGCTGTGGCTAAATAGCTTCACTGTAGTCTAATAGCTATTAATTAACATAACTAGAATTAATTAGGAGGTGGCTTATTCATGCAATCAAAAAAATGAGTTAAGATGAGAAAGAGGAATAGAATTTATGTTTTACCTATTTTGTTGAGAGATAAACAGATACATCATGACAATTAATGTGACTGTTGCTAATTAAAAAATCATCTTCTCAATGTTAATTCCTGTTGTAATTTTACATTTGGGTGGCTCATATTAGACCAGGCAGGCTTTCAACTCTGTGAGCTAATTTTTGCTCACCTTGTTTTTCTCTCCTCCTCTTTTATGTTTATGATTCCTATCATCATCATTACCACGAGCTATTTGCCATGTAGCACCACTTTTTACTGCACAAAGACTTATTTTTGAAAAAGCACTTTCCTGTATAATGCTCTATCCCACATTACTCTACAATGTAATTTCGCTCAACAATACCAAAGCTACACAGCATGAAGGAAGGAAAACAGTGAATTACTGCATTTTCTGCATCTGACCGAAGAAGCAGAAGGATTAGGCTGGATGCCAGAAGGAAAAAGAAAAAAGGTAAAGCCACAGACTAAGGAGAAAAGGTATACTTTCTGATCCATTGCTGCATAGCAAATCACAAATAAAAACTAAAAAAAAAAAAAAAAAAAAAAAAAAAAAAAATAGGAGTAGGTCTTTAACAATTTGCTGCACCTAAGTTTAAGCAATTTACACTATCTCCAAAAAGCCTTCACTTTGCTCATTCAAAGGTTGATCTGCAGATCTGAGATATCAAGAGACACTAAACTGGGGATTAGCAATCCTAGCCAGTGTGGAGTGGTTTATAAAATAATATTAGTCCTACTTAGACTAATATTTTCTGGGTAGATGATTTAAGAAGCAAAAGAGAAAGAAAAGGATTAGGGCAAAATCTTATGGGTAAAAGGGAATGCTATAGAATTCTCAAAGAAACACTAAGGAGGGAAGAAAGCTGACAGCTTCAGGAAATTTTCCAGTCACAGATTTTTCTTCATAGAGATGGAGGCAGATAGATTTTATCCAGGTCTGACTGTATGTAAGTTTAGCCTATGCAAAAATTCATAACTTACAGAGGATTGATGCAAAGCATGTGAATATGTTTAGGGAAGTTTTTATTGACTTTAATTGGCTTGGATCAACTTTAAAAAACTCAGTAGTATTTCCCAGCTGACAAGGAAATGCTGCATTATCCTTTGCCAAACTCAGCGTGTCTCCCTGCTTAGCCTCTTCTCTTTTATTTCTATTTAATGGTAAAATATTTGGTGTTGACACTCAGACCACCAGAAAAGCTTTCAGTACCCCAGAGCTGGGAGGAAGGAAACTCCTCTGCAGAACTCTGCTCTTCAGTCTCTTTAGTGACACTCATGACAGCTTTGCTAACATCATGGTTGGGTAGAAACTTCACCATGGAAAACTGTAAAGGGGACAATACAATGCTTGAGATTGTATAAACCAAATTCTCAGATTTCCCAGTTCTATATTTCCTGGCAAATTGGCTGATTGTGGATAATAGTAACACTTAAAAGATGAACCTGGACCTAATATAACCTTTTCCTACTTGCAAACCTTTTCAGGAGATAACAGCACCTTAGTGATTCCATGATTCTGTATATATTGAATATATTGGTCAGTAAGGATGGGCAGTAATTCCCTTACTTTACTTGAAATTCATGTTAAACTGGAGGAAATAAGTCCCTTCTCTTTTCCTGAAGAGGGAATATGACTGTTTGTCATACATTCCAAGAATCATGGCATGTTTCTTTCTTGGAATAGACCTTAAAGATCATCTTGTTGCAATCCCTTTTCATTAGATCACATTGGTCAAAGCCTCATCCAACCTGTCCTTGAACACTTCCAGGGATGGGGCAACCCCAATATCTCCAGGCAGCCCATTCCAGTGTCTCACCAACATTTGTCAGCTCTTCTGTATTTATATTTCACACAATAAATACTTTATACCAAGTCTAATAGCATATCTGAGCAGGAAGCCTAAAGCTAAAACTATGGCACTCTGTTTGTATAAGCAATTTTTTAAATCTTTATTTTAAGAATTCAAAATAGTTTTCTCCAATAAAAAAGAATGGAGGACACCAAATCTCTCTGGAGCAATGGTGAGTTTGAAATTCAAAAGAACAGCAACCCTGGGACTGCAGGCTGTCAGAAAAAACCACGAATATATAATCTCCTGAGAAATAGAATAACCTCAGCCTGCCATGGTTCTGACCTCTTTTCTGGCCCCTAGAACCCTTTCAATTTTTTGTTGAATGTTTTATATTTATTTAAATCTTCCATACTTCCCTTTCATTTATTTTAATAAAAATTTCCAGTTCTCTGGGTTTTTCAAATGCTCTCAACTTTGGCTTAATATTATAATGGAAGTACTGGCTGAACACTGAACTCCAGCAGTCTGAAGGGTGACGAGGATAAATATGGAACTTAATGGTGGATAACTGACTTTGATGCAGTTTCATCAATCAGAAAGAAATAAACTACTTTCTGCTCTTGCAGTAACCCTTTTTAAGAAAAATGTATTGATTTTTTTTTTTTTTCCATCAGGTAGACATATTAACCAGCAAGGCACACAATGCATTCTCCTGTCTTCAGGGGCATTTTGAGCAGAGATTGATTTTTTGGCTCTGTGGGAAAACAGTCACTATTGAGTGATAAACTCCAAAAAAAGAAAAAAAAAAGTGTCCTTCCTCTTGCACTGCTGCCAGAGGCACAGAATTAACATTCACAAAATTTAATTTATGAAAGGCAAGAAACTTCCCCTCACACCCCTCCTAGTGTCAAAATCAAAACTTTTGATTTGTGGGCACAGGAATTCATGGTAGGAGAGCAGGTATGCTAGTAAAATTAAAGAGAAGCATGTTTGATTGCTGAAATCTTCCATTAATGAGCCTATCTGTACAGTAATTGGGTGACACAGCCCACTCAGGCCCCTTTGTGACTGATCATTAAAGATCCCATGGCACTCTTCACAAGGGTAGACTTATCCTCCCTGTCCTTGCCAACTTCAATCACAAGTGATAATTTTGTTCTGCCTATCTATATTTTCCCTGCAGTTTTATCTGGATAAGACTTTGCTTTTCATTTCCTGTACAAAAACTGTTGTATAATGCTTCTGTGTGCTATTAGAGAGCTGCAGTTTTCCAGTCTGAAGATTAAAATATCAGATGAAATTATTTCTCTATTATGGATATGACAAAATGTTACAATAGTCTTTTGGAAGTCCATGCTACTTACTTAGGTGAATAAGAATAGGTCTATTTAATTCTCATCTGAAAAGTGAGACTACAATAGGACAACTGCTTTTCCCTGTTTTGATGGCTCCAATTTAGAAACTTTGCAGAAAAAAAAATCTCTGGACTCAGCATAATTTGAGAATATGCTTGAGCAGAGAGAAACAAAATTCAAAACTAAAAGTAGTGGTTTCACAGGAATTGCAGTGCTGCCAAGTGGTCTGAGCACCATGGATGCATGAATTTTTAATGTACCTGTCCATACACTTGAAAAAATACATACTTGTTGACTTCTATAAGTTTAATACATAATGTCAATTTTGCCTAGGAAAGTTAATTATGTTGTATAGTAAAATTGTTGTTGGTGCAATGGTAGTTCCTAATGCAAGCCATGTGGTTTTCCTGAAGGAAAACTGGAACTGGGCTCTAGTCCTGACTCACAGTAAAGCCTGGTTGTTGGGAAATCTTTGATTTCAGTACAAACCTCATAAACAATGGTAGCTGCTCTGGTAGAAAGGTTGTAGTTAATTAATGTGCTGCATTTTATTTTCTTCTGTTTCTTATGACTACTCACCCACTGAAGGAAGGCAGAAATTTAAGTTCAGATTTTAAATAAAATAACCTCTGATAATTTCTGAAGTAGTATAAAACATCTTGTGGTGTCATAGTGACCCTTTTTGTTTCTCTTTGCAATAATTTTTGCTAACAGCACATGATGAAAAATGAAACTGTTTAGTTTGAAAACAGCATTTTCTCATAGGGTTTTTTCTTTTTTTCTTTCTTTTATGGGCATGATAACATATATGGGAAGCAAGTATTTTATAAGAACGAAATGCACAGAGTTTTGATTAGAAAAGAAGTCATAGATTCAAGTCTGATCATACCTCAGTGGATTATTCAACTCTAATTAGGATATCATTTAAGTCATTAGCAAGACAAATGTTCAGATTGAAATGGAAAATAGCTTATGTTTATACAATGAAGTTTTAATATTAAAGGTTCTTAGAAATAAAATGCCTAAATTCCCAATTGGGAAAATATCTTTTTTTTTCGTTGTTGGACTGTGATCAGTTTTCTAATTTCTTAAAGATCATGCAAGTTTAATCAACTCCTGACCTTATTAAAAAGCCATGAGATCATGACATTTCAAATCTTAAACTAAAACTGTACATTTGTTTGCAAATTAAACAAAGAATTCCCAGTCTCAAATATTAATCTCCAACATGGATTTAAATCAAATGATGCCTGATTCCTTTGGTATTCAGCCCATAACAAATTGCTAAAATTTTAATAAGTGAGATTTAATGTCTGGGAGATTTTTTACAGCAAACTATATTAAAAAATACAACAGTAGTCATACACTTAGATTTTGAAATAGACATTTTCTGAAGTAAATATCCAAAGGTCTTTTCCTATTGTATAATCTTCTAGTCAGGGAAGAGTTCAGGGTTTCTTTACAGTCATACCTCTCTCCCAAGACAATACTTTCTGTACTTCAGCATTTTCTTAACTGTGGTTCAAGATATAGTTTTGTTTGAATGAAGCTATTACACTTGCGCACACTGTCTATATGTGGTGTCAAGTTCCATCTGTTCTAAATATCTCAGCACAGACTATGGTGATGGCCTCAAACATTAAAACTTGAAATTTTTTTAAACTGGTGGAAGCAGACACACACAATGCATGTGCCAACCTAAAGAAACCATGTTTCAGGTGAGTATTACAAAATTATTTTTTTGTTCTTGAATAATAAAATTACTTTCAGGAACTAAGATCCTTAGAAAAAAAATCTACCAGGAATATTCACCTCCTCTGTTCCCTTACCTCTGATATTATTCATGCCTAGAGAAAAAAGGAAAAAAAAACAACCCTCCCACCACAAACAAAACACTAGATTTCTTTATTTTTCAGTAACTAGATTAATTGATTTCTTAAATCTTCCCAGGACCATATGCCATAGGGATAAAACTATAATTCAGTGATACATACCAGTTTATCAGTTACATACAATACTGTTGACTACAAGTTAAGCACTCCTCTCCTGTCCCTTCTTCTATTTGGTTCCAAAAGGGACAATCCAGATGACCTTCCACACAGAGAAGAGACTCTTTATGATATGACAAAATTAGTGTCTGATTTTTTGGTTAAAGTGAAAGCTGTATTTGATCAAAATGACATTGTGCATTGTTTTGGATGAAGATAAATAATCCATAGGTAATAGAAAAAATCTGAACTAAAATCACACTCATATTGAAAAGCTGTAAATGCAGTCTAATAGGTGCTCTTTACTTTAGGATTTTCAGAGTCTGTTACAGATTCTACGAAGTTCAGTCAGCATAACTTTCTCTGTGGAAATAAAATGCCAAAGCTCCAGGGATGGAAATGTTGGAAAGGGTTTGTGGTTCCACAGCAACCATGTTCAGAGGAAGTTCCTCTCCACCACACACTGCACTGGTGACACTGGGGTGTAATATTGAAATAAATGCTTTCTTGACCTGCCTTTTATACACTTAAGGAGAATAACTTCTCCCCTCTGTTCACTCCTGCTAATAAGGGTGCTAAAGAAAGTTCAGGCTCTGAACTCTGTCTCCCTCAGAAAGTCTTGAGTAAATTTTCTTTATGGATTGACTAGGTTGAAGAAGGCTGAGGTGTCTCATCAAAAATATATATTTGAGTTAAAGTTATGCTTGGATATGTACTGTGGAATCTTATAGCTCGAGGACAGTCCCTGTTTGGATCTTTTTTATTGGTTTGGTTTTTTTGTTGCCTTTTTAAACTGTACACAGGATTGTACAACCCCTTTATCTGCTGTTTCTTTGGCCTCTGCAGTAGCTTGATAAGTACCATTGACATGTGAAGGTAAACAAGACAAATTTATGCAAACAGATCTTCCTGCTTGTTCTGCAGTGCTCTGATACACTGCATATATCAACAGAAAGGCACTGCATAGTTCACTAATGGAGTTTTTTACTATTCATATGGTATCAGCAGGGGCTGGGAAAGCCTGTGGAATCCATCCTGCAGTCACTGTACTGGCAGTGTTGTGCCAGTTTGAGTTTAAGTGGAGTCAAATACATGATGCCAAAACAGTGTTTGCCCAGCTCCTTGCAGATGAGACCCACTTAGGGCTGTTGTTTCCACCTTTTGTGCTCAGGTGTTGTTTGAATTCCCTGAGACAGATGTGGTTAACTCTCCAATCCACTTTTGAAGACAGATATTGAATGACCTTTAAACTCTGTCCTTGCTGCCATGTACACTTTAGGAGAGGATTAATGCTGAAAGCTCACCTGCTGACCTACAGAGGCAACTGGCCAACATCATTGATACTTTGATATTCTAGCAGAATTTCCCCTGCTTCTAATTTATAAGCTATACTAAATGGTTTTAGATGTTAATAAAAACAAGTAGAAACAATAGAAAAAGTTCCTTTAAAAGCCCCTGTAATCAAAACTGCTTTTCAAAAATCACTGAGGTTTGTATATATACACTTCAATAAGAAAACAAATAGTCTGAGATAACTTCCTTACTCTGGTGTGCAATTCTGACATTCTAGCCAGAAAAGACAAAATAAGTGAGATGTGAAAATCTTTTATTGTTATGTTACTCTGTAGGAGAAGAGACGCATTGGCTTTTTTTTTTTTCCATTCTTGCTGAAATGCAATTCATCAGTCTAAAATCCAAGCACTTGTCAGAAAGGATAGCTTTTACATGTTTGTGTCTGAGAAGCACTGAAGCTATTGGTTTTTAAATTTAAGAGTGTTGTCTTTTTGGGGGCACATTTGGAAGAGTTTCAAGGCTGCTGGAACTTACTAGTCTCATCTTAGGTAAAGAGTGGGTTGTAGTAATATAATAATTTTATTTAATTTTAGAAATTGACAGTTTCAGAACCTGCTATGCACAAATCACATTTCATAACTGCAAGAGGAAAAACAACAACTCAACTTCCAATTCCCAAGGGTTTAATTCACCAGTTCCACTGAGATTCTTCCTTAAATTATTAAAATGTTCAACAGAGATTAGTAGAGGAAAGGAATTAAAATATTTGATTGCTTTGCAGAATTTTTAGGAAGAGGTGAATACCTCTTTAGGAGATTCTTAAGATGCTCAGGAAACCTTCTCTCACCCTGAAGGTCTACTCTGTATCACAGGTGTTTTTTACCCCAGTAAGCCCTGATTTTCACAACTTCCCACTCCCAGCAGAGAGTTAACATCATGCAGCACTTTTGAAGCATTTCCTGGTAATTACTACACGCTTTTTGTAGTCCCACTTAAATGAGATCATCTTCAGAAGCTTTCTACACAAGATCAAGCTCCCTGAAGAGCATAACCTAAGATTAACATTTAGTCACAAATACAAGCCATTAAACTGGGGCTGAGAAGATAAGATCAAATCTTGTGTTTGTAGGGGAAGGGAAGTCCCTGAGAGGTCAGATTTGCACTACATGTTGGCTGGCTTCCCCCCTCAATCTATCATGAGAAAATAAATCAAGTCCCGCTGAAAAATATTCAATTTACATTATCCTATGCTTATGAAACAGTAAATTTGCAAACTAATTATTTGGCTGGAAGGGGAAAATGTTGAATAAACTACACCAAGGTAGTTTAGCTATTGAGGTACCACACCCAGATTTAATCACCAAAGCAAGCATTTCCCACAGCAAAGGCAGCACTCCTGCATCTGTACAAATCTGTGGCATAGATATCTGCAGAATTAATCAGGAATCTGAATTTTTTCCTTGAACAGAAACAGCTTTGGAAAATGTTTCAAATGAGGAAGCATCACAGAACTGATTTGCTTGCCCACTAACAAACTGGGAAATTCCATTTCTTTTGTGCAGGAGCCAGCAGTGCCTGTCTAAGGTTCAAATCAAGTTCTGAGGGTAAAGATCATTTCCTCAGCATATCAGGTCTCCTTTATTGGTCTAATCAGTTCCATCTGTAGCAGATTTTAAATAATACAAATTTCTAAAGAACCCAGACATGAAAATTAGGTGTCTGGCAATGAGGACTTGAGAGACATACACCACTCTTCTGCAGAAACATCTGAAAACCAGTAAACAAGTCAGAAAAGGTTATTATTTCTTGTGTTTAAGGTTGTGTAATTGTTCAACACAGTATAAATTAGAACACATGAAAAAAGGCAAATCCTCGTAATGGCAGAAGGGCTTAACAGTAGAATTCAATTTAGGACTTAACAGTTTGGGGGTTGAATAAGTTTGTCAAATATGTGGTTTATGGTCAATAAAAATAACTTGTTAGTTTTATGGTGAATTAAGCAAATGATGAGAAAATAAAAAACTAAAGTGTTTTGGTTTGATGCTATTAAAGGTTATTCAAGTATCTGAAAATTTACACCAGTTGGATGTACAAGAAGAAAGGAACAGTAACAAAACCACTTTCAAAAGAAGTGGTTTACATTAAACTATTACACAAGAAAGAAAGACTTTTTCCACTGTGAATAGTTACACATTCATTTTTTAATTTTTCAGTTTTTCTGGCTAACAGCCAAAAATATAAGCTCTTTGAATACCTCTTATCCCCATGCAGCTTTTAGACCAATATGTATTTTTCCCACATTAAAGAGTCCCATGAGCAGCTGCATTAATAAATCTGGGGGTAGACTAACCTGATTCTTAAATTTCTGTAAATTACTCCAATCTAGCCCACCCAGCTGTTCATTTCTTAATATTGGGAAGTTCAACCCAGCAGCATCATCTTATGAAGCCTTTATCCCCCAAAATACTCTCTCTTTTTTTCACCCTAACAACATCTTTACCTTCCAGTGCTGCCTCCTGGCCTGAGAAGGTCACAGCACTGCCTTGAGGGATGCATTTGCAGACTTTGGCTTCCCAGCAGGACAATCACCACACACAAGTGGATGAGGGAGTTTTTAAGCCCAGACTGAAGATGTCAGTTTAGTGAGGGCCATTGCTCTAAATCTCAGTTCTCCCCCCACCCCCAATTTTCCCTCTCACACACAAGTCCTTGCTCCCCTCTTCTCTTTGTTCAAATTGCATCAAAAGGGAATGGGGAAAAGAGCATTACAAAAAGGGAATAATTTCTGATTCAAAGACTCATATCTGCATTAGAAATTATTAGAGAACTTCAGTTTTCAAAACATCACACAAGAAAATACACAGATGATAAACAGTATTAGAAACAAAATTAAACTAAAGTAACACCCTACATTCCAAAACACTTCCCAGAACTGACTGGCAAAATGAAATTTCATTGCATAAGTTGTTCAACGTGTATTGCTGATCACTGTCAGACTGGCAATAAACTATTCAATTCATACCTGCAATACTTTATTCAGCCAAACATACAGGTACTAAACAGTGGAGAAGAACCCAAATAGTTTCTAAATGAAATTCAGAAATATAATTCATGACATATTAAAAAAGTACTGTCTAACTAGCTCTCCTATAGGTGCAAATATTCATTTGTATTCCAGATACCTCTGTTTTTTGATTCCTAAGAGGAATTGTCAGAAACCAACTTTCCATTTAATCAGTCATGTTAATTATTATCAAAAGAATATTAATATTAGACTATTTTGAAACAAAGTCAGAAAAATCCCCACAACAAAGAAACACTGAAAATCAAAGAACCCCCACACAACAAGAAAAACAAACAAGCAAACATGCCCCTAAATAAAAATAAAAAAAAAGATCTAGAACACAAATCACAGTAGTGAAATGGATGTTTCTGACAAATCTCAGCTGAGAAACCCTTAATGTTGTGCAAGCACTTTTAACAGCAGCCAAAACCTTGGTGTGTTATCAACACTGTGAGAGCCAAAAATCCAGAACAACACAAGAACAATATGGGTTGCTTTGGACAAAGTCTCCTTGCACTTGGCTAGAGAGAGTAATTTATGTATTTGAATCCAGTTATCTCCTGATAAATGCTAAGGCTAGTGCAAAATCCAGGCTGACATGCTAAACAAATACCACAACAATGAGAGGCAAATGAGCTTAAAATGCTGGTGCTCTGTTGACCTTACAGATACAACTTTTAACAAACCACCTGGATTTTGTATAGCTCAGGCCTGCAAAGAAAGCATTTAGAGGAGTCAAACAGTACACAGAAAACCTGGGAACCAAGGGAAAACAAAAAATCTTTAGACTTATGGTTTTCTTTCCACAGGACACTTCCAGCACTGTTTAGTCCTCACTTTGTTTTGAGCAGCAAGGACAAAATTAAAACTCGTTGAAGCAGTTTGAACCCCAGGTGATATCAGGACTTAGGTTACTGCTGTAAAGAAGCCTTTGAGCTGAGCACTACTTTGATGAGACAATTTCAATAATATTCTGACCTGAATGTAGTCCAAGGAAGCTTTACCACTGACTTCAGCAGAGCCAGGATTTCATGCAGTGAGTTACTGTAATTTAGATTAGTCTTGCAACTTGCTCAGAAGCTGATTCAAAATACAGTGAAGCCAAAGGCAGCTGTATTTAATCAAGTTTAATCCAATTAGTTAATTGAAATTAATAATATTTAAAAATGTTAATCAAAGCTAAGTAAGGGTTTTTCTAGGGGGCAAAACTTGTTCCATTTTGAATAATGTATCCTGCAAAGTTTGATGATTTTATGAGATACCTTTTAGTATATAAGTTTATGCCAAGAGGCAAAGTATGGGTTTCTTAAAAAGTGCTTTTATTTTTCCATGAATAAAAGGAGAAAAAAGCCCTACAACCCTCATTATTAAGTCATAGAAACTTTGTGGGGTTAAATGGGAGGATTTCCAAGACTTCTGTCTTTCTATGTTGATTAAAGCAGATGAACGAGAAACAGCTTGAAATAATCTTACAAGATATTTGCCCTTTACTAGAGTAGGATGTCCCTTTCAGGTCTTATATAGATTTTATTAAAAGTTCAGCAGTAATTAACTAGGCAGAAAATCGAGTTTTCAGTTACTGGACTTATATATTGTATTGCTCTAACTTCCTCATTGTATTCCTGTGCAGAGCAAGCTTGTTTGTTTGTTGGGTTTTTGTTGTTGTTTTTTGTCTTGTTTTGTTTTTTTGAGACACTGTAAATTAAACCATTTGACTAATCATGTCAGAAAGCAGACTATTCTAAAGGTTTTCTAAATGTGCCTCCTACAAATTATATCAATCATGCTACAAATTAAGATTAAATACATCTCATTTAAAACTACCTGATACTGAAATACTCTCAGCTAAAGAAAAAAAAGGATTTGAGTCTGTGCTCCACAGAAAAGGCTCTGACTGGACAATATGACTTCACTCTTATCAATAATTTAGTGAGGGTATTTTAGAGACAACAGCTCAGTATCACCATGGGTGCAGAGGAAGAACAGAACCCTCCCAAATCAGAAATACCCTTCTGCCTATTTGCCTCTTCCTGTGCAAGCCCAGAATCTGATTTTTCCATTATTACTTCAGGGCAGGGAGCATCAAAGCACAAAGCAAAAGAGTTCTGTCTTGGTGTACAGACTTCTGCTTTCCTCCTTCCCTGTGTGCATTAATGAGCTCAGCACCAGAGACATCAGTCATTTCTGGAGGCTTTGAGGTTCTGTTGCACTGCAAGAATTAAGCAATAATGGAGATGATAATATCAGCTATTTACTCTTTGGATATAGACCATACCATTAATTCAGAAAGTAAATAAAGCCATATAAATTAAATAAGCTTTTATGATTAATAAAACATGTGCATATGGCAATCCTATTAGTGTGGTGAAAGGCAGAATTTGAATTTCACAGCGAATGAAATCAGAGAGATTTATTTTCAGATTGAAAGTAAACAAAGGGTTTGATTTTTCTCTGCTCATCTAAATTGAAGTTGCTCTTCCTGAGCTGTTCAAAAATTAAGTTAACATCTGAGTCAGCAAACTTCCAAATCAATTCCAGAACTTGCTGGTATCTTTCAGGCCCTGTAAATGTTATACCTGGAGTTCCTTGGGCATTTTTGCTTTTCTGCAGCACTCAAGATGTTATTCCCTGTTTCAAAAGTTTGTTCATCCCTCCTCAGAGGCCTCCTCTGATCTTTGTCACTGCAGGATTTTACTTCCCATTTGAAGACCAACTGGCCTAGGAAGCTGCTTCAGAAGCAATAAAAGGATAAAAGAATAAAAGTCTTGTGCAGTCTCATTTAGGGAAAGCTGTGTCAGAAGAATGGGAAGAAACTGAGCAACTCCAGGCATTGTTTTTTTCAAGTCTCAAAAATTAACATCATAAAATGTTCTCTTCATCTGCCATTGCAGCATAGCAAATAAATGTATTTCTATTATGAAACACTAATTTCCTTGTGCAAAAGCACAGAAAAATCAAACAGTTTCCAAACAAAAAATATTCCTGGATGCTTTAGAAGAGAAAAATCACCAAAGGTAGATGGTTGCATTTTATAAAGCTTCATTTGCATGACACTGAAAAGGGCAGAAAAGAGTGCCAAATTTACCACTATTAAATAACAATTATGATTATAAATTAAATTTTGCTATTTTTCTAGCATAGACCTAATATGTAATGGGCCTTTCTTCTGAGTTTAAAGATTATTATCCTTTTATATTTCACATATATCACATTTTATATTAATATATTTAAGAAACAATGCCTTTTTTAAGCAAGTATCAAAGTACTATTTAGTCTATAGAAAAAAATAATTCTTCTTGTAAAGATGTAAATTCAGTAATGAATCTCTAACATTTCTGCATTTACATATCCACATTTATTCCAGGCATTTCCTCAGCTTTTCTAAAATAAAACAGAAAAGCAGGAAGAAGCAGTAGGGGAAAGAACTTCTCAAACCAAGATTGTCTTTTAAGCTTGTTAAGATTTCATAAGTGAGGTAAATTATTTTATTCTGTCAATGTAAATAGAATAAATGAGAATTTTAAATTAATATTCAAAATAAATAATTTTAAAATTGGTCATGACATGTGGAAGCAGTACATTCAATATTATTATTAGTGTCTCAATTTGGTAAAATGGATTTGAAAGAACATGATCAAACCTGGTTAAAAGTGTGGAAAATTAACTACAGCCATGTGTCTAAGTGCTTTACTGAGTTAGTAACTAGTGTAATACATATTATCTTATGCTCTTTACATCCACCCACTAACGTTAAATAATTTGATAATTATTTTCTCCTTAATACTACTGAAAGATGGATAGGAAAATCCCCATCAATAATAAAATAGAAACTACAAAAATTTACACTATTTGAAGTTTTAACATTTTTCATTCATATCTTGAAAACTTATTTATAAATGTTTCCATGAAGTACAAGCTCTAAATGCATTTTCCCATTATTATATCTTAGTAATGAAGCAGACATGGAAATATTACTGATATTTTTCAAGAGAGGATGCAATGTTTCTTGAAAGATTTACTTCAGTAAGGGGCCAGCCACAGACTTCACATATGATCTTTACACTGTAATTAGATTCAAATCTCAGAAATTACTCTGGCAGTTGGTAAAATCAATGTGAGACCATTTCCTAAAAAAGGAGCTGAAAGCTTAAATACCATCATGTTTTTGACCCTTAATCTCTCTGAGAATTTTCATCTAAAAATTACACATTCAGTTTAATTTAATTACCAAGGCTCCTTTTTTAGTTCAGAATAAAAAGGCAGATGAAGAGCTTCCCTCATTGGAATTTCTATCCATTGAACCCACGAATAAAAAATAAAAAAACTAATTGGTGGATTTTTGGGAGTGCTTTTGGAGAAAGGGTGATGAACCTCACCCTCGGTGATTTCTTTCTCTGTCCTTAATCTAGGAGAATCAGACCAGGGGCTGTGTGCCTGGCAGTCAGGTCGTGGCAGAATCCCTGTCTGAGCAGCAGAGGGATCAAGAGGTTGGAGTCCTGTCCCTACCCCAGGGCAGACTACTTCAAATGGAGATGAGTCTGGGAAATTTGAGAGTTCCATGTACATTCCCACATGCTAAAAGCAGGACAGGTTTTATCCAGGATCCCCAAACTGTTGCATCAATAAAATATTCTACAATAGCCCACGTGTGGAGGACACAGATTAAAGCATTGCTCTCCAGAATATTAGGTGAGGAAAACACAGTTCTCCCCTCACATCCTGGTACTGAGCTCATGGTTTAGAAGGTGTGAATGGAGCCTGACCCCTGTAAAAGCTGTGACTCCTCATGATGCTGTCCTTATGGGAACCAGGTGCTGTGAATTGTTTTAGTGGATTCTGGGCCACTTATCATAAAATTGTAGCAGCTGTTTTCTGAAAAGGAGCTCCTCCTCTCCCTTTCATGACCAACCAGTCATTTATGACTTTTTTCCTTAAAAATGTTTTTTTTCTTATGCAGGTCACCCAGGATGGTTATGGAACCTCCATGCTGGGAAAAAATCAGTGCTTAACTGCATATGAGTGAGCAACCTGATATGACTTGAGATTTGCTTCTAAATTCAAAGCTGGCTCTGCCCTGAGTGGGAGCTGGAACCAGGTGACCTCCAGAAAATTTTTCATTCATTGTTGTTTTAGAATTATATGTTTCTGTCTTTGTCAGCTGTTGGTCTATTATCCAGCTCAGCTCCCATTTTAATTTATCAATTAAAAAGTGATGAGAGCTGTTGATGTTTGAAATCAATCAAGAATCAAATAACATTAAGGCCATCACTGCTTGACTCTAGTACACATAAACATCAACTCATACACAGCTGCCATGACTGTTTCAGGAAGGACCGCGTGGTTCTTTCTTTCTTTCTTTCTTTCTTTCTTTCTTTCTTTCTTTCCTTCCTTCCTTCCTTCCTTCCTTTCCTTCCTTCCTTCCTTCCTTCCTTCCTTCCTTCCTTCCTTCCTTCCTTCCTTCCTTCCTTCCTTCCTTCCTTCCTTCCTTCCTTCCTTTCTTCCTTTTTCTTTTCTTTTCTCTCTTTCTCTCTCTCTTTCTCTCTCTCTTTCTCTCTCTCTTTCTTTTCCTTCCTTCCTCTCTTTCTCTCTTTCTTTCTCCCAGTCCCTGCCCATTCATGCATTCAGCTGATCCCTGTGCTGACTCATACTTGCATAGTATCTAAGCTAAGGAAAGTCAAAAGCAAGGAAAATACACCACTGGCAGAGTGAGGAGAACTTAAGGAAGTGAGTTTTTCTCACAATTGTATGTTGTATGGAATTATAACCAGATAGAAATAAATTCCTTTCCATGTGGATAGAAGAATGACAGGAATTTAAATTATATACATTTTCTGTACTCTCTATCACTGATAATGATTTCATAATTTCCAATTAATTTTAAACCTCAGAGAATGTTAAATAATGTGTATAAGGGAAAAAAGTTTGATTTTGTATTCACGATAAGCCAATATAAAAGATTTTATCTCCAAACATGTAAATGTATTATCCAAGGTACCTGTTTATCTCTTGGATATATTAAGTGACATTTCTGAAAACTTGAACAATATCTTTAATGTTGTTCAAAAGAGAAAAAAATACTATTGTCTTTCTGTAAAAGAAAACATTGATATTTGAATAACCTGATTAAATCCAGACACGAACTTGAGAAGACTTTATATCTTGCCATTTCTGGCAAAGGATTATACTATCTTCTGTCCCTCACTAAAAATTTCCTTTCTATTTAACCCCTTTTCACTTAATTGTGAGGTCCCTTTGAAATGTATCACATATATAAAGAAAGTTTAGAAATATTTCCAATTCTGTGGAAGCCAGCATGCCAAAAAAAGCATAATCTCAATGTCACTTGATGCTCCATTTAGCAGCACCAAGTGGATTAAAATAACATTAAGGGCCATGTAAAAGGATTTATGAATTGACTGACAGATCATGCAAAAAGCTTTTAAAATGAAGATATCAAAAAAACCTCCATTCCCACTCCACATTTTTAGTTGAGCTTTGTGGATCTGATATCTTCTTTTTCCTTTGGTGATCTGGACGAACAAGATTAATAACCAGCAAAAGCTGTCTGTAACAAAGGTAAATTGGAAATAATTGAGAGGTTATGACAGGTATATAAAATGTAGCTTCAAACAGAGATAGATGCTGTCCTGGGAAGCAATTACTCTGGGAAGGATTTAAGGGCTGTGAGGGGAGGCAGTAACTAACACCAGTCCCAGTGGAATAAGGCTGCAAAAGGGCCAGAGATGGATGGATATACAAACCAAGCAATGAGAGGGATGGAGGAATAATTTTACCTCAGTCTGTGGCATCAGTAAGACAGATGATGTAACACTACACACCACTCTTTGATCCCCATAAATAGTGACTATTGAGTAATAACCATAAGAACAACTCAGGGCCTGGGGAAAAAAAGGCTGTTTAGTGAGAGACTGAAAGACTTCAGTCTGTATAATTTCTAATAAAAAAGAATGTACCATTATTGTATAAGTGTCTGCACTCATACACACACAGAGACAAAGCTGATGGATATTAATGATCTTTTTGACCTACATAACAAATATAATTTATTAATTATGTATTAAAATAAATGACAGTGCTAGTAACTAACAAGTCAAAGTACTGGAGCTTTCATCCTTCAATAGTTTTGTAATCAGACAGGACCTCCCTGATTTAATAAAACATATTCTATTGGATTTCAGATAAAGATGATTTTCAATGGCCTAAGCATACAAGAATAAGAGAAAAATAGTCCAGGTCAACTCTTGTTCTTTTTTCTGTTCTTAACCCCTATAAAGCTGAATATCTTTACACATTCAGAACATTTTAACACTTGCCATAGACTGCTAGAAAGAAATTAAAAGGAAAACATGGGCCACAGTTAACTGAATAGTGTGAGGTTGTGTGAGACTGATAATGACAGACCTGGCAGGTATTTTCTGGGGGAAAAGTAGGCATCACTGGAAAATATGTATTAATAAATGAAAAAACCTTCATCATGGAGGCATGTGATCCCCTGAGGCCATTTCCTCCTTAGAGCTCCCTGAGGCCACTGGAGGTTGGGGTTGCATGGGCTCCATGCCACCTCCAGCCAACATTAGGGAAGGAGGATCCCCAGGATTTGCTCTTGTCCCATGCCACCTGCCTGGCACCAGCACTCACAGCATAGACAGAAAACAAGAATTTAATGTGATATTTGCTTTGTTTTCATACCTATTGGAAGTCAAGTTCAAGGAATCTGCAAACACCAACATCATCCATCCTGGAACTTAAAGGTCTCTTTCAATCATTATTCAGAAAAAAGTCTCCATTTTCCCTGTAATTCTTTTGGCTCTTTTCACAGAAGCTCAAAACCCTCTCTTCTTACATGCTGAGACACAACCTGTTATTTCCCCAATACAGGGGCCTGACACAATGACTCATAGCAAAGCCAAGAGATGAACTTGACTCATGAACAGCACAGATTTAAAAATAATTACTACTTTTCTCCTTCTCTTTATCTTTTTTTTTCCCAGTCTTTGGTTTTTGTGGTTTGTTTGGTTTTTTTTTTTAACCTGCACATTTAAGTGATTCCTTTAATTCAGATAATTTCCATGGTCTTGTTCTTACTGCTGAACAGTTGAAGAGGCCTCCCCAGGTCAGTCACTCTGCTGAAAATACCTAGGAAGGATTGATTGCCTCACAAGCAGAAAAAAAAGCAAATTAACTGATACCTGCTGTAAAGCTTATTTAAAAGGTCACAGCCTAGTGATTCTATTCTTTTCCCAACAAAATCAACTGGGAGAAATGTAGCTAAGGTGTTCACTGTGGAAGCACTGTGGAGTTCCAGCCCTTGAAATATGGAACAATTCATGAAAGGAGCCCTTAGAGTTAATAACTAAACCCAAGAATCAAAACATGTTCAAAGCATGCAGAAGAAAGGGAAACATAACTATGCTTTTTAAAACAAATATTTCTTTATCCTTTGTCTCAGAGTCTTTTTCAGCAGTAATTTAGGATTTAGGCTTTTGCATCCATAATCCACCTTTCCTTGAACTAGCATTAGTGTTGTGCTTCATAATTAGCACTGTCTGTATCTCCTTTTCTCTGATTGTTTATCAATTTCCTTCTGTTTCTTGAAACTATTTTTCTACTTTAAAAAAGAAACAACTCAACAACTTGTACCTAACCTCTTCTCACTGACTCACTAACCAAGCAGAAATCTACCTAGTTATGTCACCAAGAGGATTTTCCAATGGGTATTTAAATTAGCTGATGGGGAGGTTCCATGGGCATAAGAACCAGCACAAAGTAATCATCACCTGCCTGCAGTTGGGAGGAATGGTGGCCCAATCAGGACCCTTCCTTCCAGAGGAAAATTGTCACTCTGTGTCTCAGTGATTTATATCCCAAACAAGATTGAATCAAACACAATCCTTGTTTCCTTTATTTTTCCTTCTGCAACCTTAAGTGGTATTTTTTTTATATAGATGTGAAACTATCACTGACTCAGAGCAGGACTCATGTAAGCAGATCCCATTCCCTGGTGCTCTTGCCTGTTCCCTTGCCATCATCTTAATTAAACAAATAAAATTGCTTTTTCAGCCACAAAGTAAGAAACAGGCCTAGATTAAAAAAAATAGTCTGCCATAAATTTAGAACATTATTACCTCTTAGTCATTCTTTCCTTTGGTACAGAAGAGAAGTGTCACTGATAAAGGATCTGTAACAGAATGAAAACAAGGGTGGTTAAATTCATTTGTATCATTACAGCCTTTTTAATATTGATTACCCTTAAACTTGATTCTTACTGGGCTGATCCCAAAGGTTTCAGAAACACTGGAAGGGGTGGGGGTGGTAGGGAGGGTGGGAAAAAGAGGTAGAGGTGTCCAAAGCTCATGATTTTTTTCATTTTAACAATGAGAAGACTAGAGCTTAAAGTAAAGGTTTTGATCCTGGTGTAATATACAATAAAAGTTACCTTAAAGTTAGTTCTCTCCTGAAGTCATGTATACAGACAAGAAATACATCCAAATGATATTCCTTAAAATTAACATGAAATTCATATCATATTTTGTTGTTAATTAATAGACTACATAAATAAAAAGTCTTGGTTGATTTCTGACAACCAGAGATTAATGACTAAATTAGGTTTCGGTGTATGATGAAAAGTCTTAGTAATGTAAACACTGTTTTAATTAATTTAGACAGTATTTTTCCAGTTTCTGGTGATAACTGGAGTATGAATGCACGTGGATGTGGATATCTGTATGTATGGGAATGAAAAGGGAAATAGCCACTTCATACTGTCCTGTGAACTGTGAAAAGTTTCCTGCTGAGGTTCAATGCCCACAGCAGTCCTCCAAGAGCTCAATATGCCAAAATTACCCTAACTGAACAAAGCACAGGTCTTATCAGCCACTCATTAATTCTTCAACTCCTAATTCTCACCTTCAATTGATTAAAAAACCCCAAAAAACAAAACCAAAACCAGAACTACAGTTTTATCTTACTGTTAATTCTGTTAATTTACCTTGTTTGCTGCAAGCAGGGACTAAAAAACCTGATGGTCACATCAGTAACCCCATGGTTTAGCTGATTGTCAAAGAAGAAAAACAAAATGCACTTGTTTCATCTGAACAGTCAAAATAATGAAAGCCACTTGTGAAGACTGGCAGATAAAAACAATAAATTGTGGAAGTAATAAAATTGTCACAAGGGAAAGACAAGGAGTAAGATTTAATGAGACAGAATGGACAAGTAAGTAAATTATTTATTTGAAGTCTCCATTCAGACATGACATGCTTCACTATCTTTCATTAACTCATGCATAGGTCTGACCTCCTGCACTGGATGTAGTCACTGTTCTGTCTTCTTTCCTAAATGCATGACATTTATTGCAGACTAATCATGAGCAGTTGTTTCACTAATAATTTATTGTCTTCATAGTGTTGGCCAGTGCTGATAGACTCAGCCTACACTCAACAGAAAATTACCTAATGGAAAACCACTCTATAAAAATGATAAAGGGATTTTGTTTTTCCTGCATAGACACCTGAGGTCTTCAAACAGCATGGTTCAGCTGGTGGGCATACAGTCAGAAGATATTATACTAGATTTCAATTATTTTCACTGAAATTATTTATTCTTGGGTAAAAATATATCCATCTGGATTTGATCAGTCAAATCATGCCAGCAGCTCCATGAGCATAGGGGAGCATGTAAATGGTTTATATTTGGGTTACTGAGAAGTCATGGAATATATGTGGTCTTGACTTTTTGGATGACAAGATGCATAGAGGTTGATATTTTAGATGTAATTAAAGCAGTGGTCTTCAGGGTCTGTTTCCATTTCATTTGGTTCAGATGCACAATAGGCAACCTTTCATTAGCAAAAGGCTGGAGTGATGATCTAGGCTTTAATATGTTCTTTCAACTGCAGAATTCATTCCCCATTTTAGATTCCCAAGCTCTACAATGTTTTTTTCCATCTAGCCTACTGGGGTGTGAGAGAGAAAATGTGGGAAATTATTTTACAGGCAGGGAATAATTTAAATAAGCTATAACCTGTTGCATGGTGAGTGTTCCAGTCACCAGGATTGAGGGGACAAGCCAGAGAGAAATCTGCTGCTTTGTTTGCTGATTGCCTGGCCTTTGGGGGCATGAAATCTAGTGAGTAGACTGAATCCTGGAAAACTAGTGACCATTTTACTTCTGCAGTGCTCCTTCTCACAATGACTGCTTGGAATGCTTTTATGAATTAAAGCATTTCTAAGCAATTTCCTTAACCTGGAAGCAAGCACAGTGAGCTGCCAAAACAGAATCCACGACAAATTTTACACAGCACACTGCTGGTCTTTAGTGAACCAGCTCTCAAATCAATTATGTCTGCTGGCAAGGAAGTCTTTACACTCTAAATAACATAAAGTGCAAACTGTGTGGCATGCAATTCCTTTCATCAGCAGCAAGATTGATTTCACCTCGTGGTATCTCTGCCCTACAGAAATGGCCTTTTTTAGTTAAGTTTTCAAAGTTATCACAATAAAGCAGTAAAGTCTGCAATGTGCAACACAAGTTACATCTGTTCTTCTCAGATTGGATAGGCAGTCATTAGTCAAAGTAAAAATTGACTGAAAAGGCAGAATTGAGCATTCTTTTCCATTCCCTGTTATAGTCTCATAAGAGGAGTTTGTAAAAAATACCTTATTTTAAGCTTTGATAATGTTTAGCACTTATTCAGGATGACATTCAGAAGCAAAAGTAGATTATTTCAGAGTACTTGCAGAGTTTACCCACAGTACATCAATTCCATGTAATTTTATTAACATGCTTCCCAAAATAACCTAAGCCAAGCTGATGTGCCAAACAGATCTGTATTGGTCAGGTACATGGGTGTGCCCTTCTTCAGCTTAAGGGAGGACTGTGAGCTCGATATCTGAGCCCAGAAACCTCAGGATGGTTTTGACTTCCATGGTGTAAAAAATCCTCCATTTTCTTTTCTCAGATCCATATAACAGAAAAGACTTTAAACTAAGAATGTCTTTGCCAGTGTTGTTTCCCCATGGCTTCACTTTTTGTAACACCCAAGTGTTAGGAAACTTCACAGCTACTATTTATTCATTTAGAATATTCTTTTAGATTAAAGTCAACTTTCTTTGGCTACTTCAACAAAATACTGCACTAGAAGGAAATCTTCCTATGGCAATCTAAACAGAATTGAGGGGAAAAAAATCCCATTCTTCTCTAACACAAATGAAAAATTGCTGCTTCTTATTAAGCCTATAAAAATGGAACTACCTTTCCAGTAATAGAATAGTCAATCGGTTTCAGCAAATAGAGTACAAATTTTAAAAATGAAAAAGAGAATAAAAAAAAAAAGATTAGTTTACCTACTTAGCTTTAGGATTACAGCCAAGGGCACTCTAATAAAGTACACATTTCTCTGCTTACGGAATAGCCTTTGAAAGCTGAATGGTGAATATGTTTTACAAACATGATCTGTGAGTTCAGAAAGAAAGAAGTTTTGTGCAATTGAATCTGTATGGCTTCCTATTCCATTACTGATATTGTGTATGCATAGAGTTTTGTTTTGGTTTTATTTAAATGAGGGTTTTTTGCAAACCTTGCAGATGTAAAAAGAAGTCATTGGACAAAGTCAGACAGGAATTTTAGCAGAGAACATTACCTGTCTGATGTAGGGTAGTCTTAATTTCTAGACCAGCTGGCCTGCAGAATATCATAATTATGATCAAATCTGAATTATCATATTGTAGATGACGAATAAGGACCTTTTTCAGTAACTTAATAGTTGTTCAAAGCAATGAAAATCTGTTTCACAAAACACCTCCAAACCAAAAAGGTAATTCAGTCACTTTTTCCAGGCAGTCTGTGAATACATGGGAATTACTCAAAACTCAAAGTTCAAGCACAAGCCAATGTTTCCATCAAACCATGTATACCAAAGCTATGCTGCAAGATTTCCAGCTCTACTCACTGTGTCAGCTGAACTGTGCTGTCTCAAGATCCATGACCTCTATTTAGTCACCAGAACTACACAGGCATTCCCTTCATCATTCTGTGTAAAGGGCCAAGACAAATCACTGATAAACAGAAGAAAATCTGACACTGTACCTACTCACAGTTTTAACCTTTGAACAGGCAGACCACTTAGGTCAATGCTTTGCTCTGCTGCCACAGCAAACCAGAGTGCAGGTTAGAATGCAGCATCATATTCAAACCTGATTTTAGTCACATGTGACCTTGGGATTGCAGAAGGAAGATGTTCAAATTTGCCAAGATCCTCATAAAATTATTGTCACTGTCTTTTGATTTTCTGAGAAAAAGGAGACAGCAAAACTATGCAATGATCTGACACATTCAGGAGATTATAAAACTTTTGAATTACATTTTGGATTTTACTTAAATATATACTTACCAATCAAAAATTAATGTCTTATTCCAAGTACTCAATTGCTCTAAGGCAAAAGGACATTATTTTTATCCAGTTCTATAAAGATACAGTAATTTTAAGATATTCAATTTGATAATTTAGGTGCAAATTTTGCTCTTCTTACTGTGTATATAATTTTGCTGTGAAGAAACTGATTTAGATAAATAGAAATTTTTTAAAAGGCTATTAAATTATTCAAGTGGTAAGAGTAGCTTATAGTTGATAATTTTTTTAATTTCCTTTTTTTAGAATAAAAAATTTACCAGAAAATCTTGTAGTGGACAACAACTGAAGGGGAAAATTTAGTCCTGTTTTTTGATTACTCACTATCTTCTTAGGCAGTTGAAATTACCTTCTTTCAATCATTTCTAGCATAAAAATTTTCCATATCCATGCAAATTTCTCTTTGTGAGAACCTCCTCAAACTTCTGTAATAAACTTTCACAGCAGTAAATTTGACAGGCTAATTAAATGTTTTGCACAATGGATCATTTTTACAATTTGAATTGTTTTCTGTTTCAGTTTCATCGACCATTCTGACAGTGTGTATAAAGCAGCATTTGATTTATCTTCTTTATCTCACCCTCCTTTAAATTTATTTTCATACAAAGCCTGACCTACCCACCATTTGCAGTAATTAGAAGGAACTGAATGTTAAAAATCCTATAGACTAAATTTGTTTGCATGATGGATTTAGCAAGTCTTACATGAAAATTTTGTTTCATACTCATGAGCAAATTCCTGGAGGTTTTAGCTCCTGTGACACTATCACAATCCATAGGAAGAAGATAGTGTATTGTGTCATGAACACTTACAAACTGACTGTTTCTCAAAATGCCAGTTTTCAGTCAAATCCTTCTGCTTGATTGCTTTCAGTGTAAACAGTATTGTAAACAGTGTTCTATAATCATAACACACATGACTCATTCAATAAATACTTCTCTTTATTCACTCTTCTGACAAATAAAAAAAATAAATCTACATTTCTTTTAGCATTTATTACTTAAGTATATTATATGGATATTACTGAGAGCCTGTCTCACACTCAATAATTCAGGAAAAATGTCAGATGCATCAGTCAACAGGAGAAACAAAATGCTTATCTGAAGAGTTAAGACCAAATCAAAATAAACTCTCATGTCAATTATTAATCAAATGTCTTTGGAGCTCTGCTGCTTTTACACTTATAGCCTAGTTTTTCTCCCTGGGGACTCACATGTCAGAAGAAGGCTATCAGTGCAAACCAACCAAATACCTGTGGTCTGACCTCAGACATATTAGTAAAATTAGGCTTCTTAGGAATAAGTTCCCCTTTAAATGGGAGCTGTCTGTATCTTTTGAGTCAATAAACTCCCTCAGGCTAACACCACCTCTGCTCTCAACCTTCAATTTTTCTCTTGAACTTCAGAGACCAGAACCCTCTTTCCTAAAAAAACCGAGTTGTCTTACTGGACAGGGCATAAATATTAATAAAAGCCATCATTGCAGGAGTCAGTGGCAAGATCAGAGAAGTGAGAAGTATCCACAACCTCTGTAGTAGAGCTTGCCTAAGGGGAAATGATACTACCTGGTCCTTGATGAATCTGTGTATCTACAATAAAGGTAGAAGGAGAATCTCTGAATTCAAAGAGGAATAATTTACAAAGGTTATATAGTTTACATATATGGGGCAACCATTTACCACCTCTTCCATTTTAAAAGTAAAATGGAATTTTAAACAAACAGAAAAATCAACAAACCTTTTGTTCAGTTTGTTGGAGTGGAAGACTTTAGCACCTCACAGTGTGCCCAGATGGCAACAGAAGGAGCATTAGTGACTGGCTCTCTCTTGCCTTTCATCTTCTCTCATCACATCCTCACCTTTCCTCCTCTAGGCATCCTGGGAAATATTTGGAGAATATCTGGATCCTGGGGAATATTTGAGAAATATTCCCAAACTGAGTTATAGTGAGAAATTCCCTCAACTGCACCAAATATCTCCTCCCCACCCCTCCTCAAAATGTTTAAGGATATGCTGCATACCCTTAGAGGTTTCCCCACAGAAAAAAAACAAAACAAAAAAACAAACAAACAAAAAAAAAAAACCAAAAAACAAACTCCTCAGAAGGAGCTGTTACTGAATGCTTATAATCTGATTGATAAAATATTCTTCAGGGAAGTGAAAGAGCCAAGCTCAAATCTTCTCTGTCTGTGTTGATCCCAGCATTTAATCCCAAACTTTGTAACCTGAATCAGTTCTGGGACTGAAACTTCCCTTGTACAGCTGGAGCTGTGTGCTATAGTGTGTAACGGAACCAACTCTGGATAATGTTTCACAAATAAATTAAATACCAATTTCAAAAAAAAAAAAAAAAACTGCACCTGGAATCACGGAGATAGAATTGTGCCATATATTGAGGCTTTTGTGTAATTCATTTAGTCCCACAAACTAATAATTTATTTGGAAAAAATTTGCACAAATGTCTGTCAGCAGAAAGCCCCACAGTAAAAAAATAAGGTGGTTTGGTTTGTTTTGGTTTTGGTTTTGGTTTTTTTGTGATGCATTTTCTTCCATTCACTGTTAAAAGTTTTCTATAAACAAAATCAAAAGTTTTAGATTTTGGACCCATAGTTTGCCAATATTTAATTTTTGAGAATTCTCTCTAATTGCCTTTTAGAGACCAAAGCAGCAAAACCAAGTTAGAAGAAAAATGGAAGAAAGAGACCTAAAACCTAGTATTGAGAAGATAGGTTGGAACAGATGAATTACCAAAGTTAATCTGAGATACACTCCTAAAGCTGAGACAAGTTTTAGAGACAGTCGGAAAAAAAGGGCTTTAGAAGAAATTATATTAAACATCTATTGCTTTTTGGAAGAGTTTTGAAAGGGTTTAAAGGAAGAAAAATGGGATCAAAACAGTATCAAGGCATGAAATAATAGCATTTTTCTGAGGTGTTTTAACATTATTATTTTCTCCTTTCAATTGTCTTTCTGATTTCCTGTGAAATGTGTGATGCTGTGTAGACAATTAACCTCTTTGATGGATCTCTAATTTTGAAGTTAAATTTAGTTCTACATTTCTACATTCATAATAGTTAACATCACATTTTTATATTAAATTTTTATTATATTTTATATGAAACTGTAGTCAAATTAGTGTACCAAAGCCCTTTCATTTTCATAATATTTTTGCAAATACTAATGCCACATATAATGGAAACCAAAATATGGGATTCAATAGGTGTGTATGGATCTACTATCTACTCTTTATTTACTTATATACCTACTCTTTATTTACTTAGATATGCATTTGTTGTGAGGATAAAAGAGAGATTGATCCAAATATTTTATTTTTGTGTTGAATTTTCCATACATTCACACAAACATTCCCACTGATATACCTGGGTTTATTTCTTGGTAATCTATGGTTACTATTTCTTAACCCATTTACTATTTCAAATGAGGAAACATTATTAGGAGTTCTTGTCTCCTAGCAACAGAATTTCTTCTTAAATTGACCCTTGTATTTTCTGTGGATTGTGTAAAGCTCCCATAGGCTTTTTACAGAACTCAGATATATCTTAGCACTAACTCAATTCATGTGTTTTAATTTTTATTAAAAAAATAAATTAGTTCCTGAATTGGCTAAGTGACTATAGCATTAGGTTTAATAAAAACTTAGCTTTTTACTACATTAACATTTCAATAATCTATTTTAATCAAGAAATTTTAGGGAAAAAAAAAGGTATTCCTTTGAAATGCTTCCCAGTACCTATTTACAGGATAGGGGAAAATATTTTGTCCCTCCAATTTCCCATAAGATCAGGTCAGATTAATTTAAGACCCTGATTCTTGGTCTGGAAAAAGCATCTTGCTACTAAATCAACATATGCAGAACTAATGCTTACAAACGGTGGGAGGAACACACTGTTTCCAGAAGAAGGAGCCTTGGCAGACCCTTCTGGCAGTCATTGTGCAGGAAATTCACAGGAATCTTCCTCTGGAGCAATCCCACAGGTGCACTGTGCAGACTAGGTAGAGCTCTCCTTCCTTGCTGCATAAAATCTTACATTTATAATGAAATAAAATTACAGAAAATTAAGATTGTCAGCCTCTGACATTAATGCATGTGTTAGATATATGGAAATTTGCAATCTATGCTATGGTACAGTGGATTCCAGCAGGTATTCATTGACAGCAAGAGGTTCAAGAGTTAGACACATGGTGTTAGTGAGTTCAGGTTAAATGTTGTACTAGACCATGTCTCCCCTTCACCTTACATGAAAAACACTGAGACATAAAACACAGATTTACTTTTTTAACTGATACCTGTGTAAAAAAATTAACTCACATTTGAGCTAAATGCATTCAGATTTTTCCATTCCTTTCATTTGACTTTCTTTCAAAATACGTATTTTGATTTATGTGCTTGCTTTTTTTCCCCTTGTTGCTCTTTGATCTGATAGAACACAGTTACTGCTATGTAACTTAATTATATTTTAGCTGTGCTTAGTATGAATGCTTCTTTTCTTTAAACATATCCTTAGACCATCAGTAAGCTTAGACCTCTTCTGAAAAATTCTATCCAATAACTCACAAAACTACCAATCTTATTCAGCTTTGTGCTATTGTACCAAAATATTTTGAGGAAGTTTCAGACCATAAAATACAGTGAATTTTTTTAAGGATGGACTCGAAATACAAGAGAAGCCCAGGGACCATTCCAGAAATATATATATATATATATATATATATCTCAGCATTTAATGACTGTTAAAGGAAACCAAAAAAACAGCAAAACAAAAAAAATACATACACAGAGATACACAGGCAAGAAAAGAAGAAGGAAGAAGAAAAAAGGACAAAGGAAAATTAATGGGAAAGAGAAAATGGAAAAAGAAAGGAAAGGAAAAGGAAAAAAAGGAAAAGGAAGGCAGGGAAAGGCAAGAAGTTGGATTACAAATGATATATGAGAATATCTGTCTTTCACGACTCCACCTTTTCTTCCATGCAGCTCTGAAGGTAAACCCAAACCAATGACAAGCACTGGGGGTCATATTGGCTAGAAAGCTTCTGATAACTGGATAGTTATAAAAAACAAGCTGCTAAATGCCTCCAACCTGAGGAGCAGACTGACTGGAGGTTCTAGTTTTGACATATAACTAGACTTGCAAACAGTGTAGGAATGAAAGAGAAAATTCAAGAGGTGTTTCAGGTCTCTTGTTGCTTATGAGACCAGTTCTTTCATCTATATATTCTGAGCATCTGCCTTATTCTGTGTCTCCTTGAAAGGAAACATTAAGAATTTTGACAGAAAAAGTGAAAAGAATGGGATAAAAGAAAGTAAAGCACATTTCTTCAAATATAATTTAGGCGTTGACCAATGCCCTCTGCTCTCATTTTTCTTCTACCTTCAGAACTAATAATAAGCACACACATATGGAATGTAATATAGATATTTTTCCATGTTACAGCTGGATGGGTTTTCATTAGTGTGATGCTCCAAATTATGGTGAAAACAATTGCAAAACATTAATTCAAATCTATTTCAAGTCACAGGACATATTGCCATCATAGACAAGCAACAAAATTTCTACATAAGCTGTCAGCCTGAAATATAGTATGGTGACCAGACTTCATAGAATATATGTGTGCTACATGTCACATGTCACAGTTTGTTTGATTTTGCCCATTTTCCTTGCTAATAGGCAATACAGACAATTTACCCACAGGTGTAGCATAACCCATGGAGTCCCAGGGCAAGGAAAATAAAGCAGCAGACATTCTTTCTTTGGCCCTGGCTGCATATAACTGGTAATAGAGTCAATATGTGAAAGCAAGTGCTTTAAAACTTCAAGCTGACAATATGACCACTATTATTACTTCTCTTATATTCACCTTATATTCACTTAGTCATATCTTCCATATTTCCAGGGATGGGTCAATATTTCATCCTTTCAGTTCACAGTAGTCTTTCCTCTCAATTTGCTCTCAAATTAGGGGCTGAAGGGCATTTCTTTAGGTTACATGTTTTCTAATAAACATAGATGGCATGGTTCTATTCTTAGTAGATGAGAAAAATGACAGTGGATGAGAAAAGAGACAGGAATTCTCATGAATAATCCTGTGATTAAAAACTTGAATAAACAAGACTATTTGCTTGAAATTTATTCATAACCCACTTGCATACTAAGCTTTCTGCAGCATATGCTTTTCTGAACTACTGTGCACAGAATACACCAGATTCAGTTCAATTGATTTCTGGAGTTTGAAAAAGCCCAGACAAATTGTTTCCTTTGTAAAACTCTTTTTGAATCTCAAATAGGATGGAGCTGGATAGCACTGTTCTGGGGGATCACACAAGGGTGGCCTACTTAAAAATTCCATAGAAATGAACAGCCTTGGATCTTTGCTGAAAAACTCTTTTCTTTCAGATCATAAACAAAGGAGCCTGGGCTGGGGTTTTCCTTGTTTGTTTTGTTATGTCGTTTGGGTTTTGCTTTGCTTTGTTTTGTTTTAAAATTTACTATAAAGTGCTCTATTCTGTAATTACTGCTGCTTCTGGAAAGGCTTCAGTTTGGTTATTGATGAACAACCTGGCCAGTGGGACAGAAAGATCATAGATTTGTAGAATAATTTGTGTAGGAAGGGACCTTTAAAGGTCATCAAGTTCAACTCTGTTAAAGTAAACAGGGATATTTTCAACATGAACATGTTCATCTTCAAGCTGAGCACACTGGGGAGGGTCCAGGCAGCAGCCACAGCCAATGGCTCCATTTCCAGACAATGCTGGAAATGCTGGCTTTGCTTAATGTGAGGAAGGAAAAGCCAACAGAGTGTCTCTGCAGCCTCTCACCACCCAAAATTCAGCTGTCAGGGAGAAAATAGAGCCAGACTCTTCTCAGGGGTGCACAGCAAAGAGGCAATGGGCCCAGCTCAGCACTGACACTCTATAAAAAGACAATTCTCCTTACAGGCTCCAGCAGAGCAGTAGAGCAGGGACACAGAGACTCTGTGTGTTCTCCATCCTTGGAGATTTTCACAGCTCAACTGGACAAGGCTTGGACTACTCTCTTAAATTCAGTCTTGGCTCTGAGTTTGAAATTGGGTGTGTTTTGTGACAAAATGACCCCCAGTGGCCACCTACAAAACTCAATTATGCCATGATTCTGTTGAGACTGCTTAAATTTAGAGTCTTTTGGTGTATAAATTCAACAGATCAGAGATTTGAATTTCATTTCATTTATGCCAGATAACAACCTTGTACCACTATGAACAGAGTTGCTCAAGGTAATTATATGTAAATGAATTTTTAAGCAGCCTGAATTACCTGCTTTAACTGCTCAGCCTGGAAAAAGCCAACAAGTGAGATTAGCCTATTTTTTAAAAAAAATTTTCTTCTCCCACAGCAAATTGAGACAAGTTTATATTTTTATAAGAAGTCTAACTAAAGTACTCACAAAGCTCATCTCTTTTGAATTTAAGAGGAACTCCCAAGTCCAGCTGTATTAGGCCTTGACCTTTTAGACCTTTCCATTTGTGAGAGAAGCTGTATTTGTATGGTGATGCAACCTGGGAACACAGCTGATAATTTTTTTTGTGTAGGTATAACCTGAATGATTAGTGAGCAAGGAGGTGTCATTGGAGTTTAATGATCATTAGATCAAATACATAAACACTTAAGGTCATGATTAGGCTTTCTGAATTGAGAGTAGCCTCATAATATTCCTGACTTAGAGGTTTGAGTAAATCCCCCTGCACTGGACTTCTGGGCACACCCTTTACCAGTTACTCATTGCCCCTTTGCCAACCAAAGTTCCTCCTCCATAAAAACTGTAATGTCAAAAAAGGAGGTAGGAAATAGAACTTATAAAGTTTCACACTCCAAAAGATAAAAATACTTGGTTTATATATTCACACTATAAATTATCCATAAATATTAGTCATACTGATAGACACTATTTAAATAAAATGCATTATTGGATAACTATTCTCATAATATCTATAAAAGCTTATATATTAATATGATTTAACACTGTTGAATTAATTGTGGTGACTCTCTATTTGCAACACTTGCTCTTCCAGCAAAGATAATAAAGGGAAGATAGGAAGTGCAGTTGCAAATGCTATTTACCATGCACAGTTTCCTGGAGGTTTCTGTATTCTCCTTGTTAACTGTGACTAAAAATAGGGATGCTGCTGCGTTTCCACTGTGTGGATTTCAAAAGAGGTTTGAATTTTTTCTTTTATTGTCTTTATATGAAAGGAACATGTAACGGATAACAGACTAGGATCAAAAGGAGAGCTGTGAGTTTTTTTCTCTGCAATAAAAATCACAACTGCAAAGCAGATGACTGCTTTATAATTCTTTCACCTGTTAAAAACTTGATTATGGCAGCAGGGCTCTGTTTCTAAGTCTCATTTTTGCCAGCTCATTTCACCACAGCACATTTCAAGAAAAACAGGGAAAATAAAAACCATTGAGTTAGGAAACATTACTATTTTTTTTTTTTTTTTTCTGAAAATTGCATTTGCAGCCCAGCTTGCTGTTATTCTGAGAAATTACAGGCAAACAAAACCCATGCATACTGAAATAATCATTAAATGACTGGGGTTGGAAAGGTCCTCACCACCCACACAGGAAAGAATTTCTTCTTAATATCTAATCTAAATAAATCTCTTTTAGTTTAAAGCCATTCTCCTTTGTCCTAATGCTACATTCCCATGTAAAAAGGCACTTTCCTTTTTTTTTTTTTTACCCCCCTTTTCAGGTACTGGGAAGCTGCTATAAGACCCTGAGACAGAAAGCCACTGCCCACAACTCAGTGGCTGTGTCCCTCCAGCCAATTCCTTATCCAATGAACAGCCCACCCCTCAAATCTCTGACTCTGAATTGGAAATTAGTGTCTATTGTACGCCATTAATATTTGATTAAAGAGTATCTAATGTTTCTCCACTGCTTCTCCTCCTCCTTAATTATTAGTTGGGCTGAGAAACTGCTGGCTGAGCTCAAAGCATCAGCAATATAGGAAGAGATGGAGAGGCACACCTGGCTAGATTTTAAGAATGTGATATTTAGTGTGAATTTATAGCAAGCTACTCTGCTTCCAAGAGACTCTCAATTTAACATTGTGTTTTCATGATGTTGAATTTTCTGAATACGTCTCATTAAGACCCTATGTGTTTGTTTTCTGCAGTAGTTTGGTAATTCTCTTGCAAAAGGCCATTCTTATTTTTGGTAGATTGTCCACAAAAGAAAATTATTTGGTTCTATTTTCCTTGTGGAATGTCTATTTTCTAATTAAACATGTTACTTGTTGAAAGGTAAGCAATTTTTTTTTGTCATTATTTTCCTTGGTTTCCACTCTGAGGTTTACTCAGCCTACTTCGAGATTATCAGCCTACTCAATTTTCTTCATTCCTCCCTTCCCTTCCTCTCTTTCTATGGACTGTCAAACATTACTACTCCTGGAATATGCTGAGTTTATCTGTTACATATCTTGAGGAATAGCTTCAGCCATCCTTAGTTCCACTTACAGGAGAACTTGGGGGAATATATGGTGTGAACATATATAAACTGTGAACCCTTAGCCCCCCTGGTAAGAAAACCTAGCCCTTCATCTGTTTGCTAATTCCCTTAGTTATCATTGCAGATTCCTTGGTTTTACAGACATCTCAGAGTGCTGCAATCTCATGACCACAGATAGAGAAATACTGTTTTGTAGTCACTGAGATATGAATTTAATAGTTCCTTCATATTTTGCCTTCCCCACTAGATATAAGAGGCTGAGAATTCTTGCAAAGTTTAAATCTATTTCAGAGGCAATTTATTTCAGTAGACTTTATTTCTTTTTTTATTAGTCCACAGCAGTTTAATTTAAGATTTAGAAGCTGAAGGGGCACAGTTTTGTAAAAACAGAAGATAGATATCTACTATACATGACAACGTAGCCATTAATAAAACAAATATGTGTTTTCACACATAGAAATCCCCCTCTAAATTTTATTTATTTTATATTCACAAATAATGTGCATGTGCACAGAGCTGTTATACTGCTATGTTAGACTGTCACAAAAATGTAAAGTCTGTATCAATATGGTATATTCAAGTAGATCATTAGTATTTACCGAATTTAGTTTTGCCTGCTTAAACTCAAATTATGTAAATTCTTTGGCTTAATTTTATGTTATTCTTACCGTTGAAGATTATAGAAATATTCATTCACACAATAATCCTTCGTAAGGAAAGGTACCAAAAAACAGGGAGTATATAAATTAACCTTAAAAACCAGTTCTGTCTCCTATAACATCAGTCTGCATCAGTGCTTTGCATAGCGGGGGGAAAGCTGCCCCAAGGCTAAAGCATAAACCAAAAATGTAGGATTTCTATACTAGCAAGCTGATGACACTTCACACAGTCTTTAAATGAGTTATAATGACAGGCTTTGTCTGCTGCAAAAAACAAAAATCTTTTTTGTTCAGTTTGAGTGGGTTGGGTAAACATCATTCAATTGTACTTCCATAAAGTAGTTTCTTTCCTCACACATGGTAATTTTCATCTTCAAGCATTTCCTTTGTTCCATGGTTTGAAAACTGTGTTATTGCTATTATTTTTAAACAATATTTTTTCTTACAATTTTCAAAGCTAAAGTTCAAATACTTAGGCAATATGTCTGAAGAGAAAGACACATAAAACCCCCTAAACACCTAAACCATACTCACAAATATCCCATTTGAAACTTGCTACTTATGCAAATTTCAATAACCAGCTGTGAGTTGGTACAAGTGCATTCCCTAAATATAGACCTACAAGACTGGTCGCCCTTATGTGAACCAGAAATGTTTATTCAGAATGAAGGGATGTGCTGTTTAAATAACATAAATGGAAATTATAGGTAATCAGAATTCTTCTCTAATTCATGCATGATGACACTTTTGTAACTCCAAGCCTGTTCCAGTTAGCAGCTATCAGCTGAGATACCAGACTGTCCCAGCTGTCACTAGAGGAATCACTCTAGGACATCTTCAAACCAAATAAACTGGAATATGTTGGTACATGAAAGGGAAAAACTCGCAGAGAGCATGCACTGAATCCACAGAAATCCCTGTTCCAGCATTGAGCTTTTTTCTAGAGTGATTCCAGGGGCAGTATAAGGAACATCTTTTGAAGGATCTATACCAGTACTTAAGATTATATAATTTGTGAAATTATTGAGTTGTTCATAGATTTCTGTTTTCAAATATTTGTCTTTCTTTTGAAGTCCCTGCATAACTTCTTCATGCCTATATTTCTTTTCAAGGGGTCTGAATCTGCCAACCCACTTACTGATGCCATGTGGATTTTCATCAGAGCAAAGAAACTGACACAAACCTTTTTATGTAATTATTCAATCTGGACACCCTAGTTTTCCAAATTCTACATAAAAACCCATAATGGGACCTGATTTCTTTCAGAGGATTCTAGTTGTCTGTCTTTAAACAGCCAATTTATTTTAATATACACCTGACATCCCAAAATTGAGGCAAATAAACCCCTTATTTCCTTATGAGATTCTCAGTCTGGAGACTTCTTGTGTCTCTAAACTTATATTTGCAATATTTTTATATCCAAACACACAGCCAAGCTTCAAACTGGGTATGGTTTTCTACTTAAACACCCTAACTGAATAACTCCTGTATAGCACTGGTTCAAGGTGAAGTTATACACTACTTTTCTCTGCTTTGCAAACTTTTTCTGCAATTTAAAGTTTAAAAAGATTTTGAACCTGTGAGTTCAAAGGTGACATAGAAGAACAAATAGTATTCCCAGGCTGCAGGTACTAATATCTGCTGAAAAAGAGTGAGGAAAAATTTTACATTTCTCTACAAGAAAAGCTTGTGTAGGAGAATATATCTGAAGGGCTTGGGGATACAATCCCAACAGACCAAAGTAGAATTTTTGTTGTGTCTAAGGAAAGAATTCAGTTTCCAATGGGAAAATATTTTTCTAAATGTAGCTTGCAAAAAACTATAAAGCCCATAGAAAAATAAGTGATTTTTTCATTGATTTCTTTAACTACAAATCAGGTGAGAAAGGGAAGAACCAGTGCCTTGTGTATACTGAATCTACGAAAAATTTGGCTTAAATTTCTCAAGTTATGTTAAAACAGAAAATTCTTTTTATCCACAAGCTTACCTTTTATCTAGTTTATTTGTATAATACTACTTCTGGTCTCCATCTACTATAATTGAGAAAATCAAGAAGAGAATATCTTGAGAGACTGATGTTTGTCACATCAATTGTTGCCTTTTTCTTCCCTAAAGCAACACAAGAGTTTTAGTTTAGTGAGGATTTAAACTGGGCTTTTTTTTTTTTTTTTTAATCCAAATTATGCAGCATGAACATGTATAGAACCAAAATTAACAGATTCCTACATCACCTGTGAGGTTGTTCAGTTCAGTCATTTTCTCCCATTTTGACTGAGAAAGTGAAAAAAATTGAGTGCTTCTTTACAGAGATGATGAAATATATGATGATGCACACTTGTTTCTTCTTTACAGAAAGAGTTGTATATACCTCAGGTCTTGCATCTGTATGCAGCCCAAACTAGGTTTATTTTAAAAAAAAATGAAACCACATACAGTATTTTTGGTGCCTAACCATGACACAAACGCCAAATATATTATATATTTCAGCAATTTAATATTAAGAAATTACTGATCTTCCAGCCTTATGCTTCAGGTACCATTTTGGAAGAAGAGGCTACTAGAAAAAGTTATGAAATACTTCCTCTGTTATCGAATAATTTATCTTAAAAATAACAATAAGTTTAATAAGAGGCAGTAACTTTTCAACCAGAAGGACTGGAATATTAGAGAGGGAAATCTGGACCATTTTATTGGCCTCAGAATGAATATTTCCTGAAGTAGCATTATATGTAATGTACATATATGTAACATGATAAAAGGTTGCAATAGCAGACTAAAGTCTACTTGCACTTATGCTGCCACCTTTGCCTCTAAAAAGTCAGAATCAAAGAGATTCATTCTTTAAATGTGATTAGATTTATAAATGGTCTTACCTGTTTTTTCTTCCCAGTAACTTACACTGCAAATATGAAACTGCAAATGTCTCATTCTTAAAGTACTTCAGGGGCTGTGAAGTAATGAGATCACTGCATTACTCTGGATTCACAATGTAGATTGAAAAAAAAATTACTTATTAACTCCTATTTAGGAAGTGTGAAGGAAATTTGAATCAGAAGATATTTTAAAAAAACATTTAAAAAATTTATAGTAATAACAGTGGTAGTTTTCATAGAAACCTAAGAGCATATATTGCACTCATTTTTCTTCATAAAATAACACTTTACATAGTCCTTTCCATTCAATAATTTCAAAATAACACAAAAAAACTTTTCTTCATACAATCCAACAAATTACAGGTCAAATTATTACATCAATGCTTAACAAAATATATTATTTTAAAAATAGATAATCTATGTTCACATAATTCCTTTTATTGTACACTTAGTAGTATGTAACATATTAATGAACTCAAACATGATTGCTTACATATCTCTGAAGACAATGCACACGTTTAGCTGTGGTAAATTATTCCTGCAAGTCCTGATAACCTTCCACCGACTTTCATGGGTAATGCATCAGCCCTTAAGAGAGTGAAAAGAGAAAAATTTATGGCTCCCACACCAATAACTGCAAGGTTAGGTGAGATTATTTCTCCTGAACATACTTAAAATGAACAATGGTTCTTTAATCCTTTCCCTGTCTTCAAAAAATGAAACAAGCAATTGTTTGTTTGTTTGCTTGCTTTTTACTTTAATAATTGGATTTAAAATATTGTTTAAACCAGTGTTTAATTGTCAATTTGTTATCATGATCACAAAAAATAAAGTGTTGTGGCTTTAGGCTACTTATGGGATTTACAATACAGAATGATCCTTCTGGATGGACATGTCCATACAGAGCAAGTAAGAGATATATATCTTTGAGTAAAAATGTTTGCTTGTAAAGATAGAAGTCCTTGGTTTTCTCTTTACATAATAATTCATTTTCTGTCAGAAATGTATGCATTCTTTTCACAGAGTGAAACTTTGTATAGATATACTGTTTGATACTGCTTCCACCCTAGGGAATAATTTCCTTTGGTCTTTTTGGTGTAATGTTTAATAAGAGAAATAACACTTCAGTTGGTTTATTTGGGAGTTAAAATATATCTGTAAAACTCCCCTCTAGTTTTATGGCAATTATTTGCACCATGAATGTGTTGAATCCAAATTCTCTATTTCTGGGAGGTTTCCAGTTCTAATGAGATATTTTCACTGTCTCCTATGTCCCTACAAACTTAAAGTTTGGCCACCTACTAAAAAGTCAAGATTTGATAGGCAATGGTTCATATTATTTGTTTTAATTAAGATTCCTGACAGTGTTTATTGGAGGAATAAATTTTTAAGGCAAAGGAAAGTATCAGTGGTGGAACAATGATGAAACAGTGGTGGAACAGCTTCATAAATCACAGACTCTCCTGATAATGTAGGAGGGTAAATATACATGTGGAAGTGATTTGCCAGTATTTGTGTTTCAGCTGGGAAAATTAAACAAATGTTATAGAATTTCTTCTTTCTTAAGTGTTCTGTTTAATGGTAGGAGAACAGCAGTTTAATATGATTTTTTCTGCACCCCCTACCCAGTGTTCTTCAAATGTGAGGGTTCATTCCAGTGTAAGCAAATAGAGAATTTTGAAGAAAATTAGAAATTAGAAATACAAAGGACAGTAGTGTACAAATACAATGGCAGTAGGCCATTGAGATACTCATCCTGAGGGGGTACAGGACCATCTGCATACGGAATTTTTGTGATTTCCAGAAAGTCACAGCTGAAGTCATTGTCCTTGAAGATGGCCAAGTATTACCATCTTCTAACTTAACACTATGAACCATTCCCAAGCTCCTCCTCAGTTACTTGTACTGATGATTCCAAAATAATTTCCATCAAGATTACTGAAGCTAAATTTAAATAGATTATATTTGCAATCCTAATACCTTTTGCTTGGCCTTTGCCTGACAAAGGTCTCAGTGAGGTTATTAGCTGATAAAGATACAACCTCTAACAGGAGGAGATAATAAGACATGATAGGCAGGGTGCAGATATCTTAATTCAGCATGGAAAGATCTGGAAGAAAAAAGAAAAATTGGGGTCAGCAATAATGTAAAACTAAATGTCAGAGAGAGAAAAGTTCTATTTAGTAAGAGAGCTATCTCACACAACACTAAAAGATACTCTCTGCTAGGAGGCAGGAATCTGATTCAACCTTCACATCTTTTTTTTTTTTCCCCCATTTTGATCAGCAAAACTACCGTGAGTCTTGATTTTCACTTTTTCTTATGGAAATCGTCTTTAGGAAACAAAGGTGGAAAAAACAAAATAAAATTATTTGTTTGTTGTTGTTTTATAGTTTGCAACCACAGAACAAGCAGGGAGAGATCATCCATAAAATAATGGAACTCACACAAAGGAATGCAAAGGATTTACTGCCTTTGGCTCTCTACTAATACTGTAAAATATACTAACCCTTAGAATATGTCTTATTTATGAAAGATCTTCAAAAGTAATAAACCTTTAATCAAAAGTACCTTTGTATCAAAGATTTACTTTGTGTTCTGCAAGCTTTAAATCAGACAGATATCAATCTTAATATATTTAAGTGTCCTCATGGAAAATTTCTCAAGCAGTTTTCATTATCTTCAAGTAAATATATAATGAAAAGTATTTAATACCATTAATCTGGGAATCATTTACATTAAATTTACAGAGCATGAAGTTATGAATGAACTTTCTTAATCAAAGGATCAAATGATGTCATGCTTAGCAGAATCTGACATTGGGGGATGGATGCAAAGGAAAAAATATCATATGTAAGTAGGATATATTTTTAGTTGTCTGTATCAGTGTTTTGCTTTTTGTCCCTTTTGCAGAGTGGCATTAGGTGCACAAATATTTTACTAGGATATTTAAGACCCAGAGAGGACAGAGTGGCAGAACCTGGGAAACAAAACATGCCAGGAAGGGTTTTGCAACAGAAAACCTAAAGGATATTTTAAAAATTGAAGATATACAGAGATAAAAATGATAAAGTTTATATATATTTGTGTCTTTGGATTCAAACAAAGGAAATTCTGTTCACTACAGTGCCTTGAAATTGCCTTGCAGGAAATACATTCTTGAAACTATACAGAAAAATCCCCAGCACTCAAATTGAATGACTACAGCAGACCCAGGTAAAGAACCCTCAGAAATTACAGGTGTGAAGTGCTGAGACTCAGACCACAGGAGAGTATGCATTTAGCCTAAAAGGTCCTAGCAGGGCACTTTCAGAGGCCTTCAAAAAAAAGTTCATTTTCTTTCAGGTTCACCTGACGACTTGAGTGTTATATACAGGGCATTGCCCAAACACCAGTGTCAGGGTAAATAAAGTGTGTTCTCACCGACTCTGTCTTTGCTGAAGTTTGTAGGAATTGCAGGCATCCAAGTCTTTCCCTGTGACAAATAAAACCCAGCATCAGTCACTAAAGATAATCAGAAAAGATGTAGCTACTGCAAGTCCATCTCGCTAAAGTTATTTTCCTGAGAAGCAGTTTTAGAGCAGCCAAGAAGTGAATGCAGGAATAACTGGTTGTGATGCTAACTGCCAGCAAAGTGGATTTGTTTGTAAATACATGTTCCAGAGGGGCCAGTCTGCTGCTCAAGCATGGAAAATATACACATGTTAATTACCCTTTATGCTAAGTCTTGAACATATTATGACTGATCTTCAATTTAATGGTATTTGTGAAATGGTAGATGCAGCACAGAGTAGCAATAATGCAATAAAATGCCTCTGCAATATTCATTTGTTGTCTGCAAGAGGGGATCTGTGCAGTGATTCATCTTTCCATGAGTTACAAAGAGAACTTTTAATTCCCAAAGCAGAGTAAATACATCAGAGAGGTAAGTAGCTGCTTGCAAAACAAGTCTGCCCTAACAGTTCTTTATAGTGATGTGAAATTCCAGCTCTTAACATCATTAAGTGAGCAATTTCCCATCATGACCCTTATGGGTTTTTTATGTTGCTGTGACTGAGGAAATCAGGTGTAAAGTGAGATAGCTATCTTTCATAGCTCTGAACAAATATGAACCCATAGAAGGATAATTTATAAGATACAGCAGGAAGATATGTCATCTAGATAGACTGTTTAATGGGAAGTGGGAAGGGAACTTACAAAATCAAATCTCTGGCATATCTTAATATTAAAAACTGAGATTTCCTGAAAAACAAAAAAAACAAAAAAAACCACCAAGAAACAAAAAAAGGCCCCCCAAAACAGACAATCAAACAACAAAAAAGAAACCCTTTACAAGCACACAAAACAATCAATTAAGATTTTTTCAACAAACTACCATTCTCACAGTTTCACATGACTTCTAATCCTTCAGAGCAGACAGGTTGATGGGCAGATGATTTTTACTTACATCCAAGATCAGTATTTTTCAGCAGATTTCCTTGCACATAGGTTGACTGGAGAGGTCCTAAAATGTTCTCAGGATTGCAGAATGACATCACCCTGGTTTATGACATCCTTGTGCAAACTGAGCTTCTTTTGTTAAATCTGAAAAATATTCCTTAAGCAGAAAGATGAACTGTACCACATTCAAATGGAATGTTCTGCTTGTATTTCACAAGGGTTTTGAAAAGCTTTTTAAAGGAACAACTAGGAAACCATATAATCCATTTTCTGATCACTTCCTACATTTGACAGAGGTGTAGGAGAAAGGTGGGGGGGCGTGGAATCTGCTCAGATATTGCTTTTAGTTTAAATATCATATGAATGGTAATTACTGGTGCTTAAGGTGGAATATTAATGGCATTCAGACATTAGGATAATGTATAACATTATGTGTTATACATCAATACCACCCAGGCTTGGCAGGACCATTAGGGCTTGCTGTATTAAGGGCAAACCCACTCACTCAAGGGCTTGTTGGTGACCAATTTATTCCTTTTGCCTTTGACTACAGTCTGCTGGAGACTGAAAACCTTTAAAGTGAAGCAGCATAGAAAAACTGTGTCTGTAAAAAGACATGTACTCAAAAGCTAAATAATACACAATGTCATTTGAAAGATTCTCTTAGTCTAATTCCCTCTGTTTCCATACATCAAAAGCAGATTACAATTTTAAGTTTCATGCTACAATTACTCACAGGGCTTATCTGTAAATGAAATTCAAGAACATGACATGAACATAATGTGCTGGCAGAAGACACTGAGATGCAGCTAATCTGCCTCATATCACATTTTATGTCACTGTCCCCGTTCATAAGAGGAATGCAGTTGCTGGAAGATATGTTGTGAGCCCAGTCATGCTTTCTTTGCAATCCTTGACAAGATCTCCCCCACCTCCATGTAAAGCTGTACATTAACCATTATCTTCGCTGTTAGAAGTAAAATAACCCAAACAAAAAGCCTGTCTGGAAAATATTTTTCTTTGCAGCTTTTATCAGAAAGGCATTGACATGTTAATGCACAAGAAAATAATAAAAAACCCTCAGGTCTTGCATGTCCTCAAGTCATTTTTTATCCACAAAAACATTGTGAAAACGTTAGTTCAAATGGCACTGGGTTTACTCTTCTCGTTTATAAACAAACACTAAAACAGCATTATAAAGAAAGTTTTCCAGATGCAATTTCAGAAATGTGAAGATTAGAGCACAGACTGTGATAGCATACCTACACTTGCACACTAAATAGGACATCATAAAGATTGGCAGGAACCTGACTTTTACTATGTTTAGGAATCTAAAGTACTTTCCATTTTTTTTAGATTTTGTTTTGTTTATTCTCTTGTTTACCAGTGCCTCCTGGAATACTTAACTCTGTGTTCTTTAAATGATGTAATCAGAAACTTCTGGAACAAAATGGAGAAAAAGAGTGTGCAAATGAACTCCTTTCCAGCAATCCTAGTTTAAGGGGATTCCAGCCACAACAAGTATTCTGCTGGTGTCAGGCAAATATTCTGTTCACATAAAATCCAGGAAACAATATTTAGGATATTAAAGAAATCTACCACTACCAGAAGCTCCATTTAGAAGACAAGAATCCAAACTTCATGTACGCAATGTATTCTCAACAAGCCAGCTGACAAGTTTTATTTCTATTTCTGGTATGTGTCAGGGGTGCAACAATTTAACAGCAGCAAAACAACAGCAGAAATAACAAGTGATAGAGATCAACCAACTTTTTAAAATTCCATTATGTACATTTTTGCAATAAACACCAATCAAGCAAAATAAACCAAGGTATGTTTGTTGAATCTTGAATTATGACCTATTCATGGAATAAAGATATTTTGTTTAAAACACCCCAAACTATATATTTCTATTTTTCATAATAAATATTTCACCATCAGTATCACCTTAGAACCTCTCAATCTCCACTGCTGCCATGTAATATTAAAGTCAGAAAATTGTTTTCTTGGTATCTGGAGAAGTAAAGAAATGCTAACTGTTTGTTTTGTTTTTGATTTTTTCCCTAAGCAAAATTATGGTATTGAAGAGTACTGAATTTAAGTCTTAAAACAGTATTTATTACATTAATCTTGCTCATTTTGTAGTTGCTTGCTATTCTCAGGTATCGTAAAAACATTCAGGAAGTTTGAGGTTGGTTTAATTCATATTTCACTTGCACCAGGTTTCAGAAAATGAAATTATAAAAAAAATACATTAACCACATAAATACACAAATTCCCCAAATTTACTGTATCAAACTATGCCTATTTCTTTTGTTTTTGTTTACTTCCTGGTCTTCATTCTGGGTTTGAGAGCTATGCGTATTTGTGGTATTTATAGCAGAAAATTTTGGGTAAGTTGAAAAATTGCACTTCTTCCCTTCAAGAAAATTCAAGGAAAATTCACACACTTCTTGTGGATGGAAAATGGGTTTTTTTGGGGTTTTTTTTTGTTTTTTTTTTAACAGAGAAAAACTGTAAGAGAAGCATCAGAAAATTGTCTTGCCTCTTCCAAATACAAGCATAAAAATTGGCCCTCCACCAAAACTGAATTTTACCCTGTTTTCTTCAAAACAACAACATCCACTTAATTCCTTTTGTTCTTGGATTTTGCAACAGGACTTTATAAGGGAATTATTGCCTTCAGGATTGAGACCTCCTGTGTCAAAGTGCCTGATCTGAGTATCTAAGTAGGTAATAGAAGAAATACAGTGTTTTGTTTCACCATTAGGGTTACTGGATAGATGGGACATACAGCAGGCACAGATTGCATCAAAATGCACAGTCCACAGACTTCCCAAGTGAGAATTGCTCTCCAGTGATTGGAAAGATGCTAGTGATTATGGCAGGAGGTTTTCTGATTCCCATTGTCTCTTCTGAGAAAAAATGTCCTGTTTTTTGACTAAGAACCACAGGCTCAAACTGCTGGACACAATGGTCCCCTCTCCACAGACAACAGCATTTTAATTGCCAGGGCACTGAGGCAGCTTGGTTTTAGTACAGATGTGCATAATTCTTCTTGGCCAGTTCCTCAGTTATTCCCCTAAATTGCCTCTAATTTCCTGGAGTTAATTATGCAGAGTAGAATGTAAATTTGGTTGTTTTTGTCATAGCTCACCATGGCTGGAAAGCCTCCAGTTGCTGACAAGCAGGTTTAATGAAGCACCTGACCTTTCACTAAGTCATCTCCAGGCTTGTTAGTGCTCATGTTAATGACAGAGTTGGAAGAAATAGTTTGTGATGTGCTCGAGGGCACATGTACACACCGTGCTGCACGAGAGGAAAACATCCCCCAGATAACCTTACAAAACATTCCTTAGCTTGGAACTTGCAGGTTTCAAGGCAAACTTATTTATTGTACAGCTAGGAAAAGAGGCAAATTACAGTTTAATTGCTGTATTATTCTCCATTTTTACCTACAGGTGCCAAAGGCATTTACTCATGAAAGTATTTTTATTGCAATTACTGCATAGGACTCAACATGATTTTTTTTTTTTTAATCTTTTTTTTTTTTTTTTTTTTTTAATGTCATGGATTGAGATAAAACCAGTTCAACATGCAAGCCAAGTAGAATAAGGAATTCATTCACTGCTTGCCATCTTGCCATGGCCAGGAAGGTGTTCAGCCTTGCCCATCACACATAACAGTGACTTTTTCAATGCACTTTTCAGATCACATGCTGACAAAAAGTTCAGCAATTTGCCATGTCCACATCAGACTTTTCAGGATATGGGTTGCTCTTTTTTCTATCAAAATAGGAAGCAGGTAAAAAAAACCTTTCATTCAGATATTCTCTGAATTCATTAGCTCACGTGTAGGTTGGCCTGTAAAGTGTTGAAACTCTGTTGGAATAAAAGAAATATCTACAACTCATCGAATTTTAAAAACTAAAAAAGTTATGCTACATTTATAGAAAGACTCAGGTGAGTTAACAGGAAACATAAAATATTTCCTTGCTTCAGTCTCTCCCTAACCCACCTGGGTTCCTCTATTACCTCTGTAGAAGGTAATTGTGCCTTGCTCTTAGAAAACCTTGAGCTCCTTTGGCCGAGGTAATCTTGGAAGGCTTCAGCCTGAGGCAGAGATCAACTCAGGAAATTTAAAGAATGAACAAAGGGCTCTTATTTTACAAACTGTTAGTGAGGCAGCATTACATAATTAGAAGTCTGGAGGGGTTTTTTTGCCTTTCTGTGTTTGATTGCTTCTCTTTTCTGTTCTGTAACATGGAACAGCCATTATCAACAAACAGGGGATGGGATCTTTAAAACTGCATTGTCTGCTTGATAGGCCCATTAATTTCTTTTTACAAAAGTTATCAGCTCTTGGCTATTTTGTGTTGATTTTCACAGTTTTATTTCAATGCCCCTATGTCAGCCACATTAGTTGTAAAGCTAACCTTGAAAGCAAGAAGGGATAAAAGGTAATAAAAGTCAATTAATCCAGGTAGTTTAAAACCTTTGCTGTTAAAAGGCTCTTATCTGCAATATTTCTATAATTTCAAGAATTAACTATTAAAATATTATTCCATATTTGGTTTTTCCCTGAAAACTTAAACAAATAGGAATTTACATCATAGAAAAAATGCTAGCCTTACTCAATTGTATACTATGTTCTTTCTAAAGAAAAAATTAATAGCACAGAAATTCTAAATAGACCCTACTTTTAAATAGACTTTCAATAGACATTTTAAATGTAAATTATACCAAGCAAAATAATACACCACAGGTAAAATATGACTACTTATTTCCTGTGGATTTTCTTGTATACCCACTGAGACAAGAAAAATTCCTGACTAAATTAGACCAATGCTAATTTGGTTCAGATATTTTCAAAATCAGGAGAACCAAATATGTGTGACCGTCCTGAACTTGCATTGGGAAACCAAATGGTCTTTAATGGACTGAGAGGAAAAAATCTTTCTAGAACAAACATAAGAAAATCTAAATTAAAAACCAATACAAACAAGCTGACGACTAGAATGACTGTTTTCAAAACTATATCACCCTGGTCAACATTAGTTTCAAAATTGCTTCTAAAATATCTCATTGTTAGACAATCATCTATTTTTTTATATTTTTAATTTCTTCATTTACATTTGGCTTTAGGTGTCATGATCATAATGAAATTGTTAGAGTAAGAAAATATTTAACATGAATCATGGAGTTTTTAACTTTTATTTCACTATTTCACTTTCTAGAGTGTCAGAAAAAAGAAAAGTTTAATTCATAAATATATCATTCAATGCTCCCATTTTGAAACAGACAAAATGAATGGTGTGATCCTGATGAATGAGAAAAACCTGCACCAATATTTCACAATTTGTCAGGACATTATTGTCATCGACAAATGAAGGCTTTAGTATATATACTGTTCTTCTAAAGTAAACTCTGCATAATAGATGATTTTCCTCCTGATATGACGAGTATTAAATGTCTAGTGAGCATCATGGTATTTTTAGGTCCTCCTAAATGAAATATGTCAGAAATAATATGGACAGAAGGCTCTAAAATAGACACAACACAGGCAGCCACATCTGAGCAGGATCCAGATCTCCAGCTAACACTTGGCTAGGACACAGCTTGCTCTGGGAATTTGGGCAAGACACACTCAGCCCTTCTTTTTTCACAGTGTAATTGTTCTTGTCTACTTACACTGTAAAAGTTCTGTGTCCTAGACTGTCTCTTACAGCATTTCTGCACTGTTGAAATCAGAACACATCAATATCTGTACTGCAGTCCAATACTGAAATGCATCTGACATCTCAGGAAATACATAACTCATTTATACAGTTTGCTGAATCACTAAATGTGAATGTAAATCACAAATCCACAAACTCACCACAATTTTTTTCTGAGTTTCATGCCATTATCCTCAAAGAATGTATATGATGCATCCCCATAGTGGCACTCTAAAACAGGCTTTTATTTCAGTAGTTCTTAATGATCTCTTAAACTTGATTTATTACAAAAGCATGTAATAGGCCATTTACAGAAGCAATATATTTCCCTCTAAATTTGGTTAAACTCCTTTTGAGTATAATAGAAACTGAAGGAACATGGTACCTTATAATTATACAGCCCTTTTCTAGCCTGAAACCTGGAATAACCTTAGCAAGACTCTCTGATTATATCTGTTCTTCTGGGAGGAAACTAACATTGTGAAATGAAAGTTTTTGAAGTCTGTCTCATTTTTTATGATGTCGCTTGACCCAGGCATAAAAAATCTAAGTATATAACAGTAATCAGATTTAAAAACAGTAAAATATTGTGTCTATATATATATATATATGTATATACACCCCATGAGGTTAAAAACCCACATAAGTTATACATTTACACACACACATAAATATAAATAAAGCATACAAGTAGTAAGCAGACGATTAATTTACATTTTCCTCTCTTAACCATAGGGCTGCACATCTCACAAATCATATTTCTGTGGGAAATGAAAGGTGCACTGCTGCCAGCACTTTGTAAGAAATAATGACACACTTTACTACCTGTAAGTGCTGACTGAGTGCTTCTGCTTTTCCTTCCCAAGGTGACTGTAACGCAGATTGATGAAAGATTTGGTAGGACTGCAAAGGTTAAAGATGCAGACCTGGAGCTAGAAGGCAGCCCTGACACTGATGGAATACAGTACAATGAGAGTAGCCACATTATTGTCCCATCCTCTGATAACCAGTGTAATATGAAAACTGACTGGAGGAGAAGGGAACAAATTAAATCCATTAATCAAGCATATCTGTGCTAAACAGTTGCTCTGAAGAGATGAACAAATGAAAAATTTACTGTTTGTTTCTGTGCTTGCTACCACCAGAGAAAAAATTAATTATAAGGCTGTTGCTCAGCTATTAGTTAAATTTTTTTCTTGAGAAAACTATTTATTGCTTTGTCAAGGAACAAATGAATCTCATTAGTGAGATTAGTTTCAGCTGATCATTTTGCATTAGGACAGTCTAATAATATACTCTTTAAAGATAGATTGAAGGAAATAATTTCAAAGAAACAGAGTCCATTCTGTTGTATTAGACCTAAATCAGAAATATATTATTTGTCACTAGCTAAAAGTCAAATTTTCTTCATATTGCCCTGGTCAAGTGGTGTCTGTTTCTTGCAGTCAGCTGTCTGTTAGGCATTCACAAGGGAGTCTGACTAGTCAAAGGGTCTCACAATTCACTCTCAAAACTCTGTTCTTGTTTATGATAACTCATTTTCTGAAATCTGTCTAGTTCTTGAAACAACTCAAAACCCCTAAATAAGGATTGGTGCAGGGGAAGGAGGTTGATGTATGTGTGTTTTTTTAATAAAATAAGATGAACCTCAACAAAACTCTTTCAAAAATGTCTATTTATAAAGCAAAGGAAGATATATGTAAGTTCTCTAATCTAAACAGAGCAGAGAGCACAGACTGTTTTCATGTATTGCTCTGTCATCATGCTGGAATCTTATGCAAGCAGTCCCTCCCCTTTGGACAGAAGAGAAGCCAGCTCTCTATGAACTGCAAGCCTTCAAGGCAAATTATTACCTGGAGAAGGTCAGAGAAGTTGTGCATCTACTAGCAGAAGTGGATGAGGGTTTGAAGTGCAGCATTTCTGACAAACTTTTTAATCCATTTTTCACAAAAGAAGCTCTTCATGGTGAAAGCCTCTGGTTTGCAATGGGCTCTCCTGCAATGCTGGGCTCCCCACGATGTAAATGACTCCACTAGGGAATTGAACTGAAATCATGAAGATAAAACAGCCAGATATCACACAATAATTAGCTTGTCACAACTCAATTGGCCTGATTCCCACTGGAAGCCTAGAGGCAAGAAGCATTTGTCAGACATCACAGCTGAGGAAGTCTGCTTCCATTGTTTTTAGGTTCATGAGTACCAGCCTTGATGGCCAAACCTATAGGAAGTGCTTGCAAAGCTCTTGGTACATTTGAGAAATGCTTTCTTCCCTAGGGAAGAAGTCTCATATTGCAATAACCACCTGCAATTGTTTTCACATTTCAACACTGTGATAATATGCTTTTTCTTCCCAGAAATTTATTTTGAATAAAACTATAGTTCCTCTGCTGGAACTGGACAAAAGATTAAAATGTTACTGAGAGGATGGAGGAGAAGGAGTTATACCAGCACATGGAAACAATCATTTATTAATAATTATCTCTTTCACATAAATAGTTTGCTTTATTAATTAATTTAATTCTAGGTTTGACTAGTGAAGGCATTTTCCTTGCAGTGTTAAACTTATAGAAAAAATTTATAAATACAAAAAACCAAAAATTGGTTTCTTGGTTCTCAAAAATTATCCTATTCTAGTTTGTTCAACAATTTGAGACCGTTTTTATCTAAGTTGTTTATCACTTTAATAATATAAGGAATTATTTCTCATACATTAAAAGCTAATATCTAAGAAAGAGTGTTAATATATGCTAATGTTAATGGATGCTAATCTCTAATATTACAAACTAAAAAATACGACTAATAGTATCAAATTTATGATAATTTCAAAGACTGTCTGAAGATCCAAATTCTCCAGCTGTTAAGCCAAAAACAAAATCAAGATGTATGTAAAAAAAATTTTGTTAAATTGATGCATTACATCTAAAGTGGATAACAAATAAAATAACCAAAACAAAACTGGATTTTTTTCCCTATAGAACTACATGTTAGACAGTAGAATTTTATATTAGATGAGAAAGGGATAGAATTCAGAAAGAAAAGTCAAATAAAATTCTTCTTAATATCTATCTATCATTATTGTTATACTTTTAAGAATTTCTCATAGAAACAGAAGCTTTGTTCTCTGTTAAGCTAAATTGTAAGGAACAAGAATTTGATTGCAGCTGTTCCCAGTTGGAGTGATTTCACAGATTTTAGTGAGATGAAATAACAATAACAAAGTCTAGAGCATTACAGTTTAAGTCAACACCTCATGAGGATTTACACCAAAGAAACCTAAATCAGGATGCAGACGCTGATGATTAAAAAAAAACCAAAATAAAAAACTCAAAACCCTAAACTCAACCAACCGAACAAATAAACCCACACAATTAGTAAAAAGAAAGTGTTTTTTCTTTAAAGTTACTTTTGTGCAATTTATATCCTATTTAAGAAGCTTCAAAATAAATCTGATTTTACCTAACACAAGGCCCACTTCTGCAATCTCCACTTGCCTAGTGATAACTGATCTTTCATTTAACAGCAGTATTAAAATTAGGTGTAGACAAAAGATACATGGTTGGGGGCTAAATTCTATATTCCAGACAGATCTGCTATACTTGCTCCTCCTATGAATCACCTATTCATTTTTCAAAGTTGCATTGTTCTGTACTGAAATTGAGTGAATTTACAACAAAATAAAAAAAAATATCCATGTCTCTAAGGTGGATGGAATCTAGCAAAATTTAATATTTACAAAACTTCTGCAGGTGCCTAAGTACAAGTATGAACTTATTTTTTTTAAATCTTAATCACAGGATATATTTCCTTGCTGCAATATGTAATAAAAAAAATGAGACTATGAAAGCCAGAAAATATTTAATTTTCATTTGGTTAAATTTCTAGGCAGGTAAAATCAAGATAAATATGCTCCAAGTCCAGGCTTCCCCTTTTGACATTCTTATTACAAATAGTATAAATTATAACAAGCCCTCCCTCAGATGTGAGGGAAATACCTCTCACATAAGGATTCACAAATTTTTGATAATCATCATCACAACTCTTTTTTTTTTTTTTTTTTTTTTTTTTTGTAAGGCAAGTATTTAATTTTTTTTTCTTTTTTCTGGAGATAAAGATCCTCTTTTTCCCCATGGAAATTCGAATTCTTTTCCAAAGCTCACCACCCAGAACACTCCCTATCAAGTAGATGTTATTCCTTATGCAACTCAGCCTCACACTGGTGCAAATGAAGTTATTCCTAATTTTGACAGCTTTTCCATATTTCTTTTCATTATCTGCCATACTACAAATACTGCCTTTTGTTGTGTGTTAGACCATGGTGCTAGACCTGTTTTAGGTACAGCATGGACAGTGCATATTTTGTTTATGTGCCCATCTCCTCATTCAAGGGACTCAACATCTTCATTAAGAGCATTGCATTCATAAGCACAGGAGAGGCCACTGAAAACTGATTATTCTTGCAAAAAAGGGATCTACAGGGTTTGAGGGGGCCTGCAGGGAAATTAAGCAAGAAAAATTACAGTATGTTGTTCCTTGCACAGGTGAATATTGCAAACTCCTGAAGGAACTCTGTAGAAAAAGTGAAGTGCTGAGAAGTAATAGATCATAAAAAATGGTGTTTTGGCATGGGGCCTAAAATTTGCTTCCCTGCCCCACTATTCTTTTACTTCTTATGGGAAAACATTTACCAAATTAAATTTTTGTTTGAAAAAAATGAAATGTTCAAATAAAGGTGTGAAATAGAAACTCTAAGTTAAGTGATTAAAAGTTCTTTAAAAGAACACATTATTCCAATAGTGCATAGCGAGTAGACAGAAAAAGACAGAGCTTTTCATTATTTCATTTAATGTATTATTAACAATTTAGGCTGACAAAACTGCAAAATAGTGAAAATCAAATTTCAGGTATTGAATAAAATAATAATTCAAAATTATGCTGCACAATCCTATTAATAAATGTTACAAATATATACCCCACATTTAGAAGTAGTCATTTCTCTTTTTCACATCATGTTCAGTTTTGCCCTTTTACCAGCAGGAATCCTTGGAGAAAACAATCCAAACAACAAACTTCAATCCTTTAGCTGTGTTAACTGTAAAGAATTTACCCTGAATGTGTAAATGCCTTTCTGGATCATTCTGAGAATAGAGAGCTAATACATGTGAGTATCCATACAGACCTTGGGACCTGTTTAGAATCCTGTAGGACTGTTCCACCAAGGCTTAGGCTCCCTTGAATGCAGAGGAAGAACAGGATGCCTGGCTGAGACCAAAAAGTCTGGGTGGGATCCAGTAATGAACTTGTCACAGCAGCAGGGAGAGAGGTGAGATTGTAATCTGAAGAAAATAAACAAATACAAACAAAGAAATTTGGCAGCTACTTCCAAGTTTGTCCCATTTAGTTAGACACAAGTAAAGGATAAATATTACATGTATAAATACCTTGTTATTGTAAGAAATAGTTTTCATGTACAGCAAACAAGCAGTGACCCCAGAATTCATGTGAAATGAAGGAATATCACATAGAGCTCTGCTGGGCAATAAAACAGCAATAAAACAAGGTTGTGTGTATGGCTTCATTTGCTCTGAGGAATGCTAAACAACACAGGAAAGTGTTGAAAAGGTTCTCTTGTAGGGGAAAATTTGAATCCTGAAGGATAACTAGGAACAGGAGGAACTTTTGCTCAAATTGCTTATTCTTTGAAAAAGCAAGGAGCTGCAGATCAATCCACAAAATCTGACTGTATCTAACAAAACCTGACTGCATCTAACAGCATCCACTGGGTGGTTTTCAGAGTGGGTCCCCAGTGGAAATGGCTGGTTGGGCCAGCCCTTTATTGCAGCATCAGGTGACAGAATTATCACTCTGGTATCACCTAGCATTGTGTGTGTAAGTTGGTTGTCAGTAAAGGAGAATTTTATTTTTATTGCTGGTGTTTGATCTGATACCGTGCACTCAAAGCTGGATATTCACAGAATCATCTGTAGCCAGCAATACAAAATAGATTATTTCTTCTATGTCATACCAACAAAAGTTGGGAGTCTTTATCTCCAGTTTTTGATTCATAGAGAAAAAAGATACTGTGAATTTAATAAGGCAGATGATGAAAAGAAAACAGCACTTCACCAGTGTTGGCTTTCACTGGATGTTTTACTGCAATCTCTACCTCTTACACTTCTAACTTTTCAAACAAATCAGTTCTTCACTTTGGATACCAGTTGGATTTTGAAAAGTCAAATTTATGATGACGTCCATATAGTGTGAATAACTCTAAAACTTTCTTGCTCAAAATACTATTTCTGCAACTGCAATTGTTTGAAGAACCTAATTTTCATTAGAAATAAGCAAATGTTTGTGTAAGAGCATCCTAGATTAATTCTCATTAATTCTGGAAGGCAGCTATGACTGCCTCATCTCTGATTCACATTGAGTCACTGCACCTTCTCCTGGTTTCAAAGTCAAAACCTCCCAGTCTAGATGTGAGATATATTTAATCTTCAAACAAGCCTCAGAACAGCCCATCTCTCCTCTGTCTTTATCAGCATGAGCTCCTCATCAACATTAATGTGTTTCCTGAGTGAAACTCTAGGAAGCAAAATGAAGGAAACTGAAAATAAAATAAAATAAAATATCCCTACCTGTGTAGGTAGCAAGAACACAAAGTTTAGGGCACAGGACACTGCTTTGTTGGTGTCACCTATTTTGGATTAGACAAAAAAGAGCAGGGGGAAGTAATTTTTCTGAAGAACATTATGTAGAATCAGGACAAGCCTAAAATAACTTTGTTCTGGGTCCTGACACAGAAGAACTTTTCTCTGCTGCACATTTCTCACCATTTTATCCCTAAGTAAAAAATTGCCTACAAGGAATTTCATCATATCTCCTGCTAAAATTATTTTGCAGAAGATATGTTTTAACATAAAGGAGCATTTTCCTCCTAACCACTTTAAATGAAATTCATTTCAGATGCTTCTGAACATTTCTTCTAATCCTGACTGATGCCTTTGGTGATATTTTTTTCTCTGGAAAAAGGGAGGAAAATCTGAATATCTGAAAGTCAATATGTTTTCTGATTGTTAACTCAGAAACTTCCTATGGCTTTATTTTTCTATTGTTTTCTAAAGTTAGTTCTACTTTTCAAGCAAATTAATTATGAAATATTTAAAGAGAAAAAATTTTTTTGAGTTGAAGGAGAAAAATATATTTTACACAATAGAAGTTTTAGAAGTAAGTCTCTTCTATTCTCTGCTTTTGCCAGGAAAACCACTTCCCATGCCACACAGAAATGTGTGAGGATGTCCTCCAGGTCCCATCCTCAGCCTCTGCATCCTGTTGCTTACTTTTACCTCAAAAACAACCCAGTTTTTGCACCACTGCTGCAGTCTCATTTGAAATAGCTTTACTAATATAAGATTCACAGCAGATTGTCTCCTAGAACCTGCAAAAAAGCAGGGATTACCCAAAGAGACAAAAGATAAAAGTAATTCCCAAGCACTAATTTCTTAAGCCTCGAAGAAAGGTTTTTTTGTATTCAAGAAATAAAAAATTAGGTTTATCAGGAGTGAAAAACTACTATCTTTCCTACTGTCTATCATTTTCTTCTGCTTTTTATTCTCATACATATATACACTTAGATTTATATAAAATCTTGGAGATCTGCAATGCTGAGATAAAAATCATGGGTAGAAGTGAAACATTCTCCCTTCTCAGCTACCTAACAAACCAACTTGCTAAGTTTCAGCTTTGGAATGTATAAGGAGAAAGAATACACTTTCTGTCACTGTGGCTTAAAAACCATATTTTTAACTCAAACTTGTTTGGAGCTCAGGTAGGGGTTGCCATTCAAAATAACAGTGTGTAACTATTTACTATGAACTATTTTATATAAAGACTAGAATTTTAATACATTCAGACATAATATTGATTGTGCAAAGAGGATATAGGTGCTTGATATTACCTAAAATTCTGTCCTTTGCCAATTTTTTTTTAAGAGTAAGCTAGAATTTGGCCATCCTATTTGGCCATAAGAAAAATCAGTAATAATCCAACAAGCAAAATCCATCATTAGCAATGTAAAATCCTTTACACACAAAAAGTACATAGAAGTATTATTGCAAAATTTCTGAGCAAACATGCATTTCATAGTCCCAGGATATTGCAAATGGGAATGAAGCAAGACCAATTGAAGTAAAACCATTAAATTAAACCTGCCAGGTAATGAGGCTGCTTTATCCAAAACTTTCTCAGTCAGCTTTGTCCTGTTCTACTAAACCTCAGATTAAAACATTAGCTGGCAATATTTAAGGTCTAAAATTTGTCTGGAAAAAGTCCTGTTTCTGTCAAAGAAATATTTTAATGGGCTAAATGATATTTTAGTGATGGATCTCGACAACATCTCAAGCTACATCTGAAAGTAATATATACAACCCTTTATTTCAGGTGTTTGTCTTGGTCCTCTTGATGAAACCACACAACTTTCCCAGAGGCAGGAGAGAAGCACAATTGGGGAAGGAGGGTTGGGTTGTTCTTAAATTGTTTTTCTCTTTTCAAAATTTTAAGAGCTTGGTATGAGTGCATCTAATGTCACCAAGCACAAACTTTTTCAATGTTGTGCCTTCACCCAAGATCCTTTTCAACAAAACAAGGAATGTAAAAATAAGCGCTGTTTAGTAGATTAATAATTTCAGAAGATATACATTAAAAGTCATGATGGAATTCAAAATTGAATGGCAGAGTTTATCACTGTTGTCCTGAAATATTCTATGTTCTTCAACATAAACATTACAGTTAGTCAAATTAGAAGTATTTGGTGTACATGTTCCCATTTTGTTTTGTACTCTGTGCTGAGCACAGTTGTCATATTTTTTGAAAGGGGTGAATGGTGAGGAAAGGGGCAAGAAGGGAAACAACAACAATGTTAAAAAGCTACACAACCCCAAGGGAAAGAGAAGAAGTTCATGAAAAGTGGAAGACCACAATGAATTATTAATTATACACTTACTTAGAGCCATCCCTGGGTCAGACAGTCCCTGAGCAGCAAAATGGTGGAGACTGGGAGACCATTCTGGGACATATCACTGTGTCCCTGCTTTTTTTTGTTCTGGTCCCTAGGCAGTCTACATTGGCCATTCTCCAAGATAGGATGCAGGACTACCTGAATTCATACAACAGATATCAATATTGCAGCTCAAAAACATTCCTATTTATTGCCAGTTTTATTTCATATATATAGTTAGGCTTTTACAGAATCCCATTTGTTTTAGGACTGCTGATAAGGTACATCTTGTTCATCTCATGTGCAGCTTTATTCCCTTAAAACCTGCTTCAGTAAAGGAGAAGTAGACAAAACCTGCCAGACTGCAAGCTTTAAGTAATTTAAAGAACAAAGCCTTGCTTATCATTCCAACAAAGTTCTCAGACAGAAGTAAAACAAAAAGACAAAACAATGCCACAAAGCAAAGATTCCTCCCTTAAGCTATATCTGGAGGAGCAATATAAGAATACTTCCTGGCAGAACTGCTGGTGTAATTCCATGGATATTTTTTTTTAATGATGAAAATTAAATAACTTTTAGACAACAGAGATTTGAATAATAATCCACACTAATGATGTTCATGTACCCATGAAGCATCACTGCTAAGCCTGGAATGATGGTTGCAATAACAAAATGGTTGTGTGTTTTATAGGTCACATAGAGGAAAAATAAGAGTTGTACTGGAATCATAGAATTTCCCAAGTTGAAGGCACCCACAAGTATCATTGGGTCCAACTCCTGGCCCTGGATGAGACAGCCCAAGAGTCACACCATGTGTCTGAGAGCACTGTCTAAACACTTCTTGAGCTCCTTGGGACTTGGTTTCTGTGCCCACTGCCCTGAGGAGCCTCTTCCAGTGGCCAGCCACCCTCTGGGTGAAGAACCTTTCCCTGATGCTCAAATTAAACCTGCCCTGTCACAGCTTTAGGCCATTCCCTCAGGTGCTGTCACTGCTAACTGAGTGAGGAGATCTGTGCTGCCCCTCCTCTTCCTCTTGTGAGGAATTTGTAACATCAGTGAGGTCTCCCCTCACTCCTCTTCCTCAGACTGGACAAAGTGACCTCAGCTGCTCCCTCCTGATCCCTTCACCATCCTCATGGCCCTCCTTTGGGCACTCTAACAGTTTTATACCCTTATCATTTATATCCTTATCATTTATATCCCTCACATCTTTCAGAGTAACATCGATGTAACAATTGTTGTATGTTCATTCCATACATAATTTCAAATATTTAGATATGAACATTTGATTTTCTCACTCTAATATCTTGTTTAATGCGTCAGCAGCACCCTACACAATCATTACTAGAAAAAGTGAGTTCCAAAATTATGTCTAGCTCAGTATCCCATCTTTTGAGGTGTTTAAATTAGTTGTATTTAATAACTCTTGCTTGCTTTTTATCTCATCAATGTCTGCAATCATTTTAGAACCAGTCTAATGCCACAACATCCTGTGGCAATGTGATTCACTCTTTATCTACCCATTATGTGAATAAGCATCTACTTTGTTCCAGTTAACAATCACTCCCTCCTTTTTAATGAGAGACATTCCTCATTTCCTTCATTGCAGTCTTGATTTTACAGTCTTATGTCCTATTCCCCCTGCAGTGCTCTCTCTTTTGTTCTGAAGAGTCCTTGTCTATAAAATTATTCTTCATACAGAAACCTTTCCATAACTCCTTTGATTTCCCTTCTATATTTTCTGGTTCTACTACTCCATTTTTAGATAAATGATCTTGACAGCAAAAGATAATCTCTTATGGACAAAGCATTAGAGTGTGGTCCTGGAAAAAGGAATTATATTTCTGCTTGTGTCACAGATCTTATGCATTATTCAGTCTTCTTGTCTGCTTAATTTTGAGTAACCATTTACTGCTAAGTGAAAATATTCCTCAGCAACATGGAACATTTATGCTTCCAGCATGTAGAATATAACCACTGCAGGATATTTTGATATGAAATTATTACTTAAATGACACTACGGCATGAATTTACTCTGGATATTCTTTAAAACTAATTGAGAACTTCAGATATTTGGAACAGACCCCTAAAGGATCTCAGAGACAATGCAGTACCTTCAGAAGGAGCTCTAGATCATTGTCTCTGCCTCTCTCCTGTTTTGAACAGTAGCTTTTCAGAAGTTGTTTCCAAAGTATAAATAACTCCTAACTTTGAGTAAAATTGTGATAAAAGTCCAGTATTCTGGATGGTAATGTAAGTTAAAACACATCCAACTCCCATTTAGGTAATATACGCCTGGATATTAAAAAGGTATAAAAAAACAGATGAGCAAACCAACAGTTCTCAGTTTCCACACTGCAGGTGAATTGCTTTCATAAATGAGAACTCACCAATTCTCCTAATAGAAAAGCATTAGTCATTTTGTGCCCTAAAAATGGGTAATGCAGAGAAATCTAGAAAGAACTTTGGATTTTTATTTTGTGAATGTGTGGCAATTTCTCCAGTGCTATCCAAAGATATCTGAATTCTATCATCCAAATGGCAGCAATTGCATCACCCTTCATGGCAAACCTACATTCATAAACAATATGAGGCTTTCTACATTTATTTTTACCAGGAGAGAGAGAAGCTTCAGCAGAATCCGTGGCATGATGCCAGAAAGGCAAACAAGGAGGATGCCAAACTAAATGCAAGAGCAGTTGAACTCCAAGCATCAAATTAAACCATTACTTTCTAATCAGTGAATAATATCTCAGAATCTTTGTGTCTGGACACAGAGCCTTAGGCATCTCAGCTGGAGTCCAACAAGCCCTAAGGCTTTACCCACACTCACAGCTCCAAACTTAATTTATGTACATAAAAAGAGACTAAGAAAAATCCTCTCTGGGAGTCAAAAACTTTTTATGAGGGATTTGATATCTTTTCCAATCCAAAGTGCTTGGTGTAGTTAGTAAAGACAGGGAAACACTGCAAAGCTTATTTCTCTCTCGTTTTTAGGCATTTATTCATGTGGACTTTCAAACATGCTGTGGCATAGTATCAGAACATGTCCTAGGTGCTTAAGAGCTACTTACTTAATTGGGAAATGTCTCCCAATCACTAAAAAATAATTATTAAAAAGTTCTATTATGTAGATAAGATATTCAGTTGGTTTCTCTGTGAATATACAAATTGAGAGTTATGATTTGTTTCACTAAATAAACAGAAATTGCTTTCAGGACTCCATGTGCAAAGCAGCCAGAGGTCCCAGTGCCAGGTTTGGTCCAGAGGACAAAACAATCAGGAATTTCTTTCTGCATTAAGTTCTTTCCTGGGTCACTGCCAGAAGACAGGACTGCCTTTCCTAGCAAAAATACTCCAGGTACTCCTTTTTGGGAGGAGCAAAGGCACAACCAGGCTTTCCCCCCACTATGACCAACAAGTCAACTCTATCCGTGGCAGCAACTGTTAAAGCATCAGAGCTGTCAGTATTTTGGGTGTCAGATTACATAGACAAGAAAGGAAAACAAAACTGGACAGTAACATCTTCCAAGGATGACCACTCTCCTCACAAACTCACTCCAATCTCACAGTGGAGTGCCATAGTTTAACCATTCTATTTTCCTGTCTTGCATTTAATTTGATTTTCCACTTAGGGAATGACTGCACTTAATTGATCCATGTAAGCCCATCTCAGTGGAAGAAGTGAAGTCTACAAAATTCATCAGGGAAAAGCTAATGAAATTATTAGACACAAGCATCTCCCAGACATGGCACAGTAAATTTTTATTTCATTTCAAAATGAAAGATACTGAAGCAAGGACTATTTGAGGAAAGGCATAAAGAAATAAAATATTGGATGATTTGCCACAGAACTATCAGAAATAGAATAAAAAAGTGCCTGGTTATAGCCTTAGATGAGGTAAAAACTTGTGATGTAACATGCATTACAAATGATCTGCACTGAGAGAAGGATATTGGTATCCCTTCATTTTATGTAATGGAACAAAAGATACTCTGTAAATTAACAATTACTGCCATAAATCAAATATTTTCCATTATTTACTCTAAGATGACCCAGGCAGTGAATATTACAAGATAACTTATTTTTTGAGGGAGCAAACACCATTTACTATTTTCAGGTATATCATTAACAACCCCAAAAATATCAGTAACAGTCATATTTGTCCTTAGACACAATTTTTTTCAGTCTTTTGCTTTTGAAAAAAAAAAAACAAAACATGTTAAAGCATAAAATAGGTATTTTTTAGAAGGCGTTTTCCTAAAAGTATTTATGGTCTATATGTATGACAAATAATGTTTAAGCAATTCTATCATATTCTGAAATTTTGATTGAAAATAATCTTATTTAAATTAAACTTAATTTTTCTCCTCACTATTGTTCCACATGTCCAGATATCAGGAGTGTTGGATTTTTTTCCTTCTTGCAAAAGAAAAGTTTGTGTATATCTTTCTTTGATTATGACTGCACAAACATAGATGTTTTCAGTCACTTGAAGTTTTGTCCTGCAAGATTTTGCACAAAGATCTGTGTATCACATCTTCCAGCAGCACCTTTCAACTCAAAACTTAGCTAAAATCTCTTTGTTTCACCATGGTTGCATTTTTACTGAACAGCACCAGTGGAGCTGCTTGGATTTCTTCCAGACCAAATTCACAGTTGGCATGAACCCTCTTGAAAGTCCTTCAAGAATGCAAAGATCATGATGAAAGTCTAAACTGGAAAAATCTTTTGCCCTTACTTGTGTTGCACAGGATTTTTTTCTTCACTATTTGCCAAACTCTGATAACCAGATGAGCTCATCTGCCTCTCCTCAAATCTTTGAGTCATTACAGCCAACATAACTCTGCAGTAAACATAAAACTCTGGGATTAGCTGCTGTCAGAATCCACTTGATGGGGTATCTTCAAATAAACTGAGCTACCATCTCAACTCTTTCACCATCTTTTAAACCATTTCTAGCCCTTTTTTCCATGAAACCCTAGAGTTGGCTCATAAAACAAAATTCTAATTCTGGTGTCCGTCTGGAAGCCACAGCTGGGAATTGCCTTCCCTTCCTGAAGCTGGGTCTCAGCATTGTCTGTCAGGGCCTGACATCTGGGATTTCTAAGGCCACCTTCCAGATCACCTGCTGTTCTCACCTGCTATTAATAATCCATTATTATTCATTATCCATATTAACAGCAATATTATTTTTGAAATAAATAATAATATTAAGACAATAATTCTAAAGATGCAACATCTCTATAGATCACTTTGGTCCAGTGCTTACCAGATGAAAGTCAGGCTTCCTCCGTTCCCCTTCTCTGTGTAAAGATGTTAAAATAAATATATATACATTTTCACTTTACAATGGACAAGGATTTTGTCATGATTGTGTCTTGTTTCTGCAATTTCCAAGTAAATTATTTACCTATTCAGACTGCTGCATATGCTTATTTTATACACTTAAATATTAGTTTGACATCTCTTATTTTAGCTTCTCAGTTTGCAGCTCTTCACTTCACAAAGTGCAAGGACTCTGATTCAATATTTGCATGTGACCAGCTCTGTGGAAACGAGATATTGCAATGCTTCACTTTTATCTGTAGAACTTCTTTATTTTCTGTAATAGATGGTCCTTTCTAGGTTCTTCAAAGAAATTTCTTTGTCTTTTGTTTTAACAGTGCACAGGACCAAAATATCTATGGAAGATCTAATAATGAGATAAGTTTGCTGTTATAGTTATTTTTCACCTTGAAAGAGGCATTGCCTGCAAGTACATTTCTAGCTAGGAAGTGAATAAATGCACAGTGTGTTATTCCCCTTTAAAAGTGTGCTGACAGTTATGTATTGTGTATGAAAATGCATCTATATATCAAGCACTTATATCTTTTTTTAGGTTCCTCAGATTCCCAGATTTACTCACACTTAATCCACCCTCCATTTATTGTATTCAGGGTATTATAAACTTGCACAGAAATCTGGTTTTGGCAACAAGAATTGTCTCCACATTCACAGGTCAAATGGGTGCTGGCTCTTCCAATCTCTCCCTCCTTAAACCATCACCTGTGGACATTATTGAGCACCATGGATATGAAAGTCACAGACACAAGGCTGCTGTAGGTATGGAGAAGGACACATGTAATGGACTGATATCTGCAATCTGGGACTTGCTTTTCCTTTGACACAGAAATGACATATCTTTCTGGGAATCGTTGACTGCAGGGTTTGTGGCAGGACTACATCACCTTTGGCCCATGGGAATGATATTTCAATGCAAATCACTGGGACAAAGAGGCATGTGGAAATTCTTTGTCTTTGCTGTGCCTTCATCAGTCCTTCACAAATTGTCAGGAGGTGACTGCTGGAGGGAGCTGCATCCTGCATCTGGACAGTCCTGGGGCAGGAATCCCACAGAGATGATGGGAGCTGCCAGAAGAGCACTCAAAAGTCTCCCTGCTGCAAGTCTGCTGAGATGCCCAGAGACTCCTCAGGAATTTTGCTGTTTTCCTTTAGCCTAAAGAACTGTGTGTCAGTCCACTCACACCCAGCAGCATCCTGTGGTCTGCAGCCTTGGGCTGTGCCCCTGGTTGATGGAGCAATGCATGGATCTCCATTGGCACAGAATTTGGAAAGATTGGGAATAGCCCTCAGGTTTGCTCTGTCGCCTGGAAAGGCTGACCTGGAACAGAGACAGAGCTAAAGGAATAAAATATATATTTCTTGAAAGGATTCACCTTGGGTAGTGCAAGAACCTGGCCAGGGCTACACCTAAATCAGATCCAAGATGGATCCTAGTAATGAGTTTTTACACTTTTATAAGTTTTGGTTCACCTACATACTGGGGTCAATTGTCCAACCACAGCCCCAGGTTATGAAGCCTCAGTCCCCTGGCTTGCCCCCTTTTCCTTGCTGTTGTTTCTGCTTTTTAGGTACCATTTATCCTTGATTCTCTAGCTAGAAAGCTAACTACCCTGTAAAGAGACCTTAGTAACACCTAATATGAAGTTTCAGAGTTACACACTAAGCAGAAGATTCTGAAAAATTTAAAAGCTAAAAGCCAAGACATCAGTTCCTCTCTGGCTCTTCTGAGAGGTGAAGCAGGGCTGCAGCTGGCATGATTGAAAATAATTTATTAGTAAGATTAAGGTACCTATCACTCACTTCCCTCTATAACAAAATTCATTATTAGACTAGATATTACCATAACATAAAATACACTAGATGTCTTCATTTAGGAAAGCCCATATAGCTTTGTTTTTACTGTTCCTCTCATGGATGAAAGCCCCAAAAATTGAATTTGGTTTTAGTGCTACATGAACATGCACAGCAAGCTGCAAGCTGCGCTTCAGCAACTTTGGCTGTGTAGCAAAAGGTCATCCAAATTTCACTGATGAATTTGTAACAGTTAAATTGAAATAAATTCTGATTTCTATCCCAAAATCCAGTTTATAAATCATGCCAAAAGAAAAATTTGCTGTTTGAAATATTTAAGGGTCAAATCTAATGAGTGGTCTCTTAATTTTTAAAATATTTCCAGAAAACTAGATTAAAGCACAGTAGAAAACCTTGCAGGAACTGGTGAAAATATGATAATCAATAGTGGAAATATTAAAAAATCCAATCAAATACTCTTCTAAAAATATTCCTTTGATGTAATTAACCTTGTCAATCATTCCTTTAAATAAATCCCAACAATAAAAAGAAGGAAATGTACAAGTATGTACTTCTGGAGTGACTTCATAAATTGATTAATTTTTGAAATATTTTACTCTGATTAATGAGAACAAGACAGCGGAAATATATTAAATATGTGAACTGAAGATACAAACACACTCTACTTTTTTATAATGCCATTTTTCAAATGGTATTTTCTGAGCATTATTTTTAATACCCAATATCATTGCATGAAATCTAGAAACTCAAGGATTGTTTCCCAAAATCATTTTAGCAAGTCCTATTACTGCTGTTATAAAAACAAAGTAATAGGTGAATTTATAGCTGGGATGTACATTACCTCACTAATATGTCTTGATCTTGAACCAAAAGAGGTTGACCTCTCCATCTACAGAAGAGCTAAAATCTGTTCAAAGGTTCCACAGGAGCACCAGAAGAACAAAAAATTCCTTCATCCCCAGCTCCTTACAGCACCAGGGTATTAGCATATTAGTTAGCTATTCGCTATTAATTAGTTATTAGTTAGTTATTAGTATAACTTCACATTTCTAGAATTTGATCAGTGTGTGAGAGAATGACAGATTCCAAGAACCACATCAAAAGATTCAACAAGAAGTCAGCATTTGCAGTTAAAAAGAGAGGTGACTCAGTTTCCAGGGGTTTGCTTTAAATGTATAAACACTATTCTGACTCTGGAAGATATTTAATATTCAAAAATTTAAAAGAAACCCCAAAATCCCTGAGATTATTTTTTTTTCTTGATGTTGTTCTGAAAGTGATATATCAGGACTATGTCTACAATTTGCACTCCATAAAACCTACAAATAAATTATCTGCACTGGTGACACAGATGGCAAAAATAAGTCTATATTTAAGTTTATGGGAGATCTGTATATGTGAAAGTTACAAGATATAGCTACTAATAATTAACATCTTTAAATCTAACTTCCTTTTCCATGTCTTTGTAAGGAATTCAAAGTCTTCTGGAAGGTATTGGGTATGTAAATTCCAAGGGCTGTACAAATCCAGTAGCTGAAGCTGAAACTTGAGATAAAAAAAAAGAAATAAAAGATTTTTCTGAGAGAGAAAAGTAGTTTGTGCTTCAGCCTGAAATGATCTTGATATCTGATACAATGTAAGAGCTGAAGAAGAGATTAGCCATTTGAAAAATGACCATTTCAGAGCTTTCATTGATTTCTTAAAGGTCTATTCACTAAAAACACATTTAAAGCATAAATGACCAAGATTCTGCTAGTAGGTCATTAGTCAGATTCTAACTGTTTGTAGTCTGCTGTCTCAAAACAGTAAAAAAAAATTGCTGCCCTAGTAGTGAGTTAGCATTTACTATAATTGTGGGATGGCACAATAAAAACCTAAACCTAAAATTGTCTTACACTCCATAATTACTTTAAAATCACTAAGGATGCCTGTGAATAGTAGCACAGATCTTCATTCTAAAAAACCATAATGCACTTTGGAAGGAAAGATGCACCCAAAGGTTCAGCAGTTAGGGCCACATGGTCACAGCTGATACTGGATTCAGTGGTATGGGAAAGCAAATGTAGTAAAGAAGAGAAGATAACTGTTTATTTACAGCAAATTACTGACTTCTGATATATTTGAATTGCTGCCTTATTCTATCAGTATCGAGTTACTATCTGCTGGTTAGCTGTTATGCAGAATACCTGCTATTTTGAAGACAGATGAGGTCCTAAAACACAAGAAATAGAAAGTATGGTGACATTCTTTTAGAACTAAAAAAAAAAAAAATCTGGGATGAATAAACAAACAACGTATGCAACGTGTGAAACATTACAAGTAAACAAACAGCAGCTGTCAGGAGAAATTCCTGATAAAAATTTCTTCTAAATTTTTTTTTAAACAAGTTAAAGAGTTTAAGAATAAAATGGAAAAAAAAGCCACCATGAAAGCAAACAGAGGGGATAAGATTCAGTTGCTTAAACAAAGTATTAATTACCATGCAGGCAAACAAACAGCCTTACAGGGCTGCCAGATACAACTTTCGATCCAAGTGAGACCTGCTGTCCTCTAGCTGGGAGCTGGAGGCCAGGCAGGACACTCTATGTGGCTGGAAAAGGATAAAGCAGAATGAATTTCCCAAAGCTTTGTGCTGTTTGCAAACCTGCCAGGTCGTGCTCCTATTCACCATGGTGAGGTCACAGCTCCATGGCTGGGCTCACCAGCACGAGGGAGAGAAGGACAAACTGGAGAGTCCTGGGGGAGGTCACAGAGAAAGGCAAGGCATTGAAGCATCTCTCCTACGAGGAACAGCTGAGTGTGGGACAGCTCAGCCTGGAGAAATCTCAGGGAGAATCTCATCTCTTGCTCTACTTGTACTGACCAAATGCCATCTTGCAAAGGCTTTTTGTTGTAAGCAATGGATGTGATGCATTATCCCTGAAATTACTGCACAGCCTGTGAGAACGATTAATTTTTCTGTGAGATTACAAGGTAGTTAATTAATCTGAGTTAAACTTAATTAAAATTTCACTCCCATAAGAAAAGTGTTGGTCCATTTAGCATATGTTGATTTTTTTTCAGCTAATGACCTCAAAAAAGGAAAATACTATGCATTCTTGAAGTTTGTTTTTGATAGCTGTGGAATTCCTGTGTATAATCCTCTGCTCAAGAAGAAGACAAGTTAAATTTAGTATCTCTTATTATACAGCTAATTTTACTTAACAACAGAAAGACTAAATATTGCTAGGTAATTGTGACATCAGAGCTAATGAGTCAATCGAATTTGTATGCAGAATTTCTGGTATTTTTTAATACATCCAGAGTCTGAGGGAGAAAATGACATTAGAAATGGGATGTGGGGAGTACTCAGCTCTGTTTTCATGGAATTTAAATATCACTTGGCCACATACTGTCTGTTCACAACTCCTGAAAAACTCCCTTTCACACATTCCCTCTGCTGGGGGAGCAGCACCATAAAAAAGTGTAATAATGCACATTCGTAGAGCTTGTAGGAATTGTGACTTGCAGATTGAGCTCTCCCTTCTGCCCTCATATAACATGCTGATGTCAGTAATATTTCAAAATTAGGATCTTATGTACCATCAATGTGCTTTGGCTATTTAGAGGTAAAACAACCATAAAACTCAGCTGGCTGGCATGCTCTACTTCCTTTAGTCTGTTGGTGAATCTGCTCTTAAAGTGGAAATAAATTATGACTTTCAATATTAGGAAAGATCAGAACTGACACAGAAATATCTTATTTTTCCTGTGCATTATTAGTATTTAAGTTTTGAAATAATTTGATTAGACTAAAACTAATAGGTAAACATTCTCTTTATACTATTTAGGATAGGAAGGAGTTCTTTAAACACAAAAGCATCACAAGGATGTGATAATTCCTCCAGAATAATTGTTATAAACTAAAAAAAAATCTAAGCTTCACACAAAACAATGTTAGCTCTAATATTTACTTCTACCATGAAAAAAATATTTTGAGGAAATTTGAGGGTGGCAACAAATAAAATTAATTGTAGAACATTTAAAGAAAAATTAGATAACTGAGAGAGGCCAATAGTCTTGCATCATAACATGTACTAAAACTTCAGGAATATGAAACTATTTTTGCAAATATTTATGTGCATAATGCACAGACTTATACTATTTCTGAGAAATCTATGAATAAACATATTCTGGCATTTCCAATAAAGCCTTCAACATCCTTTCTTGTTTCTATCTTAAGTCACCTTTATCTTTTTTTATTCTATCAGTTTACTTAAAATGTTTGAATACATTGAAGAAAAAACTTTTATTTGCACTATAAGATATGGAAATTTTAAGGTGGTTTTTTAGTTTGCTTTTTTAGCAGGTTTTTGTTTTAGTTTACAGGACAGGAATCTGTAGAGAAACCTGTCAGGAATATTTGTTTATGCTATGCATATATTTTAGTTGTTTCTTTTTTCAGAGTAAACTACTTTTACTTGAAATATAGAAGCCAAAATTTACTAATTTCAAAGGGCAGCCAGTTGATCACGACTGGGTGCCAGGCACCCACCAAAGTTTCTCCATCACTCCCCTGCACAGCTGGAGAGGGGAGAGAAAATATAACAAAGGGTTCATGAGTTGAGATAAGGACAGAGAGAGAGCATTTACCAAATGCATCACGAGCAAAGCAGCTCAGCTCAGAGATATTAATTGAGTTCATTATTAACAAATCAGAGCAGGATAATGGGAAAAAAAACCAAGACCTTAAAAACATCTTTCCCCCACCTCTCCCTCCTTCCCAGCTCTGCCCCCATCCCCAGTGGCTCAGGGGAGAGGGAATGGGGGTTTTGGTATTTCATAACCCATTGTTTCTGCTGCTGCTCAGTGAGAGGATTTGTTCTCCTGATGCACCGTGGTGTCCCTCACTGGAGACATTCCTCCAATAACTTCTTCAAATGTGAGTCCATCCCATGGCCAGCAGTCCTCCCCAGCCTGCTGCAGCCCTTCCACAGGGTCAGTCCTTCAGGCACAGCCTGTTCCAGCCTGGGTCCCCTACAGGGTCACAGGTCCTAGCAGGAAACCTGCTGCAGTGTGGGCTCCCCTCTCCATGGGCTGCAGGTCTTCTAGAATGGGATGGGTTACCTCTTTTTTTTTTTTTTTTTTTTTTGGTTTGCTTTGCTTTTTTTTTTTGAGCAGCTCTCATGAAGCTCTATTCCATCACAATCATTAGTCTCATTTTGCAGAACCAAGCAAGGGAGATGGAACAGCTTCAGCTGCAAACAACAGCAGATGAAGTTCTCTTTGTTATAAAGTCTTTTAACAACTTTCTACCCAATAGCATCATATTAAAAGCTGACAAGCATTTGCACAGGCCAATTAATAAAGCTACATTTATATCTTGCTTTAAGCAATGCTTGCTTGTAATTGCTTAAAACATAAATAAATCTTCATTATTAAGCTTACATATTTCTACTATCTTGCTTAACATATTTTCCTAAAGCCTCTCTTTACACAGATTGTTTCTTTATTGTTTCTTGTCCTTAAATCTTCAGCGTTCTTGCATTTCTCCATCCTGAAATTTGCTTTCACACAGCTTTCTGAGAGTTCTATACCTTTTCTATTTCCCACACAGGTGGAACTCTGCTCCCCTGTGCCCTCTTTGGAGCTGCCTCACCATGGTCTCACCTCCAGGGAAATCTCATCCCCAGTTCCTGGAGCACTCCTGCCCCTCTTCTGCACTGCCCTTGGTGTCTGCAGGGCTGCTCCTCCCACATGTTCTTACCCAGCTTTTCTCTGGCCCCAATTGCATCAGCACAATAAGTTTTGTTTCCTGTTTAAATCTGTTATCACAGGGCATTCCTGTCCTTTCTGACAGGCTCAGCCTTGGCCAGCAGCATGTCCATCCTGGAGCCTCCTGGCACTGGCTCTGCTGGACACAGAGGAAGCTTCTGGCAGCTTCTTACAGCAGCCACCCCTGCAGCCCCCCTGCTGCCCAACCTGGCCATGCAAACCCTGACACAAAGATATTTGTGTTACTTACGGGGGAAAATGTGACACCCACCAAAATTTAGGCCAGTCATTTCCTCAAGTACTTTTTATTGAGTTCTAGTGTAATGCTGCATTAGGTCTAGACATTGGAATGTTAAAATTATTTGTATTTTTGCTATTAAAAAAAGAAGTAGTAATAAACTGAATTAATATAATTTAAAATTATAACATAAGAACAATCCCAGATTATGATTACCCTCCATGAGAATGCAAATACCACCATGACATTTGAGCTGTTTAGCTAAAACAGTATTTTGAAAGAATGGGTAACTGTAGCCAGCTAGTGTTATTTACAGCAGACAAAAAACCCCGCAGGAATTGCTTTAAATGTGCTTCTAGCTTCCCCAGATTCTGGTATCCTGAATTTCTGCCACCTCCAGGACACCCTGCCTGTCTTGGTGAAGAGACCTCACTGCCCCAACAATCCCAGACCAACCCTTAGGAACTCAAGTTTAGGGGACTGAGTAGTGTTAAATGAAGACTCCACTGTGATCTAATTTTAAAGAATTCTAAAGCAATGTAAATTTTACTTTTCTAGGCAAAACTTTACACAGAAGTTAATTACTATTGTTGATAATGATCTCTTATGCACTGCAGCTGAGTGTTGGTAATCCAAACCGAATTCCAAGGCTATAGGAGGAAGCATAATTTAGTTAGGAAGGTTTAGTGTAAGCATCAGTTCATGGTCTAAAGTGTTTACTGCTTGAAACAAGCTTAGCTAATTGCCAATCAATGGGCTGCATTCTGAGACACAAGTTTTTAACCAGTATATAGATAATAGTAAACCTGAAAGTGAAAAAGAGAGTGGTCTAAAATGATAACCCAGGGCTGATAAGCATAAACATTTACAGAAAAAGATGTTTCTCTTCTAGAGGGAAATATTTTCCTGAAGACGTCATCACAAAATGAATTTTTACCCTTGCCTGATAACAAAGCAGAAAAAAAAAATTAAAATTGTGATCAAAATTAAGCTGTGCAAACTCAACCACTAAAAAAATAACTTCTTTACTGTTTGCTCTATTTAGTAATATGCTTGCAAATACACAACAATAACTTAATAATTGCACTCAAGCTTCTTGAATGAGATGCTTTGAAACAGCTCACAAAATGCATATGAAGCTACAACAGTATGACTTATGGCTTATTTAGCAAAATTTGATCATTTGATCTTTTGATGGATGAAGTAGATATAGTTAAATCAAGAATCAGAAGATAGGTATTTGAAATTAAACAGGCAAGGTGAATTTGCATATCAACTTGAGAATACAGATGGAAATTAAGGTGTATTTAATCAGCCACTTTATATTAACATTATTGATTACCTGAAGGCTTCTGGTTGTCACAGGAAATGTCAGATGCTCTAATTAGGTTATTGCACAACTTGTGTATAAACTAATTGCACAGGAGACTTCACATAAAACAAATGCAATCTTTGTTTTACACACATCTTTTTTTCTTTTTTTCCCCCCTCAACAGATCTTTTACATCTGCTGGACAATGACAGAATGAAATGCAGTTTCTGAATGCAGATTTGTTTTGGGATGTCCAACAACTTTAAGTATGCAGACAGTGTGATTCCTATCTCTGGTTTACCAATGGGTCTATAAAACCTTGCAGAAAGATTAATTACACCTCACATCAATTTTGGCCTCTAGATGTCATGTAAAGTACATAACACCAAAGAGGAAGCATAAGAATTTCGATTAAATCTATCAGAGAAAAGGAGAGAATCACAGGAAGGTAGTGGAATTTTAAAAAGGGTTGGTCTACTGTTTGCATTTTTTAAGATAACTAAAGTTCTTAAAATTATGTGAGAAGTAGGAAGAAATAAGTTCAAAGGAAAACATGCTACTGATTGAAGAACTACTTCTATAAATCAGCAAGATTTGAGAAAATAATAATCAACCTTCAAGAACTCACAGATGCCATAACACTGTTATTCAAGGTTAAAACTGGTACAGAAAATAAAATATCTGTCAAAGATGAAATAGAAATACAGCTATATGACTGACCATTTGCATCAGACTCTACCTGCAGTTCCATGATTTTCTCAAATACTTCTGATAATGCTCATAAAACAATTCCACTCATAAACCAATTCCCCAAATATTTTAGTTGCAGTTTTAAAATGCACAGTGCAAAGACCATAAAACCACTCTGCTCCATGACAACATTTATCCAAGGATCTTAAAATGCATTAGTCATGCAAGTACCATATAAAGTAAATAATTAGAATTATATTCATTTTTGCAGGTCAGTGAGCAGGAAAAATCTATTGAAATGCAGGTCCAAACTCTAATTCCAAATTGATAGCAAAGCCAGGAAAGGAAACTCAAAATCTTTTTCCCACTGAATTAAACATTCATTATCAAACATAAAATATGTGACAGGAAATCAATTTAGATTCTATAAGGGATCCTGTATGTAGGGTTTCTAAGAGATAATGTTTTTCTGTATAGTGAAATACTCTGAGGAGTTGCAGGTGCCTGCAGCCCCAGTTTTCAACACCAGACACCTTCTCATCCTTATGGTCATCCCAAAAACAATCAACACCCATGTTAACCTGAGGCCCAAACAAAGTGTACTCATCCCAGAACATGCAGGACAAGCCAGCTGGGGAAAGCTGACCTCATCCTCAAGGCCAAAACCCTGGGTTTCTGTGACCTGTACAAGGCTGGGGTTCTCCATTTCCCCTCCTCCCTTTGGCTGTGTCAGCTGTTTATCTCCTACATGCCCAGCAGCTTGTGCCTTTTCCTGTCTTACACTCCTCCTAAGGTTATCACCAGGACTATCAACCCGCCAACAACCAAAATTTTATCTCCCAGCTTCAATTTTCCAGTAAGTCAAGATCCATCTTGTTCCAGTTGTTTGCCTCCTGGTAAAGGTTATTTCAAAATGACACTGCAAGTTACTATGAAATGCTTCTTAGAGTGTGCTAATTCTTCCATACTACTCTAAGTGTCCATTTTTTCAATTTCTCTCTCCTCCCACTTTTTTTTTTTTTTTCCGAGAGAATAAATGCATTAATCAAAACTACCTGCAACAGACTGACCATGCTGATCACACTTAATAGATCTAATCCTTTAAGTATGACTTTTCCAGGACTTGAGAAATAATGAGATTATACTCCATTTACAGACCAATAAATTCTGCTTGAAATTTCCAAGTAAGCACCTCAAATGCATAAATACACTCAGCCTTGATACACAACATCGAGTATTTTTAATCAGTCTTTAGTATGTTTAACACAAGTAACTTTATTTCACTTCTATTAACAGCAAAAAGCTGGAAGAGAAGCATTTCAAGACAAGGCAGTCTATGCCTAGTGCTGTAACTCACAAAATTGGACCCTGATCTTCACCTTGCCTTTTGCCATTCATATTTTCTGAGTCTGATGACTGTTAAATGTTAAGTAAAAACCACCTTTAAGAAAATTACCTCCAGTCTCAGCTTCTTGCAGTTGCACCCCAACCAGGTCAGCCACTTTCCATCACTTTGTGCAAACTCCAGGTAGGTGACACAAGTCCATTTCAAAGGGTTTTTTTATACCTGGGAAAAAAAAAAAAAAAAAAAAAGAAGTGGGTTATTTTGTTGTCATGCAGATGACTTTTGCACCATAACAGAAATCTCATTTTACAAATCCTTTTCTTTTCAACACTAGCAGTGTACAGTAAGTGGTTGCATCAGCCCATTCAACAAAGATATGAGCTAGATTCTAATAGAATGCAAAATGAAATTCTGTTTGACAGTATGTTAACACAAATGTGTGGGTTAAATGTTACACATCTTGAGGTTTTTTGTGGTCAAAACCATCTTCTCAGGTTGGCAGATTCTATTCTGGGGAGTCCCAAATTTCTGCTAGACTGGTCTTTGGCATATCAAGTCTTTGTAGGTTGAGTTCACAAGCTCCCCAATAATAGTTTATGAGAGCAAAGGATTCTCCACAAACATAAAAAGTGTGGTGGGGGAGGAAATGGAAGGAATAAGAAGGAAATAATTTTTAAGTCTGTTTTTTTCTCCTATAAAAGATCCTAAAGTTGAAAAAGAAATAGTTTCCAGAAAATTAAACAGTAAAATACAAATGAATTTTTAAAACACCAGTTAGTATTTTCTGTCTTGAAATTAATTAAATTAAAATATATTTCAGGCATACAAAGTACCTTTTACTCAAAATAATCACTGGCTAATTTGATCCTTCTTTTAATTTGATCAAAACCCCAGGAATCAAATCAGCTGTATTAAAAATAGCAAAACTTTCAATCCGTATTTTGATTAATTTTGATCGCCTTAGGCAAGCAATATCATATAATTCAATCACTGGTTATAGTACATTGCCATTTTAATTAATTATGAAAATGAAAATAATTGAGTGCGAACAGAGATAAGAGCCCAAGGAAGAAAATGTATTTATAACAAAAGGACAATTACAACTCAATGTTGTATTAAGACGTTGCTACTAAAATTTGAGTTTTACCATTTGTCATTGCAGCCCTCTCACTTACTGCTCAAGCCCAGTGCAGAACTTCACCTAGGAGTGTACTGTAAGCACAGGAAGATCAAAATTCAATAAAAAGAAATGCCACCTCTTCAGATTTTCTTCTGTGGAGAAGCCACTTGTACAATGACAGGCAGCATTTTATCCTTCTGGGGAATTTCAGTCCTGCCTTGAGGCAAATCTCCTCAGACAAGCTGCTCTCCTAACTCTTCAGGGAAAATTTGCTACCAGAACTGGCTCAGGAATGCAATGAAATTATTTAAAGCTGAGGAGAGATGAGGGGGAAGTGTCCAGCAGGTGTTTCATCACTTTCCATCCCTCTTGCTCCATTTTTCTTTCATTTTCACAACCCCCAGTGTGCAGGTGGAGAAGAAACCGAGGTCATGTTGGTGACTCAGGAGAAAAAGTCTCCGAGTCCCTGAAGAAGTGCTGAGGCTGGGAGCACCCAGAATAGTGCAAAAGACTGGTGCCACAGTTAATTGCTGGTCAAGCAGACAGTATTATGTAGATAAGTGATTCTGTAACTTCTCTTCATAAATATGGCAGAATACCAAAATGAGTGATGCACATAAATAATTCCAAGAGAATGATGATAATAACAACCACTACCACCACCAGAACATAGAATAAAGCCAAAGAAACTGCTAAAAAATAAACGTGGGGTCTTCTCACCTTTTTGTTTCCCTGTTTTGCTTTTTTTAGGGTTTTTTTTGTTTGTTTTTCTAGGATTAATAACATTGACTCACCAATCCATGAATATGAACACATTAGTTCAAAACCATTTGTGGAAATCTGAGATAGAATTTATCACCTCCCTGCTACACACCAGGTAAAATTATTAGAGTTCAACATTTTGCAAATTAAGCTCTGTTGAGAGTTGGCCTTGAGGGGAAGTATTCACAACACTCAACTGCTCCCAGATTTCCTTGATACATGTGATACTAAGAAAAATAAAAACATTATGAGTGTGTTAAGGCTCTCATCAGTAAAAACATCCAAAGCCTTTTGAAATTACTTGTCCAAAAAAATGGGAATATATTTTATTCCCATCATACACAACTTTTGACTCAAATTTCTCCATAATCCTTTCTTCAAAAAACTGTATTACAGCTCCGTGATGCAAAAGTGCAATGGTAGTAAAAATGTTTTAGGTATAACAAGACCCAGAGCTACAGAGAATGAAGCAGTTCCCATTATTTTCTCTTTCCCAAGAGAAGGAAGTATTTTGGAAGCATCTTTTCAGACCCAATAGATCAATCCAAACCTGTGGCATTTAATAGCTATTTTTTCTTTCTTTTTATTTAATTAAATTCTGAATTTGTATTCCATTGCTCAATTAACATTGCAATGCAACAACATTCTGAATTACTGGGCTATCCCTCAGAATCCTGAACCATTTAAAACCCTGGCCTGTCAGCAGTATAGGTGGTCTGACACCAGATTCTGTGCTGCTGCACAGATCATTTTGAGAGTAACTGAAAAGAAAATAGTCACATTGAATGCATCTATTTAAATTTTATTTAATTTCATTCCAGTTACTGTAGTCATGACGTGGTATATTTTCTTGTTTAGCTCCCCAGATACTCTCTGTCCATTCACAGAAAGCTGCTGCTTGTTGAGATTGTTCTCTTTCCCCATTTCCCCCTACACACTTTAGGTTTAAGACCATTTTTTTTCCAGCACAAACAATATTCTGATGACAGACTGTGACAGGTTTTGTGTTGTTGATGGTCCTCATAACCTAAACAGGTTGCTAATATTAGTCATTGCTGGAACATTACCATAAAGGAAACAATCATTTTAAGTGCCATTACAAAATATTATGTGCATTCAGGCATTTTCAGTGAAAAGTTTTGATGGTGGGGGAGGAAATTCTCTTGAGAGGTCAAAAATCCAATTGGATCCTTCTGAGCTGTCCAACTTTACCTGTGTTTGTCCTGTACTTCCCTCAGGATCAGAGCTGTTGTCTAGCACAACATATTCTAAGTTTCATCTGGTAAAATTAGTAATTGTTCAGATAGGATAATATTTTTACAGACAGTCTATATTAAAAGGCAATTTCAGATCCTAAATTTCTGTTTAAACTCCCATAATTTATTTAGAATAACATGCAAAAGAATTTACCAAGCTTTTGCAGTATTCCCTTTTTGCATTTCTTGTTTGTTTTTTTTATGTGACATCTGTAAAGACAACTAAGATGAGAGTGACTTAGTCTTTTTTTTTCAGTAAACAACCTTTCAAAAGTAGACAGACTGCAATTAAGAACAAGCTTGTGACTCTAAAAGACTGTCTAAGAGAGAGAAAAACCACTGGAACAAAACTTTGCCAGGCTTTGAAAAACAAAGAAAAATAATGCATTTTTGTCAAGATTTTTTGCTCATTTCTGTGTTTTCTCCCTCCAGTAGATACTGTTCAAGAGAAAATGGAATAAACTTGTCACTTATTTCTTTGAACGTGTCTTCCCTGATCCGTGGTATTCTTAGTTTTCCATGTTTAAAACCAAACTATTGGAATTGGTTATTTGGGAAAAACCTAATTTTAATTCTAAGTGTTTTTAAAGGTATTAAAATTCAAAAAACAAATGGATTTAAATAATTTTCAAATAAACTTTTATCACTTTTCAAATTTAATTACTATAAGAAGAGTATCACTATATTAAAACCTAATTACCTTATACTTTTTCTGGCTTCATGACAATGCACATAAAATGCTTAATATTCATGTAACATGTTACCTCACCCTGTAATATCACCATATTTATGGAAAGAAATTGTAATCCTCTTTACTGGCTCAGGTTAATTCCAATAAAATATTAAATCCATTTTCTAATCTAAATGAGTTCATTAGGAGAGGCATGGTACTGAGAATACCAAACTCTCTACAGAGTTCAGCTTCATTACATTTCAGTACTGTGCATTTCCAGAGCTGTTGTACTACATTTATGAGGATTTATCTGTACTGTTCCAAAAACATTCATCCTAATTCTACTCCTTCTGTGCATGCTAATCATGAATATGTTAAGTGGAAATACTAAGCTAGCAGCCAATCTCATCCCCAGATGGGTTCAAGTTATGATTACAGAAGCAAATTTGCCATAAGCACTCATAAAACTGTGCCAGAGAAAAGGAAATGAAGGTTTGGAGATTCCTTTTTATTTTTATTTTTCTTTGTTTGTGGTTTTTTTGGTTTTTTTTTTTTTGCCTTGACTCCCCATTCCATTTTTTTTTTCACTTTAGCATAGTGGGGGAATAATTTGCCAAGGAGAAGAAATACTATAGAACACACTTAGAGGGTTATTTCCAAATAACTTGCAAATTATTTACATTATTTTAGGCAGTGAAATGTAATGCATGGAAAAACTTTAAAAAATATAAACCAAACTCCTTTGGAGTGACACCTGGTATCTTCCTCAAGTTTAAGAGCACCTCTCCACAAAAATATCCCCACTGATCCCAAAGTACAGTAGTTCAAATTTTAGAGGGTAAGTGAAACAAATATCTTCATTAAAAGCAGTAGAAAAGAATCTTTTTACCAGGTCCTCTACAGCATTACCATCAGGAGTAATTCTCTCAGATAAAATTTTTAGTTTTAAGGAAGAAATCTAAGATGAAGACAACACAAGCTACTATCCAATTATTTATGTATATATTATATATTATACATATTTAGTGCCAATATATTATGTGTATTAACTGCCAATCAGTAGCAAAGAGGGACCTTTGTCCTCAAACCTTTTCTTTTTCTTCTCAGGAAGATTAAACCACGATTTTCTCTGCACAGTGAATTTGATTTGATCAGTGTCATACACCACCAGCAAAGAAAGGAAATCTTTAATGGCCACATATATGTAGATACACTACTGAAATATGGACAACAAGGGCCAGCAGGGACCTTTTTAATCTGCATGTGGCAGCTCTGTACAGAATTGTGAGAGCACATCTGTCCTCCAAACCTTTAAACTCATCCCCAGAGTTAGGAAAAGTGAAAGGAAATAGCTCTGCCCTCTACTTTTGAATCATAAAATCATTAATGTTGGAAAAAATGGGTGTGAGTGGCTGGTTTTCTGCAGGGCAGCCACAAGGAATAAATAACTCTGCCAACTTCAGGTGAGTGGCCGCTGGTTGTCACTGTTGCTCCACAAAATGGGAGCTGAAGAGCAGAAATTTCAAAAGTAGTTCTCACCGACAAAAGTTGCAGGCTTTTGGCTGATCTCTTTGAGTGGCCTAAGGTAAAGGCATCCACTGAATTTTAACAGCTTTCAAAGTGAGATTATTGTGTTAAAAAAAGAACAGCTTGTCAAACAAAAAGTGATCAGACAACTGCTTTTTGTTTTTGTTATGACAAAAACCCAGCAGACCTGAATATGCACAGAAGAAAATTAAGTGCTAAAAAAACAGAAAAACAAACAAATCCAAACACATTTTAATCACAACTTTCCAATTCCCTTCTAAAGTCCATATGCAATTTAAAGAGGTTTTACTGCACCAGTTTAAAGCCCAACCATGCAAATTATTTTAAACACAATGCTGCTCACCCCAAATCATTCTCACCTCATAGCCACTGACAGTCTCTTCCCATAACCCCTGCATATTATGGAGCTGAACTCCAACCATACAGATCTCAGTGCTTGTCTGAGTAGTACCAATGGGAAATTTGCTTAGAGCATTTACAATTTCCAGCTGCTCACACAAACCACTCCGTGGTGCTGTTCTGTGGCAGGCACTGGGTCAATGCAGTTTCCAAGGTCACCTCATTAGTTTGTAATTGCCACAGAATCAGACCAAATTGGCTGTGAACCTGGTCTACCACTTAGTCCCTCTATTCTTCTGAGTAACTTCTCTTCTGAAGATGAAGGAATGACCAATTATTTAACTTAAATGGAAAACAACTTTTTTTAAATCAATTGGAGAATCTTGCAGGGATTATCTGCAATTTAAGGTTGGACTTGATGATCTTAGAGGTCTTTCAAAACTAAAAAATTCTATTATGTCCCACTTTATTCTGCTAAGAATTTCCCTACAGGGATCTTATACCAAACAAATGGTTGAGTTTCACAACAATTTGCTTTGATTTTTCACTTTAACCAGGAAGAAAAAAAAAAGTAGAAAATATAGAAGATAGAAGAAAGGATACAAATTCCAGGTTAGTTCTCAAGGGTTCATGTTCATAAACATTTCAGAAGTAATTTTCTTTAGTTTAGAGAAAATCAGGTTTTTAAATCAAGGAGCACAATTTTATTGCCTTTTTAAGTGCTCATTCTTGAAAATAAGAATCTAATATTTTACCAAAAAAAAATAAACACTCATTTACACTCACAGTAATATCTCACTGCTAAATAAATATAAACATTCACTGCTAAATAGCAACACTTGCTAAAATACAAGGAATACACATATTGTTCCTGTATGTTTATATTTCATTTAAATAATCAGCTAACAGATGCCAGAGCTGAACAGCAGCACATATCTTCAGATAGCTCCTCCTTGCAGCCTATTTTGTCAAATGTTTTACAGTTTTCTCTTACTTTCACTGCTTTAAAGAGCTATTTATTCATATACCTTCAGTCAAACAAAAAACTCATTCAGCACAATTTATATTTTTGACATAACCAGTGCTAAGTTCCCTCACAGCCAGTGCCTCTGGGCCCAGACAATGACTTCAGTGCTGCTGTTCTGGATTGTACTGATGAGTAGCACTTAACTGTACAAAACCTCCCAGGCTCACAATGCTAAAAGGTGTGACTTTGAGTTCAATAGGTCACAAAGCACAAAATCAATTAAAAAAGCAGAAGGCTGAAAACAAGGCTGGCAACTGATGGAATCCCCACAAAGATTGAGAAAAGAAAGGCTAGGAGAGACTGAGACTAAGATTTCTGTCCCATCACACACAGAATTCTGCCCTGAGATAAAAAATCAACTGCAGTTTTTCGTAGGGGCAGGGCTCCTCAAGCAATCCAGCTTTGGTGCATAAGTTATTGGGTGTTTAAAAAAACCAAAAACCAAAGAAAAACTAAAAACAAAACAAAATCAAAAACAACAACAAAAAAAACCACACACACAAAAAAACCCCAAAAAACAAAAATAAAAATCCAAACCAAACCAAACAAAAAAACCAAAAACCAAAAAAACCCAGCAAAACAAAACAAAAAAACCCAAAAAAAACCCCGAACAAAAAACAAAAACAAAAAAAAACCCTCCCCAAAAAAAACCCAAAAGAACAAAACAAAAAACAAAAACAAAAAAAAAAAACAAGAAAAAACTAACAAACAAATGAACAAACCTGTAACAGAACACTCTGATTGTATGGAACTGGGGAATAGCTCAAGAAAAGCTCAAAATCTGACCAGCATGCAGGACAGGGGATCCCTTCCTAAATTCCTGCTCTGCGCCATGCCCAAACTTTAATACTTAATTCTTGTTGCTTGTGAAGCACAAAAGAGTCAGTGGGGGTAAAAAATTTTGCAGTGGTTTTCAAATGTGCCTGAGTACCCAACAGAGAGTATATTAAAAAAATTATTCAATTATTGCATAAATTGGAGTAATCTTTTTTAGCCTGTTGTGATCTTAGAAACTCCATTCCTTAAATTAAAAAAAAATAACAACTTAAAAAAGGTGTTTTATTTATAAGTATAATAATAGGGGTAAAATAACTTCAACCCCAGAAAGCTATTTTAAAACCCTGTATGTAAAGTATGTGAATTACAGGTTATTCACAACCTGATTACATTTCACTACATTGTACAGTGGCTAGCTTTCTTCTGACTGTAAGGGGTTTCTAGAAATGTCCTATTTTCAGGTAGGGAGATGGAATTTCTATAATCAATCTTTTTACTCTGGTACTTTCAGTCAGTGGAGCTACTGCATATGGACAAAGCAACTTTCACATGTTTATTTGGAGGGACTCTCAGTAGGGGTTTATAAATACCTTGCCCAGCAGCTCCCTGAGGAGAAGGTACATCAAAACCAAGCTGTGACATCAAATTGAGAGATAAATCCACACTGAGGCAGATTTCAGAGCTGCAGAGCTCCCTCCCCACAGGGGAGTGATGAGGGGCTGCAGAGTCCAGTCAGGCTCCAGACCTTGAAACTATTCTGCCAGATTTGGGAGCAGACAAAGGAATTTTACTGTCCAGGAACCAGAAGCAGATGCCATTAAGGCAAAAAACAAAATAAAACAAAATAAACACCTTGTGGTAACTATATTATTGTGGGTGCATGGACATTTTTCTTTTGCAGGATTTCAGTGACATGGATGACATGAATGAGTGTTTGGGGTTTGTACTTGGCCTGTTTATCCTTTCCAAAAGAATACAGAAAGGAGAGGAAAAAAGAAAAGGAAAAAGATTATTTTTTTTTCTTGCAGTGTACCAGGAGCAGAGCTGGACAACTGAAATATGTAAGTTAAAACCCAGCTGTAGATTCAAGGATGAAGCCAAAACGAGCATAAAATCTTTTCCTACTAGGATTTTTTAAGGGACTATTAAGAAATTAAATTCTGCTAGCAATAGTTTTATGACTCCTTTAAAAGAAGAGTTATCAAATTAGCAGACAATGATTTCTGTTAAGAAAAAAAAATCTGCAGTCTAAAATAACAATTAAAGACATCTATGACTAATCACAATCTCATTCTCAATTCAGCATTGACACTGGATCTTTAAATTGCTGATTTCCCCACTGCCCACAAAAGAGGGCCACAGAGATGCTCAGAGGGCTGGAACAACTCTCCTGTGAATGCAGGAGTTGGGGTTGTCCAGCCAAAACAAGTTGAGCAGCCAAAATGTTAAGAAATTAGTGCAGCAGGGCAGTGAAGGAGGAGAGCAGGCAGTATTGAACTAACAGACTGCTTAGTACATTTATTTCAACCTGGCAGGAGTGACTTTTAAGTAGGACTAATCATTTAAGCTATCAATTAAAGATGAGGCTTGACTGCATCCACTAATGAGAAAAAAACAAGGTATCATTATGAGTTGCCAGTATATTACTATTTATTTTCTGTGAAAAAAAACAAAAGACACATTGCTGCAAATAGCACAAGAGGGAGCAAAAGAGAAATGACTGTATGGAGATGTAGCACTGAACAAGAGAAAGAAAAAGGTACTGCTGGCTGGCAGCCACTTGCATGTCTCATTATGTGCTTATTGTTATTTATAAAAGATGCTTTATTTTGCACTTTGAGAGCATTTCCCACTATTCAGGAACAGAAGCAAAATTCTTAAGGAAAAGAACCACACAACCCAACAATAAGTGCTGCATGATTTTCCTCATCAATCTGTTTGGGGCGGTGGCAGCCAGGTTAACCACCACTCCTACTTGGTCTTCTCAGAGCTAAATTATGCATGAACAGGGATGGCACTGGAGAAACCATCACTAAGATGGTCACAGAACTACTCTGCAATGAATTCATTGATGTGAGAGAAAAAATACACCACCAGAGGAGGGGCAGGGAATGGCACAAAAAGGGTCAGACAAGTTGAACGCTGGAGCAGCAGAAAATCTTAAGTCTTTTAATTTTATAGATTTATACCTTTAATATTTTCTTGTAATTAAAAGTGATTTCTGAAATACAAAGGTTAGATTTATGCCTATCATATTTTTCATCAAATCCATTAGAAATAGTTATCTAAAACAATGACAGATAAAGCAATTATGTTACTACCTGTCGTCTCTGTTTTCCAAAACCAGCTCTTCTTCAACACTTTACTTATCAGGTATAAGACAAGCTATCATAAAAAAACAGTTTTATAAAGTATTTTATTATTTGACTTCAGTAACACATTGAAAATTTTGGATTCTCTGGAATCCTACAGTTTATTGAAATTACCTGGTTAAGATATTTATGAAAATTAACCTTTTATTGTTGCCCATTTGGGGGTTGGTTGGTTTTTTTCCTTATCTTCCATAAAATGTTAAATACAATCAACTATGATTTTGTACAGTAACATGATATTGCATTTCTCCTATTAACATATTTTTTCAGGTAAAAATATATTATTCACATAAATGAAATTAAAATCTTTAAAAATAATGAAAGGAACTCAATACTTCATCATGAGTTGATTGTTCTTCACCAAGACCCTACCAGATTCCACTGAAAGGTAATATTACTTTTGATATTGTCTACAAAATCAGTATTTACCAGCCAGAGCATTAAAAAGAACTTTGAGACAATATATTGCCTCCACCAGCTGAGAATTGTACTCCTATCTTAAATTAAGTTATGAATAATTCCCATCCACTTGGGATTAACTCTGAAAGAAGTCCCAGAGGGAACCAGCCCAGAGGGCCAGAAATAAAATGAAACTCTTAGGCAGGCAGAGCAGAAATTCAGTGCAGTGGAATTGTCAGGGTCTTTCCTTGCTGAATGCACCTCAAACCTCAAACCTCTGCTGGCCCCAGGATGGGCACAATGTGTAAAGGCATCCAATAAGGTGACATCACACAAAAGATGCATTGCTGTGACCAAATTGTATCCCTTAAAAAGGCATGATTTAATAAAAATAATGATGCTATAATCTACAATAAAGTACTTAGCAAATAAGGTTTTAAGGTGAGAGGATAGGGAAAATTAGCTAAACCCCTCAGGTATGAGAAATAAAGTAATATAAAAAATGTAAAGCCTTTTCAGCCTAGAGAAGGTGCAAAAAAGAGAGAGGGAAGTGAGTGAAAATCCACACAGTAATTGTAAATTTTAAAACTGTGAAAGGAAATAGGAATCCAGTTCTTTAATTCCCCTTTATGACTCTATCTAGATCAGGAGCAATATTTTTTATTGAAATATTTTCCATGGACTTATTGAAGGGCAGCATTTCCAGTGGAACACAAAGCTTAGTCTGGGAGTGGATCATGATAAAGCTTCAGCCCATCCCTGCCCCAGGGTCCTGGCAGGTCCCTGAACCTGGGTCACCTCTGGCTCCAGATGCCTTTTCCCTGCCATGGGCACAACAAACTCTTCAGTCACATCCCAAGCACCACACACCAATCTCAGCTTCCTTTTCCAGCTGCTGCCACAGAGCTGAAGCCAAAAGCAATAGCAAAAAATGAAATATTCTTTTCACTTATTGCTCAGCAGCACTCTAAGGCTTACCAGGTAAGAGTTGGGACTCCAAAAACCAAGCTAGTCTAGCAAAGCCTTCTAGTTTTTGATCTTTGGCAATTCTAACTACATATTATTTTAGAATACTGACTTATATAAACCCACCAGCTCATGTTTATTATCACGATGACTTTTTAAAAAGTGATTAACACTTTTGTAGGATTGATTTAAAACATTAGCCTTCCCAAAATACTAGTCTCCTACAGGAAAAAAACCATCCTTCATGTGATGTATTACATGTGCTTCACAGTGATATTCTTACTATGCAAAAAGATACTTCCAAGAAAAAAACTAGAAAAAGCTAGACAAAAATGTAACCTGAATATTTTCTCAGATGGAAGTCGCAAGTTATTTGCTAAAAATCAGAAGCCAGACTTAGTGGCAAGCTTCTGAAAACTTGCACAGCTCTGATAAGAGAGGACATCTTTCATAAATATTCATTAAAAATTACCTTTTCTGGATCATGAATTTTTCAAGCAGACACTGGTTTGACCTCTGCAAGGAACAAAATCCAGTCTGTAGCACAATGTCTCAATTTTCTCACAAAAAAAAAAAAAAAAAAAAAAAATTAAAACAAATAAAACTGGCTTTTCTTGTTGAGCATCTACTTTTTTCCACTACATGAGGCCCAGGTCAATTAGCTTTGCAATCCAAGCATCCAAGCATCAATATTAAATTCAAATTACAGTCTTTAAATTCCAAAGTGTTACCTTCTTATTTTCTTGAAAAATTGATTGTGAGGCAAGACAATGGTTTGCATTTCGAACAATTTTTCAATCTACCATCACCATTCCTCACACATCTTTTAGTTCAAACAAAAAAGTTGTAATTGTTAATAATCTTAAAGCACTTCATTGACATCTCCTGGGCTAGGCAGTCTGGAATATATTTGAAAATCTTCTCAATCTGCTTTTTCCTGCTGGAAACTGGGGTCTCCCTTTGCACAAGTATTATCACACCAGGTAAACATGAAGATTATTCAGGTTAATAAGAGAGGTACCAAGGGGTGCTGGGATGACTGAACTCAGGTGTGCTGTGCTGAAGAGCCCCTGGCTGCCTGTGATCTCTCCCCAGGGACTGTTTCACAGGGTTGTTTCAATCTAATCACCTAACTGCTGGTAAAGACTTGCTGTGGCCTTTTTAAAGAACCTTAATTTTAAATCATCATCATCATAACATTGGCAGCTTCAGCTCTTTTGCTGTTCACCTTTACCCTAACACCTTTTTGATGCATAGATCAAAACACCACCAGCCAATGCAGGCAGAAGCAGAGGGCTTTATACCTCAGCTCTGTACCCAAAATGGCACAGAAAAAGAGAATTATCCCTTGTAAGAGTAACTGAAATTTTCTTGGAGAGAAGCATCATGCTTTTGTGCATCTTGCTGCATAAGCATCATCATAATTTCTCCATAAAATCTCATTATTTTAGGGTTACTTGAAAACCAAGGGTGGAAATGAGAGATTTCCTTGCATGATTTCTCCTAGTCACAGGAATCTGAATAGGAGATGCGTTAAGCCACATATAACAGACACTTTCTCTTCAGATGCTCTATTCAATTCCTCCTCCCCTCAGCTTGTATGCAGGCAAACCCTGTGAACATAGATATAAATGTAACAGAACCGTAGCTAACAGGGAAAAAAATGAGAAGCTGAAAACTTTAAATTTTGGCATGCTCTTATAAAATTCTGCTTACCACACCGTTCTCAAACACCCTAAATCATTTAAGTAAAACTACATGATTTGTTGCTTGAGATGAACATAAAATCCTTCCAGTATACAAACTCATTGGGACATGCTAGAAGGCTTTAAGCTGTGTATTCATAGAGCTTCAGCAACAAAAAAAAAAAAAAAAAAAAAAAAATATGGGGAGAGGTTGAACTGTGTCTACCTCGAGTAGCAGGGTAGGAAGAGGCTGCATCACCACACTGTAACGTAGGCACAGTAATAGCTACATGCTAAAAAATGATTGAAAAATGTTCTGCATGGAAGGGGACTTTCTAAAAGTTTAATCTTGCCTATTTACCTCTTTGTTTTTACATTCATTTCTTTGGTTTGCTATGCATTTCTTTGGACTGGAAAAAAAAATTCACAGTCTGAAGTCCAAAAGAGAGTGGTTTGTTCAGTATAGAATTCAGAAATGTGTCAGGGGCTTTTATTACATTTTACATGTCGCTGCTTATGTGCAGAGAGAGCAATAGAGAGAGAGGAAAAGAAGCAACCCAGTTGCCAGAGAATCAAGATGTGGCAAATAATATATGCTTCCCCTTTCAAAGGCAAGGTGCATATACACATATAGGCTATTCATTGTGAACAACAGAATTGCTATTTGCCTCTTGCAAATGGAATCCAAATGTGCCAAGCACAGCAAGAATACTGAGAGCAAAGAGTGCTTAATATTCTAGCCCAGCTCACTGAAAAAAGCACTGAATTGACAGAGCAGTGTTCTGTAGAGCAACATGATGTGTCTGCTTTAAATGGAGAATAATGGATTTAAGTTTAGTGCAGAACTAAAGGGCTCAATTACTATTCATGAATTCTGAAATGTTCTACTACAGAAACTCCTTTTGCATGAAATGTTCATCAGAATCAATGTGTGGAACTACAAAAAGTAAACCTTGCCCCCTCACACAATACAGTACTTACCTAGATTTGTGCATTTACAAAGAGCATTGCTGCAGCATTTATCTAAAGCCACCTAGACTACAAAATAAACTATTTTAAATGTGCTTCAGAGGGTTGCTGTAGGCAAAGCTGCTCTACTAGTGGCATTTTTTGTTGCTTTTAGATAACTGCTTCAGCGTTTGCCTACCCTGAGATGGGACTAGCACTTCAGGAAAGCTGTTTTCATGAGGTCTCAAGAGAACCTTTGGGGCAGCAATGTGAGAAGGCCAGTTTGCAAGCCCTTTGAAGGCTTTCTCTAACATGGCTGGATCTTTGTTACAAAGGGCATTCACACTGGTATTTTCAGAAATCTCTTTTTGTTCTTTCTGTAAATATTCAAAAACTCCATCTTCATTCAGCACAGTCAGAACCAGCACTTATATCTTGTACAATTCAATATTTCACTTGAAATACTGGGTTTATCCACAATTCAAAAGTCTCATAATTTTCCACAGGTCTGCAATATTTGTATGCAATATGGAGTTTGATCAGTTTCTAAAATGCAGTCAGAGAATTGTCTTCTCTCGTGTTGAATATACAGACAGGCATGTATTGATGTCTCATGGAGTTATTCCTGAAATCTAAGCACATAACTCTTCAGATATGTTTGCCCCTTGCACTTTGTAGTATTCATTATAATTAGGACTAATCACAAGGAAAATTTTTGAGAAGAATGAGAAAAAAGTAGTGCAACCTTCTTTAATATAAAGTATTGCTGGTATATCCCTTCTAATTATGTTCAAGTAATAATCTCCCTTAAAAATGCATATCTCTTTTATTTCTTTGTAACAAAAGGCCAAATTAATCATCTCTCTGCTTGGAAAACATCTGCCATTCAATATCTATTAGCATATAAAGGATGACAATTCTTCAAACCTTTGTGTATCATGCATTATAATGGAGATTAGCACAGGATTTTTTGTTTATTTGTTTATTTCCCCAAAACACTGTCTTTTAAAGAGTGAAAAGTTTTGTGTGTTTTCTGGATGTACAGATGACTGTCAGTCCTGAAGGGCTTCCAGGGGCTCTGTGTTAACAAGATCCTTCTGTTTGCATATTCCATGGCTTAAAGCTGCATATGCATAATTTTCTCATCATTGTGTGCCATCTGGAGTATGCTGCCTGAACTGCAGGTTGAAAATAAGGTCTGAGGAGTATTTTCATTGCTTGTATCTGGGAATATTATTTATTTCAAGGCCCCTTTCTCATAAAACACATCTGAAATTTGGTTATGGCTTTGCCAGCATTTTCAGTACAGTAGGAATTTAATTTTGAAATTACTTTTTTTACCCTGTCAGCTCTCCTTTTCCTTCTCAGTGAACTAGAACCCAGAAGAGATGAGAACCAATTCTGATGCCTACCCCTGAATTTTTGTGATACCTCGACTAAGCAGCACAAGCTATGAAAAAATCAGCCATGATTGCTGATTTAAACTTCCAGTTCTGAAGAATTGAAGGGAAAGTGAAGCAAAAAATCACCTGCAAAGAAATTGCAAGAAACTGATGACAATAATCCAGGGTCACTTGACCAAGAAACTTGAAAGTCAAGTTAGTTTACTTTTAAGTTATGTTTTGAGGAAGAAGGCCATGAGCAGATCTGGAAATTATAAGAGCAGAGATGTCTTCATTAATTGCAAAATCATCTGAAGAGGGAAACTTCACAGGAAAAAAAGCTTCTGCTGCCAGGGAAGTGCCACAGGGAATGAAATCCTGACTCCTTAAGAGCAGCAAAAGCAGACACATGATACTCTCATCCCCTAAATGAGCTCTACATCTCCTTGCACTAAGAAGCAGCTCTTTGTCTTCTTCCCCCCCATCCCTTATTTTTTTTTTTTTCCCACACAAAAATCTCTGTCTTATCTTGGTTCAAAACCAGGTATTTCAAAAAATGAACCCTGTGTTTCTCTGGCACACCAGAGAAGATTGGGTTGGCTCTATGGGAGCTGGATGCAAGATCCTGTTTTCTAAGGTTCTCACTGACCCACGGTGTGGGAGGCAAGCTTGGAAATATTGAGAGGGTGTCTTTGTAGCTGAACTTCTGCAAGGATATATGGCAAAGAGGTTCAGCTAAAATTTTAATGCTTAGAGAAGCTAAATTTCAAAACCTCAAAATGCACTCATGGCAGGTAATCCAACAAAAGGTAAAAAGTCAGTTTGCTACTCCTTCAGCAGCTGGGAAAATAGAATCATATTTTCATAGAGGAGACAGCTTTTGTTCTTCCCACTGTAGTTATGAATGGGGACTGCTGTGTTACCTTGAACTCTTTAATGCATCTTAGTTAAACAGTGACAAAGACTAGACTCAGACAATTTATTTTATGCAATCTAACCTCGCTGGGCTACAGTTGAGATTACTTCAGGTAGGAAAATGTATCAGGGCTCATCCAATTGAAACAGTATAGATTAACTCTGTTGCCATAGAAACATATGATTTTGGCATAGCAAACACAAGAACAGTACATCTAGTCTGGTATTTCACTTCTACCAAGGACTCTATCATCTGATTATTCAAGGGATGATTATAATATAACAGATATCATATGCACCTCTTCATAAATTTGAGACTATAAAAACAGCATTCTTGGAGTTATCATAAAGTAGTGCAAAATTACCTCATATTACTATATGTACACTGAAAAACACAAAAATTGCAATAATTAAATGTATGCAGTTATACTAATTTTCTGTAATGTAAAATTTCTGACAGATAATTATTGGAATTGTTTGGACAACTTTCAGACATCTTTAAGCAGACTTTATAAATCTAAGTCAACCTTATTGCAAAAAAAGAAAGTTAAATTGTGTGTGAAATCATATTAGTAGCTCATTTTTCTCTTATATGTCTTTAACACTTTGAGTGGTCTTCAAGTTTGTCGTCTTCCTACAAATTAATGCATTTAGTGTTATTTTTCCAATAGCTATGCCTAAGAGAATTTCTTTTCTTGACTTTCTCCAGCTAGCGAATTTCAGAGAAGGATAATGGTCAGCTTCCTCATGGATAACAGGTTAGTGATGCAAAAAAACTTTCTTTTTTTGTTTTTTTCCCAAATAAATGATTCAATTATGCTATAAAGTATATGCAAAAAGATTAAGCCGTTTCAGTTTTTCACTTTCCAGATTTTCATTTTAGATTGCAAGCAAAATATAGACAAGTATACTCTAGAAAGAATGAGATACTGGTAAAGTAACCATGTGAGACTGGATTCTACAGTTTAATTCTAGAACAACTCCATATTAAAAAGACATTCATTCTAATAAGAAATGTAACTCAGAAATTGCAAAGTTTTGAGTCAATCTTCATTGAAATAAACATATTTTTTCACCCCATATTAGATGTCTCCTTCTTTTCTCTTTGGTAAACTACATCAGTATTAAACACAGATGAAAGCTCACAAGTGATCAGATTTACACCATTTCTATTTTTGCTTCCACAGCCTTTTATTACTTTTCTTAGATAGGAGCTGTGATTGGAAAGCTCTCTATATTAAATATCTCTCATTGCAAATACAGGAAACATCAGGCAGACAAATTGTTTTAAAATGTGCTACAACTTAAGAAAGAAAATTTATGTTTATAAATACCCAGGGTTACACCTAAACTCAGTTACTCCTATGGATTACATATCTGTTTAATTCTATTGGTATTTGGGGCCTCAGAAAACAAAATACCAAAGATCTTTAAGAAATATTCTGTCTTACTACGAGACTGGAAATGTACATTATTTAGAAGGCTTTTTTAATAGGTGGCTTTTTGATAGAATAAAATATCTTTATTCTAAAGAAAAAATATTATATCAAAAATTTTAGGCTGTCTAAGAATTTATGCCCCCAAAATCTTTCCAAAATAAGTAGTATTGTGATGGGATGACCTCATCCAAGTGCCAGATGCTCACCCAGCAGTTTTCATTTACTCTCCTCAACAGGACAGTGGGAGAAAATAAGAACAGAAAAGCTCATGTGGCAAGATAAACATCTTATCAGTATCCACTGCAGACAAAACAGATTTGACTTGGGGGATATTGATTTAATTTATTGTTAATCAAAATAACTTTAGGTTGTGAGGAGCAAAGACGAAAAAATAAAGTAACACCTTCAGAACCTTGCCAGGCTAAACTGCATCACGCCCATTCCACCTCTCCCAACACAACAGAGCAGGGGAAGGGGAATGGGGGCCACAGCCAGACCATAATAACTTCTCTCTGCTGCTCCCCCTTTCCTCACACTTTTCACTTGCTCTGGCATGTTGGCAGCCAGTAGCAATTTTTAACCATCTACTTTTTAGGCATACTCAAAAAATATTAGAATATAGAATGAAGTTTAGCCAGTTTCAGATTTACAAATAATGTGATGCCAGAAAAATTTTAGAGCAGACCCATCAGAACCCACACATATGTTTCTTTAGAACTATGGTCTGTTTTCACATGTTTTTCTATCTCTGCCATCTGGGTATGCTGCATCCTTCAATTCTCTGAGGCAACTACTAAACTAGATAAAATTAAGTTTTTCAGTACTGCTCCTTTGCCATTATCTCCAAGCATGCTACTCACTGGTATGGCACCTTTTAAATCTAGGCAGCAAACAGAACTAAAATATATTTCAGAATCTGACAAAAAGCAACTAACCCACCAGACACAGCTGTACTATTCCAACCACAGGACAAAACTAATTGCTTTGATACAGAAAAGTGTTTCAGCAAAAATAAGAAAGGACTGCTTAAAAAAAAACCCCAAAAAACAAAATAAGCAAAACATCTACAAAGTGGATCCTATTACCATTTAGCTATTGAAAACGTGAGGAGTTAAATGAAATAATACAAATGACAAAATATTCTGTCCTTGCAGACAGTTCAGTAGTCTGCAACAGGCATTGCTTTAGAGTTAGCTTTTCACTCTGCTTGGAACAGAATAGATCTGTTGTGCATCACCAAAAACAATTACTTTTTTCTGAGAGTTTTTACCATTTTGCACCTGATTCCCCACAGCAGCATTGGGTCTCTGTTTAGCTGCTCAGCTGCCATGTCCCAGCCTGGAATCTTCCTAAACCAGTCTGACTGGCAAAGGGACACCTGACAGGTAAAACACAGTTCCTGTAGGAAACCTACTACTCAGGAGAGAAGCATCAAGGGCTTGAACAGAGCTTCCTTTCCAACCTGTATCTTCCTGCATTTCTCACAATGATTTTCCCTGGCAGAACAACTCCACTAGTCACAGGCAGAGGCATCAGCAACTATCCAGGCACCTCTGAACCTACTCTGCTCCAGAAAATGCCCAGGCTCTGCCTAAATATGAAGATGGCCCTAATGGTGCTGCTGATAGTGTCATTAAAAAGAATAAGTGAGATTTTTGAAGGGGGATTCTGCTTCATTCTACTGTTCCTGTTAGGCTCAGGACATGCTATCACCAAAACTGCATCAGTCAGCTTAAAGTAGACTTAAAAGACTTTTGCTAAAATTATTATTTTCTGCTACTCGTTTTCTCACTAGGCACTTCACCACCACAACTTGTCTGATTATTTAAAAGCTTATTCAGTTATGTTTGCTTTCCAACAGACATACAGCACATGTGACTGCCAGGTCCATGCTCTCGTGGTGTCACTTACCAAAGTCACAGAAAGTCCATTGTGTACATTTTCTAAGAGACCTTTAGGGGTAGGAATAAAATTTTTTCTCTCCTCACTGTTTCTCTACCCCTTCTCCACAGACAGTGAGTTGAGGTAGTGAAAAGCTGTTGGAAAAGTCCTGGGCAGCTGGTTCTACGTGGCACTGCCTCAGCAGGATGAGTTGGGCCAGATCTTCAGGTGTCCCATCCAACCTCAGCCACTCTCTAACTCTGTGTTTGGAGCCATGGCATTTCACATCCTGTGAGGACTTTCAGGCACTTCAGGGGTTGAGATATGCTGGTTTCCACTCTCATGAAAGGTGAAAGCACTGAACAGCCAAGTTTGGCAATATACTCAGGCACCTGTAAATTAGAACACCCAGAAGAATAAATTACTGCAGACTAAATACATTTAAACTCCTAACCAGAATTAAAATGCACTCAACATGCAAAAAAATTTTTTTTTTTTTTTGCTTATATGGAGTTAAATTTGTAAATTGCTTCAACCATTTGCTGACAATCACAGAAAAAGAATACAAGTGACATTTCTCTGGCTTCTATCCACAAAACTCTCTATTGATCTTGGTTTATCTTTAGATGTTACCCTTTTTTAGAGGTCACAAACTTAACATTGATATCTGCATTCCTATACTGTGGTAAAGGACAAGAATCCATGTAATATCTTAAGGTTTTTTAAATATTTTGCACCTTGTCATGGCAAGTACCAATTACCATACTGAACAGATTATTTTGTAAATGTTTGAATTGATTTTTCAATTCACTCTGGAACATAAATACAGCTGATGGATGTATACAAGAATTATTATAATTTTTTTTTTCAAATCCAAAAGGAAACATTTTGTGCAATAATTCTATAATTTCATTTTACAAGAAACATCTGGAGAAATTACTTTTTAATCTATGTGATCATACACCAAGTATTGTGAAAATGACAAAAAAAAAAATAAAATCTATAGTTCTTTATTTCCAAAGAATCCACTTCTGTTACTGACATGTTTCACAGCACAACTCACAAAACTCTGGAAAAGGAGACACAATGGCAGATATTCTCAGGTAGTCCCTTTAGAAACAAATACATATACATTCAACCTTTTGTCCTTGCAACATCTCATTTTAGATAATGATATTTGTACACTTTCTTCACAATAAAGAGAGAAACCAAAATTTACTTAGTAAATATAACACTTGCAAAATATTTCAGTGTCTAAGATTTGAGCTCCTTCATGTGTCCTTCCTCATGAAGTATTAAGTCTTGGATATGTAGCTCTGATTTATCTGTTGAGATGGGCAAAAAAGTATTCATAAAAATATATGTGACTTCTAATTCTTGCCCTGCAGCAGCCAAGGTATAAAATGCATTAGTCCAACAGGACAAGCTCCATCTCTGGGTTTGTTGTTTGGTTTTTTGACAGTATCCCATCTTCACCAAGAACTAGAGCGGAGAGAAGAATACAATAATTTTTATTTTGGAATGAGAATACACTCAAGCTGAGAGTCCTGATGCTTCTGGACCTCTTCCTACAGTGACATCTTTTCAATGGAACAATCATAATTTTTTAGACTAAAATCAGAATTCTCTAGGATTTATTCTGAGGTGATTGTGGCTTTCTACTCTTCTGATTTCTTACAGCAGAATCCCAAGTGATTTGGGAATGAACTGAATTGTTGAATGACAAAAACACATTATTGAATGACCAAAATGTAGCTAAGTCTGGAAGAATTGTGCTCCTTGTTAGAAATTTTGATGAAAATATAAATTTAGGGCCATTTTGCAGGTTCTCTCTTTTATTTGACACAGTATTTCTCTCAAAGGGTGCTTGTCAGAGCAGTGCTCCCTGTTCTGGCCCCAGGTCCCTGAGGAGCTCATCAGTGGTCCTTCAGGGATCAATGGAAGACTTCTACTTAACTGTGAAACTGAGCCACCATTTACAGACAGGGGTCCTTGCAGGACAGGAGAGGTCGTTTTCAGGGGGGTTTAAAGTGAAAAGAAAGAAATCAATATGTAGTTTTAAAAATAACTCTGTTCAGGGAAGAGAGGAAACAATCATACAATGGGACATTTTTAAATTGTTTACTCTGTGTTACAGTACCAGGCAGCAAGTGCAGTGTTTTCTATGCCACACATTAAGCAGAAGGCATTTTCCCCAATGGAAAACAAAACACCAATAAGTGATATAATGAATTTTAGCATCTTCCAGAAAGGAAAATAATTTTAAAGAAAGGAAGAAATATATAAGAAAAATGCTAAAAACCATGCAAATTATCAGCTCCACTTTGTGAATTTACTCTTTTGAGTGAGTTATCTTACTTTGACTTTGTTTTTCATTGAACAGAGGACAGTCTGACAAGTTTACATCGAATTTGTATTTACCTAGACTGGTTTTAGAATCACAGTATAACCAGCTATTCAGCCTGGAGGCAGTGTGGGGGAGCAGCAGTCAGAGCCAGGTTTTCACAGGTTGGCCAACTCTCACCTGGCTGCATGAATTCTGACAAGTGCAAAATTATTTACAGCTCTCATTTTGGAAAATCAAGTAATCTCTGTTTCCAATTCCCTATCCTCCTGAAATTTAAAAAAAATAAACCACTGGTAAATGCCTTACTTGCCCCCAAGTTCTTTTGGTAATTTGCCCAGATTATTGCTCAGAGTATGACAGTATACCTGAAAGCTGTGATACAGACATTAAAATGCAGAGCTTGTATTAAAAAACTATTTTTAAGATATTGGCATAAATTAATGCTTGTAGGGAAGAGAGGATCCAAGATCCTTGCAATGACACCTTCAGTAAGGTCAGGCAAGACCCCCTGAACTGCTGCTCTGCTTGGCTCCAATAATGCAGCTGGCCCATGGTTTTAGCATCACCTCTATGGCACATGCAGGATTCATTGCAACTGGCTAATTTAAACTCCATTAAAAGCACCTCCTAAGTATCTTACAAAAGACTGCTCTCCATGACCTTTCCTGCCTGTGCAGGAACAGTTCCTATTGACTATTTACAAGTGTCTTATCTCTGTACAATTTAATCAGTTTTGCAGCAGAAATCCCCTGGGGCAGTGTTGGAAGGAAGCTTCAGATTCTCCACCACGGATGCTGACCAACACATTTAAGGGCAAAAATCAGTCTGTGCACAACAAATGCAAAGAATTTTTGTAACTTGTTTGCATGTTTTTTTCAGAATTCTTCATTGAATTTATATAATTAAAGTATTTATCAAAATCAAAACATCATCAGAATACAGCTGTTAAAAAACACCTGTACCTTAGAAAACCAAATGTGTCACAAAATGCAGCAGTTACCCACAGAGCATAAGAGAAATTTTCTCCCATTGCCAACTTCATTTTATACTACTTGCTGTTTTTGTGCCTTTTAAAAACTTCTATCCTTTTTATCACTGAAGAAAAACACAAGGCCTATAAAATAAAACCCCTGAAAATTAGCATCAATGTTAATATTTAACAGTAGTCAGAAATTCCTGGTTGTAGCATTTTCTTCTTGTCTTCTTTGTTTTAACAATCAGTAAAAATGTTAGTTAAAACAAAACTAAATCAAGCAATAAACACCTCCAAAATAACAATGAAACCAACTGAAACAAATTCAAAATGGGAAAGAATGGGGAGAAAAAAAATTGCTGTAATACACACATCAAACAAACACACCTGAGTAAAGATTCCTAAAATACCAAAGGCTCATGGAAGTCTCATCCATTTTTAGAAAACACAAAGGAGAAGCAGTAAGGACTCAGTGTAGGGAATTGAAAGAAAACAGGTTTAGATTATTTTTCTGGATTTTAGATTTTTTATTTTTTTAAGAACACTGCTGCTACTTTTCCAATACCAGAAAATGAGAAAGGAATTAGACAGGAAAGGTTCTTCTTTTCCTCGGCAATCAAACTCCACAGTTGCCGAACAAATCCGTATTTTCAACTCCTATAAAAACTGCCAGCATATCATGGCTAACACAGCTGTACAGATAATTGGCCTTAGGAGGCTGGGGAGGTTGTTTTGAGAAGGCTGCTGCTCTCACTGATGGATTTTAGCAGCATGACAGAGATAAGTTTCTGCCTCTTTCACAACTTTCCTGTCATCTGTGCGTTAAGTATTTCAGCAATTGTCTCTTTGTTTTGCCCATTCTAAACTTGTATGTATTGTTACTTTGAGGCAAAAACCCCAACTGGTTCATGTGGCTTAACTGGAGGAAAGAAACCACTGAGGCTCTTGCAAGGGCTGAAAGAAGGGAACAAATGCAGGGGCAAGAAGAATAGTGTTGAAATTTAGAAAATACAAATATTGGGGAACATGATTCAAAAACCCTACTGTTACTTGATGCCCCAGAGGGAGCTGTGTCAGGTTTCCTACAATTAAAATTTGGCTAAAATCCAGCCTGGACTCAGAGGCTGGGGGAAAAGTGGAATGTAAAGTCTATAGATGGATCAAAGAAGTGAAAACCAATTACCAGTTTAGCCCATACAGTTTTGAAAACATAGCTCTCTAAAATAATTATTTTAGAAAGTGAAGAGTTTAATCTGAGAACTCCAGAAGAGGAAGAAACTGGAGTGAACTCGTGAAAATTTTTCAACCAACCTGAAATTCAGTCAAAGTCATCTTGAATTAGAGAGTTTATGAAAGCATAAGCTGAGATCAAACTGTAATAGTATTAGAAATCAAGATCTGAGAAAGAGAGTGCTTTGATATCTTAACTAATATTAATAAAATTACTAAGGAATTAATAAAAGAAAGCAGGATCATAAAAAATAGAATTAAAAAAATGAACATAAAATGATGGCCCTGGCTATTAAACATGAGGGCTTTTGGAACAGGAAAAGGAAAACAGAGATGAAGTCTAAAGTGAGAAACTTGCAAAATGCTACTGGAATGATCTAAGATAGCATGAAAGGTTACTCAAAATCTTGACAAGGAAATAAACCTGGAGCAGTATGCTTTGATGCACTCATCATACTTGAAATGAAAACATTTTGTAGAAGTCTGCAGTCAAAGAACTGAAACTACCTGAAGAGAAACAAAACATGAATCATATGCACAGTGAACAAAAAGCTCTCCCTTTCCCCCCACCCTGTTCTGAGAGGAGGCCTCCAGCTGACCATGTGGTTTATTCACATTCTGGTGCAATTCTTAACTCTTTTAATGCCTGGATAAGATTCTCGATCTCCTGATCTCGCCTGGATGAGAAGAAATAAAGCATGGAGTCTACAGAAGTCAGTGGAATGAAGATAAAGTTCCTGATGGGAAGAGATTGAAAAGATGCAACTGATGAGTAGCTGAAAACCTTTTTTGTGGGGCTATAAGGGGATTGTGACTACACTAAAATTCCTTTAAACTGTGAAATATACTTGGGGAGGTTTAAGTGAGTGAAAAGAAGACCTTTTTGCTTTGAGGAAATGGGGCTCTCTGTTTTGGGACTGGAAATATGGACAGAGACATTTAACAGAGAAAGAGATGAGGAGAATTTTATCTTTCAGCATCTTGTCTTTAAAAGTGGTACCCCAAGTGTGTAACATAACCCATGGCACAGCTCTGGAAGGACTGTGGAAATGAGAGGAGAGTCATAATCTGCAATATTTTCCCGGGCAGATGTAGATTTTGAAGGTGAAGACACCCCCTAAGCCTAAATCAAGAAAGGAACTTTTCTCTCTAGAGTGAACTGAAATGATTACTTAAGTAAATAACTGACTGAAGTGTTTCTGTATGTTGTTGTTAAGAAATGTGGAATGAAGGGAGGGGAAGGAGGGAATAATCTAGAGATCTTATTCTGAATTCTTTTTGTGTTATTAATAAATTTCTTCTTATACCCTTTTAAGTTTTAAGCCTGCCTTGTCCCTGCCCCTAAATCCCATCTCTAAAGAAAACTAAATATATTAAAATTGGCAAACCCAAGTCACACCGTGACACTTAAATAAATGGTTTTGATATAAAAAAAGATCATGCATAACACCTGTTGGAGTTGACACCTTGGTGGAGGTGAGAACAGACCATGGGCTACAATTTGATTATGGATGTAAAACTCATGTTAATTTATGCGTTTTTACGTGCATCTTTAAACTGAAGATTAAGTACATACATTTCACAAGCCTGTAAAAGTAATGTAGGGAGAATCATAGAACCATAGAGCAGCTTCTATGAGAAGAGACCTTAATGATCATCTATTTTCTGCTTTGGGCAGAGACACCTTTCCCGAGACCAGGTTGCTCAGAACTTCATCCAGCCTGGCTTTTAACACTTCCAGGGATGGGACACCCACAGCTTCTCTGGGCAACCTGTGCCAGTGTCTCACCACCCTCATATTAAATAAATTTTTCCTAATATCTAATCTAAACCTACTCTCTTTCAGTTTGGAGCATTTCCCCTTGTCCTGTTGCTACATATTCCTGTGAATTATCCCTCTCTCCATCTTTCTTGTGCGCTCCTTTTAGGAACAGAAAGGCCAGACTTAGGTCACCATTAAGCCTTTTCCCATGCTCCACTTGCTGAGCTTGCCTCAATCCCTCTGGATGGGATCCTGTCCTTCAGGTGTGCCAACAGAAAATTTGCTGAGGGTGCTCTTGATCTCTCCATCTGAGTCATTAATGAAAATTTTAAATAACACTGCTCCCAGTGTGGAACCCTGAGAGACACCACTTGTCACTGAGAAAGGACTGTTGATAGCTGGTACACCTGATTTTTGCAGACACAAGCGAGTATGGATTTACTACTCAGAACAGCTAAAGCTGAAATGGCAGGAAAGAGTAAATCTTTTCACTTTACTCCCAACTTCTGCACAGAAGAGAGAAGTTACTCTCAGTTTCTTACAGAAAAGGAGTGAAAAAAGAAATGAACATTTAGAATTTAAGGTCTGCCGCAAAGAATACAGAGGAGGAGATGCTGCAAGCAACAATCAGGAGAGAGCAAACCCCCCTGAGGTACCCTGGATGCTGCAGGGCAGGGTGAGCTCACAGGCTGCCTCTGATGTCCTGACACGAGGCTCAGAGCTGCAGTCCCAGCTCACTTTTCTCTCCTGCTTGCTGCCTTGAGACACATCTCCCGTGTGCCCAGCAGCATCCACTGAAGGTCAGGCAGTCCCACGCTGCCTCTCTCTTCCTGCTGCTCCTGCCTGCTCCTGAGCCTTGCCTCCTGTGTGGAAACAGCCTTTGCTCCAGGGAGGCAGGTCAGCACAGTCATCTGGCAGAAAACATGTTGCTTTAGCAGGTTTGTTTTCCACCAGCGAGCCAGATGAGCAATTCCAGCTTGCAGAGCCTCCCTTACAGTTTAGTTAATTTGATTCATTCATTTACTGAACCCTTTTCAGTTTTGACAAAATCCTGATAATGTTACCTCAAGTACAACAGAAATAAATATGGCAAGGTCCACATATAGAGTAGAAACTAAAAGACTTCAACCCAGAAAGGAGTGAGGGATTGAGAGATGGAAACAGAAATTTAATATCACCAAACCCACCAGGAATCACAAACTTCTTTGTTGACTCTGTTAAATCTGCCAACCAACTACAATTTCATACTTTCGGTGTTGGATATTTTTAAGGGCTTCTACACTGGCCTGACCTCTTTCCTCACTGAAATCTCACCTTGAGATATTCCAATGACAAAACTTACCCCAGCACAAGAAAATGTGAGTTGCAATACATAAGTGGCATGTATAATATGGAGAAGGTGAGAATGAGCAAATCAATTTGCTGCTTATTGGAAATTGGCTTTTCCAAGGGCTGGTCACCTAAGCAACCTAATCATGCTATGCATGCAATCTGCATCCATTGAACATTCAATATTGATCATTTTTTTGTGACTGCTATACAAGACTACTTCTGGTGTCTGGATAAGTACTGTGCCTTCTAAAATAGATGAGGTTTACTATTATTCTATGCAAGAAATTAAAAAGAGCTGTAATTCAGACTCTCTGGTTTACCATTGGGATCTTGTATACTCTCTTCCCTATTGCTATGTGCAGAATATAATTACAACCCATTATTTGTTTTCCTTATATTTTTTTCCCTGCTAGGAAAAATGCAATTTGGCTGAAGGTAAATGTTATGTGAAAATGAATAAATCTCAAATAAAGATCTGCTAGGGTGAATTCTTACACATAGGAGTCTTGGATGGAGAGCTAGGAGAGAACAGGTTGTGGAAAGAATCTCTCAGATCTGAAATAACAATTGCTTGAATAAGAATGGGCAAAAATTAATAAAACCTCTCTGCTCCAAAAGAGACAAAGCAAAAAATCTAGTTCAGCCATCCTCACTCCATATTTTAAATGCTCAGTAGTAGCATGTTTGAAGTCTTTCTTCCTCTGTGAAAACCTAGTCTCACATTCATTTTATTGCAAAATGAAATAGGCTTCAAACCTTCAATATTTCATAAAATTGATTTGCTTTTCCACTTTAATTATAACACTGCCTTACTTAGATAGGTGGCCAGGTTTTTGTCATCACACAAGCAATGTCTTCTTTGAAAAAGTCCTTCCTACTCTTTGCTAATTGGAAAGATGTAGCCAATGCTAAATATCCTTCAAGTGAGGCAACAAAAGAAAGGGGTGCAATGCACAGTTACATTTCTTCTTACAAGTCATCCTCTGATATTTCATTTATTTGAAGAAGTAGTCATTCAAAGAGTCATGATGATCTCCTTAGATTTAAAAAACAAAAAAAAGGGCCTGGGAATAATAAGCAGAATGCTGAATCAGTCAGGTGGGACAGGTATTCAGGTATTTTTACAAGTGAGCTAACATTATACATATACATACATACATACATACATATAAATATATATATATATATGTTAAGTACAGCTCAATACTGTAAACTAAACTAAACTTTGTGTTTAAACATAACCATTAGGTCAGATAAAAATCTGGGTGGTATTAGTCCACTGATGGTAAGACTGTGGGTAAAGCAATTTATTGTCTCAAATTAGAGACTCCAACACAGAAATGTAGATGATAATTTCCATTAATTGTTGTTCTGTACATGTTTACAGTGAACTCTACATCTTAATAAATATGATTTAAAAAGAAAATATTCTAAAACAATGCTTTCCTTAACTCAGTCTTTTTAAATGTTTGTTAGAAAAGTAACTTTTTAGTTGACTTCTAGTTTTCTGAAAACTGCTGCCTATTATTACCCTAAGAGCTGTAAGGTTCATGGTACTAAAAGGATCTCCTAAAAGGTTCAAATGTTTATTACAATAATTTCTGTAATAATATATCATAAAAAGAAAGAAAAAAACATTAAATATGTACTCTCACTTCTTTTTGAAGGTCATACCTAACACTGTTAAGCAGATGTTCTAGTCTAATATGAATGCTGGGGAGGGGGACTGAGAGGAAAAAAAAAAAGAACCATCTACAAGAATGCTAATTAAAATGTGACAACAATTGATCGCGCCCTTTCACTGGGGGCACTTTAACAAATTTTTGCATTTGACCTTCACTGCTAAGCCACAGGAGCTATGAATTCATAGCATAACTAATTAATGATCGATCATGCCGTGTTTGAAGAGCCAGGGGGCTGCAGGAGGCAGGGCTGGAGCTGCGGGCGTGGTTCCTGCCGGAGCCGGCTCAGAGCGCTCAGCACAAATAAAATAAATAAAATAGAGGAAGTAATCCCACATGCACTGCAGAGTGAGAGGGGCCCTCACACAGCTCCTCACAGGGTGGCACTGCTTAACTCTTCTCTCTTGGAGGAGAGAAAGAAAATAAAATAAAAAAAACAACAAAAACCCAACTATATGCAAACAATCAACAAACAAAAACCAACAAAACCAAACAAACAAAAAACAAAAATGAAAAAAAGCAACAAAAAATCACAAAACAAAACAAAAAAAATAGTAATTTGAGAGGTCCCTGGAAACCTGGTCTCATAGGAAGCTGGACTGCAGGCATGGCCCAGTGAGATGAGAGCAGCGTGTTGCCAATCCATTGCGGATCCATTGCGGATCCACGCCATGCACACCCGTATCCCTAAGGCAGGGCAGGCAGCACATCCCCTTTCCTCAAGAGGCTCCCTCCCCATCAGATCCCTCCCCTTGTATACAAAAGCTGTGCTTTTTAGCAACCTACATGAGAGTAAGGTGTTCCCCCCTCAGGCCAGGATGTTGGAGTTCTTTTTCTCCCCATCACACCGATTTTCTGGAGTGATGTTTCCTCTTTCTGGGTGCTGCTGTGCTCTGATGAGATCCAGCAACCATAAGTGAGGTGTGTGCTGCTCTGTGAAGGAGTAGAAATGTTGGTGCAGGTTAGAGGTGTAACATGTCTGGGGAGAAGGTGGGAGAGTCATCCACAAATTACAAGTGAAGCGTCATAATAGGCTCCTACTCAGTCAAGCCTAATCTAAGTCCTTATCCTTGAATGTGCTGTCATAGATAGACCAAAGAAAGGCATCCATAGAATACAAAAGTGAATAAATTGCACAGTGATACCTACCCAGAATGTGGGCATGGAAGTGGGATTGTTCAGCCAGGAAAAGAGGGGGGTTAGAGGTAACCTAATTGGGGCCCTATAGTACCTGAAGGGAGCATATAAGAAAGACAGAGGGACTTTTTACAAGAGCCTGTAGTGACAGGAAAAGGGGGAGGGACTCAAACTGAGAGAGAGTATTTTAAATTATATATTAGAAAAAAATTCTTTACTGTGAAAGGGATGAGGCAGTGACATAGATTGCCCAGATAAGTTCTGGATGCTCCATCTCTGGAAGTATTCAAGGCCAGGCTGGATGGAGGTCTGGGCAACCTGGTCTAGTGAAAGCTGTCCCTGCCCATGGCAAAGAGATTGTAATGAGATGATCATTAAAATCCCTTCCAATTCGGACCATTCTATTATTCTATGTTTGCAGATTGAGTTATAAAAATGTTCTTGCTCTTTTTGTTTGAACCAGGTGTCTGTTGACTTAATTCTATGTTCCCATATTGACACACCAAAGAAGATGTCAGGAAATAATTTTTTGCTCATTTTCTCCAGACATTCACCAGTCTGCAGGTTCCTTCTATATTCGTCGGCTCTTTCACTTTACATTTTCCAGAAAGAAGAAAAGTTGCTTATTCACATTTGTTGGAATTGTGCAAATAATCAGGAGTTAAAAATGGGACCTTTAATAGCAACAACTTAATGAGTTCTCAAAGTGGGTCAAAACTCCTCAAAGCTTTCCTGAAAGGATCCTAAGCTTTGGCCAAGATAAGTCACACACATGCAGCTACAAAAAGTACAATGAATGAAAGTTACCCAATTTTCAGGAAAAAAACCTTAATTGAGTAGTGGTTGAGCAGCACAAAAATGTCTTTGGAGAGATAAATCATATAGCTAAATAAATAATTATATCTATTTGGTGAAATCAGGAACTTGAAAAAAAAGACTAGAAATTTAATCAAAACCAACATCTTGGCTAATATTAATAGAGAATTAATTGGCAATTCTAGTCATGTGTATATCAACAAAAATGACAAGAAATCAAAATATTGCTATAGACTGCTTGGTTTTCCTGGTATTGTGAAAGTAGCAAATAGATTATTAAATGTATTTTCTCAAAGATGTGTAGACTTCCAGCTTTCCCTGTTATCAGTAGGATTCAAGCAAATAAATGTGTTTATAGACCTCCTTATAAGTGGCTTTTTAATACTAAAAAGCAGAGAAGGCCCTCATGTACTATTCACAGAGCTCAGAGGCTGTCTTACCTGCTATTTAGCAATGTTCTCTTTTTTCCCTATAAACAGAAACATACAGTGATCTTATGCAATAATTTATTTTACCTTTGGGACACGAAAACCTTTCTGCTTAAGAGTTACACAGCCATCAAGAAATCTAAAGTGACTGGCAAAGATATCAATGTTTTTTTCCATCTTGAGTGGGTCATAACAGGGCAGCAAAATGCCATGGTAATGGAAATTGAATGTCAGCCAGAACATTTATAGGGGACATTATTACTTACCCTGAGTAAGAGTTTAAAAAGAGCATGCTGACTTTGGTTAAGTTATTAACCAGAGCATGCTAATGTTTACAAACTAGGAAAGTCATCCTAGGAATTATCATTTTTGTGACCAAATGAATTATCAGTTCAGGACCTTCTTTCCTTGTTAGCTCTAGTTTAGGCCATGGATATCAAGAGATTGCAAACCCTACCTCTAGGATGCCAGGGCAGGAGAACTGCAGCCATGCACAGCTCGGTGCTGTGTCTCCAGGGTAGGGATGTACCAGCACAACTCCACTCACAAGTTGCTCCAGAACAAGCAGACTACATTGCAAAGCTGTAATACTAAAAATCCTTGAGGAGTTGATAATAAAATATTGGAATATTCTGATGTGTGAGGCTTCACAGATAAAGAATATTAGATTCTCTATACAACACTGATGAGTTAGTCACAGAAATACATATTGCATTACTTTGAAATGCTGAACACCTTGATCACAAATCTGTCACAGAAAGGGTTTTAAGAAGGAGACAGTAATAATAGCAGGCAGCTGTAACTCTCCAGTGTTGAATTCCCTCCAGAGACAGAGAAATCATCATTTAATGCCTATTTCTCTAAGTCATGGAAAACACAAAAAAATTAAACCAACAATAATGGAAAAAAAAGCCACAAGAACTTACATTTGTAAATTAGAGCTTTAGATAAATGTTTTCTGAGTGATTGCTCAAAGAGTAGTAGCTCTCAACCTTATTTCTAAACAACACACAGTTTCAGTATTGACCCAATGATCTCATTCTTACTTACTACACTGTACAAAAATCCTTTGTGCAGGATCCATATCCAAATTCTTTGTAGGCCTCTAGTGTGAGAAAATTTTTTTCTCAAGATTACTCAGCTTATAATTTCTAACAAAAAAATAAAGGTATTGATTTCTCTCTAAGCTTCTCTTCAAACTTTGGGCTGTCAATCACTGAAGGAAAAAGCAAGGGAGGAAGGGGGATGGAGAGAAGGGGCTAAAAAGGTGTGCACATTTCCACACACAAAGCAGGTAGAAGGTATTCCCTGTGATTGTCACATAAGACACTGTTTTCTGAAATCCCCCTCCCCCTTCCTGCCTGTCTTTCATTACACACTGTTTGTCATATTCTGTTTTCCCATCTGGTGGCAGCTGTGTACATCTAATGAATCCTCCAAAACTTCTGACTTTGTCTCCTTCTTTTGCTCCTCAGTTCATCTGCTGTTAACTTCCTCAAAGCTTTTCTCACAAGCACTGGGGTGACACATTTCCACTCTGCAGGTGTAAGGCAGGCATTACTGCTGCTCCCTGTGTTGCTTGTCCCATTTTAAACCCTCATTTTTATGGCTTTTAGATTACAGTAATAGGCACACACTATACAGAGCAATATTCACAAATGACCCCATTGTTCAGTATGCTGCATCCCATATGTTTGCTTATGGCAATAAATCCAATTGCATTACTTCAGCTATGGCAGATTTATACCTGCTTCCTATCAGTCAATGAATTGACTTTAAAATTTTGTTCAGAGTTTTTCATTACCAGTCTGAATCATCCCTTTCATACCTATCAAAATTGGTCTCCATTGATACATACCCTCAGTCCTAACTTTCTAATAATAAATCTCAAATTCATCAGCCCCCTTGCCAGGTCTCTCATCCATGAGTAGCAGAGCATTCACCTGTTATGCCCCTGAGCTGTGGAATTACCTGAACTCAAGTCTCATCTCCAAATCCCCTGAGCTTTTCTAATCCCTCTTTGATTCACACTTATTAAAACTTACTTTTCATATTTGATCCATTACTGACACATGCTGTAGGCTTTACTGACATAAAAATAGTTCTATTTCCTTTATAGATGGTGCACTGACAATGTCAAGACAAAAAAAAAAAAAGAAAAGAAAAAAAAACCTCTTTATTGGCTTTATATATAGATTGCAATACTTACTTTTCTCTATCTTTCTTTTCTGGGGTTAAGCATCAATTCATCTGCTTAGGCTGTTGTGTCCAGACCTCAGCCCTGAGAATAAAAGAGAATAAAAGTAGAAATTCCTATTGCTATTAGTAGCATATAATGAATCAAATGCAGAGTACTGAGTAGGCATATCATAGAAATCTAATTTTTAGTAAAGGCATTTTACAAAACATTAGCACCCAATTATCCCTATGGCCTAATTCCGAGAGCTATGCTCAGGAAAACTGAAGCAGAGGCAGAAAACACTCCAGGACATTCCTGAAGGGACTCAGGTGTTCCAGTGCCCAAGCTCTGGACTGGCACAAGGTGTTTTACCAGCACTAGGTATGCCTGTGTATTTCTTGCACACACTCAGCTTGCTGCTTAGTTAAGAAAAACACATCAAACAAATTATTTGAGTGCTTTGAGGTGAAGCATGACAAGCTCTGAAGCACATTAGGACTAACTCCTGAGGGCAGGTGTAATCTTAACCCAGGATCTGCATCCAAGTGACCAATGCTTTATCTCACCCCTTCAAGGTGAAATAAGTGATAATTTTAAAGGCACATGTGTATGAGAGAGAGTTTTCTTTCCTGATCAGGTGAAATGGCTGCACTTGCAACTCTTTTTATTCTCTGACTAACTTTACTAAACTTAATAAACTGCGAGATTTCAGTGATTTCTCAAGTCTTGCACATCCACTGAAGCCCATGCAACAGGGCATTGCTCAGCTCTGGCTGCTCCCTGGGCACAGACCTGGAACACTGACCTGGACTTGCCATGAGTAGGACATGGGAATAACTGCCATGGTGTGCTTGTTCTGTTACCAGAAATAATGAATGGAACTGGTGAAGGGAAAACTCAGAACAAACAGGCAAATGGTGCTGGTTTCTCTTTCATATTTATATTCTCCTCCAGTCCAACCGTGTGCTACATGGCCAAACAGGGTATATATATTTATCATTCTTATCTTTGAGTTCTAAGTCCAAGGCTTGGTCTGAGATTAATAGCAGGTCACCACATTTACTCACACAGATTACATGTGCACTCAGCTTGCTTTAGTTTGCTCTGGAACTTCTTCACTGTTCTCCAGTTTTCTTAAATTCAGCATCATGGTTCAGAGAGTTTCCCAACAAGCCCTTTAAACACTTGGGTCCAAGTATTTAGAGAGCTGCCTCTGCCCTTTCTATCAGCTATCATTGACATTAAGCCATACTCAGGTTTTCTTTTTCAACACCTCTGATGCAAAAGTCAATTAGTAGTGGTATGGTAGAAGGTAAAAGAGGAAGCACATACAGGGATTTTTGGTGAAAGAGAAAAGTAAGGCTTGCATTGCTCTGCTGAAGAGATTCCTCTGCACACTGAGCCAGAACACCTGCTCTAAACTGCTGGTTGCAGCAGAAGATAATTACCTCCTTTTCTGTGGTCTTCTTAAATTCCCACAGCACTTAAATTCCACTTTCTGCATAAGGGAATGCCAAAGGGGATGGCCCCAGTGCCCTGTGCCCTAGGGGCACTGTGCCATCCCTCCAGGGTTTGTTTTAAACACCCACCACTGTGGGTTCAGCCTTTTCAGGGATCCAGCTACTTATGCTGTGGACAGTAGGCAAGGGACAACAACATTTAGGGCTTTGAACTCACAGTTTAGAAACTGTAGGAGGGAAAGTGTCTGTTTAGTTTAAGTTTCTGGATGGAGAAGCTCCTCCAAGCATGACAGGCAGCTCAGGAGTACATACACAAGTGGCTGTTTAAAAATTTAACAAGCAGGCAGTGGAGGCTGCTGTAATAAGTTGATCAAAGGCAAGAGCCAGCATCCTGACAGTGAATGAGTGGTAACAGCTATGATGGGGTTGGACTCTAAAGGGCCTGGAAGGTAAAAGCAGTTATTTCTGATGCAGCACAGGAAAAGGAAAGATGCCAGAAAGGGATAATGAAAGAAACTGATCTTTCCAGTACTATCCACCACAGCTACAAGTGAAACAGAACACTATTTGTCAAGGCCAGAGTGAGGGATGTTGCTGTAGCTGAGAGAGATGAGAGGCTGAACGAGCTGGGTATAAAATCCTGTATGGAAATCTTTTTCAGAAGTGCTAAAGGAGGAGAATCTGTGAGACTGAAATGTTGTCCAGAAGCTTCTCTAATCTGACTGTGGGGGCCTGACTGCCAGATAAGGGTGAGGACAGCAGGCAGGGGCTCTTGAATTCCTACTGAGCTCTCCTGATGGCTCCCTGAACACAGGTGCCAGAGGTGGGGACAGAGGTGAGCTTGGGAAAACATGTAGATGCTTTCATTAGATGAGAGAAAGAGAGAGATAAATGCAGAAAATATTAGCTAGGATCAAACAGCAGGAAGGAGACAAGAAAAATAAGCTTTGAGAATCAGCTGAAGAAAGCATGGAGGGGGTGGCAGGATTAGACCCCTTGTTGGTTTTTCCCTTACTGCTCAAAGCCCCATCACTTCAGTTATTTCATTCCTGTGGCTCATCCCTCACCTGCTGCAGAGGGCTGCAATGGAATAGTGATTTTGAGGTGGGGAGTACCAAGGCCAGCTTATGCCAGCCTGAGCTGAGGCTGACAGAGCAGGAGAGAAACAGCTCTGCCAGCCAGCAGCCAGTGACCCACACTCACTTGGCACCAGCAATCACTATGGCTTAGCAAAACTATAATATATGTTGTTGACAATCTGGGAATCTTCTCTTAAAAGCCAAATCTTGCCTTTTATTCTTTTTAATGAACTATTTAATTTTTTTTCCAATGTTCTGCTTAGTCATTCTAAAATATTCCTCTTCCTATTAGCTATACAACACATGGCACAGTGGGAGTACTCTGTGGTTACAGACTAATTCTAAAACCAATTTAAAACAATGTGCATGTAATTTACCATGTATATGCCTCTAACATTCCCTAGGCAGTTGTACCCTTTATTACAATCAGGGAAAACCTTCTACTGCAGTTCTTCAGTTTTCCACACATTGCTATTTTTAAATAATGTTTTAAAAATACTTATAGTTCTTAGAGAAAACTAATCCACTTGCATCTCTATATCCTGTGAACATACCAAGTTTATTCTTGCATAAATTTTTGGGTCCAATTCTTGCTTATAATTTTTCTAAAATATACTGTCAAGAGGAAAGATGAAGAAAATAATTCTGTCTATACATTGAAGGAGTTAGAGGGCAATCTATTGAAACCAGAGTGAAGAAAACCAGGGAAAGTACAAATCTAAGGACAGATATGGACGACAACATCAGAGGCAATGAATAGTTCAGGGAACAGAGTTTTGGCTGGAAACAAGACTAAAAAGCTTGGAAATCATTTGGAAGAGTACATTACCAAGTACTGAAGGTAAATTTTAGAAAATCTGGAACGGAAACACAGTTGAGAGAACCCAGACAGGGGCAAATCCTGCAAGGGAAGGAAAGATAAATTGGGAAACTTACTTTTGTCAGTCTTAGGAAACTTTGCCTAGATAAGTGAAATGAGCATGTAGGAGAAAAGTTTTGAGATCTCACCTTTGGACTATCATCTGACCATCAAATTAGAAATGTTGCTGCAAAAAAATACAAATGTGAGTAAACAATTTGCCATTTGAAAATTAATATTACCTTGTATAGGATCATGCATACTTTATTACTGAATACTTTATTGAATATTTAAGTGACAATTTCTCTGAAAATGGAGAATTTAACACACAAATTACCAATACTTACAGAAAAAAAATGGCAAGTTGTGGAAGGGGATCTGAATTGAAAATGACCTTCTACTCTCCTGCATAGAGATGCAATTGTAGAGATAGCTATAATTTTCCAAATTCAGTTGGTGCTTGATTTAATAATTTCTATCCATTTTATGCTGCCTTTTCTGTCTCTCAGGAAAGAGGCAAAGTGCCAGGTCCTACTGGATAAAAAGGATGTAGGAATAGGACTTATTTTCATACACTTAGTTCTTTCTTATCAAATACAGCCAATTTGATGTCTTTCTTGTATCATTTCTTCCATCATCCAAGAGCATTTCACAAAGGCATTAAAGTATTATTTTCTGAGTCTCTGACAATATTGTTTGTTCATAAAAAAAGATGAGTTTGCTGAGGAAAAGAGATTAAAAAGACAAGCCTAAATCTAAAAGAAAAATTGCATAACTGGGAGAACCCTACATATTTATCCCTTCAAATAATGATGAGCATGTCCTGAGGTGAGTCTGTGTGCTCATAATCATTACATCAGAAATTAAGTTTCACATAGTACAATCACACTTGAATTTAAAAAAAGGGTTATCCAAAAGGGTAAAACTGATGTGCATAAAGTTCCCCAATGTTACAAAAATCCATTTTCTAGAATCTCAGACTGTAAAGTGTCCTGTGTTGTCTATTTAGTATCAAAGACAGAAAAACTGAATACTGCATGTGATTTCAACAGCATCACTCTTGTGAGTAAAAGAAGGTTTCTTTGTTAAGGCTTCATGACAGCAATTAGTAAAGGATCAAAGTTGCATTAAATTCTCCAGTTTGCAGGAAAAAACATTCCTATTTGGTAAAATGCAAAAAAATCAAAACACCCAATTTAAAATATACATCCATATTTTTAATATATCAGAATGAATATTCAGGTTTCAGGTGTCCTGAGTTCCGAAGTTTTTGGATGTTGTATCAAAGTGAGTATGTGAACTCCACACACCAAGATGATAGTGGGAAAAGAACAGGTCCAACTTACACCCTCTTGTATCTTTGTTGAAGGCTACAAGATGTCCAGAAAGTTGGTGAAGTCCCCAATAGCTGGAAAGAGCATTCTGAGTAGATTTTCTTGCATTATCAGAGCCAGCTAGAAACAGCTTCTGTAGATGGAGGCTGAGTTTAATTCAATCACCTGTCAAAAGCAAGAAGTAGAAAGTAGCTGCAGCCAAAATAAAGTTACATGCATTATTTTACATAAGGGCCTACATTACTATAGGAAGGTTAAATTATTTCCTTTCTCCTTTAGGCTAAATTTTAAGCAGGAAAATCAAGGAGAAAAAAAACCAAATGCTGTCTAAGAGGTAGTTTCACTAGGATAAACTACCTATCTGTTAAAGATAGCTGAAAGTATAAGATTAATTAAGACAGGAAAAGTATTTACTTGAATATTAGCAGAAATGCTATGCATGTTTCAGTGTCAGGTACAGTTATCAAAAAGCAAAACATACAGAGTTTAAATGGGAGAGTTATCCTAGAGCCCTTGCATTATTTTCTTTCTTGCCTTGTCCATTATGGGCTGTCAGGTCATTATTTTCATTACCATTTCCAAGGATTGTTACAGAGCAGAGCTGCCTGGGATGCAGAGGAAGAGTTTCTTCCTTTTCCTTTGTTAGTTTCTAACAGAGCACTTTCTAATGAAAAACATTGAACAAGAATTTTGAACAGAAACATGGCATGCCCAAGATGACCTGTGACCAGAGATCACTGCAGAGTTTAGATCCAGGATCTAAACTTTTTTCCCCACCCAGTTCAGAACAAAAATCTGAGCATACACTTTTCAGGTGCAAATTTTAACCAGCAGGAATTCTCTACAGAGTAGAGGAAAAACAGAAGAGGAAGAGGAAAAAATAACTGTCTGGCAGCCCCTCTCTACTCAACATATCATGTCAGCAGCTCCTAAAAGCCAGCCTTCCTCACTCAGGTGTGCATGCACATAAGCACATTAACAGCAGTGAGTTCAGCCTTTGATCACAGATCATCACAAAGCACACACCAATAAACTTCATCTGCAGTGTGCAGTGGTATGGCTGTCTTTAAACTTTTCAAATGTTTTTCAGAAGTGGACAGCCAGAAACAAAACTGGAGGAAAAAGCAATGTGCTCTTTTTACCAAGAACATCCAGCTGTCCCTTGTTGGGCACACATGTAAAAACAGGGCTGATTCTTTTGTTCAGACATGGACTTGAAGAGGTCATCGAGTTTAAAAATCCCTTGTGTCCCAGGATCAAACAAACAGAACAAGTCCCAGTGAGCACTCATAAAAAGCATGGAAAATCCTACTGGAAAGTTGTTTGCATAGAAAGGGAGGCTTTGTTGATTCACACACAATTTAAAAAATTGAAGATCCCAATAATTAAATATTAGGAGGGGTTTTTCTTCACTGACAGAAGTAGTAGGTGAAGTACAGTGAGAAGCAGCTATTTCCATTTGTAGCACTGAGAGCAGCAGTGCAATCCCATTGTCCTTCACTCACAGTCTTCAAAATACTTTCCTGCAGGGAGTTGACAACAAACAATGAAATCCAGGACATTTAAGGAGCAAAGAGTAGCTTACAGAGAAGCTAGAGGAATGTTTGAGTTGATCTTGCACTATGAAGCAGAATAAAATTTCCCTATCTCTGAGTGATTGAGCTGCTCTGCATAACAAGTGGTACAATAAAGAACAAACACGTGTCAGAGCAGAGAAAAAGTTTGGGTCCCCCACACTGGATCCAGGAATTAAAGTTGATGTTTGTTCATCAAATAATTTGAATCATTCTTTTCTGACATGTAGATTGCTTCTTGAAAGAGACCTTCTATACCCCCTTTTTTTTTCTTTCTTTTCACACCACTAGAAGTGGAAGAGCAATTTCATATCTGATTTTCTATTGAATTATTTTCTTAGTTTAGTTAGAGAAGGTAAAAAGATAAAGCACAGAATTATCCCCTCCTCATTTCTTAACATTTTATTGATAAGGAAAAGCTATCCCAGTCCAGCCACTTTTCTGAATAAATATCAACTTCTCTTGGGCTTTTTTCTTCCTCTCATTTCTTTCTCTTTGCATGGACAACAGCCTGACAACAAATGTGCAGGCAAACAAACATTTTCACAACTTGAATTATAGAAGAAAATAGCACATTTCTCTGTAAGAAGGTACTGGGAACTGCTGTTTATATGTGTCCAGAAGATGTGATTAAAGACCATATACCTAAATTTTCAAATTTCTTTACTATTGAAGGTGTGTGCTCTGTTTTGTTTCCACACAAATGTAGGACTCCTCAAAGTTATATCTTTAAAATATATCTACAAATTACTATCAGCAGTTGAAATATCTGCTCTTTGTCATTTCTAGGGAAGAACCTCAACCTGAAAAAAATGGATTTTGGCAATGAAGTGATTGTTGGAAAGTTGATATCCTGCTAGGTATTTTGAGTTATCTGGAGAGACAGAGACCTGTCTGCATTAAATAAGATGCATTTTTTTTTAAATTACTTGAAAGAGCATTATGTAAGAAGTCCATACACATTGCAAAACATACAACCTACAGAAATAAAAAGGAAAGGAAAAGATGCCTTATAAATAATCAAAAAGTTCAAGGCTGCATCTTAGAAAATTCATTGGAAAACACTTTAGTTTGCATAAGTCAGGCTAGTCTGCAAACTTGAAAGGTATTTGATTAATTTTTTTGTTTCTTATATTATTCATGATTAAAATTAAATGCTGTAAGTGAAACTTATTACAGGAAGTTAAAGAGCTGCTTAAGTTTAAATAGCCTTAAGTTCAATTGGATGCTTTGGAATAATCTTGGCTTCTTATGGTTGTTTTACAGTAAACAATCAGCATACCTGTTATAAAGGTTTAGCTAATTGCTAGTCAGACACTTGTTTTGTACAGCTCAAGTGGCTTAGGCAATTGTTGAAATTAGGCCTTCTTCCCTTGCTTGAGAACTCTGAAATAAAACCAAAGCCTACCAAGTATGGGCCTCAATGTCAATGAGTGAATTTATACCTGTGCAGACAATCAGAAGCACAACTTGAACTGCCTATGGCAAAAGGGGAAGGGAAAATAAAACACTAGAAGAAATAAGAAAATAATCCTAATGAACCCAATGAGGAAGAGATTAAAATGATCTCAGATTGTTTCTTCACTAATGGACCACAGTTGATCACCATGAGCTGCTTTTTGTGCAGTTCGTGGTGTCCTGTGCCCTGCTGCAGGGAATTCCTGCAGTTCTGCAGTGTTCCCCCACACCTGTGGGATCCCTCTTGCACCTGGCCCAGCACATGAAGCCACCCTGCTCACTGCTCCCAGAGGCAGGGCAAGGGGCTCACCTTGGTGTCCCCAGTGCTGCCCAGCAGCCACAGAGCCATCAGTGCAGCATTTCTGACCTCACCACAGGCTCCTGCCCTGCTGAGGAGGCAAGTTTGGGTGATGGGGGCAGGAATGGGGCATCCTTAGAAATGCTGCCCTTTGTGTGAGGATCAGTCACAAGTGGAAGGGCAGGGGACTGACAGAGCAGCTACATGCATTTTGTTGCCATAAGGAAAAGGGTTTTAGAGAGGGAGAAGAAATTTCCAAGTTTCTTACATTCTTCACTGTTATAATACATTTTTGTCCACTTGCACTCTCGGTTCATTATTTCAGCTCCAGTCCTACCTGCCAGGTTATTCAAGTACCATACAGTAAATTTGTGCTAGGCAGCTTCTCTCCTCTCTACTATTCATATTTCCTAAGGAGACAGCACTGTTCTTACAAGAGGAGGCATTTAATTCACAGCCCTGCCACGGGCTCCCTGTGTGACCAGAGACAAGCCACTTAACCTTTCAGTGCTTTGGTTTCCCCTTCTCTAAATGGGAAGAATAACAATGCATTTCTTACCTTTTATTCATTTTGTCTGTTTAGACTCTAAGCTCTTTTAGGGTGGAGGTTATCTGCACTAAGTTACAGGACTGCAGCATTTATCAGTATAAAAATATCAGTTGCCCGCGTAAAATAGTTCAGAATTTTTATTTTCATAGATGAACTGAAGTTCAACACTATCTGAGCAAGTGCAAAATGTTCAAATGCTTCTTTAAAAAGCAAGAAAATTGCTCCACACTGCCTGTGCTTACAGATACTCTGCTGTCAGCCTCTAACAGCAGCATTTAAGCAGTGCTGCTGTGCCTGGATTCCTGATTTGTGACAGCTAGGAATCTTACAGATGGAGAGGGGATTAGGGACTGCCTTGTCTCTGAATTCCCCAGCTTTCTTGTTCAGTGAATTGTTAATGTGATTTTAATGCAGACATGCAGGTATCTTCTTGTTTGATGCTGGGGTCTCAATATGCAGAGTAGCCAAAAGAAACACAATATTTCTTGTTTCAGCCCAGAATGAGCCACAATTTGGGGGTTAAACTTCTATCACCTAGGTGCAGCCAGCTACTTTCTCTTAAAAAGAGAATGAAAAAGTGTGTGTGTAGGCTTGCTAAGATCACTGACTCCCTATTTACACTACCTAGACTCTAGCACAGACCTTCCACCTTCAACAAGAGCATTTGTGACATTTTTGAGACTGGGTGAAATGGACACATTAGTCTGCACTGAGACTCAGCATGGAAAATGGTAGAATTGCCTGATAAGCTTGTGAAAATGGAAAAGCATTTGTCTTTTAGGCTATCAACCTTGCAGTCATGGCTGCAGGCTTTACTTCAGATGCCACGGTGAGAGTGGCTTTGCTCTCCCCTCTGTGAGCTCCTACCTCGCCAAGATAGCAGAGGACAGATGCTCCTGGGCTTGGAACACATTTTATGGAGTTCAGCAAAGCTGGTTCACCCTTCCTAGTAAATTTATACTGAGATCTTTGGGAAGACACGGGGAGAAAGGGAGTATGGGGCACTGCAATGAAGAAACTTACCTTGTCCAACTACCAGCACTGTTGAATTATTAACTTGCTTTCTAACAAAGGCTGCACCATGGATGACAAGAGCATTAGCAATTAGACATGTCACCACTATGAAAAATATTTTCCTCTATTCTTAAGACAGCTAGGACTTTCTTATAGTTGAATACCTAAAGAAGATCTCAACGTGTACTGATTAGTTTGGAGTTTTGTTTATATTTTTTAGCATCATACTCAAATTTATTCAGCATACAAATCTCTAGTGCAATCTGAATTTTGTGCTCAAGAGGGTGACTTGCATTTTCAGAAACAGCAAAGTTCCAAATCACAGGGACAATACAGCAAAAGTTTTAGATTTCACTCAATATTCTATATTGCTGATGGCTCAAGTTTCTAGGGAGTTGAAAGTTTGCCTTTGAAGTGGAAGTATATTTGGAATATATGGAACATATATTTTAAGAGTTTCAGATCCCAGCTTTATTTTTAATCATCCAATACTCATGTTTTTCCTTTAAATCTGTCCTTTCTGATCAGAAATAATCAAGTGACAGAGAAATTCTGCTGACATCTACAAGTATTCACAAAAATTAGAGGCTTAGAGCAGGGGTTTAATTCACACTCAAATATTTGAAATGCTAGTAATCCTTTTTTAAGATTTAGAAGTGAAAGTGGATTTGCACCAAAGTTTTTATGATACAAATTTTTCAAAGTAAAGCAATCATACCAAAATTAGAGTTGGAATCATCTGGAATGCAAAAAAAAAAAAAAACCAAAACAAACAACAAAAAAAAAACCAAAAAAAACCCAAACTCTTTTTAACATTAAATAAGTATATATTGACTTAAAAAGAGAAAGTATTTGCTTGTACTTTTGATAGAGGTGTCTGTTTACCTTGACCATGGTGTGATTCTTGGGGTATCCTGCACAGGGTCAGGAGCTGGTCTTGATGGTCCTGATGGATCCCTTCCAACTGAACATATTCTGTGGCTCTGTGACCTATTAAAAGCTTTACCTTCTTCTTTGTTCAAAGAGCAGTGATACATAGGAAATAGCTTTGGATCTTTTTTTCCAAAATTACCAGTATTAACAAGCATCATGGTTTGATATGCAGTAATAGTTTTTCATGCAAGCAGAAGCTCATTATTGCCCCACAAAGTTGGAAAAAACCCAATGTTTTTGTAGGGAAATACCATGAACACAGTCCCACATGAAATATTTCCTGTAAGAAAACCTGTTCATGTTGCAGAGGATGTTGCCCTCAAGTTCTGCATCTTCAGGGCATCCTGGCACTTGGCAGCTCCCTCCTTAACCCAGAATGGCTCCTCTTCTCTTAGAAGGGAGAAAAGATGAGCCTGCACCTTCCCTCTCTGTGCAAAGAACAGTATTAATGCTGTGTCACTTCAGGCATATATCCTAAATTAGTCCTCTGATCCATAATCACCAGAACCACAACCAAAATCATCTGCTATCTAAGCAAAACGAGGAAGACAACAAAGAGAAGGCAAACATAAATTCTAACTATTTCATTGTAACCACAAATTATCAGAGGGAAAAGTGTCAGGCCTGTAAGCATCAGAGAAAAGCTGTTCATTTAGTAAACAACTGTAGATGGTAAAATGTAATTATCACAAAAGCAAACTTTACTAAGGGGATAAGTGTGAGACTGTTACAGTAAAAGGTCTCTTTGCATTTCTAATCTGACAGGCTGAAAGTTCTCTGGAGAAAACAGTTCTTAATAAAACCACAGAGGCAAGAGGTTCTTTTCAGCTCTTGTTCTCCACTGAGCCTCTGGTAATAAGCTTACAAAGCAAATTAAAATTGTTTGTTTGCAGTAGTGACCACGTGTGGAAGATAAACAAAAGCCTTGCTCAGTATTCACTGCCAAAGTAATATAAGCAGATTTCAGAAAATTAATCATTCTTGACTCACAAGCTGAACTAATAATCTGGATCCCAGTCCTTCTTTCAGCCTTTGAGGAATGTGATAACTCTTTAAAGTCACTTTTAGGGATGAAGTAAAAAGAGGAGTGATAAAAGCCAAGCTCATTCTGTGACCATTTTTCTGACCTTAAGCCTTGATAAAGGAGATACCAGAAGCATGACCTCCTTAAGAGCAACCAGACACACAGTTTCTGTCTACATTTTCCCTTGAGAGTAATTTCCTCAGAAGTATTTTTAATTCTGTAGATAAATTTACTGCAATATTTTAAATGGGAAACCCTGTATTTGGTTTCTACATTTTTATTTAAATATAGCCAACACTGTCCTTGCCATATTGCCTACTATTCTATCATTTAGAGCTTTATTGCTACTCAGTTGTCAAAAATATGCATATGCAAAATTTGAATTATGAAAAATATATCCTAACATGTGACCTGTGAACAAAAATTCCTTCCCAGGTTCCTTGTAGATTCTGTCCCCTGAGTGGGCACGGACTTCTTTTAAAAACAAAGGGGAGACTCCCACACAATGTCAACAATCAGAGCTGTAGATCTCAAAAGGACAAAAACCTGAAAGTTGGTAAGAAATATTAGATGCAAAACATCCCAAATGTAACCCTTTAGGACTACAAGGAGTTTTGGATTCACCAGAAGCCATCTGTACTTCCACTTGCTTCCCCTGCACAACAGCAATTCTGTAAATCCCTGCTCTACAAAGTCCAGTCAGCTTTTGGAAGGTCCAAAAGGTATTTTGAGAGAGACTTGGAATTATTTTATCAGTTTAGCCTGTTCATTTGGGAACAGGCAATTTGCTGTTCTGAACATCTGCATTTGTTTATTGCTTTCCCAGTCCCCAAGGTCCAGAAGAGCTTCAAACCACATCATCAGTTGCCTGTGTAATAAAACACCAACCTGCTCTTGCAAAGTTATCACAGCTCAGCAGCAGGTGTTTGGTTGGTAAATCTGGTGACATTGCTTCACATTCCTTCCTTGATTCTCCTGCTCTTTCTCAGGCAAAGATCCCCCTGAAGTTAAATGGAGCTATGCTCTGGTAAAGATGGTTACTCCTAATTTAGCAGCTCTGCCTATGTCTGTGGATTAGTGGTTTGTTTGTGGCATCTTAATCACATTTTCTGATATGATTAAGGAGCCAACATTGTCTTAAGTTTCAGGGCCATAATGCCCTATTGATTTTGAAACAAACTCCCCATTGATTTCAGTAGGAAACTCTACTTATAAAGGAAAAAAAAAGAAAGAAAAAAATAATCAATGGTGTATTATGGCCCTTGGAAGGTAAACAGGACAGCAGAAATAATTTGAAATGTTTCACACATTACAAAGGGATTTTGTTTCAAAACATGAGGAAATAAGACTACTGCATTGTCTGAACTTTCTTATTGATTTCCAGGCTCAAACAATGTATAAAGCACAAACATGCAATGTTCATACCAGCCTGAGGGAAAGATAATAAAACCTGTTCAAGTTTTGGTGCCAGGCATGTCCAGCTATAACAACAGCTGTGTGATGGTGAGAGAAGAGCAAGACTGTAGCTTTCTCCAGACCAGTTATTTCACTAGACTTGGTCAGAGAAAATATCTTTCCCCTAACACATAATTTCTGGGAATTTAATGTCTATTTGGGTTTGGCTTAAAGGTTGGGGTTTTTTTTTAGTTTATTTGTTTGGGGTTTTTCTAGTTGGTTGGGTTTGGGGTTTTTTTTGTCTTTTTAACTAGAAATAAATTGCTATTAGTGCACCACTTTTAGGTATATAATAGATTTCTTTAATCAAAAAAAATAAAACAATACCAAACCCTAATAAAAATGAATAAAGCCTTCAATTTGTATTGCGATAAGATATTTCCAAATGAAAGGAGGGAGAAAAAAAGGTACTTTATTAAAAAGAATCTTGCATGCTTTTCCTGCACCTTCCTCTCTCTTGGTCCTGTGAGGATGCTGTAGTGAGGAGCTACCAGACTGCAGCTGGGACTGGTTCTCCTCTAATCCAGACTGGGCTCAGGGCTGCCAGAGCACAGCTCCCTCTCTGCAGGTGAGCACCCAGCTGCTGCTGTCTGGAATGAAGGATTGAGGTCTCTAGATGGGGCTGTAATAGACAAACTCTGGATATTGACACAGGTAGGTCTGCAGCATGCTCTGCAGTAGGTTACATGTTACTTCTGGCAATGTCAAACAGCATTATTCTCTCCACTTCCCTTTCTTTATTTGTGCTTGGATAGAAGATATTTGATCTTCCTCCTTAGGAAGATCAAATTCACATTCAAATTACACCAAGAGAGGGAAGATGTATTCCTTTCATGTCCTGGTATGGTAATAGAAGTGAAAACTTGGAAGAAAGAGATTGCTGCCCTAAAGAGCTTTCTAAAGATGCCATGTCCTTTGTTCCCTCTCCCCCACCCACCACCCCTGAAACCAACAACAAAAAACTTTAAACTCTGTAAATTGTACAAAGGGAACAAATATTAAATAGAGGTATAAGATATTAGGAATGTTTTGCCTTCTTTTGTGTTGGATTTGACAGTAAGTCATCAATTTTTATTTTTATTTTTAATACAAAATTGCAGTGAAAGAAGAAATGGCTCTAAACAGATAACTGATTGTTAAAAATGAAAGTTTTGCACAATCAATTCCACCATGTGAAAATACCTGTGCATCCCTGTGGGTCCCTGTGATGATTTCTTTCCCAGGAAACAATCCCTGCATCCATCCAGGCACCTTCTGCCCCTTCCAACCAGCTCCTGTGGCTCTCCCAGCTGCCCAGAAAGGACCCTCCACCCCACATTTCCATGGGATAGCTTCCCTAAGAGAACACAAAACCCTCAAAACAGGAAAGAGAGAAAAATTACTTTTCTAACACAATGGTGATGAAGGAACCTTCACAGACCTTTCTTCAAATGCTCTGAGTGTTCAAGGAGAAAATAAAAATGATTGAGATGTTATTTTGTCTCAAAGTGAGGCTGGAAATGCAGCAACATCTCCAATAAAATGCTCAAGGGGATTTTCAGCTTGCAGTCCTAGCACATATTCATGATCAATGAATAACCAATGGATTCAAAGGTCTGTAGAAATTCATGAACATGTTACCCTAGGACTGCTCAAAAAAAAAAAAAAAAAAAAGTAAAAAAGCTATCACAATCTCTTAGCTTAAGGATGAGCTTTGAATGAGTTTTTAATGACAGAGTTACACAACAGATTATAATTCTGGAAATGAAAGCTGGTCAGGTAAGTAAAGGGAACTCACACAATAGACATTTTAACAGTTTTGTATTTACCTGAGAGACTCAAATGAATCCTACAGAACAATTATGTCAATCCAGAAACAGCACATTCCAGGACAATGGTGTTCTAAGAAAAGAAAAGCATGTGTAAATATTCAGAATATTCCTCACACCACAAGAACCCAATTCAGAATTCAAACTGAAGCTGTCCCCTGAATGCATTGCCCCAGAGATTGGCCTTTCCTGGGGCCCTGAGATCAGCTGAAAGCCAATTATAATGTGTGATCCCCGGGAAAGAGGAAATTCTTTTTTGTTATTCTAAACAGAATTCCTCTGTAACTGTGGCTATAAAGTGACTTCTTGAATTTCTTTACATTTCAAATGCATCTGCTTCCTTGACTAGTAGTGTTTAGTATTTAATAAGAGGGAGAAAAGGTGATTCTGCTTTTCAAAAGGCTCCTGTTACAGGTGGTGAATTTCAAAGCACTCTACTTGTTTCTGCTGTTATTTCTGAGAGTGAATATCACAGAATAATTCTGCTGCTATTTTTCCATGTTATTTCTTGAGTTAAAAGACCTGACTTCGACACATTCCAAGGTTGCTGATTTCCACTGCAATTCTTATGCTTTCAAGCTTACATTATTTATACTGCTTTGTCTGCTGCCTTCATACCTAGCTGTCTTCTCCTTAAATATTAAAGTAATATAAGGAACTTTTAGGTATGCTTTGTACTTAAAACAATATCATACAGCACAAAAAGTCCCTGTGTTGTCAAAGGATTACAACTCACAGACCAACTCTGTCTTCTTATTTCAGTTTGGCTCTAAGCTGAAGCACCTGGGCATGTATTCTGTTGTACTGTTTGCATTTGAAAATCACAGAGAAGCACTAGCAAGTGCAGTATGTAATCAAATGTAATTAATCAAATGTCTCTGTAATCACAGAAGATGGCCTAACTGAAAGATCATACAAGCTAGTGTCAGAAGCAAATGACAGGTTAGTGAAACACAATAAAACAAAAAAGAACTGCAAATTAATCAGCAGAACTACCTATCACACAGAGCCTGTCACTGAACTGAGGTTACACAGCAACAGCAAAACTGTCTTCAAATGATCCACCTCGGTACCACCATTGATTCTCCAGCTCAAAATGATGCTGCTCTTCGGGGACTGGTGCTCAGAGCATCAAAAGTGCTCGCTTCAAAAAGGAGAACTCAGGTGGCTGGAACAATTCTGAGCCCTCAGGAAGCCTGTCAGCCTGGGGAGGAGCTGGATGGTGTTGGCAGTGCAGAGCAGGGGGTTGCAGAGGAGGATGAGCTATCCACGGCCGTGCTTGGCCACCGGGGTGCAGGGCTCAGCAAGGAAGATTGCAGCAGGGGAGCTTGGCTGGCTGCAAAGACAGACAAGGCAACAAAGAGGTGCTTGCAATAAGGAAAAGAGTCCCCACAAGCTGAGGTCAAGCTTTTAAGGGAGCACTGTCAGTTTTCTTGCTTTTCTTGAGGTTCTGGGCATTTTAAACAGGCTCTGGCAGAATGATGAGAGGTATTGGGTTTGCTCTCTTACTCTCCTCTCTGATATATGACAGATTTCCCTAGATTTCACATATTCAAATAACAAGTAAAGCTTACCCCTACTTGGGCCTCACATGGGAATCCCCCTACCCCACAGAGCAGTGCAGCCAGGCGAGATGGAGAACACCAGGGTGGATTTTTGTTGTTCGTTATAGGAGAGGATAGAGTTCTTTTAAATTCATTTCTCTAGACTTGATATTACTCAGAAAACAAAGTGGCAATCAGGTGATAGCTTATAAGTCAGTCTATTTGTTTCTGGTTATTTCTTGTTATATTTTCTGCCTATTTACCTATTACTTAGGAAAACACACAGTCAAACATCACAAAACTTGTCAAGAACTGAGCACTCACTAAACAACTCTGCTAGAAGGAAAGTCTAAAATAGAAATACCTTATCAAAAACAATAACTTGTAAAGCACCTAACAGTATCAATAACTTGTAAAAGATGGAAAAAAAATTACTTTCCATAGAGAGATTCCTACAGTAAAAATTAAGAGAATTTTTGACAACTTGATTTTCTTCCCTGGATGTACAGTATCTAGTCATTGCAGTGCACATAAGAAGATATAAAAATGTAGATGGGTGATATAAACAAGATAGTCTTTAAGGTGTGAATTTATCCTTATTCTTCATTGACATTGAGACAGAATAAACATTTCCTCATCAACAAATGAAAATTATTTTGTGACAAAAGGGAGAAGGGATAGAGAAAAATTAATTACTTTTCTTCGGAAGGAGAGAATTTTTTACCTGGGATACCCATGTTCCATGACACAAAGGAATACTGAGCATAAAATCTGAAACAGCATTCAGATTTTATTATTCTAATGGATTTAATTCTAAGCCTGCAAAGCTGTACATAAAACTATCCTCCTCTTTCAAAACAAGTTTTAAAAGAAGTGAAGAAAATTTCACAATTTTAAATGTTAACTACATCTTAAAAAGAGGCTGCATAGGACTCTACTTTTGGTAAGGCTTATTTTTCAGAATTATACAGCAGCATGCAAACCCCTGGGGATACTGATTCTATTTTATTTTATTGTTCCAGAGTTCGGTGAATTTTTTAAAGGGATCATTTTACCAATCAAGCTAACAGCAGCTCTGAAAATGTTGTAGTAATCTGTATTCTTTATTAAGCATACATTTGCTGACTAAACAAATGGTTCTGTTTTATTTCCATGGGATAATAGCTCTGGTGTTATATTTGTCTGCAAGTCTATTGCATGATTTGCTGCCACAGAGAAATGAGAGTTTTGGAAATGAGCAAGATCCAACTGCAGAACCAAACCTCAGTTCCACAGACCCCACCTGATCACACCCATAAAACGATTGTGTTGTGCTGCTCTTTATTAGCAAGGCTGAGCACTTAAGTCTATTAACATGCATTTCAATACCTTGGCCAAATGCAAATGCCTTTCAACCTTTTCAGAGCAGTAAGATTTATCACAGTGTTTAAAGAATGATTGTGCCTCCTTTCTTATACAAGCAGGATTTGTTTTCATGGGTGCCATTCCCAGCAATTTAGCAGCTATAATTCAGTGGGTTTGATGTACTCCTGTAAATATTTGTGATGGAACTTGAGTAACAGCCCTGGCACATCTACTCTGATTTACTGAGAGATACTTGCAGGAATGCAGCCACAAATCACACTGCAGTTGGCATTGCTAATTACTGAAGTAATTGCACAGTTAAAACACCATACAGTGCAGGGAGCAGCTCCTGTCTGCATCTCCTGTTACCAGTAAGGATGTTGTTTTATGGTAGCACATGGGGTGACAGTTATGGCAAAAGGTAATGTTTATGAGCACATTTTCTTCCCTGCTCTTCCATGATTACATCACTGAAAATAGGTTGCAGAATTAGTAAACTGAATGTGAGCATACCAACATATGCAGATCTGAGAGGAAATGAACTTTCAAATCCAAGTTCAGATTGCATGAAAGTTTGTGTAGGCCTTTAAACTTAGAGGATTTTTGCTAAACTTGTATGATAAAACAGACTGTGCTGTTGAGGCATTAAAGCATCCCTCAAATCACAGCAAGCACCATGACACTACAATCAATTCTCCTATTCATCCCTGTTCATTCCCTGTACCCATCACCACCCTGGTATGGTGGCACACACAGGGCTACAGCCTGATTCTTCCATCCCTCACCTGTTCCTTGTGTCACCCCTCATTATGGCAGACTAAGAACAGCTCCACCAAGGAAGCACAAATGCAGTAGGTCCACCCCACTACCCAGTAATTACTACACAGAGATGAAGGCAAAACACCTTCCTGGGCCCAAGCACTGATGAAGATATTTCCCAGTCACTGGCAGGGATGCAGAATAGCAAACTAATCCACAAGAATACAACAGTGAAGTACAAACATAGTTTATGACACTGATCTCCTTAGGTTCAGTATTGATTTTTTCCACTAATGGGTGCCCCAAATTACCTGAAGCCTTTAATAATACTTCTCCAAAAAGAAAATTCTTTGGTGTAAAAGAATAGCCCAGGACTGGAATGCCAGATCACATATCTCTGTAAACCACATGTTCATTTTTGTTTTTGTCAGCCTCAAATCTGAACATAAGTAAAGAATCTGCAAATAGGCAGGCTATTAAACTGAGCAAAGTTGTGTCTCCATCACTAAAGAATCCTTTTGAATTAAGTCTCTCTGATTGGATGTGAAGCAGTAATCTGAAGTCAATAGATACCTGGAGGTATTTCTACTCTTCAACAGCCTACTGAACACATTATTCCATTTATTTTCCTTGCACCCCGAAAGAAATATGTCTTATAAACCTAAAGGACAGGCTACATAATGCTATCCCTACAACTCTGAAACCCTTCTGTCAGGTTCAAGCCTGAGAATTACTTGAAGCTAAGAAGGAAAGATGCACTGGGTAATAAAATGAAGTTAGTGCAATATAAGAGGACCAGGAAGACTGTAATTACTCAGCACTTCTTTGAGAAAAATCTCTGCCTTCATTTTCAACTACCAACTTTTGTGAATTGTTGTGGCAAAATTATTCTTGAAGATAAATATGATTAGTCACTTAAAATATATTTCTGTGTTAGAAAGGCTACAGACTTGTAAGGTATAAAATTTTAACACACAGTTAGGTATATTACTAACTAGTCAGAAATCATTTCCCTAAATGACTCCCATCCCCAGGCTGGCTGCTCCAAGAGAAAAATCTTCAGCTAATCCTCCTCACAATTATGAGGTCTCTGTGACAAAAGCCTAATTCTAATTTGGGTTGTGTGTGGCAGCAGAGTGCAGCTCTCAGGAGGATCCAGGAGTACCAGGGCATCACACAGGAGCCTGGGTGCCCTCCAGAAAACCCAAACACGAAGCTAGTCCTCGTTCAAAGCTTCACACCCTCCCTGCCAGGTCCTCCACCCTTGGTGCCTGTCTGGAAGTGCTGGCAGTGCAGCAGAGGGGCACAGAAGGATCTCACAGAGCAGCTCAGAGCCCTCCTTGTGCTCTGCCTTGGGCCTGCAGGTAAAACCAGCAGCTGCAGGGAATATTCTAAGTCCATGAGAGCTCACCAGAAGGAAACAACTTCTCCTTTCACTGACAGGAAGGGTCTCATGTGCTGCAATAATCTGATCTCCAGAGAGGTGAAGCCCCTCCTGGGGTGGCGTGGGTCAGTCACCAAGGGTTTCTGCAAACCTGCTGCCAACCTGTCAGTGTGATTTGAGGCAGAGGCTCCAGGGCAGGCATCTGCAAAGCTCCTGCCAGAGCACAGACACATTTTAGCTTGCACCACTTGAGCAGTTCTGCAAATCTGTATTATTCCATAAAGTCTTGCTTTGGAGAGCTAGTAAACAACACAATGCTTTTTACCTGTATTTAGAACCTGTTACCTCAATTAAGTTATTCATTTTTAGAATGACTAACATAACACTCCTCTCTGAAGCTTTCCTTTACTGAACCAGAATGCAATAATTACAAGGTGCCTTATGTCTGGGAGCAATTTCAGGAGCAGGTATTTTGGCTAAACCTACTGAGGAAAATGCTTGCATTGGATAATTCCACAAAAGAACATTAACTGCATGTGCAGCCATCATCCTTTGGGGTCTGGCTTTAATCTGAAAGTTAGATTTTTTTTTCCTGGACACAGTTTGCTTTCTTTTTTGCTAATGACAATTGCCTCTTTGTTGTTTTTGTGGTCATTTTTCACACTTGATACCTAAATCATTTTTTTATAGTGGAATAAGCAAAAAACCATGAAATACATAATTTTGCAATGTGATATCCAAGGCTATGTCAAGCCCTCCTTCTATTTTTGCATGATTTCAGGACAACAAGAATTTGAGTGAAAGAATCACACATTGCTAAAATGATAAAATTTCGTTTAATTTGAAACTAGGCACTGATACATACAATGATCTTTTATCCCTGGTTTTATTTGGGTGACTACTACTCTGGCCTTTCAAACTATTCTGGTTTTATAACCCTACCTGCCCACAATCTATCAATGTGTACAGGACTATTTACAATAAAATTATAATTATTGAGTGTCTGTGGTCACTCAATATAGGAATACTATTTCAACTTGAAGCCTGTTTGCAATGCATATGACCAAAAAAATGGAGGAATCTGAATGAAAATTACAAGTTCAACATCACTTCATAAGGTTTCCCAAGTTATATAATTACATCAGTGAACATTGAGCTAAAGCTACAGTAGCTGGTATTAATTCTGTCACAGAAACACTCAATTCAAGTGGCTCCTCTGCCCTGCAATCCCTTCCTAAATGTGCATTATTCAAGCTCAATAACTAATTTTGCTGGAATAGTGCAGAAGCCTTCTGATATCTGCTTAAAGTCATTGCAGCTCTCCAGAGTAGACATCATATTATTATTATTTTTAAATAAAAGTCATGGCCATGACCAAAGTGAAAGTTTTATACTCTGCCCCTCAAGGAAGATTTAAGGGCTGACTCCAGATTGATATGATTCCCTGAGAATTTATTAACCTTTATATAGAATTAAAAACATGCTCAGCAAAGATTTTCAAATTCCACCCCACATACAATCTGAAAGTAAAGAGTGCCTCAGTTTAAAAATATTTTACATTAAATGATTTTCAAACTCTGAATATAATATTTAAAATGCAGTAGTTAACCTTGGCTATGGATTTTAAATTTCCAGCAGAGCTGGCCAGTAGGTACCAGTGCATAGTACCAGATGGAGATTTTTACATTTATGCATATAGGCACTGGAGAGATATGAAGTTCTCCTTGCAAGCTGTTCCACATGCTGACTGCAGCACAGAGTTTTACTGAGTGAATGTAAGAGGTTATGAAAATGAGGTGTGCTTGAATCCCTTTAAGGATGTCTGAGCTATTTTCCAGACCTGCACTCTGTCAGGGGCATAAAGTTTAACCCTCAGAAAAATGGGGCACAAATCCTTCTCTTACTGGACATCATGAGGAAATTTGATTTGTCTGGATTATGATCAGAGTTTACTTGAAGTTCTGCATGCTGCAAAATGACCAGTAATCCAAAGTAAGGTTTTGCAACCTGGTCTTGTTACATGAATTTGTTATTATGTAAAATTATCTTTTATTATAGTCATCACATCACCTAGGTCTCCACCAAAAAAAAAAAAAAGAAAAAAAAAAAAAAAAAAATCCTCTTTGTGATTTTTTCTTATGTCATTCTCTTGCTCCACATTAAATATAATCAAATTGCCAAAGTGCCAACAAGTGCCATACAGTATTTCAAGTATTATGTGAAGTTAAGAATGATTCTAAACCATTTTATTTCAGCCTTAATTCTTCTGACATACTAAACTCAGAAATAAAAATACCCAAACCCTATAATATCAGCTGCTGCTCAAAAACATGCCAATGAGACAGTCTCCTGAATCCAGTGAGCATACCTTTCCATCCATTTCAATGACTGCACAACTGGTACTACAATGGTGAATTTGGAGAGGCAAAACAAGGTTGTGTCCTTTAAATTGTAAATGTATATACATATATTTGACCTTGTAAAACCTATCAGAAGGCAATAGGCACATCACTAGACCCACCTTGTGTAATGTGAGTGCCCATTTTGGTTGGAATATTAAATTTTCTCCCTGGTAGCTGGCAGAGAGCTGAGTTTTGGACTCAGTGTGAGAATAATGTTAATAGCACACTGATGGTTTGGTTGGTGCTGAGCAGTGCTTACCCCAAGTCAAGAACTGTTCAGTGTCTCATGCTCTGTGTGAGGAGGGGCACAAGAAGCTGGGGGGAGCATTGCTGGGACAGCTGGCCTGAACTGTTCCACATCACAGAACAAACCACAGAACCCAGGAGATAAACTGGGGAGCTGGCTGGAAGGGGTTGGCACTGCTTGGGGTGGGCTGGACATCAGTCAGCAAGTGGTGAGCAATTCTATTGTACATCACTTGTATTCCTTGGGCTTATTCCTCTCTCTCTTCCTTTTATGCCCTTTTCTCATTATTATTATTATTATTATTAATAATTATTATGAACTTTTTTTCCATTATCAGACTGTTTTTGTCTGAACCCTTGGGGTGTATTTATTTTTCTGATGTTCCTTGCTCTCTCTACTTCCTGTGTGGTGCCAGCCAAGGTTAAACCATGCCAGTGAGGTAGACATCAATTTGACTTAATCTGTTTTGCCCTTGACTAGATTACAACCCCCTGCAGAATTAAATACTGTTAATGAGCTTTGGATTATATTCAGAAAGCCAGGCCTTGGGAAAAAAAGGGGCTTCAGTTCAGGCAAACACTTCAGTGCAAAGGTGAATTAAAGTACAGAATGTGAGTGTATTTGGGGGAACAGAGTGATACCTGCTGAGCCTCTTCAGCCAGCTAAAAGGTGGCCACATCAACCAGGGACCAGAAGACAGAGGAAGAAAGGGAAAAAGAAGGAAAGGGAAAAGCCATTTTCAAAAGACAGATCTTGTTATCTTATACCTGCCTTGAATATAGGAAATACAGTTTTTAGTTTGCAGATGCTAGATGTACTTCACTGCCATTTTACTATCAGAAGAGCAAAGAATTAAAATAAGTTTCTGGAAATAAACATGCAGGCCTTCTCATGGGTTTGCATGGTTTGTTTTTTGTTTGTTTGTTGTTGGGGTTTTTACAGAAACCAGTTAGCATCAATCCAGTCTGATGAGCTCATAAGAAACAATAAATGAAACTCCTAACTTCCAAACCACTCCTCTCCAAGCCAATCAGGTACTAAAAATTTACCAAAAATGCTAAAAGGGGAAAAAAACATCATGATCTTTGTAGACATGATCTAAGTGATATAGCTTTAACTTCAAAGATTTTTGTATTAGGATACCACATAATCTAAAAACTTACAAGAATATACTGTACTAAAGAAAATCAGGAAGAAAAATAGGATGGAAATAGAATGCAGCAAACCCAGAACATTTCAAATTTTTTTTCTTAAGGCAGCAGTTACACTTTTCCCCTGCAATGTTCTGTTCTGTTTCTACTCACCCACTGGAGAGCTGCTGTCACAAGCCACACTGCTGTGTGGTGTCTGGGATCCACCAGCCCTATGCCAGACAAGGATGGAACTTCATCCTCTTCTGGGCCATGGTGTTCTCTGTCTCATCCTTCCATTCTCAGATGGATAATTTGGTTCTGCCCACATCAGTGATACCATTACTGCCACAGCCTTGCAAGATGCTGAAAGGTGAAGTCACAGGATCCTGCTCTTTCCACACTGTATTGCACATGGACTTGCTTTTGAGGTGGGAGCCTTGTGGGAGCAAAGGGACACAGCTCCCTCCTTCACAACCTGGTGTAGCAAATGGTTAAGGAACTTATTTTCCATTGAAGTTGTTCAAAGACTGTCTCAGACTCCCACAGGAGAGGCACAGACTCATTTTCTGCCCCTCTCTTATCCAAAAGAATTCTGGGCTAGGCTGCTTTTATAATGAGAACACACATGCAAGCAATCACCAGTGTTTTTAAAATTACAGTGATAGTCCAAATAGGCTAGGATGGCTTAAGAGAGAGGCTTATGGCTGTTTATTATTGATGTCCAAAACAAAGACCAATCAATTAAAAAGTGCTTTTCCTTTAAAAATTGGGCAATAAAGAGGCCAGTTTGCTTTATTCCTCCAGGACAGCCTAAAGTACAGCTGTCTAGCTGGTGGCAAGAAAGCAGCTCAGCATATGGTGATTCTTATCCCAAAGAAGACTCTTTCCCTACTGTTTGAGGATTTTTTTTCTTGTCACCCAATCCCAGCATTTGATAGCTGTCTGATTCCTGACTGAGCTGCACACAGTGCCTCACTCCATGCAGTGTGTGACCCAGATATGTAGCTTACTGCTTTGCAAAGCACATTCCCCTGCACTGACTGATAAATCAGTTCCTTGTGGCTGCTTAGAAGAAGCAGCTTTAGCTGCTGGAGGAGTTCTCAGCGAGTGCAGCCAAAACACGAGAGGGAGTAATCCAGCATGTTCTCAACAAGCCAGAGGAGAGCCTGATGCAGAGGCTATCACCCACACACAACCCCACTGGCACAGCCACAGAGCTGCAAAATCCTGGAGGCACGGCAGAGCTGCAGCACTAACGGGATTAGCTGGGGGGATCTGCCTGTTTTCCTCACACAGGCTGGGGAAGGCAAGCACTGCTCAGCTGGGGCACTCCCCTGTCCTTAGGATACTGCTGGGAGCCTTTTCTCAGGCTGCTCAAGGACAAGAAATTCCAACAATGGTTAAACACCTGCTGGAGACGTGAGAGACGTGATGTTTTGCAGAAAGCATGTTTTCAAAGTGGTGTTGCCTTCTTGGACCAATGAGCCTTTTCTATCCTGCATGGCACCAACTACCCTATATAAGTGTAGTGTTTCTTTAAATAAAAGCTCTCCTTTGCTTTTCCATTACATGAAGAACTGTGTTGCATTATCCTTTTCACTGCTCTCCTGTAGCCAAAAGGCAACACTCTCCTTTAACTGGGTCATCTCTGCTCTAGGGCCTAAGAGGCATCAAAGCTGTCAGCCCTGTCCACCCATGCTAACGCTGTCAATGCCAGCCAGATAATCTTGTCACTTCTTCTCAGGTGCCACCAAAATTGGGTTTGGCCAAGAGGTAGTTTGGCTGCTTGTGTCTATGCCACAGATTTTGGCTCAGGGTGCATGTTCCACTTCCCACTTATATCACTTACAAGCCCCTGAAATAGACCTTAATAGTTTAAAAAACTTGCCCAAATAGTTTTTTTCCCCTCACTGAAAACATTAGAAAATAAAAGACTGATAAGTTAGTGAGAAGTGTCTCCTTCCACCTGACCTGACTTAATGCAAAGTTTCTTTTCAGACTCCTCTCCCAATTTTTATGGCACAGAAAACTCTAAAATATAAGGAGCATTGCAAAAAAAACACCAAAATTAAAAAAAAAAAAAAAAAAAGAAACAAACCCCAAAAAACCCCCTAGTAGTATAGAAGTGGCTTAAGAAACCAGCAGAACAAGAGGATCTTAAGTGGAATCCTTCATCTAGACAGTACACCACCTCTATGATATCTATAAAACAAATACTACCAGCTTTGGATGTGGGGTTTTGTTTGTTTGCTTGTTTGCTTCTTGTTTTATTTTGAGTTTTGAGAAGACTTGGAATGTCATTAAGAAGTGGGAGCTGGTGATGGCGACTGCATAGCATTTGCTACATATCCTCCATTCTGATGTGAGAATAATAGTTTTTGGTTATGCACTTTTTGTTCTCTAAGGCCCATGATGGGTGTCTTTAGAGCCCAATATGGGCCTCAACTGAAAAAACAGAGCTGAGCAAAAAGGAAATAATCTTCAGAAAGCTGAATATATGCACTGCAGTAATTAGGTCAGAAAGGTCTATGAGAAGGTCAACCAGTCTCAGTAAGTGTTTAATCACTCAGTATGATTGGGAAGTATGTGCACATACACATCCTGAAGAAAAGAAAAATACTGTGGTGATTTCTTCCCCTGAAAATTTCATATAAGACCCAGACTACTTACCCATTTGGTTTGATGTGCATGTTTTCTAGAATCCAGCATATTTTCCTTGAAGCCTGTCAAATCTTGAATATTCACAGTAAGCAAGGCAAGGTGAGCTAAAGGCAGAAAAACCAAAATAAAACTGCTCTGACAGGTTGTTTTGTGGCACATGCTGGAGACAGGAGGTCACATTCTTATCAGAATAATCCATTCTGACCTTAAAAACCTTTTGAACAATGTGAAAATGCTGGCATGCCAAGATTTTTCTCCACATTACATACTGCCCAGAATGAACATTTTACAATGGCTCTGAACCATTATGAGAATGATTTTGCTACCACTCACCTGTCCCAGATATTTGTAAATAAAAAGCTAATTCAAAATTGAATAAAACCGTGTATAACACTTTTTTACTTCATACAACAGCAAAAAAATAAATATTCTCTCAGTTGCAACATTCTGGATGATTTGAAAAGAGACAAAAGAAAAATAACTTTTTCTGCTACTTTTCATTGTAAACATAATTTAGTTTTTTAATGGTTTTGTATTTTTACACACTGCATGAGGTTACCCCACTTCACCCTTCCCAGAGAGATCAGCCAGCAGAACATCTTTCCCCACGGGGAGACTCATCCCAGTGGCTTGTCCTTCAACTCAACAAGAAAGGAGCCAGCTCTAGTTTGGAAGCCACAGTGGTGTGGGGTTCAATCCAAATTGAAATGCAGTGTCTCTCATCCAGTTCATGGCAGGGCCAGCCCTGAATTCATGCTCTTGTGAAGCTTCCAGATCCCAGCTCTGGTATGGGCTGAGCTGAGTCACTGTCACAGGAGCACCAACTCTCCGAAAAGGATGCTCAGCTCACACAGAGCCTGCACATTTGTAGCCTGCTTGTGAGTCAGTTCTGCTTGCTGGGAGCTGGCATCCTCACAGGGCTTTAAAAATGCTCCTTTCAGCAGCTCTGGCCTTAAACTTTCCCCCTGCCTTGTACCTCCTACATCATTCCTGTTCCCTTAGTACCACCCATGTCAGTAATTAGCAGGGTTTGAGGGAGCTGGGCAGTAAACCTCCAATAAAATTGATACTACAATCACAACAGTGGCCTTAGTGGTACCCAGGCAGTAAACCAGAAAAGAGGAAGAGTAATTGCTGAAATTAATTGCCATTAAAAAAAAAGAGGAGGGGAGGTGGATAAAAGTGTGCTCACTCTGTTACACTGCAAATACTGACTTTAGCCCTTTCAGAACTGCTGCTGAACTGAGCAAAAGCAGGTGCAGACCTTTTGAATGCAGACTAATCACCTTCATGATGAGAAGCATAATTTCCAGTATCATTTTCAGGACAGTTAAGTGGAGCATCATGGCTGCTAGCACCTTTAACTTCATTTGTGGCAGCATCTGTGGCACAATGCTGCTGAAACTGGTTCCTCTCCCAGGCCAATGCAGAAGGGTTTTCTGCTCTCAGCTGGCAGATATACCTCAAAGTGCCCAATGACACCAACTACCAGGCACTACCAGTCAGCTGCAGATCTTTTAAAAGCAAGCCCAAACAAAAATACCAAATATTTCATTCAAGATTTCTCCCACACAAGGTCATTAAACTACAAGAATTTGACTACAAATCAACATCTAGCTTTTAGCCAATACAAGGTTCATTGATAAGACTTATTTCTATTCCTCTAAAAGGCAATAATTACTTATGAAGCCTTGCAATATGTTTTTGGAATCAATAAGTATTCACATTATCCTAAAGACAGAAAAACAAGGCACAGTGTCTGTAAGTCACCCATTTGTCCAAGGAACCCACACCTCCATCACATTTTACCAATAATTCTTAAAGTTTTTTATTCTCCCTATTTCTCATGCAAATTCAGGAAAGAGAGAGGAGACAGCATTAAAAAAAATTTTCAATACATGGCTGAAGTGAAAGCCTTACTTTGGAACGACCTGCCCTGATGCACTGTGATGACCCAAACTTGCCAGAGTTTTAGAAAGGCAAGAACTTCTTTCACTTAAATAGGAGGTACTTAGATTTTTATTATCCTAAAGGAAAGAAAAAAAGAAAAAAAAGAGCAGTGCTGGCTCTGGGGTAGATGATTTATATATTAACTCGCTGTAGGTACATATAAAATCTCCAAATCATAAAATTTATGAAAACTTAAGTTAATTTTATCTTTGGATTAATATCTAGTAGAAAACCTATAACTGTATCAGTCAGTTTAAAACAAACTTCACAAAGTGGCCATAATTTTTATTTTTTCTGCAGTTCTGGAAATGCACATTGAGTGCACAACCCCACTCTTACTGCTTTTAATCTCATTTGTATATTCTGGTTATTCTCCAATGCTAAACATGCCTCTAGCAAAGCAGAGCTCAGCTTATTAGTACAGATTTTTAATAATTTCTCCCTCTCCTTTTCCTCTCATTTTATTTTTTATTATATTTTGGGGGTTTTTTTAACTCTAACAAGCTCTTCTGAATCCATGCTATCAACCAGAAAACTATTGTGGGCCATTTGTTTTGTCTTTTTTTCCCTCCTCTCTCTCACTTTTAAACAAGTGTAGTTGGAGCTGGAGCAAAAAGTCATCCTTGAAGGACAGATCTGGAATGGTCATCCCGCAAAAATATTAGGCAGTGCTTAGATGTCACCACTCAGTGCCCCTCAATTCCCTCTTAGAGGAAAGGGCTGCCTGTCTTGCATTCCAAATGCATTTTGACAGCCAGGTTTTCTTTCAGATCTCTGAAAAGAGAATATTTCCTGACCCAATACACCTGCTCTCATTAACAAAAAAAAACAAAAAAAACCACAAAAAAAACCCAAGAAAAACCAAACAAACAAACAAAAAAAACCACAAAACCAAAACAAAAGAAAACCCAAAAAAACCCCAAAAACCAGAAAGAAAACAAAAAACAAACAAACAAACAAATAAACAAACAAAAAAACACCAAAAAACCCCCAAAACACTCAAATCACCACATGAGCAAGGAGTTCTTTACTAATTCATCTTCAGCTCTGAAAACACGGCTGCATCTTTTGAATACATGACTCCCTTAAAGTAAACACACCTTCTCAGAAATACATTGGTCCAAATTCTTACTTATCCACTTTGGGCTTTATGAGAGACAGTGATTTATATTCCTTACTGAGCATAAATGAAATGGAGGAATGCAAATTTAGCTGATCTGAACTGCCACCACAGTTAGAGAAGGAAAGCCAGGGACACTCACACACTTACTAATATAATTGTGATGGTACTTAAAAGAGCAAAGACAGCAGCAGAGACATCTAATTTAATACCCTGCTAGAAAGGAAAATTTTATGTCTTAAGCAATTGTTGGTTTGTTGTTGTTGTTCTTGGTTTTTTCTTTTTTTTTTTTTGCCATAGCTGCTTAACTTTCCCTATTATTGACAAGACAAACTTGTACCAAGATCCTTTAAAGGTACAGTCTTTGACCTTAATGACACCTAGTATTTGAGTTAAGTTTTTTCCCAACAAGAGATAAAGGCAGGAAAAGAAAAATTGAACCATAGCGTTTTCCTTTTTACAGTTCCTGATTTCTATTAACATAAGGAAGAGAGAAACTGTTGTAATCAACAAGGCTGGAAAGCAAACAAAATTTAAACGTGTAAACGTTTCCAATGTGAAGGATGCACATGTTTTGAACCACTTCAAACTCTTCTTTCTCTGTTCTCCATTTTTAGATTACTCATATGAATTTTTTTCACATGAACAGTTTTACTACTTGGGATAGTGATAGCATTCATATTTCTACTAAAAAAGAAGAGCATGTAAAGGGTGGTCAGGGAGAAATCTAAGAAGGTTCAAATAATTTTTTAGACTTTTAAATTTTTCTCATTGGTACTATTTTAAGTCTGCAAGACAATCTGATTCTCTGTATTACAATTCCTCCTAGAAACTCCTCTGCCCCATTGGCAAGGCTGATTGGAATATCACTACATTTCACTTGCTAGGACTTGGATTTTTCCAACACTGCTCTTTTTTTGGCACACTGAAACATTTTTATTCCCTTTGTATCTTTTAAATATATCAGATTACTATAATAAACGATAGGTGACCTTTATAGACATGCTGACACAGAGCCATAAATCATGTTTGGTCACTTACTTCCTAATGGTTGTAATAAAATGGGATAACTCAACTGGCTCATTTAGCTTGTGGGTTGTTCCAAAATGACCTGAAACTTCATGCACTGTCCAACACCTGCTGTAAATTAACTCATCATTGTTGAGGCCTTCTGGCCACCATCTGAATACAAATCAAATGGCCACAGCTGGCAGAGCAAGCTGCAGGTGTTAGGCTTGGTTGCCACATCTGGATCAATTCTGGCCCTCCATGGTTAATAGCCCTTTAGATTAGCATACTGTTCCATCTTCTCTTCCTTGAGATCATCTCTTTTTGCTTTACATCTCTTCTTGGGCTTCTTGCTTGGGGGAGGTTTAGAGACACATATCAGAGGATGTTCCAGCATCCTCTGCTTAGGGACTCAGATATTTTGGTCAGAGATGATTTACTCAAACTCAAAAAGCTCATCCATCCATCTTTTCTGCAAATGGATGCAGCAATGCCTGAGGATGTGTTTTATAATAATGGTTTGAGACATGTGTACATACTCATACCACACACATGCTCCTCTGCCACAGACCTAACTTCCTTCCAAGCAACAAAGCTGTGCCAAGTTTATCATGACAACTCAAGAGTCAGGGAGGAAGACAGGAAGCTCTAAAGAATGAATTACCATCTGCCAAGTGGCTGTGTACCTTGCCTTTAAAATTATTGTAGCATAACTGATATGCATCTTTGAGTGTCTAGACACAGCATCTCTTTCTCCTCAGTTACTGATGTTGATCAGACAGGCTGTGAAAGCAAATTTTCAGATATTCATCATATGCCTGTATCATTTTGAATGCATTCTCTGTCACAAGTTTCTTCACAATCACAGGGTTTTCCTTTTATGTGTATGGCCTGTATAGCAAGGATAAGAATTAACTATGAAGCATATCCTATTTATCCATTTTTATGTCAGGAATGATGATGAATCCAATGCAACACTGATGGTTTTCTCAAAGCTTGCAGAAACATCAGTCATGTACAGCCCATGACCTGGAGTAAAGTGGAAAAACAATAAAACAAGAGCAGAAATCCTCTTTGAAGTTGACTTGTAAAATGTTAGTCCTGAATGACTTTAATTCCTATCTATCTGTTCTCTTATGGGCACCTGTACTCCACATGGGAAGGTTTGTCATCAGATTCTGTTGGGACTATTTCAAATACAGTGTGTATGCATGGAACTGCAGCAGTGTTTCAGTCAGAAAAATGTTTATGAGCACATTTGAAATAAAAGTGAAAGCAAGATAAATTTTTGATCTGAGGAATAATCAGTATGTCAAGAAAAAATGTCTCTGTTCATATCTGAAACGACAAGGAATTTCACCAGCTATTAACATGAAAAGCTTACATGTATTGGAAATTCAAGTTATTTTATCAGAAAACATGATAAAGGCAAAATGATTCACATATCACCCTGACTTTTTTGTCATGATCATTCTTTATACTTGAAAAAAACAAACCATTTCAATTTCAGAAGCCTAAAAACTCGAGAGCAATGTCACCTAACACCCTCATCCCCATTTATGCAATTTAACTTAGAAATCTCCTTATGAGCTTCCCATTCACATCAACCTGAAAGAGCTAAAATGCCAAAGATCTGGTTTAATGTGCATTTGAGCCTGGGCAAGCCTGGAGGGCAAGTGTGCAAGTGTCAAAACAATCCAGCTAAACCCAGGATGCCTCTTGCAGGGTGGCCAGCACAGATGACACTTTGGCCCTTTTCTCTTGTGCTGCTTTTCTCTCTAATCAAGGGAGAAGAGCACCAAACTGCCACTTTGGGCAGATTCAGAATGCTGATGGATAAAGTACCACCATATTCAAGGAATCTGCCTCTAACCCAGCATCTATCAATCAATACAAATAACCTACATTTTAAAATTGGAACTATCTCAGACAAGCCTAGAAAGCATCTGGCTTGCTATAATGCACTTTGATCAGCCACTCACTAACACAGAAAGAATTTGAGGCACTGGGATCATAAATCTTATCAATTGGTCTGGATCTACCTGTAAAAGAAAGGAAAATTTCCAAAACATCCATGCAAATACAGCTTCAAAATCAAGCTGATAAATCTGTCCTGCATGAACACTAGCTCATACCATCAGGACAGCAAGCAATGAATTATTTTAAACTCAATCCTAACTGCTGTTGACTAAATATGAACTCCTAAGGGGACTGCAAAATGTGGTAATTTAATCTTAAGTCACTTAAGAGATGCTGAGTTTCAGATACCAAAATTAAATTGCCTGAAATTTTCTTGCTGATGCTGTGCATATTCCAGATTATGACCAAAAAAAAGCCTCACCCTTATCTAGAAGATTTATTAAATTGAACATTGATCTATGCTCTTGAAACTTGAGGGCATACCTTCATCCTCAGTGATTCTAGGAAAGCATTTCCATCTTTGGGATTACATCAGCCCCAAACACCCTCAATCTGCAAATATGTCAGTGAATTAATTCAAGCCATACAGAAAAAAGATGTTTGTTTTTTAAAAGCAGAATGTCTGTACAGAGTGCAACAGACTCTGACAGCAGAAGTTTCTGTTTAGGTGAAATGCCAGGCAAAAGGATGCATTTCATCCCAGCACACAGTGTCCATTCTGTTCCAAAGGCAGTATCCCTATTTCCAAAGGTTCAGGCTCTCCTGAGGAGCAGCTCTCTTATTCCTTCATCATCTCACATTTTTCAATACAAGTCTATTTAAAAGGCTCAAGGCTTGCAGTCCTAGTGGAGGCTTAATTGCCTGCCGTCCAAAGTGGAGCAGAAAAACACTCAAACACTTTTAAAGATACCAAGGAGTGCTTCATGAGAAGAAATGCCCCTGAAAAATAATGAAACTAATATAAAAATAAAAAACTAAAAAAAAACCAAAACAAACAACCCCCCCACCAAAAAAAATCAACCCAAAAAAACCCCCCAAAAAACACCAAACCTGGTGTGACATAAATGTCATAGTTGTTCTAAGCATCCACTTTTCATAGATAGTAAGGAGTGGATATCAATAATTTTGTGACATCATTAAATCCTTATATTAAATTTGACCTGAGTGACTAAATCAATGCTCTGTAAAATCAGGGTGCTCAGTGAGGCTGTGTCCATAAGGAGCACTGCACTGGTTCTTTAGGGACACCCAGGCTCATTCCAAAATTGCAAAAGCAGTGCAGCAGGGCAGCAGGGTTAGGAAAGTATCACACCTTGCTGTCCTGATATTCTCTTTCCAAGTCTAAAATCAGGGTACTAAACAAAAACCACATGAAAAGGCCTTATCTGCAGTGGAAAACTACAACATACTAGAATATGGTTTCAGGAATACTAGGAATTAGGAGAGTTTAAAATGCATCATATCAAGGATTGCTAAATTTAGCAGTAGTCAGATAGTCAGTTAATTCAAGGTTGTTGAACACTGAGCACAATCTCTTTAAAGAGATTGGATTTTTTTTTAAAGAAAGGAGGCTAAAAGTAACAAGTAATGGCTAATTCAAAGTATGTTCCCAGCAAAAATAAATGAGCAGTTGTGTTACTGTTGGTCACTAGGTCAAAGCACACTGTAGTCTTCCCTGTAGTGTTTACCTGGACCTAAAACTAAAATTCCAGCCTTTACTAAGATTTGTATTGTGTTATTTAGCACATTATGTAGTGCCTATAAAAGCTTTTTTTCTCCCTCCTGCTGTGAGTTTGCTCTGTGTGTGCAGCCACATCCAACACTGCCTTCATTTCCTGACCCCAGTGGGTTCTCCTGCACGATGTGATTTTTGCTAAAGGGCCAGGATTGGGCAGGTCAGGCACTCTGCCAGCTCCTCCAGCTCTCCCATGAACATGGGAAGAGAAACCTCTGCAAAGGCAGGTAATTACAAATTGTGTGGCACTCTACACTCCTGGGATTGCCCAGCCCTACCACCCACAGAAGCTGGCAAAAAAAGAATGATTCCAAGAAAGATGAGACCAAGCTAAGAAACCAAAAAATCTTTGAAATTTTAGTCCACTTTAGTCATTCTGCACATAAGACCCTCTGTAGATGTGGTATCTATACAGTCAGCTTTAGGGGTATTTCATGTCCAGCCTTCCAGAGCATGACACTGTGAAGTGATTTATATGTAGATTCCATAGCAGTAAAAACCAGGACAAAAGTGACTATTCAGACTTCCAATGGAAGCCAGGCAAATGTAATTATAAATAGAATTAAGAAGAGTTTCCTCCTTCTGCCCAACTATTCTAAAAGTTTTTGGGGGCAAAAATGGTAAGGAAGATAACAAGCATGCTGAGAATCTGTGTTAGGCATTTCTACACATCTTCTACTCTGCACTCTACTTTTTAAAAAGAGGTTTTCAATACTGCCTGTCTGAAAGAACAATTTTTTTCTATCTTCCTTTTTTAAAAAACAACAGTATAGTTAGGTCCTAAAGGGCTAGAAAAGTCAAACCAGAAATTATAGAGAAATGAAATTATTTACTAGAGTTTAATAATTAGAGGGCTGAGGTTTCTCCTTGTTACCACACTATGCACATATGATGATCCCAAATGAACAGCCTATACTTTCAAACATCACACAAAGGGAATTTCCTGCAGGGCTACAAAAAGATTGGGAAAAATTACTTTGCAAGTCAGTTCACTTTATTTTTAAAAGCTTGCCAAGGTCACAAGCCCAAGGAAAGCTTAATTAAAGTCGATGGAAGATGCAGAAGTGAGACAGAAAGAATAAGATGGCAAGAAAAATCATTTTTTAAAACATATTAGATTATGTGAAGCCAGAGAGGCTTGACACCATCGATTTCAGAAATGGGTTAAAGATAAGGAACCAAGTATTGTAGGAATTACAATGAGGCAAAGCGGGCTGGGAACATCTGCTGCACATACCCAGTTTCTAATTCCAAGAGATGCAATGAAGACTAAGACTAAAGGGTGACTAAACCCAATAGGCTTTCATTAGGAGCTGCACACTTAAATCACAGGTCCTCAATGAGGGAAAAACAGCCCAGACCAGTGTTGTTGCTGGGCAAACATTTTAGTCCTTCCTGTTGTTAATTGCTAGTAAAACCCATAATATTTTGCCTCATATGACTATTATTTACATACCCTGCCCTACCCACTGCCATTAGAGGTGTGAGGAGATTTCCTGCCCAAGATGACAAACAGTTTTCCATCAAGCTGAGATGCTGTCTTGGAAAAGAGCAGAACACAAAAAAACCCACGAGCTCAACTAGCACTTATTGTGCATAAAATTATTGCCAACACTTTATGATACTTTCAAAAAGCTTCTCCTCCTCATCACTGCTTAACAACCAAAAAAACCTCTCCACAGATAATGTAGAGTTTTAATGTTTAAAGCAGCCTTTTATACAGCTGCATCTTAAACTGACTTGAATGGCATAAGGTCAGTGCTTGAAGGTGTAATCCCTGTCAACAGAGCAATTTTCATTATCTGGGTGAAGAGTTTGCATCTTAGCCTCTAGGACACTCGACTCTTTGCAGCACTCCTTGTCTGCTGGTGCTCTCTGCTGCAGTCAGCAGCACCTCAGAGAGATGAAGGGGGAAAATGAGGGATGGAAGCTCCACACATGCTGGAAGCCAGCTGGAGACCTATTAAAATCTTTGGAAACCAGCAGAAGGAAAAGCTTTGTGCAGAAACACAGAAGTGTCTGGAACATGCCACCAAACCTAATTTGGTGTTCAGGGGTATTTTTAGAATGAAGGTGGGGAAGGGTCCTCGTTAAAGGAACTCCCTAAAATCTCCCAGAAAATTTTCAGATGAAAGATTAATAGGATTAATCCATTGCTTTTAAAATAGAAGACGATTGATTGCTCTTTATGGCAAAGCATTTGAAAATACAATTCAGTATTTTATAATGCAGGGGCTAGAGACTCTTGGGGAAGCAGAAGAGCTGTCTGCTTCTAACATTTTAAAAGATTTTTAGCTTGAGCCAGAGCTGACTAAGGGAATACCAGATTTTTTTAATCAATTTTACTAACCCCTCTGTTGTTTTCCAGATGTGCTTATTGATTATTAGTTTCAAACACTAATGCTTAGTCTGAATAAAATATAAGTAGTTAAGAATTAGGAATATATTTAATTATTTTTAAAAATTAATAGGTTAAAGGGTTTCTTTGTATACCAACATCTACTACACCTTTTCTTAGCATGTTTTTTCCCCTCTGGAGAATGTGACATTCACACTATAATCAGATTTAAAAGAGAATGAAGAAATTACATCCACCCGGAAATTCTGGAGAACTTTGGTGTTACCTGATTATGCTTAGAATTAACTATCTGATTATTAGCCAAGGATATAATTTAACCAAATACAATATTGGAATAGGCTCAATACTACTAAATTTATAAAACCCATTTTCACTGTTAGTTTGTGCAGTCAAAGTATTGCCATTGCTACTGAAGGAAACCAATATCTCTTAGGTAGCATGTGAACTAGACATCTGCAGCTGCCACTTGTCAGTACACAGGCTGTGGAGAGAAAATAAATAAATTGTTCACAAAGATGCTTTTATTTTTCTCAATGTGACTGCAGTCTGTAATTATTTGGAGATTGTGTGTCAGCAGCATTTAGCCTATGACATGCTTGAAAATTGTATTTAGAGAATTAATATTGCTGTTTGCAGTAGGTCACCTTGGGATATGTTTCAGCTCTTCTCTTTCTTGATGATGCACTTCATTATATTTAAGTACATCCCTGGAAGAGGCAGACTGAAGCAAAGGCAATTAAGGGAAGCCAGGTTAACCAATTTAAAAGTTGAGGGGTCTGGGTTTTTCTTTTGAAAAACTATTTATTTCTGAGCAACTCTGAATATCTCTGGCCAGATAATTTGGATTAGGTTAAGAAAGTTAGCTACAATCCCTGATGGTCAGACTTCCTCTCACTGCAAGGACTGTGTCACCTGGAATCCAGCCTACCTCAAAGGTTTCTGGTTCAGCTGATGTGGGGCTGTGCTGAGGGTATCACAAGAATAATAACTCCTTGCTGAACCTTTGGAAGAGTGTTTCAGTGCAGATTTTCTTGGTTCAGAGAAGGACTTTCTTTCTTGATAACATCTTCCTTATTCATTGTCAGGCATGTGGAGGCATGACCTGCACAGAAGTGACAGAAAACAGCAAGGGCAGAGGGATGTGCAGGAAGAGGGAGGGAATTTCTTAAAACAGGTCCCCTCAAATCTTGTTTAGATATTTGAGGACAAGATTCAAGTTGCTATCAGCAGCCCATCAAGGTAGTTCTGACTGGGAAGAATTGTGCAATGGATGGGGAAGGGGTGTGTAATGGGTAGACAGAAAGAAAGAGAAAAACCCAATGAAAATAGATCATTAATTACCTGAGGATGAAGAAGAAATAATTTTTATATTGGGACTGCTAAATATCTGTTTGATACAGAGTATTCCATAATTATGCAATAAAGCAAAATGAAAGAAGTCTCGTTATTGGAGGTATTGAATTGCTGTATGGAGTGTTGAATTTGTATATGGAGATAGGTAATGGTGGCAATTGGGACAGCAAGGAACTGGATCATTCAGAATCACAGAATCATTTAGGTTGGAAAAAACCTGTAAAACCATGGGGCCAAACCATTAAGTCATGACTACCCCATTCACCATTAACCATGTCCCTAGGCATCATGCCTACCTCCAAGGATGCTGATTCCATCACTCCCCTGGGCAGCCTGTTCCAATGCCTGAACACCTCTTCAGTGAAGAATTTTTTTCTAATATCATGACTCATTTCTACTTGGAGTGTTACCTAGGGAAGAGAGAGGCAGTCAGGGAAGAGAGAGAAAAGAGCTTTCTGACAAATTTAATTGGAAAACCAGAAATCTATTACTTTCACTTTTACCTGAAATGGATTTGATATAGTATGAAACTGATTTCAGCTTACAACCTAAAAGTCTATTTCTCAAACTTTTCTACAAATAAAATTTCACTCACATGAATACAAATATTTGTGAAGGGATGAACATAGAAGTCAATAAAACACGGCCAGCTGTTTCCCTTTCAAAATAAATCCAGCTATTTGTGATTTATTTTTCCTGTTATTTTGCCCAACCTTAAGTTGAACCTAAAGCCTAACAGCCTTTAGGGGAAAACACAAAGATTTCTCTTCCAAGTAGGCTACAGCAATTTTCTGTAAAAAAGGAAAGGTTTTACCATTTAGTTTGTTGAGCTCCATCATCCCTTACTGGACTCCAAATATTGCATCCTCATTAAAAGATATAACCTTTTAAAAGCCACCTAATTTTGCCTCTAAATATTCAGATGGCAGAAGGAACAGAAAGCTTTTGCTTTTTATATTTTTTATGGAACAGTACTTAAAAACTCCCATGTCAGGCTTAGGTAGTTCTCACAGTGCTCCTTAATGTGAAAATTTGCCACTGGGCACTGCCCTTAAAGCTGTAGCTCTTAATGGTGGTGATTAAGTGAGAGAGAAAAGCCACTTCTACTTTGTCTGTAGTTTTCACAGGATAATGGATACAGTGCAATCTTAGTGAAAACCAGAGATGCAAAGAGTGGTTTGATCCTGAAAGTCATTTCAGTGCTGGAAATGGATGCTTTTTGGAATAATGCCTGGTGAACTGTAACTTTCAGAAAGTCAACAGACTGTCCTATTAAATCTAAGAGGTTGGTTTGGCTGGTATACAATAGATACTGAACCCAAAGTACAGAGTCAGATTGACTTACTTGAGACATTTATCTGCTGGAATGATAGCCCAGCTTTCACTCTGCTCTGCTGAACTACCACACTCCTAATCAAATCTTTATGGCCACAGAGGTATATGAGTGACATAAGGCAAGTGTCAAGTGTCAACCCAGGGCACCTAAGGCACATGGCAGAGTTATTATCACTTAGTTTTTCCCATTTAGGAACAAAAGGGGCACATAGAGTTTAAACACTTGACAGGAATATTCTTTTCTTTCCTGGACTGACTTTTATGCTGTGTGACCTAATCTCTTCTCTGAGGTGAAGTTTCCTACTCTGTTATCCATGGTGGTTTATAGGGAAGAAGGCAGAACGTGATCCAAATTTTACCATAACTCAATATATACTTCCATAAAGAGAGGAAAGGAATTTTTGTGAAATGAGCTACCTATTTTTGATAATTTGCACAGGACTGAGCCCATTAGCAGAAACCCCATCAAGAATGCTGTTTCACTGCATCCTTGTGACTAAGTCTAAAGCACTGCCCTCCCTGGCCCCCTGTTTCTGCAGAAAGGAAATCTGGCACAAGGGACAAGAGATGCATCACAGAGCAGCTGAGCTGGTGGCAGAAAGCTCAGGCTGCACTGGGAGTGAGCTCAAAGGTCATATTAAACAAATTATTTGACTTGGTTGTCTCCTCTCTTACGTTACAAAGTCACGTAATTCCTTCTCCTTGGCTACCATCTCCCAGAGATAATAGTTGCAGAGTCAGGTATTGCCCTTACTTGTAGTCAGCACAGAATGCTGCCATCTGATTTCACAGATACTGGAGGTGCCACTTGGCCATCTCCATCCTGATTTCCCTTCAGGCTCAGATGGAAAATGAGAAAGAAACTGAAAAAGGAAATTAGCCCCTCGATCACCAGTATGAACATGTGAATGGGATCAGTGCAAAAGGCTTATTTCTGCTCTTCCTTAAAAACAGAGAGAACAGTAGTGTCAGATTCCTAAAGCTTGTTCTCAGTTTTAATGAGCACAAGGGAATAACACTGAAAAGACTTGTATGTTTCAAGCTGCAATACATCAGGCTGTCAAAAACACTGGAATACCACATACTCTAATCTTTTTTCACTCACCATTGCACAGTCAGTACAATTATCTTGTTGCAGCAAATTGGGGGAAAAAGTATTAAGAGTAAATTAGAGTTTAAAAGCTATGAAATCTGCATTGCAGGTTGTCCCATTTCCTAAATAGAGAAATATTATGAAAGCATTAAATAAGGATGTAAATTTTGAAGAAGCCTATTTCTCCTTTCCACAGCATTGCAAATACTTCTGGTGCACAGCCATGGCATAATCTGTAATAGTATCAGTGACAAGGAAAAAAAATTAAAACTGGATGAGACCTGTAGTTTTAGAACCAATATATAACAGCAAACAAATCTAATGGAAAATGCCATGAATAGTAATTGCCTGTTTGCAAAAGATATGAAGGTCAGGAAAAACACTGGGTGAAATTTAAAAGATGGGAATACATACTGGGAGGAAATAAAGAATTTCAATTCATGCAGATACCTTTCTCAGTCAGAGATAGATTTTCTTTGCCTCTTTAAAATGCTAAGCGTACTCTTCACTAAAAGTAATTAATGGTAAATATTTTGAAAAGCCTTTTCTCTTTTCAGGTCCCTGCTGTTTATGACACTTCAAAATCACCAGGATGGATTCATCTACCTCTACCTGCTCACAGAAGTTCAAGAACCACATGCAGTAGTTGGTTACTCCATCACCAAGATTCCCACACCACATCAGAGGTACAAATCTAAAGGGACACAGACAAACACAGATATAAATGATTAAGGCTTGATTTGGTCTTGCCATTATTATCAAGAAGAGGACATTAAGAAGAAAATATTAGAAAAGCAGGTTGAGATTACATATTTAAAAATTTTCCTAAAAGTTATGACTGTCAAATGTGACTGTCTTCTGTCAATGATGGAACATTATTTCAGAATCTGTGAGGTGTGATTGTCTGTCTGAAGTCCTAAACATAATTAAGTTTACAGTTTCACAATTTGGCTCTCAGGGAGTGTTGCAATACATAAAAGATTAGTACAGTCAAAAATGGTAGCTCACTCATTTAATTACACAAAAGTAATAGAAGAATAGAATAAATTCAGTTTTCTAGATTTTATATCTCAGGTAAGTTTTGGATTTTGTTTTCATTTTACTCCTGAAGGACTTGGCAGTGAGCAATGGATGCTGATCTGCTAATGATTCTCCATGGCTGGAGCCTGATGCAGCTGTGGAATAGATTAAACCTCTGCTGTGGTCCAGTTAATACCCCCAAACATCTCAGTCTTCACTGTTGCTTTGCTTTAGAGTCTGGTTCTACTTTTAGTCAGTCCAGTAGACTGCCAGAGAATCCACACTAACTGATTCTATTGTAAAAACTCACCTTCTCATTGTGCCTTTTCAGCTGCAAAACAGATTTTAAAACAGGTTTTAGGATTATCTTTTTATCTTGATTCCACTTGCTGTTTCCCCACTAGAGGGGTGAGTTTATGAGGATAAGTTATGCACAGAGAGGCATTTCTCTCCTGTGGTAATGGAAGCCATAAAAGACTTAAACTCATTTGCTCCTGTAATTAAATCATCCATCTCAGGAGAATCAAAAAAAAGCTGCAAATGGAGAATTTTCAAATTAAGAAAAATTAGGCGGTAAATAAATGTTTAAAACCCACCCAGGTTAAATGAGTTTCCCTTTAATAGACTGAATTTCTTCTCTTAAAAACAAAAAACATCAATAAAAATCTGACCACTGCAACACAAAATAACTGAAAGCTGAAGTTACTCCCTTAGTAATGGTTTATTCTGTCTGACTTGAAATATGAAGTTCAGACATTTAAAAACTGATTTGAATGGATTTTTTAAGTTATTATTGATTTGTTGTCTTTCACCTTATGAAAGCCCACCAAGAGATGAATGATAATTGGCCATTTTGTCATTATAGTGGTTGGTTGGTGCATAATTCACATGAGTAGAAATTTAACAAGTGTTTGTTGTTGTTCCTGTCCTTTTGAAGGAGTCTAAAAGGACTTTTGTTAATTCACTCTGGTACCCTCATATACTTGAAAATATATTTTCCACTTAGATAAGGCTTCCTTTATATATATATATGTGTGTGTGCAACCACACCACTGTGCAGATTTGGGAAGATCTTTGATTATATTGGTGAACCCTGCACAAGGGGCTGCTTCCAGCATCAATACCCAATTGATTTTATAGACACAAACAACGAAGCCCTTGGAAACCAAATTCATTCTGAAGTGGCTGAGCCTTTTCTGTTCATCCCTCTAACTCCAGCATTCAATTCCAGCTAAGAAAGATCACATTCTTCAAGAAGTACTTTTTCCCCACACTTTTTTTTTGGTGATTAGCTATAGAATTCAGTAAAGTGCCTGATGTTCCACATTAAGCAGGATGCTAAGCGGTTTACAAATCTCAGTAATTAATGACTATTTTTATCACAGAGAATATAGGCGACTTTCTTATATCTATCTGAAACTCAATATAAGCCTCTATAAGCCTCCAGGCTGCATAATTGGTGCAATAGAGCTGAAAATGAGATGGAGGATATAATACAGCTCAAGTAATCCTGCCTTTAGCTGAAATGGAACAGTGGAGGCTCTGAGCATCCAGAATGTTGTTTCCACTAAGATTTAAAGCCAGCCAGCTGTCGGTTGCTGCAGTAAAAATTGTAGTGTTATTTACTTTCTTTAGTATACTCCAAATACTTAAAGAGACACGACCATATTTATGGGCATTTTTTTTTATCTTTAGCAACTTAAGCAATGTATGTGGTCACATTTTTTCTTGTTAGGGGCCAAATTTGTGCAAATCCTTCATAAAAGTTTCAATTCAAGCACCCTGGAAATTACCTCAGGTCACAGCATCCTGGAAACGATGCAATTGGTTTTACCTTCTCTATGCAGGAGCTCTGAGAAATAAAATCTTTTTAAAATCATAATGGGTTTATAAAGGCCTCTGAGAACAGGAGGGAACATTGAAAAGGTTTATACAATGGTGACATTTTAAGATTGAAAGAGAGTACTTGTTATACAGAGACCTGATGAAATCTGTCAGGTTGAGATTTACTGTTTAGCACATTTGCCTCAAATGAAAAACCACAAAAAAAGAAGTTTAAAAAAGTAAAATAAAAACCACATTAATCTCACCTTTTCTTTTCTTTAAAGTTTGCATTGCAGAGAAGACTTGAACAAACTGGTGAAAATAAGGACAAAATCTTTAGTATACTTCACTTTAATGTGTTATGTAATTTATGTAATGCTGCATCTCATTTTTCTATGAGAGCACTGGGAAAATTCCCCAGTGTTCTGGCTGAAATACAGTCAGTCAGATTAGGGTTTGGGGTTTTCTCCTCTCTAGGGAAATCTTGGTTATTTTAAAGTTATAACAGTCTATAACCTACGGTTTGGGGTAAGGATTATCTCTGTTTTTAATTGCATGCAAGGAGCCTAGCAGAGTAGAGCCCAGGGGCACTGCTGTAAAACAATCATTAAATAACATTATGCCCATGGCAAGGGAGAAGGAATCAGTGAAATCATTGTACACTTTTTTCCCCCAGATTCACCCTCAGCCCAGTTCTAGGTCTGCTGGAAATGACATATTTGGATTGCAACAGAAAAATCCCATTAATGTTTCTTCTATTGCCACAGTCCTATTGTATTTTCCTTGCAACAGATTCCCCACCCCATTCTGCTTCATCATCTGCATGGCTAAAATGAGAACACCAATTCTCTGTCTCAGGGACACGTGGATTTCAACAGTGATGGACTTTAAAATGATGTGGAACCAGAGAACATTGTCATTGCTGTTCAATAGTTCTGAATGATTCTCAGGAGCTTCTTGAGCCACAAAAGTCCTGCTCAGAAAGTGCAGCCACCTCTCAGAAGGGGAGGCAATCCCTGTTTCATACAGATGGGATAAATGTGCAAATAACCTGTCCTGTGGAGCTGCTCTCGTGCTGCCAGCCTTCCTCCAGGATCACTCACCCCACTGAACCTCTGTCCCTGCATGAACACGATGGGGCTGGGACCAGAGACTGCAGGGAGGAGAAGCTGGAAGGGCTGGTGGCACCTGGCCAGCCTCTGTCACCTCCCTGCAAGAGAATGCACACGTCTCTCAGTGCTTCTAACTCAAGCATGGATGGGGTAGTAAAAGCTAACTTACCCCAGAGACCCTGAAATTCTGTATTCTGTGACTTTGGCCTAGGCAAAACATCACTTATCTCATTGAAATGTAAGTACTTAGTTTCAAAAGTGCAAAGATGAAGCATCCTGACTTTTAATGGATGGACAGAAAGCATCTAAATGTCCTCTCACAACAGAGTTTGGTCCTCAGAGGGAAATCTATGCCCTGTATTCATCTCTTCTGAGTACTGCATTTTTATGTATTATTTTGCCTTTATGGATTATGCTGCCAAAGAGTTGCTAGGTATTATGCTAAGAGATAATATAGAAGGTTATGCTAAAAACTGGTTTATCACACTTACATTGAGGTGGTGTTATCAAATCTGTCTTGGTATTCACTGTGGAGAAATGTTTCTCCTTTTTTATGTTAATTTTTAAAGTTTTAACAGGATCTGATTAGAATTTTTTTTTTCCAAACCAGGGTGAACTAGGATAGAGGAGGAAATACATTAAACTGGAGACATGAACCTCACATTATTTTCTTTGGTTCATGAAGCTCATTTGACCATACGAGCATTCAACCCAGGAATTTAAAATCACTCTTTCTGAGAGGCAACTCCACTATTAAGAGACAGGCTTGGGAGCCACAGAATGTTTTGATGATATTTCTGGAGCTATGCATGACCAAGGCAACAGTGTTTTGGTTGAACAGAATGCAATATTGCCAAGAAAACCTTCAATTAAATTAAAAAAACAACAAAAAAAAAAAATTAAAAAAAAAAAAAAAAAAAAAAAAAAAAAAAAACAAACGAGGAAGCAGGACTGAGCATTCACTCTCTAATAGAAAAAGTAATAGAGCTGTTCTTATGAGGACCATGTTCTCTATTCACGTCTTGAAATAACTAATCAAAATTTTGATTTTACTATTCAGATCTCCTCTACTTTGTTCCATAGGTCTTCATATGTTTCAAATTTGCGTATTCAAATACACCCCTTATCTTTCTATAACATCTCTTTCTCTGGACTTCTCATCAACACTATCTTCTTGGTATCACACAATTCATTTTTCTATTTCCTTCTCAATATTTTCCTTTTAATTCCTCACCATATTGACCTATTTTCAAGAACAGTTCCTCATATCATCAGAAGTTGAATACAGTGTATACATTAGAATTAAATTCTGAAAAGCAATCTACAGGGGAAAGAGACACAAAATCCTTTACCTGTCACACTCTCCATCACCTGCAACAATACCCCAAGAGGCCAATATTACTTTCTGGACATGTACACACACAGCTACTGCTTTTTGCTGTGTCCCATACCTTTAATTGGAGTTCTGGATGGCACACAGAGAGATTGCCCAAAGTTTAATAGATATCTGTTGCAAGGAAAAAAACTTTGTTAACAACTCATTTTGAAGTTTACTTTATAGACTTTAGCTTGGCAGATAAATGCAGAATCGTTCCTAAGCCTCAATAATGCAAAAACACATACTAAGTCATCCACTCCTTAATGATAGAGGAACATTTATGTTGGAAATTGGTGTCTACCAGCAAGACAATATGTACCTGCAAATTTTGAAGCAGACTGTATTTGACACATCAGAGTAGATCCAGGAAGAAGGCAAAAATAGTTATCTGCAATTGGGAAATAATAATTATGGGAGGATAGTTATGATATATCAATAAAACCATAGAATTGTTATCTGCTGAGCTTGTGGGTGCATTAGATGCCATAGAAACTGTACAAGAGTGGATGGAAACCCATGCAGAGTGTGAATAATCTGGCCAGGTAGGTAGGTGTGAGAAGCTGATTCAAGAGGCTCAAAATGTGGGAGGATAATTTAAAAAAAAACAAATCTGTTTTCCTGCAAAATTATCAGACCTGGTTTTGGTGCATTGAATCTCCTGAGATCCCGTAAATTTTGTCTCTTGTGCTGAAGGACAATGATCTTCATGCAGAAGCCTAGGAGGAACATTTACATCTCATCAGCTTGACCCTTGATGTGTCCACAGTAAAAAATCTCAGGTGTCCTGCTGTTAAGGAAACTTCCCAGTGTGACCATTCATGAGACTCTCTGGCAGCCACCCTCCCAATGTCACAGGCTGTCACTGCTGGCACTGTCACCCTTCACAGGGGTGGCTCCAGTGACCTGGCAGGTCCCTGCTGGGCTCCCTGCACACCCACCCACAGTCAGACCAGCTTTCCTCACCAGCTCAATCCCAGCATTTCCATGGCAGAGTCTCAGACATCTCGTTCCACAGTGGCATCTATCCTGGCACAGTAACAGAACCAGCCTGAGCTGGTGCCCCAAGGAGGGACCTGAGCAAAGGAGCCCCTGGGCTGTTATCCATCCCTCACAGTGCCAGCACTCCAGCCTGGCTGTTCCTCCTGGCAGGGAGCCCTTGGCTCCTGCTGTGTCCAGTGTCCCTCCCCTGGCTGTGCCAGAGCCCCCTGAGCCCTCTGCTGTGCCCAGGGTGCAGCTCACAGCCTCCTGTCTCAGGATCCCACCCAGAGGTGAGCCTGCAGCTCCATCTGCAGCTGCACCCCGAGCTCCCTGCACTGACTGTGCTCCTCAACACCCCTTGCCATGGCAATCCCACCCCTGGGCCATCCCTACACACCACCACATTGCTCTGGAAGGGTATCCCAGATGTCTAGGCTGAGTTCTGATCCTGCTCAGTGCATCACATAGCAACAGGCCCTGCACTTATCCACAGCAAAGCAGACACTGAGGTGTATTTTGATTTTTGTGGTTTTTTGCTCAAGAACAGCATTTCTGTCTAGAGCTGGACATGGTCACATGTACTTTGGAGTCTGGGGTTTTGGACAGGGGGAGACAGAGCTTTGATCAGGGAGAGGGATGAATTGGGAAGCAGGTGGAGAGCAAACCTTTCACGGAGGAAGAGCGCTGAGGGATCTGGTCACACTCAGCGTGGCTGCTGAGCAGCAGGCCTAGACACTGTCTGCACACTGACAGAAAACTGCAAACTGAAAAAGCAAACAACCAGCATTTATTTGTGTAATTAAAGGAGACTAAAACATGATAGAAATATCTAATCACCGCAAGGAATCCCGTAACCAATTTCCAACATGATTAAACTCGCATTGTTGCAAAATAAAGCAATCTAATCAACAGCCTGTGTTCTAATTACATCTACCTGATCTCAAAATATTCCTGACCTTGTTTATATCCCCAAGCCCTTTTATCTTGACGTACTGTGAAATCATTTCTAAAATGAAGCAGGTAATGTGTTTTTCTTTCGGTGGCAGGTACAGCAGTGCGAGCAGGGAGGTTCAGAGACCACTGCCACGAAGTGATGATTGAAAATCTCAGGCAAGGGGGGGAGCAATGGAGAGGGAAATGAGACTGCTCAAGGGGAAGAAATAGGCCTACTCCAGGAAAAGGAAGGAAAACACACCATATACAAGTGAGGATATAATAGACTAACAGGGAGAGAAAAAAATATACAGTGCAGAAAAAGGAGGCAGAGCAGAGAGATGAAGGCAGGGCAATCAGAGGCACCTAGAAGTAGGATGGAGGTAGTGGAGAGTATTCAAGGCTCCCTTAAATAACAATTAATCATGTTTCAAGAATTCACATTCTATCTCTGTCTCACATCAGTACTGTTTTATTCATTTAAGCATTTCCTCAAACCTGACCTTTGCCCTCGTAGCCATAGAGTTCAAACAGTTAATGATGGTTGGTCAAGGAGGAGATGAGTGGATGAGAGGTGATTTATGCACATAGCTGAATAGTTAACATCTAAATTAATTCCAAAAGATAGGGAAGGACAGGAACTTAGGGCAGTGCAAAAACTGTGTCTTCCTGTTTCACTGTACAGCAAAGGGAATTACAAGTTTTACATCAGAATATTGGCTTCTGGATGCTCCAGGAGCATGTAGAATTAACAAACGTGGTGTGGCTGTGGAAAAGGCAACATGCTTCAAATTACAAAGACTAGAATTTGGACCCTTAATACTTTTACCAGCAGCCTAAGCACACAAATGATGAAGAGGGAAAAAGAAATGCAGACTTTCAAGGTTTTATTTTCTATTATAAATTCTTACATAACCCAAACTGCTTAAACAACTACTTTCTCCACACACATACATATTTTACTTCCAGTGTTATGATTTAAATCAAGTTTGCCTCCTGGAGTGCTGAAAATCAAAAGGACCTGTAGGACACAGGCAGAGCCCCAATTAGAAAGACTCCAGACAAAATGCTGCACAGGGCTGCCTCTGATTTCTCAGATATCAGGAACTTACCTCAGGTAAGAAAAAGGTAAATTTCTTTCAGTCAGTGTGACAACAGCAAGACTATTTGGACTGGGGAAAAGACAGAAAAGAAAACTTTCCACTGAAAAATGAACAATATTCAGCACTTATAGCAGAAGCAAACATTACCACATTTTTTTCAAACATTCATGAAGATTTCAGATCTTTGGTGTGAAACCCTAGCTCCCCTGGTTTCTTGTTTCTTTATGCAATCAGAAGGATACAATAATTCAGAAGAATAATGCAGAAATACAATCATTCCTAGTTTAACATCCATGGAATAAATTTCACTGCATGAAAGCTTTTTACTCCTCATCTATTTCATTTTAGATCTCTGAGATTTAATGCTTTTCCCATTGTTAGTCGCTATTAATGACAAAAACTCTTTTATTGAGATCAGTATCTGAGAGGGTGGTCTGTTCTCACTGAAAAACAGCAGGGTTCTGAAATTTTGGCAGGCTTCCTCTGAAGCACATCTAGAGGCCCTTCAGTGCAAATAGGTATTCAAAGAGGCGGCAGCTGGAAAACTAAAGAGTGAAAAAAAAATGTTATTTTGACAATGACCTTCATTCCTAAATTAAAAAAAAGAAAAGAAAAGAGGAAGAAATAGAAACCAAACAAAAGCTCTATGAGCTGTTACCAGGAAATGTCATGGATGCAGCCCCAGAGCTAGAAGAGAAGAAATCTTGGCTCAGATTTTCACATTTACTTTGTACAAGGCAGGACCATGTGTGAAGGTTAAACCAACTTTTGGTATGGACTAGTTTGCTTTGTTTAGAACCCACTGTGACATATAAATGTCTCACAGGAGATTTTTTCCAAGGTCTAAAGGGCTTTAGGTGCCTGATCCAAGGGCAAAGCCAGGAAGGGCTTGGAGAACAATTTGTTGTGGGAGAATGCCAGCAGATCAGACTAAGATTCTCCTCAACAAGTAAGAAGCAGAAAGAAAATTAGAACAAAACAAGAAATGTGACAAAAAGAGAAAAAAATGCCTGGGTTAAAAAATAAACAAGCCACAGCTTTAGAATAAAGCTAGCAATTCCCAGGAGAGCTTACAAAACTGCAGCACAGGTTTGGTTTTTATTCTAGTATACCAGTGGCTGTATCATAATACAGAGATATTCAGATCACCTTTGTACTAGAACAGGCCCTGATTGTAGGCAAAAACCTAATGTTGGCTGCACAGAGCTCAGCATCTAATCACTTACCTTTTTTTCCCCTCACCTCTTCTCCTCTGGCTGCAGTGTTTATATTACTTGAAGTGCTCAAATCTCATTTGTTTGTGTATACCCCCTCTAAAAATGTCTCTGAGCTTCTGAGGCTTTGCTGTTTCTCCTAACACAGAGAGACAGAGAGACAGGACTATAAACTTTATATAAACTTCCAATTATGCAAAAAGTTGATGCAGTTGCTGATGATTTATATGTTGTTTGATCTTTTATAGGTCATCTTAAAAGTTAACATTTAAATTATTTGAGAAATTCTGACTCTTAAATTGGCTGTTTCAATAACGTTGTTGCTGCTGACTCCCTCGAGTGCTTGTGCTCTTCGTTTCCTGATTTTAATTATTAATCCACCACCGCATGTTGTGTTTCTCTGTAGCAGCAGAAAGGTTAATATTCATAACCAGTTTTTAGGTTATTTTTAAAGGTAGGTGAGGAACAGTGCAGGGGAAGATGGAGGAGGGAATGGAGTTTTAATTACTTGTTAATATTGCTATCTAGTTCGTGGAGCTGACAGCAGCTCTGCTCCTTCCCAGGCTCTTTATGTGCACATCCACAAGCACAATTCCACCCAAGGCTGAACATCACTCCCTGTCTCTCCAAAATTACCTCTGTGCCAGATGCTTTCAGGAGCCTTTGACCAGCAGCTTTTGCAATACTGATCTGCTGAAGTGATAATTGAAGGGAAATATTAAAGAATCATCCATAAAAAGAAAGTCTGTGCACACATGGAATCTCATCTCATCTTATGCTGCATTAAAATACAAATAAAACAGACTGGCTTCTTTCTTTGGTTGGGAAAAACCAAATCCAACTTCCATGCTGTGAAAGTACAGAGCCTGCTGGAGACCTGAGCTCTGTCTGCCTTAATCTTTACTGTCTCAGACTGATTTTTCTCCTGACAAAATCTGGACTTAAATAACCAGCACAATTTATTCCCTTCTGTCTGATTCTCCAGAAAGTGCAAAAGCGTTGGGTTGTCTTTTTTTTTCCTTTCCCTCTACAAAGCCACACTGAGAAATCTTCCTTTATATCAGCAAGGATTTCCATCACAGACTCGACTGCAGATTTATGATCAGAATGTAATATTTGGTCCTTTCTCCATAACGGGTGCACTCAACTACATCATTTATAGTGAAGCCAAAGTGAGAAATAAAGGAGGAAATGAAGAAAATCCTTTCATGGGTGATCTTTTCTCCATTTTTTTCCTCAGGAAAAGGTAAAACCAGTTCACAGTTAGGCACATCTAAAACTTGAATCAAAGCTCAGATTTGCCCAAGACAGATCTCTCTACATGTCCCTGCATAACCTCTCTGTATCCACGTGGGCAGGTTCCTGCTGGGACTTCTTGCTTTCATTTTCCCAAAAAAATAAAGTTGAAAGTGGACCAAATTGGTACCTTCCTGTCTTTTAAACATAAAAAGGAAATGGACAGACACACACGTTTTTGCCATTTTAAGTTCTCAGACCATTCAAAATAAGACCAGAGGTCACTTGCTTCTATTTCCAAGTCCCTCTCCTCATTTGCCCTCAGAAATGAGCCACAAGGAGCTACAGGGTACAAAGTCAGGTCTTATCCAGAATATTGAGATGAGAAAACTGCAATCTGAAAGGTAACCCAGCAGGTATTTATGGAAGACAGAGTAGGAAGCATACTACAGTATTAATTTTCCCCACCTCACCAAGAGGTTCTGGATCATCTTGGTAATAAGAAAGCTTTGGATCACCAACATTACTCAATTCAAATTCTAAATTTAATGTCTACTTGGCATTCCTGCTGTATCTAATCATGCAAAATGCATTCCAAAGCCCATTTGCCCAGGTTCTAAGGGAGTGATATGATTACAGCCCTCTCACATAAATGAAATGCCAATTTCTATCCTGACAAGAAACCCACATATTTAACTGATGAACAATTGGTGGAAAGAAAAAAATAGAAGTGAATATGTTTTTTATTACCTTGTAGGATTGTTACAAATTCCTTTCTACTGAATGAATCTCATGGAAATTATTATTGCCACTCCATTTTCTTCTTTTTTTTTCCTTTCAAGCAAAAGTTTCTTTGCTTTCAGAATTATTGTTTTTCTGCTTTTTAAGACACAGGCAGCAGCAGAACGAAAAATAATTCCTCATGTTTTCAACAGTTTCACTCATCTATATTCACAAGAAGACATTTACCTATTATTCTCTACTGTAAGGATGATGCAAATATTTATTATGCAGTACCATTTGAAAAGTCTTTTTTATGTTCTGCATCAAAAAGATGAAGTGAATAAAAACTGAAAGCCTTGCTGCATATATAAGATATAAAACTCCAACCTGTAAACTGCACTCTGTTTTAAATTGCTTTTTTGAATCAGAAAAATGATGAAACTAACCTCAGCTTATTCCCTGTCAGCAATCAAAACATGCATGCTTGCCCATGGTTTCATGCAGAAAGCTGAACTTTGACTACGATTACATACAGCTAAGACAAAATGCCTACAGAGATACTTCAGTGATGCTTCTTTGAAAACATTAAAGTGTTCTTTCTGCTCTGCCAAAGCCCTCTAGATGGCATTCTTTAGTAAACTTTGGGCATTGCACACATTTTGGCCTCAGTGCAGTTTACAGTGTTTTCACGAATGTTTTTAAATTAATCTACTGTAATGACTGTCAGTTTAATGAGTTATTAAAAGATATTCATGCTTTTGTAGTGCAAAGTGTAACAAAAATAGAATAAATAACATTTTGTTTATTGCAAAAGTTCCTAGAGTAAAATATATTTCTCTGTCTGAAGTGCATTGCAGGCTTTAGAGAAAAGAAAAGCAACAGTATTTTCAAGCAATTAAGTATTTTCTGGAACAGGACACAAAAACCATAGTAACTCATCTTCTTCCTGAAGTAAAGTCTTTGAAAAATGAGAACTCCACTAAGTTTGAATAGTTTCTCTGGTATAGATTCTCTGAATGGTTTTACAAGCAGAACAACTTGTAAACAACAGGAAAACCTGCTGCTAGGACCCCTGCTTAGCCTTACATCAGAATGCTGAATTAATTTGTGGTAGACCCACAAATGTCAGTCTCATTAGATGAGCAGACACAAATTCCTGTATAACTGAGGCTCTCTGTTACTGCTCCATGGAGCCCAATAACTTTGCAGGAGTAGATCCCAGCAGTGAGGCAATGTGCCTGGAAAAGGACAAGTCAGAGAGATTCTGTCCCTGCCATAAAATAAGGTGCCAATCTGCAGCATCAATGCACACACAGCATATACACACCTGCATGGACTGGGACTCTTGTGTGCCAACTCAGCACATGACCACTGGACCCAAACAGAGGGATTTCTGAATTCTGACCCACACAGAGCCACCTGATGATAATCTGGGGCATATCTCCAATCCCCCATGCTTTGCTAAAGAAGGTAGGTGTTTGAAGCAGACTTGAAAACCTAACAAATCATTAGTTTGTTTGATTCAATAAGTACATAGGTGTTTCATTTAATTTTTAAACCCCCAAATTAAGCCATGTATTCCCTCTTGCCTGCATTCTAACAGATGGATGCTACTTCATGCCTTATGCAGAATACCACAGGAACAAAGAACTGAACAAATGCTATGTAAAAGAAGAACAAGCCAAAAATACCCTGGGGTTATTTCAAACTCCAGCAGTTTTTTGCAGGTGTTCTGGGCTTCAACAGCACAGTGAGACTTTTTCATTCATGTTCTGCCTGCTTCCTGGAAAACAACACTGATGTGAATATCCAATCTAAAGAAAACAAACCCCAATGTATATTTCAAAAGGAGAACTGGCTTTATATCCTATGGATTGTTATATAGCTGTGCTCACAAACTGTGCCTAGGCATCTGAGGCATGTTGAACTATTCAAGCATAAACAGAGCCAAGAATATTTATAGTTCTATTCTGTCATAGTGGATGTTGCAATTGGACAAATAATAGGGCCCAAGGTGACATACTATAATATTAATAGAGGGGCAGAGCAAGAAATTACCAAACTGAAGTGCTTGGAAATCTACAACCTACAGCAAGAACACCCAATGTCATAAGAAAGTCATTCCAGACTAAGAACACATGGATTCAGGTTCCTTTTAATCATTTTGTCTGGTTGTGTACTCTGTTTTGTGATGGTTTAATTGTAGCTGTACTTCAAATGTGGTGCACTGATGGGGGACAGCAGGGGAGCATTAGGCGTAAAATTTAACTGCAAAGCTCAATGCAATCCTAATTATGGTGCTGCTATGACACCTCCATAATTACTCATTCTTATCCCCTGGCTCTACTAAAATAATTCACAAGACAGAAAAGCAAGCTGAGAATGCCAGCATTGTCACTGCAGTCCAACACTACTCAGGACTAAAACATGGTGATGCTTGGCTTTTCGACACTCACATCCCTCCACAAAATTTACAGAAGCCCTATTTTAAGCTCTGAGTTCCTATATAATTCAAAGATCATCTAAATTAGACAGAAAGAAATGTGGAAGAGAGAAGTCCTTAAAATTTCATCTTTCTCAGGTGTCTGTGTGATCTGTGTTTTTATTCAGTCAGGATCCACAGCCCTGCAGGACTTGGGAACCCTTTTTAACACAGGCAGACAACTTACACTTTCCTTTTAGAAAACATTCAGAAATAGAAGTGGAAGTTCTAGTGCTGCTATTTTTCTTTTCATAACAACCTAGGAGCAGAGCATTTCATTCCTGGACAAAATAAATAAGCATCACCATGCCTTTGTCCCTCTCTAGACCAGGAATGCAGTGACAGGGCTGGCATTCTCAGCTTGCCTCTTGTCTTGTGAAACACTGAGCAGAGACGGTGGAGAGGGAAGAGTGATAATAAATGTGTCATAGCAGTGCAGTAATTAGGATTGCACTGGTTTTGCACTTGATACAGGAAGCATGGATCAATCTTCAGTCCTCCCTCTGCCCGGGGAATGCCCTTATCATGGGGCTGTGGAGACAATCCTTCACTTTTTTTTTTAAAGATTGGCAAATCTAGCCTCCAGCTTTACAATTAGGACACTTTCATGGGAAGGGACAAGCAAGAGTCTGCCTTCCTCAGGTAAAGAATCAATTAGGACTTCGACCTTCACATCATAACACAGGGATATGTATCAGGGCAGGGGAACCTCAGTGCTTACTATTCCTCCAGATACCTTTATCTTGTGATGGAAGCTAAATCAAGCCTGGAGAAATAAATACCTGTTCATGAAGATAGAAATCCACCTTGAAGAGTCCACTAAAATAGTATAGTTATGTATTCACACCCCTTCCAGCATCAAGACAGCTATTCTGTGCACTGCACTCCTGTATTTGTGCCTCATTTTACCTGGTTTATTGTTTTACAGTATATGTCTCAGAGGATCATCAGAGTTGGAGGAGCTAAAAAACTCCTGGTAACCTCTAACACACACTCTGGGGTGTGAAAAAAAGGCAGCAGACTCTTCTATCACAGAAAGGTCAAAGAGCACTTGATTTGGCTGTGCAGAAAAGGTCGAGGACAATTACTAAAACTCTCATTGCTGTATTTCAGTCTTTCTGTCCTCCAATTTTAGAGCAGCTGAGGTAGGGTACAGAATCATTTATTGGGTCATGACGCAAGAGATCTTTAAATTTTAACAACAGAGATACAGATTTCCTCTACTACTGCAAGTCCAAGTCATTAAAAAAAGTTCAAATGCTTGGGTTTGAAATAAAAAGTTTTAAGGACTTTTGAAACAATGAAAGAAACAATACATAATTTTGAGGGGTTTTTTTTCCTTTTTAAAAGCATAAACTGTGGAATTAAAAATAAACAACAAACCAAAACCCTCCAAAACATACCTAAAACCAGATTCTTCAACAACAACAACAACATTGAACTGTGAATCTGAAATGAGACACCATTTAGTGCAAGCACTTCAAATAAACAGTAAGTTTGCATCACTGTCCCTGCTCAGCTCATTCATTTACTGAGTGCAAGGTTGGTTGATAGGTACTGACAGCCAAGGTTAGATCAACTTCCCAATCTGCTGGAGGCTGCTTTAAAGGATTACTACCAAGGGACTTAATATTGAAAGTTCCTGATTCTCTCCTCTATTTTAGGTTATTGCAGGGAGCTTCTTCCCTCTGCCTACACAACAGTAAAATATCTAATCAAAGGTAAAATCAGGTGCACTTTTCATTTCCTGATTATTTTGTGTCTGATTTCTGAAAATTGAGACCAGTTTCACCTAATCAAACTTTTAAACCAATATGGACTCAGGAGGCACAACCACAAATCCATATATATTCAACAAAACCAGAATGTGCATGTTGTCTGCAAAAATAGGGCTGTTTGTCTCAGTAATCATGTTTAAAAGTAACCAAAAAATTTTCTTCCCAACCCAAATTTTTGCTTAAGAACAATCTAGATCCACACTTCTGTTATATATGTGTTTATACATATATATATATACACACACATACCATTTAGTGTTCCCTGAAGAGTTTTCTAAACATGATTTAAAATTCAAAGTTTTCTCTTCATGAGCACTGGCAAAGCAAGGCAAAGGAAGTTTCAGTGCTTCACTTACCTGAAGTCAGTTCAGGAGGGATCTCCCTGCCTACCAAACATACATCTGTCATGTACAGGATATGTGAGAGCTGGTCAAATAGACTTTTATAACAACACAGAAGTGGAGGTTTATTCAGAGTATGTCTGATCCCACCTGAATGTAGAGGTCTAAGTGAGACTGGAGGTCTAATATTCCAGTGGGAGAAATACTTGTCCAGTCCATTTGTTGATCAATCCCAGAGTATGAAAAAATGACATCTGATTTCCAATTAATTACAGAGAACAAGTAAAAATCAAATGTCTTCAGAATGCAAACATACAAAATATTCTGGGTTCAAATCCACCTTGCTTTTTCTAAAGATCTAAAATCCAACCATTGCATCATCCATTAAATTGCATATTTACAGCTCTCCTGATTCAAAATATATGGAGAAATCCAAAGCTAACTAAATTTTCTTCACTCTCCAAAAACACAATTTCTGATCTGAAGCCAAACCATGGGACACAGCAAACCAAAAGGGATCTGGCTGAAGAAGCTGTGCAAAATTGACATGAGAATGGCTAATGAAGCACAGGCCTAAACAGAGTCATTCTGCAGCAGTGTAACATGAATATTTCAAAAGCAAAGATATCACTAAGACAGATAAAAATATGTATTTTAAAATGGAAAAATTCTTTAACATGCATTTTTTTTTTTCAGTGCCTGTTACCTCCTATCCAATCCTTTCCTGACAGGCTTACAAGTGACCAGTGACCACACCTGCAGCAAAGAGGATTGCAAGGGAGAGGTTCCAGATTTATGCAAACATCTTCAGGTAAATGCAGCAAAAAGAGAAGAGGAATTAAAAATATGGGAAAGGCTTTTTTTTAATCTGCAAAATGAATTGCATCCACATTTTGTCTAAAGTTTTCTATTTATTTATTAGTGGTTCAGAGATAAAAGGTAAAGTCACATAAGAAAACTCTTAAACCTGAGGGTTTTTTTGTCAATGCAGAAGAGAAACATGTCTAAATATATCATTCCTTAAGTGGAAAAAAAGCTTCCTTCCTATTGTCAAAATGTTCATCTGTATGGGAAAATGGATAATCATAGTTGTGTCCTCTGCTATTTGTTCAAGAAAGGAAATTAGATGCACCATATGTAGATATTTTTTGTCTCTTCTGTAGAAACAAATCATCCTTCTCACCCTTCAACAATCCATCACAACTTTTTTTTGCCATCAGACCAAATGACCAGCTGAGGGGATTTTGCTAATTAACTAGAAGTTGCAATGTGCAAAATTCAGCCATCAGGTTGTTTTTTCTTCTCCTAAATAACAACATAATCAGAAGATTTAAATGCTCCTGCTGGCTTTATCTTATATCCTTATGTAAAAAAGAATTATTTAAGAACCAGAGTAAATATTGAGAGTATTAACCAGTAAAAGCTAATGGATGATAGAGGCCCCATGAAGCTCAAAGTGAATGCCAAAATGCTCCAGCAAACGAGGCCATTAGATTTTCCACCCACTACGCTGCCAATAAGGCAAATACAATGATTTCATTTATCTAAATAACTGCTGCTAGTCACAGATAATGGCAGCTTAAGCTACTCAGTGTGCAGCAGGCCACTTGGAGAAACAAAACAAAAATAAAGGACTCTGCAGAAGAATAAAAGAGCTGTGCAGTTGTGTGCCTGGGCTCTGCCAGAGCTCCCATTATTCCTGGTTACCAGAAGGAGCACGCAGGTGAACAGATAACTGCCTGGATAAACAAATGTTCACAACACAGCTCACACATTGAAAAACTGGCCCACAGACCAGGCCTGCACAACCTTGAGCATAAGTAGGCTCTTTCTTTTTTCCCTTTCTCATGCCTGCATGTACCAGATAAAGTCACAGGACTCCCAGCCAGCGCTAGAACAAATGAGCTGGTTCAAAGGGCTGGGAGCTGCTCTCCCACCGTACACAGAGTGCCATTTCTCCTCTGCCTGCTCAGTGCCATCTCTAATCCTAAGCAACTGCCCTAAGGTGCCAGACACATACAGAATGAGACAGCCAGCAGCAGCAAGGAGCATCAGTCTGCCTCCTCCAGATACTAAATGTTGCTGGACAGAAAACTCATGCTGCACTCTGCCTGTGTCCCACCAATTCCAGGAGAACTCATAATGATCTCAGCTGCTGCTCCCCAAATCACCACAGTAATTCTGTAATGAATGTGCCACTAAGGAGAGGAAAGTCATCTAGATTTACTCAGCAAAGAATATAAAAAGGGGGTTTAATTACAAACAAGATGCTTTATTTTCAGACAGTTCACAGTTAATGTTTTTTTCCCCTGCCACCTCAGTGAAGATGTTTTAGCTGATCAACAAGCAAACCTTGAACCACATGGTTTACAGTGCAGAACTTCAGTGTAAATGGAAGTAGTTGCTGATTTACACTCTGCAGCTGAGGGCAGTAACTTTCCCAGCCAAATTATGCAAGCTACCTATGCTCATGTAGCAACCCAGGGGATGGAGTGAAAAGAAGTGTGGAGAGGAATTATCAATAAATGTTTGTAGCATCGTTTGCCAGAAGATGGTGGACTCCATGTCATGCTCTAAAGTGAGCAAAATAATGGAAAAATCAGCAAATGGACTGGGTGCTGGTTTCTCAGTCTGCTTTTAAAACCTCACTTATATTCTCCCTAGGTTAGAGAAATGAAAAGAAATATTGAAAAAACATTCAAACATGTTAGAGCAGAAGATATTGCAGGGAACAAAATGGCTCAGCTGGTAGCTGAGCTTTGAGGAGCAGGTACTCTGCCCTCCAGAAGGGCAGTGTAAGGTGAACCTTGGACACTGTCAAAGAGCTTTGGGCTGGCTCTTTTCTCATCTCTCTGCCTGGGGGACCAACAGCTTCAGTGGCACAGCAAATAAAATTAACATTAAGAAGCTTGTGAAGAAAGATTGGCATCTAGAATATCAGTACTCACATAAGATAAGGCTTAGAAGGACAAAGGTAGAACAAAATTATCCAACAACTGTTCTGTATCACTGAGGAAATGCCATCTCACCAGAAGAACTACCACTCAGGAACAGAGAAGCATTTTCCATCCTCTGAAACAAGCTGGTTTTCTCCCAGTAGTAACAGCATAAAGATAACTTAGATTAATGTAGCTGGAGAGACTTTTTCCCTACAAAAACAATGTCTGCAGGCTGAGGTGCAGCTGGAAGGAGCACCCAGGCATGGAGGGAGGCCACCAGCAGAACCCACAGCCTGGGCTGCTGCCTCAGAGCAGGAAAAATCTCTTTCACTTCAGGGCCCAGTACCAGCTGGTGGAAAAAGACATCAGTGCAGCTTCACTGATTGTTCTGAAGCTATCTCAGGAAAGGTGCTCTTCTCAAATATTTACTTTTTGAGCTAGCAGAGGCTGTGACCAGATGTAAAATTTTGAGAAGCAGCTGGGCTCACATGTGCTTAACAAGGGAAGGACCAGGAGTCAGCATCAGTGGATGAGAGAAAAAGTTCTTATTTCAAAGTTTTTTTTTGTTCAGAAAAGTACCAGATTTCAGTCTTGCATTTGCAGGGCTGCCATGAGCCCTGACCTTGAAAACATCACTTCCTCACTCTGCTCCTTTGCCTTTCTGCCTGTACAGCACCTGAAAATTATTCTTTTAACCTACAATCTGTCATAACTAAACTTGATGGATTCAATTTTGATTTTAAACTCGATATTTTATGTCTTTCACATATTTCAGTAGAAGCATGACTCTTATTTTTTAAAGAAACACTTGACTCCTTTGTTGTTAATTGTACAAGGTGTTTTTTTTCCCCCAATTTATATCTCTATAATGTAGAATTTAATTTACTTTCCACCATTTTACTTTTAATTATTACAAGACTCCTAAGCAATAAACAGAAGAAACATATTGATGAGACAAGCCTTTTAAATGATGGGACATAACAATTATTAATTACAACTTAAAAGTCCCTAGCAGCACTTTTTTGCTATAAATACTGTCTGACTTCAAAAGCTGGAAAAGACTAGTATTGTGCAACAGTCAATTAATTAGATATACTGCAGATACCTTTCTTAATGAATTTGATTATTAATAGCACTCTCAGATTTAAATACTGACTCAAGTGTTAGCATCCATAATTTTTTTCAAAGATTAATATATCAGACTGCATAGGCCACCTAATTTAATTGCAAATTATTTTCTCTATCATGTGGTCTATTGTATACTGAGTTCACCTTATTGCACTTAGTCAGACAGCTGTGCTAGGTGGCAAAACTTTAAATCATAAAAAACAAACAATATTTTGCATTTCTTCTCTCTGTTCTCTGTTATTTTCTGTGGAGCATGACAGAATTTTATTCTTAGCTTAAATAAAAGGATTGTAAAATAGCATGGCTGTCACAAGTAAATCAAGAGTGTCCTTCTTAAAGACATGAAAATGCTTAGCAATGTCTCTACAGGTAGGGAAGTTGTTTTGTCAGTTCTGTGAAAGTGCTTTTAATTACCTGATTTTAATTGAGTCTTGCACATACACATTGGGAAACAATTTATGAGGTTTTCTGAGTCTACAACATAGTTTACACAATAAATCATTCTTTCTCTCTGTACTTAACTCACATGCTGTCTTTGAGCCAGGGTTTGTTGGTATTCTGGGATTTTTTTTCTTTTCAAGGAATATGAAAAGCACAGAGAAACAATCTTCTGGTACCAATAATGTGGCATGGAACAAGGTTTGGGGGCAGAACAGGACAGCTCTGTTTTCCTCTCAGCTGCTCCAGTTACACATTAGGAGCCTGGACAAGCCATGCCACCCTCAGTTTGGCATTTGCACTGGGGACAAGTATTTTCCATTCCTGTTGCAGTTTTCTGAGAACTGAAAATACAAAACCTGCACTTGGGAACAAAATGCCTTGTGGCTACATTGCAGAAGTTCAACACCAACTTAGGCTAAGGTGAAATTAAGCCTGCATTTTGCAGTTTGCTTCTGTTGGCAAATGGATTAACTTCAGCAAAAAACACTGATTCACAATTGTGGTCACAACTTCCTGCAAAGGTAATGGGAAGGGAAGATGATTAAATGCTTGAGAAAAGTTCCAAATATTTGGATTGCAGCAGAGCCCAGATGTCCCAGGTAAAACCAGTAGAAATCTTCCTCTGTTCTGATGTGCTCCTCTCAGGAATAGGATGTGGGAAAAGGAGTAGCTCTAGTACTATTTAGTTAATTAGTGTCTTAGTTTGCTCTTTGTTTTACACAAGACGTGAAAGATTTTCTGTGGATGACTCGGGGCACAGAAGAGGAGAAAGTGCTAAACATTCTAAATTCCTGACTGCACTGCCTGCCTCTGGGTGCTCCCATATCTTCATAAATTGATGAGAGTGATCTTGAAGTGAGGAAGACTTTTGGCTGAGTTGTGACTTCACTCAGTGTTTGTCAAGGTAAATAAAATCCAGAAATATACTGCAGAGTGGAGTGGTGATGTGAATTTCTGCAAGCAAAGCCATGGAAATCATTGACCACTCACACTTTACAGATCCTTCCTCCTGATCCTTGGCTCTTGGCCCTGGGAAATTCTGCTACAAAAGAAATTTAGAACAAACATATATCACTAATGACAGAAAAGACATTCACAAAGCTGACACAAGAGCGTGGTACTAAGTGTACAGGTAATACCAGTCTCCTGAAGAATTGATTAAATTCCTTATGAAAATTTTAAGGCAGACTCCTCAGGAAAAAAAAAAATCCTGTTGAGACAGACAGATTACTAATCACATTTCTTCTCAATTCTTCTCCCTAGCCCTAATTAATACGGGAATATTTGCATTGAAACAATCTCTTTTTCTCCTTCATTCATTTGATCAGCTGCTTATCCCTCACCTGGAGCCATAATCTCTTGTCTGTAGCTTCATAATCTTCTGCACTGCTAAAAGGATTAGTATCCAGGTGAAGCATAAACAGCAGGAACAGATGATCACACAGGAAACAAACACTATCCTGATTTTTCAGATGCCACTTTTCCCCACAGTAATTAGGTAAAAAGAAACTCTAACAATCATTGCCTCTTAGAAAGCAAAGAAGGAACCCTGTAAGCATATAGAAGAAAATAAAAAACAAACCAAAAAACATAACACAAACCTTAAAACATAGCTTTTTAAATAATTCTCCCCCAAAGTAAAACCTCATAGAACTACAGAATGAGTAATAGTAAAAGAGAATAAGAAGATTAAGGCAAGAAAAAAAAAAACAAAAAGAGAGACAGAGATTATTCTAATGCTTTAACAATTTGCTGCAATCTTTACAATGCAAATGTTTTGTATTCTGAAAACAGATGTCATTTCTCTGGGCTTCTAAAAAACTGGTGAAGCTGAACTGGGGGTGGGGGAAGGTTATATTTTCTGAAGTTTTCACTGGGCGAGATTGACTCTGCCACTGTACAACCCACACTCACTTGTTAATTTATTTTATAAATTTATAGGGAATATCTTGCATGTGACTTGTTTTAAAGCCAGGCATCTATTAAGGTTAAGCACTCTGACTGCATGTGATCATTAAAAATGCATAAGGCAAGCATTTCTAAAATTCAATATGGATTTAATTCAAAATTCAACATTTGTAAAATTCAACATGTCAAAACTCAAAACTGTAAGATCTAAATCTAGCCAGTTCATACCCTTTTGACACCTGATATTTGAGATTTTCTTTTGTTATTTATCATTTCACTCTTTTCCAACTAGACTTCTGACATTAGGGTCAACTACAGCTCTCACTAATACACTGTACAACTGGAAAATTTTCAGTAATTGATTTTGGTCTAAATTTGTGAGAAAAGAAAAAACATTTTGAAATGCATTCTTCTCTTTCATTAAGTCTGGGTATACAATAAGTTTTACAAAAAACAAACAAGGGCAGATAAATATAACTTTTTTTGGTTATTCAGCAGTGCTTACCTGTGGGAATTGGGTGAAATGACAGCATCACCTGGAAAATGAAGCCACTAGAGAAGCAGAAAACAAAGTCAATCTATTCAAAAACAGATAATTCTTCATGCCTCTCCTCTTCAGTTCCAGTTACAAGGTGCTCCTACTTACAAATCTCCCAGTATTGTCTGGGCCAAACAATGATCTGATGCCTTCCCTGGCAGTTTAAGGAGCAATAGATCTGCTTGTCTCCATCAGGGGACAATGCAGATCCACAGGAAGCAAAGCAAGCAAGCCAAAACCTATTGCCAAGAAGTGCAGTGTCCCTTCCATCGATTAGGATAGATTTCAGTGAGTGAGTGGACATAACAGACTGCACGAGGTGGGAAAGGTTGTCAAAGATCTGCAGAAGCCCCAGTCTAATGTAGATGGAGTTGACAGAGGTGTGCTGATGGAACCAGACCCTCCTGTACCCCTGCCAGCAGCACAGCACCACAATCACTCTAGAGAGCTGTCTAAAGAGTCTGTCCAAGCAGACAGAACCCAGCACCTGAGCCAGGGAGCTGGTATTTGCCTATATCCACATTTCTTCTGAACTGCTATTTAAAATCTGCTATTTAAAATCTGACCCTTTAGCAAAACTCACTGAAAAATAACAGCCAAACAGATTCAAACCTCACCTGGCAGTCCTGTCTACTACACTGTTATAGACAACTACAAACCCTTGTTTTCAGCAGAGATATCTGTGGAAGTGGGAGCAAAAATTCATCAGGGGTTTAGGCCAGACAGAAGATGTGTGCTGATGCTGTGGCAAGGATTGCCTCTGGTCGTGTTACACACTTAATGTCAAGCTGAATTTGAAAAATGCAACTCATTAACTTGAATTATGAAAATAATGCAAAAGGGCACTCACCAGAGGACTTTTTTTTTTTTTCCTTTGCCCCCCTCCACCCTCCTTTTTTCCCCCCTTTTTGCTTTTCTGTGAAAACACTACCACTCTTCCAGGAGATGTATACACTGCCTGGAGGTTTCCAGGGAAAGTTACCCTAGCTAAGACATTTGTTGTGATCTGCAAACCCCTCTCAGCTCCAGCTGTGGCCAGAGGCACAGGAACAGCAGTGAGCAGGGTCTGCCATGCAGGCACAGTGCTGGGCTCGTTCCCTCATTCCTCAGAGCAGCCTCGGGCCATTGACCTTCCAGAGCAAGCTGCAAAGCTCATCTCTCTCCTTCATGGAAGTGGAAAAATGACTGAAAAGGCAAAAGCCAAGACTAAAAAAGCTATGATATGGAACAGCCTGCTTTTTTGGTTTTTCCCTTCTTTCCTTCACATTTGTATTCATTATTCTAATCACAGCATATACTAGAAGAGCCTAGAATCTAGGGCAGGTGCCTGAAATGTCACACATAACTCCAATCCACTAAATATCTCAGAAAATTGGAACATCGTTGGTGATTGCTCAGTTACTAATTAACAATGAAGGATAAAAATCACTGCAAATGTGCTAATTGGCCAAGAATTGACTAAAAGGTAAAGTGTGGAAAAGAAATTATGTGTGTGTTAATGAAACATGCAACAGGAATATGCCCCCCTAGGGAAAAAAGTTATACTTTCTTAGACAACCTTAAATAAGAATAAATCACACAAATTAGGTGTGTGATAACAAAAATAACTCATTTTTGAGCAGAAAAGCTTTAAAAAATATTTGCATGTGAACAGCACAGAGTTAAGGTAACAGATTCTTCAAAAGAACTTTAAGTTTGGGCTTTATGTTAAATATTAGCCACTCAAAAACCTAAAATTCACCAATTCTATGGTACTCAATGAAGAAAATGTTCAAGATGGACATGTCATAAATGTGAGCTGCTGCTCAAGAACATGTAAATTGATAAAAATAAAGATCTTTTAAACGTTACAGCTTGAACACCTTTTGATACACAGTTTGGTAACTTATTGGTTCAAAGACAACAAGTGAGAAAGAATTAGAATACACTAAAAAATTAGAGTACAACAGTGTGACTTTTATGCTCAACACTTGCACAAGATAAATTCACTAAAACCTATCAGATTTATGTTTCTAGAAAGGGGATATTCAGTACTGTAGTACATCAAGTAATATTTCTCAGTAAAGAAGAAAGAAACAGTGCTCCTATTGAATCTCAATTGATTTGTGCTGTGTTGCTGCCAACACAGACAAACACAGGAGATTAGTAAAGGGGGAAAATCCTTATTTTATATATAACTGGATAAAATGTGATCCATCATCCATGAAGGCACAGGCTGTGAATCTCAGCTAAAACTGCTCCTTGCAGCCATCTGGTCTGGACCATCCCTGGCCAGTCTGGCACTTTGCTGCCTGGGCAGGTGTGCTGATGCCCCCCAGGTGCTGTCTGGGAATCACCTCGTGGTGTTTTGGGCACAGCCAGGGAATAAGGTGGATGAAAACAACAGAAGAAAGAACAAAACAGGCACTGGGGGAAAGTAGCAGGAGGTTCTCCAGGGTACAGAGCTACAATTTTCCCTCTATCAGTGACTCCAGCTGACCCGCCAAAGTCCATTTAACTCTTCTCCTTTCCTTGCTCTGGTTTTGGGCTTGGTGTTTTGGGCATTTCTTGTTAGCTTGTTGGAGTTTTATTCTTGAGGGTGGTTTTTTTTTGTTTGGTTGGTTTTTTTGGTTTTTTTTTTTTGGTTTTTGTTTTTCTCTCATTTTTAGGGCAAGGGGAAATTAGGTTGCTTTTTTGTTTGTTTCTTTGGGTGGGGTTTTTTGTGGGTTTTTGGGGGGGGTTTTTTGGTTGTTTTTTAAATTGTTTACAAAGGGTACAATAGAAGATTTTACTATTTTATTTAGGTAGGTTCAATTAATGACCTCTCACCTTTGGTCAACTAATTCAGAAAGTGTTCTCCTTTTCTTCTGATTCACTCACAGTCCTCAGTCCACTGCTTCATCAAAACTCTTGTAGACCTGGTTAACTTGAATGGTTCCAATTACTCTGCTTTTTTCTCATTTAATCTGCCTTTTTGTTTTTCCTTTCAGTCTAATCTCTCTGTGTTTGCTGTAAGTAGTAACTTAGGTCCTTAAAATCATTGCAGTAGTGAAAGTCATATCTGGAATCTCTGTTAAATAACATAGGTGCCCTACAAGGATTGCTAAATTCTGACCAGCCCAGCTCATTCAGAGAGCACACCAACAGGCTGCAAATGAGATAAAAACCTGTGTGCTGAGAATGTTGAGATGTAATAACACTGATAATGTTACACAGGCTAACATTTTAAGAAGGATTCAGGAAATGTACTGGGAACATTTGAGGAAAAACTACACAGCTCAGGGAAAGCAAAGAAGAGACCAAGCAGCTTTAGTGCATATCTACTCTAGATGGAGTAGGAGAACTAAATAATCAAATTCCAGCATCTTAAATCAAGGCACTGGAAAGCTGAATTTCTAGTTTATTACATGAAAGTTATATTGCTTGTTAGCTCAAGTGTTTAAGCCCTTTTCTTTTTTAGTTCAAAAATGTTAAATTTTGTAGTCCATCAATCCAACCATCTCAGAGCTGTTACTGGAGCTAAAAAACCTCATAAGGGAAAAAAATTAAAAACAAATTAATGTGAGAAGATGAGATAAATCAAGTAGTGAAGTCAAGAGTAAATTATCAAAAAGATCTTTTATCAAAAATGAATAATTTTTTCTACTTCAAGAGTAACCCATTAATTTTATTCCCCCACTCCATTCCTTAGCATGACTGTCGTTCAAGCAGCATAATATAAAAATAGGCTTATTAAGATATGAAATGTGTTTAACTCTCATCATAAGCACCACAGTCCTTCAAAATTTAATTAAATATATATATATATAAATCAGGAGAGCATAAAAGCATTTTCACTTTTCAATAATTAAGGGGAAAAACACATTTATAATTGGCAAGCGGTAAGCAAAAGGGAGCCAGAAAATAAATGGCCTGGGTTGGACTTGGCAACTCTGAAGTACTGGGACTGCTTTCATTGACCTTAAATGAGCTTTTGCAGCATTTCCTACAGAGTCATTCCAGGGATTTCTTTCAAAAGACAAAATGTAGGAGGCCCAGTATGATCTGATCTGAGTTGGGCAGAGTGATTCCTTGCACACCTGTGTCATTTCTACAAGATACTGAGCTCCCCAGTCTTGAAGGAAAAAGGAGCACAAAATAAAAAAAGCATAAAATAGATGTTCCTCTTTAAGGGTTTTATCTCACTGGCATCCCCCAGTTGAGCAAGCTCTTAAATTCCTGTCTAGAGTGGCCAAAGAGAAGGGGTGGGACACATCAGCCCCTCCCTGACACAGGTGTGACACTTGATCCTTTTGCAGTGGCTTGTACCACATGTGGATCTGCTCATTTTACTCACCTCTGCACAAACCTGTGCATCCCTCTTCTCTCATGGAGCAATTACAAGATGAGAAAGCACCAAAGGGTCCTTAGGCCAAGGCTCCATGCTGCTAAAGGGAGCATCCAGGGCACCTTTTGGGATTTGCCAATCCCAAAACCAAGAACCTGAGAGACAAATTCTGACCCTGGGGAGTTGGCTGCAGGGGTTATCAAACACTATGAGATAACTGGCACAACAATTTCAGGGCTTCTGGGGACTTTTTGAGAGAGCTTGCAATAAAATAACAAGGTAAATCACAGCAGAGCAGATTGGGGATGCAGCAAAAGTACTGATGGTGAAAGAAAAGTAATCAAAAAGATGAAATAGCTTGCCAATCACTATCAGCTCTTATTATATTATTATTATTAGGCTGAGATACCTATATCTATGTCTCAGGATCTGCAGGAACCAAAATTCCATTTCAGAATTCATAGGCAGCCTGAGAGGTACACAAAATTTTTTGGCAAATTTACAATATTAAAACACTTCTTCAAATTCAGTATACTGAACCTTGAATCCTGCTTTCCACTTCATGTAACTCTGATGCTAAGGTATGAGAGTCCTGGTAATTACATCTCTGTGTCACAAAGATAAAACCACAGCTTTAAGGAGGAAATGTAAGAGTTCCCACCAACCTAGAATTTGATCCTAGAACTTTCCTGATTCACTTCCTTAAGGGAGCCCAGTTCAATGAAAGATTCAATAGAATCTACTGAACAAACAAATAGCATTGAAACCACTTAAGCAGGAACATTCAGGATTACAGACTCTGTGGCTGCTTTAGCAAGTTGTCAGGGCAACAGTTTCACTTAATATTTAAATAAATATAATTAATGTGAGAGAAATATACAAGCTTATTTGCTTGTCTGTACATTTCCCTAATGAATGCAGGGCCTATAAAAAAAAGGCTCATTAGCAGAATTCCACAAGAGGAAGATCAGTCTTTTCATTCTGTTCCTAAAACAAAACAAAAAAAAAATCACAAAATCCATACCTCTGTAAATGACAATCTGATGACATATTAAGAAAGTTTTCATTGCTTTTTGGTTATGCATATATGTCTAGGAAATTCCTAAGTAAACCAGAACTTTTGTGTTAGGTTTGTTCAGGCATTCAAACAGGAGCTGTTCCTGACCCCAAAATGGATGGAATCTGATAAGTATTGATGCAATATTGCACTCAAATGGAAGAATAAGAGACATATTTTGTGTGCACATGCACAGGGCACACACACATCCAGAACTGTACACATGTGCTTCTTTCTATGGAGACGAAAAAGCCTTAAGAAGGAGAAACTGATCAGTCACAGGTATTCCTAAAAGAAAAAAGTAGTGCTTTAGTACATTTTCCACTTAAGGTCCTGGCAAAGATCTGGTCTGGCTTTTCCCCTACTCAGGATCAAGGAGCCCAGGTCCACCTTGCTCAGTTCCCCAGGCACATTTAGACCAAGATGTCCACATTTAATGATTGGGCCAAATTAAGTGTTTCAAGCATTACAGAACATTATTTTACCTTGGCAGCAAAAAATAAGAACAATTTATATAATTCTTAAATATTTGTATATTATCAGTGTATTGAAAAAAACAAATAAATTCAATTATTCACCTAGAAACACACTGACATCTTCTTAGAAGTAGAAATTAATTTAAAGTTATTGCTGGATTTTTATGGAAATTGAAGAATGAATTTTCCTTGAGGACTGGAATGAGAGCGACAGCTTCAATACTTTTGCTTAGCCCTCTTAAAAGTTTTAGTTTTTTAAGCTTTAGTGGTAGTTAAACTATATTTATAAATAATTGTTGCTCTCTGTGATATCAAAAGCATAAACAAGGATTATTCTATAAGCAACAAATCTATTTGAAGTGAATATTTTTTTGTTGCCACCACAAGATGCCTGGGCAATGCCTGTCTCTGGTGACCTGGAGGTCTCCTTTACCTACTCCAGACATAGAATTCTTGCCATTTATACCTTTTCATACCTTTATCATAGAACATGACACCCCCCCACAATTACTCCATTTGCTGCAGAATGCAACCTTACAGTGCAATGACAAAATTCAGCAGAAACTGAGCAAAATCAATATGTGATGGGCATCAAGGTTCATCCCATCCAGCTCACAGGTGGGCTTTTTTTCATTACTGCAATTAAGGAATAATTTAGTAAGGAAATGTATTGCAACAATCCCTTATAAGACTAGAATAATGGAGTCATAGAATGGTTTGGGTTGGAAGGGACTTTAAAGATCATCTCATTCCAATCCCCCTGCCATGGACAGGGACACCTTCCACCATCCCAGGTTGGTCAGAGCCCCATCCAACCTGGCCTTGGACATTTCCAGGGGTGGGGCAGCCACAGCTTCTCTGGGCACCCTGTTCCAGCACCTCACCACTCTCACAGCAAAGATTTTTTTTTCCTTATATCTAATCAAAACCTGCTTTCATTCTGAAACCATTCCCCCTTGTCCTGTCCCTACATGTTCTTGTTAATAGTCCCTCTGCATCTTCCTTGTGTGCTCCCTTCAGGTGTTTGTGGCACCAGGAAGCACCAAAAACCCAAAGTCTGAGAACCAACTCCTGATTTTGAGCTTGTGGCTGTACCAGTGGGAATGGCAACCCTCAGGTGCAGCAGACTGAAGCAGGGAATCTCCAGAGGGTGAGGGGAGCTTTTCACTCTGTGCTGTTATATAAATTGAAAACCCCCTCACACTAAAAGAAAAAAAAAACAAAACAAACCAAACATAAAACTTGTTAGCTTTGAAAAATCTTCTGGCACGCAAAGACAAATTAGTCCCAGCTAAAAAACCCTCCCAAGCCAAATTACAGTTGCCATCCAAACATCCTGTTGGTAATGATTTCGTTCACTGAAATGTTACATGCACTGCTTCAATTTATGAATCTGCATTTCAGATGAAAAAGTGCAAAATAAGGTCTAGTAAATTAGATATTAAAGATTTTGCTACTGACTGCAGTTTCTGTTGCATTAGACAAGCACATTATTTGCCATAGCAGGCAGAAAAACAATGACTAAAGGCTGTTATTATGCTGTAACAGCTACATTAAGATAACTGCAAAAATAATTGTAGATTCACAACATCAGATCTGCATAAACAGTTCCAGAAACATTTCTATAACTTTAATTTGCAGTGTTACATAAAGAACAGGGCTTAAACCAAGGGATAGGGATAGACAATAGTAAAGCCTTGCAAATTTAGAAATAATAGTGCTGGCCTATTATGCTACATCTGTGTTAGCAAATATTTTAGGAACAGATCAAAGTGGCTGCTGAGCTCCTCACACTGCTATTCCATGTGGCTTTGGCAGTATGCTCAGCATTAGAGACAGTCTTACCTGCTATGCTGAAGCTTCCTGACAGGAAGAATTATTAGATGCACATGGGAAGTCCTTGCAGTAGACAGAGGCCATGCATGGAAATATTGTGGGTCTAAGGAAAACACACCGAGGGACATTCAGAGTGCTTTGGGAGAAGAGGCTGCTTGTTCACTTACACCTCTAAAGAATCTATGTTTTTTGTCCCAAAATAGCTCTGGAACTGAGTTAGGATGTGGTATCTGGGGACTCACTTCAAAACTGCACTTTACTGCTCTGATCTGAAGCACTGCTGTAGGCACAGACTTGCAGGGCTACCAAACAATTTGCAGCATATTTATCTTTCTGAACTCAACTACCACTTTCCTGTTATCACTTTAAGAGGTTCAGGCCTTTTAGGTAACACTTCTAGAAAAATGTCACACAGCATTATTACACATCACTTGGTTAATTAAGCAGCATAATTTGTGGAAATAGTGTGCTGTTGCTAACGATGTGACTTAGAGATGCAGAAAAGAAGTGGGTACAAAATACTACAGAATGTGTACTTAAAAATAAAGCCAAAACAGTCATGTTTCTCTGATGGAGAGCTACATAAACAGAAGATTTCAAAGCAGGAGAAGCAGCTGCACTACAGACACCTACCAGAGATATCTGGATATCTGTGCTCCACATGGATTCCTCTGTCACATGCCCTCCATCCCCAAACAAACCTGCCTTCCCCAGAAAGAGGATTATAGACAAGTGCCTGCTGCTGGCTCCTTGGGTCTTTTGCCAGCAGCAGTCACAGTGAAAGATGAGGTGAGCAGCTGATCCATTCCAGTAAGGACTGGGAGTTAAAAACACTAAACTCTGTGTGTGTGGCACACCTGAGGTCTCATATCCTTGTTTACCTTGGTCATTCTGTCACCTGAGTTCCTGACATTGCACTTGTAACCCTGGAGCTCAGGCAGTACCTGCATACTGGTATGGGCATGGCTGGCTCCCCTAAAAGAGATGGGAAGAGGGTGAATTTGATGGTACCAATCCAGCAGGTTGCAGCAGGACTCACAACTCGCCCCCACTCATACACTGGGCATCAGAGTAACCTCAGCAGGGGACGTGCCATCACAAACCCTTCATACTTAGCTTTGCTTCCCCCAGTGCAATAGGCTGTACCTGGTGAGTTTGGGAGTGATTCTCTCAAATTCTGGGCAAGTCATCTGCCACAAATCAGCTTTGCCAAGTGAAGATGTGTGGGACACAAAACTGATTTTGAGATATATGCAAAGACATGCTCAGACTTACCATTTCTCCTCATAGGGAAAATTCCAACTGCAGCACACAAGCATTGCTCAGCAGATTACATGGAGGAACAAATTTAAGAAGCTGAAGTTGGTTCATCCACACACCTCTGATTGCAGCTTATGTCTGTGCTGTTCCAGTCATTGCTGTGAAGGCAAGAGTTGAAATACTACTACTGATCCTTTCAGGTCAGGGACAGCCCTGAAAAGGGGCCCCCAGACCAAAGTGACAGAATCTGTAAAATCTGGGGAAGTTAGGAGATAGAAACTTGACTTTTAAGGATTGAATAAAACATGGACCAACACATTTGTTTGTGCTGCAGTGTGCTGTGTCTCCAAGCAAATCTCCTGAGAGATTTGTCTTTTGATGGTCCCAAACCCTTGCAAATACCTACACATCAAGACTTCCACCTCCCTGGGAGGTGGGAGACAGAAAAATAAGAAGGGATAGGGACACAAGAACGGCTCAGAAGATCCACATGGCTCAATGCAAAGAAAGAAAACAGCTAGAGGCACATAGGGCTGAGCATGGCATGGTCCTGGAATGTGGCTGGATTCTGCAGGGAGCACAACCACATCAGACACCTGCTTACATTGTCCAGAATAAACAGGAAGATTGACCAGCTCAGCTCAGGAAAAAGCTAAAGCAGGTTGAAATGCCTCACATCAAAGCATGCCATGGCCTGAAACCCATCAAGTCTGTTAATACTAAAGGTCAGTGTTTTTAATCAGTCACAGGAATGTCTACCTGTGAGCTACAGCCAGCGAGAAATCAGCAATTATCTTTCATGTTTAAACAACCTTGCACTGTGTTTTACATAACAAGGTGTGTATCAGCACTCAAGCTTAAATGGGACTATTACAGTCAGACACTGTAACAAGCAGGCAGAGCAAGGCAAGTGTTTCCTGGCGAGAGCTTCTATAGCAGCAGCAGATGCATAACTCCAGGATATTTGCTCCTTTCATGTTTTGTACCAGCTCTACCCAGTAGGGCAAATCATGTTCAGCTTGTTTCTAAATACTTAGCCACATTACTGAATTCCTTGGGAATTTTTAAAATGGAGTTAATTGTCATAAAGAACTGTCTGCTGTGTTAATCCATGAGTATGAGGAATTGCATTGCACTTGTCTGATAAGCTTGAGGAACACAGGCTGGTAGATGCAGAAAGTTATTGAAAAATAGAAGGCAGAGTTAGTTCTGGGTGATAGCACAACTAGAGCAAAGACAAGTACTGAATGCAGCATTCACCCCCCACTGACAGGTTGCAGGGAGACTGAGATGCCCATCAATCATAGAGTCAGTTTTCCAGCTCAAGCTACAAATCTCAGCAGCTTATGCCATTCTAGAGAGTTATTTTTCCACAAAATCAGTTCCCCAGTCCAGTTCATCACTTGGTATCACCAGGATTTGTGCAAGGACCACAACCAGGACAGTCTGACTCACCTGGGAAAGAAGATGCTGAGGGCAGCAACTCGGCCAAACCATTGCCTGCCAAGCTCCCCAAAAGGCACCAGGCAGGAGCTACACAGGTGACTGGAATTTTAGAAGTCCAAGGAGGCCTATGGAAAGCCAACTCAACAGCCCTATGACTTCACATGGTTATTAAAAACCGTTTTTTCCACAAAAATGGCACAGTAATTCAATTACACAATGAATTTAATGAAAACCTCCTTTAAGCAGCTGCATGCACTAACAGAGTTAAAGCTGTGAGTGGCCATGCTTTGCACATAATGTAAGCATTGATTTTGAATAGTTTTTTTTTTTAAATAACTGTTCTGGAAGGGTTTTTGACAAAACTCTTCCTATGAAAATGCTCACTTGTCATAATCCAATATTTTTCATGAAAAAAAAAATCCCACATTTGAAATACTGGAATATTTTTTGCCTTGGGAAAATAGGAGGGTTTTTTGCACAAAAACCTATTTTCTATGCCATACAACTCGCCTGCTCCATTTCATGAGGTGATCAACACTAGGTCCCTTCAGATAAACAAACCTGGATAGAAAAATTCATTTCAGTTTTGGACATGATGTGCTTGCATAATTTGCTTTCTCATGCCAGTCTAAAGACATGCTTTTTTTGGTGCTGCATAGGGCTAGCTGTTTTCTGGCAAAGACATGCCACAGTCAAAGATTTAAAATGAATTGCAAAGGCAGGAATTCAAGTATTTAACAAAACCAGGGAAAATCTTCAGTATCTCTTATTCCCACCCCAGAAACTCCCAAAGCAAGGCTAATCCCACCTTCTGACTGATGACTGAAAACTGGGATTGCCTCAAACATTCATAGCTAGTAGTGACACAGGTTACAGAATACAGAAGGACTCAGAGTGTTGCTTTTGGTCTAAAACCACTGTTAGGAACAAAGAAAACAACAAAAACCCAGAAGCAGCAGTAAACAGCTGAAAGGAGCTTTGTGCAAAAGTAAAGGTTAAAATTTGATACATTTTAAAGATCAGGGTTTTTTTTCAGTTAATTTTCCATATCTTTACTGAAACAAAAGGTAGTCTTCTGTTAGAAGCTTCTATCCCATCCTCCCACTTAGTAATGAATAAACTTGTAGGAAACATTTTACATTAGAACTTACTTCCATTTTGAAGTAGAAAAATATTTTTCTCCAGGGACAATCAAATGCTACTACAGCAAAAGAACAGGTCCAAGAACTTTTAGCATGAAATGAATATACAGACAGACTGTTCCTTCATACAGGTGATACCTGAACAGCAGAATAATTAACCTTCTCCAGTCGTCTCACTCTACAACCCAAGCAAACACAAGATACACACCAGTGTTTTGTGAAAGGCAGCTAAAGAAAGTTAGGATTTATATCCTACATTGTATTTCAAATTACTTTCAAATTACTTCAGGTGACTTCACCTACTTTCCTCCTGCCAGCCAATTTCCTTCTGAGGTAGACAGCTCACTCAGTTTTTGCTGGAGGTGGTGGCTTGATCCCAGAAAACATACAAACACCCTCACAAGGTGCTTGCTTAGCCCCCTCTCCTCCAGGATGGTGAGGGAATAGATGGAAGGTGAGAACAAGGAGAGCAAAAGGTTCATGTGCAAGCAAAGCAGGAACAGGAATTAGTTTACAACTTGCCATGAGCAGGAAGATGTCTAGGCACTCCCCTGCAAGGGATGAGTGAGGACAGGGCAGGAAATAGAAGGATTCACACTGCACAGGCACCATTCAGCCAAAACACTGATTTATCAATACCATTTTAGCATGAACCTGCCCCACCAGACTCAGCACCCCAGGACAGCTGGTGCTTGCCCCCAAGTCCTGCTGTGCTGGCTGTGGCTGGGGTAGAGTTAGATTTCCTCACAGTGTCTGCCACGGGCAGTGCTTTGGATCTGTGCTGAACACAGAGTTGATAATATAGAGATGTTTTTGCTGTTGTGAGCAGGGCTTGCACAGAGCCAAGGCCTTTTATGCTTTTCATACAGCCATGCTGGCAGGGAGGCTGGGGGTGTGTGTGGTTTTGGGAGGAGTCACAGCCAGGACAGGTACCCAAACTGCCCACAGGGACATTCCAGCCCCCGTGACATCCTGCTCACTGCATAGAGTGGGGAGAAGAAGGAAGAAGGAGGGGATGTTTGGACTGATGACATTTGTCTTCCCAAGCCACTGTTGATAACGTGTGGGCATTGATCACCTGGAGATGGCTGAACACCTGCCCAGCCACGGGAAGGGAATGAACGTTTTGCTCTGCTTGTGTGCACGACTTTTGCTTTCCCTGTCAACTGCCTTCACCTCAGCCCATGAGTTTTCCAGCTTGCACCCTTCTGATTCTGTCCCTGATCCCTCTGGTGGGCAGTGGGCAAGTGGCTGCCTCAGGCTTGGCTGGTGCCTGGGTTAAACATCACACCCATTACAGCACTGGCAGCTTGGTTTCCTCAGTGTTTGCAGACCCACTTCTCTTCCTAAATGCACTCTATCTATTCTGTCATAAACCTCATACCACCAGCAGAGACAGAATTATATTAATTTAATGCACTGAATATTCAATAATATTGTTCTTGTTCTATACATTTAAATTGTCATCTGTGAGGCACAGTCACAAGAAACAAGCAGGTTGAGGAAGTTTGCTCTTTGCTTTTAATGATACTGAAAATCTGGAGTTAATTTGATGTGGAGTGAAATGGCATGGATGATTAGTGCTGCATCAATTTTAATGCTCTCTTAATACTGAAAAATTATTGTCTTCATCTTAACTCTCTAAGAGTTTTCAGACCTAGTTTAATTAAACACTTAGATTTTTCTTCAGTGATCAAAATAGCTTTGTAAATATGCAAAACCAGCATCTAAGCTCAGACTGATTTCTTCAATACCTACAAATTCTTATCTTTTGTCCTAATGTATTTTAGACTTTAATTTACCATAAATAGTCAAAACTTATTTATATTTACAGGGTACATATTGTACTCACAGGCACGAAAAATATAATTTGTCTCATCTAATGAGTTACCATTAGCTTTTGTTTCTACCTTTCTAAAAGCAGAATATTTTAATGTATTCAATTTGAGTTATTTTTTACCCAACAACTTATATAATTATTTTTAAGAGCAGTCATATGTCAGCCCATCACTACTACTGCAGCTTATTTGCACATAAATGAAAAACTGAAAAAGCCTACTTAAAGGAAGCATTCTATGAAGAAAAAAACCTTTTTTCTCTATATAAAGGCAAACACAACCAAAACTTTTGAATTTCTCTTTTTCTTCCTTAAATGCTTGTGAGGCTTTCAGAAAGATGCTGATTCTTTCCTCAAGAATTTGAAACCAACTCTAGATAATTTGGTTTGGAAAATCAAACAGAATTAAAACTAAGTTTGGCATAAGAAGCAGTCTCCATCACAGCAAATTACACTCTCAGCCCTTTCAAAACACTTGCACCATAAACTCTGAGGTGTGAAAACACACACATAGGCAGAGTCTTCCTTGGCAAAACCCTTCCCATTAATTGCTACAAAAATGCCACTTACAGGCTGATTCTTCTGAAACTGGGATCCCAGCTAAGATATGATATATGAAAATATGTAAAACACTGCTTCATCTCTGTAGTGGTAGTTCAACAATGAAAATGGGCCCAATTTAGAAACACCAGTCAATGATAAAATACTTAGATACAGAATACTTAAATTCCTAGAAAACTCAATTATGATGCAGAAGACAGGCAAACTATACACTTCAATATATCATGAAGATAATTTTTAAAGTTATTTTTAAGCTCTGAGAAATGAGATTTAAATAGGAAATTCTTCCTATAACAATTAATGGGTTGTTAAGGACATGGAGTCCTGGAAAAGAAGAGGAAGCTAAAACTACTTCAAGATGCTTAAAACATCATTTGAAAGCAGATTGACAGATTTGTACACAAAAAAAAAAATCACCTTGCAGTATCTGCGAGAATCACACAATTGCTTATCTGGTATCTTACTGTTCACACTGCTGCTCTCCCTTTGGCATTACCAGCACCACATTCCTGTCTTTCAGAGCACATAGTTTCAAAAGTTTTTACTGAATTGAATAGAATGAACAAGAAAAACTTCATAGGAAAAAAAACCCAGAAAGCTCAAAGAGTTTTTTCCAATTATATTTGTTTTTCAGAAGTACTCACCAATTTTAAATAATGACTCCATTCTTCATCTTCAAAATAAACCCTGAGTTGTGGGAAGAGGAGAAAACAGTGGGGAAATTAAAACGCATTGCTCACAGAGCACACCAGTGTAGTGGAAGCCTGCCTGTTATCACAATAACCACCTGGTCTGGAGAGTAACTTGAATTATTAAGTACAAAGAACCCTTCAAAGACAGTGCAAGACAGAGGGAAGGTCAGGCCAAATATTTAGATAAAGTGTCAGGTGAAGGTGAGCCTGAGTTTTCATGGTGTGTTAGACAAACCATGGAGAAACAGCTTCTGGTGCCAGGGATAGCAAGAATTCCCAGATGACAGGGAACTGCATTTCCAAATGTTGAAATCTAAATCCTTAGCAGTCCTGCACACTAAGAGGTTATCTGTAAAGAGTGTTCTTCACTATGTCTGAATATCTGTGGAGAGCTTTGTCTGGGATGCATCACCATGGACCACTTCATTTCTTTCCCTGATGGAGCTAAGGAGTGCTGATTTGAGGTGTGGCCAAGCAAAAGAGCTCTGGAGCTCATCTGCTCTCAGAACATGCCAGGCTTCAACCACACATGGTGACAACCTCAGCACATGACAGCAAGGAAAGGCCTTGGTTGCAGAGTGTCACTAGGAGGAAGGTGAAAGCTGAATTTCTCTTCGCAATCCATCAATATTCAAAGAGCAGGAGGAAGAAATTGGCTTTCCATGGGTATTGAAAGGGAAAATTTTCCAGTCTTGCAAGACAGGCAGCAGCACATTCACCATTAAAATGGAGAGATGGGCTCCAAAAAGCCCTAATTATTATGTTTTCTCTATTTACATGTTCACCAAATTTTGTCATTCATTTTAATTAATCTATCATTAAATTAAAGAAAATGTGCATAGGTCAAATATTCTATCAATCTCATTATGAATGCTTCTGACCAAGACAAGTCTCTGATTTTAGGATGGAACAAAATCTAATCTGTCTTTCAGTGTTAAGACTGCTGTAAAATCATTTTACAATGCAAGGAATGAAACCATATATGCATTTGTTTTCTCCTCCTCAGAGTTTATTTTGCATGTGATTTTACAGTTTATACTTCACATCATACATTTATTCCTTCTCTTGAAAAAAGGTTTGACACAGACGCTTGCCATTACATTTTGAAACCTGGAATTGGTGCCAGTAAAAAAAGCAAAAGAAAAAAAGAAAAAAAAAAAAAAAGCAAAAAAACCAACAAAAAAACCCCTATATCTGGGGAAAAAAAAAAAAGATAATCAGTTCCAGTTGCTAAAACATTTCAGTATATTTTATTTAAAGTCAGAGCGTAACAGGAATGCTTTATTAGCCCACAACCAAACAATGATCAAACTGGTGCAGAGGAAAATGAAGCATGATCCTATGGTACTCAACTGCAATATAACATTCTCTGCCACACAGAACATATCAGACTGGGGATGTTCACAAAGTCCTTCCAGTGTGAACTCTGCAAAAGACTGTTTTCCATCATGCTGCATTATTCCATCCCTTATTTTGCTTAAGAAGTAAGCCACAAGTAAGCATTCCAAGAACTGTGAATAGATTGTCAGTGTTGGCACCAACTATTCAGTAGTTTACACAATGGTTCACAAAGGAAACTGGGTAAAATTATGACTTGGAAATGGTCACGGACATCTTCTTCTTTGGCTACTTTAAAAGTTAGAAAATTCAGATTGGTACAAAAGACATTCATTTCGGAACCAATTCAAATATGTTTTTAAATAAATGGAACAAAATAAAGCATGTCTTGTTAATTTGGTATTAATTTTCCAGAATACTCTGCAATACATTTTCAAATATACAAAATCTTACTCTTTACAAAAAAAGTTGTAGCTCATGAAGGAACTCACTTGAATTATCTTAGCAGCACTCCAATAATTAACTATCTTAATTTTAATCAATAAAACCACCTTAGTTTGATCACTGAATTTTGAGACTGCTTCTTCACAAGAAGCAATGTTTCAAAAGTTACAAAAGTGCAAGGACATCATCATGTTCCAAGCTGAAAGGCAGCTTCTGGAAGTAGTGAAATCAGTATTGCAAGGTCCTGATGTTAGCAAAATAAATGCAGTGGGAAGAGCTACACTTTAGGTACCTCTTCCAGTGTGGTATTGTTGCATTAAGACCAAAACATGCTTCTCACTGAACATTTTAGTGATTTAAATAAAATAGTGTCATTTTTATCCAGCTGTAGCAAGTGAGATGCTCAGACTAAGTGATCTGAGTGGGAGCAGACAACCAGCACACACAATAGCATCAGCAGGCCCCCACTCCATCAGCCCGCTCGTTTTGCTGCCCAGAATTTTTTGTGCATTTCTAATTAAATAAAAAAAATGGCAAAGTACAAGACTCTCAGAGGACCTTCTCATCCATTTGGATAAACATTTCTAATTCCATGTTAGACTTCATTGAAGAAGAGGAGCCTCAAATTAGGTCCCACAAACAGTTAAGGCTGCCTTTTAGCCAAAAACTTCTGTTTTATTTAAGCAAACTGCTTACTTTTAGTAAGAAGCATTAATATATAATGACTATTTGAATTCACTATCAAAATGAGGATTATAAGAAATTACAAACTTTGGAGCAGGATCACTCTTATCATTCCTGATAAAATTCTGTAAACAACAATTTAATTGAGAATACCTGCTGCTTTGCAACACCTTAAGTGTAATTTTGTACTACTAGAACTACAAACCCAACGTTTTCCTTTCTGCCTCTTTGTAAAGCTTCCTCAAAAGAGGGTCTAGCAAGTCAAGAGCTCTGCAATTACATGTGACTATTAATCTTACATTTTAAACACCTAATATTACTATACTCAGCCTCAGAAAGCCTCCTTAGAGCAAGCTTTGTAATACTTAGTACTAGTACAGTCTATCAGCACTTTGTGACTTGCTTCTTCTTGGTAGGAACAGAGAACTTCACTTTGGGATGTCTGTGTTGTGAAGCACCAGAGCCACTCTGCTTGGAATGTACACCTAGAAAAAACATGACAAGAACAAAAGCAGCTGAAAAACCCAGAAACCTTACAGCACATAACTTCTAAAAAAACCAGCACGTGGAGAATATTTTAACTGTTACAAATCTGTCACTTGGGCACTATTGTGGGTCATAAATATCATATTTAAAGAATGATTATTGACTGCTTAGTCCCTAGCACTGAAATTGCACAAAATAAAAATTTTAAAGGCAGCCTGATTACAATATCTTTTCTATCTCTTTTCTATTTTTCTTTTAATAGCTTATGGTGATATATTTCAGGTGGGTACCAGGAGAGGGCCTCATATGACTTACAATGACCAGTTTCAAAAACCTCAGAACATCTAGGTCAACAAACTGGTCAGTGATAAATGACAAAGTTTTGCAACTCTCTTTTACTGTGAGTTAAAGTTGTCCCAAGGCCTGTGATGTCATTTCATGCAGGTAAATATGACACAGCAGCATATTCTTCACACTCTTGCCACCTTTGGAATATCAGTGTCTGAGCAGTAAAACTCACTCTCAACATTGGACAGAATCAAAATTAACCATTTAAATGACTGCATTTTTCTTCCTTTTCTTATTTTCCTGAAATAGAAAATACCCAAACACATATAATCAAAAGACTCCCCATAGATCACAAAAGAACTTGTGGCAATGTATTTTACATGACATTCCTTCCAAGCTGAGCAGAGTCACAATCAGAAAACAAGACTGATATATGGTATCTACCAATTACCTTGATACATGGTACTCCATCAATTGTCAGGTCTATGAATGTGTTTTCTGAACAAGTCAATAAAAATGCAATTATAAAAGGTAACACAAGATTGAAGATTATTGGCTCCATTCTGACAACGTCCTCTTTTAGACTATCCTTCATCCCTGTGGAATGTCTAATATTCTGCAATTTCAGCTGCGTTATCTGCTAACGAGAGCCTGATGGCATAAAGGCTTCCATTGTTTTCTAAACAGAATAAAGCAATAAAGCAAAGAGCTTTAGGAAAAGGAGAAAAAGGAAAAAGAACAGCTGATCTTCATTGAATCAGACAGAGCAGTGTCCAATGCTTCTTGAAAGGCAGCGAACATAATGATTTCCCCAAAGGTTTCAGTGATAAATAGCTCCTATAAACCAGTGCAGGACAGGAAATACTTAATGAAGTCAACTACCTCAAAACATATAGATAAAGGAGAGATTCTGAATTTGTGTGCTGAGAAATTCAGTGCTCTGGGTTTGGATGATGAAGTGGGAAGGGAGAAGGAACAAACAGAAATAAGTTTTCTAAGAAAGAATTTGTAAACTGTTACTTCAGTTATGGAAAAAAAAATAATGCTAATGTAGGACACAGCAATTCTCAATTATATTCTGGTCAATAATGTGTCAGATCCTAGAGGAGTAAATTAGCCCAATTCCTTTAAAGTCAATTTACATCAGCTGAGAACCTGAGAGCAGTGTGGACCATCCAACTCCATCCACTTCATTGACAACCAGAATTTTAAAACTGGTTTAAGCACAATTTTAGAAGTTGGGCAGATGATTGCATTTAAACTAATGACAGCTATATTTTGCATTTGCCATGAAGAGATTTATCTGCCAGCTTATTACTTTAGTTACTTGTTTCTTCCTTACCTAGGGAAATTAAACAGGCTTTTTAGAGTCTTCTTATCTTGGTGGGCTTGATTCTAAATCATAGAAAAGCCACATATGGCACTACTCTTATTTCATTGGCTATTTGCTACAAAAAGCAACAATTAAGGCATGAATAATGAAAAAATATTAATTATTGATTAAACCTATTAACAATTTAAAATAAGATTATTAATTATTCATTCCACTGGTGTAAAATTTTTAAAAAGGAAAAATACTATACAACTATTAGATAACACTCATTACAAATATATAGGTAATATTCTTTGCCCTCAGCCCAACAATATTTCCAGAAATAGAACATTCTATGTGCTCTGGCTTTTTTGCTTGTTTAAATAGACAGAACTTAGAACATTTGTGTGGTGATTTGAGGAAGAAAAATGTGATCAGTGAGGTTGGAAAGATCCCTTGTCTTCCCTGAGGCAAGGTGAAAATGGGAAGATTATCTGCCCAGGATTCCAGCATGGTTTTCAGGCCAGATTGCTCACCTCCACTCCTCCTTCTCACAGCCTGAACCACTAAGCTTCTTCAGCCTTTTCACTCCTTTCCACTCCTGTAGTAACATATCCCCCTTCAATTAAATTTATTTTATCTGTATTTTTCCTGAATATACTGACTGTTTCAAGCCATTGTAGCAAGTCAACTGGGCTTCAAGCATATGCTTCAATCTGCCATTCAGTGACACTATTAAAAAAGTCAGGAACCCATTGCTGACAGGATTAGCTGAAATGTAAGCATTTTATTGAATATCTGAGTTCAGACACTTTCAAATATAAAAATCTATGTGTTATCCTTAGCTCTAGATGTGTCTGGATAGGACCTTGGACATTCAGTTGATCAATGACTCACTCTAATTCCTTGTTATCTATGAGACTGTGCTGTCTCATCATGCTGGTCACTGCTCCAGACTCCAAACACTATCAGCTCCCTTACAATTCCTGTGACACCAGCCAACAGCTGCACACAAAGCCTCTGACTGCTGAAACAGCAGTGGCCCAGCCAGCTTTTAACCCACCTAACAACCTTATCCAGCCCTGGAGTTCCTCAGCTCCTAGGCAGGAATGCTGCAGGAGACAAGGCTGAAAGTCTTAGTGAACTGACTAGAGCAACCTTATGCACACAGCTTGAGTAATTACATCAAGAAAGCAATCAGGCTGACCATGCATGCTCTGACTTTGCTAAATCCAGGCTGGCTTTCTGACTGACCCCTCTCATGTAACCCACTTGCTTGGACACAGATTGTAAGAGGAGGTGGTTCTGCCTTCTAGAGAAACTGCTCTACAGACCCCTCAGCCTTCCTTTTCAGCCTTGGTTCAGCTGTCAGAAATTTCCCCTGACCACTATGATTTTTCTCAGATAATAGTCACCAGCCTTGCAATCACATCACTGAAACCATCCAAGCCTCTGGGTGTATCTCACTTGTATAGAGCCTCTTTAACCTATTGCTCTGCTACTTTATTTTCAGTGGTGCACCATAACATGAAAATGGTCTGCAAGCAGGTTTGCCCTTGGAGTGTGAGCCAAGAAAAAGGCACTGAATACTCTAGTATTGTCCATATAGTCCATCAGAATTTTGAGTCCTTTCTTCATCAAGGGACTTGCTTTTTTCTTTTTTTTTCCTTATCAGGAATTTGCAGAATCACCTTCTTGCCCTTCTTCATTATATATACATATATATTCATACATATATACATATAGTATGCAACCTGAGATATATATCTATTTATAAATAGACAAGTATACTAAAAAAGTACATAAAGGTTTCCTGATTAAAACCATTACATGAAACCTAGGTATTCATCAGCAAAAACCAGAGATATTAAATTTTTTAGCTGTTCCATATTCTGGGAAGTGTGTCTCAGAAGTTTATTCTTTCATATACTGTTGCTGAATTACACACTTTCAATTACCAGCTTCAGTTCTATTGATCTCTGTTCTTCTGCTTTTTCTGATCACAAGTTTTATCCCATTCATGTCTCCTTTACCATTTCCCAAGGCTCACTTGATGAACATGGACAGAAGTGAAAACTCAAAGAACAGAACACTAAAGAGAATTCATTCATAGCTTGACTGTCATCAATCAAATCACCCTCAGAGTCTCTCCTCTGTTTCAAGCTTTCTGCTCATCCTGAACAGCCTTTATAGACACTTTCTCCCCTCCAGGCTCACCCACGCTGGAAGCCTCAGGAGACCCAAACTCCCTGCTGGAAGCAGGGTGAGCTCTGAGGTTGGAGAAGGTTACTCAGGATCTCAGGGAATTGTCCCTCTGCTCTCTATGCCAACTGATAACTTACAACCTCAAGCCCCCTAAGGTTCACACAAACTCCACTATTTCAGGAAGCCAAGAAGACATCTAAAACACACACACAGGAAGGTTCATCAGGCCTTTTCTGACAGGGGAGTGTAACGTGGGGATTGGAAAACATCAGATCTGTTTGAGACAGGATGATTCAGCTGCAAAGAGATTTTTTGACAAAGTTAACTTTCAAACATTTAGTCATAAAATATCACTAAAAGTCTTTTTATTCTCTATTTGGCAGGAATGGAGTAACTGCTGCTTCATTGGCAGAAGTGCTAACAGAGAAGATGGTGAGGGACAGGAATCTTGTTTATAAGTCAAATCCAAAATGGGTTTTTGATGTCACCTTTGACCTTTTAATACTACATGTCCATATGAAGCTAGGCAAGTCCCACACAGATCCAGGCTTCTGGCACTAAAACAGTATCTCTAGTAAAGGGACCCAAAAAAAAAAAAATTTTTACAGTTAACCTCTTTCCCACCAACTTTCTATAAGGGTCACAGTCTACTCATGCTGGCTATCTCACAGAAAGGACAAAGACAACTGGTACTACTACTACGAAGGAATGTAAGATGTTTTCAGCCAATTTCTTACTCCTTATATTTTTTTCTTTTTTCTGAATATCCAGAAAACTTCTAGAAAAAAAAAGAGGTTTAAAGAGCTAAGAACAATACAGGAATACCACATGTAGGAAGCACCTGTGAACAGCAGCAGCTATAGGCAGAAATACCACCTTCATATTTCAGGAAAGGACTAAGATACACAGAAATCTCCAAATGTATTTAAAAACCCACAAGCAAGAGGTTCTGCAAATGACAACTGCTACTTTCAGATCTGTCAGACTCATTCAGTACCAGGTGCAAGCACAACCAAAATTGGCTGGAACTGCAATGAACTACTCTTCATCTGACTTTCAGGATTGGAAAACACCAAGCCCTAAAAATAATTTCAAGGTCATTTTGTAACAGATGGGAGAATTACTAGAACTCAGAGCTAGATCAGGCACTGCAGAAAAATACTCAGTAGCACATATTGCAGCTGGTAGATGCAGAAGGCAATGTCACAAGTGCCTGTGCCAACATTGTCCCAAACTTTTAATTAAAATGAGGGCTTTAGACAATCTCCTGTCCCTGTATCACCACTAATTGTCACACATGGACACAATTCTGAGAATATAATTAAACATCAAAGAATAAAATAGATGATAGCTCTTCCTTTCTGACTATAGTTTATTATACAAAACTCACACATTTTGGTTTTCATTTTGCCAGATACTGCACATGACAAAGAAGGTATGCTTAAAATAATTTGAAGTTCTGCCTTGCAATTTGTTTTTCAATTTACAGCTACACAGTATGACTATGCAGAAAATAATTTTTTAGACTGTGTTGATTCATTTATACTCAAGAAGTTCATGTACTGCACAGGGTGTGTCTCAAAATTTCTCCTCTATTATCTTCTGCACTCTTTTTTCAGGTTGAGAAAAAGTACATTAAAAAAGTCAGCAAAACCATCTGAAAAACAAGTACACTGAAGAGGAAGATAGAATGAAACAAAAATCACTAACAGTAACTTTACATTTGCTGGTTGTTTTAAGAAGTCAAATGATCAATGAAGATGAACAAATGAATTTAGAAGTCTTAAGCATCAAGAGGTAAAAATCTAAAAGGCTTGTGTGGCATTAAATTCTGGCTGATTCATCTAGTCTGAACATTAAAGCTTCTAAATACAAGCGTAGTTTCATTTATCTGTATATCTGTGCATGGCAGGGGAGAAAACAGTTAAAGATTACATCAGTCCCTTCAAATTCAATACATAAATCCTTATTATGAAAGTTATTTAAATTAGTATTTTCAAAGCTTAGGTCACTAAAAGCTTTTGGATCATTTCAATCTATGGGAGTATTTTAATTTGCCCACAGACTCAAGGAAGCAGGAAGTTGCACTTTGATATTGAATAGTATACATTAAGGTCAAGGTTAAAAACTCAAGCCTGTAATAAGGATATTCTTAAAATAAACTATATAATTTCACTTACATTTAATGTGAAAAGATTATACTGCTGAAAGTCAAAAATAGAGAAACAGAAAAAAGACAGCTCTGGGGACAGGGGAAAAGGAATACTTTGTCATGTATTTTTTTAACTAATTGGAATGAACTACAGAAAAAACTCTGTGAAAGTCAAAATATCTTAAGCAATTATATTTCACAACAAATGGCATACTGCTTCTCCAATGACACAATATCCTCTATAATGTTCCACTTAGCCTGCTTATTACTCTGTTTCTGTTGGTTCATGAAGTAGGAAATATACCCCTCCATTTTCATATAAATCCAAACTTTTGGCATGGTACAAAAAACTTACTAGGACACTTATTGATAGCTAGCTCTTTCCTACAGCCAAATTCAGTAAAGTTGGATACCTTAGAAAAAAGCAACAAGACATTTTGAGTGATGCATTCTTAAAAAACTGAATTTTTTTTTCTTCCCCCTGCCCCAAATCTAAGATTCACATCCAACCACAAAAGCCAAGTTAGGTACTGACAAATGAATTAATCCATAAAGGGGGACTAAGATCTGAAAGGGGTTAAAATGTGTGTGCAGCACTTAATTTACATAGTGCAAAGAGATGATGAGACATAAGCAAGACTAAAGGTTCATAGAAGCATTCAAAAAGCACACATCTTTTATAAAACATACCTCCAAAAAGACTAGTATGAGAATACCAGAGTGAAGTTGTAAACAGAAATGAAGCTGTGGTAAAAAGAGTCTATTCTTACTGTGACAAAATGGTTCACAGCTTGTTATTAGAAAGTTTCATTATATGGAGTGTTATGTACATTGCATGTATTTGTTAATAATCCATTATAGAAAAAACAGTGAAACAGAAAAAATAGTAGTTATTTAAATAAGTCATATTACACAGGGCATTTATGTTCATTTTCTAAGGAGTTTTCAAGGTGTGACTGATGATTTTGAATTCTAGCCCTCTAAGAGCTTTACTAAACAAGCCTGACAATTGTACAGTGAAATGCTCAGCAGTGCTTGCAAAGCTTCAACTTCCTCCAGGATTCTTTGCTCCAGGAATTTCATATCTTCTTCTCATTTTGATATGCCACCTTGAATATTTCTTTTATTCATTTTTTAGAATGAATCATGTCACATTTAATCTTCTATTTTTGTAACACATTTGTGTGCTATTTAAGCTTGTCTTGAGAAGGTGAATATTGCACGTGATTTCATTTTGTCACAACCCTCTGGGCTTGTTTTGCTGACAATGTTTACTCACACACCTTAAGGGAGGTGCAGCTCTCATTAAAAAAGTACTTCCTCAAAGTTTGTAGTGGAGGAGAAAGTAAAATTTTGAAACAAGAAACTTAAGTCTCATGCATTATGAATTATTATTAAGCAACAGGAATAATTATTAAACAACAGGAAAAGAACTTCCATGAGTTTACTGGAGTGGCATCATATGTTATTTGAAAAGAAATTTGGTGGGAAGGCTTTTGAGTTGGATTTTAGAAACTGCAATTAAGACTAAAGAAACTGCTAAGCAGGACAAATTACCCAGTAAGTTGGATATAAACTGCTATTTGAAATAAAACATCTTTGTTCTACTGCAAAACTGCAGCTGGAGGCATTTACCTAACTTTTGCTCTTTCTTATGTGAAGATCTATTTGCTGAATTTAGGTTTTCCAGATTTTCTTTCTCAATTACTTGTACTTGATGTCCTTTCACTGGTACTTTACCTTCAATTGGTGCATGATTTGGTGCGTGGGGAATCCTCCGGGGAGTTGGCTGGAGGCACTCTGCTAATTGGGTGGCAGAAGGACATAAGAGAAAGTTTATCTGGGTTTCTTTCTGACCTGGAGGTGCCACTGCCATGCCACAGCTTATGCTGCAAAAGTGCACTTGCTGCTGAGTTTGCCACATGCCTCATCTTCCACATACACCTAGCAAACCACAGCTTTGGACTAAATCTAATGGACTAAACGTGGAATATACATTCTGAATTACAGTTAATTGGCTTGCAAAAATTAAGTTAGTGAGAGATAATTAAGATGCTCTCCAATCACACAGGCAATGTATTTGAATTGGGCACACGAAGCAAGAACTCTGGAAGCAATAATTTGCTACATAACCTTTCAGGAATGGAATCTTAGACCTTTCATTTCAAATTAGCACAAATACTTACCCACACTATGAAGACACTGTCACATGCAGATACTTCAAAAATAAAACAACCCCAAAACCCATTCCTAAGGTCCTTTACACCAAGTACAATGAAGGCAAAACAATTCTTTCATGCAATGTAAAATATTTTAAAGCAGGCAAATGAAAGAAATGCCAATACTCTGGATAAAATGAAAGAAAGAGAGAGAGAGGTTAGAAGTGACAATAATTCTCAGGAGTTTAGATCTGATGAGAAAAGTTAAGATGTGACACTAGAAATTCATGTTCTGTTCAGCTATGGAAGGGGAGGGGCCCACACAAATCAGTGCAGATGCTCCATTTTGCAGACTCCTAAGGTTATAAATGTAATTTAGTTGCAGGTGTTAATGTGTAGCAATGTACCTGTGAGTAGAGAAACACACCCTTTACCCACGTAAATATTCTAGGTATAAAAATCTTCTCAGGAATATAAGTAATTTCAGATTTTTTTCAGTGAACTCTTGCCTTAATTCCCAGCCTTTCTGAATCTTATTTTCTTGTGCTTGTGATCATATGCACATATGTGAATGTATATAGAAAAGAATGGGAAATATGTGCATATATACACATATATCTACATAAAGAAAAGGGAAAATAACATTCTAAAATTGTTAATTGTGATGATTCTGAGCAATTAAGAAAGGTAGAGTTTTATTAGTGACCACCTCAGCTAACAGAAATTAGTGATTTGTGGGAAACTTTCTCCATTATTCATATCACTTAAGGACTGGAAATCTTTGAAATTCTCGATCTGAACAGAGAAATCCTGTTCCCTTTTGAAGTTTTTCTGTAAACTGAGGAGGAAAAACCCAGCTGGCAAACACATGACTAGCTCTAATTCATAATTTTAAGACAGCAAAGGATCAGATTCTGCAGAGCTTTAAACAAAGCAAGCATGCAGTTTCTCTAGATGAAAATAAAGCAAATTATAATATTAAGGATAGCAACTCCAAAGTGTATCAGTAGGTTTTCATGCATGTTGGCAAGCAACACTGTGTGCCAGACACTGCAAAAGTGCATGGAAATATAAAAATAAGGTTGAAAGAGAAAAATTAGTTAACATTACTGGTTATAATCAAATCATCATGTCATTGATACTGTATTTAGAAAAAGGTAATTTCAGAAAAAAAATTAAAAATACCCCCTTCCCCCAAATACTAGAATAGACTCTATATTTGTCCAAAGAATTGCAAAACTCACACAAATGAAAGTGAAATTAAAGCAGATAAACAATCTCCCAAACAATTTACTTACCATAATTGAATTAGGTCGATAATTGTGATGAAATTCTTCAGAGAAGTATTCTGTATTGTGGTCCAGCCTTTGATGCCCTCCATATTCTCCAGCATCAGAATCCAGAAGGATTTTATACTTAAAGACAACTGTTAAGGAACTGTGCCAATTACCTCTTCAACAGAAAAGGAATCAAACCAAAAATCTAGAAGAACTATTAATGGAAGTAATGCAGTAATGAAAGCAGGCTGATATAGTCAACATAAAGCAAAAATCACAACAAAATCCAAGAAAAGAGTGGAAAAGCAAACAGAACATACAGAAGTCACATGAAATTTTGTCCTGAAAATTTAATTTTAGCACAATGACTCTCCTATTAAAGCACCTCCCAGTCTCTTCTGCAATCTGCCATGAATGATAAGTTTATAGCATTAGAGCAGATATGCACAGCACTTTAGGCGAACGAGACTAAAAATGTACCACTAAACAAAACAATGCATTTGAATTGCATTTAATTAGTAACTTCATTGTGACCATGAAAGTAAATCGGTATTTAGCAATATTTTACAGTCTGATCAAGTGCCAATGAGAAAAGCATGTAATTTTACAGAAGAGAGCCCCACAACTCCTCTGAGAATCTTTTCAAAAAGAGCTGCAATTATTATAGCACAGAGAAACAAAATAAAGAATATATTGTAAGAGAAGGCTCATTAAGAGACAATATTCTGAGTGTAGTTGTTAAAATGGGGTGAATTAGTTAACAAAATGTTAAATTTTGTTAAATTTAACAATGAGTTGGAATACCTGTATATGCTTAAAAGGATTCCAACAGATTTAGCGAAAAATAAAAGATGAAATAAAGTTAAAACAATAAAGTCAGAAAACATAAGGAAATGTATGGGCTAATAAAGAGCTAACTCATATTCAAGAGTTAATTTCTTCTTATTTGGGACAACCACAAAATATTTTAATTTTATTTATTATTTCAATACCTTGTATTTTCTTTTTTGGATATAATTAAAGCATCTTTTTTCCCCTCCAAAAGTTACAACAGAAAGCAACCTTCACTCCCCACCACCCAATGCTCTATAACAAATAACAATGCTCTATAATCCACTATCTGCTTCCTCTATTCAAAGCCGTGGAGGAATCTTACTTTCCTAGAGCTTGCATTTAATATGATTAGGGATGAGTGAAGCAACAGTCTTTCAAAAAAGTCAGTGGTTCTTAAACTGTTTTTAGGTTTCTGTGTTTGCTCAACCTTTTGAAAACAGGCCTGCTCAAAACCTGAAGGATTGTGGTATAAACAGAATTGTTTCCAAGTCTCCTTACACAACTTCATCAGACAAGGTGGGAAATTTCCACCTTGCCTTACTGACTGAGATATCTGGTGGCAAGGAAGGCTGAAGCATGACAGCACTCACAGATAACCACAAATTCACTCTGAGGCACTTCAGTCTAGAAGATGGCAAAGGAGAAACGCAAATGCACAAAAGAAAAATAGCAAAGCTGCCAATTAGCTCCCAAATCACAAATGGTAACTAATCCCTTCCCCACAAGTGTTTGCAGCAAAAGGAGAGAATTAGTTGTTGAGTTCTACAAGGCAGTTGCCCAAAGATCACCATATTCTCCAGCAAAATCATGATGGTTGTTATCTTTCCTTATTAAAAAAAATAAATAATTGAAAAATTATACTTTGCCAGCTTTAGCCCTCAAAGGTTTTCATGTGCACACCACACACATCTCCCCCCTCTTTCATTTTACAAACACAATCAAATTACCATTCATTTCTTGTCATGTACAACATACAAAGCCACAAACTACAAGATCCAGTCACTCTCTTCAGTGTCCCTTCAGCAGCAACAATGTTTGCTATTATTCCACTACATATTTTATTAACATGGCAGGAGAATGCCTCCATCAAGCATTTCACACCCTACTTTGGTGATCTGCACTATACATTAAATTTAATAACTTATCAATGTTGTTGAAAGCCTTGACATGTTTAATGATTCCCTCAAAACTATTAACAGCAAACACCATTGTTATGGCTATGCTGTTTTAAAAACAATTCATGAAATTATGTTTGCATTGCCAGAAAGCACTGCTGACATGATCATCACATTTTCACAAATATATGGCATATTTTGTGTAAATACTGAATTAACCAGATCCTGAAATATGAGGTCTCAAAAGAATTGTAAAATCTTCACAAATCAGGTATTTGTCTGGGAAAAATAACTAGTTTGGTACACATGTGCATTTAACGCCTCACAAAAAACTCAGTTTTCACATTTCAGAATTTTACAAGCACCTAGTTTTCTGAAGATTACTTTCACAAAAACATTAAACAACAGATGTGCATTTAAATTCAGTACATTATAGAAGTGGTTTTTTGATGCAGTGGGTCTGTTTTGTTTGTGTGACAGTGTTGGAAATACTAGTCTCTATTCTCACTGAGAAAAAAAAAAAGCAAGCACCTGATTTCTGCTGTTTGGTGCTCCAACTAAATTTCTCACCTACTACAAGGGAGGAGAGCAGCAAAAGCAATGAAGCCTTGTATAGATAGAGCTGAAAATGGAAAAATTGACACATTATCTAGCACATTAATTACTGAATTACTATGCTTTTCTAATGTTTTAAAATACATATTTTAACATAATTTTTAAATATAATCTTCTGCATGTTTAGTGACACATTTGCAAAGTAAATGCAAGTCATAAAATAGGATAATTTGCATTTTGTTTCAACACTTACTGGATAAAAGGAACCAAGTAGTGCTTATGGGGGTGATAGAGTCTTAAGTGGTAAGGCCATTTTCCTTTTAATAATTCTTGAATTTCACTGAAAAAAAACTAGCATAACTAATTTCAAGATGAAGGCTACCATTTCTACTTCTCCCCACACACTGCTAATTTTGAAGACTAAGGATTCAACCTAGAAGTGACAAAAAACATATGGAGAGTATTTGGCTAAATTTTGTAATTAAGTTAAACACCTTGGTCTGATAAAATTCAACTCAGGATATTTCAATGATAGTTGAAGCCATTTAAGCACTCAACACGTGCACAAGTATTGAGAGGGAGGAGGGTACTGTTCCTTTTTGCTTCTGCCAAATATGGTTTTTGTTTAAACCACATGTAAATTTACAGATATGTCAATTCATGTTGGTTGGAGATTGTAAACATAAAATGTACATTTATTTTTGAGTCAAGGTAACAAACCTTGTTACAAAAATGGGGATGGGGAGAATATACACATATAGCTTAATTTTAATTAGGCAACATGAAAGATTATTTAACAAAAATCAAGGGTGGAATCTCAAGGAAGGAAAAAGAGTAATTTCTGAAATTTTAAAGACCTTTTCCTGTTCTTTCTTCGTCCTTTCAGCTATGTTCCTTTTGAACAGAGGAAAGGTTTCCAGATTGAATTTTCACTGCAGACTGGCTTTGGAAACAAACACTATCCCACAGAAAGGCCCAGGAAGTATTAAAAACATAAAATTGGAAACTTATAGATTATTTCCCCATTAACATTCAAAGTTTTATCTACAATCAGAAAACTAGAGACAGCTGACCTAGATGTTGATTGTTCATCTACCTCAAAACTGAATCAAATTAGGCAGAAATAATTTGTTAGCTCAAGCTTCCTTTCTCATGAAAAGGCTTCTGAAAGAGCATAATTTATGAAGTAAAATTCCAGCATAAGCACAGAAATGTTCTTCTTTTTCCATCACATAGTGACTCAGAAACTGGGCAATAGGATATGCCACTGTGATACTTACACAGACCCACAGTGCTGCAAACCTCCTCTTCTCCCTTGCAGATCAAAGAGGCATTCCCACATTAGTATGCTCTATTTCTTATTCACACCTATTAACCTTAAGTATCAACTACCTTGATGGAATTTAGCATTTGATTGATCCTAAATTAAGTCCTTTGTCTCAACGTGCCAGGATTCCACCAGGCAGGGACAGTTACAGGAGCGCACTTCAAAGCGGCGCCTCTGCCTTCAGCAATCGCACACCCGTGACTCTTTTAAATGACCTTCCTTGCTCATTAGAAGCTCTGGGTGCACGTTGTAAATGTCAGAGAGCCTGAATTAATGTGAGGATTTTTATAAAAAGTATATTTTTGCAGCATTTTGTGATTCCTCAGGTCGAATCTAGCTATTTGCTTATGGACAACTCTGGCTTCAAACCATAGAATATGCTGAGTTAGAAGAGAGCCACTAGGATCCAACCACTGGTGCAGCACAGGACAGCCCCAAGAATCATCTGTGCCTGAAAGCACTGTCCAAATGCTCCTGATCTCTGTCATGTATGGTGCTCTGACCAATGTCTTGGGCAGCCTCTTCCCTCTGGGTGAAGAACCTTTACCTAATATCCAACTCAAACCTGACACAGCTTCATACCATCCCTCAGGTCCTGTCACTGGTCACCAGAGAGAAAAGATGAGTACCTGAATGTCCTTATGAACCCTAAATTAATGTCACTCTGGTATTCACTAACCCTGGGACTATAATGCTTTGATACATGCTATGCAAAAATAGCAGTATGTAAAACAAAGAAAGCATTCCTTCCCATGGCATTTTTTTTTCTGCTTGAGCAGTGTATGACAACATGAAATGTCAAAACATACAGAAGCTGGCAGCCATTCATTCTGCTCAACATTCATGGACTGCCATGCTCACATATAAAATTCAGGTCTCATTCCTTGAATACCTCACACAAAGGTACATCACCTTAGGAGAACAAATTGTAGAACAGAGCATCCCAATGTCAAGGAAAATAAGTCAAGAGAGAAGACTAAGTATAAGGAGAAAGGAAAAACTGACCACAACCTATGACTTTTCATCTAGACATTGACTAGCTGAATGGCCACATACAGACTTTCCAGACCATGTGGGACCAGCAGAACTGTAATGTCTACTGACTACAGCTTCTTTTATAAAAGTAGAATTAGGGTTGTTATGCAAACACCCTACAGATACAGAATAGTTGAAAGAAGAATGACATTTACAGTGAATTCAGAATGGAGGACTACCTACAAAAATGCAAGCTAGGCAGGAAACTCTGTACCTGTCAACATTCCTGGCAACACATCTGAGAAGCTGTATATAAAAACAGCTTGGAGATATATATCAGGGTATATAGATAGACCAAAGCCATCTACTTAATAAAGGCAAATTTAATGACAAGTGTTAGATGCACTAATTCGTCTACTTCAATCCACAAAACTTAAGCCTAAGTACTGAAAGGATCATCCCATTTCCCACAATTCCCAATTTAATTCAGAAAAATGTTTAATTGAAAACCATTTGATCATTATATTATAGTAATTTGTCTCTTGCAGCCTATAACAACAAGGGGTATCAAATTAAAAATCCACTAATTTATTAAAAGAAAAAAAAGACTAACAAACTTTTGCTTTTAGGTACTTCCTCTTCACATCTAAGTTTCAAGGGGATCATAAATAATTCCTTTTCAAGTGGAGAAGTTGTTCTAAGGATTTAATATCACATTACCATATGTCCCAAGACATCCTTGATTGAAAAAACTGTACATAAAATTCATGGTTCTAATTGCAGGCCAAGAAACCTTAGTCAACATTAAAACATCCCAAAGTATTTAAAGAAAATTGATAAGGAAATTCCACTAGATATTAAAAAGTTCCTCTACTCTTCTCTGGTGAGCTCCCCCTCCTACAGAGTTCTGTGTGCACTGGAACTGCAGTGCTTTAAACTCACACAGTAAGTGTCACTAAGCTGTGTTTGTCAAAGGACTTGAAAGAAACTGAATCTGGGCAACTGAAATTCCTCTTAAAAATAAGAATTAAATTCTGGAGCTGCTAAGGATTTGGACACAATGACTCGAGTAATCACTTACTGCTCAGCTGATGCAAGAGTTCATTCTCAATCCACTCAGTTTAAAGTAAGATTGTACAAATACAAACTTCCTGATGAAGGTTTGCACTAATGCACTTTCCTCTGTGACTCCATGCATCATTATCCTACTGTAGTGGCTTTTTGTCATGTATTTAAGAAGTGGGAGCTACTTGCTTTTTCATTCCTCAACAGAATTCCAAAAACAGCCTCACAAGTCTTTAAATTGCCTTTTTTTTTAAGCTTTTGCTTTTTACAAAATTATCTCTTATGAAGAAGATGAATTTATAGATTTTTTTTTTTGCTGTACATGAAGACTTTAAGCAATCCTATATTGGTGACCAATAGCTACAGGTTGAATTCATATTAGGAAAAAAAGACATAAAATCATCTTTCAATTTCTAAAATTTTTCCTCACAAGCAGAACAGTAAAGGATATTTTCCAGGAGTTTCAATACCCACTCTGTAGTCCACATAACTTTGGTATGGATGGAAGTTGAAAATAAAAATAAGACCTGCTCTCTCAAATGCTATGACCTTATTGGCTTCATGCTTTTCACTCACATAAGCCTGGGGGGAAAAGAAAATATATCAAAACTTTAAAAATATTTGATTTCTAATGGAATTAACAAAACCAATAAATATCCCTTTGCTTCTGTAGCTCATTTCAAGTAATACAGGTAAATATTTAAGCAACAAAGATAAAGCCAGTTTTTCCTCAGAAATGGAGAAATTATTTTTATAAAGTGTAATGTCAGAACAACTTATACTTTTTCATAGCAGTGCTTGGATTGGATTATGGACAATTTATGGTCTGCTTTATCCAATCCACTGTTACTAAATAAAAATTGGGAAAATAATAGGAAAAGACCTTGTTATGAAGCTAAAAGGAGAATGTTTCAGGTTTCTATTATCTGTAGAAGATATTTCAGAGCCATGTTTTGACAACTTGAAATATATGGTGAGGCATTACACAGCACATAATAAAGTACTGTTTGAAATTTCAGCATACAAATTTGGAAATGTTGTTACTCTACACATGTACCCAACTGGTGTCTAAAACTAATCATGTTGTATGTACAGCTTACCTGGGGAGATGCAAGCCAGCCAAATCTTTCCTCCAATTTATTCATATCTCTATCAAAGGCATTTAGGAATTTATAGCGAAGAAGATCATCCTCAGTAAGATTAAACTGTCTTCTGGCATAGTGGTAGCTCTCATTATTCCCTATTCTGGGGAAGTCAAGCCATTCTGGATGTCCAAATTCATTACCTGCATTTAAAAATAAGAAGGATCCGTGAAATCACGTGCTAAGAATACACTAAGCCTGCAAAAACAAAATACATTAATGTGTGTTTCCTTTCTACAAGTTTTAAATTCCAAAGAATCTGCTTCTAAATAGAAACAAGTCATTTTGTTATTATACCTCTCATTTATTAATATATCTCTCAGAAATTCTATTTGTCTAGCAGGGTAGTTTGGCCATTAAAACTACAAGAGCAAAATATCCATGGATTCCAAGGGAAGTATAAAGTGACGAATTATGAACTCCATGTTACCATGCCATACTTAAAAATTTTCCAAAAATTGTTGTGTGTCTAAGTGCCATTACATCTCACTTTGATTTTCTATAGCATTAGCTTTACAAGTCTGCCATTCTCACCCAGATTATACAGCCCAAAAAACTACTGAGCAGACTTCTCCTGAAGACAAAGAATAGGTTTATTTGAACTTGGATCACATTCAAAAAGAAGGAAGGCCAACATTTAGTCAAGAAAAAGGTTAACTTCTCTTATGCAGAACTCCAAAGCAAATCTCAGCTGCCAAAGCTAAATATTCAAAGCAAGACCTCATTTGAGACTCAATATTTTGAGTGACTTTAATGTATCCTAAGTTTGCTTGTTTTCTTGGTTTATATATTGTCATTATTACAGCTTGAGGCAACTCCAAATGCACTTAATTCTAACTCATGCTATAACCTGTTGTCCTGCAGACTCTCTGTCATTTTGGACTATTCATTTGACACAGGATTAAAGGGTATCAAGTGCCTTCAAGTTAAACACTCATTTCAAAGCCCACGACAGCTGATTCATGACAAACATTTCAGAGATTACACAACACCCACTCACCGTAAAACAGAGACAAAAACATGTACCTGGAAATAAGTATGGAAAGTACCATGATGATATTTAAGAGGTTTTCTGCTAAAACAAACAAACAAAAAGAATAGTAAAAGTATCCTCATATTTCCACAAACTGTTCCTCAAGTTTTGTCAATGAGTTGGGGATTTGTGGGCTGACAAAGGGCAGGGATGCCAGGGGAAGGCAAGAGATTCCTGGCTGGTACCCTGCATGTGCATCCACCACCCATCTGCTGTCCCACCCAGCCTGCACGGCCTGGGAGGCTGGAGGACACAGGCAGCAGGGACAACTATGAACTTTGATTTGTGAAATGATTTCTGTAATTCCATGCTTCATGAGAACAAAGAAATTAACAGAGGACAAAAGAGAAAAGCCTCATATATATTTAGGAGAATCCTTCAGAGTAGTATCCGCTTTGTAAACGAACTGACAAGTTGTAAATTAAATTTCCTATTCAAAAGCTAAACCACTACATTTCATATTCAGCTCAAAACTGGAGACAAATATAAAAGAATCAGAATCACAGCAGGACTTTTAAAATGACCTTGGAATAATGCTGGACTGAGCTCTTAAACTGTGCTAACAATACAGTTTGGGAAATGAGGAAAGATATTGCTACAAAACAGACACTGTATCTAACCAAATTCAATATTCTCTGAAGGGCTAGGCAAGGTATTACCTTCTTTCGTGATCTGCACACTATTGAAAAGATGAACTGCATGAGATAGCTCAGTTAAAGACAGCAAAAAACATCAGAAAGTCAGAGATGAAACATACCTTGAATTGATAGGCAAGGAAATCATACCTATTTGTTCAAGAAAGAAACAAAAATGGGGGAAATAAGAAATAGAAGACAGCAAATAAATTAGACTGAACTAGCCCATCATTTCCATAGATTATTTCACTGTAAGTAGAGTAGACTTCCTTCAGGTTTATAATATGTAATGACTTCCTCACCTCCACTTGCTTTGCCTATTTCCCCACCACAGTAGCTCGTGTGGCTCCAATGCTGTTTGGTTGCCTTGGCTTTTTAAAAGGAACAATATAAGTGCAGCAAAATGCTAAGAGCAGTCATAATTTCCTGACTGTCACTAATGGCTAAGATATAAAGGAATTTAGCACAGTGCAGCAATTTGACAAGCTTTCTGTTGCCAAAAACACAAGCCAAGGTCTAAACTCTGCAGTACTTTGACAGTCTGTGCCTATGAGCATCTTCTGGAGAATATGCTCCTGAGCCTTTTGTACCAGTTTGCTTGACTGTAAAAGGGTCATTTGATTTCTCTTTATAGGAAGAAAAATAGTTCATAAATTGTAACAGAATGAATTCAAGTTATATTTTTAAACTGTGGTACAGAGAAAAGAAAGTAACATTTAGACTGCATCTACACCTTGTGATGCCTTAAGGCCATTAATCCTATAAAAACCTCCCCATCTAAATGCTACCTTTTTTTTTAATTGCTATTTTTTTGTAGTTTAACTACATAACAAATGGCAGGAGGAGACTAGGAAAGGAAAGCCACAGGTAAGTGATACTTAGTTCTAGAGATAACTATTGGTTCACTAAATGTGAAGCATGATCTGCCTCCTTCCCCATGCTGCACTTCTCATCTCTGACAAGAATCAGCAACATTCACTTCTATGCTTAGAGACTCCCACAATTATCAAGAAGTACAACTGGGATTTCTTTTCCTCTAATTAATTTACAGTTTGATATAAAAGTCTAAACTACAGATTGATAAAAACCCAGCTGCCACAAATGATGCAAATCAAGACAATGGAACTAATGTGGGGGAGGCAGAGAACAAAGCTGAAATTAACTGAAGTTTTGATTAGAGAAACAAAACAGACAAATCCTTGAAGTGCAATGCATGCTAATTTTATCTAGGAATTAACTGAAGTTTGCTATTACCTGCACATTGTGCACACTGGACAACTTTATTATGTACAGGATTTCAAGACCACAATTCCAACAAATAAATTAACTTTCTACTACCATAATGAAAATTTATGTCACCTTTGTTTATGAGGCCAGAAATGCATTTACACCACAAAGAAGTTAGGCTGCTGTGTATTTTTTTAAAGTTGAACTGCACAGTTTTTTTTCAATCTTTAGACATCTTTAGTAGCAGTCCTCTCTCAAAGAATAAGCCTAAGCAGGACTGAAGGGATATTTAAAAGATGGAGCAGGCAGTTTCAAGAGATGTTACTAGGAGTTATTTGCATTTTCAATTAAGTATGACACTAAATACTTTAAAAACAGTTAAAACAAGTAGTTTATTCTATACAACAAAGGTAAGAAGTTTAATTAGGTATATAAGGCTTTAAAAGGTTTTAAACAATCTAAAACACTACAAAAATATCATATTTAAAGCTGATGACCTGGAGACTGGACACAATGGGACAAAATTCAAACAGTTCCACTTTAAAGTACATCCATCAAAGTATGTGGAGTTACACCAATTTACAGAAGCCAGATAATAAAGTCATCCAGGAGTTGTAACTGCTTTGAATTTAGCTTCACTACCTTTGTGAGCATTGATGACAGTGTAACAATCTGCAGGCTATAAATAGAATCAATGTAAATCAGATCGAGATAGCACATGGTATTTATCATTATTTCAAACAATAAACACTTCAAACAATGAATCTTCATTTTCCCCAGCTGTAAAGCTCTTGGGTGTTAGTTAACTAATTCTGATACTCTGTGCTTACTCATATTTGTACCAAATCTTCTTAACATTCATTACTAGCAAACCCAAACAATAAACACTACACTGCCTCTGAATGATGAGAGAATGAGCCTCACACTGCAAGCACTCCTATAGTCTTGAAATCCATGCAAAAATAAAATACAATGGAATTCCAAATGGACTCCTGAAACACCTGGCTTAGATGACATGAAGGCCTTAATTTTTTTTAATCCACTAGCATTGGTATTTAACGACATATTGGGTCAGAAAAGACAAACAAAATCAATTCAGCCAAACAATTGTATTTTAACTTCTGCAGAAAACACAGGCTAGAGGAAATCTCTAGCATGAGATAATGGTAGTGAGGGCAGTTGATAAAGACAGTTCTGTGAAAAAATGTATACTTCTCCCATTTTCTGAAAAGATTAGATATTATCTCCTCCAAGTTACAAAATATTAAAATCAGGATAAACTCCATATTTGTCTTGCAGCTGGGATCTTCCATGTGTCCTAGGGGAGAAGGGAGGGAACGTTTAACATTCCCTGCATTAAAGGGTCAAAGAATGTGTCTCCTCTGGGATGACAGAGTCAAGAGGAAACACAAGGATGCCTCCAATGTATCCAAGACATGGGAAAGGATTGAGTGCTTAAAATGCTTGCCCTAAATCACACAGGGACACAGTATCCTGTACAGGAATACAATTCCTGATGTTTCTCTCCCACTTCCCATCAAGGGTTGCTCTGTCTTCACTTATTTCCTACTCATTTTTAAAGGTTGGGAGCTATTGTACCACACAATTTTATAAAATTCACAAAACAGGTCCAGCTTCTTGAAAGAGATAATATTCCAATTGTTTCAACAGGAATTCCAGCCATACTAAATGGCACGGTTCAGTTCTCATATTTCAAAACTGGATCTCTCTTTTGCAGGACAAATTGCAGAAAAAAAAAAACAAAAAAAAAACCCAAACCAAATAACAAGAAATTAAGAATTCTCCTCAGAAGCACCAACTCTGCACTTCTATTAGGAAGAGCTGGATGGCTGAGAAGATTTCCTACATAGAGGCAAAACCAGGAACAGGCATAGTAAATAGGCCATAGCATTGCTTACTATGATTTACTTAATTTTTCAACAGAGGTAGATCAGATGATGGTTGTGCCCACATGCTGGTATTTAACAGATCTATACTTACACAGAAAAAAATCCCTATTTATCTGGAATAAATTATTCTTTTATTTACTTATTTTTAGTGTTCTGTTAAAAGAGTATTCAATTAAATATCACTGACAACAGCATTCGGTTCCTAAGGGCAGATGAAAGTTTTCCCTTGAGTGTTTACTGAGCAGAGCAAGAGATTCTGCAGTTCACAGTAACAGACAAGGAAAAAAAAAAGAGTATCATGAAATGTCACCTAGGTTAGAAGGGATCTTCAGAGGGTAATTACTTTATTAACCTACTCTTAGAAACTTTCAGGCCTGAAAGTTTACATTTCAGCCCTCCTTCCCCAGTGTAAAATAATATATTTCTGACTTACAACTTACTCAAAGCCTTCATACAGTATTTAAAACAATGAAGCAGCAATTAAACTCTTTGTGGTGCTTTTACACAGAAACAGTTCCCAGTTTGCTGTTTCCTATTAGCTGCATCCTGGTAAAAACAAGAGACTGACTTTGATACTGTGACATTTCCAGCAGGCTCTACATGAACAGGGCACAGTATACATTATTTAGTCAACTACTTCCAAGAGCTCACTAAAATATTTAAGAACAGAAATATTGCAGAGCACATTGCAAAGGTTATAAAAAAAAACAAGAACAAAAAACCACACACACACAACTAAACAGACAAAAACCCTCCAAGTCTAACAAAAAAAAATCTATATCAAGACATTTTTTAACAGAAGATGCAGTCAGAGAAGTTCAAGCTAGATTTTTCAGTTTGGTGCACTGCCATTTATTAACTGGTCCCACAACTGACAGGTTAATGGGCTTACAAAGTGAATTTAGGACAAGGCTGGAACAGAAAGAGATCCAAGAAAGGCATCAATCCATTTGCCTTGGGATATCCAACAAATAGCATTTTACTTGCTGGTGTCAGTAAGAATTTCATTGTCTAATTTAAAGACCATATAAGGAATCAAGAAAAAAAAAAAAACGTAAACAGAAGGAGAAAACCACATAGTGTTTGATGCATTGGAAAGTTAAAGTAAATAAAAAATGGAAGTTCAGTATTATCTTTTTCTTGTTACAGGAACAAATCTAATTACTTAAATAACTATGCATTTTTAACAACACAAAATGAGAAAACTTGAAATTAAAATTAGGAATAAACTTTAAACAAAGTAGGAGGGGAAAAAGTTTAAAATAGTCCAGAGAGAAGACGTATCAGCTAAATAATCTTTTCTATAGTTATTGAAGTAAATGTTGCAAGGAGATTCACAAGAAAAATTGAATGTGTAGAGAAAGAACTCTGACTGTGGGGAAACAAGTAAAACCAATCTCCTTATACTGCTACTTTCAAATGCTCATACAAAATCCTTTTGTGAAATCAATACACAGCATAAGCTGCAAGAGTAACCCTGCAGAAGATATTTTCTTGGGAGAGAGTGATGATAGCTACATCTAGCAGCCAATACAAATGATGGTTTGGTGTTTTCCAGCTCTATTTAAAGACATACCAAAACCACCAACCCCCATATGGGGGCCCCCATGGGGCTGCTCAAATAAACATCTAACAGGAGTTGAGATAAATTAAAGCAGGATGGTTAGAGAAGAATGACATTATCTGGAGTAAAAATTAACTGACTATTTAAGCTAGGGAATTATAAATCCTCCAAAAACCTCCTCGTGAAAGTGTGAATATTTTGAGCAACCTGAGGAGAAAAGAGGAAGCCTCAAGAGCTACAAATTCTCATTAGGCCTATGCCAAATTAAACAGTACATTTACATTATGATTCATTTGCTTTTTGCTTACTAGTAAATTAATAGATTAATCAAGGACCATAACCAGTTTAAACCCTATCAAGTGGAAATAACTTCCTGATTTTTCTTCTCACGATAATTTGACTCTTTATCTGGGAAGAAAACTAGCATTAAAATACACTGATATTAAAAAAACAAAAAAAACACCAAAAACCAAACCTGATGCTTTGCTGTGTGTTCCAAAAGCAGTATCCTCAGTGGATGGTAAATATTTATGCTGGTATAAACATAATTTATGTGTATGCCAGAAGAACATCCCACATCAACTTATTGACTTTTTGCATTTTTGCATTGTTTTAGTCTTTTGCTCCCTGCCTTCAACTTGTTCACTGTCAGCTTCACAGTTTGGGGCGCTTTCTTTTTTTGTTGTTGTTTTTTGGTTGTTTTTGTTTTTTTGTGCTTTTTTTTGGGTTTTTTTGGGTTTTTTTGTGGAGATTTTTTTTAAAGCTACTCTTACATTAAAAAATTGAGATGATAAGTAGTTTATGTAAGACTCTAACCAGACACTTGACAACTATTTTTCTAAGTCATGTTTATTTGTTTTAGCACATTTCAAAAATCCTAGCATAATATTGCCATGGCAACAGCATAATCTATTGGTAGATCTCTGCTCATTAGAGTCAATCATAATGAGGATGTCTAAGGCAAGATTATTTGTATTGTTGGTGTTTGGGGTTTTTTTGTTTTTTTGTGGAAACGGGTATCGAAATTTTCAAGTTTGGGTTTCTTTTTCAGAAAGAACAGTTAAAGATCAGGAGTCAGGGTCTCTGGTCATACTACAAAAAGGGCAGGTTTTAAGAAATCTCATTTGCCTGATAATCAACTAAACTACTTATGGCTATTAGTCTGTATATTAAAGTCAACTGCTCCTGAAGAGAAAATGCATGGTTGAAATTGAATTGCCTTGTCTGTAAATGAGATGCACTAATGAAGGTGCACAGGAGAGGAGTATTGAGAGAAAGCTCTGATGATGTAATTCTGTTCAAGGCAGTAATTGCCCTGGTCTTCTCTCTCCCTCTTACTAGACTAGGGACCAAATCTCACACAGCTTTCAAAGAGGTACTCTGTACTTTTTGCAATCTGTCAGACTGCACCTGAAGAATGTTAAAAATCACAATTAATTTGGATTCACTGAGATGTGCTGCTTCCACAAAAATACTTAGTCTTGGAATGCTCACTGAATCAGATTTTAAAAAGTAGCAAAGATTTGCAACTGCTTCACATAGACGTTATGCATGCACATCTTATATGAAAGGAAGAGTCACAAAATTTGTTTTTTAAGCATCTTAAACCTGATCCTTGAGTCATCTTTAGTCACATCTCAGAGTATAAGAACAAAAAAGGAAAATTAAAATATCATAGCAATATATTGTTTGTATTATTAAAGTTGTATTACAACTGTTTGCAATACTAGAAGAGGATGAAGATAGGCTGTAATTAAGAACCAGCCTCTGAAGAGCATCACCTTCTAATACTAATCTATGATTAATTATACCAGAATAATTGCTGGTCTTTCAGTATGAGTGGGCATGTGGAGACTGCAACTACAGTGCAGGCTGGGGCAAAAGTTTTCAAGTATCCTGATGGCCAAATGGGCTGGATTCACAATGTAGAGATAGTCTTGACTCACCTATATATTAACCAGTGTCAGCAAATCTGACAAGCAGGAAAAAGGGAAAAAAAGGAAAAGAAAATAAAGCAAAAAAGGACAAAAAATAGATAGCAGGCAATAGGAAAGGAAAACCATCACTCAGATAATATGACTTTAAGGAATTGGTACTGATGGCACCTTTGCTGCAAGCAGCAGGTGAATTATAAAATAGTCACCAAAATATATAGAAATTGAGCACAGTTATCCAGGAAGATGTTCATCTTGTTTTGTTTTGCTGTTTCCTTTTGTTGTTGTTGTTTTTGTTATATAAGAAGACAGGAAAAAATAAATCTCACTATATTAAGAGAACAGTTGTTTGTTGAAATTTAAAATACAACACAGAAAGAAACTAGACAGTAAGTAAATGTTACCACAGCCTTCCAAAAAGCAGTTGTGGCCAAACAAGCCCTTTCTGCATGTTTAGTTACTCCTGCACATTCTCTTTCCCTTCTACTTCTGAAGAGGACATGCCTTGAAAATCAGCTTTAAGAGACATCAGAAGAGCCACAATATGCCCTGACTTAAGTGACATGATTCCACTCCCCTTCCTTCAGGCAATCATTCTCACCAAAGCCAGAAAGACTAGAGAAAAGATTATGGACATTTGCTCCCTAATAACAGGGCATTTGATAAAGAGATTTAAAGAGGCACTCAGAGTATCATCAGGCAGAGCTTCTGCCACTTTTTAATGTGGTCACCCAATTTTCAGGGTTTAGTACAGAAAAATTGTCAAATAGCTGGGAAATCCAAGACCCACTAACACACTCCATTTCCTGATGATGGGCACATTACATAGGTAACTCCAGACACATATGAACATGTACATTAAGAACTCTTAATGTATGGGACATATCACTGGAAAGTGATCCTGTGCTTTTCCTGACTGTCCCTGGGGTGCAGGTGGGAGAAAAAGCTGAATTTTAGATAGTGTGTTCTAGTGGCAACTGAGGAAGGGATGACTCTGAACAAATGTCTTCATAGATAAGAATGCCAATTTTTGTCCAGAGTAATTCCCATGGGAAAGGAAGGTATCATGGTTATCTGTCTTCACACATGATTTTTTTTTCAAATAACTTTGTTCAAAAAGGTTAAGAAACAAGTAAGTAGTTGTAAATGCTCAAAACATATTTAAATTAGCACCAAGACCTGAATCAGCTGAAGGCATAACAAAGCTGTGAGCCTTTCAAGACATAACTAGCTGATAATTTTAGATTTTTCTTGTGACACCAAGTTAACAGATAGAAAAAAAAATTATACTGAAAAATGAGAATCAGAGTAGAAATTATTCCCAGATTCCATTATAGCTGCTTAAATCACAATAAAACTTTAATTTGTTATTCAGTTTTGAAGTAAATACCTCTGAACTAGTGTAAAAATAATAAAAGCAATCTCATTTAGTTAGCCACCTCAAACTTTTTTCTTGATCAACTTTTTCCTAAAAACGTACATTCATATAATTGCTCCTTTCCCTACCCCAAAGTTTCACATAACTGCAGGAATTAATTATGTATGCATGCATAGATTTTTTAAATTATGATTTCAAAAAACAGTTTCAATTCACTGAAATATTAATGCATTTAAAGTGCTACACTTCATGCTGTCATTGCACTGTACACAAAGAAGAAATACAGCTTTTTTTAGGGGCCAAGATGAAGATATACTGCACATAATGCTTTTTGTGCCTGTAAGACAAAACTTCTTTGTCAAGGGAAAAAGTAAACTTTGATCTCCGAAAAAAAAAACAAAAACCCAAAGCTGCTTCCATGTCTGAAAAGCGTTGTTACAGCTGTTTGAGGAAAGCCAAATATGTACTAACACGAAGATGATTTCTCCTCTCCCCCTCCAGCAATGCTGTATGGAAATTTGAAATGACAAAAGCAAAACACAAAACACAGACAAGAGACCATTAGAGATTACTAGCACAAAAACATTTTGAATTGGACATATGAAATTTCTCAGTAATGATTTTTCATTCCTTTGTGGGTTTTTTCTCTTAAAAAAAATAAACATGCTCAAGTGATAAATGCTTTGCATGGATCATCTATAAAAAAGGGGGAGAAGAATGCTCTGAAACAAGTAAAATTACACCTTTATCTGCAAAAAATATTTGCCAATGTCATTACTCATTTTGTTTTGTTTCATTGCATTGCTTTACACAGCCACATTATGGTGCTAGCTTATTTCAATATTTGTTTTCTTATTTAGATCTTAATGGGAACATTTTATTGTCAGAAAACAACATATCCTTTGAAAACCTGATACCTCATGGTAACAGCAGGAGGGAAGAAAAGAGACAGGGCCCTGTCAAACAGGAGCCTGGTAAAAACTTCTCATGCCCAGCCTCAAATTATCTCAGACATGGATCACATCATCCCTTTATGAACTGGGAAATAAAAAAAAACACAAATCAAAAACTTACTGAGAATATGACATGTATACAGAACCTTTATTAAGATAAATTTTATACATTTCTACAAGCCTTTTCCTGTATTTCAGTTTCCAAAGGTAAGTAATGGATTTAGTTCTCTAATCTTATGTGCAGTGTACAAAACAAGAAATAGTTTTCCATGTAGGAAATAAACTAAAAACACAGTCTTTCCTGCTTACAAACATAAAAGCAACTAGTAAATACAAAAAGGGACCTTGACAATTTTGCTGAAAACTTCAATTACTAAGTCTAAGCTGAATTCCACAAAATGAAAACTATTTTAAATGAAGATACTCCCTTCTTCATATTTAATTAGGACACACGTTTCCAACCCATAAGTAGGAAAGCAGGATATTAATAAAAGCCTACTATATTTCTAAGACTAGTCACAGACAGAATGGTAACAAGTCTAGTGCAATATTGATTTTCTGTTTCCTTTTTGTCCCTCTCTCCAAACAGAACAATAAATTTCACATACTGAGAAAATTTGCACAAATAAGGCAAGCTTTCTTTACATCTACTGAAATTAATATGTCAATACTTTGGCATGCTTATCAGCCTGTGGGCTTCAAATAGTCATAGACTCATTATGCAAAGAGAATCATGGAATCATTGTCTGCAAAGTCCACCACTAAACCACATTGCCAAGAGCCACATCTGATGAACACCTCCAGGGTTGGTGACGCCACTACTTCCCTGTGCAGCATCTGACCACTCTTTCAGTAAAGAAATTTCTTAATACTCAATACAAATTTTCACTGGCATAATTTGAGAATATTTCTTCTTATCCTATCACTTGTTATCTGGCAGAAGAGACCAACCCTTACCTGGCTACAACCTCCTCTCAGGTGGTTATAGAGAGTGATAAGGTCACTTCTGAGCCTCCTTTTCCCCAGGCTAAACAAAAAATATTGAAAAATAAAGAATTTAAAGAATTAACTATTCACATATTCAAGAAGAAATACATAAAAGCTGTTTAAGTACAGCTAAAAAATACAAGGAGGGAAAAAAGCATAGTAACACCAGTCAAGACTTATGGAAAACAGAATATACATTCACATAGCATTTTGGTATCTATAAATAACTAGCACTTGGACTGCATTAGCTTAGATGAAGGAAAAATGTGAGTTATGGAAGTCCATCCATGTTCAGACTTCTGCACTTTTCCCTTCAAGCCATATTATGCACAATTCATGACTTGCTAAAATGGTGGCAGCCACTAGGAACTACAATAAATAACCAATCATGAAAATAAACAAACAAGAACAGCTCAGCTTGAACCAAGCTTTCTGTTTGTTTTTAGGAGCTCAAGATAAATTGTGGAAAAGCATGCTGCCAATCCAACAGTGTATGCTAACACAGGTTAGTGTTTTCCATCAGATATCTTTTTTTTCCCTCCATTAATATTTTTAAATAAAACCATACACTTCTCCATTATGAAGATAAAGGTTGTGAGCTTAAGCTGCACAAAGTTGACTTATAATAAAATCACTCAGATGATCCAGTCTTTCCTGCAGTATTTTCTATTAACAGTTAGCTGGATTAATAAAAAAAATATGAGAGGCTTTCACAGTCTATAGATTGACTCTTAAATCAAGAGTGAGCGGATTACTGGATTGCTTTTAAATAATCTCTCTAAAAATGCCACTTGAGAAGATATTCTGTAAAAATACCTTGCTTGCAGGAACTTGCTCTGAATTTCACAAAAAGATCTGAATACTTATCCCAACTGAGTATAAGTTCTAAGCCTCTAGCTGTAAAAAGACTTCACTAGTACTTCTGGCTTTGTGAATAATCCTGTTCTCCTTGAGACACTGATCACTTGTCCTGTTACTCCTCCTGCCCTGCACTTCTATGTAGTAAATTAAGACAGAAGTAGTGGCTTATATTCAACAAGGCATCCCAACTCAAAAAGTATCTGTACTATTTAGAAAAGACAACAAATCTAACAAAAACCCCAAAGCAATCCCCTTTCAAAACTATTACTCCACTATAAATTCCACTGGTATTTACATCAGGCAGTAGTAAGAAATTTTTTGCAGTGTCAGTGGTGAGACAATGAAGAAGTTGTCCAGAGAAGCTGTGGATGCTCCATGGAATTGTCCAAGGCCAGGTTGGATGGGGCTCTGACCAACCTGTTTTAGAACCTAAACATCCTACAATTCTACAGAATTTCAAATTGAAGATCTCAAATGACACCTGAGAAAGAATATGTCAACATTTATAAAAGATGTTCTCATCCTAATTAATATGCTTTGCTCTGAAGTTCTTAGGAAAAATAGAAAATACCTTGTCTCTTGAAAATCAATGCAAATTTAAATAAAATGTTGTTCAAATTCTTATTCTAGAAAATTCCTCTGTGTGTGTTGGATTGATGGCCTCAGAAATTAGGACAATGATAAAATTCTAAGCTAATAACATCTTGTGAAAATAAGCTCTTGAACCCATAAAGATATCTTTTTTTTATTCTAATATCATCACAAAGTGTTATCTCAGCTTAAGCTGCATTGATCTGGGAAACTAATGACACTACTGAGATGAATTCATTTCAAATTACCTCAACTGCTTTACAATCCAAACTGGAATATATGCCTAAGGATCTATTATTCAGATTTTATGAATACAAAACATCACCCGTGCAGTCATGTCTCAAACCAACAATTCCTTACTGAGTAACACATGGGGTTTAAATCTATATGGCTCTGCATTGCCTAGAAAAACCAGCCTGAGAAAGAGCATTGTGTCACCAAAGACAGGCTTGTGATGAACAGACCCCTCTGCATGCTCCTACACCAGCTCACCAGAGCCTGATGTTGCTAAATTACTTGATTTTGACCACCTTTCTCTACCTCTTTAAAAGCAAACCTACCAAGTATACTGAAGAAATTTTTTTGCTCTTTGGTAGATGTCTTTAGAGAAAATAGTCCCATTTTTCTCTCAGCCCTTTCCAGACTAGTGAGTACAGACAGATTACAAAAGGCAGAAATAAGACACAGCTGGGTGTGGTTTCAGAAATAAGCAACTTAAGTACTGATAAATTATCAGCATCAAAATTGCATGCAACACAGTGGACAGTAGGGATAAAAAACAAAAGCTTTAACATCCACATCATATTTACCCCTGCTTGAATGGGCATGCTTGCTCTTTTTTCCTGCTCTTAGAGCACAAAGTTCTTGCACAGATTTAGTTTTTATCAGGCAGACCACCTCTGCAGACACCTGGCATCCAGGAAATGAGCGACCTCCTGCACTAAGCATTTCATTAGTGACACTGATAAACTCAGAAATCTTTATTCACCAGTTCTGTGACATAGCAGAGGCCAAGTTCTGAGGGAAAACTGTATCTTTTTACATTAATTTATTGAAGAAGGTACAACAAAGAGAGCCTCCCCCCCCCCAAAGTCTACTGTCGCAAAAAGGTAAATTATAACAGAGACCTCAATACTGGGCTTGATTTTTATTTATATATATTTATATATATTTTTATATATATATATATTTATATATAATTTTTTTAAACTTAATATTTACTTGAAAATCTGAAAATATTTTTAATTTCCTTTCAGTTTTGCATTGTGTCTTTCAACAAGGGACACACAGCAGTAGAAGCAAAAGTATGAGCCAAATCATCTCAAGAAGGCATTTTACCCACCTTACAATGTGAAGGCACTTCTGAAGCACTAAAGATTATTAAATTCTTCATAGATTGAACCAAGCTTTTTAAATTTTTAAAGCTTTTGAAAATTTTAAAGCCACTGTAATATGTGAGTTTAAAGCACTTCAAATATAAACAGAAGATATTCAAAGCATTTTGCTTGCATCAAAGTTAACCACAGCAAAGGAAGTGTAAGATGGCTGTTTAATTGCTTAAACGATGAATCACACACAAAGAAATGTTTACACACATATAGAAAAATTTGCATATGAAGATATAAAAATGTTTTTATATATTATATATTTTTTTTAAATTTAGCATAGTTTCATACTAGCAGGCAAAAATATTCTGTCTTTTACTCAAATCTTAATTTTGGACAATGTTTAATCAAAACAAATTTTTATGTACAAACTGTGTGTTTATATGCACAAATTCTGAGATGTGTTTTTAAGACAGAGCTTTTACTACAGTGCTTACATTCTGAATTAAGGAAGCAATAAAAATCTAAAAGTGAGGTAAATATCTTGACTTTAAACTTATTTAAAGTTATGGTCAAGAGAGAGAAAACAAAATATAATTTAGTCTTTGAATTTATCTTTAATTACTTTTTTTTTCCATAAAAGACAACTAAGTAAAACTAATCAATGTCATGTGTAAATAGTTTAATCATAATTTATTGTAAAGAAATTCTGAATCTTATAGCTGTGGAGAGACAAATAATAAACAACAACTATGACAGGGAGAATAACAGCTGAGCCCTATAGAGTCAGAAATCTAGGTGTGAAAAAAGCTTTTCATAATGATATGAGTTTGTCATAATTTCTATAATATATTACATTTTTGAACAACTGAAAAGAGAAATTCCTCTATAAAGCAGTGCTGAAAGTTATATAGTACAGTTATAATACATAGTGTAGAGTTATAAAAAATTGTAAAATATAGAGGCCTATTTCTGTGTTCTTCAAAACAACAACAAATAAAGCAACCAAAAAAAAAGCCAAAAATGAAGGCTGTCATACAAACAGAAACAGAACTTTTATAACTCTAATAACTTAAGGATTTATTTTACAGCTTCATTCATTATTTTTTAGCAAGTCCTCACAATACATCAAGTATTATATTAGCAGACAAGGCTGCATGCACTCACACATTGACAGTGGAGATGTCAGAAGTCTGATCATAAAGTATGCAAGGCAACAGATGGAGCCCTAGGAACAAAACTTGAGACACTAGAAAAAGTTTCAACAATAGTATCCCATGGTTAAATGATGTTATTAAGCATAATGATAAATAAAATAAATAAAATTTTAAAAATAGCAGTCCCATCCTTAAAAAAACCCAACACCTCGTAACTGATGCACAATGTCAGAATGTCTTGATATATCATAAATCTTCTCCACTGGCAATGCAGTCATAGCCAATACCCAGCAGATGTGGGGACAAACTAAGGAAACATCAGCATTACTCTGAGAAAAACAAAGTGCCACTCGTGCACTCGATGAAGACTATTCCCTCTACAATCCTGGAAAATCCTACCTGGATTTCTCCCCATGAACACAGCTGCAGCAACTGCTGGTTCTCAAGCACTTCTGAGGATGCTGCTGACTGTGAAGGTTTCTGTTTCAAGGATTCTGCCTTGAGAGATCATAGTGTGGACATGGATGCACCACCACATATAGATTGCTGCCATCAACAGTTTTATTTATATATTTAAATAACACACACAAAGGCATAGTGCCTTATTCCCTCCACTTTCAAGGAGGATGTACAACCAACCCACACAACAGATTCTTAATATTTGGACATACTTAATTTGTGGAGAGGTGGGATAAGACAGGTCTGTGTGTGATTTAGTTTTGAATTATGAGACAGTCTCTCTTTGCTTGTCTCCCAGACACTCTAATGTGTTTTGCTTCAATCAACTAAATTAATAAACACAAACAGTTTGTACCTCTAGACCTTGCAGAAGAGACTGTCAAAGTGATTTATGAAGACTAATATATAAATGTGGATTCTTCCCACTGTCACTGCCAAGTTGTGAGTGGGGTTGCATATGGGATATTATGCAACAAACTTGTAGGTGTCTATCACTAAGTCTCTCTAAAACTGTAGGTGAGAGTTCAGATTAAACCCTTCTTTTCTACTTTAAAGTGAACATAATTGTCTTCTGTCAGGCTGCCATGGAATTAAAGCACCTGCTGGAACTGGCAGGACATTTTTTATATATCTTAGGCAAGCATATTAAGAAGCATGACTTCAAACTACCTCTCCTAAAGCTGCAGCCTGTACCAAGTGAGCACTTCAAGGCTGCTTATCCAGAGGAGTTGACTGAAATGAGGGACTTTGAGGAGCATATGCTCTCCCAAGGCCACTCTTTAGATGATGGCCAAAAAAGTCACCTGTAACCAGTGCACAGATGTAAGAAGCATAAGACAATGAGCAGAAAAAAAGTGTAAAAATGCAGCATGCCAAAGAGAAAAAAACTCCCTTTAGTTTAAGCTAAATATCCTTGTTCTTGATACAATTCCTTTTTCATCTAGAATAGATAGCAATAAAAATAGTAGTTCAGGTTTGTTTAAAGTAACATTCCTATTTATATTGTCAGTTATGCTGCACCATTTTATTTCAGGTTTTTAATTAATATTACTAAAGAAAATGGCACACCTTTCTCACACTGATATTGGTGCTACTGACACAGTTTTTGTACCATTTATTTTCTTGTTTGTCAATATTTTTTCAAGGGCCTGCTATTATGAAATTCCTTAGTGTAAAAGCAAATAACGAAAAGAAAAAAAACCTTAAGTTTCTCTCTCTAAAATACTCAGAGGAATAGATGATGCATAGCATTTTACTTTTAAGGGCAAAGAAAAACAAGGTCTTATCATGAGAAACTTTTGGTGCATGCAAAAAACCCCTAAAACTAGAGAAGGTGGATAAAACTGCTATGTAAATGATGTAACAAGTGAGAAACAGGAAACTTAACAGAAAAATTAGATAGTAGTGAAACAGGTGAATGTCAACCCAAACAGTAACATCATCAGTCAATGCTCATGATTGCAAAATATGTTCTAGTTACTTCAAATAACTTTCTAACTGTAGATAGATAGATAGATAGATAGATAGATAGATAGATAGATATGGATATAAATATAGTCTCAAAAGTTGTTTTTCAGGGAGTGAAACTTGGTCTCTGGAGTCTTAATCAAGACTTGTTTTACTATGGAAGAGTCATAAAAAATAGTGCTAGAGGTTCATATAGGAACTAATCTCCATTTAAATCAATAGATTTGAGCCTAAGCCAATTTCAAACAAACAAACAAGAAAAAAAAAGAAAGCCAAGGAAATGATAGTTAGCAAGATGGAAAGCAAGATCCAACAGTGACATAAAACAGTAACTGCTTCTGCTATGAAGGGTTTCAAGGACCCAAAATGCTATTTAAGGCCCTTTGGGTATGCATATTTGGGGCACTAAAGCAACTACCCCTGCTTGTCTAAATCTAGACACACAGATGTATCTTGCAAGATAAGGAGAGACCAGGGAAACAAGTCCACAGAAGAACTGTCACAGCTTTTTTACATGTCCTGCAGGGTTTCCCTAAGTGCAGGGCACATGCAATGAACAACTAAATACAAAAGGAACATTTAAAGAATGACAATTACCATTGTCTACAGCTTGTCTTCAGGGACAGAATGAAAAATGAAGCAAAAAGAAAATGCAAGGATGTAGAGACAGAACAATTCTGTGGTGGTGATTCAAGTATTATTTTCAGGAAATATGTGTGAGTCTTTATACTGGAGTTACACATTGCTGGGTGACAACAGTGGTTGCTTTATTTTCAAGCTGAGATCAGAAGATTCCTGTAATTCTCTAGAAGCCTTAAAACAACTTCTATTAGTCCTTGTTTAGTGCTTGAGGAATTATGCCCAGTCTTGAGCTGTTTTGTTATTTTGTAAAGGACTAAAATTCACAATTAAAATTTTACTCAGATACAAATTGTTTTTCTTTGGATTTATTTTCAAATTCTGATATTAGGGATGTCAGAGATCTTTTATGTAAATATTTTTGCAAATTATTTTCTGGTTTTAAGGTAATCAGATGTGTATGGTATTTCAATATGCATATAACTACAAACAAAAATACTTGAGTTGGAAAAGAGAGTTTTTTCTTATTATTTCCAATTAAAAAGACTACTTTCACTATTGAATATATACACATTATAACTGCTTGAGCCTATAAGTACTCAAAAAGTTCAGACATTCAAATATGTACTGTCTATGTCAAGGCCTTCACAGAAAATTAGTGAAGAAAGGAACCCCTTAAGAAGCACATGTGGTCCTAACTAAAGCATTGTGCAGAAAAACTTGAAATTTTTGTGATTTCCAAAAATTCTGTGACAACTTCTGACTTGTAACTAGCCTGTCTCAGTATTAAAATCTGTCTAAAACAGGAGCTGGGTTGCACAATCTACAGCTATATTGGGATTGTTGCTCTCTACCAGCTCTGAAAGAAGAGAATTTAGACACAGCAAAAGTTTCACAACAATTGCTACTATTTGCTATCACTGTAAAAAAAAAACTGGCCTTCCAGAGAGTGCATTCACTGCTGCAGGACATTTATTATTGTTATTCTGAATTTCAGCCAAGCATATGGAGTTTTTTCCCTTCCTAGGTTAAATCTTCCATGCCAGATGCACACATGAAGCCCAAGAGATCATCTGGAAAGCTGCACATAAAACCAAAACACAGACTGGAGGAAAGAATGCTCCCAAAGGCTTTGGTTACAAGGGAACCAATTTACTGAAATGACAGAACTTTCCTATTCACATTTAAGTTTGCATACAACGCTCATTGCCAATACTGGGATATAAGCAAGTGGGAAGGAAAATAAAAAGCTTCCAGTGAAAATTAAATACCCAGAAACATGAAAAATAAGAATAAAAGCTTTCAGGATTTTTGCAGTGGTTTCTCAGACGTAAGAAGGACAGAGAACCATCCAGTGTGAAACATGAGAAAGATGAGAGAAAGCCACAATCAGTGTTTGATGCACAACTTTGGTCAACAGGAATCTGCTTGCATGTATGGAGCCCAAACAATGCTGCAACACATGTGCCATTAAATATTATTCCAGATCTTCCAAGAGAAATTCCAGGTATATTTGAGAATACAGATTTCCACTCCTGACACAACATTTTTTTAGATGAGGTTTGTATTTCCTTAAGGTGAGCAAAGCATTGAGAAAGCAGGGTGTTTCTTTGCTGGGTTTTCAGAGACAGAAAGTACAAGATATTTAATGGAAGGACTTAGGGAAGAACAGAGGCATCTGGAATGTTTTTTCCAGGTGCTGTGAAAGAAGATTTCCACTCCTTCCCCCACTCTACTTCTCTTTCTTACCTTTGGCATTCACACAAACCTGCAAGTTGAAGAACTCATTTGTCACTGCATTTGCTTAATTAGATAGCATGTTGCAACATGCATTTTAAGTCAACAGGATTGCCAGCATTCTGAATTGATATTCAGAATATATTTTCTCCTCCAGAAGTTATTACAATCTTTTCACCTTTTACATACAGCAAACTATAATGTAGTTACTGAGCCATTTGCAGTACTCAGAGATACCCAATATTAATTGCTCAATCAGCCAGCATTGACACACAGGATTTAACATGCCACATTGCATTACTGATTATATTTCTAATCTTACTAAGTCAATCTGGGGCCAAGACACCTGCAGTTTAGATGGAGTATTTAGTAAACACCTGTTTCCTTAACTATTGTAGTATCACTAGTTTGAATGGAAGCATACACCTCATACCTTGAGCATTTTAGTGCATGATTGCACACTTCATAAATATTTATTTCATTAACTCTTCTTCACTCTTGGGGAAAAAAATAAAAACAAAACAAAAAATACCTGCATTTTATTGGAAATAATAGTTTTAATAGTATTGCATATGGTGAATTTGTTCTGTATTGAAATTGCTTCAATTCTTTTCAAGAAAATCAACCCAGTATTTTCTGAGTTTCCTCCTTATAAAGAGAGTATGTGCCAATGCAGGCAAACTTAAATCCAGTGTCACCAGTGTCTTATGTTCTCCAGGTTTTAATGAGAAAGTATGGTGTTAAATACACCATTGTGGAAGAAGGGCAATACAGATACAACAGTCTCCTTAAACTAGATAACAAAATACTTAACCACAAAAGTAGAAGAAAATACTAAGCTAAAATTTCTATAATTTTCAAGTGTAAAATCATCAGAAAATTGAACGTAATTTTGTAGCAGGCTTTCAGCTTTTTTGTTCCTCATGAGACTGTCACAAATGCTATACAGAACCTGTCAGACCACATTACAAAATTTTTACTGTAAAGAACTATTTTGCAAAGAAATTAAATTAATGAATGTGGCAAAGAACAAACAGCATAAATAGCTTTGGAATTTTGGATAAAGCTAAGAATATTCAACTTTTAAGATGACGACATGAAACTGTAGTCATTGCTGATTTAATTAGACTAACAGTTGAACTTCCTTGTAGCAAAGTGCTTAGGAAGTAACTCAACAGTTTCATTTTACAGTCTATGAACCAAAAGAAAGTACCACTAACTCTTACAATTTCTGTGCTTTGATAGCAGAATGTGTCTCCTGTGTCTGTGATTTGTCCTTGCCTACCTCATTAAGCACTAAGAAGCAATGAAATAGGTCAACTGATTCCAGACTACGTCCTGACAATTAATAACTGAAATAAGCACAGAGCTGTCTTCAGTAAATTCATTGTTACCCTACAAAATGTAAGAGTAAAAGAATAGAGATGAAATACAACTCAGCTGCATGAGCTACAACTCACCACCTGATAAACTTGCAGAACAACAATTAAAATACTAGTCTGAGTTGCAAAAGGTATTTCTCTTAGTTAGAAACCACCTTGATTTTATTTTCTTGTCTTATCATACATACATCATCTTACAGACAGAAAAACAATGCATATTACCTTTTGTAATAAATCTATAGAAGCATTTATGCTCCAAATTTCAGCACTGTGATAAATACTGTGGAAATAAGATGATGTCAGATCATTTTATTTCCCCACCACATATTCTGTAGATGAGAAAATGAGAGACTTTCTCCTGAGATTACTTACCCATGAAGTTCAGATAGCTCTCTCCTCCAAGTGCATGAGTAATGAGACGAATCATTTTATGAAGCTGTATCCCACGATCAATAACTGGTGTCAGAGGCATGAGCACACTCATGTTTGTGTACATCTCTGCATCCATCAGGTGAAAGGCCAGTGTTTTATCCCCAACCAGTGCCTAGAACAGTTCAAAAAGACACTGAAGAAAACATCTGGGGGTAATAGAAGTGTTTCCAAATTGTTTTGTTTTTTTTTTTTTTGTTTATTAAACAGGTGATCTCTACTGTAGGGGGAAGACTTGCAAGATCATTGAGGAGCCAAGGATATGGCTCAGTCCCTGTTCCTGAAGGAAATATCCTGCCACAGCCACTAATCATCAGGTCATGGTGACCCTATATTCTGACCCTATATTCTAATCATCTGTGCATTGTGTGATGTGCAGATCTGGTCTGCTGCCAAAAACTGAGGCAGGGATGTCCATGAGCTGAGCCTGGACAGGATGTCAGCCCCAATTGTCTGTTTTCCCCTTGCAACCCTCCCCATTGCTACTGGGGCTCCTGGGCTGATGAGATTGAGTGTATATGATAACAGATTAGCAACTGTCTAACCCCTGGTCCTACATTTCACCTACTAGGTTCAAACTGCATAACTACTTCTAAGAACTTTTTCACCTACAGATATCAAACATGAAATATCAGCATTAATTCAGTAAGTCACAACTGACTCATCACTTGGAATTTTTATAGGAAACAGAAAATAAGAAAGCAAACATCTAAAGTAAAAGTTATTGGAAACAGAAAATAAATGGGTATAAACAAAATCCTGGTTCAGACATGCAGAGTGAGTATGAAGCATTCACTTATATGCAATCAAGAATGTGATTGGTTTTCTGTGATTTCACACAAACAAAAAAACTGAATTACTAACTTGCTAGTGCTCACTGCTACTTGAGAAAGGCCACAAAATGCTATTCCATGTATTATCAAGCAGGTAGCAGAAAAAAATTTGGAGCATTTATATTTAAACAGCTGATTTTTGTTCAATTAGCCCAATTCTTGTTTTATACTCTTGAACAAAAACTTACTAAACTCCAGAGATACAGATAAATTGTAAACAGGTCTAACTGAAAAGCACCATCATCCTTTCATTTTCCAGCTGACAATATAACAGCATATATAGATTATTCCCTTAAGTAAAAAATACTTTATTTAAAGAAAAAAAAACCAAACTTATGTGACAATGACAAGACTGAAGACTGCAATAAACAACTATTTTCTGGACTCAGAATGTGGCATTTGTTAGTACCATTTAATATCCCCTAATCCTTCCATTGGACGAGCAGCTAAGTGTTTCCCTATTCATGTTTTCTGTGGCAGTTGTGATTTATAAATGGATATATTTCCTCCTTCAATGATCTCTTTACTACCATAAAGAATCTTATTCTGTTCAGTGTTTTTTTCTTATGAAAATCAATCCCCACCTGCTATTTCTCTCCACAGCATTATGCTGTATATCCTTTAAGAATACAGGACCAAATCTGTCTCTAACATTGAAGATGCACACAAACCAGGAAGGACTGCAGTGGCATGCTGATTGGGCTCTTTGCTCTATTCCACTCATAATAATTCCAGGATTGCATCTGCTTTTTTGACAGCACAAGGCCTAATATTCTGACTGGAAACAGTCAGCTCACAGCCCATTGCAATATATAAGAAATCAGGACTGTGCCCTCACATGCATTACTTCAGGCATCTTCAAACTGAATTTTATCTGCACTTTTTGTTTCTCTACCCTACTTTTCGCACATCAGCCTGATGCACGTCTGTAATCATCATTTTATTCTAATTAAAAATGAGATTTTTTTCCCCCTAAGTATGACATTCTAAACTGAAAACGCATTGTGATATGGAAAACAACTCAACTGCTAAAAATCAGCATGAAATAAAAGAAAGGCAACAGTAATGCTATATATTGTGCTTTAGGGTGAAGAATCAGCTTTGATGAAAACAGCTTATAGAATAATATAAATTTCCGAGTAATTTCTGAAGTTCTTTATCAGGATCATGCATTAAATGAACACTATAACAAACTCAGACCAGAATGTAAATAGGTACACAAAATGGATAGAATGAATGGCAACCTAGGAATGTTCTTTTTAAAATATACTATAAAATAGACTATATACTATATATATTATAAAATAAAACACATTACAAAATAGACTTATTTTGGACATTTCTGTTGACGTTTTTCATAGAAAGTACAGGAAAATGGAATATCAATCTCTCATATAAAGGAAAGGTAGGTTACTTAAATAAAATATCATTTTTAAAATAAAAGATTTAAAGTTGCTAATTTTACAATTCCCGAATTATGAGTTTTTAGACTCTTCAGAAACAAGGTTTAAAAGATTGTGGGAGATGAGTGCTATCCAAACTCATCATAACTTTTTCAATTTTCCATACACACAACTATTACAATGCTGTACTTTGAACCAAACTGTTACAGAATATTTCATTTAGATCTCAAAAGAGGACATTTTAAATCTTTCCAGAGAGGAAAGCCTTTCATGAAGTGAAAAGAAGTCACAAGCAAATTTCTTAAATTGGCATATTGCTTATGCTTATCAGAAGCAGTGTTCCAGTTTACACAATGGAACCTGGATTTTTAAAAGCATGGACTGTACACCTCCCATGTCCTATGGCAGGCAAAACAAGAAGCTATGACTCATTTATTTTTGTTCAAAAACAAAACAAAACTGAAAGCCAAAATTACCCGCACACTCCAGGGATGATTCTTTTACTTTAAGGATGGATCGTAAAATAAAACACAGCAAAACAAAAACAACAACAACAACAAAAAAAAACAGCAACAAAAACCCCCCCCAAAAAAAAAAAAAAAACCAACAAAAACCAACCAACCAAATTAAAAAACAAAAAAACCAAAAAAAAACCCCTAAAATCTCAAACAAAACAAACAAAAAAAAAACCCGTTCAAGAAATGAGCACTAGTCCAAATCTACACATTTCTGAAATTCTTCCTATCAAACTCAACTCTTTCCTCATTAAAAAAAGAGCAACAAAAAAAGCCAAACTGCTAAATAACAACTTTTACTTGGCTATGAACAAGCAAACAGCTGAAAATACCTGGTCATGACTCTCTGCATAAGCAATGTATTTTTCTTCATACCGTCTGTTTGTTAGTGTATGCACAATATTGCCCATATTCCAGTCTTCATCTTTCAGCTCCTTAATTATCTACAGAAATAAAAGAAAGATCACTGAAAAGTTGTTTTAACTAAAAACATGTAACATTATCTTGGCACAGGAATTTCCAGTGGATTGTGAACTGTATTCTCACAATCCCAAGTTTTGAAGTGATGAGCTTTCTCTGATAATCCAAAGAGTTGTTTTATTATTTTCAATTTTACCACATAAATATAATATCTAGAATACTTTGTTTCTCTTCTACCTCCCTGGGGAAGCACAGACAACAGGTTTTGCCATTTTATTATGTGAACCCTCTAGGGGATAACATGATTGATAGGACTTGCAAGAGAGCACTGATCCAAAACCAAGGAAAAAATATGTGGGCACAGATCTACCTGGCTCACAATATCAGGTATCCCTGGCATATGAGAGCTTCCAAATAAAGCTTAACCACTGGGCAGTGTGGTACTACCTCTTGATTTTTAGCAACTCAAACGGAATCCCATTAATAGGAATTTTCTGCCTCATATCACATTATTTCCTTCTTCTGCTAAATCTAGCTCAATCTCAGTGTTTGTTCTTTTTTTTTTCTACACCACTTTGTAGACCTCCATTGAACACTATGACTTAAATGCATGTACACAAATACATAGACATAAAAATAGAAGTGATAAAAAGGCAATAGCATCAAGATGGGCAATATCACACTTTAAAATTTAACGTTATAATTTTAACTGCCCATATATTCCTAAACAGTCTTTTTTTCCCCTTTCCTTATTGATTTTTTTTTCAGGTCCATAAAGTCTGTCTCAGAACACACTGAGGTCCCTATGTTGCATCATGTTTCATACTGCATCTATCTTGAATCTGAACTAGTACAACCACTGCTGTGACAAACAGATTATCTTTCTTACTTTTACAGATTGCTCAGAATTAGTTCATGGAATCTCTTGGAGATTCTTCAGTTTTCAAACTGTCTTGAGCAAACTGCCTAGAAGATTTCTTATTAACAGGCATGAACTTAAAAACTGTAGAGAAATGAGACTAAGCAGTCTAGGAGAGTTTGATAACAACTGATTAACTGTTTATCAAAACTTTTCCTTCCAGTAATCTCAGCTTTATTTTTCCCTTCAAGAAATGTGGTAACAAACTCTTGCATCATCTTTTTCTCTAACTCCACGTTCTCAACTGTGGTCACTTATTTGCAGTTTCTTTGGCAAGAAGCTTCCTGCCTTCATCACTCTAAGTTCTTTTACAATCCTAACCACAACTGATTTGCACTCAACATCCCATCAGTGTCCCATGTCAAGCCAATGTCAGTTTTTCCAGTTTAAGCTGGAAAAACTAGCATTTTCTCCAGTTAAAGAACAGAATTTACTGCAGCACAGTTATGTTTCCTATCCAAGTACTGCAAATTAAATCAAGCAGACCACATCAGAGATTGCTAAATTAGACTGTAAATCTTTTGCACTCGTAAAATTCTACAGTCTGGTTTTTTTTCCCATGTAACATGAACTTGGCCACTTGCATTTTGTTTACCTAGGATATTGCTCATCTTGCCTGCCCAAAAGTGTGGTAAGGAACAAAAAAAAAGCCTCAAAAAACCAAACTAACAAAACTTCAAGAAACCTATAAAACATTATAATTATGTATTTGTTATTAAAAAATGAGCCCTTACTGCATTTTAGGACCAAAATGTGTAAATTACACAATCCAAATTTTAATGATGGTGTCTCTGTTGGAAAAGCTGTCAAGTTTATTTTCTGAAAAGAGGCTTGGTATCTCTTTTTCAACTGGCCCTCTACCTCCTAGTTACAAAATTGAAATATGCTGAAAGTATGCTAATTTTTTAAATTATTATTCTTAGCTACACACTATATTTATTGAAGAATTAGTGGTCATAGAAAACATTTATTGTTTTCAGATCACCATGCCAGCCCAAAGTATTTGGGTGTAATCTTCTATCTACCTGAAAAATGTTCTCTAAAACATGAGGAGAAGCATTTTCAGATCATTTTGTATTTGTTGCCTTTTCTTGTGATTCTCTATATTAAGGAAAAGGTGATATAAATTCTTACTGTAGTCAGATTTTATTAATATTTACAGTTTCATATTATTCTTTTTTGTAACCCTCCTGTATCAATTGCAGGTGTTTGTGTAATTCAACTAGGTTTATTTTGCTTCAACTTTCAGGTCTATATATATTCAATGCCAATATCTATGGACTATGTCAGGAGGTTATTGCATGTTTATGGAGTGATTTTTTTTTATTTTTTAATTTTTTTTTAGTATTTATAAGCACATGACTAACTTTTTATATTCCTGCTTACATTCAATATAGATTAAACATTCTACAGCTGTTGCAAGATACAGGTCATTTGAAAGACATTGAGCTTATGTGTACTGTATGAAGAAAACAATTATCAGCTGGAATGTGAATCTCAACTCCTGAACTTCCTCACCTGAAACCTACACAACATCTGACAGCTCTCATTTCAGCCTCTAATACCTGTGCTCAAACCTGTCAGAATTTATTTCAATAGCACATTAACACAAGAGAAAGCAAAACTTGTCAGTAGGATTCAGAAGTGTTTGTGTGTTGCACTGACACAGAAACATCCCCCTTTGAAGAGCAGAATGTATTTTTTAAGAAGTTCTCACCTGTATCCACTTATCTGGGATGGCCATGGCAAGTCGATAATCAAAACCTCCTCCTCCCTCTGCCACAGGCCGACACAGAGCTGGCATTCCAGAAACATCCTGGAACAGACAGAACACCCCACAACATCATTTCCACAGCACTGCAAATATTACTGCATGCTTTCCACCCATACAGTAATACTGATATACAAACACACTATAAACAGCTTCACAGATTGACCTGGTTAAGGGAGGGAAAGCATAAATTTAAATCAGCTATTACTACACCCAGATGTGCTGTTTGAATGCAAAAGTTACAAAGAAAAGCATTATGACTTTTCTCATCAAATACTCTACCTCAGAATATTTTAATAGTGTAGATGTTTGAATGGGAAGAGACTTCAGTAGATGCAGAGTTTGAAATAATTAGCTCTCTTGAGCTCCAAGTAATCAATAGAAAGTACAAAGTAGTCAACAAAAGACAAATTAAACCTTCATTCTGTTTATTGATATTTTGGATAAGGAATGGCATAAAAAGGTTAAATATAAAGTATTCTTTTCCCAAAACCAAACCTATTGATCCAGCTAGGCCTGGAAAGTGACATGCTCTTAGTGCATAATTTTCCAGTTTCATATTGACGGATGCTGACTATTCTTAAATTTGTAATTCCAGGTTCTCAAAATATTTGTTTCACCATGTTGTTAGGCAATTTTATCACAAAGCTTTCTTTTCTAAAGCTATCTGAATAGAAAATGCAAGTCTCCAACAATTGAAAAATATCCATCAGTACTCAATTTTATTAACTTTTGTGGGAGAATGGCTTCTCACTGACAGCAGCTATGGATTAACAAACACCCCTTGCATTCTACACAAGAGAATTTATGGAATTAATACTGACTAGAACCAGGGCTTAATTAGGAAGCTCATTCTGATTTGCTGGATTCAATCCAGTTTTCAATCCAATTGCTGTACTGGAATAGTGGAAAAGATATTTACATATCAAGTCACACACATATACACATACTGGCATACAGACACTGACATCAGGGAGGAGATCAACCAGATCATCAGGAAGCTCATGGATGGCATCCCAGGGGTGGAAGGCAGGGCTGCCATCCAGAGGGACTGGCTGGAGGAATCAATCAGCAGAAATGTCACCATGGAATGTCACCAAGTCAATCCTGACCCTGGGATGGACCATCTCCTGCATCCATACGGGCTGGGGCCAGCCAGGCTGGGGAGCAGCTCTGCTGGGGAGGAAGGGCTGGGGCTGTGGGCCAGCAGCAAGCTGAGCTTAAACCAGCAGCCTGGCCTGGCAGCAGGGATGGCCAGCACATCCCAGGCTGTGTGAACAGCAAAGCCAGGAGATCAAAGGAGGGCATTATCCCCCTTCAGTCAGCAGCCATTGCATCACACAGAAAATTGCAACCACATTCCACATGCTGTAAAAAAAAAACAGTGATGTGGAAATTCTTTACAAACTCTTAGATGTGATCAAAAAATCAGTAACTCTTCTAAATCAGTCAGAAAGGATAGACACAGACTATTGGTCTCTAGGTCATACATGACATGATGATATGTTTTCCTGGGATGCCTTGATGCCTGTCTGGAGGAGCTCCAAGTCTTGAGATTTAAGCAGCTCCCATCTACTTTAATCACAATAGTGAAAATGATATTTTTGGGAAGTAAAATTACCAATTTAACAGCATTTTTATCCATATCTATAAATTTTAACTGGACATAAAAAAATAAATAGAATCATAATTAGTTTGTTTAGTAGATGTTCTATCAAATGTACTTCTACCAGGAAACTTCCCAGTCTTGTACAGCCCTCACACTACAACCCACTACTGATCCTCCACATAGGGGGCAATGAAGTGACAACATGTGATCCAAGGGGATCAAAAAGGACTTCAGGGCCTTGGGACAGTACATAAGTAAAGCTGAGGCCTATGTTCCTCTATAACTTCAGTTGAAGGCAGCAACAATCAAAGAAGTGGATGGACTGAGTCTATTCATACATTGCTCCATGGCTGGTGTCACTGCCAAAATTCTGGGGAATGGCCAGGTATGCTGGCTTCAGACAGGCATCATATTTCTCATTGATGCCTCTGCTGAAACCAGTTTACATGGACCCATGGGAGTCTCACAAGTTTTAACAAGACAAGTCCAAGGGGCTGCACCTGGGTTGGGGCAACGTCCATTGTTAATCCAGGCTGGGTATGAACAGATGCAGAGCAGCCCTGGGAGAAGGACCTGGGGGTGCTGGTGGGTGAGAGGCTGGACATGAGTTGTCAGTGTGCTCTTGCAGCCCAGAAATCCCAATCTGTCCTGGCCTGTATCCAAAGTGGGCAAGGGGAAAGAGGGGATTCTGCCCTCTGCCCCCTCTGCTGAGACCCCACCTGCAGGGCTGCATCCAGCTCTGGGCTCAGCACAGCAAGGACAGGGAGCTGCTGGAGCCAGCCCAGAGGAGAGCCATGAAGATGATCAGGGATGGAGCACCTCTGCTATGATAAAAGGCTAAGAGAACTGGGATTGTTCAGCCTGAGAAAAACAAACCTTTGTGGTGACCTAACTGTGGCCTTCCAGTACCTGAAAAGAGCCCACAAGAAAGATGGAGAGGACATTTTTGCTAGGATATGTATTGATAGGACAAGGGGGAATGGCTTCAAGTAGGAAGGGAGATTAAATATTAGGAAGAAATTCCTTACTGTGAGGGTGGTGAGACACTGGCACAGGCTGCCCAGAGAAGCTGTGGATGCCCCATCCACAAGTTCAAGGGACCAAGGTTTGATGGATCTCTGAGCAATATGGGCTAGTGGAAGGTGTCCCTGCCCATGCCAGAGGGGTTGGAACTTGAAGATCTTTAAGGTCCCTTCCAACCCAGGCCATTTTATTATGCTATGATGAAACTTCAAATTTCAAAGCATTTGTTCAGACTAGGTTTGAAAAGAGCTGCATATAAAAACAGAAACCACAGCACACTGCTTCTTTGCCTGTTTGTGTTTATAATACTGCAGGCATGACATAATTTTACTTAACATTTTTTTCTTCCTTTTATAAAGAACTTTAATCACTGCTTTATTTAGAAGACCAAAATGAAAAATAAGCATATACTCTGTAACACCTAAAAAATTAGCAATTACTAAGACAGTGAATATACAGAATATTAAAAAGCTGTAAAATCATCAATTAATTACATTAATTAGGGTATATATTACAATTAGTTATGGTCAGAGAAAAACATTTTTCTCACATGCACTGATTCTATAGGCAAGCAGACATTCTTCATTGCCTTTTGCAATTTTCAATTATGTCAATAGTTTCTCCTTCTGAAATTCTCCTTTAACCATGAAGCACATTGATCAATTCTATGATTCATGTAGCAACTTCCCGAGGCAGAAAATTATGTATTGAAAAAGAAGCAGCTCTCAACTTAAGCAAGAGAAACTGAAGATACATCTTATTAAAAAACCACAAACTCTTAGGCCAGGTAATACAAGACAACTAAACTCAGAATTTCTTTGGTAGGAATGCTTACAATCTAGGACTACCTGGAAAATTAACTGATTTAATTTCATATAAGCCTACAGCTCAATGAAACCACCTCCAGTTTGCTACTGATTGATTCCCCAGATGCTGTTTTGGTAGCTTGACATTTAGCTCTTAGCAGTGGCTGTCTATGATAGAAAACTTTACCCTAAGTAAGAAATGAAGTCAAGCAGTATTTTGCTTCCCAAAGGTAAATAGAGAACTCTTAAGCATCACAAACCCTTTTATTAGAAATCTATATAGTCCCTTGTGGCATCAGGTAGATCCCACTTTTTCTTTTAAGTAAAGTGAATTATTTAAACATAGTAACAGAAAAAAGTCCTCAATGTTTAAATGATTTTTCTTCTGGATAAAGACAAAATATCAGTGAAAATATTTATAAAATTTTGAATACTCTGCTGTTTCATACTCTTAGAAATTCCCAGTGCCAGAAACATTTTTCAGTCAAAAAAATTGATCTCAATTAACTCAAGTAATATCGTCTATTTACTCCTTTAGAAATCTGGAGAAACTTAATAATAAATCTAATTAGCCAATATATTCAACATTTATAAGTTTATTGCATTTAATTTGAAGGGTAATTGTCAGATATACCAATATAATTCAAAATATGCAAAACATCATTAGGGCTGTTAATCTTTAGTACCACAGAGCACTACTGACAAATGGCTATCATGCACAAGCAATAAACTAATAAAAACAATTCTCATTAAAAGTTCAAGGTGATGAAGGAAAAAAAAAAAAGAAATTGCCACATTAATTAATAATCTATTAATGCAGAGAAAATTCCCAGAGCGTATATTCAGTTTGTTTTTCCCCACCAGGCAAAGTCTGTCCACTAATTAATATTTTTCAGCTCATGTCACTGCTTGAGTGCCAGAAGTGTGACTTGATAATTAACAGGAAATTCACATCCTAAAGTAAACTAATCAATATTAATGTTACTGAGGATGGCAAAATGATCTTACCTCTGCTATGGTTATGCATTCTGGGTGCAAGGTATTAATCATGTGATTGGCCAGCATCAGGTAACACAAAGCATCTTCATCCACATGTAGGCCAAAATACTCATTATAATCTCCACTGAACCCTGTGCCTAATAAAACAAGAAGTTTTAAAAGCCACAGCCAAGTTTTATTTAAAAAGCATAGGCATTTCACACAATATTTCATTTCATAAGCACAAAACCTATTAATGATTTTCCATCTATCCTCATAGCAACAAAGTACGAAAATTAGCAAATCTGGAATTTTTTGATCATTCACGGAATATCCTGAGCTGGAAGAGACTCACCAGGATCACTGAGTCCAACTCCTGGCCTTGTACAGGACCATCCCCCAGGGTCACACTCTCTATTATCCAGGTTTTTTAGGAATCTTCTGACCTGTTTGTGCCAGCTGCATTGTGCTCCCATCCAGCCATCCACTGTGGCACTCCAGCCACAGGGCTCATCACACCAGTTTTGCTTATGCCAATGGTGTCAAATCCCTGGGACTAGGCTAAAGCTTCAAGCTCTTGTTTGTTCCTCATTCTGTTGGTATAAAAACACTTCCAGATTGAGGGATCTTCCTAGGGCTTCTGTCCTCAAGTTCTGGATGCTCATCATTGCTCATCACTAGCAAGCTTGCTTTTGTCGCTTCCCCTTCCCATCTAGATTCAAGCTTGACCAATAAGCCCCTCTAGCTCCTGTGCTAAACCCCTTTGCCCCCCTGAGAACTGAACTTTACAGCACTATTTCCACAGCACCAGAGCTGCACCAGGAGTGCTGACAAGTCTCTTACCAATGCCGTGGTGGTGATACAACATGGACGTAACGCCGTCGAACCGGAATCCATCGAAGCGATAGTCTTCAATCCACATCCTCAAATTAGACAGGAGGAATCTCAGCACTTCCCAGCTGAAATAGCATGAGCATAATTTATTCAGCTTTAAAAAAAAACTAGAGTTCCTTATAGCATGTTCTCCCCTTGCATATGTGGTACTTGTACAGTACATTTTACTACTTTCATGAGTTCTTCCTTGCTTTTCATTAACCTTTTCCTAAAAAAATTGTCTTTAAGTCTTTGCCTTTTTACTGCACAAAATCTTAATATTGGAGATAGGAGGTTAGTAAAAACTGTCTCCTATCTACATAGACATCTAACAGGGTAGTGTCTGAACACATATACTATATTTTAGTACCTATACTTCCTGGTTTAATTTTCCTTTCCCTCTCTAAAGATGGTTACACTCTGTGGGAAAAGATGTTATAGAAAAGGAAATAAAATTTTAATAGGCAAGATCTTCTCCCCAGGATTTTACGGGTTCCTAGCAATTTCTAGGCATAATTGTTGTTGAAAACCTGTCTTTCCTAATTAATGACAAAATCACATGTCACCAGTGGAATACCAAATCACCTACTATGTTGAAATTTTACACATTTGAAAAGTAAACCAAGGGGAAGCTGTGGAGGTATATTTTGAAATTCAGAACAACAAGAATGGGGTATAACACACACACACACACAAAGCGTGGAGATGAAATCAAAATATAAAAGAGGTTCCAAAATGAACAAGCATGTGAAAACATTAATGAAAATAATTTGACATTAAGGAATAAAGTAGTGCCAGGAACAGCTTTCATACTATTCATCACCTCGTCTCCCTGGGCAGTGGTCTCTCACATCTTGTTTCTACTGTTCACCCTCCATGGCACAGCCCTCTCTGACAGCCTCATGTGCATCTCCTGCAAGCCACAGCTCTACAGAGCTCACCCATCTCAATCAAACAACACATGATGCAGTGAAACTGATTTTGCCCACATCTTCAACACTTGCCAATGTTATGATTTCTCTCTAACCAATTTCCCAAGTCAGCATAGCTACAACTCCACTTCCTACCAAGTTTCTGTTCAGAGAAGAGCCCAGGAGCAGGCAGGGTCTCTCCAGCCACCCTCTGTGGGGCGAGACAGAAGGGATAACACTGCACAAACCACACCACAACTCACCTATGCACATGGCAGGCATAGGGTAGTGAATGGGAGCCTTCCTTCATTTCATTTACCAGACATCAGAAACAGTAAAGTCAGGAAGAAATTATGACACAAGGAATAAACTCTGTTTTAACGAAACAAATGTCACTACTTTCCTTCCTCCAAAATCATCTTCATATGAAGGATGCTTTGAGTCTTGAGTAAGTGGTATTACAAGAAAAGATGGGAAACTATAGACACACTGTGAAATCAAATCCTGATCTCATTAAATAGCCAATTCTTATTTACATCCACAGAATTATAATATTTCTCCTTATTTTTGTATGCACTGCACAGAGACCCACGCTTGTGCATCTAAAGACAGAAATATTACCAAATCAAAACCTCCAAATGTAGGAAATGTGAATCAGCTCACTGTGAATTCCCTCAGTCCAACACCTTTCCTGGACATGCATTACATGACAAGATTTTCTTTTTTTAAGTTCTATTGCTACACTCCTCTGCTTCAAATCATCCAATTCACAAGTTAACATGACACTAGAAAAGTCTCAGGGCTTGTCTGAAAAACCTTCCATATATTTATTATTTCTCAGGTGAGATGGTTTGCAGAGAACGAACAAAATTGAGATTGCTCTGATATTGAAAGGGACAGGAAAGTATCAAAAGTCCTACAAACTGGTAAACTGGTCACAAAAAAGCAATTCTGTGCAAACATTTGCTGTACCATTTTCTGACTCAGCATGAAATTCACAGAAAGCTATTTTCTGCAAGCCAAATACTGTGAGAAAAGAGCACAGTATTTTATCAAATAAAAATAGCATCTTGCACAGAATTAAGATAATGCATGCACAAAAAGTACATTAATTACTACAAGCACCATCCAGACTTAATAGTTATTTCTTCTTATTACAACCTGCTTGACTTTATAACCTTAAAGTCCTTTAGATGGTGAAGAGGACTTGTAGATTTGTAAAATATACACAAAAGTCTCAAAATGGATAAAAAATGCAATTTTTTCCACCATTGTTGGCACTGAAGATTGATCTTTGGGAAAAGATGGAGAACCAGTATAAACATAAATTGTAATGACTTTTAGATGAAAAAGTGACAACAATAAGAACAAACAAGATGAATTTGTTGCACCAAAGTATTAGTTAGAAAATTGATGAGATCAAAAACCTGAGTAGGAGTAGCAGATGTTTTCCAAGCATCTGATTGCACATGGGAGAGAAGATCATAAATAAATAAATAAATAAATAATCATATTACCTCTGATTTTAGTCTAAACTTGGGAAAAAAAAATCAGCTTTAGGATAATTTTTAAGAAATATATTAAGTACTAGAAACCATATTGACTTTCAGAGAGAAAAATACACAGCTCCAAAACATGAGCCAGAATAAAAGATTTTTTGAAACATGCAAATCACACAAACCATACAGAGGTTCATTTTTTCATCCAAGTCAATTTGCTCATGGGAGCAGAAATATTAGACATAGAAGTTGACAGAAAAATTAACTTTGCAGAAGAGGGCAAAATTGAAGAGGCATAATTGAGATACATCCACCAAAGAAGCAGTAATTCAGAAGCATTCCTAAAAGAGTACATTCTTGTATTTTACAGACAGATATGGAACAGGATAGCATTCATTAGGAATGTAATGTCTTCTGGAAAAAAAAATAGCCATATCTTAAGTTATATAATAAAAATCTCACATTTTTGCATATTACAAAATTGCAAAAGTTCTTTCCTTGCATGCATAATCGAAGAGAGGAATGCTATGCTGGTTCATCATTAAGGATCAGAGTGATTTACAGTGTAAGAAATCTAAGTAATTCCGAATTCACTCAGACATGCAAAACAAAGAAGGTCTTTGCAGAGAAGTATTGCAGGATTCTTTTCCTCTCACCTTGGAGCCCAGAGCTCATTTATGAAAAGCAGATTTCTTGTTTGAAAAAGTGAGCACATCTACCTAGATGACCTGGTTTCATGAGGTGATGAGAAATTTAACAATTTTCCTATACTAGGTCAGCAGAAAACCTGTGAAATTCTTACAAGACATACTCATTATTTGCTTTTTTCCTCAATACTAATAAAGAGAGCAAAATAATGACTCACCATAAGCATTTTCATGCTTATGCATTTTCAAATTCCAGCCCATTATGAACATGAAATATTTAAATGCATTTAAACCAGTTGATTTTGTCACTATGGACAACACATAATATTGGCTGTGTCTAATGTTTGAAGATTTAATTCTTGAACCATATTAATGTTGACCTTCGGGAATTGCATTTACTACTACGTACTGGAGAACTGCTGACCTTGTTAGAATCTAGACTTTTGTGATGATGTTTTCTTAGTGCTTAGTTAACTTAAAACATAGCAGCACTGAATTGCTAAATTATTATTTCTCAAACTAACACTAAACATTTCAACAGCTGACTGGCTTAAATTCAATCAAAAGATTGCTAAACAAAGAAATTGGCATTCAGTCTAATGAATACACTGCTAACTGTAATGCCAACTTTCAGTGAATCTGGTACAAGTTATTTTATGGCCTAAACATCTAGATCTAATACATAGATGTTTGGTTTTTTTTTTCACTACTGCTTATGAGCAGTGTTACTCAGATGCACTTGGTTTGATTAAAGTTATACAAAAGGGTAACCAGTCTTATCCTGTTTGGAAAACAACAAGAACAACAATAAACTCCTTTGAATTTCAACTTCCTTAATTTATCACAACTAAGTCCCCTCTTTCATCTGCATAAAATCATGGCCAAGACCCCAAGTCCTCTTTAGCCATAAGGGGTAGAGAAGCCAAAGCAGGGTGGCAGTGCCTGTTTAAACCAAGGGACAAGCCTGGCTCACAGCACTCCAATTGCTCTGAACACCATTCCACGGCAACACACTCAGCTCTATCAGCCAATAGAACATGATAAAGTCTTTAACAGACCCAAAGAACTGTTGTTTGGCAATCCAAACTGCACCATCTCTCCAAAATGGACTGTGCAGACAACAAAGAGCTGTCTTCTTGGGGTGTATGATAACCTGGGAGCAGAAGGGGTCATCAAGTAACATATCATTTCCCCTATATCAGTCCCTAGAAGAGACAGAATCTGCGAATTTACTTCTAAATCCAGGAAGAGGATTTTATTCTTAGCCACAGGAATTGAGGATTTATTGATTGCACCATAATTACAAAGCTGTAATATTACATAATTACAGACTATATCAAATAAGTTACTGAAAGATTTAAAATTTTCTCTAACAGTTAAAAATAATGGATACTTTTATCAATATTTGTGGCAGAAGACATCTTTGCTTAAGCCTTAACATTCCATTCCTTGCATTAAAATGAAAAAGCTCAAAAGTATTTAAGAATTTCAAGGCCAGCCTTCAGGAAAAAAAGTCCATAATATAAGTAGTACTATGAAAATGTCATGAGAAATCAAAGTGACTCAAAGGATTATTTTCCAATTCTGAAGCATTTGTTCAGTAAAGATCTAAAGTTCTTTCACAAACCAAATCATATTGGTTTCATTTACACAAAAGTTAATGGTGGTAAATTAATTGGATGCAGGGTTGCACAACTACTACTGTGCCTTTTTGTGAGCAAAACAATTCTTCATAAACCACAGACAAATATACATCTTATATGGGTGATATATAGAATTATAGAATGGTTTAGGTTTGACAAGACCTCCTGAGACCATTGAGCATAATTACTAACAGCATGGTGTTCAGTACTCAACCATGTCCCTGTGTGTGCCACATCCACACATTTTTAACATTGCCAGGGATGGCTCTTCCACCACTCCCCTGGGCAGCCTGTCACACATGCTCACCCTTCCAGTGAAGACATTTTTCATGATAAATAACCTAAACCTCCCCTGGGGCAACCTGAGGCCACGTCCTCTTGTCCTGCCACTTGCTACCTGGGAGAAGAGACTCACCCCACCACGCTACACCCTCCTGGCAGAAAGTTGGAGAGACCAACTCCCCTGAACCTCCTTTTCTCCAAACTAAATAGTCTGAGTTCACTCAGCTGTTTCTCATAGGAGAAGCAGTTTGGCTTTATATGTGTGTATGTAGGTATACATATACATATAAAAATAACAATACTAATATATATGATACACAATCCACATGATGTTTTATATAGTTACACTTTTCTATTTAAAAATTCTAGTAAGTAGAACACTGGTTATTATGTAGCTTCTTTGTTTTGGTTTGGTTTGTTGTGAGAGCAAACAAGAGCAGCAGGTTTGAAAATGCAGAGGGTTTTCCATTTTAGTTAAAATTGTAATTTGAGAGTGCCACACCAGACAACAGCCCTTCTGGAACCATTAATCCTGATCCCATGCTGTAAACAATATAATAGCACAATGCATTTATTTGACTTATAGACTCATGCTCAGTAATTACTTTGGGAAAATGATTTCTTAGAAATAGGCACATTGTTTATTCATATAGAATCAGTAGTTCTGAAGTGCTCCTGAAAGTATTTTAACTTTTTCCCCCTCAAAATTCTGCTTCCTCCGTTGGTACAGAGCAGTGCCATACAACAAGGTGAAACAAGAATTTCTCAATTTTCAATTGCTTAGACATTTGATCGATGCTTTGAAAAGACAACTCATTTTAATGGTGCAGGTTAATTCTGCACCACCTCTCTCACATATTTAGCCAATGAATTAAACATGTTTATGAATATATTAAAACAACTTTCCTGAAATGCCATTTGCACAAAAAGAAATTTTCTCCTCAAATGAACTATGGACTGTATAAGAGTTTAAAATAACCTGCAAGTAAGCAGCAGTGTCTTAGGCTTACATTTTTCTGGCTAGTCCTACCCACATTTGGTAAGAGTAAACTAATATCAAATAAAGCATTCAGTTATTTGCCCTATAAAATGGAAACGATTCAAATACTACTCAGAAAAGGTTATGGTCTGCAAAATGTGAATATAAGAACAGCCTTGGAGGCAAAACAGGTAGGTACTTATTGCAATGAAATTTCATATTCTTGATGCTTTTCACTCAGTGGGCTTCCTGAGGTAAACAGAAAAAAAGGAAAAAAAAGGAAAAAAAAGTAAGTACTGAAGACTGCAGCTTTAACAGAGCCTGCAGGGCATACATATTTTAAAATAAAGTATAAAAAAGATATTACAAAACTCTTTTAAGTGCTGATAAAGCCTACATGGATTTCAGCTCCGATTTTGATAAATTAGCATTTGTCCCACTTATACTCTGCCCAAGTAAATTATACACTAATAAAATAAAAATCTTTGAGATTGTTTTAAATACTGTTCTTCCAAAATAAACTTCTTAAACAATATTAAATTTGTTTGGCCATATAATCAACTCTGTAAATTAACAAACAAAATTTGCTGTTCTACAAGATACAGCTAAATCACAGCTTTAAAGATGCACTCTCAGAATTTGCATACAATCTAATGCAATTCACAATTTCCATAATTAAACAGTAGTTTACCGTTCAACATTGAATTTTCCTTTCAAAATAAGTCTAAATGAAGTGCACAAATGGCTACAAACTATTACAGATCAGGTGACTATTTTAAACAGATCATTATCCTGAACTTTACCCAGAAAATAGCACCAGAGATGAGGACTGGTAAAAAAAATCAAGTGTCAAGGGTGATTTAATTACTTTGTTGTGAGGTGCTTTTTCTCTTCTGAAATATTATGCTATTATATATGTAGAAGAATAGAAAATAATTATCCTCAACTTCCTTTATCCCCTATATAGGAAAATAAAATTATACTCAAAATAAATTCATTCTATTAGCAGTGATAAAAATATTAACTACCTAGCCAATTGCTAACATTTTTAAGCTCTACTTTCCAAAACCATCTTAATAAAAGCCTGAAATAGTGCTTTCTATAAACCTAATTTCATTTTTTAACTTTAAAATACTGGTTCCCTAATTTATGCCCACAGGAGACCTTAAAGGGGCACTGAGAAGGTTCACACATAAAAATATTTAAAGTATTCATATTATGCCTGTACCTTCAAAATGCAAATACAAACTGGTTCAATTTAAATTCAGGTGCATTTTTTTCCATAATGCTAATGAATAGCAACAGGTGTTTAAGCAGCCAAGAAGCAGAATTATTCACAAAAGAATTTTCACATTTTGAAAAATCCCAAATAAAAGCACTAGAGAAGTGAAGCAAGACCAGACCTCTGCCACTCTAGAAAATTCCAGCATTGGTACAAACATATCCTCAAATATCTTTTTTCTAAAAGTTAAGAGAGCACTGATGATTGAAAAGTTCTTTTTCTGTGTACAGATGATGGCAAATCATACTTGCTGCAGTGGTGTGAGTCTCAAATTCATCTAGACAATGATATCTTGTACAATACCTTATCAATCTACCATTCAGTATCCACATGCCACTACAAAACATTTTTTAAAGTAATTACCTTGAAATTTCCAAATCAAAACTTTAATCCTCAAGCAACAAAGCATGCCAGCCGTTTTTTATGTTAACATGGCAAAATCAACCTCATAAGGAATAGTTATTATCACATAGAGAAGACTGAAAAAGGGGCAAACTTTTGCATTTTACCAACTTAGGACATCACCTTAGAAGATATCTGAATATCCTTTTACTTCAGATCCTCAGAGACCAGCACACTGAATCCCTGAAGACTTAGTATCCTGTCTTTATTTTATTGACCAAAAGTCTATCCTTTCCTTCATCCCAACTAGAAAGCTGGTAGCAATCCCAAATCTACAGAAGGGTAAGACAATTTTAAGATGGGTGAAAGTGTTCATTATCAGTCATCATCCAGTACAGACAACACAGGAACTCTGAGACACTGACTCCATGTCTTGAATGGCAATCTACTGATTTCTAGCCCTGGGGAAGCAGGGGCTAAAGGGAAGTTCACTCTTTATGCTGATATTAGCTAATACATAGGTTAGATTACTTCCTCTCATGCTTCCAGATTTTATCCTCAGCATCAGCAATTGCTCTGGATACAGTCCAAAATGTTCCTTTCAGCACCGTGGGATGAGACCCCTCAGTTATGTGACAGACTTTGACATGGAGGGCAGAAAAGTTAGTACAATGAATTATTACCTTCACAGAAAAACATTTCCAGTGGAAAGCTCAAAGAGGCTGAAAGACTGTCTTAGATCATCCCCAGCACAAGATTCAAGGAATCTGCAAGGGGAAGCAGCCACTTGGCAAAGCTGACCCAGACATGCAGCAGTCCCCATTCTCTTTGAGTAAGCACAGAATACAAAGCTCTTGCATTTGCACAAACCAGCACAGCAGATCAGGAGTACAGGGCTCATATTAAATTGGAATCCATCCTTAAGCACATCCCAGTATTTCTCTCTTTGCTGCAGTTTTTAAAGTTACATTCTTCAGAAATGTAATTAAAGAAAGATTTGCCCAGATTGGACTGTGCCAATAGAGCTGCAAACTTACAAATACACTTTCTATATGTTTCATATTTTTCTAAGAGACCCAAAAAACAGGTTTGTATTCAGACACCTAGCTTTTAATAACAATTTCTTACTAGATACTGCCTTTTCAACTATATAATTTGTACTTCATGAAGATAAATATGTGAAGAATAAACACATTTATGATAGATTATTACAGTAGCTTTGCTTAGTAAAATACATAGCAAAATTATTATTTAAATTGTCTCTGGAATAAATACCTACAATGTAATTCTTTTATTGATTCACAGCCATACTTTTTATCCATTATTCTATTTTTAAGCATTATGCACTGATTTTAAAACCTCTTGTGACCTGAATACGTTTTAACATACCCACTATCTTTTTGTAATCACTAAAATTGTAAGCTTCCACAAAAGAAGGTGGGAAAGACACTGAGCCAAAATATATTCAGTTGTATTCCCACTAATTCACTGCAATTAAATTGTGACAATGGAAGCCTCAGACAGTATCTTGAAAATATTGAATAATTAGTGTCCTTAGATAGATATTACAAAAAAATCATTTGACTGCCTACAGCTTACTTAGAAAGTTGTTTAAAAACAACATATTCCTCCACATTTGAAAAAGCTTTGAGTACTATATTTACATGTTTTAGTCAACTGATGCCTAGGAGAGGCTACCTGTAATAGAGGCTAAACAGAGTTAAAGAAATAAAGTAGGAATTCATTAAAGGGCCTTCAAAGGACACACTTTGGGCAGCAGTAAAGCCCAGCAGTGTCTCCACCCAAGATGGACTCCAAGTCACGAGTTTTCACACTCTAAGAAGTTTTGATCTATTTACATATTGGTGTTAATTGTCCAATTACAGCTTCAGGTTAAGAGCTCCCACCCTCCCAAACTGCTCTCCTCAATTCTCTGCTGTTTGCACTTTTTGGGGCTGAAGCTGCAACCATGTCCTTGGTCCTCGGTCTGGAAAAGGATTGTTTTGTCTACCTAAACTGTGAAGAGAACTTGCTAACCCTTTACATGAAGTTCAGAGTTATATACTAATGCAGTACAGAATCTGGAAAATATGAAAGCTGAAACTTAAGGCATCACAACAATGGAATGGCAACTCATACAAGGCAACAGAACCCTCTGATAGTTTTAAATCAACTTCTGTTCTTCTAAGATAACTGCTTAGTGCACAAAAACTTGTACAAAATTACAGCACACAGAATGATCTGCTCAAAAGGATCTTAAGGGATTATCTTGTCACAATCCCCCTGCCACAGGCAGAGAGCCTCAGCTGGGAGTCCTGTGCACCCTGAACTTCGACATTTCTAGGGATGGGGCATCCACAGCCTCTCTGGACAACCTCTTTGATGTGTCATCACCCTCACTATGAAACGTTTTGTTCTTATATCTCCTCCCTTAAGATCTGAACCTACCCTTCCAGTTTAAAACCACTGCCCCACGTCCTGCCACCTGTGTCCTGTCCCACGTCCTGTCCCTCAAGCCAATCAACTGTACCACACCGTTTGGTGCCATCCACAAAATTCAGTCCCACTAAGCTCCTTGGGACACCACTTGTGACTGATCTCCACTTGGAAATATTAATCTACCAGTACATTTCATGCATTGGAAATATGTGTTTATTTTTAACAGTAAGGTCTTTTACTGAAATGCCATGATTGTTAACTGAAATTAAATCAACTATTCCTACTACAGATATTCTCTATTACTGATCATGTTTCAGTGCAACATGAAGTGGAAACTTCATAATATTAGAGAAAACAAGTTTCATTCTCTAGACCACGACAGAATACAAAGAAAACTAAAGCTAATATTCTCTGAAATAGTTTAAAACAAGTTTGCCCTTGCATATATTGACAGCCTAGTATTGCTGGCAAATGAGTTGCTCAATCCTCAGACTCTAATTAAATGTTTCTGGTTTCCCAAGTATGGGTTAGGATGGTTCTGTGCTAAGAGTAACTGTTGATGAAACCTAAAAATCATTTCCTATTTCCAGCAGACAATTAATGTGTTTATAAGAATGCTATTTATTTTTGCACTACTTTCTGTAAAGTCACTACTTTTTTTTAGCCAATTTGTTAGCTGGATAAGGATTAGAAAGAACATCCAGCTGAAAGCTGCTTCCCATTTCCTGCCAGACTTTCACTTTCCTCCCCAATTAACCCAATGACAAAATAATTACCTTGGAATTTCTTATAACAAAGTCAAAGTAGATTTTCATCTTTTCCAATGCCCTTATCCAAGAAGGTGGTGGCAAAGGAAGCCTGAAAACATCGATAGTGTAAATTTTAGTGTTTTGTTGTTGACTTTTTCCTCTCGAAAAAGGTTCTCTTTGTGAATCACCTACAGGGCTTAAGCATTCACCCTAAAACTAGTTTATAAGCCTCTAACCAATTTGTAGGAAGGGAAATACAGAATTTTATATTTCAGGGCAGTGAATAGCTCTAAAAATCCAAGGTAATAAACACTAAACACTCAAATCAGAAAATGGGGAGAAATAGCAGTGGAAATATTTTGGGATAATTTTTCTCCAGTATTTGGCTGACTAATTACTCCAAATTACTGATTCTTTGAACATAGAAACTATCTATGAAAGCTTAAAGGCAACAGTCAATTTTCAACAAGAAAAAGTGAATTTCTCCAAGTCATTATGCCTAAAACCAACTGTAATATAGAGCATTTTCAAAGATTATGTCATTGGGTTCCTCAAACACCAACTTTTGGAACTTGTTCCTGAATGTCCAAGTTTAGTCCATTTAAAATTAAATAAATTACAAGAAATTTGTTATTCTGAATGATATCATCTAAATCTAACAAATGTTTTTTGCTCATAGCTGTGATTACATTTACAGTCATAAAATGTCATGCAGACAAATTTGACACTTGAATCCAGTGAGGTATATATATTTGTGTGAAAAATTCTATTATTGCTATTTATTATTCTAATTATTTACCAGCCTAACTTAGTGTCATAGTAAGTGGAACAATAACTTAAATGTTTTTCTGCTTTTTTTCTTTTTTCTTTTTCTTTTCTTTTTTTGTTTGTTTGGATTTTTTTTTTCCTTTAGGGGAGAAAGGGAAGGGAGGAATTAGCACTCCCTCTACCTGCTTGCAAAAGGTCAGAGTATAAAAATGTAACACTGTACTCATAATACTCATAGGGATGATTTCAATTCCAGTTTTGGTTTAATAACAAATGGATTCTTTCCTCAAAAAACACCAGTTTCTCTATTACTCTACTGGAGAACTTAGAAAATTTACACTGCTAATAATAAGCCTGAGCTGAAATATATTGCCCTAATCAAAGGTGTGCTAGATTGCAATAAAAATGTTGCTAAATACAAACAGCAAGAGGGGGAAAAGGTGATCACTCTAAAGCACTGAAGAAAAGTAAAGGACAGCATCAATTTCTCAGAAGCTTTGTGGGTTAAAAACACAGGCTGTAGAGTCTAACTTTTTTTTTTTTTTTTTTTTGACAGGAAGAAAGGAAAATGGCTTCACTCCACATCATGAAATGACAAATTCTTTGGTGTTTACATAAATCCCTGCAGCCAAGAAGAGGCAATCTTATGTGTTTATTTAATCAGGAAAATGACAACAGTCATTACTTTACTTCCTTTACATATCTTAAAGGAATAAAGAATGAAAATATAGACTGCAAAGAGCATTCTTCTCTTCATTGTGAAGTCTTTTGATAAATATACTTAAACACACTTTGTGCAATGACTAAATATATTATAGATACCAAAAAAATCCATACTTTTACTTAACAATTCTTCAGAGAACTTCATACTCAGCTCTTTGAGCAAATTAAGTCGTCTCCTACAGAAAAAATTACCAGAGTACATAGTAGTGACTATGGATGTGCTTTTTCATTCTTGTTTATTTGTTCACATGTATCTATCCTTAAAACTACACTTGACAAGACTTAATTATTGTGCAGTAACACTAAATAAATCAAGGGGTAAGGTCTACAAAGTATTACTTGTACACTTGTTTTCCTCTGCCTGAAATTAACTCAATTAATTGTAGTAGAATAACTTAGAAAAACTTGTGTCAACTATCTAAACCATTAATTACTAACTAGGACAATTAACTTTTTTTTTCCCCAAATAATTTTATAGCAATTTTCAAGAGCTGACAAGGAATTGTAATACAGATACATACAAAATATGCATACAGAGATGAACCAGGACAAAGAGATGTTTAATTGCAGTTCTCAAGGCAAACCAGAAAGAATTCTATAAGGATACCTTTATTTTTTGAGAAACTGCCCAGAGCAAATCCATGGGGAAAATAGCCAAGGAAATACAGTACACTTTTTTAAAAACCCAAAAAGCCACAAACCACTCTTTTCCCAATGACCTGATATAGAACAATTTGCTTTGTTCCCAGGGATAAAGCTGTTAATGCAGTATCTTCCTTATTCATTAAGACACTTTTGACATGATATACTATTTCAGTTCTTCTGACTTGTCCTGTAACTACATTAGCCAGAACAGAGCCAAAAGCTGCTCCCTGTCCATCCATTACTATTATAATAGGAACAGCAAAACCAGTTTTTTTTCTAATCTTCTTTACAATTTCACCAATAATTTCTTAAGAATCAATGATAACAACATTTCTTTCAATAACATCAGTTCCAAAGTCATTCTGGCATTGAAATAGCCCTTACAGAAAACACTTATATACATTTATATAACATTTATATAGCTGAGTGTGTCCTTATAAATATTCCCTAAATTTGAGCACGCTATCACCAGTACAGTCCCATCCCAAGCTGAATCTCAGTCAGTGGCTACAGGTGGGAAGGAATTTGGACAGAGACAGCTACTCCCTGAAGCAGCAGGCTGCCCAGCTCTGTTGTATGCATTGCTCTATCTCCACTTTCAGCCACCTTCTAGAGATAGGAATTTTTATCTTTATGCCATTCTCAAGAAAACATGGCATTCCTTTCAAAGACTGTAAATAATACATATATTACATATATCAGCATAATTATTTGCAGATTATTTCTGATCTGTTTGCCATACATATGCTACTGACTTTTTGAAATGCTTCAGCATTTTGGTTGTTTTCTACTTTGTAGACATAGCCATTAATTTATTTGTCCCCTGTTATTTATTTTATGCTCCCTCCAATGAGCTTTCAAAAAAAAAGGATTTCAAATGGATCTGTACATCACACAACATATACATAATAGAATAAAAAAAACCAAAAAATTGTCTTAATGTTTCAATCTTCTTTCCCTGCTATGAGTTGTACCATGCCTAATTTTCTTCCAACCTTGAATTTCTTTGGATAAAACCCTATTAAAAGAAAGTCAACATCCCTCCTTTCATTTGTGAATTCTTCTCAGACTTACACAATGATCAGCCTTTTCTCCAGCACAATCTTTTATTCACAAGAGATGCTGCTCATGTAAACTGCAGCAGCAATCACTTAAGAACAGTGTGGAAGTTGTCAATTCAAGTGTGGATTACTAAATGCAAGATCATTATTGCATTTAGACTGATGCAAATTGATTCCCTGCAATGTGTTGAATCTTAGCTAATTTTAGATATTTATTGAAATACCATAATCAACTTCAGGTAAGTGTGACTGCATTTATTCAAGATATAATTGAATTTAATTGGCTACAAGTGGTCACCTCTATATTTCAAAATGTGCTACCTGACGATATTTAGAATGATTGACTGCAACTTTTCAGTGTGCCTTTCTTCACATCTCGATGTCTTGCTTTATCACTGTACCACTTTCTGAGCAGCTACATTTTAGAAACTTCACACAAAGCTGTGAATGCAATGTTGGAGGTTAATTTGGGAAACTGGACACTTCAGAGAAAGCTACATGGATTCTTACGGGAAGCTCTGAGTTTTAGAGCACCTATGGATTTAAAGCTTTGCAGTCTGTTATACCAAAGCAAAATACAACAACTTACAAAAAAAACCAAAATACAGTAAAACAATTAAGCTTAATTAAAAACTTTAAAAAGTAAAAAACCAAGCAATTATAGAGCAGCTCTCAACTGCACATACCATAAATCATATTACCATGGCTGAAACTTTTTTGCACTATTATTTTAATTTTTCTGATTAAATCACAGTAAGTTCCTATGTATCATCCCTTCTGTCAATGATTTCAGTAAACATTTGCTTCAAAGATGGAAATTTATAAACTGCAGTGCCCCCATACTTGAAAGTATTTGCTTACTAGCATTTACAACAATGACTGAAAAAAAAGAAAAAACAAAAAGAAAAAAAGATTTTTAAGCATGGAAGGTCTTAAATTTTCAGGTTTAAATTTTATAAAGTATTTTTATATTGTCAGAGTCACCATCAAAATCCAGTCTATTAGAAGCAGAGTGCTAAGGAACATAGGCAGACAGTGTTTTTAAAGACTAATCTTTAATCAAAATAATTACATTTATGAGGGGTGGGGCGGGGAAGAATAAAAATCACACTATTACGCTGTATGCAGTGCTTCCTTAAAACAGTCATTAAGAAATAACCTTTGCCAGCCAAATGAAATTCCAATGCATATTATGCAGATCTTTTAAGTACAGAGCCTTCCTAAACTAATTTGGTAGAGGAAGACTGGCATGAAATGAATTAAAATCTGCACAGCTTTATGTTTTACATAATGAAACACAACTTACATCCCTGTTCTATTGTAATTACTCTAGAATCAACAATATACCAAAAAGACACCACATGACTGAGAATCTCTCTCATTGCCAACTCTCACTGCATTACCTCTAGTCTAGGCAATTATGGCCAAAGATTCTCCCCAGTAAAAACATATTTGTGCCTAAATGCAGCTGGGAGAATGGCACCTGCACCTCACTAAATCCTCAGAAGCTGCAGAAAGAAATGCTTCAGTTCTTACACTCTGGGAAGTCAACTGGATATGATTAATTAATTAGGTGCAAACAACCCCTGCTTGTTTTTCCCTCTCTTCTTCCTGTGTCCCAAAACCTGCACATATTAAGCTTCTGAGAAAATCCCTCAGCTGAGAGAAAAACTGAAAGACGAGATATGAAAGGCAAAATTACAGACAGACAGGTCTTTTTAGGAACACTAGGATTCCAAAGGAAGAATACAGCAAAAACAAGGCAGAAGGAAGAAACAGTGACAAGGACAACCCAGTGCCACCAAGGGTCTGTGACAAGTAGTGGCAGTCTCCTTTCTGCCATCTGGTTGGCACCTGCCTGGTCAGCAGAGTCTGTTCAGGTGTCATCTTGGAGGCAAGTGAGTGTCCTAGCAGCTTGTAAATCCTATCTCTCCTTTGTGTACATGAAGTTTGCAGTCAAATCTTTGCACTCTAAAATGTGTGTCAATAAAGGGCCCCTGAGATGGATGGCAAGAACACACACAACACGTTACCTGCAGTCTGCATCTCATGCTCATGTGCCAATTTTTCTTAAGAGCATTAGGCAAGGAACCAGAATCTTTAATACTATGGTACTCCACAGAGCATCAGCTTAAATATATTTAAAATGCTAATGATGTAAGCAATAAAGTGTAGCAGTGAATCCATTTCATCCTGACAACTGTTGCAAACCATGGGGATGATTCCCAAAGAAAGCAACAAGTCTTTACATCCACTGATATTTAGAATTCATCACTGAATATTCTGAACAGCTATGTTTAGAGAATTATGAGCTCAGACAGGTACCCCTAGTAACCGAACACTAAACTCTGAAAGATTTATATTCCAATTCATTCCACCTACTATCATCACCTCAGTGGCAGATAAAGACTGGCAAAGCAGGCAATCAGAAGAAAGAAAAACAATTTGGGTGAAGAACAGCTGTTTAAGGAAGCTTAAACACAGAGCTTAACAGAGGCTGCTGAAGACATTAGAAGATAAACATGTCTTTAAAGAGCCAGATCCTAAAGGCAAGCAAAATCAGTGGACCCTTTCTCCCCAGAAAATACAGCATAGGTTTTATGCAGGATTTAAACACTGGGTGGCAGAAAAGGCCACTGTCTCAGCATCCCAACACAGGTGGATGTTTTAGATGCAAGAGAGCACCCGAGACACCTGCCCGAGGCTGGACCACAGGACAAGGGAAAAAAGCTTCAGGTGACCCACCCCACCCTGGAGGGGCAACCTGGGGAAGAGGCCACCTACACCTGAACAAAGACACAAGCTTCAACACCTGACAGCTGCCCTGTTGCTGCAGCACTGACAGCAAGGTTAAAAGCAGTTTCTGAGCTATGACAGCTTATAAAACACTTTAAGAAAAATTTAATTTAAAAAAAAAGTACTGAGCTATAATCAGCTGTTCCACCAGCAGTTCAGAAGACTGAGCTGGAGAGAACATCTGGACTGGTAGCAGGGGACTAGCAAGTCATCTGTTGCCCTGATGTAAAAACTGTGGCTCATGGGACAAAATGTTTATACACACTAAACACTACCTGTAGCATTTCAAAGCACATTTGGCATGGATAGCACTTGAAACTCCGTAAAACTGATGAAGAAAAAACTTAGATTTCCCCATTACACAGCTTAGTTATGATTTTTAACCCCAAAAATATGGACACAACATCCAGTCTTAAAAAAAACCCCTTGAAAACAGGCACTAATAAAAGCCCCAAAGGAGATGCTGGGGCACCTGCTGGCCCCAAACCCTTCTATCCAATATCACCTCTTACTGATCATACTGCTGCATTGAAGGAAGCTAGACTAATTCAAATTTAAACTGCATTGTAAATCAATCTCTGACTTTTGTACCTAATTAATGTCCTAGACTGTGAAATAACTTAAATTTTTGCCTAATTACTTAGATGAAAAGAGTTCTTTGGTAAAAAAAACCAAACAAACTAAACTCCCTCCAAAAAATCCCAAACAAACAACAATTTAAAAAAAAAACAACCCTGAAGGCATCACATGATTTCTGACTTTTAGTCCTACCATACTCCTAAAGGCTCACAGAAATATATCAATATAGCTATTGACATTCAGAATTGGATTAAGACAGAAGAGAATCCAGCAAAGTCTAATGAAAAAAACAGGAAAAGCCTTAAAAGTAAAAACAATACTCTCAGACCTCAACAAGTCTAGATGGGCAACATTTTGACATTCTATTTATGTAGTGGTGTGGGAAAAATCTTTACTAGGTAATATCTTGTTCTCAATTATTTTTAAATTGTTTTGCCTGATTATAATTTTAGATACATTTGCTATAACAATGAATTTAAATTAAAACACAGTCAACCACTCTAGTTGTAATCCCACCTGGTCTCCAGGGTCTGCAACATCACTTCTAATGAACCTGGCACCTGAACAACCTTTGAATATGTTTTTAAGAGGAAAAAAAATATATACTTTGCTTGTGCAAAATTAATTATAAGTAGAATCCTTACTTAGGATGGGAGGGTGTTGACATTTATTTCAAGAGAGCTACCTTTAACAGGAACACAACAAAGGCCATTAATTTCCTCCAAAATTAACTGTACAGTGTCAACTACAGCACCAGTCCAGAGCTTCTGGCACCTCTTTAAGACTAAAGCATTTCCTTTCATCAATTCAGGGCTGCAAAAGTCGAAATATTAAAGCAAATTATATAAAAGTATGTTTTTCAACAGAAAATATTAAAATCAATGGCAATTCTCACTGAAGTTTTGTGATTCTGGTTTTTGGGTTGGTTGCTGAGGAAGGAGAATGGACACAGATACAGCCAGACAGGATGGAGATGATGGAGAGGAAGAGCCACTAAACTAGCATATTTGAGGAAAAAAACCCCAGGATCTAGATTTTAGAAAAACTCACAAAAATGTGCAAGAGCTATGAAAATTATTAAAGTAAAAGTTTATTTTTGGTTGATTTTTAAAGCAGGGTTTATATGTTTTATTGAAAAAAGTTAAGCAAAAAGTATTTGATTGGCCAGTTACCTTACCTGCAAGTTCTCATTTCAATGAAATCGAGTTTCTTTTTCACCTGTGACAACACCAGGAACAGCATAATTTTAAAATGCTGTTCACAAATTACAGAAAAGCTCTCTCTTCACACAACACTTGTATAAATATGGATTTATAAAAAATTAAAAATGAAAAATTAAAACTTTGCCTTTATCTTTTTAAATAGCACTGTGGTGCAAAGATGCAACACCCAGGCTATCTGTTAAACAGGTTTACTATTGCTTTCCTAGGAGATACTCTCTACCTATTTGAATTTTACCAAAAAATAGTATTTAAGTGCACAAGAGATATAATTCTTTTTTTTTTTTTTTTTTTAGCATGGATATAGATCTTTTGCCACATTCTGTTACAGCAAGTATTCACAGTCCCCTTCACAGACAACTGAATAATCTTGCAAATGCTGTGAGATAAACTTACTTACATTTTGGCTTTCAAAGAAAATGTAGACAGACTAAACTGATAAAGCAACTGTTCCTTAATCTCTTTCACAGTACAGAATTAGTTTCTCTCAATTCCAAAGTGAATTGAGCATTCTTTGCATTTGATGTTTAAGTACCTGTAAATTTAACAGTTCTTCCCACTACAGAGGGAAAGGGATTTAGTACAAGCTCTGCACAGGACAGAAGGCTGTGCTAGTGAAGAAATTTCACTCAGCAAGCAATCTTTTCTGTAGACCATTCAACAGACTGTGTTTGCTGTCATTTAGTTTGAACAAACTTTCAACATCTGCCAGCAACTTGAGTCTCTCTCATGGATTTTTATACTCGCCTCCTCCAGACTAGAGCTGCTCATCCACTGGTATGGAAATTAGCAGAATGCCAATACAGATTAAATAGGGGTTGGAAAAACCCCAAAGCCAACATTTTCAATGAAATGTCAGTTTGATTCTTTCACAATTTTGCTTGGAATCAGCACACACAAAGAATAGGGGACAAATGCAAGCTATTTTTTAATCAGTTTTGTGAAATTTACAGTGACCATGAGGGTTATATCTTTTCAGCCTTAAAGCTTGATTATAAACACATAGAGAATATTTACTGTCTCAGGTATTAGGGTGAAAGAATCCCTTAATGACTAGAAAATGTTCACAGCTTCCTATGCTTGAAGAGGAAGAAGGGGAAGAGAAGGAAGACACAACTGTTTTAAAAGAACTCCAGATTTGTTATTGCATATCATGAGAGGGTAGGGGCTGGCCTTCAAGAAACTCTCAGTTGTCCATTGCAGAGCTTCAGGTTCTCTGATCTTTGCTATTCTCTGATCTCATCTCTTCCCACTTCCCCCTTCCAGCACTCAGCCTGGAACCTATTCCAATGCCATAGCATGAAAAGAAATTCCACAGTACAGGTACATATCACTGACCCAACCGAGCCATGGAGGCAGTCCTTCAGTTCTGCAGAAATATTTACCATTGCCAAGTGCAACCTACAAAGCAGCTATTTGTTTATCTTATTTATAAATACCTTCAAACACTCAATACCAGCACCACTTTATTTCCCAGAAGGAAGAACCTGTGTCTGCTTGAACAGAGGAAGGTCCCTAACTACATTCCATTGTCTCACTAGAGGCATTGGTACTCACACACTTGTTGGCTACTTATAAGCATCAAATGAAATAAAATGTGTAATACTATCATATTGATACTAAAGCTTTAAGATTATTTGAAATACAATTTATTTGAATATGAATTTAAAGCTTAATAGGAAGGACTAAAATGCATTTCTTATAACAATTAAATCACAATTCAAAAACTCCCCCTGAAATAACCTGTTAAATTGTTCCAAATAACAAGTAAATAAAGAAAGAACAGCTCATCCTACTAAGTATTGAAGTGCACAAGTAAGTTTTCACACTGGTCACTTGGTTTATTTGACACTGTGAATTCCATTAAAAAATTAGTCTATGCTATGTAACATGACCTTTGCAATGGTGCAACATAATCACATCCATCCAGTCCATGGAAATTCAATGCAAGCAGGGGGAGAAAAATGGGAAAACCAGGAAAAACTGCAGCACAAAACTCCTAACAACTAAGACACCAAGACTCTACAGTTGCTCTGTGATGAGCCACCAGAGGAACATTGAAATGCAACCTTGAAAGGGTTAACCCACAACTTTAATTGATAAGAAAGTCACATAGGATTATGCATCTTAAGGGGGGAAATAAGAGAATTTATCCTGGAATAAGTGATTAATTTTCATAGAATTTCATTAAGATTTGCTTCAAGGAGATTGTAAAGTTATGCAAAATTTAATTTGGAATGTTTAGGGAAACAAAGGAAAGGAAAGGGAAGAATCAAGGTAGTTCAGGGATGAACAAACTGAAAAAATGTGAGAAGGAGACTGAAATAAGCTGGCTGCTTGTGCCTGTTTCTCCATTTAAACCACTGAAACATTCAGTGTACAAGATCAATCTCCTTGCCCCTCGACACCTCAGAGAATACAGACTAAACAATATTAAATACTAATGATCATCTGGCATTAATACATGTTTTGACACACACTATATTTATACTAGTTAATTAAGCTTGCTCAAACTGGGTCTCTAGAACTGAAAATGACCCCTGCTCTATATTAACTGTTGATTAACCTCTAGAAGCTCTTTGAAATGGAGTTCGTTTTCCTGGGAGGAAACTTTTCCCACATTTCAACAACCTGACAGTTTGTCAATAAATTTACAGAGCCTACAAGTTTTCATCAGCTTTTCTTATTATTTTACTTTTATATACAAACATAATCTATTATCTATATGTAACATACCATATATAGAAGGAAAATATTCATATATTCTATAATGCATAAAATACACAATTCTATATTGCTATATAGCAGATATTTAAATTGATATTTATATAGAAATATATTTTTAAATTAAAAAACCTACACTATTATATAATATATACAATTCATATGGTATGCAACATGCTCATAGATGACAGGAAAATAACAAAATTGAAATACTAGCATTTAGTGTTAGATTTTAAACATTTAGGCAAGTAGAGGAATTTAACTCTACATACTGAAACTGTCAAACAATCCAAACTACTTTACCAGTTTGGTGAGGAGTCTAATTTTAACAGAATTACTTTGAAATAATAACCACTAGCACAGCTGAAGTGATGTTTTATACTCACTTTGCATAGTCAAAGAGCCTGCTGTCCCAGAGCTGGTGAGTGCCTCTATATCCAGAATGGAAGAAACAAGAATCTGTACCATCAAACTGGTTGAGACCATCTTCTGAGTTTTTTGAGGCGTGGCTGTGCACCACATCGAGCAGGACTGTGATGCCCATGGAGTGAGCAACGTCAATCATTTCCTTCAGGTCGTCAGGGGTTCCGTACCGGCTGTGAAAACACAACGTGGGACAGTCAGGGTTTGTGCTGGCAACACTGAACACTCATCATGGGAACCACATCCAAGTCAGCAGCTCTTCATCACCTACTTTAGAGATGCACACAGGTTGTTTTTTCAGCCTCCTAAGCAGTAGCTGTTGCTTACAAACTAACATTTCAAAGCATTTTTCATTAGAGGAATTCCATCATCCACGCAATCCAGAAATAGATTCAGTTTTACTCTTCCCGTTTAATAATACATCAAATTTAGCATAAAAGGTAACAGATACAACTTAAAGCTGCTATTTATTACTGAACACTTCCTTAGCTCATAAGGGACAAGAATATATTCATACTGCTGGAATAAAGCAACACAATGATTACAAAAGTAACTGCATATCCACAAAGTCCACAGAATACACCATCTGCTGTTTTCCTGCTTGTTATTGGATTTAGGTACTACATAATTTTCTAATTTTTAAAAAAAATATTTTTGCATCCTGTCTGACATGCCTTTTTCAACTAATTAAGCCAGTTTAAAACTGCCTATCTAAATTTTGCCTGGTTGCCACTTGAGCCGCTCTAAAAAAAAACAAACAAAAAAAACCTTCCACATTTATCATCATTTGCTTAACAACTAAATTCATTTTTCATGTAATTTTACCCTATGCCTCAAATCTAAGTACAGTCTGTTACAAGCCTGTAAGAGTTCCCACAGAACACACAAAGCTGTGATTTTGATCAAGTTCATTATGAACAGTGTATAGTTCTGTTTGTCATAAAAGAAAGCCCTACACATCCTGTTTGTTACTGCCAGGAATTCCACAACCCCAAACCCATGAATAAAGACTGCTGAAGGTGGATTACCTGGAATATGCTATAGCAGCTGAAGTTACTTATAGACTTTTTGTCTGCATCCTATCTCAAGCATTTCACAGAGCAGCTGATCACTGTGCCAAATTGATTTCAGATTTAAGAGGAAGGTAGAGCAAACACCTAAACCATTGTTTCCCATTATACACCTTCTTGCAAACACACACCTGCAAGCAATACTGATTTCAATGGATGGGAAAGAAGGGAAAAGGACAGAGAAGATGCTGGAGCACTTAAACTTACCTTGATGCTGCGAAGAAACTTGTGACCTGATAACCAAAACTAGCATAGTATGCATGTTCCATAATAGCCATCAGCTGGACACAGTTATAGCCTATAATAAAAACAAATACAAGAAACAAGTGCCTCAAGGGTAGTTAAAAGAGTATTCAATACTTGTAACATCCATTCCAGTCCTCTTTCATTTTAGCTGCCTCTGACCCTAATGCTCAACAACTAAAGATTGAGCAACTTTCACAAAGCAATTCTACCTAATAGTTTATACTTGTGTGATCTCCTTACAAATGAAACAGTCAATTTTTCAAGTGATCTACACATATTGAATCTCCCAGATGTAGACAGAAATATGTGTAATCCTTATTTAACTTCAGAATATTGGTTTTGCCAACCTGCATGTCCTGAACTGCTATAACTTTTGACACTTGCAGTCAGGGGGTCTAGGTTAGCCACTGGCTACACATGACAAAAATCATAGGATGGTTTGGGTTGGAAGAGAACTGAAAACATCTGCTAGCTCCCACTACTCTGCCATGGGCAGGAACGTGTTCCACTAGACCAGATTGCTCAACACCCCACCCCTTCCAGGGATGGGGCATCCATAACTTCTCTGAGCAACCTATTCCAGTGTCTCACCACCCTCACAGTAAAGAATTTCTTCCTACTGTCCAACCCAAATAAACCCTCCTTTAATTTAAGGCCACTCCATCCCTGGTGTCCACTTGGACATCAAGCCACTGACTGAAACTCGGGGTGTGACTATCCTGCTAATTACTTATCCACCAAGTGGCCCATCTGTCAGACCACATCTCTCCAGCCTAGAGACAATACTTTAACTTCATGGCATTTGAAATCTTTTTTTATCTGATCAAAATCACTTCAGTTATTTCTTCTCTCTAGAAGAGTCTTCCAAAAAGAAAAAAAAGAAGTGTAATGTGTTTTTATTCACCCGAGAAACAAAGCAGTCCAAGAGGGCTGGGGGATACACTATGCTGTATCACCAAGATAGTTCAGTGCATTCTTCAGGAAGAGAACTCTAAAGAATCAGTTTTTATCTACAGGCTATTATGACACACCACCACCACCACCATGTCTCTGTTTGAAGAAGAGAATCACTTCAATCCTTAGTTTCAATAAGATGCTGTGAGATTTTTTTTCATTTTTCCTCAGTTTTTTATAGCTGTGACATTTAAAACCAGAGCTATTATTAGAAGACAGTTGGTGTGAGCTCAGCAATTTGTCAGATTCATTGCTGATTTATAATTCAGGCTCAATGTACTTGTTTTTATTTACAGCATTTTTATAAATAAACAGCATCAAATTAATCTCATTCAATTTGCTTGCTACTTATTTTGCTATTTGTCATGCACATATTTCTACAAACTAGTAATATATCACAGTTCTCATATAGCGATGTCTTTAAGCTTGTCCTAAAAAGCAAGACATTCCAAAACTGAATCTAACAGACCTTACAAATATATTTTAAAAATAGCTAATTCTCACAATGTTTACTTAACATAAACAAGAAGGAACATTAGTTATAATTTCTGTATACCCTAAATTTAACACTGCTTTTATTATTTGGTCTATCAGCCTTTTCATGACATTTCTCCACAAAGAAAAAAATTGTAGGCAAAGCAGAATGCTTTCCTAACTCTGTATATTCTATTAACTTCTTAGGAGAAGTGAAATTCCTTGGCAGTAAGGAATCACAGATATATAATGTAAAATCTAACATTTTTTTTTTTATTAAGGGCTTCCAGATGTGCAAACTCCCTCATCCCATCTGCAATCGCAACTTTACCAAAAGGCAAAAGCCACAAAACACTGACAATATGTAAAGCTACAAGAAAATGTCTTCTTCAGGCACTCTGATGAATAAAACAAAATAAAAAAAGTCAAACACAAACACAGCGACCATCCACAGAGGTTTCAGCTACAGATGTCATGATTATTTTACAGCAATATGGCAGTAATAGGGAGTAAGTTCTAACATTGTCCATTACAGAAACAGTGCAAAGACACCATGGGAAAAAATAATTTAAGTGAAATTGAGGTGAATACTTTTGCTGTGCTTCCTGAGATAATGGTACCAGCTCTTTCACACATCCTCTCCAATATACTAGAAGTTCTTTTCCTGAAGAAGGTCTTTCATTTAAAGTTTCCTTGTTCTGATATTTCAGAGCTACTGCTCAGGAATAAAAGAAGCCTAGCATGCTTAGTCTGGCAAAACAAAGAAGAAATATCCAAGTATTTCTTTTGTCTTTCCTCAGAACTAAGCTTTACACTAGTAGAACCAATTAAGAATGAAGTATTTTCTGAAGAATGTCACAAAAACAGGTCCCTTTTCAAGATGAAAGTAAACCATACCAAAAGCAAATTACCTTGCAATACTTAGATGGGGCTTTAACAACTGCATTTTACTTAAAAATCTGGAATGAACATTGATTCATATAGCCTATTTCAGTCTTCATTTGTTCTCCATAAATTTCGCTTGTTTATAATTTTTGCTCACCTAAGAATCTATTTTTATAGTATGTGTAATTGGGAAATGCAAAAATACTTCTAGCTACTTGACAGTTATCTTTTCTAATGAGCATAGGCACATAAAATTATCTCTGCAAGCATTTCTAGTATTACTCACCAAGATCCTTTATTCTAGGTAGTACATTGTATGTGAAGTTTTTATAAGAAGCTACTTTCCCTTCTGGGGAAGCAATTCCCACATGAGATTCATAGATTCTTAGGCTTTTTAATCTTTTCGGGGAAGGATTCTTATGCTATAAGAGAAAAAACATAGCTGTCATTAGGAACTGCTAATGAGTGTTGGCATAACCACATGATTTGCACAAGATTAAAAACAATTTAAGGTTTATTTTGCTTTTCCTCTAAGAGCATTCCAAGCATTTCAGAAGCAATTGACCATTTTAAGCTGTTAAAGCAAATGTCTGTTTGAAATTAACAACCTTTATGAACAACAAATTGGACATTCATGATTCAACACTTTTCTTATACTTTCTTTAAATTACACTTCATTGTTCTAACTGATAGTAGCCACTCCACTTGATGTCCTTCTGAATCACTATGAAGCTTGTTGGAAAATAGAGAGAGAAAATAATAAGATAGGTTTTCTATTTTTTAAGCACACCTGATTTTTGCGGGTACATGAAATCACTGCCTTCTCTTAACTGAAATTAAAATACTTTATTCCTAAAGAATACAGTTCCATAACACAAAATCATCTATATTCTAATTACTTAGGATTAAAATACGATTAAAAAATCCCAAGTCTGGAGATCAGTACACAGAATTTCTAGATGCATAAAAATACTAGAAGAATACAGAAGACATTAAAGTTAATATCCTATTTGTTAATTTATTATTCAGGTGAAATTTTGAAAAGGTAGAACAAAGCTAGTTAAATACACACATGAGAACAGAAACTAAAAGAACAATGTGAAGACTAAAACCTCTGCTTGAGGCTTATTACCTGTGATTTAATTCTATTGGACACATCTACTATTCATAAAGAACTTTTTTTTTTTTTTCAGTAAGGCCCTGTCTTCACCCAAAAGTTCTGGCCTCTTTTTCACTCTAGTTTATCTCAATCTCTGCATTTCAAAAATACCTACCCATTCCTTTTCTTGATGACATTGAATATCACACAGCATCATACACAGAGTAGGTCACTAAATTGATAAAGACTTTAATAAGATTTAATAAGAATTAATGTACATTATATTACCTATTTTCAAAGAAAATATTTTCCATGCCAGTAACTTTTTCTCTCTCAAGCAGCTACTTGATAATTTCAGGTAGATGCAAAAATTTAATTCAAAATAGAATTTACAGAATCTCCAATATAAATCATTGCATACCATTTTTCAGGGAAAACATGAGAAGGTTTAATATGAAACAACATCACTCAGACAGTCTGAAGTTTCCAAATGTTCTCCTAGAGTATTTTTCATATATGATGTAGAGTTCTCTCCCTTGTAGCAGGGTGTTAGAAGAAAGAGCACTTTAAATTCAATAACGAGCTTTTCCTGATACAAAGAAACCAGGATTTGACTGGAGCGTGGGCACTTTATTTTGGAAGTTTTTTTCTGACTTCATGGAATATTAACCTAGTGTTGAACTGAACATTGCATTTGCAGATAACCAATCCTTAAATCCAGTATTGATAATTCCCTGCTCTCCTCCCTACCAAGAACAGCCATCTTGTCCCAGAATACCTGTCAATCTTGCCTAACAGATGGCAAAGCAAGTTTAAAACACCACGTTAATAACTATTTTTATATATTCTACAGGAGGCTGAAAAAGCAGCTCAAAACCATCCATCATTAAAGCCATTTATTTCTGTCAAAGCCCTTCATCTCTCAGCTGTTTTAACCAGCTTGCTATCTCCTTTTATTTTCTTCCAAACAGGGAAACAAAGATGACATTATACACCTCTTGAAAATAATACTGAAGCCTTACTATATATGACTGTGGTGGGTTCCAGTGAACCCAATCATAATTCACTTTGTCTTCATCACGGACCACGTATCTCGGCCCAGGGTGAAATGCGATAGAGGAGGGCGCCGTTTTGAGCACGAATCACCACCTAGAAAATAACACAACATAAGCAGGCAGTCACTTATAAGTCACAGAAAGCCTTCCATGCAAGCCACAGCACAGAATGAAATAGCAGACTACATGGAAATTTAATTTAAAGAACACACAAACACACAATACAAGTCAACGACTTGCTCACAGGGATGATTTGCAAAGGGACAGTAAACCAGACATGTCAGACAGGAGTGATGCTCACCAGCAAGAGCTGAAAGGTGAGGATATATATAAGCTTTACATAAGTAATGGGAGAAGCAGCCTTCCCAAATGCATCTGTTAGGTTCCCTAATTACCCCTGTCATTGCCATTTCCTTTGCATGTTCTTATAAATTTAAATAGACGTGCAGTATAATGCCATTAGGATGAGAACTGTGATTTGTTTTACTTGGCAAACAAACAAACAATCTAGTATAGCAATTTTAATATCTTAATTCCATCTTCTTTTCCATGCTCTGTGAGTCCTTAACAATGCCACATAGCCTGGAACCACAGATAACACAAGAAGCACAGGACAGTTTTACATTAAGAAAAAGTTCCACCTCTCCCACATCCTCCCACCCCATCCCACCTCCCCTCTCCTCAGCACAGAAGGAACAGCACCACTCTGGTTTTGCTTGGTAACTTGGCTGCCACTAAAACAGCAACACAGATGGTTTGCAAATTTAAAACCTAGAAATGTACAAGCAAGTGATGGCACAGAATTCTTAATTCTGCTTTTTTTTTAGGAAAGTGATGACTGAGACTTTTTAGTTTGTTTGTTGGTTTTACGGGGCTTTTTTTTTTTTAAGAAAAACTACGAAATTATAAGAAGACTCAAATGGGAAAGGGGTTGAGTTGTTTTCCAGCTCCTTTCTCTGTTTTTTGTTAAAAAAAGTGACTTGTCTTTGCTCTCAATTCCTAACAGGTAGTCTGGAAGCAAAAATTATCAAGGAATTGCCTTTTCACCTCAGGCAAGTGTCTTTCATTGTTTAGATAATTATCTGTATCCTTAACCCAGTAATGGAAGAAGGATCACAGAATCATGTTCAGTTGAAAGGGACCTTTTAAAGGTCATCTACACTAACAAAGAGGAAAATATGTTAATGGAAGTTGATAGAATAAGGCAAGGAAGTATGATTGCTGTGCCTCAGTACATAGTAGTATAACAACTCCAAAAATTCAAAATAGGTTTTAGACGAAGGAGTGATTGATACCAAAAGCCTCACCAGAAATATGCAGAGAGTGTTATTGTAAACAGTTAAAGTTGCATGGAGAATTTCTTCTGTTAGCTGTGCTAGCAAAGCTGACCCAAAGAGTATTTCTGCAAATGATACCAACACTGTGAAGATCCTCCTTGCTGATAGCATTGACAATTTGCAAATTACTCTTAAAATAATAAAACTTATCTCCTCTCTCTAATATCACACTTCTGATGGTGCTATTGCTTCTTTTATTATTTTGTCCCAATTTACCCATCACAGAAATAAGATGATCGCTGCATATAACCTAGTCATCCTGGCATTCCTTTTTTCTAATATTTTAGCATAATTCACACTAGACAGGCTTATGAAGGGTGGGCACATTTAAGAAATGTGAAGTAATTAATCTACATTCAGAACATTAATTAGCTGTAGTACTGGTTTAATCCAAAAATGATACTAGAGGGGGGAAAAATAAATTTCTTTATTATGATATATTAATCCAGTCACACACTGTCTCTAATTAAAACCATTAAGCACGAGGAAAACGTTAGGAAAAAGATAGAAATTAGAAAACCATTTACATGATCAACCAGTTATTTCACTTTTTCAATTTATACTTCTACAGTTATACTGCACAACCAAACTCTGTATCCTATCCTTCTGACAAATTGTAAGAACTTCTGTTGTTCTTTAGTCAGTTAAATTGACCTTATTTTCCCTCATTTGTGAGACACCAGTGCATTTGATTTCCCATTTATTCAGAAGTCATTTTGTTCAAGTGCTAGTTTTGCATTTATTCAAAACAACTACAAAGCCAAATTTAAGGGCTACACTTTTCAGGAATTGAGAGATGTACAGGAAGTTGTACAAGTTTCTAGCAACTTTCATAGACAGAATTTTAATACATAAAACTAAAACTTCCTAGAAATACATATGTTTATTTGTCTTATGATAGTAATAATGTAGAGCCACAAACAATGGTGGAAATTTACAATTCTATGGGTTGGGTTTACACACTTGAACAGTCTTAAACTTCAGTCTGCTCTATTTTAAGGCTCACAATCTAAATTTTCATGTTCATTCATTTTAAAACTTTGTTTTCTGTTCTATTATGCAAACATAAAAAATCCCTCCCATGCTCAAAAGAAAAGGCTGTCACAGAATCACTAGTTTGGAAGAGACCTTTAATATCATAGAGTCCAACCCAAGATACATTTATCTAACAACAGAAGCAATGTAATTTAACCATGTATAAATCAGAAAAACCTGAAAAAAAAAAGTGAGGGAGCACTTATTTTAAACAAGTAATCATAAAATTTATTTGTTGCCTTTTTTACAGTATAGGTGGTCTTATTTTTCAAATATGTCCAGCCATGGATACGGATTAATCAAACTCCTACACCAGAAAACTCAAGTTTGCTTATTTGTTGTTGGAATTTTTGAGTATCATGGACTGTGCTCAGAGAAAGCAGAGTCAAGGAAAAACAATTATTACAACACCAGAGCTGGCAAAGTTGAATCCATTCCTTTTCTGGTTTGCAAAGGCATAATCACCACAGTGTCCTTGTGGATCTATCAAGTGATCCCTGGCAATTTCAATTATCAGTTACTATGCTGGTTTAATATTTTTCTTAATTTTATGTGAATACCATTTACCGAGTCTCTCCCAGCCTTAATTATCAAGCCCTGTATTCAATCATCTTATTTCTCTCTCCTGATTTTGTATAAACTTTATTAATAAAGTTAGAAATAAAAAGACTCCAAATAATGTTTTCTGAAGTTGCTTGAGACAGAACTCTCATATCACCAAGCATGAGCAAAGAACTGGAAAAAACTGAATGGCACCACAAAACAAATAGCAATTCAGCCTAAGACTGACAAAAATAACTCTAATGCAAGCAGTCTGACAGCTTTAACTCCCATATTTGCTTTGCTGTTTCTTGAAACAATTACATATAAGTAAAAGTTGTAATAAAAGGAGTAAAAAAAATATAAAGCACACATAAAGGAAAGACAGGTGAAAACTCTTGCTTGATTCACCCCAAATTACAGCTTATGGTCCCTTCTCTGCAGTGTCCAGATAGAAAAATTAGTGGCTGTGTATACTCTAAATGTGCTGTTACAGATTTTACATGCATAAGGAATACTTAATGTAGTCATTACACAGTGCTTTTGACAGAGAACCTATAAATCAGTTTAACAGATACTGTACTTTTTCTCCAAATTAGTTTGAAATGAGTAAAAACAAATTCATAAAAGTTGCAGCTTAACCAGCTACTACTTAGTTCATCAAGACTTTATAGATGACTTTACACTTCTAATCAACTCAAAAAAATTGTTCTCTAAAGATCATATATAAAACCATGATGCATATTAAATTAAGCTTTTTCAAACTGGTCTTTACGTATTTCATTTTCACAAGGCATATCCCTGATAATTCCTCAATGTATATGAGGAGGCACATCCCACTATTTGATATAAAAACTACAGCCCCCATTAAACAAAGCTTTTAAAAAATACATAGTATGCAACACACGTCTAGTGAACCTCATCATAAATAACTTGCTTTACAGTTAGACTTAAGTTAAAGAAAATCCTAGGTAAAAATAAACTCTGTATTTTTGATCCTTTTATTACAGAAGACACTCCAACACGAGGACAAGTGCAGGGGAAAAAATGAAATCTAGGTTTCCAACACAAGCTAATACATCCTCACCAATTTGCTAAAAAAAACCAAAAACAAAAAACAAAAACAAAACAAACAAAAAAACCAAAAAAAAACCAAAAAAAAACCAAAAAAAACCAAAAAAACCAAAAAAACCAAAAAAAAACAAAAACAAAACAAAACAAAACCAAAAAAAAACCAGGAAAAAAAAACACCCAAACAAAAAAAACCTGTTTAAGAAGAAAGAAACCGGTATCTCAAATGAGTCACATTTACAGTGCCCAAATTTAGACAGAACGAAACAAAAACAAAATAACAGATGTAAAGAATTTGCTACCATCTACATTAACTACCTCTTTGTGTGAAACATGAGATAAAGTGATATATTATCAAACTGTATAGTACATGGACATAATTTTTTTTTGTGTCTGGGTGCTGAGAGAAAATAGTCTTAAAACAGCAAGCCTGTTTAGAATTCTATCAAAAGGTGTTTTTTCCCCTTCCATGATGTCTTTCCCATTGGAAACTTCTAACACAAGAATATAGGATATTCAAAGTAAGTCATGCTGAATTTCCTACATCAACTTTACAAATTGCTCACCTAAATAGTTTAGGTGAGTTTAGCTTCCCCACCTCCCCTTGTAGTAAATATTCAAAATCTTGATGAGATCTTTGATTGTCACATGATTCTGGCTTCCAAGTGAGATATAAATACATGGAAATAAATGGTCTCATAGAAATAAGTGTCAGGAAGACAGGACGAAAATGTCCTTCAAAACCTGACATTAAAAAGTCAATTTGTTCTAAAAATGGACATGACACAGACACACAATTTATATTAAGTACAACTGCAAAACAACAGAAGTGAAGACCTTAACCTATGCTGCATATGTTTTGTATGCAAAGGTTAAAAATTTATGTTTGGTATTCATTTTCCATTATAGGGATGTTGGATGTATTTTCAAAGTTTCTGTCTGAAGTGTTCAGCATCTTGAAGTTTAGCATCCCAAACCACTGTAATAAGTGCTGTGGATTTCACAGATGAGTACACCCAACACAGAAAAAACATGACCTTAAGCCTGAGTTTTACAGCATCAGAGTTATTAAGTGATTGATTCTGAAGAACTTTCAGATCTGAATAAAAACCACTAGAAAAACAAATGCACATCTGTAGAGAGAGAAAACATAACCAACAAAGGCTGGCTTTGAACGTGTGCAAAAGTGCATTCCAATTTTCCAAATTCTGAACTGCTGGAAGACAAAGCAGGACCTAAATCTCCCAATAACATTAACACCAAAGTGACAACACATTCCACAGGACAGGAAATTCATGGTATGGGGAGTAGGTTGTAGGATAAAACTAAATATAGGGGTTATGAGTCTGTTTGATGATGTTTAAAACTCTCAAAAGCAGTTTATTAAAGTTAAGGGGAAACCATCACTCTGAGGTCAGTCCAGTATCATAAAGAAAACGCAATAACACACAGGAGCAATTCAGAGGCTGAAATAGGTCTCATTTAATATAATGATGGTGCCAATGCAGGACAAGTGAGATTGAGAGGCCTTGATTTTTCAGGCATTTGAGACTCTTGGGCATCTCATCATTCTGCCTTCCCAAAAATAATACAGGCCTTTAATATTATCCACAGTACAGCCAACAGCTCCTTCAGGATGACTTGGGGCATTTAAAGGAAAACACTGTGCTTACATTCAGACAATTTCCAACCTACTGTGGCTCAGGGAAATCTGCTGACTTTTTATGAACAGACACCAAACATTTTTTTCTTAGATGATCTATAATGATATGGAGTATGAAAGGTTCACAACAAATTTAAAAGCTTTGTCACAAAAATAAATCCAGATTAAATGCAAATCTGTGTTTAAAAATGGAGCTTAATGTGGCTGTGCTATTGTTATGACAGATGAAGCTCTGCAGTAACAGAACACAAACCACAACATTGAAAATTGATATGCTTGTGACTATCCCTTTTTTCTTTGTGTTTGCCTACCTTCATCTTTTCTACACATCAGCTCCATTTAGCTACCCCAACTCCCAGTGTACACACACTAAGATCTTCAGAACAGCGTGAAAGAATAATTCAAGGGACAGTTGCACAAGATCAGACAACTTCTCTGCTCAGCAACTACTCCTTTAGCTTTCAGTGTCTGCCTCTAAAGCAGACTTCAAACCCAAACATAAGCATTTCATTTAATTATGATGTGCTCCCATAAGGTGTCTGCCTCTGTTTCCACTAATTAGGAGACAGGCTCAAACATTAGAAACAAAAACCATGCTGTCATTCTGTATTTTTCAGATATTTATTTTGATTTAAAAGTATAATCTTTTGGACTAGTTATTTAAATTATATATATACACATATATATATAATTTAGAGATATTTCTGATGTTTGAGAAATCTGTTATATAGTGGCTTATCATTTATACTCGAGCTAGGAAAAGGAAAATTATGAAATGATAACTAAATAACTGATGAATATAAGCAATCCAATAAATTGCTCTGAAACACTGTATTATTATTTCATTACTTTAATAGCTTGAAAACACTTAGAATGATGCTTGGTATATGTGGCTTTTAATACAATGATAAAATTAAATTGGCCATCAAACCAACAATAGCTAATAAAATGAGAGAGTGGACTAGCTTTAATATAAATATGGAAATGTCAGCAACTTGTTATATAAGGGCAATAAGCTATTATTTCAGTATTTTACAATCTACAGTATTTCATTAGCTTCAGATCTATTCATTTCTGACACTAAATTATCCAAATATAAAAGCCACAGGAATACATGTGGAAACATCATCTCATCTCAATAACATGCATCTGACTTAAAAGCAAGTTCAATGCAAAGCATAAAACATGGACAGGATAAGCTCTTAAAGACTCCCTAGAAAGTTATATTAGATGCTGTGATAACATAAAAAGGTTTTACTACTACATGAAATTTTTTAGAAATTTAACATCAAGGTATTTCTCTCCCTCAGTTGTTCTAAAAGTATATGAAAACAGAAAACAACTGTTTGAATACCAAGATTTTTTTTAATGTGCATTGTAGTGAAAAAAGTTTACATTTTTACTTTTGCTGTAGATAAATAGGGTAACCAGGAAAAAAGCACTAAAATTTAACAAGAATACAAAAGAATCTGACCCAATATACTTTGGACACATTGCTGCTGTTAGCAGACCTGGTCTTAGATTTTATTTCATAAATGATGTTCAGTTTCAAAGACAGGTCCTGCATTCAAGATGTCAATATAATCCTGCTATTCTCTTTATCTTTAAATTGTAAATCCTTTTCGCAACACCCTCAAGTTGCTCCAGAAACAAAATCACAGAGTTGTTTAGGTTGGAAAAGACCACAGAGTCCCACAGCTAGCCCAGCAACATGCTCACCACTAAACCATGTTCCTGAGTATCTTATTGAAAACTTCTGAGCATGGCAACTCCATGCTCAACTTCCCTCTTCCAATGCATGACCACTCTTTCCTAAAACCTAATTACACCTCTCCTGGCAGAATTGGAGGAAATTTCCTCTTTGGCTTACCACTTGTTACCTGGGAGAAGAGACCACTCCCACCATGCTACAATCCATCAGCTGGAAGTACCTTTCCCTGTACACCTCTGCCTGTCCTACTCATCTGTTGGAACCCAGAAACCTGGGAGTTTTGAACTTTCTGTGTTTCTGACACTGACCCCCAGGAGAACACTGCTTTTGACTCAAGGCCTTGGAGAGGGCTTCCAAATTTGAGTGATGAAGTTAGAGTCACAGGTGTGTAGTTAGAAAAGGAGTATGTGATTTCACATGGTGAAGGGTTTTTACTATATAGTAATAGGTATGGGACAAGATGGAGGTTCTTGGGTGTTGTCTCTTTCTTCTTCATGATTTCAGGTAGTAACTTTTGGTTGGACAGTTAGTGCTGCACTGTGGGTCACAAAGTTTGGGTATAGGGTCATAAGTACAAATAATATAGGTGTTAGTTCTTTATTGGACTGTTCAGCTTTAAAAGACCTAGTATAACCTGTTCGATTCAGCTCCATTTTACTCACTTTTAGCTGGTGGCTGGAAGTGTTGCAGAATCACATACTTTAGGTAAGATTTACTAAACAACCAAATCCAAACACAAGAAATTTGTCTCCATGTTTTTAATCCTGACTCTGAGTGAAGACAGAAGAAAATTAAGACAAGCTACTAGTTAAGTGGTGCAGCTAACCCATTTACATTCATCCACAAAAAGAATCAACTCTGAACTTTAGGATAGAACACATGATCTTTTGCCAGTGAACAGTGTAAAATGAGGCCATTTACAACAGAAAATAAAATCACATCACCCCCTCATGAACACAAGAGGAAACCAAAGAGCAACTCCTCTGTATAGGTCAGCACTCGTTTGTGAGAAAAGCACTGGAATCTAGAGGCAGTACTCCATTATGTTTGGTTCTTAATGCAGAGGACCACAGCAGAACATCTCTGATAACACAGTGAAACCTGCTGCAGAGCCCAGGACTGCAATCTAGAGTTTCTTGTTCAAAAGTTCACTTGAAAGCAGCTTTAGATAAAAATACAAAAGCCTGATAAAAATTTGGGATCAAACAGCATGGTAAACAACATTATTCTGTAACTGTCTCACTTCACCTGACAGATTTTTAGAGGCCAGATTTATTTTTTTCTCTTTAATACCGCAGAAATAGAAGGCAAGAAATGAAGAAGCAAACACAGCTGCTGCACTAGTGCCTTGCTCTTGCACAGCCCTGTAACAAAGCTCAGGAGAGGCAGCAAGGAAGCAAAGGAATCAGAAGCTCTTCAACACATCAGCTTCCCCAGCTCAGGAGTACCTTCCCAAATGAACCTTCACTCAAACAGGTGGGGCAAGAAGCATGGAAAATGGGAGATCTTTACAGAACTCAACTTGCCCTGAAAAACTTTACCACACTCTATTCATACTGCTCCAAATAACCAAGAAATCGAGCGTATCTGTCAAGGTGCTTGTAGGCTGAAGTTATTTCCTTACAGTGAATTGATCATAAACCTTGAAATGAAATTTTGGAAAGAATGGACATCATGTTGCTTCTTCCAGGCTGTTCTCCCTCCTAAATTGCAAATTGGTTACACTGGAAAGAAGAAGTAATAGAACACTAGCCACATTATTCCTTTGCCCAGCTTTATTTTCCTGATCAATTTAAGATTACTATCAAAACTAAATCAGCTGATACAAAGTCATCTGGTTTGCTCTTTTTCTTCCTAATAATTTTCTGAAAAAGAAATCTGCTAAAGAGACAAGCATTTCAATTAAATATTGAAAAAATATTCCTTAGTTATCAGACACAATAGTACTTTTTAGGTAGTTTACATGTTTAACAAAGTTCTGCAGACAAATCTGTGCCATTCAGAAATCATTGCAGACAGAGTTATTTGCTCTGTAAATATATCATGACACCAGCTATTACAATTTAAACTTATGGATATTAAATATTTGTTCACAATTCCCCCTTCTTTCCCCATCCCTTCTCCCTCAGGGAAAGGAAATAAATTACAATTAAAATACTATCAGGATATAAAAGAAGTAAAAGCCTATCTTCTAAGCCAAGTCATGCTTTGATTTTCCAAAAGAGGGAGATGCAGCTCCATTTGTGATTTAAGTATTTTAATTGCATTGCAGAACTTCTGAACATCTTTAGCTAATTTACTGGATCAGATTAAAAAGGAAAACTTTTGTTCCTTTTTCTGTTTTTGTGCCTCTCTTAGAAAACTAAGAGAAACTAGTATTGAGAGAATTACAGAAGCCACTGTATTATCTATTTGAATAAAAAAGTAATTCAAAAGATGGAGCCAGTACCCTAGTATTATAAAATATTTATGCAGATAAAAATACCATAGGAAAATCAAACTGCCAGAATCCAGGAAACCATAGGAGAGTTGTTAAAAATGAAAGCAACATCACATAAACATTCCCAATTGATTTTAATGGTCAAGTGTATAGAAAATACTTCAGTTAGTCATCCAAGTACATGGATCTGTAACTGTTACCTACACAGGGTAGGTATGAAGGATAGACAGTTCATTTTCACAGTGCAAAAACATCTGTGCTGAGAGGAACTTTTTAGCCTAGAACCCTGATTTTGAAAATCTCTTCTGCCAAAAAAATTAATAAATCTAAGGAAAACTAATCCCTAAAATACACAGTTGAAAAAATATTTTCCTTCTCTATTAACCAGAAATAAGTTACTATAAGAACAGTGATGAAGCTCAAAGACTATAAAAATCTGTATGCATTATATAAAAGCATTCCTGTATGTTTTCTAGTCTCTTAGTTAAGAGGCTTGGGGTACGAGAGCATGGTTTGAAAAGCAACCATAATAATAAAGCACATTCCACATACAGGAAGTGTAACTTTATTAGAGTTGTTCCAAGCCATGTCTAGTAGAAAAGAAACTGATGAAGCAACATGGGCAGCCCAAGCATTAAGTATTACTTGTCCTCAACTACAAAGCATTTGTATCAAGGACAACTGCTGCAGAATGCACTTTCTACTGAGTGGCTGTGCCACACTGCAGAGAATGTCAGGAGCTTTCTCTAGAAAGTGATCCTATCCTCCAAATAAAAACAATTCCCATGAGAATCACAGCCATGCTTATATATTCTTAATATTGACTCTCAAACTCTGTTTCTTCTTTAAGACAAAGAAAAAAATGCCTCTTGAATTGTTTTTACCTCAAGAAAAAAAAACAAACCACATTCTGCTTAAATGTATACCTAATAGTAATTGAAACAATTAGTCTTCTGTATGGATAAAGTAAAAATATCTTATAGTATTTTTAAATAGCAAAAACTCCTACCAGAAAATTGTGCAATCTTCAAGTCACAGAAGAGCTAAGCCTGCCAAAATAACTGAACAAGAATATTCTAAAGTACTGAACTCAATCTGCAACAAAGGCTCCCAAGAACAACAGCCCACTGCATTACAGTGATCCATTGGTGCTACAACCTCTCCTATGTGTCCATGAGGAATTGCACATTGTTTACTAAATCCAAACAGTCAACATCAAGAGACCATTTACCTCCCAATGAGGAGATAACTCTTCCTGCTGGCAAACCTCATTTGTAACCCAGAGAAGTCTGCAATAACTTGCTGAAGGGTCATGGCTCACAATCACATGGTGAAACACGAAGGGCACAGCCACAGAATTAATGTTCTACTTCCCATCAGCATGACTTAGATATAGAAATGCATATGGTATGTGATTTAAGTCCTGTTTAGTAATTTCAAAATCCCAGGAATACATGTCTGTTTCGTCTTGCACATTGGGTATGTACCATGATGCTGCAGAACACTTGTTTCATTCACTGTTCAAATTTGCAAACATAGCGATTGTTTTTTGGGTTGGGTTTTTTTTTTTTTTTTTTGCATCCTATTGACCATTTACATGACATTTAAGTGATACAGAACTTAGACTGAGCAAGGATATTCCCCCTTCCCCCAAGCTAAGGTAAAAATCACAACAATTAGAAGTGTTTCTATGTGTACACGTACGTGAAATAGCAAACATTTCTTCAGGAAGGTTTCTACTGAAATCAATTTTAGTACCTCTGTTCAGGGTACTCAAGAATCCCTTTGTAAAAGCCAACTGAGTGCACATTACCTACCTCATAATGACAACAATTTCCCCAGGAAACTGTTGGATCCCCCCACACTGGACACTTAAGATCCAGCTAGACAGGATGCTAGGCTGTCCAGGCCAGGCTTCTGACAAGAATGGTTGATCCAGAGGATCCTTGAGGTCCCTTCTAACCAGGTATTCTATGTTTCTATTTATATCTTACAACCCTGGCAAGTCCACCACATCTTTAACACTTCTGTCCTCAGAATCCTAGCCACCAGCCTGCCATTATTAATAGATATCCTGGGTTTTCACATTCTCATTATAAACACGTTTTTGACTGCAGACTGCTTGAAGTGAATGAGACCTGAACTCCACCCCAGTGTGGTACTATGCTGCTGCACCTCCTGAGCAATAGGGTCAGCTGCAACACCATCTATTTCATCAGTGACAAAAATTACACTTGATGAATTTTACTAGCAGCTGTTCCCTGACAGATTAACCTACCTGCTCACCATATTTGATTCCTTTTCAAGGTTTAAAAGTTTAACACAGATCATGCAGATCTGCTATGAAGTATAGGATAGAGTGGTAAAAACTGTAAGGGTTAAGATTTAGCTATTCTTCACAACTAGCTTTCCTCTATCCAGCTCTTTCTGAATACAAATGTACTTTTATGTACTTTAAATCATGATTAATAAGCTGTTAATGTTCTGACTGAATGTAGTACTTCCTTTATACACTTGAATATTAAAAAGAGTAATACATTTGGACTGGAAAACTATGAAAATCAATCCCAGTGAACTTTGAAAGCATTTTGTACAAACTGATGAAAGAACTGTGTTGTTCATGCTTGCTTCAATCTTATACTGGCCTTGGCACCTACAACTGTCCAGCAATCTCTGAAATCACTCAACATTCAAGAGTATCTGTAGAAAAATATTGTGTCAACAAGTGCACAAGTTATCAAACCTAATCACCTCATTACAAGAATACAAGATACTCCCTCAAAAAACTATAAACATCACCATTCAAATACATAGAATATATATACACACACAGAGGCATGAAGAATAAAAGGATACAAATTTAACAAATAATGGAATACAGAGTTTCTAAAAAAGTTTCTACCACTTACTCAGGCACTCTTTCCAGGAAAAATATATGAACTACATTTCATGAATACTCAAGTGATACTGGTAGCATATATAGATTCATGCACCTACCCAGCACATTTTTAGCTAAAGAGTTTATTTTTCTAAAAATTTCTTGTTCTGGCAATAATTTCAGAAATCACATATCTATTGTCATAACAAGAAAGAACAATAATGTCTATTTTAATATATCCCCTCCAGCTCACAAAAGAAAATTTAGTAGTTCTGCTACACAGATTATTTTCCTAGTTAATGTTACAGGGCAGCAGGTAGCTCCATTATAATTGTCAATATTTTTCAGGTACTGATCTTGCCATTTTTTCTTATTTTAATGTGCAAAAATATTTTAGAACTTGACCATGAATTTGGAGATTATTTTCAATTAGGTTTAAATTCTTAAAGGATTCAAATTCCCATTTGTTTTCCATTTTCTGTGTTGTTTCTTGGCATTCCTGTAAATAATACTATGCAAGTTTCCCAGTGCAGATACTAAGATCTCAATTTTTACCAATACTATCCCTAAACTCCACTGACACTATTTCAAAATCAGGATCTTGCCAACTACAGTGAGAACTTAATTTACAGGTACATTCAAGCAGTTGGGAAAATAATTTATAAATAAACAGTAAAAGGACAAAGTGTAACACTGACTAAATTCCTGCATTAATAAGATCACACATGATGAGACTTGCTATAAAAGTCCATCCATGATAATTTTTTAAAAGTTTTCTGAGTCCTGTAAAAAGTAATTAAGAATACCAAAAATGAAGGGGGGGGGAAAAAAAAAATCATTTTTCATCACAAAAGGTAAATACTTGCACCCCAACTGCTATTACTGTAGAATGAAAAACATGCTGATGTTTAAGCAAAATATCTTTCAAACTACCTCATTAAAAACAATGAGAGGTAAAAAGGCTTTTTTTATTAAAGGATAACATTTGGCTTTGGGTTTAAATCTGTGCTCACTTGTGACATCTGTCAGAAGCTTAAAAGCCAGCACTAGCCTATCACAATAGCAACAATATTTGTTCATTGAAATCACTCTAAGCTCCCAATTGATCCATGGGAGAAAGAAAAAAAGACACCTTTTTCTAACAGGTAACCTTATTTTGAAGTTGGATGTCAAAAATCACAAGGGAGTCACTCAGGCATCGTAAGCATCCATCTCTTGACACAGAAAAGTGTCAGAAGATTTACAGAAGGTTTTTTAATTACTCATTTTCTGCAATGTTTATATTTACTTATGAGAAGACTGCCTGAAGAGCTACAGCAGACAGCCTGCTACTTTTGAAAACAGGCAAACGTTTGACCTCTGCTCCTCATTTCTTTTCACACGAAAATATTTTGTGACCTGATCTAAATTAATGTCACCGACTACACTCCATCCATTTCCCACTCTGGCTTAGATATTACTAATTTAAAAGAAATGACCTTGTTACCATTTCAGAACTTGGCACTCATCTGTGTGAAACTGAAGATCAAAGCAGAGTAGACAGAAGCTAAAGATAAGGACCTTCTGGAGGAGACATTTCTTCCACAAACAGATTAATCACCACAATAATGTCTGAAGCTGACTACTTAAACTTAACTATTGAAGAATCATACTGGTAAAAGAAACTTTTAAAGCTGTGATTCCCTTAGTAAAAAAAAAAAAAAAAGAGAAATACTTTCATTACTAGAAAGAAGTCTGTTGACTAGTCTATTGCAGACACCAGTGCCTGTGTATTTCAACATCACCTCAGCAATCTGCATAGCAATTTCTATCTGCAAACAACCAATATTCTCAGCTTCTACATGAACAAAAGAACACCAAAACTGTGCACACAAAATACAGACATTTATGAGCAATCACAAATGTTTGAACCATGTAGCTCAAGGAAAACTTAGAGAACAGCAGAAGCATTCTGCACCCATTAGTAGAATGGGGGAGGATAAGATCTGCTGTAGTATGAGGGTAAGGCACACATCTACCATGTGAATACTCCAAAAGCTTCTGTGATAAACCATCTCTGAACTGCCTGAACTGGATACTTTTTTCATTTTTTTTCTCCTAGTGCCATCTGACTACATCACAAGTACACACTGTGAAGTGTTGGATTCAGTCCTGAAGGCACCAGGGAACGAAAACAAGTGTCATGCAAGATTATTAGCAAAGCTACAGAGGAGCCTGGGAGTAGCTCCATATGGATGGAACCATCAGTTGTGACTCCATACACTCATGAATCAAGTTTCTAAATACTTGATCTATACTCAAAAAAAAAAATATTGTTTCACATGCAGACAGGCAGTCCTGCTTCAAAAGCCTGTTGGATCACAATGTATTTTGAGTTTCAGTGGCAGCCACAACTTTGTCTAAAGCTGACCATGGAAAGCACAATTAAAGTGACAGGGTAGAAAAATCCTAAAACAATAATAAAGGAAAAACTAACATCCTATTCTGCCCATGGGTATCTTTTGGCTTTTCAGAAAACTCAGAGCAACTACAGAAGTACAGCAATTCATCTTGGAAGTACATCATATCAAGTGCAATCAGCAGCAATTCCACACACTAAAAAAATTATGTATAATGCAATCCTTGCTTTATGGAGTTTATATTTCAAAGAAAATGCTGAACACGAAAAAAATACTATCAAGACCTGTACTTCAAAATAAGGAGATATGACCAGTGATTATCTAAGAAAAAAAAAAATCTCTTTACATTGCTCCAAAGGCATTTAAGAATCTATATTTTTTTTGCTACTATGCTTATAATTATGAACACTCATCATCATTCACATCTCTTACCTTTACAAAGAGCATAGAATATTCTACAGTAGATGAGTCAAGAGTTTTCCAGATAAAACATAGAAGGCAAATTTAGGAACAATCAAAAAAGCTAACCTACTTGCACTTCAAAACCATGGAAAATATTAAATAGCCATTCTGCACTCTAATAACTTGCTGCATAATCACTGCATTTCTGAGTTGCAGACAACAGTTTTCTTTCCTATTCTGTAAAATAAAAACAGCTTTCTTGTCCTTGAATGATTATTCCTAAATTTCAGTTTATCTGTATTTTTACTGGGATGATTTCACAAGCCATAACAAAAAGCATAGAGATAAGTACAAACACTGAGTAAGCATTTCCAGAGCATTTTTATACATATCTTTGTTTTAACAGATTTCTTGTTTCCCTAAGCTGATTTCCAGCAGAAAAATGAGGATTTTTTTCAATATTTTAATTTTGTTGATGGGATCTCTGAAAATGTAGTAGTATTATACATATGCTCCCAGTTTCATAATTTTCCTAGTCCTATAGGTAATTTTAGTACATTTCTTTCCTTGACTACTTATTCCTGCCCTCTATTACCACCCAGTATCTCTAAAACTCAAGCTCTGAGTCCAATAAAGCACATCTCTGATTTAAATAAATTTCACCTAGAAATCATCAACTCTGATGTTGTCATTAAGTGTATTTGTACTAGGCATACAACTGTGGCATTTGACAGCTGAAAGAAAATTTCCATTAATTTCTGGAATAAAGCATTTTAAGGTCATGGATGCTCATTAAATATAACGGTGTTCAGTTTCACTTAAAGACTTTCACTCAATATTACTCTGAATTCCTAAAGGGTAAGTAGAAGTTTTATAAATCTGCATGCACCATTAAAACAACAAAAAAAATCATCTGAAAAGATATTATTTAAAGTATTGCAAAAATTACCAAGCCATTGAGATTTTAATATGATCTTAGTAACATGCAGTTGCAACAAATACAGAAAGATTTTACCTATACTTTACTTCATTCTTCTTTTTCAGATTATCAGTTTGTAAATTGTTTTCCTCATAACATGGTGAAAAACCCTACAACTATATCTCAGCCACATATGCCTAGTCCCAAAATCTCTTTGTGATGCCTAATGTTTCACTCCTTTAGGTCACTTTGCTCAACTAAATGAGCTGATTCTTCTCCTTAGAACAATTAGATGATAAAGTTACCTAAAAAAAAACCAAAATGGACAGTAAACGAGTAAGAAGGTTTACAAGGGTTAAAGTCTAGAACCAACACCTTTAGCTTTGATCCATGGGGCACAGGAGATTGGCCATCTTCAGGTGGAATGAGCAACTCCCACTTCCCATATTCTAACTTCTTGTATGGATGAGAAAATGGATTCCAGCCATCTGCAATATAAGAAATAATATGTGTTCATCTTCAAATGCATCCAATTACAATTCAAAGGGATAACTCCAGTTCAATCTTTCTCAGAATAAACTTCAGTGAGAGCAGATACAAATACTTTTATACCTCATACTGCACACACATTCAAAAGGGGTAAAATGAAATGCCAGAGTTTTAAAGTCTGCAGGAAGATTCCTTTGTCATTAAAATAAATTAACTGAAGCAAGCTTAAATCCCATAATTCAAGATTCTTGGTCCTCTTTGGATTTACTGAGCACTGGAGATGTGCAAGGATGGCCATTATAGTCTGTCCAACTGAAAAGACACCTGCCAAGGAGTCTGGAGTGCTTGTAAGCACATTCAAGGTTAACTCCTATGAATGGAATGAAAACATCACTTCTGACATGACACACCAGCAATGGAGTCATTTCTAGACTATAAGGAAGTAACAAGATAAGTTTGAAAATTACTTTTTTATTTTTTCCTTGAAACATCTATTTCACATAGTTCAAGGCAACAGTCAAGCTAAATAGGAGCCAGTCAACACAGAAAACTGAATTACAAGATGTTAAAGCAACACATGCTAATATTCCATCATTTGCATACAATAAATGTAATAATAATTAAAAAATCTAAAAAAAAATTTAAAAACCACAAAAACTCACATAGCATTGAAAGAGGAATAAGCAGTCTTCAGTTTAAGAATATTGTATAAATATCAGACTTTCATAAAAACATATTGCTACTAAACATGTCAGGGTTAAAAGCATTTCAATAAAAAAATTGGACAGTTAAACTAAAGCAGGATCATCATTTTTACCACCATGGAAATCACAGCAGAGGAGGTAGAGAAATGAAGAAGTTCTATTCACCAGCATATGCATTTTCATAAACATCAATAATCACAAATATTATCTGCTGTCCAACAGAAGGATGATCTTCTCTAGCTAGCAATGTATGGATGTGTTGAGCTTTAGAGAAGACCAGACTGCTTTCAAAGCTGCTGGCTGCATTTACACAGCTGTTTAAACCCAAGAATTGCCAATCTTTAGTTAAAGAACACTGAAAGACACAAACAATGCCACACAATGTGACAAAAATAACGATGCCAGACAATGGTACCTACTCATTTTAGAGTGGAGAGTAAAAGAGAAATGCAAATAGTCCAGTATTCTATTTAGATTACAGTTTTTATAATGTTTTAAGTATTTGGATAGTGGAGCAAAATTACACATATTAGCAGAGGGAAACTACTTACTTAACTACTGATTAACAGCAGAAAAAGTCATATATTACAGTTACACATATTAGTAAGATTTAGATGGCCCCTCCCTCTTGGCTTTACACTGAAGTTTCAATCAAAAATAATAAACAAACACCACTAATATCTACCAGGACCAACATCAAACAAAGAACGTCTTGGCAATTAAGGAATACTCCTTAATAAAATGCCTAAACTGCAAATTATAGACAGTGTTTATAAATTAAAATATAGTTTTTTGGTTTTTTTAAATTTCAGAGCATGGTAAAAAGATGCAGAATGCTGCATTTTAAAAAAGCTGTTTTTTACAAGCAGCTAGATTGTCTCAAACATTCTAGTCAAAAATGAGAAAACAGAAGAAAGATGAAAATGTAACAAAGATGTTAAGAAATTGCAAGAAATGTGCTTTAAAAACTAGTTAGGACTTATGATAGTTGAGGCCTACCTTGGGGGACTTACTCCAAATTCTTTTCATCTGCTTCTCCCCCCAGATATCCCACCATCTATCCTCATGGCTTCTTATGAAACTTTTTCCAGTGGAGCTACACCTCTTGATTCAATGCACAAACTGAACCACATATGCCAGGTAATGAATACTGAGCAAAGTTAAAAGTTACAGCAAAAAAGTCTTAGGCCCAGTTTTTGTAAAACTCACCCAGGAGAACCTGCACGGAGTTAATCATGTTCATCAAACATCAAAAAAGATTCTCATGACCTCTACCTAAAACCACATCTCTTCCCGACTTCAGGGAGGGAATGGTTGCATCTCTCTACCTATTTAAATATTTCTGCTCTCCACAGACAGATTAGATAATTCCAAAGTTGCCTGAACTTTCCCCTTCACCTGCCAGCAATGCCAGATGCTCCTGTTAATCCCTCCTGTTCCCAGCCACAGTCCGTGACTGCAAGCCTGTGGCTCCTGATTTAAAAATAAATGCAAAGCAAAACCCATCTGCCCCAAATGGTCCTACTCAAACCCACTGTTTACTAATTATGTCTGGAGAATAGCTCAGTTAGAAAGATTATAACAGAAAACATTGCTTTGTATTAATGCCAAAGGTATAATGATCATAGAACACCCTGAAAACTGAAGATTCCCTTCAAAGAGAGAATGGTTGATGCTTCTCTCAGTTTTACTGCTTGGTTTTCTAACTTGTCAGCAAAACTTAGCCAAAAATGCCTGAGGGAAGAAAAGAAATAAACTCAACTAACCAACAAGTGATTAGTAGGCTATTATTAAGATGAAAAACAAAGAGTCAAAAGAAATATCTTAGTTTGAGAACAGAGACTTCAAAGATTCTGCCAACAACACAAAGAGGAAAAGGCTGAAAAGATGACCAGCAGGAGTTCAAATAATCAGCTTGAATAGATACTGGGGAAAAAGGACATCATTACAGAATACTCATAAGCCACACACAAAGGCAAAAGCTTCTCTTCAAAAGTTCAAGCCTCAGCTAGGGCTTAATCCAACACAGAAGACACCTTTGATAGCATGGTACTTTGTTTTCTCATCTCTCTGATTGGATCTTCCAAACCTAGTCAATTATTTAATTACCTCCTACCTCAGCAACAGGAGGCACAAGGCAACTTCTTGCTCAAAACTACACCCTTAGCATGCCAAAGAATCATGAACTGAGCTTTAATACAGAACAGAATTCAAAGCCATACAGGTTTGTGACAAAAACTCAATGTAAATGCATATTTCCAGCTAAATGACAACTTGACTGACTTCTTGTTCAATCTCCTGATTTTGTTTTCACATTGACAAGGATATAGCCATACACCTCTGAGGGTTGTGTCCTGAACTTGGAATTTCACACAAGAAATTAACACTTCTCACAGAGGAAAAGTTGTTCTCGCATATTAACCAACGATTGACTCTGTCCAATACAATAACTGTAGCTGTTTTTTTCAAAAGTGAAAAATCTTTATAAACTAAGGCTGAATTCTCAAGTGAAATCAAATCTCTTATAGCCATTGTATTTCCACATACTTTCTGATCAACTAGATGCCTAAAAAGAATAGAGTTCAGCAAACACACACATCCTTGAAGAAAGTCTATCAGACAAGTAGCAGTTCAGACAAGGGAAAGAGATCAAAATCCCAATATCCCAACATGATACCTGTATTCTACTCGATTAGAATATGAAAATCAGAACAGAGCTGGAGAGATTCTCCAATGACACTATTCTGTTCTACACAGGGGCCAATTAGGTCTTCCTCTTCCCCATGTTAACAATTTTTTAAAGCAGATTACATTAATGATCCTGCTTTTGAGCTGCTGGAAATTGGAAACAGCTCAAACACTGACATAGAAACAAGTTCCATTACTTCTCAGATAGATGCATCCCTGTGTATTAGTGCTACCTTATATTACAGTCTAATTCTTTCAATCATCTTCACCCACAGAAATATAACACTGACTACTCAAACTTAGGCATATTTCTAAAAAAATCTTGGAAGGAAGCAGTAAGAAATTCAGTATGATATCATGACAGTACCTAGAACCCATTGCAGTGAAAATCTGGAATAAAAAAAACCCCAAAACATTCTGATACAAAGTTTTTAGTCAGCTGTAAGATACCCAAATTATGAAGTGCACTGCCTTAAGGTACTCTTTCCATTCTGAAGGGAAAGAGAATGGAAAGTGTCAAAGTTTAAATAATAGGCAAATATCCTCCCAGAACCAATTATCCTACTCTCCCTCCATCCTCCAACCACAGCAGAAGCCTTCCACACTGTTGCAAGAAAAAGGAAGCAGAAACCAAACCAAAAAGGCATTCCAGACTGACCAACATTTTAGATTAATTTTACCTGAGAAGGAGGTAAGGGAAGACAGATAAAAGAACAGAAACCACAAATATAAAAAAGCATTACAGCAAATGCTGACTTCCAAATTAATATATGCATACTTACTCTCAAGCTTTTTAAAACCACTAGCTTTCTTTTTAAAATCAAGGAACTGTTTACAGATAACTCACTGAGCCTCTGCATGACCAAATACAAATATCAGTGTTCCAGTTCCCAAATAAATTCTGTGGGTTACTCTCAAAACTCACAGTTCAGTGACTTACTTTGAAACAGTCAATTGTAAAGCAGCAATAAATTGCCAGTAGTCACTGGGTTCCTCAGCAACAGAGCACGCAAATGAAATATTCAGTGTTATCACTGAGAGCTTTTGAAGGGACTATAATGTTGCCAGTGCCTCTACTACTGGAAATTCAGCTGACTAATTGCCTCATACACTTGATTTACTGAGATGCTGAAAGTACTAATTGACAAATCTTAATGTTTTCGAATGTTCATTTAATACTTCTCAGAGTAAAGCATCGTACCAGTACACCAACAGATACAATACTTTTTATCTTCAATTATGGAGCTCTAAAGAGATAAAAATAGCTCTGAATGCATTGGAATTTTCTTGAATTCATGTTTTTATTCTCCAATCCACTTACAGATTTGTGTGCTATTATGAATTCCTACCTTTTTTCCCCAAAATGCACAGTGATATTAAGAATTTTTTCTTAAATTGGAGCTATTCCATTCATTAAAAGTTTCTCAGAATAAGGTATAAAAATACCATATTTTGAGTTAAAATACCTTAATAGCAAAGCTTTTATTGTTTGTTGTAAGGCAGAAAAGTCATTCACAAAATTCATTACATGTACAAAACTGAGGCTTCACATGTATATAATTACATGCAAATTATTCATGCTTATCTTAAGAATAATTCATAACAAAGATATTATCAATTACCAGCTTAATTATAAATTTGGAAAAAAAAAGTTCAAGGTCTCTGTACACAACCTGCACTTGCCATTTTAATTTTTACTACTTTTTGATCCTCAAAACTTAAGATGGAATAGCAGAGACTAATACTTTGTGTCTTTACATCAAACATTAGCATATTCTCAGACAACACCATATTATTAAGGAAAAAATTGCTATCCATCTCCAAAAACAAAGCATGAATTGACAGCTTTGATATTATATACCACTATATTTCAGTTTAAAACCTAAATGTTTATTTCTTAGTCTAAGATTTCCAACTTCCCCAATGAGGTTAGACTATGGTTCTTTTTATAAAAAAGTTTTATTTAAAAAAAAAGAAATCTTATTCAAAGCAACTGCAATATCCAATTTAAATACACTATAATCATAAATTTAGTTGAAGACTTTAACCTGCTTGAAAACTTAAAAAAAAAGGTTAAAGGGATTCAGTTTTAATTAAACATATCTGCAGCAATCTGACTCTAAATCTTAGGGTTTTGCAATCCAATTTCTCATGAGAATATTATTCAAGATCATATGAATTGAATGACAATCTTCCATTCCTCCAGTCTTTCCAAGTACACAATTGTCCTCTTTGGAAATGAGTACTTTACTATGACTGACTGATATATAGGAGAAACACTTTTTCCACATTATAATGAATTTCTTTTAATTTTTTTGTTCCTATTGCCATATTTCATTAGTGTCTAGATACAACTACTCTAAGATATTCATCCTAAATTTTTGCTTCATATGCTGTATTACATCTAATATTTTAAATGAAGTAGGGTTTAGAAAATTATTCCAGTGTTTAGCCACCCTTTTCTGGTATACATATACTTTCCCACTCCCAAGCATATAAGCCAATTTGCAAGTTATATCCTCTTTTCAAAATATTAAACATATGATTAAAATTCTATTTTTAATATTACCATCTCTTACAATACATATTTAAAACAAATGCACTCTAGTCTTTAGCTGTGTTGAGAAATTTAACATGCACCCATCCCATGAAAATCCTGAGCAATGGGTGGGATTGCAACATGTAGAGGAGGGACAAGGAGAAATTTCTGCATACAGAAAATATATACAGACAAAATTGACCTATGAAAATAACCTGATCTAGCTGCCTTGCAGTCTATATTGATACCTGAAATCACTATTATCTAGCAGTAGGTGAATTATACACAACCCACTATGCAGTGTTGAATTAGAAGACATATCCAATTTCAATATTAAAATGCAAGAACTACACTAACCTATTTATCAATGTCTATTCCAATGAAATGACAATCAGCACTTCAAGAGAAGCTCCTTTATTATTCACTATGCTAATCATATCAAACAGGATCAAGGCTGAAAACAGTGTTACACTAACTTTTCTATTCAACTTCTGCATCAAAATCGAGATTTTTTTTAATTAAAACCTTCCTAAAACAAAGATTTTTATTTCAATAGTTCCCTTAGACAGGGGTAAGGAATGGCCAACATTTAGGTTTGTGTTTAAGGAGTACTTAACTTCTTCAAAGGACTTTTTTTTCATATTGCTTCCTTGTAATATAAATACACTGAACACTCCCTAGATCAGTATTTTTGCAAAATCTGCATGCTTCTGAAACACAGTTAAAAGAACAAAATAATTTCAGAGATAAAGGCTCTGTTCAGTAAGAACCAGTAATACAAGACCTAGTACTCTGGCAGACCTAACTGAAGAGAGAGTAGAGGTGAAAGGGAAAAACTGAACAAAACTTTCCAAAACTAAACAAAAAGGAGAGCAAGGTATTGTATTGCAGGACTGAAGAGCAAGGATGAATATCACTTCCATCTAAAAATTTTAGAACACAATTTGAGTGTAGCTAACCTTCAAAAAGAAGCAAATTTATATTTTTGTTTCAAATTCAAAGAGAATAGTCTTCCTGCTTCTCAGAGCATGCAATGCAATTCCCTCCATTAATACTGCCACCCTCCCATTCTGCTAACATCTTTCCTTCTGCCCTCACAAAAACAGAGTAGCTACTCTTTCAGTACTATTTAGTTTGAATTTAGGCTACCATTTACCAGCAGAACCTTCTGTCTAAACTCAGGATGGGTGAGAATTCTCAAGGGCCTTAGCACATGGACAACACTGCTGCTTGATCAGTAAAAGAAGATGAAGAAAATTATTTCACTGTTATTTTTGCTTCTCTGCATATAGTTTTACAAGAGTCTAGTTATAAAGCTTTAGAAAGAACTTCAGGAAGTTTAGATACAGCCTCGAGTTGCAGTGTGATCCATGTGACATGAGTCATGGTCTTTGGATATTAAAAAAAATGCATAACACTGACCATCCAACAGAAACACATCTAAAGAGGAAAATATTATTCATTTAAGCCACTACATACATTTTTTACTATCAGAATTTCATCATTGTGACAAAATTTTCTTTAAAAGGAGAGAATATTGATGTAAAACACTGTGCAGGGGACAGAATTTTTTCCTAATAATACTTACTGAAGTCACCTGCAAGAAACACTGCTTCTGCTCCTGGTGCCCACTCCTTGCAGTATATTCCACCATCCGCAAGTTGGTTAACTCCAAAGGTTTTGTAACTTTTTGTAAACTTATCAAGGCCACCTTCACTTTCCTCAATGTTCTTCAAGTGGTTATAAAACAGAGAATACCTTGCAAGGAAAACAGAGAACAATTTTTAGAAAGATTAGCAAGTGTCATTAATAAGTGTAAAAGCCTTAAAAAAAAACCACTTAAATGAAACACACTAATACAAGATTCACTGCTCTCTACCGGAACAGAAAAAAAATGCAAACCATACAATTTTTTCATGGTTGTTACACAGTCTAAAATTGCAATCTTTGTGTTTGTCAGTGCTTTCTCTATTTTACAGGAACATTTTGCACTTTCAGTCTAAAACTACAGCTCCTGATTGGCAGCCAAGAAATCCCAGTATTACTACACAACAGGAGAACTTCACACTCTGAACAGCCTAGCACTTTTCCTTCCATCTTATTAATGCCAGACACAAGCCTCCTAGGGAGAGCTGGATAGGCCTGCCACATCTCTCACAGCCAGTTTTAATAGACAGACAATCTCAGGCCATTGAAAAGTTTGTAGTTCAGCATGTCAGCATGGACAAACCCATCTGGTCCTTGCAGAAAGGGGCTCATTAGGCAACCTCTTTACAGAGACTATCAGCAAGACTTTGCAGTCAGTCCCTGACACTGCAACAATTTGGAAAAAATTACAGCTCCATAAAAGTAATTATTTGGATCATGCCCTACTTACACCAGTAGGAATTGAAATGCCCTCAACCTCTAACATAAAACTTTGCCTGTAACAGCTTAGATTTTTTTGACATACTTGGCTATGTTTTTCTCCAAGTAGGTTTTTGGAATTGATGGTAACATCAGGGGTACAATATAAAAGAGTCAACTTTGACCCCTTAAATTATGAGCTATTTTATGCAGAAGCACAGCTAAAAGCTGCAGTTGAGCACTTAATTAATGCTACCTGAACAGTTCTTTTGTTGTTTGTTTGTTTTCAGTAAGACACTCCTGAGGTAAATTAGAAATGTGTTTTTTCTTTTCACAAATGGTAAAGAGTCTTCTGAAGTGTATAAAAACCAGTAAGAACCCCAGCAAAACCAAACTTGCCTGCCTTACTGCACTTCCTACATTTTGTAATAGGAAATAGAAATACTAAACCAGCACTATGGAATAGCACCCTTGCTGCTTAAGGAAAAAGGAGCAGTCTGTTTGCAGTGCCAGGATTTAAAATTCTGTGATTTTTTACTAAGTTTTGATTTTTTTGGGCCTTAATTAGTTCAAAGTAGAAGACTAAAATGTCTAAGTATTAGTTAAGGCAAACAGCATTAACTGAATTAGAGTATTATGACTACTTTTAAGGTTAGTCTCTCAGTGAGTTTTTATTATTTTATTATTAAGACTGATGATCATCTTTAAAGGGAGAAAGATTTGAAAATGCCTCCAGGATATACTGTAGCAAACAGTCATAACTATTTTTGCCCATCCACCTGTGTTATTCTTTTAAAATTTGCTCATGGGTATATAATCCTCAGAAGTGCATTACTAACTACTACTGCTCTGATAATCAATTTCATTTATGTCCTTGAGGAAAAATATTTTGCCAGATTTCCAAGTATAAATGTATTATATATATATACAAGCTCAGTTGACTTACATTTTAAACAACTGCAATCACAAAGATTTATATTAAAGCTTAAATACAGAAACACAGAGTAAGTCACAAATAGCCTCAGAATTTTAACATATATCATCTGGTAAATTCAAATTTTTTTTCAAGAGTTCTCCTTGGGGGAAAAATAAAACAACTACTATAGCTTTGAAATTTAAGTCATTCTTTAAAATACTGTAGGATACAAGAAATATAGTTATATACATATGTATATGCACACAGAGGCATGCTTTCTGTTTGTGTATATGTATATTTAATTGGTTAAGGAAAAAAAAAATGTAACAAGAAGTATATTTGGAGTGTTATCTGCAAATCCCTGTTTCTCTGCCATGCATAAGCTGTTTCAAAATTGCTGCTGTCACATGTATTGCTTCCCCTTGTTCCACTGTGGCTGAAGCAGGATCTGTTTTATACTACAGGTAGCTGCTGTAACTTCAGAGACGATCTGAAGCAATTAGATTGACACAGGTAAAATAGACGAGGGAGTTTTACAATATGTTACCTAACCAAAATTATCCTTTTCCTCCCGACTCTTGCCACAAATACATTGTCACAGCTTTAAGAACATGACTAGTTAGATGTGGTATTTCCCATAATGAGCAGAAAATAAAAGGAGCAGTGAGCTTAGTTTTTAAACTAAAGTCTGTCTCTAACACTTGAAACTGCAGAAGGAGGAAATGAATCCTTTGGTGCCACAGATGAACAGCAGGCCATAAAGAAGGAATGAAATCCCAGTGTAGAAAAGAAAGACTACAATTCACATCACCTAGAGGTGCAACACACGCCAGCAGCCCACTCCTCCTCCTCAACACAATCCCTCCCTAGGAATCAAACCCATTCATCTCATTACAAAAAAAAAAAAAAAAAAAAAAAGCATCGCACAAATTCAGGATTTGAGTGTGGGATGAAAAAAAATTGACTTTCAGAAAGCAATTATGTGATTCTGTATCTTCAGGAAAAAAAAAAAAAAAATCAGTAATAGAGACATCATGAACTCTTGATTCCTGTCATAAAAGCACTAAGAATACCCACTGCTTCAATTTTTGTCTTTCAGTAAATTCAGGGTTTAAGCAATGAAACAATGAGACCATGGCATTTAGTATATTAAATGATCATGAGTATTGTTGTTAAAAAGACTACTCTTTGCTCACTTTTCAAAGAGTGGTGAGCAAGATTACATGCTCAATAAGTTATTTTTGGGGGGAGAGGGAGGGACAGCAGGAAAGGGAACATAGAAGAATTGTTGAGCAAGGATGTGTAACGTTTTTACATTAATTGCTTTTTATACAGGACAGACTTGGAACAAGCAACACAGCATCATGTACATTGAGTAAGAATGCTCCTTCTATTTGTATAGAAGCATGCTGCTTTTAATAGACTAAATTAATTCAGCATTATTGCTGCATCACATTGCAGAAACAAAGATTTTTGGAACATCTAGTGCTCTCTGTAATTGATTAAAAATTATAATCTAGAAAGAATTTTTTCTTTTTAACCACCTCCTGAGATTATCCAGTATGGAATTGTAGTTTGCTCAAAGCTCACAAAAAAAACTCACCAACTCCTGAAATGGATCAATTACTTTTGCTATGAACTATTCCAAAAACCCATCTCAGGAGATGAAATACATCTGGATACAGAACAATACTACTTGTCACAGAAGGCCTTGTAAAACAGCAGAAAGGCTTTGTAAAGCAGCAACTGTAGCCTGTTGCTCCTTAGAAGGAAAGGACTGAGTTAAGTACATGCTCATGTCCAGATTTAGGGAACTTTAAGGTTTTGCTTTCACAGATATTTCGGCTTTCATTTCTACACTACTAAGGCTTGTTAAACACTGCGGATTTTATAATCTTCCAAAGTGACACCCCAGGATTACACACAAAAAATAACAGGAAATATTTTAGTTTTGTTCAACCAATTCCTAGCATTTATATTGTTCACTAACAACATACAAGTCATAAAACCAGAGATAAACACTTGATTAAGACTACATTTTGTGATCTCTTCTTCAACACTGAAAGTTATGACATGTTCAGCTATGTGTATATATACTTGTATGACATATGACAGCTCGGAATGCATTTGATAAGTGAAAAATCTCAACATTCTGGGCATGGGAATAGTCATCCTCAACATCTAGAGCTGTAAGTCACAACAAAAGACTGACTTCTGCCTTCATGCTTTTCAAGTTCTCAGAGACTGCAAAGTCTCTTTAAGATTTCCACAATTTCCCGGCATTAACATTGACACTGATGAGGATTACAAGGTAAAAAATGTAACCAACTATGACTTGAAAAATAAAACCATTACCTTTGGGCGACAAAAAAAACCCTAAACTGAGCAACAAGAAGATCCACAGAACTTCTGAGCAGAGTATCTGAAAAGACTAAAAGAAGTTGCTGGTGAAGTCCTTTACTACAGTTACAGCAACACATCAGACAAGTGCAGGCAGCAGCAGGGAGGCTGCTTACGGTGTATTCCTGGCTCCTGGAGTTTTTATGAAAAAGCAAGGTTTTCAAGTCCCATATTCATTCATCTAGCCTCTGTTAATAGATCAATGCCTCTTGAAACTGAAATACTGATGTTGTCTTCAGATTTACTGAAGAGATTTCAGTCTTAGCATCAGCCTAAGAACACAGAACACCCAGACTGAAACAAAGTGCTATTCTATTACCAAATGCTTTTACACCAATATTTTTGTCCTCTCCATCATTATTTCAGTGTGAAACACTGGCAATTGTAAACATCACCTGAAACAGTCACAGCAGTCTTTTCCTATTGTTACATTCATAATTTGTAACACAGCATTGCTTTAAATCCCATGCTTTATATGCAGCTTTGTTTAAAGCCTTACAATAGAAGTGTAGGAAATGGCTGACTTTCCATAGACGCAGGATTAAAACATCAAACATGAATTACTGTAATGGCTGTCCAGAAAACAAGTATCCTGCCAATAAAATAACCTTCCAAGTGAACACTTACATCAGCAGTCACTTCAAGAATTGACATGTCAGGTGAGCACTTATTCTTCACACTTCTATCACTGAAACACCCTCAAATATTTTGTCTTATGGATAGCTATACAACCAAAACTTTTACATCAGAAGTATAGAGTTCTTAATTTAACACAAAACTATACAGCCTTATATCAAAAAACAGTGTTTTATTTATTTTGTAACTTTGATATGCAAACACCCCTGGTTCTGCAGTTCATATAACCACTGACTTAATTCAAGTATTGAACTCATTAAAAAAGTCTCAGGTATATGTTAAAATTGCTAGCCTCAATATGAAACATAAGAAAAATAAAGCTAAGCTTCTCCTTCTCCCCAAAGTCTACTGCTTTATTGAAATAAGACTTTTGGCAGATTATTGAAGAGTCTGATGGCAAGTCAAAGCACTGAGTTAGAACTCCACATAAAGCTTTCACATCTTTATTCTTCCAAGCAGAAGAGGTATTAACTCCTTCCTGACCACCTCATAAAATAACAAAGAGGTATTGTAGTATTTTCAAATTTTAAATTTAACCAGATTAGCTTTAGTTTCTTAGGAATCACAGGAATATAAACAGAAACTAATGCAACCAAAAAGGCCTTGGCAGCATACAAGATACTCTCACTTAAAGAGGCTGGTGCTGAACGCCAAGATGGCTGCAAAAGTCCAAGACACTTTTATGCCCATTCTCGTGTTTTTTTACAAAGCTGTTGTTATTGCAGTTTACAGAACAGTCAGTTTATTGAAGACCTGTTGCAACAACAGTGAAATGAATTATTTTAGCCCCTCTTCTGTTTATTATGGTGTTTTTAGTAGCTGTTCATCTTCTAGATTTTTGTCCACATCAGCTTTTTAGTCATAGTTTATTTCTACAATACTGGCCCAGTATTAATGCTAATTTATCCAAAAGATGAAAGCAAGTAGGAGAGAGACTTTGATAATTTTTTTCTTGTATCCATATGGATAGCCCAACTCTGCAGATACCAAAAGGGAAATAAATTAAAAATAAAAAAAAATTAAAAAAAAACAAAAACCTGGATTTTGCTTTATGCAAATCCTCAATTTTCCAACAAGTACAAATGTATTAACATCAGTGTCATGGACCAAAGTCCATAGATTTATGGGGTTGCTCACAAATTACCTCTTTCTAATACTGCTGCAATCACTTTGAAGATGCAGTTACAAAGACTTTCACTGACACCAAAGGCAGTGCAGAGTCCCTGCTCAGATTAGTGAGGCCCTGAATCTCATCTTCCCCTTTACTCAGTAGCCCGTTACTCCCTCAGCCTCTCATCATTCAACAGGTTAGAAAGCAATGGATTAAAACTTTTTTACTAGCTACTAGAAGACCATCCAGGAGAGAACTCCTAAAAGTGAGCAAGAAAGGCAAAAGCTTGAAAAATAATTTCTTCCAATTTTCTCTAATTGGCAGGTAGTAACTTCCAATTCTCTTTGGACGTTTCATGATTTCTGAATGCTGAGGTAAAGCATTTATACATAGAACACTAATGCAGTTCACATCTCAAACTAAATGCAGCATCAAAAATTATGAAGTATTTGCTAAGGATAAATAATGAATATCACTTGCTCTCTTGAAAGCCATCAACACAAGACAAGGCATCTGATTCAGCATCACCTCCTTGCAAAATAATTTAAAGTGCAATGACATACAAGTCAAGCCCTAACAAAAAGTCTAGTACATAGAAGATTAACAAAAAATGGACAGAAAAAGGGGAACTACAGATTTTCTTGACATGCTACCAGCAATTTCTAGCAGAAATGTGAAGACCTGTAAGCTGTGAGGTCTAACACAGATAAATATCATTCCATAGTATTTTATTTGTGGAAGATTATTTGCTGCTGACCAGCAGCATCTTCCCTGCTTTAACCATGAAGGTAACTTAGTAGCTTGGGCAGCATTTGACAGCTGTAATGTTTTTCCATCAGCTTCAGGATAAATACACACAGTTCTCAATTCAGAACCAAATGCAGGAGAGATTACAAGATGTACCAAATGCAAATTTAATGCAATCATTTATTAGCAATTGCTCGACTATTTTATCTAAACCAATCCCAATCCTAAGAACAATTCCCCTCCCCACCCACCTCCCCTGGCCAATATTTAGAGGCTGTCTTATACACACTCCTGTTCATCTCTCACCCACTTCAGTTTTATTAGAAACACATGGATGCACTTCATAGGGTAAGTGTAACAAATTACTAGTGTTTAGAAGGACCAAGAAGCATTTTCTTTTCATCAGAAGCCAGCAAACTACTTAGAGACATCAATTCCAGGAGAGAAGAAAAAAGAACCGTGCATGTATCAACACTTCCTACAAGAAAGCCATTTACTTTAACCCTCTAATGAAATAAAAGGTATATAGCAATTTTTAAAAACTGAACAACTGAAGCACAGACTCCTCAAGAAACAAAGACCAAATATAACCAACAAAACAACAACAAAAAAATAACCCAAAGAAAGAAAAAACCCACAGACAAACCCCCAAATCTTAGAATACCAAGCTGTGTTACAACCTCCTGGAATGGCACAGCTATGTATATTCTGTATCTGCCACAGCAATCAAGACAGCTTCCCTATCACAAGGACACAGTCTAAATAAAACAGCAATTACAAAATAATGAGAGTTCTATATATTTTTTCCTCTGCATGTAAGGAGGCAAATTTACCAGAAGCATACTTCATTTATTTAGGTATAGGATTCCTTCATTTAATAGTCATTGTCTCACTATTCCTCTGCTAAGTAGTCTTTATTATGCATGAATTGTACACTAAAGCCCCTCTTTTAGCTATAATAATTTGCTTCACTGTTGTGATGATATCTGAAGTTGATGGAGTTTCTGGAATTAATGTAACTGCAGAGAAACCTCATCACATCTGAGCAGAAAGCTGCAGAAATGCAGCGACAGATTTTCTCGAAATCAGTAGACTAAGGCTGCGTTAGCTCATGTTTCATATTACACAAGAGAAAATAAACTGAAAGGTCAGTGGAACAGTTACAGCATTGCCCTTTTCCAAGGTAATCAGCAGAGCATGTAGCAAAGACGTGAACACAAGCGGGACTGGAAGAACAGTAGCTGATAAAGAGGCTCTTGCTGCCAAAGCAGTGGGACAACACACTGCTCTCTCTCGGTGACTGTCGAGGAGTGGGGCACACTGCACACCTTACTTCACTAACTCTGATTTATTGCTTTAATTTGAAATTGTAATCTTGCCAAACATTCAGGTTTCCATATTGCCAAAACATTAGAAAATGTAACACTGAACATTAATCACATTCACGGATAACCTACAGGAACAATATAATTATTAATTTGTTTGTAAATGGACACAACTGAGTCAAAAATTTATCTGGTTTACACTAATGCATTTTTAAGTTCACAAATTCTTCTTCTTATTCAGTACTATTTAACTGGAAATCAAAGATTAGATTTTCCCTCCATGCTAAAAGCAGCTTATTGTTCCTTTTCTAAGCATGTATTTATTAGTGGAACATTCAAAACTGTTTCTACTCATCATATCAACAAACGCTTAAAAGCACCTTAATCTGGAAAGAACTCAGATGTTTTATTCACCAGAATTCATTTTAATGGAGCTGTAAACAACAGCTTATCAATTACCATTTGATTCCACTGCTAGACCACCTTTGTTTTAACAGAAATCAAGGTCTAGTTTGGGGGAAAGAGGAGTTACTGCAGCACTACTTAAAGCTGCGATCAAAGCAAAGTAGCTGTGCAAGAGACTTCAGGGGGAAAAAACCAGAATATTTGTAAAAATAATTTGTAATTCCCCTCTTGGTGGTCAAGTGTTATTAATTATTGTAGAATTTCAGTAACCTGGAAGCACCAGTTGTTTCTAAAACATTTGTGCAGTGAGAAGGAGCTCACACACCTCCTATAGGTTGTAAAAGCCTTGCACAGTGACAAAATAATAGACTTCAATAACCCTTTAATTTTGCTTTAAGGCTGGTTTGTAATTGTGGGTTTGGGTTTTTTATAAGCTTGTCACAGCAGCAAATGTAAGATGACACGGGTTTCTTTTCAAACTTGGATTTCAAGTCTGCTGTATTAGTTTGACTTCCATATTGAAAAGCTGCAAGTAACATTGACTGCAATAAATGAAGCTCAACACAAGGCTAAGACTTACCTTTCTAAATAAATTCACAAGAAATTAAAATGGAAAGTTTTATTTGTCCACCAAACAGAAAAAAAATGTTTTAAACCAGAAGTCAGAATTCCTGATTTATTTGAAATAAAACACCTCACTACCTTTGCCACTCATCCCACTTCAGCAGAAACACGATGGAGTAAGAATTGTTATTTGAATTCCCTGACAGAAAACTGCCCAGCTGCTTTAGCTGCATCTTCATTGCTCATTTCCAAAACATCTTATTTCACCTTCCTTAAAAATATACTCCAGAACTTAAAAATAAAGTCATGATATAATGGATCAGATCAAAACAGCTTTCATATTCAAACTATTGCATAGGTCACTATTTGAAAGATATGTTAGAAACTTAAATAAAAATTCTCATCCTTGATAAATATCACATACAAACCTCCCCTTACTATAGGATTCTGTGTCAAACTTGAAGCAGATTTAAATGGCAGCTATTGTAAAAGACAGTAAAAAAAATTTGAGAAAAGGTACCTAGAGCAACACCTGGCTTCTTTACTGCCTCTCCAAACCTTTCTCCCTGTAACAATTTTCCTCTCCATAAACCTACCCTATTCCACCTAATTAAATAACCCCTTATATTCTATTAGTTTTAGAATGTGCATGTACTTGTGCATTATCTAAAAGACATGATTTTTTTTCTTTTGTCATGCACAAACATATACTCCCAATTCCTCTGTCATGCACACAAATATCCTGCCATTATAGATTTCTTCCTGGCCTTAAAGTGTTTGTCATCATCCACTTTTCATTTACCTCTGTATTTTATCCTAGCAAACAAAACTTCACAGTACTCCAGGAGAGAAAAGCCTGTGTGAGATTTCTGCACAGCATCATAGCTAGAAAAACAAGTATTAAACATGGAATGAGAAGGAAGGAGCATTGCTTTTATGACTGACCACTATGCCAGCTTTGATCAGCCGTCACTGGTTTGATCAGGGAGTGTTGTCTCTGCAGGCTCAGGAGTGGTGGGGGCTGTTCACACAGACCACACATTCAACTCCCCCAGCACGCCTGCTCTGCCTGCTGGGCTCCCTGTAATGCCTGGGAAAAGCAGCCTTCTGAGAAGGCCATTTTAAAGGAGAAAAGGTCACCTCTAGTGATTGGAAAACAAGATCTGGGATATCCAGGGTGGGGAGAGGAACATCATTATCACACCAGCTCCAGCCACCTCAGCAGACGCACCACAGTGGCTTCCCAGCACACGTTTCTAAATTTAATTCTTTACTACTTTTACTGCAGACAGGACCAACACAGGAAGCCAAACACTCAAACATTTATACAGCCCACAATGCCAAGTCTTCATAATTTACTGTCAATGAACTTGGAGTATAATTAGAAGTCGTGTACTTGGGAAATGTCTGTAACTAGTCCCAGGCATTCAAGTCTATTCCCACAGAAGACAAGAAAGCAAAAAGCAAGTATTGTTGTTAAGGGCTGCTGTGAGTAGTTTATACAACAGTTTATGTCATTCACACCTAAGCATTTTCAGGCTGCAATCTAAACATTTTTTTTCCAGACTTCAGTTAGAATGAATAGCAAGATAAGAAATATTAGTCATTAACTAGTCTGCATTATCCCAAAAAGGCAGACATCAGATTCTCCAATATTTTAACCCCTATAGAAAACAGGAGACTTAAGATTCTACAGTCTGGCTATTTTTGTGAAACACTAAGGTACTGTATCTCTTTGACATAATCTCTAATCTGACTAAAACTGTATGTTTTGCTGCATCACATAAATCTGTTAAGCATGTAACTGCAGAAAAAACACTTCCTAGCAGCTGCTGGAGTCATCCCACATAGCCCCTTCCACATGGTTTAAGCTCCTAAGTACATGTGACATAACTTTCAAGACACCTCCCTTCTGATGGGATTGTAGCTGTGCTGGATAGGGAGAGCCCAGTAATTTTAGCCATAATTTACTTTGCAGCCTCCAAGCACGTGAGTCTTGTCTACAATGTGACTTGTCTGTCACAACATTAGAAACCTTATGATTCAAGTTTTGAATTGAAATGACTAAAGAAAATTGCAAACAAAATACAGGGGAGAATATTAACTAGTACTATGCAAGGCTCAAACCTCTTAATAACTCAATGCACATCAAGACAGTGAAGTTTACAGTAGAATTTTAAATATCTGAAGTGATGAGGCAACTTGGGACACAGAGAAAACCACTTGCAGTTATTCAAAGCAGAACTACAAACTTAGAAAGTCTGGCATCGCCAGGGTTAGCCACCCTGACACAATGCATATGCAGGTGTATTTAGTCTCACTATGAAGTACTACTGGGAAAACTTCAGAGATCATGGAATAAACCCTTGCCTAATTTTAGGACTTAAGAAATAGAAGATGAGCAATTTATTTATTGGGTAGATAAAATTATTTTTCTGCAACTTCAAATTCATCTTTTCAACTTAAGACAATATGCACCTTGTACAACAACTACTTAAGTTAGAGCCACCTTTCATACAAAATTTTTACATAGGCTTTGTTTACACAAAACCTTTTTTGTAGAAAATTAATATTACTAACCACTCACTACAGATGGATAAGCTCAAACAGCAAATAGGTTGAGCAACATAATAATGGATTATATGTTGGACAGAATTTCCCTTTATAGTAATTTTCCACCCATTATGACATTCTTATGACTACTTAGTATATTTTTTTTTCTCCTTATAAAGGAACTTAGACAATTTGCACTAGCTGACCTGCTTGAACAGCTGTATTTCAAAGTACCTAGTTTTTAAAGTACATAGAAAAAAAGCAGGGCACTATAGTCTCGATTGAAAAATATAAATATGTATATGATAATCTGCAAATCTGATTTATTCCCACACCCCCTTTCCCAACTGAAACAACATAAAAGTAATATCTCTTTTACTGGAACTAAGCCTAGAAAATACTACTAGCTCCAATTTCCATCCTGGAGAGCTGCCAAAGGAAAACCTACAAACTGAAGCCAAGCAGGACAACAGGTTAGTCCCAAGGCTTCAGTCACACAGCCTCCTTAGAGGCCAACTTGATATGCACCAGCACAAGGGAATAACAAAGCAGAAAAACCATGAGCCAAAACTTCAAGTATTTAGAGTTATGTAGGAAATTAACCTCTTCATTTGTGAGCTATGTATGAAGAAAAAAAGCTGGTAATAATAATACTAATACTTCCAAGGCATCAAGGAATAAAAACAGTATTGTTAGCTATGCAAAGAATTGATGTGTTTAATTTTTCATCACATTTTATTCTTTACACCAGACTAGCCTGGCTATTTATTATTCCAGAAATAAATGTATAACCTGCAAACTGTATGTAAGCCTCCCCAAAAAGCCATACTTAAACTTTTCCTTCTACACTTGAAGAGCTTGAACTCACATTCAGCTTTTACAAAGTTACACACACATTACCATCTATAGCATAATATCCTATTCTTTCCCTCCTAACACACACAGTTTGGGTACTGCCAGTTAAAAGCCTTTTTCAATTGTCATCTGAACTGGTACAGGATGAAAAATTTGAGAGTAAACATATGTAAAAATTGACAAGGGGTGCCAGCTAAAGAGAAGAAAATAAGTATTTTCTTAGGACCAAGGCTCCAGAGAGGGTGCAGAATCTCTATTCCTGTAGGTTTGACATTCAAGAAAACAAAATCCTGAACAATTCAGTCCCAAATCAACATCAGCCCAGTCCTGAGCAGGAGGCTGAGACACAAACAGCATTGACAGGTTCTCTTCAAGAAGAATTGTTCTCTGGACATTTAGTACTTCACATCTAGTGTAGCTAGACAGTTCTGCTTTAAAAAAATAATTTAAAAACCACCACAACAAAAATGAAAGATATATAAAACCAACAGTGGATATCGTGACAGAAATACCACAAGCACTGCAAATGCCAAAGCATTCTAATATATCTCGGATTACTGGCAATCACATTCACCTCCCCGAAGCTTGCATTAGGTTTTTTTTTGTTTGTGTACCTGTATCTATGCACACAAAAATTCCACAAGGCTAAAACACTCAAAACCATAGAAAAAAAAACAGTCCAGCTACTACTTTGAAAGTAGTTTAGCATCTGTCTTCCTTTGCAAAGGACAAAACATACCTCTACATCACCAGGGAGTCAGACAGTTTAATGGCTAGAATTAGTGTAATGCTGTATTTCATGTAGCCTCTTTCACAGCAAAGAGCTGTTAATATATATTTCCCTTAATTTGAAATCTGAAGGAAAACTGAATTCTTATAGTCCATCATTCATTTACACTAAGAAAAATTCACAATTATTCTCACTTTTTTTTTTTTGAGCTGAGCATTTAGTGCCTTTAAGAATGCAAACACTAAATGAACTGTTAATTCCTTTTAAATGTTAAGCCACAGAGTGGATGATTGTGTGATGAAGTTTACAGACACCTTTGTCCAAAAGCCCTGGTGTGATGGCCCAATGCACAACATTAGACAATACACTTTGGTTATGAGGAAAAGCTTCCAGGAACACACCAGATGGACAAGAGAGTGGCAGAAAGGCCCTTCTCCCTCACAGTCCTTTAGCACAGGGCAGACAGGCAAATACAGCCCAGAACCACAGCCTCTCCCCCAAATCCAAATTATCACACAGCCTATGCAGTTATACTTCATGCCCTGCATGAAGCAAAAGCTCATTTAAGGTTTCCAGCACAAGACATCATGTGAGGAAGAGAACAGTAAGTAGAGTTTGAATTTAAATGTTCTTTTTTCCTTTACCTGCACTGGAAGGCACCCCTGTGCATGGCAATGGGGTTGGAACTGCATGATTTTTAAGGTCCTTTCCAACCCAAACCATTTGATGGTTACAGGAAATACAACTTGCCAGACAACTTCTTAAGAGCAGCTTCTTAAGTTTATCAGTTATTCCTAATCAAGCATAAATTATCAGGCTGCTAACTGAGGTAAAATCCACAAAAAACTAGATTGATGAAGGCATAGTCAATACATATAATAACCAATATTAACAAAAAGTGATCTGGAAAATATTAAGGACTCCAAACCAGCATTTCATCCCACTTACTAGAATTTAGAGTTGCTAGAACTGCATTGCACTCATGTAACACTTGACTTTGAGGGAGGCTCCCATCTGCTCTCCAACACGGATCTCAACTTGCACACATAACACAACTCTGTTCTGTTAGACCCTCTGATAGCACACAGGGCCAACTCAGCTTCTCCACCAGCCCTCCCATTTACTTCCTCAGGCTCCCAGCACTTTCCAGGTCCAGGACAAGCAAAAAGCAGGGTCCCACAGCCAGCCCCTGACCTGTTCTTTGCCCACAGCTTTTGCTTCCTCCTGCCCTTCACCTCAGTTTGGAGCAAAGGCAGGCTGTGAACTCCCTGAGTAACGGGGCAACTTTTCTCCATACAGGTCCCAAAACAAATCAAAGTGTCCATGATACAATTTAATGAATCTGACATTTCAAATAGCTCACACATAGCCAAGACACACAGGAAAATAAACAAAACAAAACCTACCTATGAAAACAAAATTAAATCAATTCTGTTAAAAGTCTAAGGTATCTTCAATGGAAAAGCTGTTCTTTAATTAGCTCATTATTTACATATTAAATTATTGGGCAAAACAGGTAGGCACCCTTGAAGTATGTATTTTGGCAGAGACAGATGCCAGCAAACATGAATGACAATGAACATCAGGTAACCTTTTATTAAAACAAACACAATGCAAGGCCTAAACTTAAAAATTAAATCTTGTCTCATTGCTGGTCAGCTAGCTCATTCTAGACCAAATTTCAGTGCCAGGTACCCTCCATTTTTTCTTCAAGAATAAATTCCAAGTAACAGATAGTTGTTAAAGGATTTTGTGGGGGGTTTTGTTTGTTGGGGTTTTTTGTTGCTGGTTGATTGGCTTTGGTAAGAGGGTGATGGGGAAGCAGCAGTTGCTGGGATGAATGCAAGAGAAACCATGTCAGCCCACTTAATTATTGATTTCCTATTTTGTTTGTTCTCCCAGAAACAAAAATAAACCTAATACTAAGTTTAACCTGCATCAAGGACAGCTATTCTAGGACGATTCAGTGAACTTCAAACTTTGCTTACTGCTAGAGTTCAGAAAATAAAATACTCACTCCTTGGACAGTTCACAGCAAAATTCAGAAGGGAAAAAAAAAGAAAAAAAACAAAATCACACAAAACCCCGCACCCAAAAAGTCACAGAAAACACACATGCACAAGCAGTGTCCCCCCATCAAATCCATTAATGAAAAAACTTGAACAGAGTTGAATAACCAAATAATCCCATTTCATTAATAATTTTGAAGACTGAAGAACAAATGCTGCCACAATTTTAGTTTGCACTTGTAATCTCCTTTATTTTTGAGCTGTATGATCCGATGCCACCAGTTCCACCCAATATCCTCTACTCCTTCAGCCCTGAGGTCACCTGTGAGTGTTCATGAGCTTCCAGGAAGAGTTTCAATAGTATGCAGCATATACCAATTGAATATTTCAGTGTTATAAAAATATGTTATAACAATGACAGAATCAGACAGATTTTGTTCCACAAGTACTTTTATTCTGGATGTTTACAACAGATACACCATAGACATTACAGGAACAATGAAAAAAAAACCAAATCCCTGTTCTAGATTGCTATTAAGATAACTGAGTATCAAATTTCCATCTTCCTAAAACATATTTCTTTCTTTTGTAATTAATGCTCTGGAGTGAATTCCCTCTGCTACCTTGCAAAGTAGCTCAACTGCTGTATTTTTTCAAAAGAAAGATGTGTATTATCAGCCTCAGAATCCCAAACTTCTCAAAGACCATGAAGTGTTGGCTTGTACACCCATAATACTTACTCCAGATTTCTCCTTGTGTAAAAAGAACACAAAGGCTTATAAGGAACCCATGGTTCTCACAGCAGGCAAAAGCAGGAAAGGTAATTAATGTAAAGAGCAAACAGAAGATGTGATGCAAGCTGTCCTTAAGATCTGAAAACACAAAGTCTGTATATTTTACTCTTTAGAAATATTTGAATTCAAGACACATTTTCAATAACCACAAGGGTTGTGCATTGTCAGAAATGTATTGATGCCTTGAGAGGCTACCTAGAACAGAGGCTAGACAGCTAAAGAAATAAAGTAGGTATTTATTTAAAAGGCCTTCAAAGGATGCACCTTGGGCAGTACAAGAGCCCAGGTGAGGCTCCAACCAAGGTGGACTCAAGTTTTCACACTTTTATAAGCTTTGGTCCATTTCCATATTGGGGTTAATTGTCCAATTACATCTTCAGGTTATGCAGTCTCATCCTCCTAGTTTGCTCTCCTCAATTTGATGTTCACACTCTTTGGGCCTGAAGCTGCCAAGGTGTCCTTGGTTCTCAGGCTGGAAAAGGATTGTTATGTCCAACTGCAAAGAGAACTTGCTACACTTTACATGAAGTTCAGAGTTATATACTAATGCAGTACAGAATCTAGAAAATATGAAAGCTAAAACTTAAGGCATCAGTATGATGACATGATTTTTGTTTAGCTGAGTTTTGGTAGGGCACAAAGATTTCCCATAATATATAGCACTCCCTGGAGTACTGACACGATCATATCCAATATGGATTGCTGAATGAATAATGCAGAAGCTACTTTTTTTTTAGGATTTAACAGTTATCTGTATTTCCAAAAAATCAACAAAAAAGAACTTATGTGATTCTCTCTACTAATAAAAATTTTAGTGATATCTAGTAGGGATATCAGAGCACCAAGAATTAGTGAAGACACACACTGAAATACGCCATTATTTCACCTGAAGGTTGATAGCCATCTTGCTCATGTAGACACATGATACAATGATGCAATTATTTAAGGTCCCTGCATTTGGCCATTTCCCTTGTCAGCTATCACAGCAGACCATAAAGGAATGAGCAGGCAGAAGCAATAATCCACCACAAAAGTTATTGAGATTTCATGTGATCTACAATTACCATGTCACTGGAATAACCATCACAAAAAGCAGTACTACAGGTTGCAATTACAACCCGTTTGCTCCAGTCATTTTATGATCATCCTAATAGTTATTAAAAAACCCTACCCAGACAAGTCCCATACCACACACTTCCCCTTCATAGCTGGAAAACAGAACACAGCAGAGTCTGGACACTTTCTGAAAGAGATGTAACCCAAGCTTTCATGACAACTTCTAAAGCTTGTCCACAAATCAGCATTTCCTACTTCCTTTTCCTTCTGCTCTCAAGTTTGCCTTGGGTCTCACAAATATGCACATCCTTTAATTTTATTTTTGTTGAGGCAATGAAGGTTTTTAAAAGTTGCAGAGTGAAGTTATTAGACAAGACAGAAATTCAAATTTATATTACAGTAGCCACTTTGTGTGTATGTGCACGGGAGTCCATGAAATCCCACTGCATTCATCCAGCCCCAAATTTGCTTTGGCTATATTATGAACAGTAGAAGCAGCAAAGTATATTAGAAGCTTATGGCAGTATATGCAACAAAACCCTAATATTTTATCCTCATCATGTCACCACCTATCCAGGCTTCCAAGTCAATATGAGTTTTGAAAGACTAAACCTACAATCTGATATCCTACACTGCAACAGACCAGCTTGTTCGCTGGGGACATACACAATTTTAGAATTGTTTAATGAATAGCTCTGTCATTTAATTAAGGTCATACATGTAATCTGCATTTGGCAAGATCTATCACCATAAAACCTCCCCACTTTATTCCACGTCACAAAGTAACCTTTCCTGAGTCCACCTGTCAAAACCACAATTTTTCTCTTTGCTTCAATTTCCTCATGGTTTCTTTCATAATTCACAAGTGGATCAGTTGATGAAAAAGTATCAATAGAAACAGCAGGAAAAAAGAGAATCTTAAGCCAAAGCTTTTAGCCTAGGAAATGATGCATCCATTGCCAAAGCACATGCACAACAGCACTTCCATCTCTACTGTTTTCTAGATGTCTCTTTACATCTTACAGGCTATTAGATTTGTACCAGGTAAAAGCTCATACCCCACTGAATTTTGAGGTTTCTACAATGCCTCTTGTCTTCTGAAAGAGAAAGCAAACCACAGCAGGAACACCACCTTGATGAAGCACAGCAAGATCCAGAGAAGTCTCAACTGGCACTTTTCAACTCCTTCCTATCTTTTCCAACAGAGCTGTTCAGGCAACCTCAGTCCCAGTCAGCCTATTCTGCACAAAGCTTTACAAAGCCAGAAAAGTAATTTACAAGCTGCAGGGGATGCAGTACTTTTACACTGACATTTGAGAATCAAAAACTTCCGCAAAATAGATACAGAAAGCTAATCTAAAAAGGTAGATTTAAAAAAAAAAAAAAAAACACCTCACCAACGTCCAACCAAAAATAATTCCAGTTTAAAATAAAAATGTCCACACATCTAAAAAATTTTATGGGAATGCACCATTGTAAAGTATGCAAGACTTTTAAAAAAGACTTATTTTAAAATAAGCAACAAATTACTGTTCATGCCTACTTTTCTGTTACAGTTTCCTTGCAAGAATTATGGTCCTTTAAAAACAACAACAGAAAACTTATCCTTACTCTTCTCCTACTCATCACTTATACTTTTGCATGATCAGAAATATCAAAGTTAGGATTTGGAACCATCAGATCAAAATTCTTTCTTTGTGCCAGGAAGAAGCAAGTGCCAGCTTCCAACCACTCCAAAAGGGTGGTAAACAAGTTAATTTAGGAATTTTTGGGTTTTATACCATTATTTCTCTGATACAGATCTGTCATATCTTGCTCTAACTAGCAACATTCACTGAAAATACCAGGAGTAATGCTAAAAAAAACAAAATTAAAAAAAAAATAAACCCCCTCAAACACCAAAGTACAGCACAAGCTGCTTCTGGTCTTTAGTCTCCTGCTTTTTCTTAACTAGTCATCACCACTATGGCAATTCATTGAAAACCAAAGGATTAAACATATACCTGTTAAACTCAATAATATCTATGCATTGACTGTATTTAACAGCATTGTAACAGACATGACTGTAAGCACCATGTTGTCTGACACCTATCATGGAATAAAATCGACAGAATGAATGCCAGAAAATGTTCCAGAGGCTAAAAGCCTTCTCCCTTCTGACAAATCCCTGAATTTCCAACAGTTCCTGGCAGACAATCCACACAGTCTAGGAAAGAGAAACAAGATAAACTTAAGAAACAGAATAAGGGAACAGCACACACATACACACAAAAATATCAATACACTTAGCACATCTGTTCTTTTGAACAAAGGCTGGACAGAAAAGCCTTAGTTTAGAAAAGAAGTCAAAAAATAAATACAAAAACCACCACAGTTTACTACTATCACATTGCTTTCCTTCACACAGACTAAACATGGTTTGTATTAGACAAATGTCATGAAGCATTTAATAAAAACCTATCTGTGGAAAAATCTCAGTGGCATTTTTACAGTTATTTAAACAAGCAATTACATACAGAGGCTGCTGACAAGAGTCAACAATACCCAGAGCAGCCTTTGGAACTGATAACCCAGAGTAATCAGTGAAGTCAAATATCTGAAGCTCAACCTGTTACCTCTTGGTAAAGTCCACAAATTGCACAAACGTGGTGTCAGACCTTGCAATTCAGTCAGCCCCAGAACCATTTAAAGAAATTATCCAAGTGTACCCAGGAGCTGTCTCACCATTCCAACTGTGAAAACTGCTGTTCTAAAACCAGGTTTACATTAGAAATGCTTGCCAATGTATTAGCAAACACTACTGGTAAGCAGTGTCCTTCTGGCTGCAGAAGTCCTTAGCAGGCATGCCGTTAGATGAAGACCTTCATCAATACTTTTTGTAACAGGGTTGGACTGGGCACCAGCAATAATTTGTATTATGAAAAGCATGCTCTTACACCATAAACTGTGTCAATATTGTACACTATATAGGTAATGTCTTTTTCTGGACATTTACTAATTTCTTTGGACTTTCTACTCCAATAACTCCCTCTTTTGGTTGCCCTGCCAAGGAGTGCAATTATTATCTAACCTACATCCCAGAACTCACTACCCATTTTTGAGGAAACACTGTTAAAATTGAATAACAATAACTGACAGGTATGGGTTTGCAGCAAACCATGATGATCTCCACCACATAAGGACAAACAAGCTCTTCAGTGAGATACCTGGAGAGGAATCAGATCTTTACAGACTTGGCATTTCCTGCATCTGTAGAGCTTGGGAGCTGTTTCTGTTAGAAGTCATCATGGTCAAAGTGGTCTACAATGACACTTAATGGACATAATTGCCACTTACAGCTACCTCCATTTAAAGCTGGAAATCACTCAAGTCAACCCTGACTGCTGCTGAAAACTCTGTCTGATGTCTACTTTGATGAAAGTATGTTATTTATGATATTAAGGAAGGTCATGCCTTACTTCTTGTTCTGCAATCCAAAGGCCCCCATCTCAGATGAAGTATTTGCTTCTGCTGGAGAAGAAAGTCTGCTTATGTCATTGTTTACACTACTTACTGCTAAGCAAAAAGCCAAATCGCTTGGCCAAAATACAGAATGCCTGATAGTCACACTCAAAGACATCGTTTGTTATCTTGTAATACTCAGGCCATAACTTCATGGTCCAGAAGAGATCCTATTCACAATGGAAAGACACTTTAATCCAGTCATTGTTATTGTGCAGTAACAACATTCCTGCTTCACTGGCTGTGCTAAAGTAGTTGACATCCAAGCCCTATTTCAGTCCAAACTTAATAAAATTTCAAGTGAGAATGATCATTAGTTGTATTCAGCTACCTAATCTTTTCAGTAAAGCTTTTCCTGTCCTTCCCAAATTCACAAGCTGTAGCTGCAATACACATCTCCAAACAAAAACTGAGTGTGTTAATTTTACTCATTTGGAACCCATAGACACTCTCTACCAATTAAAGGTATAAAAGACTAGGTTAACTGCAGTACTATAAACACTTTTTCATCCTATTATCAGTTCACAGAAAAAGCAGGAGACTGCTTTCCTCAGAAGAAAAACCATATTTTTGAACAACCAGATTTATAGACTTTTTCATTGTCATTCAAGAGCCTTACTTTTTATTTTTTTTATTATCCAGTGAAAAAAAAGTTAACTGAAATGGTGTTAAGTTGAAGCAATAGATGCATGAAATCTGTGAAACTCAATGTACTACTGGGAGCCTTGCAGAAACGGAGCTGATGATACCTGCTCTGTTTGGAGTCGTTATTAAGGCTTGAGCAGATTGAAGGTTCACCTGAGCAGCAGTCACTGCCTGAATGTGAGGACAAAGTGAATGTTAAACTAGATTATGTGCCATCTTCAGTCCTAAAACATGCTCACACCTATCTCTGGAACAAAATATCTTCATGTTGGAGAAAATGCCATAAATCAGCATTCACTGCATAGCAAAATCTGAGGACAGAAGGGTGGAATTTACATGCAAGCAGTAAAGCTAAATGTGCCCACAGAGTATTAGTAAATGGCAGCATTAAGTCTGGCAGCAAATCCAGGTCTTGCCTCTGGCAAACTTGAGTTTTTCAACCATCATCTACCACAGCAACATGAAAACAATGTACATTTCATACATTCCTTGGTTAGACAGTGACATTATGATCCACGCTGTCCAAAAAAGAGGCACCATACCAATTATTAGAGTTTTGAATTTTTGAGGAAAGTTCTACATTTGCCTACATACACATCAACTGTGGCATCTAAAACTGAGAGCACAAGAGGGAGATGAGGAGGGAGTCTTCAGCTCTGAAGTGTTTTTAACTACATGAATTTACAGTGTTCAAGTGAAGTAACAAAATCTGATTTATGAACTCATACACTTATTTATTTTAGGACAAGTAGCAAATAGAAAAAGCCCTTTTGTCTAAAATTTTTGATGAAACAAATAAAATGCAAAGAAGTTTGGCAAATATCCCTAAATAAACACTTCTTACTTATAAATTTTTGTCTGAAAGAACTAATCACTGTAATCATATGCAAATTACACTGCAATAGCAAGCAGAGTTTTTAATAGTAATCTGCTATTTAAAGAAAATACTGTTACAAGCCTGATTTATTTTTCCTTAAATACTTTCCAATTGTTGTACACAAGATTCAAGTAAAGCAGCAATATTTTGAAAAAAAACTCAGATGTTTATAAAATTAGGCATTAATGAATACTTATTAGAAAATTTGTAACAAATATGCCATAGATTAAGTCAGTGAATTCCATAAGCCATAGCTAGGCTAGCCAATGAAATGTAGTGGAGGCTGAATTTACACACAGACCAGCTAAAACCCCTCAGACAAAGCTATGTCTATATAAACTTATGCATTATACATATAAAGTGCAATTAATAAAGATATTTTTATGGTCTTTGGGGATAATACATTAAAGATTGTACAGCAAACAACAGAAAAACTTGTATTCGCACTCAAACTTTACACCACTATAAGCTAAGATAGAACTACCTTGAATTTTGCACAGACTAGAAACAGCTTTAAGGATCCAATTTCTCCCCATTTTCAGCACCTGAGGTTTGTGTTTGGGGGTTGCATGTGGAGGCAGAGCATGGAGGAAAGAGTTAAAACACAGATCTTTCTGATACTCCTACCAATGCCAAACTCCTGCCTCAACTGACCTCTTTAATCCCTTTATCACTTCAGACTTTCCCCCTCACTGCCTGAGAAAGCAGCCAGCAATGCCTCTTTGGATTTGCTTTCTCCAAGAAAAGGGAAAAGCTGCTTAGACAATGGACACAGACTGAAGTGTGTAACCCAAATGCTACACTTTGCTGCAGACTCTCTCCTACCACTATGAGGCTTGTCAATGAGATTATTTTTCTAGTCATGCTACATGCTGAAATTAGTGCAGTAACCCCAAAGCACCTGTTGTTGCTCAAAACAATTGATAACCGGCACCACGAAAGTAGCCAAGGGCTGAAGAAAAACAGTAGCACAGAGACAGAGCATCCTAACTAAAAAGGACAGGGGCAAATTGGTAGAATTATTTAAGCCTCATAATGGCTGGACCAAAGGAAGAAGATAGTACAGCTACCATATTACTTCCAAGATGAAAGATTCAATGATATTCTGACAACAATCTTTTTTTTAAGCCATATTTTTCTAAATAACTTCCTCGAAGTGACAAAAAGTGTACAGAAGACATCTGATCCTTATTGAAAGGGAAAGGATAAACTTTTTCCAACAAACTATGTTTCACTGGAAAAAACCTCACATACATGTTCAGAGAGGCCATGCCATTGGCGAACTAGACATGCACTGTTTACTTCCAGAAGAGAAATATTTTGTTAAAAACAATATCCATCTATTCAGCTTGAAAGATGCCATGATCCATGAGCTTTCCAAAGATTAAAGTTAAAGCTTGGGAGTAAACATCAACTGAGAGACAGGATTTGGTTGTTCAGACAATAAATTTAAATCACCTGGCTCATTCAGCATTCAGAAGCATTACCTTGTTCTCCACTGCTTTAACATTCTCAAAAGAAGCTGTAGTCTGAACAGCCCCTGAAGTTGTAAAGCTTGTCTTTTTTCAGCTCTGTTCCTTCCTTTCTTACCAAAGAAGGATTTTTCCTCATTACTTCTGTATTTCTCTTAGAGATGTCAAAGGTTTACAGGGAGTGAGAAGGACAACTGCAGGAGGTTGGGACACAGAAAATAACACAAGATGATAAATTCCATCAAAATACAGGCTGAGAAAGGATTTGAGAACCAACACAAAGTATTTATTTGCTTTAAGTCTTACATTGATGTACCACATATAAGATTGTTCTCTAATTTCTAGTTCTCAAAAAGGCAAATTTGAGCTCTAAGGAGCCCATGTATTAACTTCTGTCCCAAACCATCACATCTGCTATGTCACAAACACTTCTATGGAGTCACCACTACCGTTTGTGTGGCAACACAAACTTATTGTGCAAGTATTTACATGCTGCTCAAATTTTCTCAAAAAAGCTGGCAACCAAAGCAGTATTGCAAACTCTATTTCTGTAAAAGTTTCAACAATTTCCTAAAGGAGAAGTATTTTTAAGAAAGAAATGTTTATTCAGGTCAAATTAAACTTTGCTGAAAGTGACCAGATAGGAAATTATGACTATGATGGAAATGGAATTCTTTTCTTAGTCTGGAAAGCATCCATGACCTTGCATCTTACCAATCCCTATCATACCAGGAACATTTATACTGGGGATATCTCCTACAACAGGTATCAAACAATTATGTTAATTATCAACAGGTATCAGATAATAATGTTAACTTTCTTAAGCCTGACACAAAATACAGAATTTATTAAACTCTTTTTTTTGTTGTTGTTTTTTTGCTGGGGATAGCAGGTATGGTACAATCAGGATACCCCCTAAGCTGCTAAAATGAGCTGCTGACTCTTATGTTCATGCAGTGAATACATTCTAGATGGGCAATTTCCAAACAGTTGTGGTAGTGCAGCATGTTTTCATTTACAACACAAAGTAACTCAGCATCATTTTAATAACAGTTTTTCAGACAATTCCCCCTGGCCTTCCTGCCTGTCTTCTGAAGCATCTTATCAAATGCTTACACAACAAAATACTTGGATCTGATGATGACAGTGCATTCACATGTGACTATGGGGAATGCCTGGAGGTATTTAAATATAGCCTGTCTCTCAGGGACCCATAAGGAAAAAGAAAGTGCCCTCAAACCAAAAGTCTGACCCATACAGTTTAGCCACCATCTAATATTGTTTTCTCAATTAAAAAAAAAAAAGTCCCCAAACTAACTGTAATAAACTACCTACATCTGTGATCAGCACTAAGTTTATTTTCCACTTGTCCCAAGGCAATATTTCCTAAAGAACCTTCTCTAGCAGCTGCCTCTTGAAGAGGAGGATGAGAACAAATGAAAATCAGACCTTAACCAATGCCCAGAAAAAGAGAAGTAATTATCCTACAACCAACACAGATTAGCAAGCACACTTCAAGATCCATGTAGCCTGTTTATATAAGCCAACTTATCCACACTTCCAGAAGCCTTTTCTTGACTGAAAAGATAGGCTTTGGTTTTGAGTGTAAGAAATTAAAGAAGAAATACTGATAAGCTTGAAGTGCTCACTCTCCAAATGTAATACTTTGGCAGGGTTCCTCCACATATCTATTCCTACCTTAAAGGACAGCATCCTTACTTTGGCACGTCATAGCTTGTAAGTGGGAGAATCCAGATCCCAATCTGCCTTTAAAGACTGGAACACACAAACTCACTCAATGAGCACAACACCAGTTCAGGCAACAAGGGCTGAAACTCACATTTTCTACACCATGAACTGGAAACTGACACATCTCAGTTGGTTTTGTGTGACTGAGCATCACTCCTTATGCACACCCAGGCTATATTTTTCTGAACTTGGCACAACCTTTTAGCAGTGGCACTTCTCCTCTGGAGAATGTAGGACCACCCTTACTGGAACTTCATGGTCCACTTTGAAAATATTTTCTCTCATCACTAAGCACAAGGGCAGACACGCTAACACTAACAGAGGCAAAGCAACACACCAGGACAGCAAGATACAAAAGAAGCAAAGTATCCCCTGCCTGAACAACAGCTTCAAGGAGAAAAGGAGGGTGTCAATCAGAAAGCATTGGAGCCATCTCTACCTGCAAGTAACACCAGTCAATGGCATCACAGCTGAATGACTAAAACTGTCACTAAGGCTGTATTCTTAAGTATACCTGGAGAATAAGTTCAAATGAGTTTAGCCTTAGAATTTCCCAGATTCAAGGAACAATTTTTTCAACATGTTCACATAATAGAACTAATTGACCTGGGGTTTTTGACAGGTTCTCAAACATCTATTTTACCAAGAGCCTATACTAAATTTTAATTGCAAATAATGCCCAGATTCCATTGACTAATTGGGTGCTTCCAAGAGCAGCATCTTGGAGGCATATTCTTTGATAGAATCAACAGGACTCATCTCTAACAACTGACCTTCAATTTCTTCATGAGGTGCTATAAAAACATCAAATTGTCAGATACTTGGGGAAGAGGCAGCCATATTCCAGGTATAAACTAATTTTTTTGCTGAATATTCTTTTTTCCTGAGGAAAACTTACGCTTTAAACATTTTAAATACAAAGACCTGCTCCTGTTGCACTAGACACTTTGCCTGAAGGCATTATTTTCTTTTCAACCTGATGAAAAACTGTATGAAACAAAAGTTTTACAAAGTACAAAGCAAATGGAAGCACGAGTGAGAGGTTTTAGATCTCTGACATTGCACAAGCCAAAAGAAGCTATCTTTTGTGGAAGGAAGAAAATGAAGGAACAGCTAGGATTAGATATTGGGAGTAAATATAAGGCAACAGGGAGTTTGAAAGAAGTGTCATACTTATCTCTCCCTGTTCAATTTCCATATTTATATTGAACAGGGAGAGAAAAGTATCTTCATGAGATAGGATGTCAGTTTAAGTCCTCCATAAGAACGCCTTCTTTAAAGCTTTGAAGTAGTGAAGAAATATGCATACATACCTGAATATAAAGCATTCAGCAAGACAAAGCTTTTCCTCACTATTACAGTGAAACAGTAATCAGATTCCTGGTCACGTAATAAATTGTTCTAGAATTCCAGGCAAATTCTCAGAGTCAATCCAATATGCTCAGATAAGCTGACACTATAACAGAGCTGAGGAGGCCTCAATTCATTTTTTACGAGAAAACCAAGTTTTAATTATTATACAGAGGTAACTAGTCTGCAAACAAAAAAAAAGCAATACCTACATCCTTAGATTTCCCTGCCTTTTTATAAATCTGGCAGGTATTAACACAATTCCAACTTGAATCTTTTGAAAGGACAACACCAGACACACACATGCTAGATGTACATTGGCCCATGTAAGTACTTTCTCACATACTTAAAAATTAGGGTCATCAGTGAAATAGTCAACCAGGCTTCTCACTGTTAGTAATCCAAGTGCACATGATCTACAGATTAGGACAACACAGAAAGACACCTTTCACTAAATTGTCAAAGTTCTAGAATCAACAGAAGTCTACTGAACTTATGGGATGCCACCAAAACCAACAAAAATACAGCCATATATGACATTTAGTTCTATATAGACAATTTAATTCTGCCCTCTCAATACAACAGTCTGCATGAGACAAATCGGAAAAGGAAAGCCCAGTTTTTTCTGGTGATACATAATAGTTGTGTTAATTCTGACAGATCATACTCCAGTCCTTCTCCCCTTTCCATCTTCATCTAAAAATAGGATTCTAACTTAGTCACTCTTTAACTGCCATTCCCAAACTTTCTACACCCCAACAGCTGCCTTCCTACTCAGCCCTATCACACCCAACTCGACACCTCTTCATTTTCAATACCTCCATCAGGGTCTCACCACTGTTCATCTGCAAAAAAAGATGAAGGGAGACAGAATCATAAAGCAGTATTAAGCTAACATTAATCAGACAGAAAATGGGAGATGAAAATTGAAGAATGGAGGGATCTAAGAACACTGGAGAAAGCTATGAGCCAAGTGACAAAACCTCTTGGTAATTGATGCTGCTACAAAAGCCACTGAGTATATGTTCTCATCTTGACCAACTCACCAACACTTCAAAGGAATGGAACCCCTCTCTCTCAATCCATCCATACACTCAAGCACTATCAACAGCAATTTATCTAGCTCAACAAACCAATGATTTTTGAAGTCAAAGACTGAAGCAAGGCATTGGTATTTTTTTTTCTTATTTCTTCTATAAATTTAACTACTCAAAAAAAGCTTTCACCAAAGACTACATAATCAGTAGGTTACAGAGGCAGTTGCATGGTCTGGTAAAATATAATAAGCCATGCATATTGTTATAGCAGAAAATTTTAATAGGCACCACTTTCCAACACCAGTTTGTAATTCCATAAAATGCAATTACACCACGGGCATTAATGGTTATAATTGAACCAATTATGCTCTAAGAGGCAAAAGACTAACAATACATACTAAATTATAAGAAGTCTTTAGTCTAAATAACACTTGAGACTTAACAAAATACTTGTGGGGAAACATATCACAGATAGATCAAACAATGTAGCATAGTGATACCCTACGCAAAACTACCACTTGGGGATTTTTTTGTTTGTTTTTAAAGCAAATTCTTGTTTAGAGATCTGAATAATGTATATTTGGGTCAAGGCTGAACAGGTCACCATATAGACACTGATATCCCTTCATCCCAAAGATAATCCTTCATCGACTCAGGATCAAATTCAGGCATTCATCAAAAGAAAAAAGATACAGATTTCTATTTGTCCCAGGAACACCATTTGCAACATGCCCAGGCACAGCAAAGAATTGAAAAGGGAATGTGACCAGAAATCTTTCTTCCTCTTAATCACTCATTTAACTATGTCAGTCCATCCTCCATGCTTAGGGCATTACTAGGTCTTACTATCACATTTCAGGCATTACTTCTTTAGAGAAACCCTTTTTTCCTATCAAAGCACTCATCCGGCATTTCTCGAGGCTTTATGAAAGAGAGGGAAAACAGTCAGTTGTCTAAAGCACAAAGTCACACTTTGCAAGAGGTTAAAGGAGACAGTCCTTGAAAGAAAGAGGAAAATTTTCAGAACTTGAGGCAACATCACAATTCATTTCATCACAGATCTGGCAATTCTCAAGGTGAATCAGGATAATCATATTACACTGCAGAATCCAGTCTGATGTGACTAAAGCCTGTCTGTCCTTCAGCAAACCACTCCCACTGAGAGAAAGGAAAAACAAAAGAATGCACAAAGGTCTCAGGTATTAGCTACACTGCTGTGCAGACCTGGTCACCACCTTGAGGGTGAAGAAGCACAGCACTGGGCAGGAGAGGAAGATGTGAACCCCAGCAGGAGAGGCATGCACTTGCACAAGGCATAGATAACAGGAACTCACTAGAGCCTCTCCAGAGGAAAGCTTTTTGTACCTATGGCACACAGGTAGGGCCTGAGAGATGGGTTTCCTCAGAACAGATGTGCAAAAACTAACTTGAAGAGGCGTGGGCTGCTCACATTCACTCACAGTTTTAAGCACTCCACAGGGACAGGGAGCTGTGACTGCCTAAGAAAAAAATGAGCCAGGCTGCTCTCCTGGGGAAGTGCAGGGAAAACAGACTAGAAGCAACAAGTTTGCATGAAGTTACCGTATTAAAAAAAAGATTTCCACAATTTGGGTTGCCAAACACAGGGAGAGACTGCCCAAGGAGGCTGAGGAGGCACACTCAGAGATCCAGCCCAATCCAACAAGGTCCTGAGCAGCCTGAGCAGCACCAGAAATGGCCAGTCCTTGAGAATAACCAAGGCACCTGTGCAGCCTCTGTCAGCCAAGGATACACAGCTACAAAGTTCTCCACAAATAATCACCAAATACAGTGCCAGAGATAAGAGAGCAGATAGACTCAAGCCCAAAGTGCAACTCAGCAACTTGCTGGGGTCACTGCTGAGATTAGACCCCAAGTCTTTTATTTCCCAACGCTTCTCCAAAAGAACTTTTAGTGACCATGATAAAGGGAGGACTATTTCACATTGTATTGCACAAGGCATAATATAAGGATCTCCAACTAAAATATTTGTTTCCTCAAGCCTCCTTAATCCCCTGTCAAAAGCCCCAACTTTTATTTCTTTAGGCACAGCATGATAACTATAGGATATTTCCATCATCGTTCCACAATGATTGGTTCTAATATTAAGTAAGGTCAATATCACTGCAAACTCTAAGAAGAGATTCAGAATACCACAGGAAATGTATCCATATATATTGCATTTGATCAAGTCTCTTTCAATTCTGTTTTTTCCCAAAGCTTCCTAATCCAAGCAAGTAAAATACTTCTAGTGCTACAAGGTGCCAGACACTAAATCTGCCTCCCATCCCCTTTATCAGGAAAAACTCGACCTTCTGAACTGAGAGGCATGTATTTATGTTGTCTAATCTACTCAAGTGGAAAAAAATGTCACTGGGCAGGGGTATCCAGAGCAAAGTTAGAGAAAGTCAGTCAAAAGTAACAGAACAAATAATGAAGAGATTGTCACTGGCTCAGCAGTTGAGTAGCATCATTTCTACTCAGTTTTCCTACTCTATACATCTAAATTCATTGCTAATATAGTCCTCCTGTCCTACCTATAATTAGGCCATGGCAAGCAGCTGACAAAACAATCAACTTTTAAAACACAGATTTGCTTAATAGCATATACTTCTGGCAGCTTCATCACAGCCTTATCCTGCACCACCTATGGTGTAGGAAACCAGATCCACTGAGTTATTTAATGAGTCCCATACCACAGTCATGGGCCATACAACCACCAGTTAAATGCACCAGGATCCCTCAGCCTGGAACAAGGATCACATAGTTCCCCACTGCTAAGAATTTCTGACAGTGCACACAGCTGTGCAGGGCTGTTCACACCTCCCCCAGCAAAGGAAATGGACACAAAGTAAGAGAACCCCATATACTGAAGACCCTAAAGAATTGGTTCTTCACACAAACAGCAATTAGGCTGCAAAACTCCATTCTCCTGGGCACTCGATAAAACACACCTGAAGCTATTAGATACAAACTGAATCACAATTCATAGAAACCACAATGAGCATTGCATGCAGACACTAACAGGTACTTCTCTGTGCTTAGAACTTCCCGTCACCATCCACAGGATGGGCTACTTCTTTGGCCTTTGAATAAATCATCCAGTTTATCACAGATTGCCACAAAAGTTTTCCTTTATTTTTTTTTTTTTTTTAAATTCATTAATAGGATATATGTTTCCACAGTAACTTTATGGCAAGTGATCAATTAGAGGTTCAGGAGCCAGAAAGTGACAAGAAAGAGACAGGACTGTGTGAAGCTCTATGCTCCAGATGCAAAGACCTGAGAAGTACACTAAAGTTTTGCAAAGTCACTGTACTCAGCACAGTCATACTGTCCTCAGAAACATAAACACCACTATCCACAATATGAGTGTTTTGATGGCAGACACATTTGGGAAACCCAAATGCTTTTATGAATACTTTTATTACGAGCTAAATCTGACCATTTATTAATTCCTATACCCTGGCTCCCCACTAAAAAAATTAGGTGTTCTATAGCACTGCATGCATGGCCAGGAGCTTGTCAGGAACCACTGTATAAAACTCTCAGTTGTTCTGTCATTAAGAGATTAGTTTGAGAAAATGCTCTGCAAGTCAGCCTAATAGTTTACTCAATCCTTAATCCTATTTTACAAGATCCAGACTTACCACTATTCAATATCAGAACCCAACAGGACAGCTAGGGGTGTTAAACCATGTGAACATAGGAACAGGAAAAAAAAAAAGTAAAAAAAAATTATTTTCCTTCTTACATCCCGCACACGTAGCGACTTTTCCAGACTTCTGAGACACAGGGCATTGGTCAGTACTACAGTTATTTTGATTGCCAGAGGACCACTAGTGAAACACAACATAAATGTGCAACATAAAAGCTGCCAATGGCTGTGCTCAATCAGCGGGTGAGGTTTCAGCAGCTTTTCCAGGCCAGCAGCCCGGCTCTGCAGGATGCAGGCCTCCTCCTGCCCAGGCTGCTATTGCAGGCTCTCACCCAGGCCCTGGACAGAGGGCTGGTGTCACAGCTCCCAGCGAGAGGCACAGCAAAAGGGATGCTCAGCCCGGCAACCTGGCACCAACCTAGCGCACATTCTGCTACTTCATGCATGGCAGGTCCGAACAGCTGAGCTGGCGGTTCTGGGACACCTCGAAACATGCGCCCGCAGGAAAGTTCTCCAGAAAGACGAGATCTGTGAGCAGCTTATTTACAGATTATTGCAGTTAAACACTTTTTTTAGTGATAGTAGCTCAGTGCATCACTTTCACGTCCTGCCTGCATCTCTGGGATCCCCAACACAGGAAGGGCACTGACCTTTTGGAACGAGTCCAGAGGAGGCCACCAAGCTGATGAAGCATTTCTCCAATGAGGGAAGGCTGAGAGAATTGCAATAGTGCAGCCAGTGAAAGAGAAGGCTTAGGGGTGACCTAATGGCAACCTTACAGTACCTGAAGGGAACTTACAGGAAAGGTGAGCTAGACGACTTATATGTAGTGACAAGTAAAGGGGAAACAGGTCCATACTAAGAGTAGGTTTAGATTAGATACGAGGAAAAAATTCTTTATTGTAAGGGTGGTGAGGAACAGGTTAATCAGTGAAGTTGTGGTTGTCCCATCCCTGCGAGTGTTCAAAGCCAGGCTGGATGCAGCTCTCAGCAACCAGAACAAGTGCAAGGTGTCGCAGACGATGTTCCAGGTCCCTCCCAGCCCCAACCCTTGTTGATGCGGTGACTCCCGCAAGCTGTCCCGGCTGCGCCCCGCGGGCCCGGCCGCCCCGCCGCCGCCCGAGGCGCCGCAGAGCCGGGCTGCCGGCCCGGCCCGGCCCCGCAGGCCGGCAGAGGCCTCCCCGCACCGCCCCGGCCCGGCGGGCCGCGCCGAGCCTGGCCGCGGCTCCGCCCGCGCCTCCGCCGGAAGGGAAGCGGAGCCGCCCCGGCCGAGGGGAGGGGACACGGCCCGGCCCCGGCGCCCCCGAGGCGGCCGGGCGGCAGCTCCGCGCGGCGGTACCTGCGCTGGAAGTCGCTCCGGAAGGGCGCCAGGTAAGGGTCCCGCTCCAGCAGCTGCTGCAGCCTCGGCGGCTCCGTGCTGGCGGCGGCCATGTCGCCGCCGCGGGCTCCGCTTGGTCCGCGCCGCCGCTAAATACAGCGGGGAGGGGGCCGGGCGGGCGCCGGGCGCCCCTGCCTCTCCCCGCCCACCGCCCGGGGCCGCCCCCGCCGCCTCTCCCCGCCCGCGGTGCGGCGCGGCCGGAGCCGGGCTGGGCAGGGAGCCGGGCTGGGCCGGGAGCCGCGGTGCCCGGCCCGGATCGGCCCGGCCCGGCCCTGGCTCGGCCCGGCAGCCCCGGCTCGCTGCCCGTGTGCGAGGCGCTGCGGGCTCCTAACGGCGTGCAGAGGAAATAAAAAACACCCTCGCGACAACAGAAAAAGCATTGCGGGAGCCCGGCAGGAGGGGGATGTCTGCCTCGGCGGTACCCCCAGTTTGTTTTCTTAGTGGCTCTTTGATGTCTTTTTCAGCGTGTCAGCTGCCGGGTGAACTCTGTGTTCCCACACACACAAAGCCGGCTGCACGTCCCAGCCAACATCAACACCCCCCCAAAGCAGATTTGGCATCATCGTGAGTGCTGGAATAAATTTCTCGACTGTTTGATAGGGTGCTGGCGTGCTCACAGACAGCTCAGCAAAACAAGACTGGGGACATCCCTGAGTTCTCAAAAACACCGTGTCTGTACAGCAAAGCGTTGCTTTATCAGACACAGAAATTCCAAACGTGGTAAGATTAGTTCAGCTGATCCTAGTGCAATAGCACAGGTAGATTGCTGTAGAAGTTTTTGAGCTAATATCAACATGTCTCGGTTTTGGATAGGCCACCAAATATCCAAGGCAACTAATCACCAGCCTGACCATGCCTCTAGGCCAGCACTGAGCACTTTTATTTAAGGTCCAGCAATTTTGCTTTGTTTTGATATGTAGTGAGAAAGTTTATTTAGAGGCCTCTTTTGAATGCTTTTCAGACACAGTTTATAAACTTGTCAGTTTCTAGATACCTTAACTCGTTCCCACAACCATCTCCAGAATTGTTGTCCTCAGTTTGAGACTCATCCCCCCTTTTCTTGGCTTTCCTCTGAATTGAAGTGCTGTTTCTCCTTCCTGTCTGCCAGATGACTAACAGCACCATGTGTGATGAACACTAACAGTTCATTTATTGCTTCTCCCAAAACTGACCACAGTGACAGTTTCGGTAATGATTTGTTTCATCAACAGCATGTACACTTAACTACAGTGTATTTCCTTCCCTGTAACAGTTTCTAACTACACAGGCAAAAGTCCAAGTACCTTTGTTCTTTTTCTCCTTATGGAGTGCAACAAGTATTCTGTCCAAAGACTGTAGGGCAATAGTCATAATGTTTGCTAGAGCAGTTGCCCTAATAGGAGGCCCAAGGAGTTTTGGTTTGGTTATTGAAAGAAACAGCATCTATGCTGTAGCAGAACTACTCCTGTCTGATAGATAAAGATTTTTTTCACAGTGGCTGCAATTTCTTCAGTCACTGGAGACTAAAAAACTGTTTTTAAAATTACCCGGGCTTCTCAAAACTTTATGTGTGGCAGTGATTTCAGTGCCTGTGCTAAACTAACATTTAACAACTCTTACTATCTTATTTTTGCTTCTTTCCTCACACTGTATTCATTGTATTCTTCTGCAAATACATAGCCCTCACTCTCACACTTCACTAGCCTGGTTAACTAACAGGGGAAGAGAAATTCCAGCTTATTATCAAGAGCCAGGGAATTGGGGTTTTTACAAGAGTTGCATGTTACATGTGCTGCTTCTTTGGGGCTTGCAGGTATTTGGTACTGGAGAGGGCACCTGAAGTGGAGGAGGGAGAGCAATTCCTACAGCCTTTGAATGCGTTGGAAACAGGAGCTTCAGTCTTAGCACAGTTTCTTTGGTTTTATTTGTTGTCAGGAAGCCCAAGCAAGTTCACAGCATTGTTACTAGCTTTTCAGCATAAACACAAGATAAATGAGCATTAGCAATGTATTTAGGAATGTAGCTGTGGCTTGCACCTTCCTGGAGTCAGAGACCCCTTCGTAACATTCATTTTAAGTAGAAATGACACAGCATCCAGCCTCATATGCAAGCAAGCTTGAACTTCAGGAAGTTAAATTCTGCAGATAGTCCCTGTCCTTATAACAGACAAAGCCCCAATGATATATTTAACACACTGTCAACCAGGATAGGAATAAGCATATAATCTGTATCAACTCGTGTTTCATTTTACAACTTGGGCATGATTTTATCTGCCTGCTTTTTCAGAAGTGACTGCAAGAAACTAAGGCATATGTTATTTTGATCATTGATTACACCATGATCCTGGTGTTCCCACCATGAGCTGAGGTTGGCTCTCAGGACACTGCTATTTAATCCCCTACCTGGAGGCAAAACTGGCAGTTCAGACAATGAATATTGTCCCAACAGCTGAATGTGTCTTTGTGCATTTGTCAGGGATGGATACAAAGCTGCCAGCTGCTGCTGCCAGTGGAAACAGAAAGAAGAGGACTATTGGGAATAACTGCTCTTTTATGGGGACAGCAGTGGATCATATAAGAATGGTGTCTAAGGCGTGTGTCTGGCACCCTGTTACCAGTGAGTCTGGAGTATATCAATTACTCCAAAGTAGTCTTTTAAATTATGTTCATGCTTAAGTTATATATACTTTAAAATTTTGCAGTGGTGCTGTAACTGTATAGTTAAATTTATAAAATCGATTTAGATACTTTTTTTTAATATGAAAAGTTCAAAGATAAACTAAAATTTTTAAGAGAAAAATGACTACACCTGTAATGCAGCACCTCCATTTTGATTCACTAATATATTGCACTTATTTTGCAAAAGATGACAGAAATGATAGACCATAGGAACCAAGTTAGGAAGAAATCTTTTTCTTCATTAAGGCACTGGTTCAGATTCTTCCTCATCAATAGTTTGTTTTCTTATTTTAGCCAGAATGAATCTGTGAGGTCTCTGGCCTTGACTGGCTCTTACAGAGAAAATTCCTGAGCTCCAGGTTCTTCTAAACCAAGTTGCTTAGAGCAGGACCTGGCCTGGCTCTGTAAGATGCTTCAGGCCAGTCTGAGTTGTCTTTGGGAGGCTTCTGTTCTACAGCTAATACAGAGACTGCCCAATCCCAGAGTTTGACCTATCTGAGAAGAGGTGGCAGGTACCAAAGGCAGCTGGATACTTTTTTAACCCTGTGGCAAGAACATTTAAGAGTCGCTGATCTCTCAAAGTGACAAGTCACAAGGCATGTCCTTTGTGTGATTCAGTACAACACTTAAAGGCTATATCAAGACTTGTTATCATTTTATCTGGGCAGAACTCCTCCCAACTCCTTTTCCTGAAAGTCTTTTTACATCTAGGTATGGTTGGCCCACTGTGCTTGCTTTCTTGTGGGGAGATGTATTTTTTATTGCCAATGCACCTACCCATGACTGAAGGATGAGAGATAGTCCATGAGCAAGAACTGACAACCTGTGACTTGTGCCTATACTGGATCTCATAATTCAGACTAAAAAGAAAAGGTGTTCCTGTGGACAGAGGCAGCTGTTCAGAAGGATTTGTGCTTCAGTATTCCAAAAGATTGGATTCTTGAAGGCTCCCCTATTCTTCACAGACATTTCAGACATCTGAGCATGTTACAGTACCCATTGCATCCTCCCACATTTGGACTGCTTTCTTCACATTTAGTACCTAACACAAAGTGGAGTTCAAAGTTTGAATGAAAATTAGCATATTTTGCCACATTGGCCAGCCAAATTTCCCCATGTAATTTGTTCAAGGATCCATAAAAAATTAACTGTACAGTTGTCATCCAGATCCAAAGCAAATGCCCCCCTTAAGAAATAATTATCCTATATCTTGGTACCTTCCCAGAGAGTTCAAACATCGGGCATGGAGCTGTAGCTCATTGCAGGGTGTTGTAGTAGGTGACCTTTAAAGGTCCCTTACAACACAAGCTATTCCATGATCCCATGACACTTATCCCTATCTTTGGATTCTAAGCCAAGGTGAGACACATAGGAGAAAGGAAATGGTCTGTGTTGCACAGCTGCTGCCAAACATCACATCATTGTTCCATAATTAAAACTGTACTACAGCAAGGATTCAACTGTTTGATTACATATGAAGAACAAAGCATATATCCTTGAAAATTGCAGCAAACATTCCAAGTATCTGTTGGTATATCTATTCGTTTAGAGGTTTCAGAATTTTATGTTTTGGTTTATAAGAAATGTAGGGTATTGATACTGTCTTTTAAGGCAAGGGTACCTTATGGTCATGTTTCAGGAGCTTTACATAATAGCACACTTCAAAGATCAAAACAAAGACACAATCTGAAACACTGAAAAGTCAGTTTCAGGGTTGTAAGATTCCAGTAAGCACAGTTGACGGGAATGTCCTTTTCACTTACCACTCAGAGCAAAATAAAAACACATTCCAACAACCTCAAAGCCCTAAATAAGGACTGTTTCTTGCTTTCACAGTATTGCCGTGTGATTAGGCTTTGGTGTCTTTATTTTGTACAACAGAATATTAAAAAAATGTAAATATCTTTCAAAGTCGTTTACACTTTAATCAAGACACTTGAAAGTATGATACCAATTTTAAAACATCCACAGATGTAGAACAATACTTGTTGTGAAAATGTCTATGAGTCTTACTGAAAAATCAAGTAAGAATTTGTGAAACAGTTCACAGATGCAGAACACATGTAAACCTTCAGGAATTCATAATATTTTTGGATATTTTAGATCTCTGTCACTTGTATGCCTTCTGTATTTCTCAAAAGTAATGATTGCCAATAGTAACAACTTTCTACAACTTACTGAAATTTCCTGGTGTTTGCATATGTGTTTATGCATTGGCAGAAGAACATAAAACATACTGGACTCTCTCCTTAATGCCATACCACAATACTTTGTGTTTGTCACCTCTGTTTTACCAATGTGTGTTTATCTCTAACACTTAGAAAATAAGTAGCTTGAGCTCTCTCAACTTATTAAAACTTGCCAGATATTGTATTCCTTATATTCAATACACTTAGAACTGAGAAGGAGACCCCACAGCATCAGCAGCAATTTTGCTTTTGTGCTGTTCATTGTCAGGTCTTTCCTAAAATCCCTGAGGAATGATCTTACTTTGGGCATTTCTTGGTTGCAAAGTCCCACTTTCCTCCCTGAAGCACCACAGGCATTTAGACTGCCTGGCCTTTTACTCAGAAAAGAAAGTGAGGTTGCCAGATAATCGTTTAGAGGGTAACACATCTAATCCTTTGGGAGGTCAAGTGAGGTGAAAAGAAAGGAGGAGATGCATACTGCTAATGCTCTGACAGCTTTGTCAATATAAATTCATTAGTATGTATAGAACTATTTTAGTTTTCAAAAGGCAGAATGGTACCTCAGTTGTATTCATGAATTCAAGTCTATCCCGAGTTCACCACGGGAAAAGCAGATGGATGTGGTGCAAACTGTGTATGAAATGCAGAACTTTTGGAAGTCCAAAATGCTTTCCATAGATAGCCTTTTAGATCTTGTCAGTATTAGTTCTGGTTTACTTTTTAATGGCAGTCAGTGGCATTTGACCCAGTTGATTCTCAGGTGTGAGTGTTGAATGAACAGAAAGATGGGGCAGGGACTAGATCCTTAGTGCTACACTCAAAATTTTGCTATAATGAGAAAAAACCACCAAATACAGAACTGAGAACTTGTTGTTAGTCCAGTGAATATTTTTCAAATATCATTTTTCAAAATATTGGATAAATGTGGGGAAAAAAAAACCAAACAACACCTAACACCCTCTTTAATAATGCATTTATATATGCATATATGCAATGCATACTTGTTATACAAAAAATGCTTTAGTACACAAAAGGGTCTCTATTATTATTTATTATATATTATTTATTATTTCTGTATTTTTATCTTAGAATATGCCCATAACTGAAGGCACAGCCTTCATAATCCCAGTGATACAGAGTTACACTTACAGATATGCAATCTGTTCCCATAGGTGATTGCATTGTATGCAATACAATTTTCCATAGAAAATTTTGTATGCCTTGGTGATCCACCTTTTCTTCTTAGAACACTCTACATTTCTATAAATATAGAAATCTTCATCCAAGACAAATGTATACATAGACATTTTTGTTGGGAAACATTCATGGATTAGGAAGAACTAATCTGTATTCACATAGGTTTTTTTCTCATTTAAAGATAAATCCTTTATGTTGGATCCTTTTTCTCTTATTAGAAAGGTTTATATCATGCTCATTTTTAAAATCAGCCATGGCATTTCAGTTAAAAGAAAAATGGTATGACTTTCACTTTTCTATATGTATGCACCTTAACAAAATTATACAGTAAAGAAAACTAAGAGATTCACAGTTTCCAGTATGAGTACATTTGGAAGGGATAACTGTGTTATCTGTGGGAAATTAAAGGAGCAAATATAATTATCTCAGTTACCCAGGCACCCAGCACCTCCTTCAGTATGAATTTCTGAGGATATACAGGATTTTTTGCTGCATTTCTGTTTCCTGAATATTTTATGTTGAAGTACATACTAGTAAAACAACTACTTCATTGCTACTTAGTATGAAAATTTACTTCATATTATTAGATAACTTTTTTAGATAACAGTTTTTTGCAACAAACAGCTAAATATTTCTATTTTAATCCAAATAGCAATCTTGACTGGTAACAGATTAATTACAATCATGTATTATATTGGTAAATTTTGGTTTTCCCCATTAATGCAGTCCCAGTTCCATTAGAATAGTTTAAGTCCTAATGGCTCTCAGTCAGTTTTCCTCAAACACCCTTCCTTTCTGATGTCTCTGAGCTTTCTGTTTATCTCTCAAAATTCTGCCTGAATGCTGTATTCAATTACCTAATCCTAGTCAAAAAAAGATTAATATTGGTGCTCAATCTCATTTTACCTTAATCAGCCACTCAGTGCAGGTTTCCTCATGCTTGTGCCATCAGCCCCTGCAGCAAGGTGTCATTACACATAAGCAGTCACCCTGCTCACAGCAGTTCTGATTTCTCCTGCTTGAATATGCAGCTTTTTGTTTCTTTTTGTATTATGTTATCTTCTCAGGCAGCATCCAGGCTCTTCATTTTCCACTTGTCCCATAGTTCCACGAGGAAGGCAGGCTAGCCCCAGTGGGGAAGTTCACCCTGATGTCTATAACGATGGGGCATAAGCAATTAGTTGCTTTTTTCTTCATGCCATTCTTCAATTAGTGATCTGCTGGTTCCAGGATCACTTCTGCAGTTTTCTTATGTTGTTTCCATGTGTGTTTGTTCTAGTTCTGACTATTTCCTTACTACACTATTTCTTACCATTGCATATGTGCATGGCCTACTTTTCTGCCTCTTATTATTTTTTCATTCCCCTTTTGCCACTTTTACCAGAGAAGAATATTAGAGTGAAAGGTGGCAAAAAAGGAGCAGTTTTTATAGCATCTGAGTCATGCATTCTGATGGACTTTTTCTTGCTTGCTATTATTGAATGTCCCCTAGATCTCTTCTTCTCTCATATGGCTTGCTTGCTCTTTCTGTAATGTTCCAGTGTCTACAGGCCCTAAAACTAAATAAATTTCTGGGTCCAGGACATCCACTACAGGTTGTAAAATACACCTTGCTCATAATTCAAGCCTTGCCTGTCTCTACCACGTAACCTTTAAACAGAGACTGACAGATTTTTTTGCTCCTAACGTATCTCTGCTTTCTTTTGGCTTGTGATCCATCCCCAGATGATACAATCTTTCAAGTTCTGTGTCTCTTTTTCAAGCTTGTGCAGTGTTACACATCCACTCACAGCCGGCACTTGCCGCTGCAGAAGCAGCTGGTTTGCAGTGGTCTGCATCTCCAAGGCTTAGTCCCTGCTGAAGGTGCCATTCCCTCAGCCCAGCCATTTCTTCTACAGAAGGACAGGAAGACAGGTATTTCTAGGAGCAGAGTGGACATGTGCAGTAAGAAGTTGGATTTGATTTTTCCTTCCTTGATTCCCCTATCAGTCTACCTGATTTTGTCCTTTACAGGTAAAGCCATAATAAAAACAGTCTGTACTCAACTGGGTCATGAGAAAGAGACAGGACTATGATCAGAGGCTTTTAAAGCAAGTATAAGCAGACTTGCTGCTTCCATTCAGTATCCAGCTTGCTCTGACTGCCATCTCTTCTCTTCTTTCTCTCAGATTTTCTACGTAGTTTCCCCATCCTTCACAAAACCTGCCACTTACCATGGCAAAGTTTGGCTGGAGTGAGTCACAGCCAGCCCATAAATTGATGGAACTACAGTTTTCTCTGCTTTCCTTGGATTCTTAGTGATCCCGAAGCACCTGGGTTGCCTAAAATTCTTTTACTTTACAGTAAATGAGATAATTGCCAGAAAACAGGACTGCACACCTGCTGCATTCATTCCCAGTGTTCTATGATGACTGTAGGCTTCCTCCTACAAAAGTTTTTTTCAAAGGCTTGGTTATTCAGCAACCCAACTGGAAGGATTCACAGACAGGTTTGCCCATATTTTCCACTGGTTTGTTACACTGAAAATCTTCTTTGCTACACCATATACACACTGCTGAGAATTTTCTGTTAGCCCAGTAAATATTCTAACAGTATAATTTATCTGACTAATGCAGAAAAGCCTCACTTTTCTGATGTTCTGGTTACCATTCCAGTGTTCCTCTAAGTCCTGAGCTTGGCAGTCTGCCTGATGCAGACAAGAGATGCTTTATAAGTCATCACAAGAGGCCTTCACAAGAAGAACAGTGATGTTTATTTTGGGAAATTCTAATTCCTCAGTTTTGGGTAAGTTTGCTTTTATTTTTAAACCTTACAACCTCTGCTTCCCTCCTACCTATTCCCACCTAGTTTGAATATTGTGCAATATCTCTCCTCCTGGGCTCTCAGATTTCTACTATCCTCTGCAATTTTATTCCTCTATCACTCAACCATTTACTTCACTAAAATCAGTGGTTTCAGCAGTATCAAACTGTTATTCTTTAGTGGAGAATCCAGGAGACAAGTTAGAGACAGGTTGATTTTTCAAAATCACACTAGTTTTGCTGAAGTGCACAGTCAGCAGAGCTATATAAAACTGGAGGTCATTGCATTGTTAAGTTCAAATTTGTCATTGAGCTTCTCAAGTAAAGAATCTATAAATGGAAGACTTCATGAATGTTTTTACTGTTCAAAGGCCTGTTTTACAGCCTGCCAGCAATTCAGTAGTTTGTCAATGTAGAATATAAAAAACTTAAGCCCAATATCTAATTTTTTCTGCTTTTGTGATATTTGCTAAATTAATGCTACAATCCCAACAGATCTTATGAAAAACCTTATATCCGTGGTTTTTGGGACCAGGAGCAAATCAGCTCATTGTGCACTAGTCTTACATTAGCCAACTGTTGATATATATGCTGTAGAAATACTTAGGTATTCAAAATGCTATGTCCTGGTAAAAAAATTAAAAATATTTTTATGTCTCCTTCTATTCCAGTCTTTTTTTTTGTCAAAGAATTTGAAATATGAAGAACTGTGGTGGGATAAATGAGAACACGTGGACCTGTAGTTATTCTGAGTCTCTTCAACCCATCTGCCATTTGCTTTGTGCTATCACAGAAACTCATAACACAGTGTTCCAGGCAAAATTATCATTACAGATTTATATTGTTATAGATTGTTATATATCTTGTTACAGATATATCATAATATATTATATATATTATATACATTATATACAGTATAATATGATTGTTATATGCATTATTATATTTGTATGTTGTTATAGATATGTATTTTTGCTTTAATACAAACCTTCTGTAAATTTAACTTTTTTTTACCAGTGCTACAGTTCACTGCCTTTGGTCAATTAGGTTGATAGTAGTGAAGTAGTATCCATAATAATACTCTCTACTAAGAATGGTACACTATAAAGTAGGAATATTTTCAAAAGTGTTTCATGTTTTACCCTGATTAAAGCTTAGTCTCATAAAGCACACTGAGCCCTCTCTTGACATTTTTCTTGTTATTATCTGTTTTTTTTACTGTCTGTGGGGTTAGAGAATTAACTTGTCCAAATAGAGAGGTTTCTTCATTCATAAGATAATTGTCCACACTGTTAGAATTATTTGTTCTATTTCCTCCGTGTGCTATTTCAGCTGCACACAATTAAAATACTGAATTACTCTTAAAATTCATGAATTATCTGTTGCTTCTTGACCTAAGCACTCCTGCAGCTGTCTCCTCAGCAACTCCTGTGTTGTCATCCGATTCAGCACATGCTCAAGGAACACTTACAAAGGGAGATGAGTCATCTCCTAAATCTGGACCATCATCCTCTGAACACAAAAACCTTCCTCTGCAGGACTTAAGGGCAAGTATTAACTGGGTCATTTTGCATAGATGTTTTAGCTTCTCTTACTTTAAATTACTTGTGTGTCTAACTGAAAGGCACATAATTTAGCTGTATCCACAAAAATTTTCTTTGTGTCACTTGTGTTACATAGTGCCAAATACTTATTTATCTTTTTACTTCTGTGTTCTATTTCCTTTTTTTTAATTGTCACTTCAAAATAGACTCACATCCTCACCGGATTGTTTTTTGTACATACATGTAATTTTTGTGAACTGTTGCTACTTTGCTGTCATTCAGGAACCTTTGAGTCTCAAGGAACATAACCTCCTGTATAATCAAATTGTTATTCCAGTTATTCATAACCTTCAAAGACGATCACTGTGAATATCAATCTGACTTAAGTCATCTGATATACTTAGCATTTAAAAGGGCTGATGAATGAGGACATGTATTAGACACTCTAAAAGTGAGGAAAAAGCAAGATTAACTGTTTATTTTCTTAGCACTATAAAATATCATACACATTCTTTGCATTTTTAAATGGATGGACTTGTTTCCAGTCTTTTCTCTGTGCTTGCCAAAAATGTGTGCTCTGGTAGTCTGAAACCACTCTAGCACTACTACAAGTGATTAATACTAGGAGTTTTTTGGGTTTATGTCCAAGTTGCTGAGTTACTTGCAGCTCTGAATAAGATTTACATGAAGACTTGTGAAGAGCTCTGTATCTGAGTTGTATTACATTGCTCAAAATAAAATTTTTCACCTGACTTCTTCAGTATAATTCTTTTCCTGTTTTAGGAATTTTCATGCTAGCTCTGTTTTTATAAATACTGTCATTATTAAATTTATAATATCCCAAAGTAACACTTTCTGCTTTAGGTTTATTTTCTTGATTTATTTGCTAGCATGTTTATCTTATCCCTCTCTCTTGCCTAGTTCTTTTTTGATTTAACCTTGATTTTTTTCCCTTTGTTTTACAGTAAGTCATGTGCATTGACATCCCTAAGAAATTTAAAGTTACACAGAAGAAAATGAAACAACATATTGATGGATGAGATGGGCATGATTGTTTCTCCATGATGTCATTGCATGTTGATAAAGGGACAGCACTGTGAAATATGAGATGCAAGTGTCCTCAAAATATTTCCCTGGTTTTACAAGGAGTTGCACAAGGAGCCATTCCTTTTCTGCAAAAGGAAGGCTTGATTATTCACAACCGTGAAAACAAAAAGCAACACTGCCAGCAACAGAAAAATAACTGTCATATGTTTCCTGGTTAATTTCCTTTCTATTCCATAAGTATAGATACTGCTATTAATGAAAAAGAAAAAGCAAACTATTATCTCTTGTCTCTGTTTTTCATAAATCTAGACATGTTTTGCAAATTTAGCTTAAAACAGTCAAACATCTTGCCCTGTTTTTTTTTCATTTTTAGAATAAACTGAAGTATTTCAGCTTTTGGTGTCTGTCCTGCTTCATAATTTCATTTTTATCTTAGGGTTCAGTTTTTCACAAACATCAAGATTTTTCTCAATGCTGAAGAACTGAAGTGGGTTCTATTGTATTTCTCTATTAAATTAAATTAATTTTATAACCTATTCAATATTCAGAAACATAAAAACAAGTCTTTGACTTTAAATCAGGTACTTTATGCCTTTAAGGTTAATATATTTTACATAGTGCTTTGCATATTAACTGAAGGAGGTTTGATTAGTTTTATTCTTTTCATTATTTTTTTAAAAAATCTTTTGCATTGTGTATTATCTCTATTAATAAAAAGTATAAAATCTTCTCTATTAACTTTCCATTATGTTAGAGAAGATTCAACAAAGCCTTTAATTTCTTTTGTCTTCCATTGTAAACCAGGACAGTTAAGGGAAAAAAAAATCTTTCAAGAACATGGTATCTGCTTGTAAATATAATACTGTCATTCATCATTAGAGATAACACACGGGGTTATAGCTGTGTGAGCTATTTAAAAATCAAAAGCAGCACACTCAGAGTGTAGCCACGTTTGGAGGAGCAGTACATAAAAGTTATCCCTCAAGAACATATCGTTCTGAAGGGTAACCAAATATAATTACTTCATGTGGTGCCACATAATTGAGATGACTTGGAATTCCCCCTCTTGTAGCACTTCTGATCTGTCTCGTAAATTTGACAGGGTAAGGTTAAATCTCCTTCTCCTGTCACGGGTTGGGAAATACTTCTGGTACTAAGAATAGCTCATTAAAGGTGGATGGAATGTCTTTTTCTCATCTGCATATTAATTTCCATAACACTCACTCAATGTGTCTTTGCTGGCAGACTGAAATACCTTGCTGCTGTACCAATGAAAATTGAATTTCTTATTTGTTAAAACTAGGTTCAATGAAGTAAAAACATGGGAAATGGAGCAAGTTTTTTTTTTTTTCAAAATATCAATTTCTGTTCTAAACAAGTCAGCATCTATTTCTTTTTAGAGAGAATTTGAATTGAACATAGGAACCTGATAATCTGGAACCAGAATTCATATCTGGAAAACTGAGTGCGTCTTGTTTCAACTGAACTTGCATGATATTCCTGTTACCTGTGGATACTTAGCACACTGCCACTGCTAGACATTTTGACATGGCTATTCATGGCTATTTTGAGTGATTTTTCTGTAAGGCTATGATTATAAAGACCCAAAAGGAACATTAAATTACTGAGCATGTTCTTTTATCAATTTGACAAAATATTCCCAGAAATGTTTCTAAGCACTCACTGACTGGCAGACAGCAATGCCTTTATATCCAGCAGCACTGTCTCCCATGGGATCAGAGCAGTTGCTGGACTTTGCCTCTGCCTAATCTCTCCTTTGCAGTCTTTCTGAGTGACAGGGCTCTGCCCACGTATTACTGTAGCAGAACTCCCCTGAGATGCCCTCTTTTGAACCTGAGGAACTATGGCATCCCATATTCTTCATTTCTGAATATAAATCTCCTTCTCATGAGTGTATCCCTTTAATGTCTGGCTCTCAGTATATCTGATTCTTCCTACTTTGAGTGTCCTACAGCTATCAGGTTTTGATGAGCCCCAAAGAGGCACCTCTCTGTTTCTAGCCTTATTGACACAGGATGATTTGCCTCTCTGTGACAATTCTCTCTGGGTACCACACCACTGTGCAGGGACTTGTGATCTCTCCAAGAGCTGTTTTACAGAAGAAAGCAAAATGTTTCTCCTTCTGTGTCTTGGGGGAAAGTTTATCCCCTTCCAATACATGCAGGAAGCCATCCTGCCAACAATGTGCCAAGCAGTGCTGCCAAGAGCCACTGTGGTTTTCACTGCTGCTCTGGAGATGCAGCCACCTGGCTGGGTTTGCCCTGAGTTTGGATTGTAAAACTTAAAATTGGAAAGCAAGGCTGTAAACTGGAGAAAGGCAAAGTAAGTCATTCCTCAGTTAACAATTCCACCACTTCTTTTTTCATAGCCCTTGATGTATTCTTGAAAATATTGCAAATCACAGTCTGAGTCTCTGCTTCCTTGACAAATTTTAAGCAAATTCACCATGAAAATATTAGGCAGCTGAAGTGAGATATGTGTAATATTCCTGAAGCAGTTATTCCCCCAAGTTCTAGTGAAGTCAGAGGCACTAACCCTGCTGGTTATCTTTCACTCAACACAAGGAAGGATCAAAATATGATGCCTTTATTAGCTGTTAGAGAAACCTCAGCCTAGGTTTATTTTAACTACTGGATCAACTTGTTTGTAACAGGATGATTCTTAGTAGTATAGAGGGCAAAAAGTAATTTTTTTAGAGGGCCTGGTTCTTTAGCCACCCCAGGCAGCAATCTTATGCTTCTTCTCAAAGAAACATCTGTGGGAGAAAGGGGGCAGTCTGAGGCCTCAGAACAGTTCTCAAAGCCCATCTCACAGATAAGACAGTTTACTGTCTTATTCATTTCCTAATCTACTTCATACTGCTCTACAGCATTATTCATTCTTCTCACCCTTAGGACTTAATTTTTTTTTAGCCTGCCATACCAAAAGCTGAGTTACAGACCTTATTTAATCCTGAAGAGCGGGGATGTTAATTGGGTTGAAAATGGTAATGATGCATCTAATTCTGTCTTTATCTACACTGCTCTCAGGACACCTGAGTGTACCTGCATCCCAGAACAGGGGCTTGAACACGTATTTTTCTGTGCTACACCCAGCTTCTCCCTTGACCTATTATCAATGGCACATTACCCAGTGACTCAAATATGAATCCCATATTTCCTCTCATTTTATTTCTGAGAAAGAGCAGGTACATGCTCAAAATATTTTTTGATGTATATTGCCTCAGCTAAAGCTTAATTAGCTTTATGAGAAAGAAGTGGGTTAACCAGCTGCACCTTAGCTGAAACCACTGTCACCTTTACATTTCAGACTTTTATCTGGTTCTTCAGCTATTTCAATTACCAGTCAAGGAGGGATTTAAGTCCACAGCATAATAATACTTGCAATTATTAGTAAGTAGCATTTCACAGCACTAACCAGTCTGTCCTTACTACATCCATTTCAGGTAGGCAAATAAATGTTATTATCCTCATTTTGCAAACACATTGATTAAGTGACTTACCTAAAGGCCACACATCAATTTCAATGTCAGTGCCAAGATTAGCACAGAGAAACTTCTGCATTGCAGACACAGAAAAAAAGGTGATTGGTATTATCAAGCCCACCCCCTTTCAGAAACAAACAATCATTTTTCAGCTGTGTAGTCAAATAGCATTTACCCTCTTCGCATCCCCCATATGTTTTGTCCACCTCAAGCTGCTCCATGCTGATTGCTCAAAATGGTTCCTAAATATGTCTTTGACATGGAAAACCTTTCTGTCTGCCTCCTGTTTTTAACACAAGGGTTGGAAAGCACTTCCTGGAGAATCTGTGAGACTCCCACAATGGTGTCTGAGCCTGTGGAGGCAGAAGGCAAGGGAAGGGAAGGGGGAAAGGGGCTCATGCTGCTTTCCAAAAGGATATGTGAAGATGAGTAATGATAAGAGGAAGCAGCAGGAGCAGGATTAGATAGCAATTAGTATGATCTTTTACAATCTCATTTTAAGAGATTTTTTTGCCTCTCCAACAAAGCAAATTTTCAATTTTAAGGCTGTGTACAACAGGTTCAATTCTCTTTTGTACTGCTGTTGTAGCTGCTGTTTGGAAACTGTGGTAATTGAATTGGTAAGACTGGAAGCTGACTCTTCACCTCTAAAACACAGTAGCATCTCTAGTCCTCAGTCTGCTGAGCTATTGGGAAAACTGCTCTATTTTAAAGCCTCTTCTTTTGAATTTGGAAGGAGTTTTGGATTTGATCTCTGTTGTCTGGTTTAGACAGACAGACAATGGCTGTTCAACACCTAACTGATGAGTACAGACCTTATTGCCAGCATGCAGCTATAACAAGTTATATCACAACATGCAAAAAATCTGTTAAACATTATTAAGTGCCTAAATGCAAAAATCTGCTTTGCTTGCAGGCAGTTATTTGTAAGGAGAAGTGTATAACAGGGAAACTCAGGACAGCACTTTTAGCAGCTAATTAAAGCTGTCTGTGTGTAAGGGTGACGAACTTTTGTTGTGATTTAGGTACAGGTCACAAGATCTTCTTGAATCAGCTTCTAAATGTGACAAAAAAAATCAAAATAACCGTAAATCTTTTGAACCACAGCAGTTTAGCTCCTCAGCAGATTCACAAAGCTACCATTAGAACCCATGGTGTCATCTGCCAACACCTGACCTAGTTGTTGAAGCTGATCCTGTGACAATTTCTGAAAGCTGATATGTTAAAAAACTGTTGAGCATTTATGATAGATACTGCAATTTGAGAGCAGACTCCAAGGCGATGAATTATATTCTTAATAAGCAGACATGACAAAGTCAAATTTAGAAGTAGAATTTGAACTAGTTACCAAGTTTTTAACTGAAGGGCATTTCTTCCTTTTATTTTTTTCTTTCAAACCATGTGCATGTAGACACAAGAAATGTGTGAGCTTACCTTCAAAATACCTCAAATATTAACCATATGAATTATACATATGCCTTTTTCTGACTTTTAAAAGATTATTTCTTGCATAAAACTAACATCATTCAATTTATTGCTTGTGAGTCACCTGTAGATTGCACTATCAGAATTATTCAATAGGTTTATGCCTGCCAGAATTTTATATTAGCTCCATTATTCACTAACAGAAAAAAAAAAAAACCAGCATCTTTTTAAATGAATGCTTAAGCATGGGTGTTTTCTTGTCACTTCATTGGCTTGTCTTCTGTGTAATTCTAGTCCTTACTCTTCCACCTCAGAATTATTAAGGTGTCATATAGAGAAATGATAAGTTTAGCTGCATCAAACTGTGATAGAGGGTTAATCTTGCGTAGGAAAAAAGCAAAACATGGCTGGATGGGCAAAGATGTGATTATGTGTTCTGAAGCCTGATAAATATTGTATCATGCCACAATTTAAGATGCTCAAGGGCTTCACAACCTTAATTGCATTTTAATCATGGCAACTCTGTTCAATTATGTACTTTGGCTTCTTCAAAAATAAAGCACTTCAGTCTTTGAAAAGAAATCACATCTCACCTGCAGGACTGCTGCCCTATTTTCTTCAAGGATGGCACTGGGTTCTGAGAAATCCAAACCAAAGGCATCTACATTTGAGAAAAACAGTGTAACTGGAAATACAATCAAGACTGTAATAAGAGGAAATAATATGGCAAACACTAAAATAACAGAAGAGAGTGTTTTCTTGAAAATGGGGCATTCTCTTTATCCTGGATGTTCTGCAGAGCCAGTAGCACCTAGTGCTTCCTGAGGTGCATTACACTGCACAGTGGGAACCTCATTTGAGGTTGATCCTTAGCTAATACCACGAACATCACTGTTGGAAAAGAGGCTTTTCTTATAGTTCTTTCTGTTTTGTAATTTGTTTTGCTCATAAACTCTGTTCTACCTCCTTTCTAAAAGAAATTAATTATTTTGACTAGGCACTTCAAATTCAATCTAAAGCACTTAGAGGCATGCCTGTGTCTTCTGAACTTGGAATAGTCTCATTGCCTTTGGTGAAACTTCTCACAGTATTCAGAGTCACAGGCACTTCACTGTTTCACTGGATTACAGCTTTAGCCATTTTTTCTTTCTTAGCATTTATTTCTGTGGCTGGTTTTTTTTACATTTCCAGTGGATTGATGATACTTAGACATTTTATTATGTTTTTGGCTCAGTTTTCCTACCCAGAGGTTCACAGATAACTTGTGTTTTTCATTCACTTCCACAAGTCCATTCATGATTTTAATAAATACCTCAACTCAGAGATAAAATGAAATTAATTATTCAGCCGTGCTTTGAACAGAAGTTAAAATTACCTAGTGAACATAAAGTCTGAGGCAGAAAGCTTATTTTCACTTTAAGGAGCCTCTGCAAACAAAAGTATTGTGTTTGTCCAGAAGCACAACATGTGCAGGAATTGTTAGTGAAATTCTCTTTGCTTCTCATGTGTGAGAAGTCAGGCCTGGCTGATCAAAACACTCCCTTGTGGCCTTAAAAGTTCTCTGATGAATTTTGAAGCATCAGATCAATGATATGTTATCTTTGTTTCAAAAGAACAATCTTCTGTGATCATTACTGCTGTGCTAGCTGATCATTTTAAATTAACATAACACAAAACAATTTCACAAAATCAATTCATACTCTTCTCTCCAGAGTTCTAATTTTAAACATGGGAAAAGTAGAGTCAGTAAATGGGTATGTGCAGGAATAAGGTGCCTTACATTTCCCAACCAACAATTCTTGTGGGTTGACCATGTCTGGAGGCCAGGACACTCTCACACTAAAGCCACTCTCACTCTCCTCCTCACCTGGTCAGGGGAAAGAAAATATAACTAAAGGTTTCATGGATTGGGATAAGGACAGGGAGAAATCAAAAACTGATTACTGTCATGGGCAAAACAGGCTCTACTTGGGGAAATTGGTTTGATCTATTGCCAATCAAATCAGAGCAGGATAATGAGAAATAAAAACATAAATCTTAAAATATGTTTTCCCCTTCCTTATTTCCAGGCTCACCTTCACTCTCAATTTTTTTCCACATTCTTGAATATGTTATCCCCAAGGCACAAATGCTGTCACTGGTGGGCTCAGCCTTGGCCAGTGGTGGGTCCATCCTGGACCCACCTGGAATTGGCACTGTGGGACACAGAGCAACTTCCAGCAGCCTCTCACAGCAGCCCTCCCTGCTACCAGACCCTGGCCAACCCAATACACCCTCCATTATCTCGTGGTGCTTTTCAGATAAATGATTTCATGTAACTCTCAACTTCTTAAGGGATTTGAAGGTTATTGTGTTCCATTCATTTCCAAGTAGATTGGATACTAAAAATAAGAAGTAATGACTCAGAGCTTACCTTTCCTGAATCTGGAGCTGAAATGGTAAATATTTAATGAGGGAAACTCTTTCCTGAAGTTTTGTTCTTCTTTGTCCTTCCCTGTAATAAAAAGCAAAATTAATTTCTGAGCACATAGCTGTCCAGGTACCACACTCATGGACAATCATGTTCCAATAGTATAGATGCACAATCCCCATCCTGCAAAAACCTGTGAGGATAAAAACTAGCCCCAAAAAGAAAGTGAGAAAATAATTGAAGAGCTGTTGTTCACTGTGGGAAAAAAAACCACCCAGATATACAATCTTTCCTTTCATGCAATGCAATGGCCTTAAATGGACTGAAAAAGCCTGTTACCATATATTTTACTGTCTTGATACCACTGGAACTTTCACAAACAAAATATACATGTATGTATTATGCAGATTAAAGTATTATATATATATATATATATATAAAAACATATATACAAAATTGCCAGTTGTGTACTTGGGAGCAGAGGGCACAGTGCAGCATTTGTCCTGTAGCCTGTTTTTCAAACAAGGAAAAAGGCAAAGGCACAAGGCTGACAGTCCTTGTGCTTTCCTTGCAAGGCCTGAATAGCTGAAGATAATTTGTTTCTAATTCTCATTGTTAAAAGACGTTTACCTAGAAGAAAAACCTATTAGGATGAAACAGATGATGCTTTGTGCATAACCAAGTGAACAAAGGAATCTTTTTACCAGGATCCATCATCTCAAGGAAACGCTGCAGCTCCTTTGGAAAATTTCTCTCAGAATAGCACAATATCTTTGGCTCAAGGTAAGAGATAAATAAGGGTGTGCCAGCAGGGAGAAGTGTGAACAGGGAGTACAAGGGAGCAAGTTCGAATAAAATTGCCGAGCTGGATATTTCATCTCCCTCTCCAATCATCTTCCCACACTGTCAGTTCCACACAGGCTTCTGCTCAGATCCTTGGTTTCTGAACGATTTCAAAGACACTTAGCTCTAAAATGGAAAATAATATTCTGTAGAAAGTAGCTAGCATAGAAGCAGCAAGTCTCCACAAATCTTTATTGATCCTAACAGCTCCCTGCCAAAAGCCAATGCACAAACCCTAGGCACCACAAGTCCAAAGGAGTTCTAAAAGCAAATTACACATAGAAAATAGCAAGGGTGTTCTCTGGGCCTCACCACTCCATGAGGAGATAACACCAGCTGGGTTGAGGATAATCTCAATCCAGCAGCCCCTGGGGCTCAGATTGCCTGTCCTGCTTCCTACGTGGCCTTCCCATGGCAGCACAGCCACGGTGGAGCCTTGGCAGGGCAAGTGTGCTCAGGCAGCTCAGTGCACACAGACACTCAGTGCACACAGCCCAGGATGCCCATCATGTGTTAATCCTGCAGAACTCAGCAGAATCATACCAACCAAACCATACCCCAAAAATCCTCCACCCACACAAAAACTGATTTCCCCTTTTGCTCCATCACTACTGTAAGAAGATGTTATCATTGTCCTTTTGCTCTGCCAAGCACAATAAAGTTTTTCAGAGTAGTAGCACGAAGGCAGAGATTCCTGTTTTTCAAGAAGCAGCTAACAGAGTACATCACTAGTAAAAGACACAGCACAGAGCACAATGTGTGCACAGCCACCATGGGACTGAGTGAAGCTGTCTGACTGCTGAAGGCATCCTGAAGATCAGCATGGTGCAAAACTCACTTTGGCATCTGCTGTGATAACCAGAGCTAGCTACTGTTCAGCTACTGAAGCTAAATTGCCAGAGTAATGCACTTTAAAGATATCTTAAGAACATCTGCACTCACCTGCAGGTCACATATCATAGAGGAATGTTATGGATGATGTCATGGCTGTTCTTCAGAATTTGATTTTTTTTCCCCTCAAGTATACTACAACTGGAATTGTAGTGATTCTCTCTGGTTCAGGTCAGTTCTAAAAGGTAAACTTGCATCCAGAATCAGATTTTAGTTTAAGTTCTACAGCAGATATAAAAAACAATCCATGAAGTTCACAAAGGGATCTGGATTTCCTTAAAATCACAAATGATTGAATATTTTTGAGATTGCTTCTAGTTCAAATCTTGGGGTATTTCCTAGAAAATTCTTGAACCTGACAAAAGCATTTTCTCAATAACTTGGAACTGCAAGTTTTCCATACCTTCTGCTTTCCAAATTCTGTCAAGGTGAAACTAGCATGAATATGAACAAACATGAAGGTGAATAAACTCTTCATAAAGAGATAAAATGTTTTGTTTTTTTTTCCAACAAATGCTTTTGCACCATGAGACTTAGAATGCTTTGGGAAGGCTGAGTGGATGAAAGCTGTGATTTTTAATTAACTGGCTGTTTTACCAAGGCATGGTAGAAAAACAAGATGTTTTCATGCTTTACTTTTCTAACATGTATTTCTCTGCATTTGAGGAAGGGCAAGAGGAAGCTCACAGAATGTTAGAGAGACCCAAGAGGAACAATCTTAATAGAGCACTTATAGCTTCATTTTACCCATCAAAGGATGCCAGCCCAGGTTATGTCTGTTGGATCTGTATTCCTTGGCTAGGAATCTAACATTTAATTTCTTTAATCTCTCCCAAGGCAGGGTAATGATGTTACCAAACCCTTCCAAACCTTGTGAGCTACTCACAACAATATTATTAGTGCTATTACTTTTACTCTTCCTTACAAAAAATGGGTGATTTGGGAGTCCAGGCATGAAAGTCAAAGTGCCAGAGATACTCAGGGGTGCTTGTATCTGTTTCCTTCTGCAGGCTCAACAGCCAGTGCTTGAGCTGAAGAGCAGACTGGTATTTGTATTCCCAGATGGAGAATTTTCAGTCCTGCTAATTAAATAGTGTGCATGGCTCCAGGTTGCAGCAAGTCACACATCACTCACTGTCTACTGTTTGTTTTTATTGTTTAGCTGCTTGAAAATCTGTGTATCTGACAGATGCACCTTTTGGAAGATCCTTTTGCAACACCAGTCCTACTTACAATTTCAAGTAATACTTTACATTATGTGCCTGTGCAAAATCAGAGAAAAAGGGTGAAATTATTTTACAAAATATTCCAGCAGAACAGGAAAAGAACCCAATCCCTCCCTCCTCCCTCACAGCAACCTCCCACTTGCCCTGTCTCCTCGACCAACCTGAGGACAAGCTGGGTGACTGCAGGCTTGCTGAAGTGCATTTGTTTGCATTGTCTTGTCAGGAACTTAATTTCCCAACATCACATGCTCCCAAAACAAGCTTGTCATTGCAATTTAACATGCATTTTGTTGGGATGCTCTATATCTCATTAAAGTCTCATCTCCTTAGCCAGTACCATATGCTACTCATCTGTAGGAAAGCTCTTAAATGTAATGAAAAAGGTATCATTGCAATCAAGAAATGAACTGCTGACCAGCAACCTACAGATATCCTAATTCTACCTCACCACTGGAAACAATATTGCAAAAGCAAACCTCTAACATCATTGCCTTACAGGAAAAAAGTTCTGGCCTTAAAGATGCTCCTCAGTCATTCCAGTGTCGTTGCAGGATCCTCAGACCACCAGACAGAGCTCTGTCAATGTGTAGGGCAAAAATCAATTTCTAACTTTGTTTTTTTCAGCTGAAATAAAAATTATACCATGCTGAACATCTCTGTTTTCAAAAATACTAATTAAAGTTAAAATATTCTGAAAGCAGTTTGAGACCATTAAGCCACCTTTTAAGCCTGTTGATAGGTTTTCTTTCTCCTGGATTTTTGAGTGATGATAGGAATTTTAGCTTTTTTTCTGACAATGGGTAAATACACAGATAGTTTTTAAAAACTGATACTTTTAAGGGACTACCATATTAGTCATTGCAAGTTTTATTCAGTCATAATAAATTACAACTAGTCATTATACAACAAAAATAAAAGATCTAGTGGTGAAAGAGATTAATCAGATTCTGTCCTCAGATGTTTGAAGATAATTATGACAAATCAGTGTGAAAAGCAACTGGATTAGGTAACAAACCAAGTTTAGACACAAGACCAGGAGGACAGGCTACTCAGAATGGCTGCTGATGATGCAGATGTGTGTCACTCTGCTGTCAGGGGCACTCACCTGCCCCAGGAACTGGTTTGAGCCGTGCTGGCCACAGCCACCTACCCTGAAAGGCAAATCTGTGGGTCCCTGTCAGTGGGAGTTCCAATTAAACAAAGCCAACTTTTACCCCTCCAGTTTTAACAACAGCTTTTTGAAGCCATGTATCTTGACTAGAGTGCATCGCTAATTAAATCTAAATTAAACTTTACTGAGCAGATTGCCAGGACCTAATTTTTTGACTGTGATAAATCCAGCTTCCTGATGCTGACACTAAAGACAAAGATCCACTGAAGAACACATAATTTTGGCCTTTCTTGATATGTTAGGTTACACCACAAGAACTGAGCTGGTAGCTTTCTTTGGATAGTCAGTATAATGCACATTTACATTTAGGCAGACATTTTAATTGTACATACCATAAATTAAGTTTGAAGCTAAGTCCTTAAGATTAAAAAATAGCCACGTATTCAAAATTAAACTTTTCTATGTTTCTTTGGCAGCAGCTTTTTAAAAAGACTTCCTTTTCCTACATTTTCCTCTATCAAAGCTCAATAAATGGACTAATGGCATTTTATTAATGGTTGCCTTGGTCTCACTGAAGTTTTTCTTTCTTTCTGTTAATATAATCTATCTTTTGCATGCCTTCTGTCTGGAAAAAATTGTACAGAATTAGATGGACCTTTATAAAAGAGCACAACTTAATGTTAAAGTTTTAATTAAGCAGTCTTTTTCATTCATTATTTTTTATCCTAAGAGGCTCTAAATCATAGTCTGTTTCTGGTTGAATATACATAAATTACTGCCTTATTTTATCTTTATATATTCACTTTGAATGAACTTGGATGAAGCTTAAAAAGTTTCTGAGGATCACATATAAATTATTTCTCATATGCCCCTTTTCTGTAAACACTGAATTAATAAAGTCATTTTGCCAGACAGACCCTGTAAAAACTGATTATCAATTCATTAATCATTGACAGAAAACTAGTATTGTGAAAACAAAACGACTTCATTCTTGTGAAAACAGCACTTTCTCCATAAAACTTGAAAGATGAAGGATGATTTTATGTGCCTCAGTTTCTGAATGCCCAGCTTATAGTTGAAAGGCACAGAGTACCAGCTGGAAAACAAGGTTCTCTAGATGCAGTCAATGGATGGGTGTAATTTGTGCAGTGTGTGGTGGTGAGGAGTGTGGTGATACTTGCAGCTCCTGCCACAATAAAAGGTCACTTCCCTGGCTTTGCTTATAATTATCAGTCTTCCTTACAGCCTGCCTAGAGCACCTGCCTGTGCTTTGTTTAGGCTGTCAGCTAGTCTAAAATCCTTAAGCAGTCTTGACTATTAATAATTAGCATTTATTCTGGATTTATTATATAAAATTATTAATAAATTTCTATTCCAGATGTCTACACAAAGCTATTTCCTACGAATGATACTCCCTGAAAAAAAAAAAAAAAAAAAGAGTGAATTAACACCATGCATCTTTTATAAATAATAAGAAACTGATTCTTAAATAAAGATGCTTACATCTGCCTCTTGCTCCAGATGGTGCAATTTAGCTGCCAATGTGGGTTTTGGTTTTAAACAAATACTTAATCCACCAATTGTCATATGAAGAATTCTCCATTTCTCACAGCTGAAGCCTAAACTGCATTGCTGCTTTAATTCTCAGAACAGGGAGTTTCATGTCTCACAGGTCAAAAGTACAAGAAAAAAAAATATTTTTAATATTTCAGTGCAGCAGCCACACTTGTAAAATTGCCTGATACTGTACCCTCCTGTTACTAGCAAAAAATTCAGGCAGCAAACTTAATCTAAAATCCCCACAAGGTCTGACAGTATGCAGGCAGTAGGGCAGACCTGAAGCAACTTTTTTCTCTTCTTTTCTTCTACATCACCCGACCACTGAGTTTACATTTCTGTTGCAGCCCCTGGGAGTGTCAGTTCCAGCTTGCAGCAAATCCTTCCCCGCAGCAAGGCTGTGTCCTTGCCCTAAAACTCCCAGGAGGAGGCAGTGAGCAGGTGCAGCTCTGCCAAGCACTGGCAGGTGCTGGATGCTGTTCCCTGGGAGAGCCACAGCTCCTCCTGGGGAAACCACAAAAATCCCAGTGTGTATGAGACACCCTGGAGGAATATAAAAAGCACAGCATGTATGGTTTGACAAGGTCCTAGCAAAGTTATGGCCCAGATCCACCATATGAGGAGAGTTTGCAGAGATCTTTGGATGAGATCCACCTGTTTGCTGGCATGATAAGCAGAGATATCCCTCTGCTATGCCATGCTGTGGCAGCAATTTTTTGCCTTGAAGCTTTCCTGCCAAATACCATATTTTGAAATAATACTAAATTTTAAAGAGTTACAGAATTATTCTGCTTTGATTTTTTTAGAATCTTATAATACCAAATTCTTAGACTGATTTTAAAACTTACAGTTGCCTTGAGACTTTCATAATACAATCAATGTGTAGTTTGAGTGAACTCATTACTAGCTAGATTAAAAACAGAGTAAGTGAATGCTTTTCCAACTATTATGATAAAAAAGTGATTGGAAATCTCTGGTTTAAGGAGCTTGAGGGGGAAAAAAATTACAACTGCTTTCCACTATTTAAATGAAAAACTTAAATCTATTTCACTGAATTTTACTCATGGAGTAATTTTGGGGCCAGAAATAATTACAAAGGTAAAATTTAAATGAAGACAATTTTTAATTTATTATTTCTTTGCAAGTTTCTTTGCTATTGTTGAGGGTTTGGTTTTTTGTTGGTTTTTTTTTTGTAATTGGTCTCCATTTGATTTTTTTTTTTTTTTAGAATTAAGATAAGAAAAACACTTGTAATAACTTAAATATTGGTTTTGGTTTTTTTTAGCTAAACTGATATATACTTTTATTATTAATCTTTCTCCAAAGATGAAAAAATAAAAATCTTTATTCTTATTTGTCCAGGAGAAGCTGTGAGGGGGTTACCTACAGCTACCTAATCTTGAGGGGTGTGCTAACTATCCCGAATTTTTTACTATAGTGGACATTTGATCTGATTTTAGCTGCAGCTACTGGCAGAGCTGTTTCAAACAGGATCCCATGATCCCTAAAAATATGCAAATAAAAGCCATGGCACTGTAGGCAACCAAGAGATTTGGGATCACATTTTAGACTCAGGTCTGTTCTAAATAATTTCCCTACAGCTAAAAGATCTAACCAAAACTACTGAGAGGCCTTAGTGGAAATCCAGTAATCCCTTGGGCTGATTGCCAGGTGAGAACCAGTCCTGCTAAGCAGCTCCCTGTTTAAGTGAGTAGTGCAAGATGAGAGATACCTTAGGAAACTCTTCCTGGCCACCTCGTGGCTATTTGTATCATTTTCCCACCTTTTGCAGGTGTTTTTTTCCATTGTTCTTAACAATGGAGAACTAGCACCTCTGTGGGTGTGACATGGCAGGAAAGAGCACTCCTTGTGAGCTCAGAGGTGCCTGCCAGCTGCACAAGGGCCCTTCTTGAAAAAGGTACCTGGGTCTGACTGAGCAGAGTCACAGATCACACGGGAGATGCTGGTAGAACTCTGCATTTTTAACTTCCTGACACTGGCAGACACCTTGCCTCTTTCCCTGGGATAACTAACTCAGAGTGCCTAAACCCAAGTAGATACCCTTTGCAAAACCAGCTTAAATTAAAACCATTCTCTGCCCTGCCATTTCATACAGCTCACAAAGGCATGCAGCCTGAGTGTTGCTGTCTCTCTGTGAGATTGAGTCGTCATACCAACAAAACAGAGCTACACATAGCAAAGCACTGCCCTGCTTGGTTCAGTATGTTCATGCAACATCAAGCTATCACCATTATGTTGATACACAGTTTTTACAGATCTGCTAAGCTATTGCTAAGCTGTCAGTTCAGACTGTTTCCTCTAAAGCTCAAAGATCTGTAACTGAAAATTACAGGGTTCTTAACTCTCCATTTTCCCAACAGACTTTGACACCACCATTCTTTTTTCTGATTCACTTAAAGCACTTTTACAGTCAATAGATGATATCTGAAGATATTGTAGGTACCAAAATCTTCCCAGGTACAAATAGCCAATTATAAAATGCAACTGAGGGTTGAATAAATTCTTTACTGACCCTGTAAGTAATCAAGTGATGGCCAAAGGTGGGGAGTTCATTATCTGTATCATTATCACAGTTCATATGACTCCCATGTTAATGACAGCAATTAGTTTGCTCAGGTTTTCCATGAGAAATTTTCTCTATGAACCTAGCAAACTACATTCTGATCACTTTGTTCCAGCTATCCAAGACAGAGACATAAACACTGTAAATGACCATATATCTATGGATTATGAGCTTGGACAGGCTTAACACCCACACAATAATAAGACATGTCCAAATAAGTATTAGGGTCCAGGGCAGATCAAGCATGCAGCAATTTTACCTATCAGCCTCATTAGCTAACCCTGACCATCCTTCATGCTTCACAGAAGTGCTTTCTGCATTTTAAAACATCATTAATGGGGAAAAAACGTGTTTGGGATCTCAAATTATTGCTTCTGTGTAATGTTTTTCTAATGTGTTTCTATGAGCAGTGGAACTAGCTGTTCATACATAATTTGAGTTGACTTTCTAGGCCATCAGAACCACTCCTACACAGGACAATGTATCAGGTATGGTTCATGCAAAATAAAAACTGCAACAAGAAATGTCTAGAGACAATTAACTTTAGAAGTGGCACTTCTATAACTTCCACTGGTTGTCTTCCTACAGCACAGGATGCCTTTCTTTTATTCATGTTCCCATGAACTTCCCAACATTAGCATCCCTTACAAAATGTGAAAAAGATGAGTACTTTCCTTTAGTCCTTGTGTCTTGTTAACTGAGGGGTCACCAGGAGCAGAGGGGGTTATCCCATGTGGTTCATGAGCCTCCTTGGTAGTGAGAATGGAACATGATATCATGTCTTGGGTTGCAATGCAGGATGTAACCAAAAGTTTGCATTCTATCACCATCTGTTAAAACCAGGTGGGGCAGTGATCCTTATCTTTTCCACAACCCATCTTTCCTCCAGGGAGGTATCTTCTGTTAATGGGCCATTGAGTCCCAGTGCATGACTGATAAAATCACATCATCCCACTGGGAGATGCTCCAGCCAGGAGGAGGAGCCAAGCATTTCATACCTGGATGAAATCTGAGATTTGGAACACCAAGGCAGCCTTTCACTGGATCCCAGGGAAAAACCAGACCCTTCCACATCATCACTGGACCTTCAGAGGAAACCTGCACCTTGTACAGGAGCACTGCTCCAGCTGAGCCACATCAGCCACCATTTAGTGGGACTGCTGCCAACACCCTGACTGACTGACGGGTGTCAGCTTGGATTCTGACTCTGTCAGGGTTTTGCTTTTTTGTATTACTGTATTTTTATTTTAATTTTCCTAGTAAAGAACTGTTATTCCTATTCCCATATCTTTGTCTGAGCACTCCTTAATTTCAAAATTATAATAATTTGAAGGAGGGGGTTTACATTTTTAATTTCAAGAGAGGCTTCTGCCTTCCTTAGAGGATGCCTGTTTTCAAACCAAGACATGTTTTAACAGGTCAAGATACAGCAATCATTTTCTTTTTCAAATTCTAATTTGTGACACCAAACTTTTCATCACAGTGAAATAAGAAGAAAATCAATCAAGAAAATAATACAAAATATTGGGGGTGGGGTATATTAACATATTTTCATTTTTCTTTTAGGATATATTTATTAAAATGACAGAATCCTGCCACATAGTACTCATGTGCCCTGAAATGCACAAAAGTAGTATGCAGGCAGCTTATTTTACTTTGTTGTTATTATTTCATATAACACAGACATATATATAAAATATATATAATTATATATGCATGCACATGTGTATATATATATATACACATATATATACATATACATATATATATATACATATATATATATATATATATATAAAACTTATGGATCCCCAGAATTTTTTTCACTAGAGCAATAACCTGAGCATGTCTGTGCCTTCCAGATCTCAGGCCACTGTTGTAGTTGCCAAGCTACAGATCACCAGAATTCTTAACTTTCACTGTACCCATTCCAGCTCCTGCAAAACAATCTACTGTAATGATGTAAAAGGGAACATCTTTCAACAAAATTTCAGCTACCTTTAGCAGAATTGTTTCTGTATCTTTCTACATATTGCTATAAAATAAGAGAACCTAGATACAAAATAAGTGTTTTTCTGACACTTACAAGACTGTAAATAGGACAGTGCAGCATAAAGAATGATGCACTAAACTAGAAGCCTGACTATTATTTTAGGTATTATACATGAAAGTATCCCTTCTGGTCTATCTCTGTTTGTAAAAATAAACCATTCCAATGCCTGCTTTCAACGTGTGATCCTGCCTTCATGCCTATTTGAAGGTGTAATTTGGCAGGTCCTTTAAACTGAGCTCCTAAGTGGCCATGCTTTATGAGTGCTGCCCTCAAGAGCCAGCTGCAAAAGGAAGAGGAGAGAGGAGCCTGCCAGTGAAAATAGAGTTATGGCTAAATCTGAGATATAAGTTACTGAAAAATGAAAACAATCTCACAGAACATCATTGTGCAGGCCAAATGAGCCATGAGAGGTTTGGTGGGTGGAATGGAAGGTGATGCACCACTGCAATAACTCCAACAGCTTAAGGACAACCTGTGAACTGAAAGTACACACCAGCTTCAGTAAACACCAAGTTTGAATGTCAGGAGAGGTCTAACCTGCAGTCCTTTGAAGTAGAAGGTGTGCTTCATCTTTTAGTAAAAATTTGATCTCCAAGAGCAGACTTCAACTTTCAGTACAGGACTGTTGCTGATGCTGAAAAAGAAAATATTTTACATACATGCAGAAGTAAATAAAACACCCCGATTTCCCCCTTTCATTGCTGTTCAATATCTTGCACTATCAAAAACATGAAGGATGTCTTTTTCTTGAAAAAGCTTCATTGTTGACTCATAATCTTTACTTAATGTCTACCCCACCTGCACAGTAACAGAATTCAAAGGTTCACTTAAATGGAAACAGTAGCATGAACATGAGCTGCCAACATCACCCCTCAAAAAGTTATGCTTCAAAAATTACTTGCAAACAAACAACTGCACATTACTTGCTGGAGAGTAAGGTGATGTTCCCAGTCTGCTAATCTTACCCCAAGCATGGAAAATAATAAAAATAAAGCATTTTCAAAGCTCTGTTATAAATTAGGATCTTCCAGACAGCTTAGAAGGGCTGGTTTGCAGGAACTCATCTCTCATAAAAGGCTTGTAGCAGCTCTAGGGAGGAGTAAAATAGCTGCTGATGACATTCAAATCATGATCTGTCTTCTTAGTCATTAATTTTAAATATGATTCATACTCCATTATGCTGTGGAAACCAAAGAAATTATCCTTTATTGTGTGTAGCCATTTTTCATCACTATGTACTCATAATGACCAATTTTGCTCTTCCCTTCTGGTATGTGCTTGAAAATGTGCAAAAATTAACCCAGATATTTGCATTCGCCTTTAATTCAGCTTCATAAGGATTTTCCAATGTAAATACATATTTATACAATAGAACAGAATTATTAGCATTCAAAATCTATAAACAACATTAGCCTTTAAATTGCTAAATATTAGGGTTCATAAATTAGAAACAAGTCCAGGTCAAACTTCAGGGAACAAGTACTATTGAGCTTTATCCTACTTAAACACAAATACATACAAAAATATACATTTGAATGGCTGTCTAAATCTGTGTGCATTTTAAAAACCATTGAAGATAATTCCAATAACTGATGGGTTTGTAATATTCATACTCTGTTTCAATATCAATGGCATTTTTGTTCTTGGTATGATTTGGTTATTTTTTGAAAAACGGAGCACAGGAAAAGATTTTTGCATTTTTTAAAACTGCAATTCCTTGTTTCAGCTATATGACTTTGGACAAATCATTTACTCAAAATCCGACCTGTAAGTTGGAAGTTTTCATTATGCATTTCCATACAAAATAGATATGCTGCATAAAGCTGAGGCACCCCTTCTTTCACATTTTAGAGAGGGTGCATCCTCTGCATGCTCCTTCTTTCACCCCAGTTCTTCCTCCAAATCCTGTATGAGACATTACTCTGCTGGAACTCCCATTCTTCTTTATTTACAGGGGGCACAGTAGTGGAATATTATTTTTAATGTGCTTCCCTCCTGCCCAGGTGCACGTTCACTGAGGAGCTGCAGCAGGGAAGCACAGAGTAACTCTCCATCACTGCAGAATTACTCAAATAAATGAGATAAGATCACTGAGCTAAGTCTCACAGCACACAGTCCTGTTTCATAAATATCTGATGAATTAGGATGGAGAAAAATAATATTTATTAGCACAAGCTACTTAAATAGTATCACAGCATCACAGAACATGCTGAGTTGGAAAGGACCCACAAGAATCATCGAGTCCAACTCCTGTCCCTGCACAGAACCATCCCCAAGAGTCACAACATGAGCCTGAGAGCTTTGTCCAAACATTTTTGAACTCTGGCAGGCTTGGGATTGTGACCACTGCCCTGGGAGCCTGTAAGCATGGCATGGCATGGCATGCAGCATCAGCAAAGACAATATCATTTTCATTCCTGCATGTCCAGCATAAGAGGCATCAGAGGTTCCTGCTTTATAAAAGAAATAAAGTATAATAAAATGTTGATGATTGCAGGACATAATAAAGATTGTAAACTCATAGATTTTTTTTTTCCAGAGTAAGGAGAATAAAGTACTACCTCTTCCAGAGAGGGATAGTAAATGATATTATTCAGCTCATACAGCTTGTCACATGTACTGCAAATCCCACACCTCCCACAAGTACAAGCTTCAAAGACCACATTTTCAGCTTAATCACTAATATTCAATGCTAAATTAGGTTATTGATGGATTGCAAGTAAATATGAGATTTGAAGTGGGGAAGCCAGCTCTGCAAAACCTTAAAAGTGCTACAAGAAAAGAGGGATGATGTGTTTAAGTGTGGGGTGTCTGTGACAAGGTGCTGGCAGCCAGGGGGCTAAAGGGGTGACAAGGGTACAAGTCCAGGAGCTGCCCTGCCCTCACACAGCCAGATCCACGATAAATGTGCCATGGGACATCAAACAGATGGAACTGCTGGGAAAAGGAAGGTTAAGGAAGGGGAGAAAATGCTGGACAGGAAGAAAAGGGACCAAAAATAGTGTGAGAAACAGCCCTGTGAGCAGCAAGGTGAGGGGAGGAGGAAGAGGAGGTGCTCCAGACGCTGAAGCAGATACCCACACTGAGCCATGGAGGACCCTGTGGTGGAGCAGAGGGATGGGATCTGTAGGAATTTGGTTTTTTTGAAGGTTTATCCCCAAGGACTGGGGCCTGTAGGAAGCACCCATGCTGGAGCTGGGGAAAACTGTGAGGAGTAAGGAGCAGCAGAGAGGAGTGATTGTGGAGTGACCACAACCTCCATGCCCCAACCCCCCACTCTTGGAAGATCTACATCAATCCTGAATGTGAAAAATACACAGGTACAGCATTAATACAAAGAGTGACATCTGTAAGATCAGGTAAGGGGGCTCATGAAAAAAGGCAGGAATTCTTAGAACCATTACAAAAGTAATTTAATTAGCCTTCTCTCTATTCAGCTTTCTCAAAATGTATTGGGCAAGATCTCCCTTTGGGAATTAAGTGATTCTAAGCCATTAATTGTTTCAAAGTTTCATTGCCAAGAGAAAGAGATAATAAAACATGACAAAGGAAATATTCTTGAGAGAAAGGTATTGGTAGAATTATGGAAAACGCAGGAGTTGTGACAATATGGCATTTGGCATAATTTTTAAATTGCTGCTTTAAGTTCAAAATTACTCAATAAAGCAAGTTGTTTAATGATTCAGTTTAAATTTTGCCACGTCTTCACAACTGCTGGATTCTGTCATTAAACATTTTACCATTCACTTTGAGAAACAGAAAACAAGCTACTGAAATAGCTTGAAATACTGAAATTTTGAAGCAAAACTAAGTTACAATTTCATTCCAAGAATGTTTCCATACTATTGAGATTTTTCTCCTTGATTTTCTTTCTGCGTACATATTTGTTTCATCACAAATTCAATGTTGTAGCCTATTGTTCAAGCTTAGGAAGACTTAGGTAATTACAGTTCTTCTGACAGTACTTTAAGAACAGAAGGCTACTGTGCGAGGCTGCATGTTTTTTAGAAAATAAGAATAAAGAACAAAGAATTAGTTTAGGATAGTCTGCAATAGCAAATGCAGCATCCTGATACCTGGAATTGCATTAATGACTGCACGAAGAAATCAGAAATACAGAGAAGGAGAGCAGAAACCAACAGGCAGCATAACTTCAGCAAAGTTAAACAATCAGGTAATTCAACAGAAAAGATGAGTTTTGTTCAGCTTCCTCTGCACTGTTATAGATTACACTCATTTATATCAGAAGACAACAAATCCATACTGCATTTTCCTAATGGAAATGCAAAAGGCTCAAATATTGGCTACCTGATAAAGCAAAAGAAAGGAAAACTCATAAAATTTTCTATGACAGTTGCTCTCATGAGTTTACATAATGCAAGCCAGTCACAATAATTACTTCTCATATAAATTTTTCATTTAGCCTTTCCATATTCCTCAGAATTTTGCTTAAAAAAATAATGCATGTTTGCAGTATTTTAAGAAAAATGTCTTGAATAAATAATCCAGATCCTCACTTGAAATAGTTCCCATTTTGACCTCTGACTTGTCAGAAAAAACTAATAATCAGACAGGCCATCTGTGCTACCCAAATAATTGGTTGGAGCCAAAAACTTCCTCATACTTTGTTCTTCTGTTGACATCTAATATGCTTAAAGTCAAAAATCTTGACATCCCCCCTCCTCCCCTGACATTTGTACATTAAATCAATTAAAACACTACTAGAACAAGCCACAACCTGCAGAAGCAAGTAAAGACAATTGCTGACTAGAACTTCTGAACTGGAAAGCAATTTAAAAATTTTGTATGTATGTTCTCATAATTCTTTCAAGAGGTAGATTTTGGATTGCCAAGTGACCATGTATGTATAGACACTTTCCCCTCACCTTTTTTTAAAAATCTTGTCTCAAAGTGAGTGACAGCATTGAAAGGAACATTGAAGCAACACATCATGAACCAAAACACGAAATTTAATGTCCTAAAGATATATTAGCATGCCTGGACAAGAAAAATAGTGATTTAATTATAACACATATGATCTTTAAATTATTTAGGTTGCTGATATTTCCTGTGATTCTTTTCAATGCTTTAAACAACCTAAATTTAGTAATCTAAGTTTATAAATCTTCATAGTCTAAGAATTTGTTTTTTTAAATAACTGAGATGACTGATGCTAAGAAATTAAAATGAATTATGTAGAAGTGAATATAGGATACAATTCAGCTATTAAAATTTCCTTAGTATTGTTAGCAGTTAAAACCCACTTCTCTCAAGCGTTCAGCATATATTCCCAGAACTATTTTGGGTGCTATGTTCAGTTAAAAATAATGCTGAAATTTTTCTGTGAAGCAGCTCAGGAGAAGATATTTGGATAGTAATTTACTCAGTGTAAAATGGGATTCTGGCAGATTAGAAGGCCACATACTGCAAAAATCTTGATGTATGTAGCCTGACACAAATGAGGCTTCAAATCTCAGAAAATGTAACCAGAGCCACATTTTACACAGTTCACATTCAGTAGATTACATAAGAAAAACATAGCACAGAATATGTTTATGCAATATACTAAATAAACCTATTACAAATTCCTTGTATTTTATTATTTCCTTTTTATATGTTCTTTAATAATCCACTTGTTAAACAATATTTAAATTATGCAACTTCATAAAAACCATGCCACTAATTTGAAATTCAAACTTGTAAGGTAACACTATTTCAACCTTAAGCTGGTCCCTGTTTCTGTTCATTGAATATTCAACTTTGGCTTAAACCTATCTACTTTTGCATTAATAAAAGTTTATCTGTGTCAACAAGGCAAAAGGAGAGCTTTAGTTCTTTTGCTTTACATGCCTTACTACCAAAAAAAGGAAAAAAACCCTCCAAACCAAAACAATACCCCACAAATCAAAAATAAAACAAAAAACCCCACTCAAATAAAGAGCTGTCAAACTCCCTGCACCTGTGCTTTTCTCTTGCTGCTATTACCAGGTAGTGTAAATCTTTTAAATTGCTAGATTTTTTTTCCCAGTGAAAAAATTATATAAAATCTTGGGGGAAAAAAAACCCATGGGTAGTATGAAGGGAAAAAAATCCTTTTTTGTTGTTGTTTTTTTAGGAAAAATATGCTGCTGCAGTTGATATTATTTGTAGCTTATTTTTACCTCTAGAAAAGGGTTTAAACTGACTTCAAAACTCTTCTATACCTCAAATTCACTAAAGCCATATAGAATCTACCATAGTAGCTAAATGAAAGTGATTTTTGTGTGGGTTTTTATGCTGTTGGTAACTCTTGGGTTTCTTGAGAACTGTGGCTCTTCTAGCCTGGGAAAAGAGAGCAGCCACACTGGAGCACACATTAGCTGGCACCCCAGGCTCCCCATGGACATCAAATTGGGGAGAGGAGGAATCCCAGATAAAAAATGCCATAATTACGTAGTTTGCTGAGTGAGAAGCTTACTGTGCAGGAAATGAAGGAGTTTTTTCTAAGCCATTGCTAATGTTCTGTCCCTTTAACAGTGTAGAACTGGCAGTTTGATCCTAATTTCTTTATGCTGTGACCCTTCTACACTGTTAAAGGGACAGAACATTAGATTAGGATCAAACTGCCAGTTTCTGATAAGTTTCCTATACACACTAAGAAAGGAGAGTAATTTTCTGGGTATATTTGGGGTGCATATCCTGGCATTTTCTCACCAGGTTACTCAGTTTTAAAGGAGATAACAGTTAAGCAAAATTTCACCACTCATAAAAGTATATTTTGACCCATAAAAAGGAGCCCTTCTAAATTTTGCTACATGACAGAGTCTAAAGTTTCTGGGTTTAGTGTGTGCCTGGCAGATTTGCTGTGCTGTGTGCTGCAGATCCCATGGGTCACTGGATCAATCCCAGCTCCCATGCCAATCTATCACCTTCTGCTGGAAACAACTGGCATATTCTGACCTTCTGAAATACTGATGCAAGTCCCACTCATCCCTCCTCCCTACACAAATATACTCCTGTGCACCAGGATGAGAACACCATAAAGAGATGTATATGCATACAAATGGATATAAATGCAATCTCTATAAAGGCAGTAGAGCATTTGCCTTTATTCAGCTTTAAGGGGAAATTCAATAATAAAGTTGCAAATATCTGCATATTGCTCTTGGCAGTACTAAAAATAAGTCATTTGGATTAAACATTTTCAAGTAGAACATTTTATAACTTAAATAATATTATTTTTATTCAAGATCCCATTTGGTTTAATGCAATTTGTCTGAGATCATGTACTAATTTCTGTTCTAGGCACAGCCTTGGGAAGATAAAAATATTAAACACAATTCTTTGTGGGTTTTAAAAAATCATCTTGCCTTATTTAGATATGACCACAGGTGAGGCCTATGTACCAATACTATTCATGATTATATGTATAAGAAAAATACCAAAAGTATTATGCTACAGGCTAGACTATACTCTATTTATGTAGCTATTGAATTGTAGCCAGTACCATAAAATATTGCCAGGTTCTCATCTTTTCACAGTTGGAGTCTTTTGGTCAAATAAACTGCTTTCTTATATCTAACAAATAACTTGCAATAACTGTTAAATCAAAAGTTTAATTTAAATTGCTAAACTGAAAAGCCCTACTAAGTGTTAAATACAGAGTAGTCCAAAAGTATGAATGAGGAGTAAATTACAGATGAAAGGACTGACAAGTAAGGAACCCATATGGATAGTTTGATATTTACATATTGGATCTTAATAAAATATGCAATTTTGCCTTAATTTTTTATTTTTATTGCTTGCATGAGATGTGAAAGTAGTGACTGGATTCCCACTCTTTCAAATTCAAGCCAAACACCTTCTGCAGAACTTATTTTTTGACAAATTTAAACAAAACCTGCTGAAAACTGGTCTCAAATTTCCACCTTCTGTTTAACATTTATAGCTCTCTAGTGAAATTTAACAGCAAAAAAAAATATTGGCAATTCTTTCTGTTAGTCTATCAAAGTCTGGGTTTTCTCTACAGATGAAAATACCTGGGTTTTTGCAGATTCTAAACATATTAGACTCCATATCTTTTGTAAGTTAGCTGTTTGCTTCTGACTGGTAAAATGCCAAACTGATTTCTAATTGCAGCCTTGAAAATTAGAAATGGAAAGTAGAAAAATAAGTGAAGCAAATAATCTATTGAAGAAAGCTGAGGGCAGTTCTAAAGTTCAAGAAGCTTTCAAAAAGATAGAATGAAGGTTATCTTTGTGAGAAATGCCTATTCTGGGTATCTGCAGTTTAAAAATGAGGAGTTTAGCTGGAAGAGTTAAGAGCCATATGCTCAAAAAACAAGAGGAAGAAAATAATATGGGGAAAGATTAACTTCTTGACATTAAACCATGGACTTAATAAAAATTATAATATATTTTTATATGATCAGGTATAACTGACTACTATGGCAGGGAGTAAAACAAAAATGAAAGGACTTGTTTCATCTGTCAGCACGTGGTTGCACCAGAACTCTGCAAGAAACTTAGTCATATGTGTCTTTGAACTGAGTTAAATTGCTGTGAAATAAACCAGTTTTGCTTTCAAAGCCTCTGTTCTATAGATGAAGTATTGTATTCAGGCCAGTTTGCTCTGTTCAATGGTATAGAAAAATTTAGTCCAAATTTCAGACTCATCCTCACCTTTTATGATCTCTTAAATTGTTTTTTTTTTTTAAATTGTATATTTTAATTACTAAAATAATCAAACTTGTATATGATTACAAAAGTGAAATATGGTCCTTAAACCATGCAAGTCAATATTTTACAAGTTCTGGTTTAGATTTTGGAAAAATACTTTTCTAGAAAAATACTGCATTAGTGTAGTCATTAACAGCAATTTTATAGACTTCTTTTGTAAAGTCTTTAAAAGATCTTTTTTTTCCTCCCAAAATTGACTAATAGATGAAGCAAAAGGGAGCAAAGTATCTAACTTATTAAAGATCCTTGAAAATCTCAGTTGGTGTTTCTCAAAATCATTAGATGTCTAAATTCCTTAAGGGATCTGATTAATTCTCTCTACAAACATCTATAACTGATTTAATGTTTAGGAAAAGTTTCAGTGCAGTTTCTGTATAAAGTTGTTTCCACAAACATGCTTGGCCAAAGCTCTGCCTTTCAAGGCTCCTGCATTTTTAAAAGATTTTTTGACTTCCTTGTTGCTGTGAAATTGTTACAAAGAAACTTGTACTAATGAAAGTAATTTTTCCATTGGCAGGGAAATAGCCCCATTCTGGTATTAGGCATATTCATTCCACTGAGATTTCCTTTTTGGATTACTGAAGCCATAGTCAAGATCTTGGTTTTTAATAAATAATCAGAAAACTAAATTTTTTTTCCTGTGTATCACATTCATCCATCCATCCATCTATCTATCTATCTATCTATCTATCTATCTATCTATCTATCTATCTATCTATCTATCTATCTATATCTATCCATCCATCCATCCATCCATCCATCCATCCATCCATCCATCCATCCATCCATCCATCCATCCATCATACACCTTATATAAAGAAAAGGGTAGTTTTTCTTTTCATTCCAGATCAGTCAAGCAAATTCTGGCCTGTAGTTTTGTAACATTATGTTGTCATGAAGACTTTCACAGAGGGAAAAAAAATTTGAGCTGTTTGGGTTTAGACAGATATTTGCAGCTTGATGAAATATCTTTGCCAATCCATTCCTATAAAATACATACTAATTATATTTTAATATTTTAATAATCATATTATTACACCATTGTGCATTAATCATATGTACTTTACAGTATCATATCAGACTTACAGTAGGAATTACTTGTGAAATTGCAAAATATTTTCCAAAAAAACCAGTATTTCTGTGTTTGTAAGATTTAGTTCAAGTGACACTAGCCTTGGCTTCTATGAATCCTATTAGTAAATCCTGGTCTTTGAAGAATTGTCTTTCATTTTTTCCATTGGACTTGACTCACTAAAGGTTTGAAAGTATTATCTTTTCTGCTAGCTGCAAAAATTGATGCTAAGCTTTAAAGAGCAGAACTCTAGGAGAGATGAAGAGGAAAGCAGAGATAGAAGCCAGTTGAATCCCTTTTTTCTGGATACAAACAAATATAGAAGGAGCTGTGTGAGACACCTCCAAACAAACGTATCTTAAGGTCTATTTCAGATTATCAAGTACTCCATTCTGTTATTAGCTGTGATGCTCTGAAAATACAAAAAATGAAGAATTGGTGATGATGACAAGTACGTTCTGTGAATAAGTAGCTCTCTCAGAGCACTGCCAAGATCTAAAAATGGCCAGATTGTGGAAGCTGCAGGCTGTCTGCTTTGTAGATGACAGGTATCCTGAAGAGAACAAAGTCAAACACTGCACCACATGTAGGCCAGAGATATGACATTGCTGGAGATATTGTGCTCATTTTGTGACTCTGACAGCTGCAGTGATAGCAGACTGGAGAACAGAGATTTTAGATGTGTATGTGCATTTGTTTGGGGGAAAATTTTCAGCAATAGTCACTTAACAAGGTGATAATTCAAATTACTGTAGAGGTCTCTCTTCTCCATTTTACAAATATCTCATAATTATATGTTGGCATAAGTTTTTCTTACCAACTATGAGACATGTAAATTTGAATTATTTATTTACATACTTTTGTTCAGTAGAACTAAAAAGTTTGAATTCTGCAGGCTCAAGAAATAATCCTCCCAAAGGAAAAATATTAAATCTCTTTATAAACTGTAGCATAAAAAATAATCTTTATGACAGAAGGTATTTCTACCCAAGACACCTTTTGAGAAATAATTTTCTGAAAAAAAAATACTAGAAAGTGATAGGACAGTGTAATCAAAATGCTCCCAGTCCTTTGTGAAGATACTGATTGAACAGAGGGGATGATCCACATCCAAGAATCAGCAGAGGAAGCCAAAGAGTAAAACAAGGAGTTCTTGTGCCCTGCTGCTTTCCCATAATTTGTTGTTGGAATCAAGAGAAAGATAATCATAAATTGGTATAATTCAATTTGAGTGACTTTCATTTTGCTGATGTCATTAATTAGAAAGAGAAATACATGGTTTTATTAAAAAAGGCCAAAACAATGTTCACCTGCCAATAGTCAAGCAATTTTTTAATAAACTTCGTCTTTTTATTTATCTAGAAAATGATAGGTGCTCTAGTAGTGACATCTGGCATAAGGTGATCTTAAGCAACAAATTTCTTTCAAAAACTTGAAATAATTTTGGCTGTAGAAGCATGATCAACACTGACACAATAATAGAATTTTCCAATGCTCTCTCTCCTTTAGAGATATTTCTGAAACACCACAGCAGTGAGGGACTTCTCTAGAGTGCACAGCTCTTATCAGGAAGGTCCTTCTAACAAATTGAAAATAATTGTCAGTGTTTTCTAGAAGGAAAAGGAGTGCAGACAAACTGAACACATCAGAAGTGAAACATGAACACAGTTATATGGCAACTTCCACAACAGCTTCAGCCTAAAAAGAAAATAATAGGGGGCAGGCTGAAATCAGATCAAAGACAAAAGGCCTTCATCATCACCAGGAAGATCAAAAATCCAAGCCCAGAACACCCAGTGACATGTGGTGCACAGCTCTGAGGCAGCAAAAGGTATCAGCACAGACATTTTGGAAGCATTGCATGACTTTCTGTTTTCAACTGTATAAAAAGAGGTCAAGCCAGTGTGTATTACATTTTTACTTCTGTATGCTGGTTGATCTCCCCTCACAATCTGAATAAGAATGGAGATTAAAAAATAACACTTCTAATATCAGAAATAAAGGGTGATACTAAATACATATTATAAGAGCTGCAGAATAAAATGGTTATTTTGCGTTAACTTCCTGCTTCATGTCTTCTTAGAAAGTTTTCTGTCTTGCTTTCTTTCTGTATCCCAGCTGTGCTAAGGGATACATAGATGCTCTAATAGATGCTCTAATAGATGCTCTAATAGCCACAGTTAGAAGCTTATGCACCACTTGTTTGGTTCAGGTTTCAGCTTCTAATGAATGAGGGTAGGATCCTCAGGCTTTAGGACTATAAGAGGAATGCACAACTTGAAAAAAAAACAATCAACCAAAAACCAGACCAGAATGGATAACACGCAATTTAAAAGCTATTAATGAAGAACCAGTGGATGATTTATACCAGGGGTTCTATCTGTGCCCCATCTAAACCAGCAGAACTGTAATTGATATACAAAGGAAAGTGAAACATTTCTGAGAATTATGCAAGTGTAACAAAGAAAAAGAGAAAAATTAAGCATTAAAAAAAATCTAATTTTAATAAGAATGTGCAAAGTTCTGGAAACCAAATTGGGCTTTTTGGCAAGGGAGTCAAAAGGCCGAATTTAAATGTTAATTTTGATCTGTAGTGCAGAATACATTTGGTAATGAAGGCTAGATACAATTTTTTGTAGCAACTATCCTGTCAAATGGTGTGAATTATATCCTAATTAGTTTACAACCCTGTAGCTAGTCCATCTTACAAACAATTAGCTGAGAGATTTTCTTAGCCTAGCATTTGGTATGAGCACAATAATTTCTATGTTTTCTCCCTCCTGTCCCTTTCATTTCTTTCCCCATTTGCAGCTTAAGAACAAAACCTAAAGGGTAAAACCATCCTGAGTACTCAAATGACATTAAAGAACACAACTTACCAAATGGAAGCCTTTTTCTCCAAGCCAAGTTAGCACTATTATTTCTCAGATTACAGCATCTGTGATTGATGCATATTATACAAGTACATTTTGTGCAGGCATCCATTAAATTTTATAGTGCTATTAATGGAAAAAATCTGATTGAATACCTTGTATGGGTCTGAGAGACATGAAGAACAGCACAATATTCTTTAAGATAAATTACTCTCTTCCATTGTTCTATCATCAATTGTCCATTGATATTTCAAATTCACAGAGTCTATATTTGAATGGTGTTGTACTGTGTTGTACAACAGCTTTTGGGCATTATTTACAGAGAGAAACATTTCTGCAAACACATATAAGACATCACAAAATAAACTTTCAGAAACAATTGCTTTAGGCTGAAATCTGACACAGGGAAATAAACTTACCCACAGTAAAACAAATTTAGTAGGCATTTCACTCAGGATAAATTTGGCCTTCTGTTTAAAGATCAGAGCAAGAGTTACTTTAACTTAAAAATTAAATACAGCTCTTGACAGGATATTCTGAATGAGAATACAGATGCTTTGTGATGACCTCATTTGCCAAAGCAGACTCAAAAGAGAATGGGCATTACCTGTGATGTGCCTGCTGCTGCTGTAAGCAAAGACTAAGTACAAAGCAATCATAACCTTCCAGAGTCAAGGTCACAATTTAATTTGTGTTCAAAACTGACTGGCACCATCAAAAGTACACACTCTCAAATCAAGTGCTTTAAAAATACATTGTTCTGATCAAAAGTAGTTAAAAGATAATTTTAAGAAAAACATGGAAGGAGAATATATTTTGAAGCTAATGATAATTATTCAAATATATTTCAGGACAGAGATAAAAATAAAACCTGGTCACAATTGCTGATGCAATTTTGTAATTACATCTTCATTGCCTCTTCACTAGACGACTTTTCCTGATATATCCTGAGGTATCTTTTGTGGCTTTAGTCAATGAAATCCCATTAGCAACACACAATCAGCCCAGATCAAAGTACAACCTTATTAGGTGCAAATGATGTTAGTGAGTCAGGGGTGGCCACAAAACAGAAATTCCAGATTTAAACCAGTCCTCTTACATGTTGGCTATTGCCAACAATTGCACCAAAATATTTGTGATTGCAGTTGATTTTGAAATAGCGAACAAACATCTTGTGTTTGCTCTAATTAAGAGACTGATTTTGTGTCAATTCACCAATATATACAGTGAAACTCAATGTGCACCTCTTAGGTGCTAAAAGTTCTTGAGAACTTGAAATAATTCACTTATCTTTACTTTCTTTTAGTGACCTCTCTCTTGAAAAGACAAGTGAGCCAATAGAGTTAAACTCTTGACAGATACATACTTTCATTTGCCCTTGTGTTAGAATAAACTTTTGGATTCCTTAATTCATTTTTTATACTCTTTGCAAAACTTTACAGGTTATAAATGGCCAGTAAATTCCATTTAAAACTATTCCATTTACAAACACATGATACACTGTAGAACTTCCTTGGAATTCTGCAATCTGCAATGTCAATAATGTCTAAATTAAGGTGTTTAATCTGATTAGGGGCAGATTAAGAAAGCACTGACATGACAGAATTAGTCTAGACTCTTAATTATCCATGGATTATGGAATTTGTCTTTCCAAATTAGAATTACAAGTGAAAGTGAATATATTAAGGAAACAGGTAAGTACTATGTGAAGCAAAGTTGCACTGCATGGTATTATCACCTCCAAGTATCCTTCTATGATAGTAAAATTATGCTGCAGGCTCAGTCAAATCACTGTTAACCAGAGGGAAGGCACGTATGGTTAAACCAGGAATTTAAACAGAGCTTGGAGGAAGAAGCAGCACACAAGCCTTATCAGCAGCAAAGTGACTCTAAGAGGCAATAATAACAAGAATATGAGGTTTATCACAATTTTTTCTCTGTTTCTCTGTGCTACTTCAAGGGCCTAATTATGCCCTTTCCTACTCACCCTGACTCCCCAGAAGAAATGGAAAGCATTATGAGGGAATTTCAGACTTTGTCTGTTTGGTTTTTTTTGCCATCCTTCAAATCTTGAATTGATTATCATGTACCTCTCTTCCAGATGCAAACCCAGTCAGAAGATGTTTTGTCTTAAGAAAGTAATCCCAGAAAATTGAACATTTAAAGTGAAAGAACCCCATGTTATAAATAAGGCTTGTTAAACTGGAGCTCAGGTTATCTCCCAGGTAGCAAAAAGGTTGTGTTCATATAGTCCATAGTAAAAAATTAAGTGAAAGCCTGAAGAGAATTCTTCATCTGTAAGGGGAGAATTCTTATTCAATTCTACTTACCTAAGTCAGAACCATAAGGACTGCAAGAATATGACCTTTTCTTATTTAAACTAGTTAAAAAAATAAAGTTATGCCATTTAACATAATGAATGTATCAATATAAGTCATGCTGTGGAGGAAAAAGACAGAGTCTATAACTAATTCTGCTCCTGCTTGGCTCAAGCATGCTCTCTTTTTTTTTGGCTGTGTATAAATGTGCACTGGCAAGTGATCATCCTTTGCAGACTGAAAATAAAAAAAGACAATTTCTACCCTGAAATAAAAATAAATCATATAATCTATTCCAGATTTGACAGCCTTCTCCATAAAGAGACATAAAAAAATTGGGAGTTTTTTAAGCCACATGCCACAAATCATCTTGTATGCTCAAATGTCAAGTTATATTTTACATGAGTCACTGAGTATCTGGACTTCTTTGGTAATGTTTTTCTCCAGTTGGATTTGTATCCCGAGTCCATGCCCTTTTTCTTCTACTACATGGGAAACGTTCACCCTCTCTATGGGAAAAGCTAATAAAAAACCCAAAAAACAAATGAACAAAAAGATGTGAAGGAGCAAAGATTGTGAAGGAGCAAATTTGACACAACTGTCTCATTTACAATTACAACTAGAATTATTACCTGACACAAGGCAGCTGCATGCTTAGTTGGATACCAGATATCTCACTCATACACAAATCTGGAAAATATTAATATTTTCTCAAATACATTTGAAATGCAGAATCCAAGTTTGCAATAATTTACACTTTCCTCTTTCCTGAGTCTCTGAGCTAGTCTGATCCATCTTGCCACCTTGATATTGGCAAGACACCTCTAGTTTGAGAACTTCAGGCACTGAAAAACTTGAGCTAACTTGAAGTCAATTCTCACATTCCTTGATGTGGCTGCACAGTGATACAGGAGTGGGAGGGCTTAGCACCAGACTGTTCCCTTTTAGGACCACTATATGGTGCAATTCATAACAGTGGCCAAAGCTGATGTGTAGTCAGACAGATAATTAGGTAGTTCCATGTGAAGCCACATTCCTTTCTTTTGCTGCTCCTGAAGGAACATGAGCATAGCAGAAAATGTAGGCTCATATTTCCCATGCTTTTTGAATATAATCATTGCTAACATTTAAAATCTGTGACTATTTCTGGCTCGTCAGTAAAGCTTAAAAAAATGATATAGCCACCTCAGGAGAATGCCTTTATTATGCTATCTCCTGAACCAAGCAGTTTCAGCTCATTGGGATTCAGGTAATTAAATGCTCGAGCAACCCCTGCAAGTCTAGACGGGGACGCCTGGACACACAATCGAGTACAAAGTGAGCAAGGCAAATGCTGTTCCAGCTTCTGCTCCTTGCCATCTGATAGTCAGTTTGGCCATTCTTTACTGCCCACTGGAGATAGTCACTATTAAAGAGGGAGCACTGATGAATCATCTTCATGTCTGGCAGCGCTGCTCAAATAGATCAGACACGTCGTCGGTTTTTTGCTTCAGCAAACTTAATCCACAGCTCTGGAAAATACTGCTGAAGTTACCCTGCCATAAGACAAAGCTTTTGGATTCTCCAATGAGTTGGCATCTGTGAATTATTTGCCACAGAAGGATACATCTTGGCAGCATCATTTGATCTGAACTTTGAAGAGCAAGGCTGAGAGCACACTTTCACAAGGAGGCAACACTTGTCCTTTAAAGGTTGTTCTAAGGCAGAAAAGAGAAAAAGACAACATGACAATTTTACAAATCAGATTTTTCAGTAAACTTGTGATTTTCAGATGTTGCAAAATATAACTTTTTTTCCCCAATGAAAATCATGACACATACCTCCATAAACAAAAATTTGGTAGAAAATTCTTACAAAGGGTGTTGCATCATTTAAGAATCTTGAATATGAATTCCTTAGCTGGGTTACCAAAGGTCATTGTAAGGCACTTTTTTGCCTTGAAGTGTGATGAGCAGCCAGCCTCTCCACATGATTTGTTGTAGGTGCCTTGCACCACAGCAAAGCAGACAGATGCCTAATTACAGCCTGGGGAGCTCCTCTTTAGGTTACATCTTTAGCAAGCTTTGGCCTTTATCCCTTCCTGCAGGTGAGAAATCTTGTCCTTGTCTATATTAGCTTGGAAACATTCACCCTTTCTCTTCCCACTTTTCCTTCCAAGATAAATATATACAGGTGCCACTAGGTAAAGCAAAGTGTCTTTTTAAAGAAAAATAGCAAAAGTAGCAAAATAATATATGGCATTAATAATATATATATTATTAATATTGGTATCATTAGAATTTTGTGCACTCTATAGCAGAATGTTTCAAGGCAAACCTTCCTTTTCTCGTAGAGTTTTATAGTTCAAGGAAATTGCAAAATATTCTTTCCCATATCCCAATCTTCCCAGCCATTAATCTGGAGACACATATAAACAGGACAAATTTAGCCTCAGTGAACACCTCTTCTGGTGCTGATTAACAAACACTTGCTGATCTAACATTCAGTAAATACCAAGAGCACTTCTTTTGTTGTTGTTTTTTGTTTTTTTCTGTTTTAGAGGTGAGGTATTGTTTCACTGCAAAATAAAATTCTAGTTAATCTGGGAATTTGCTTCCCTTCATCTATGACTCTCCATTAAGTTGGTCAAGAATTTAGGAGGGGTTCCAATGTGTGTTTGCCATTATTTGCACTAAAATATTAGAAACAGAAGTTAAATGAAAATAACTAATTAATATGAAAAGGTTAAATTTCTTCATTATGCCAGGGACTGTAAAATTATAGACTAGGAAGAAAAGTTTAGGTAAAATAGCACTAAATTGACCCTTATGATCCTTATGCTGAATCTGGAAAACTAAAACATACAAATTTACTATGATAACACATAAATACAGATTCCCAAAGTGTAACACTTGTCAGTGTCCTTATCCTTTTTGAACTCATTTGTATGCAAACACACTTGAAAATGTATTAAATGTTCACCACAATTTATGCTGAGTAAAAACCCACACATTTTCACTTGCTTTAATCTTATTTTCCAATAATTTCAACAGATGTCCCCTGTAACAATTAGGTATTGATACCTAAGCCCTTTTTCCCTCATTTAATGATATTTCAGGCCATACATCTACTTCAGCCACTTGTTTTCCATGATAAATAATCCTAGCCTTTTTAGTCTTTTGTCATATTGGCCTTCCAGCTCTCCACATGCCATTTTGAGCTCTAATGCTCCTTTTCTGAGATTGGATAAATGCAATATCACAGCACTAAAACTCTTTTTGCACTGGAAATACACAGAGTGGTGTAAATTGAGGATGTTTGACTCCTCAGAAAACAGAGAGCTTCACAGTTCTCTCATGCATGAGAGACTTATTTAGAGTTATAGAAGCTTATTTAGAGCTCACTAGGGCTGCAAATATATGCACTTAAGCATACATGTAAAAGAACATACACAAAAGTGGGAATATCTACTGCCTGACCTTAATTGTCTAATTGTCTAATCTTTGCAGCCTGCTTGGCATCCATCACCATGTTTAACTTTCCAATTCATCCCTTTCTCCAAGGTGAAAATATGCCTGCATATTAAGCATTGTAGTCCCAAACAGAGGACCTGGGGCCTCATTGATAATGAATTTCCATCATAAAACCTAACCTCCTAATGATTTATCATCCAACAAAGACACCTCCTAATGATAATTTCCTGTTTTTCAGGAAGCTCTGTGTTTCAGGGCTAATTTACATAACTAGGTAAAAGGCACTGACTGTATCACCTGTCTCTGTCACATAGAGGGAGAAATCACTTCCCCTTGCAAAAAAATCTATTGACTTTCATTTGCTGCATCATATTTATTCATGGGGCTGCTAATTAATTCTCTTTATTTTACAGCTCCTACCGATTTTATTCTCATGGAAATCTGATTTACTTGTTTGTATTAACTAGGATTGCTCTGGAGTTCTTTTTAGAAGTTTCTGTCATACTTAGCACTTTCTTACCTCAGGTACTAGGGATGATACAATGAATATATTGCAAACCACAGTTAGCAGCTCACCAGTTTCATATTCATGGGTGAATGACACCTGGCCCTGGCAATTTATTCCTGTTCATTTTTTAAATTTGTTTTAAAACCTTTTTAGTGAGGTTTCATCTCGAGACAGTTCCTGTCCCCCTCCTCTGTAGTGAGAGGTTCCCTCTGCTGTGGATCTCCTGACCTGTGACACAGGCTGCCTTGAGCTGTGACAAGTGTGTTATCAATACATGAAGCAGAGGTTTCCAGCTCAGCAGAAGCTGGGAGCTGCTGTGTTCCTGGGGTACCTGTTGGGCAAAATCCTGACTTTGTGGTGGGTTGATCCTGGCTGGCAGCTATGCCTGCAACCACTCACCTCTTCCCACACCTCCAGTGGGATGGGGGGAAGAATCAAGGAACAAATGATGAAAACTCGTAGGTTGAGATAAAGGCAGTTTTGCAAGCAGAACATCACAGAGGCTGCTATGGAGAAAATTAACTACACCCCATCCAGTCAAGGCACAGTTTTGTAAAAGAGAGCAACCCTCAGGTGCAGAAGAAGTCAGGGACTGCCACAGGACACAGCAAAGCTGGTGGTGTATCAAGGAAAATTTCATTAAGGAAAGGCAGAACACAGCAGACAAAGGGAACAAGAAGAGATGTGAGAAGTGGGGAAGGAAGTGCTTCAGACACTGGAGCAGAGCTTCCTCTACAGCCCTTGGAGAAATCGTGCTGGAATAGACAGATATTCACCCTGCAGCCTGTGGGAGACCCCATGTTAGGGAGCTTAATGTTTCCTGAAGAAACTGGCCAAGAAGACTCTGCCCTGGAGTAAGTTTATCCTTAAAGACTGCAGCCCATGGGAAGGACCCATGCTGGAGCAGAGGATAGGTGATGTTAAGAGAAAGAAAAAGCAGAGAGGAGCTGCTATGGATTGACCACAAGCCTCCAACCTCCTACAGCGCTGGGAAGGGGGAAGAGAGAGAGTGGGGAATGAAGGAGTGAGGTTGAGCCTGGGAGAAAGGGATGGGATGAAGAAAAGATGCTTTTGTTTTTGTTTCTCACTATCCAATTCTAATTTAATTAGAAATAAATTAATTTTTACCGTTAACTAATCATCTCATTAATTAATTAATTAATGTCACAACTGTTTTGCCTGTATCAGTAATTAGCAAGAGATCTCCCTGTCTTTACCTAAGCACATGAGCTTTTCTCTTTCCATTTTCTCCCCTTGTTCTTCTGAACAGCGAGAAGGAGAGAGAAATTTGGGTGGGTGCCTGGCAGCCAACCAAGATAACTCATCCCTTGTGAAGACATTTCAGCATGAGGAAGGTTAATCAATTCTTCCCCAAATAGCTGAATCCAGGGATGACTTTTTCCAAGTCTTGAGATAAAATGGTTTTTCCACAATCCTTCAGGATACTCCAGCAGGTTTAGGATTAGTTTGGTTATTTTCTCCTCTCTTTAACCACCTTTAAAGCCTTTTAAAAGTGTGGAGGATCAGCAGCAAGAGACAAACTTCCACCTCTTGTTGTGCTCAGTATCATCTGTGGATTGACAAGATCTAGCTTTTTATGCTCTTTGGTTATGAATGACCATATTAAAAAAAAAAAACAAACCAAAAAACAATAAAATCAGAATCCAAGCACTACTGCAGCAAATAACTTAAGAAATATAATACATTTCTTATACAGCTATTGTTGACCCTCTCCCCTTGTAGAAGGGAAAAATCCAGCCTTCAAAATTGTGATGAATATGTTGCCAATATAATGATCTTCTAACGTGCAAAAAAGAGGCCAGGAAATGATTTAAAATGCCATAAACTTTCTCAGAACAGGTTTCCTGCTGATATGCCTTTCTCCCCAAAGTGCTCCCCATGCTCTTTCTGAAATATTCATTGCCCTAATGATTTCTTCAGGCACTGCTCCTGTACATAAAAATTAGTTCCTCCTATCAAGAAAGAAGTAATTCCAAGGGAACTGCTACGGGAGAAATCCACAGAATCCAGAAATGTATGCAAAAACTGTTTGCATTTTCTCCTTAGCACCTAAGGAGTTTATTTTAACCTTTATTTTCAGAAGTGGCACTGTTACTGTTATCCATGTGTTTACAAGTAGAAAAACATATTTCTAATTTATTTTTTTTTTCCCCTAGAGCTGTTACACATCTCTATTTTACCATGATCTGCCTTATTTCATGGACTTTCAACCCTTGCAACACTGCAGGGCTAGATGCAGTAGGATTCAGAGGATCATCTGTTCTCTAGACACTTCTAGAGAACTTTGGAGCTCTCAAAGCAATTAAAAACATGTTCATCTGTCACTTACACTGAACCCTTTCCCCTCCACCCCTGAAGATTTGCTTGCAAGTTCATTGTAGTTTTAGGAAATAATTTCTTAACTGTTGACACCTCTAATATATGGCATCTGTTTTGCAGTGTAGCTTGCTAGCAAAGAGATTATTTCAGCACCTCAAAGTGTCCTTTGCACTCACCTGCTCTGCAAGGAGGTTTAGTTCTGCAAGAGGGTGAGCCATGGCTCAGGAGCACTGTGTTCAGCTCTGCACCTTGAGGACTGACTCTACAGCCCAAACATTTCAGTCAAGGGGGTTTCTACTCTATTTGCAGCTCTTTAGATGTCTGCACATTAAATTTAATGAAATGGAAACAAATAGGTGGCCTTCTGGTTCAAGCAACAGCCCACTAAGTCTTGCATTGCTCATTTGTGGGATGAAATGAGTGCAGAAGAAAGCACAAAGAGTACAAGAATATTACCAGTCAGGATGGATTTGAACTGGAAATTAGCAATTAAGAGCAGGATTACACTCACCCAGAAGAGAAAAAGTGACCTAAAGGAGAGCCACAAACACACATCTCAAAAGTGTTTCAGTGATTCAGTAACCAGGAATTCAGGAATTAATCTGCTCCATTCATTCCACAAGGGCTTCAAAGAACTCATGGTGGATGGAATACAATGCAGATCTCTAATGCCAGGAGCAAGCAGGCACATTTAAATAATCTTGTCTTCCATAAATTTAGCAAAACAAGAGAATGGATATTCACCTGTCCCCACAATTTCTCTGGGGTTATGCTGCACCATTAGTAATCTTTTGAGCAACAATTAAAAATCAAAAACTTACAGAAATATCATACAGGAACAAGGATCTCACTCACAGGAATTCTTAATTATTAGAAATGTGAAGAATAAATAAAAGATAAACAAACATTGACTTAATCTCAAATGATGACACCATATGCAAAATAAACTGATAAGATTATGAACAAAAATAATAGGCAGGTAAAAGAAAAAGACACCCAAACCTTGGAAATGACTAACACACTTCTCTACCTCAGACTGGGCAGACTAATGCCATTAGAATTTTGATTATTTAAAACCTCTAATTCCCTCTGAAAATACATATATTTAATATTTGATCAACTTTTGGGTTTGATAAATATTGGCTACAAATTAATCCATTAATTTGAACATATGTTTCACATTTTTTTTTGCTAGTAACAAAGTTACTAAAGTTACTAAAGTTACTAGGTGGTGGTTTGTTTTTTGAGTAGTTTTTTGTTGTTGTTGTTGTTATTTGCTTGTTTTTGTACTATAACACAAAGTTAATTTTAAGCATTTAATTTTAGAAGACAGTAAGCAAGTTTAGAATCCTAGGTTAAAAAACCAAAGCAAATCAGAAACTACATTTCTAAACAATAAGAAAGAAAGAAAAAGATATATATGTTGTATAGTAGGAAAAGAAAAAAAATCTTTGATGACGAAAAAGGCCATTATCAACCACAGACAGAAAAATCAGATACAAAGAGGATGTTTCTACATGAAACAAAATGTTATGGCTAGAGCAGCAAGTTTAATACAGGGATGGGAAAAAAAAAAGAAAATTATTAACATAAAGAGAGAATATGTTTCAGTATCAGAATCTATAACCTTTAAAAAATATTATGTTTTAACCTGGCTGGAATGGATATTTAAAAAAAAAATAGCAGGAGAGTTCATCCCTGCAAACAAGGGACTTTGTCCTGGATCAAGGATCCAAATCAATCTGAGAAAGTGTTAAAGGATTTTAAAAGTCAAAATCAAATTTTGGTATTAGAAAAAGTTTCTGATAAGGAGATTGCTGAGGCAAAGGAATATACCAGCACTTCTTAAAAATGTTTACCTTGTCTTAATTTCATCTTGGCAAGATTTTAAACAAAAAATTAACATGTTGAATTGATGAAATAAGAATTGAATAACTAACAGAGCTCTAAAAACCATAATTGATTACAGAGTGTGAATGCATTATTAACAAAGTCCAGTAAGGATAAAAATATCATCCAAAGTTATTGAGTAATTTTTGTTAGCAGCCTATGTGATGTCTAATGATGTCTTGAGGTAGTGTGAAGGTTACAGGATAGCAAGTAGCAATAATAAAAAATAAAAGTTCTGCTACAGAAAGGTATAAATTTACCCATGGGGATGTTGTCAAAGCAACATTGTGTTTTCACATGGGGCTTTTTTATTTTTAATCTATAGATAAATTTCACATTTTAGCCATGAGATTACTCTGCATCTTTTTTTATTATGTACAGTGTGTTCCCCTGGAAAATGCCTCATATTTCTGTACATGTGGTAGCTGTGGTGGCTTCCTGCTTGCATCTTATGACCCACTTCCATCTGATGACTGGAACCCTCCATTTAGAATTGTCTGACACACGCCCAAAAATCCTGGCTAAAAGAACAAGTTCTCAAAATTGACAGGACAAGACGTCCAGGTGGAAAGAGAATATATAACTGGAGAAACAAAATGAAAATCAATACTCAGCTTCCCTGCACCCAATAAGCTGTAGACCTGGGAGGCATATAAAAGTGAAACAAAATTAGGAGTGTGTTTTTGCCTCTGGGGACAAGGTGTCTACTGCTGGTAGAAGGATAACATGTACTACCACTTGGTCCTTGGGCTTCAAAGAGAGATTTTAGTAGAGTTCTAAGAAGATCCCCAAAATAACTCAGAGAGTCAAGCCATAAATGCAATCTGGTTTGTTTACTATGGAGAAAATAATGTTAAAACTTTCCAGAGTATGTAGTGTGCTTATGTACTTATGTGTTACTTTAAAGTAGCCTGAAAATCTGCAGTATCAGAATTCACTCACAATACATGAGCTAAAGAAGCAAAAATTTAGTAAATTCAGCATCCAAATAAGGAGCAGTTTCCATGTATTGAGAGCTAATAATTTAACCTGGAAGACAGCAGACTCACTCTTGCTTGGAGTACTTAAAATAAAATTCAGTATACTTTAATGTATCTTTTGAAGATGGCTGTGTGGTATGTGTATAAGGAAGCTCAGACTGCTGACAACTTTATTGGATTAAATAATTCAACTAGCATGTAATATGAACCATGCAGTATCTTAGGACTGAATTCAGAACTTTCCTGATAAAAAGCTGTGCTTTCAGTAATGACTTCTTTGTTGTGTTCTTAATACTTGAAGCATTCTGTGACAGAAGTAAATCTAAGCCAACCCTGAATTTAGAGGTAAAAGGCACACTTAAATTGCCCCAGTAGATCAGGCAGCACTGAGGGTTGTTAACCATTCTTATTTTCATGACCATGATATTACAAAATCAAAACCCCTCATAGCTGACAAGTTAAAAGAGTGAATGGTAATAAACCATGGTGCTGCTCAAAATGATGAGCTGGTTCCTCCACTGCAATAAATCAACATTATTTCCTTGGCAAATGAAGCTTAGATTTATGCCAGGTAAGGGTCTGACCAACATGTAGTGTTTTGAAATCTGGAGAAACCATTTTTCTTGGGTGCAATGTGCCTCGTTCGTCATGAAAACACAGTAAAACATTCAGAAAGGTTACTTAATACATTGTCAAAGTAAATGCATCTCTGTAAATCAGTCAGCCTGGCTATGTCTCTGGTAATACTAGTGTTGCTAAGGTAACTACTAATTTCCACCCTAGAGTAAATATTACATAAAGCTGACAGCTTATTCAATTTTATATGTTAGACTTTGGGGCAGAGCATGTCTTTTATTTCCTCCTGTGATATTGACCCTGCTTCACTTATGCACCTCTTGGCTGCTTAAAATCCTTTATCCTTTAACCTTTATCACCTGCCAAGAAAGTATCAAGGTAGCAGCCAGCAAATCTGATCCCTCTGGTCTGCTGCTTTCTCATATGCTTTGCTTTTTATTTTATGTCAGGTTATGAGTCAAATTTCTTGACTTGTACCCTGAAGCACAGAAACAGCATCTCTAAAATACCATGTAGCTGGTTTCTAAGTAAAGACATACAGCTGCTATCAGCCCAGTTTTCCCCACTTAATTTGAATCTCTGATAAGCAAACACACTTGTCTTTCCCTTTTGCACTGGTTGGAGTCTTTGGTGGGCAGCTGTTAGCACCTTGTTGGACAAACACACAGCAGTACCTACGTGGAACTCCTTTAAAGATATAATTTCAAATGCAAAGTGTTTGGTGGCACTGGTACCTTAAACTATTCCTTACCTTGTCTCATGATGCATTTTACTTTCTACTATGCTGGCAAATAATTTGGTACTCTGTGCTAGAGCTCTGATGAGGATTCTCCTTAAAAAGTAAAAAAGCCTTCCCTGACTGCTTTTTTAATTAGCTCAAATCAATTCCCTGATTGGGAAAGAAAGCTCCATAAACAGGCATCCTAACAGAACTGAGGATGTTTGTCTGCATGGCAACAGGATGTAAGGGGAGAAGGGCAAGGAAAATGAAATCTAAAATTTCAGTTTTCCTACACTCATACTCAGGCATCCCAAACCCACAACACATATTTTTGAATTCTACATTTACCATTTTCTTCCTCAGCCAAGGAAATTTAGGTCTTGCCTCAGCTTTTAATGGCATACACCCAGAATGCATACTCAGAAAGTGCTATCCTGATATAATGCACCTGTAACTACATTCAAACATTTCCTTTGAATTTCATGGAGTGACATTGGTTTACAACAGCAGGGAAACTAACTTAAGAAGCTGCAACTCAACAGGCTGCACACCTGCCAGGCCTGTTCAAAGAAATGCTGAATAGACACTGGCCTGTAGCTGCTACATGAAATTAGTTTTGAATAGCATCAGTTCATAAGAAGTTTAATCTCACTTGGGAAATGCAGTGCAATGGGAAAAAAAATCAACCCTATGTTTACAATAAAAAACCCTTCCTGTCTTTTGCAAAAAAATAAGTTTACTTTATGAAATATCCACAAATTTGCCCACACAATGAGAAACAGGGAAAAAATAAAGCTTATTTTTTGTTTCTATTAGTGGAAAATGAAATTTTAAAAAAAGATAACTTTCAGGCTATGGAAATAAGATGGCTCTAAATTCTTGAATTTCATACCTTTAACAAGTCTGCATGAAAGAAGGCTTGAACTAGTTATTTATATGCTCACATCTATACATTCATCACATTTATGCTGCTTATTTTGAGAACAAAAGAACATAGGACATGTACTAAAAGATATGGCTTTGACAGCTTGCCAGATGTCTTGTTTTCCTCTGAAACAGGAGCTAATCACTGCCTCACACTGAAGATGCAATCCTATAAACATTAAACTGCAACAGTGGGAACGTGGGACTGCAAAACTTCTTTACAAACTTCAGAAAATGTTTAAGTTCTATATCAGAAAATTATTGCTTCTGGGAGAGACAGATCCCCATTCCAACCTCAGTGATTGAATGCAACATCTTTATATTTGTGAGGAAATATTAGGCACTCTCAAGGAAAACAGCCAGGCAAACTGCCTTTAGTTTGCTGATCCTTCCAGAGCAGCTGAGGTCCAGGAATCAATTAAGGATTCCAGAAAGCTCCTGGGGGGAGTGCAGGCTGTGAGTGTTTATTTGCACAGCCCCTCTGCACTCCTGGGTTTTTTGTCTGAATGGTTGTTTTCTATGCCTGTTTAGTCTTTGAAATCCAAACCAATAACTGAGATGATTTTATTAAGCAGGCAGATGCCCTTAACAAACCAGGCTGGAATCATCATTGCCTTTGACATAAATTTATGGAGCAGTTGTCAGATGGTAATGACTTTCAGTCATCACCATGTCTGAATCTGAGGCTGTGAATTGGGTAATGATGGACTTGGTGTTGCATTACCAGTTTCCTGAGCCATGCAGTGTCCTGCATCCATCTTGGAAAGAACAGATCTCAATGTTCCTAACAAAATGTTAGGAAATTAAGATTCTCTTTTCAATGTCCATCTAACGTGAACAGACTGAAGGATCAATTAAGATTCCTGCACTCATGCTTGACTTTTAAAGAGATACTTTCAATATAAATCCTCATTCCTTGGTAACTTTTGTGACTAGCACAGCTAAAACATTAGTTTAGAACAAGACAAAGAAAAAAAATTGCCACAAAAAACCCCAATGATTTTCATCTCTGCAAAGTGAACAGAATCAAGGTCAAAAAAATGTCATTTATGTATTCCTTAGGCTTAAGGCTGTACTGTCAGAAAATTGACATAGATATTTGCATCTTGTGCTGAGCTTTTCTCAAAATTTTTTCAAAGGAATAGATTTTTCCTTCTTGAAGGAAATAAATTAAAAAGAACATATTCAAATCTAACTTAATTTTTTATAGTGCAGACTAGTGTATGTACAGCAAATGATTTTATGCAGGATTTACTTATATTACTTGTTTATTGGCATAAACAAGAATTTATTAATTTAATGTCTTTTAAATTAACCTATGTGTACCTTGGTGTTCAGGTCTCATGACACTCCCTAAAGAGTGATGCTGAGGGACAAATGACCATAAATGCCAAAATCACCATGATCCTCAGGGAGTATGTCACAGCATGAAACAAAATTACCAGAATATTTACAAACACATCCTAAATTCTTTGAAATTATTAAATCTTTACTTAGGATGACTGTAGTTTTAATAAGAACTGAAACTGATTTTAAAACTCTGAATTTCATACACCAGTCTACGACATGAAAACCTGCATTAATGATGTGAGTAGCATATTGGAGATCAGCATTAAGCCAGTTAGAAGATTAATGTGCATGAAAAGGTCAAAGCTAAAATAGAGTTAGCCAAATGTAAGAAACTGGCTTGATCTGATCTAAGTCAGTAGGACTACATATTGGTTAATTACTATACAGAACAAGAGTTGCTCCACTTTAGCTCTAGGGATAATTGCAACCCTTAGAAGAAGGTATTTGGAAATACTTGCTAGTGTTCCAGGATGGAAAATTTGAGAAGTTTCTATCACAGGAGTCATACATGTGCAGTGTTCAGCCAGTAAAAGCAGCTAATACTTCCTACCCAAGTCCTTCTGAAAGTCTAGACTCTGTTTTGTCAGCAGGACGTAAATTAGGGTGAGCTCCATTCTCAGTTGCACTGCAAACAAAGCTCAGCTGTATGTGTGGTGTGCTGCTTTGCTACAATTTGTCTCCTCAGAGATCAAAAGACTCTCTACCAGGTTTTGTGGAGTGCAGTAATTGTGGTAGTTCCTGTCCTACATTCACACAAACAGGAAAGTGTGTCTAAGGCCTCCTTTGTACCTGCATCAAACAATTATCTCTTTTTTCCTCTTAGTAAATAATAGATGTGACCATCCAGCAGGCCTTTTCTAACATTATAAACTAGAGTCCTGGAATTCTGTGATCACCAGTTCTCCTGTTGTCACTAAATAAGTCACGTTAAAAAGACTTTGGGAGTTGTCTGTGTCCAACTCCTATCTCACTGCAGGGATAATTTAAATTTAGCAGTCTCTGGAAATGGGGAATCCAAAACTCTCTGGGCAACCAGGTCTGGTGTTCAACCATCCTCATAGGGAAGAATTTTTTATCTTAGATCTTATTACATTTTTTCCTTCCTGCAGCCTCTCTTCACTGCCTCTTGCCCTTTTGCTGTGAAACTCTGACAGAAGTCTAGCTCCATCTTCTCTATAAATCCTTTTTAAGAAGTTGAAAGTGACATTTAGATCTTCCTCTAGCCTTATGTTCTTCAGTCTGCCACTACTGAGCTCCATGACATTTCTGTCAGCCCATTTCTTGGGGTTATTGAATTATCTCTGAATGACAGTCCTTCCCTCCAACTTATTTGTTGGTCCCAGCACTGGTGTCATCTGCAAACTTGATGAGGATTTATCATCATTCCCACCACTCTGCTCATTAACAGAGACATTAATCAGTATTTGCCCCTGTATCAGCTGCTGAGGAGTGCCACTAATAATCACATGCCAGTTGGACTCCACACCACTGATCATATTTGGCAGGCTAGCAAGTTTTCCATCTGTCCAGCCTATTTTTACCACTTTGGCTGCAGAAATACTACTATGAGAGACCATGCCCAAAGCCCTGCTGCCATCAGAATAAACAACATTTTGTGTTCTCTCCTCATCCACCAAGCCACTCGTGTAATCTCCAATGGCAATCAGAGGTTTGTAAGACAAAACTTTCCCTTAGTGAAGGCAAAGTAGATAATAAGTCAACATGTTGGGGGTATTTTGTATCTCTGCATATATCAAATCAGTAGAATTTGCTTCATAGCCTTTTTCAAAGCCAAAGATGGTCTATAATTATCTGAATATTTACCCTTGCTTTTAATGAGTGTAGATTGATTAGCCATTTTCTTATAATTTGTGACATTCTCAAATGGCCACAGCCTCTTCAAGATGACAGAAAGAAGCCTTGAAACTACTTCACATTGTTCCCTCATCATCCTTGAACATTTCCAGTCCCACAGGCTTATGCTTCTCCAGTTTCCTTAAGCTATCCCTGTCCTGGTCCCCCTCTACCATCAGCACTCAGCATTGCCAGGGACTGACACTGGACATAGAACTTGCCACAGTGAAGACTGAGCCAAATAAGGCAGAGTTTCCATATCCTTTGTCACTATATTGCCTATCCCAGGTCACTTGCTCATTCTCTATCTTCTAATAAATTGAGGGGAAATCAATTATAGTCTTTACTAATATATTTAACCAAATAGCATAACCATATTTATTATGTTTACACACCTGCTGTGAATGAATCTGAATTGCTGTAGTAAAGAACTTCATTGTGCAATTTTCATTGATATAGTATTGCAACATATATAATTAAACTTTCCTTTTTTTTTATCTCTCACTTACTCTTTGCAGCCTTGCAAAGTAACCCCCAGCTTCTGGTAGTTTAGTAAAGTAGCTATTTTTGATCCGCTGTGACTTTCAAATGTTTTGTTTCTCTGCATAAATTTTTTATCCTATACATATACTGTTCAGGCTTAGCTAGAAACAAAACAAATTGCTCCAGGATTACTTAAACAGAAAGTTCTTAAGCTAAAAAGATCTATCCAGCCTGCAAATCAACCCGTGATAAAATAGCAATTTTCTTATTCAGGCAGGTCAGTAATTTTGTGTGTACTGTGAGGCTTGGAATAACAGCTTCATACCAGGCATTAACCTTAGGTCTCTTTGCCAAGTTTTCTTCAAAGATCTGTAAGGCTAGCTGTTATTGTCAGAAAGTGTACTTATGAATCAGCATGGAAAAAATTATATTGAGTGAAGGCAAAAAAATTCCCCTTTTAAAGAATATTAACGTTTCAAAATAAAATTTAAAAAACAAAACAAAACAAAAAAGCAAAAAACAAAACAAACAAACAAAAAACAAACAAAAAAAACCCCCAAACAACCCAAAACAAAAAACCTAGAAAAGTCCACAGAAACAAACAAACAAACATCGAACAAACAAACAACAAAAAACCCCCAGACCAGAAAAAGGCCATTTGAAGGTGCCTTGGGAATTTTAAATGGAAACTCTAAGGTATGCTGTGGCTGTGCTTCCAGGCTGGCTTTAATCCTGTGATCTTGCTTTTCCCTACAACACCAGGGCCATTCAGAACACACAATAGACATTTTACTCTTTGTAACAACTAGTCAGTACTTTCTTTGCTTCTTCTAAGGATACATCCCTTTGTTCAGGCTTTGTTTACTATGCACTTTGTTTACTATGCTCTGATTAGCATCAGTCTGTAAGAGCTGGAGGAAGAAAAGTGCATTCTCCCTGGCACTTCTCAATTGCTTCACAATGCAAGTCCTGCAAGTACAAACCTTCTCACAATACATGTTCCAAATTATCTACATAAATGACACTGGAATATGTAATTCCCTCCATACATAACCTTCCTTTCAAAAACTATCTTATTTCCAGAACAAAAAAATTCCACATTTTAATCTCTGAATGATGGATGGCTGGTGGTGGGAGGTAAGCAGGAACACACAACCATTTGTTCAACAAGGATAAAGAAAAAGGCAAAACAAAATGTCAAGTGGCTCCTGAGCAGAGTTATTTTTTTCACCTAAACCCAGCTGTGCCATCATGCCATATCCACACTGCACATCAGCCATAAGCACATTCTCCTTGCCAGCAAAGGAAGATCTTGAAGCATGGAGGTTATTCACTTCAGCAAGCTTTAAAGTGGGGGAAAAGATCATGACATATTCTCCAACCTCATGCTCCAAAAGGCTGAAATCTTCATGTTTCCTTGCTAGCAAAGCCCTCAGCCTGAAGATGACATGCTATAAGGTTATTTTTGTATTGCATGAAACCAGAGGAGGGAATGAAGTGCTACAGCTCCTGCCTTAGTCTCACCAGGCAGGTGACATGTACCACAAAACATTTTTGTGTAAGCTCTGATCCCACTGAAGTGGGAGTTTTGCCATTGACAGGAACAAAGAGAATTTCCCTAGCTCTAGACCAAATTTAAAAGATAAGGATTGCTATAGAATATGCAATTGCCAGGAAAGGAATTTGACCCTTTCTCTGTGTTTAGATATTGTGTAAGACATTTTGGCATGAAAAGTGGTAAGCACCACAAGTAGTAGATTATTCATTATAAAGCATCTACCCTTTATTTCTTAATGTAATCATAATGATATATATATAAAATATATCATACAACTTATCTACATAGATGTATATTACTTTATATTTATCATGTATTTATATGTGCATGTACTTAGGTTATACATGCTCTATGGATATAATTACAGTCTTCAATAATAAGAAAGCATTTCTTATATTTTAAGTTTCTGTCAATACTGGTAATTATTTTTCCACTCCTTCCTTAAATCTATATACAAGGTAGGTCCTCAGCAATCTGGAATTCTGTCTCCTTCAAGATTTTGGAGGCAGGGGGAAATAATTTCTTTTTCTTCAGCTCAATTCTCTTATGGGAAGAAGTTGGTATAAGTCTTTATAACAGCAAGTGTCCTTGGCCCATCTTATTGTTGTGGCAGATGGACTCACTCACTGTGATATGTAGTGAAAACTATTGCATTCCCAGGGTAAGAAAATCAAGATGTCTCCATTCTGTCTGGGAAGGAACTAACAAATGAAATTTCCTGGTGACCAGAATCACCAAATGCAACAGTAGTTAAAATTTGATCCACATAGTCTTTAAGAACAACGTGACATTTGACCAAAGAGCTGCACTGAGAAGAACTCAATATCCTAAAACAGCAGACAACTTCTGTCATGCTGCAAGGGCAATGGACAGAAGTAAATAAATTCCTTTTCTGCTACCTGTGTTGCTCCTGGTCTTAGAGGACACAATAAAATACATTACGGAATATTTGACAACATGACCTCTGTGGGCTACAGGATTTTTAAAACTTTCTAATGGTACATTGCCTAAATTAATATAAAATCTTTTTATTCCTTGTAGAAATTAAAAATCATATTAAATGGTCAACATATGTAATGTGATAAAATGGAATTATTGCTTTTAATAAAATAAAGTGTTTTCAGAAGTGGATCACCATCAATATTTTCACTAATATCAAAGTCAAGTTATTGATGGATGAGAAAAATCAAAACCTATGATATTTGGAAACCCAGATTGCTAGTGATTAGTAAATATTAGTTCCCTAAGCACTTTGGATAGACTATCAACAATGGTATTAAATTTCTGCCCCTCATAATTAGAATACATTTCAGCTTTCATTCTCCTTTGTCATACCTGTGCTATATTCAGGAAATATTAATCCTATATTTTGATCTTATAGATGATTTTCTTCTTAATCAACTAAAGAAAATATAACCCTTAAGCAATGAACTCCAAGAGCTTTAAAACTGCAGACATTATCAGCAGAAGAACTGTTACTTAGATAAAGGGATTAATATATTTTTACATCTATGAACCAAAATAAATGAATTCAGATGTGATATATACAGTGGGCACCCTCAAATGAGCATAGAACTTTTTTTTTGCAGGAAGGTTTACCTGAAGGATCTAAATGAATAGGAAATACATGCAACCTGGATTTTGGTGGAGAAGGGGTGAAAATTGCATGAAATGTCATGCTGCCTGCCAGAGATAAGGTCTGCAAGTCCTAAGAGAAATGGGTCTTCTGGTGAGTTTATATACTGAAATAAAAATAAAAAAAGATTTTTTATTGCCATAACTCAAAAATGGCTGTTCCAGGTGAAGGACTGAAATACATTATGGTGAGTAGGTAACGTGAAGTGATATTTTAACATCCATAGATGAAAATTGAGACATAGAAGACAAAAATAATTTGGAATATTTTGAAATGTTCCACCGGCAGAAGAGAGAGATTACTCAAAAGAAGGACTTACTTGAGTATACTAGTACTGTACTTGTGTAAGGATGAGATACAAATTAAACTCAACGATAAGTTATTTGAGACACACAGAGGTTGAGCTCTAAAAAGAATAGCTTTACATTTTGAGCTAAAAATTCTGAAGTTGAAAAAATAAACAGTAGGACTGATGAAAATGAAATCTAAGATGTCTTTGAGTTTCTATAAGAGATCTGAAATACAGTATGAGAAACAAATGCTATTTTTATAAATAATGCATAATCATCTAATAGTGTTTCTCTTTCTTGCAGCTCATGTGTGATGGTCACCTCTTTTTTGTCCCCATTAATTTAAAGCAAACCCTGGCCCAGGGGAAAAATATTCAATAACACATCTGTGTCCATAGAGCAGGTAACACTTTTTCTATAATGTGCATTTTATTTCACACTTTCCATTTCAAAATCCTGAGACCAGTCCTTCTGGTTTTCTTCCTGCTCACAACTTATCCACAGATCACCCCACGACCTCCTCTGACAGCCCTTCTCTCACTGGGATGAAAGGCCCAGGGGTTACATTCTTGATAGGACACCCACTTTCCCCCCAGATTATGTTAGTCATAATTTTTTTTTTGCCTTTCTGTGTCTCCCCAGCGGGCCAATGTGTATTTCAAAACTCTCTCCCAGGTCCAAGGCTCCCCAGCCAGGTGGCTTCACCTGTCCACCTCCTGTTTTTCTGCCTTACCTCCTCTCACACTGATTCTGGCACCATGCCACTCACAGTGAGTTAAAATCATCACTAGTAATTTTTTTGCTTTGCTGCTATAAGGTTGTCTAGGAGTCACTGGAGGAGTGAAGAAGATGGCATGTTCCTAACTTTTTAGATGCAGCTATGAGAAAATCATTGCATATCCTCAAGCTCTGGCACCAGCACACATTGTTAATTCTGTCTGCCAGCTTGAACACAAAAGGAAACAGAATCCCAGTCAGAAAAAGTTACATGAATCCATCTCCCCGACTGAGATGATGCCTTCTCCTATTATTGTAGCTGCATCACCCTGCACTGAGTGTACAGAAAGCAGGATACTCTAACCCATGTCCTGGGTGATTCTGAACACCACAATGCCTGCCTGTTCCCAAGGCTGTGACCTTTGTGCCTCCCCACTTACCCACTTCCATGCTTTGGTGTGTGCTGTCAGACTTGATAAGCAGAAAACCACTGGCTTTGCTTTCCTCTGTCCATTTTCTCCTACTCCCTCATCCATACAGGCATGTAAATCTGACAGAAATATGGCTCCATGTAAGATTTTGGAAAACATCTTCCTTGGTTTATAAGTCTTCTCACTACAGGGTATACAAAGATAGCAACAAAATTCACAGAGGAGAAGGAAAGTAATTGTAATTCTATCAAGACTTCTAATTCAAACTGCTTCAGATGTTAATAGATTTCCAACACAGCACCAGCTAATCCTACACTGTCAATTTTTATAGTGGGAGAACCACCTGCCCTGACATGTTTAATGTGCTTTTTGTAACCAAGCACCTTGAGCCGTGATCTCATCTGTTCTCATTAAGCAAACGAAGTGGAGGTAGGTCAATCTGTGGATGGGAATCCTCTGGGGACAGCTCCCACCAGGAAATAAGTTCAGCCATGCCCAAAATCACAGTGGAGCAGCCCTTGCCATCCTCCTGAGCCCCATGCCCTGCCACAGGCAGCCCCTCATAGCCAGCAAATCCCTGCACAAACCTGCTCCGTGCCCCGCTCCCTGCGCAGGGAGCAGATGGGGCACTGGTGACTTGCCACAGGAGGTGACACTGTTCCCTAGGGGTCCAAATTGAACCAACACTGCAGTGAGTGGCAGGAGGCACTCTGCTAATAGAGGTTTTGTCCTCGGGATGAGAAATAAAACGTGCTCTGACTCGTGGTCGTTGAGGGTCCCGCAGCGCTTTTCACCCGACTGCGGCTCAGCACCAGTGTCCTGATCATACTCCAACATTTCACCTGCTTAGATTCTCCTGATGCACCAGCTGAGTTCTCCCATTCACCTCCTGAGCTGAAATCAGTAGCACCAGCCACACAAAGGTTGCTACTACACCCTGCCCTGCTGATGGCTGTGTTTTAGCAGGGAGCATCGCTTCCTACACACAGAGCATTCCAAATCCTCTGCAGAGCATCTGGATGCATGTGAATGGTGCTATATATACACACAAAATAACCAGTCAATAACAGGAAAACAGTGCAGTATTAAAGGATTTCAAAATTAATGAGGCTACTTTCCCCACAAATCATTAGCTCGGGAAAAAAATCAGAAACACGGCATATAGAAATTAATATCTCGGTCAGGTAAAGAAGTAAACATTTCTCTAATATAACTGAGAGTAGAGATATTGATTTCTGAGCAGATAGGGTACTGCAGCCTCTAGCAATCCTATGATTAAATCACTAGCTTCAGCTCTGGCAGCACTGTTTCCTGCAGTTAGAAAATAAAAAATTAAAATATATATGCAGAGGATATCTCCAGATCCCCAGAGCTGTTCCTCTGAGTAAACTGGCAAAATGTAAATATTTCCCAGAGGGATTCTGATCTAGTGCAAGATTACCCGACTGAAGTTGATCATTTTAGTACTTCTCTGAACAGGAGGTAGTTTCTGCCCTTCAGACTCGATTTGTTAAAGCTCTGAATGGAAGTAGATTAAAAACTGCAACCAGGCTCTGTGACAGGGCTTTCTGAGCACTCTGTGGGCAAACAGCTGTGGTGCTCTCACAGGTTCTGAGTCTCCAGGAAGCTAACACCACTCTTTCTTTGCTTTTACTGGGCTCAAACCAAGGCTTCCCACGTGGAGGCAGCAGGCACTGCTGAGACACAGAGCTCCTACTGCCAGACACATAGCCCAACAGCAGCAGCCACAACTGAGAAAAAGAAAAGGTCTTTTAAACCTGGTAACTTATCACAAGAGCAATTGTGCCATAAACAGTGAAAGCAGAGATCTGATTAAAAAAAAAAACCAACAATGAAATTGGTGGGCTGGGTTAATTTATAGGAAAGCAAATCCTAGAGATGCCTTGGCAAAGCAAAGTTTTATTATTGATCATCATATTTCTTACAGATTCAAGATTTAGTTCAAGGAAGTTTATCATCTTACTTGTCTTTTCCCCTTTATCTGATGGAAAAGCACAGAAAAAGGAAGCTTTGTAAAAAGATTTCTTTAAAGCTGCTTAAATGGCTCAAATGTTGAGTGGTATACAAAGGGATAGGTTTTTCCATTTTAATTTAAAACAATGTGAAACTAGAACATTAAACTGATAGAATTTTTTATATTTAAATTAAATGAAGAATTTAGATGGCAAGGCCAAGAATGAAGTGCTATTGAGACAGCAGCCCCAAGCAGAATGGTCTACTAAAAAGGGTTAGACAAGAAATTCTCTAAATATTAATAAAAAAGGAGAAGTTACTGGAAATTATGCATCTTAATTGAACACCATTTATTCCTTATAAATATTTTCTATTTAAGGCCTAATATGCATTAAATATTTATGAAATCTTTATTAAAGGAATCTCACAGTGGTGTAATAATTTTTGAATTGTTGAACCAATAGGGCAAAGAAGTCCTAAGTTGGCAGATTTGATTTCTAGGGAATTAAAAGTTCCTAGGGGGGTTCCTGTGGACCCAAACAATTTATGCCCCATGGGCCTGGTCCCTCCTGACCAGGGGAGGGCTGTGCTGTGGGAACAGGGGAAAGGTCACAGGTGATGGATGCTGCCTGGACCCTCTTCCCTGTGTGGCTCCTGCCAAGACACGTTTGGTCACTCCAGGAAGCCAAAACCTATTAGTGTAATTATGAGCAGCACTGTGCTATGGGAAACAGGCTGTAGAATAAAAAATGTACACTATAGGGAGCTTGTGCTACATCAAGACTCTCCTCCTGGCAATAATATTTCATCAGGAAAATGTTGTTTGTACCACCTCTCCCTCTTTGCTTCACTTGAGGAGGTAGCTATAGTTATGAAATGTGTAAATGTGCTTTTATTTTACATCTTTCTCTTTGTTCCTTCCGCTTCTCTTTCCTTCCTAACATGTTTTTATATCTCTTCATGACAGGGATACTGTCCCAAAGGGAGCATGTTTTGCTAGTGTTTGTTATTGTTACTATCAATATGTTCAGCCAATCATTTTATGTAAGCTCTTTTTCTTCAGCTTGGGAGTAATTTTTTTTTTCATTTTTTAAACAATGAAAAAAATATATGCTATTTTTCTTATGCAAGTATTAATGTAATACAATGTAAATGATTTTAATTTTTTTCTGAACTTTAATAATCTACATTTTATTCTGTTTCAAAGCTTGTAGAATAGTTTGGTTACTCCTAAATACCTGTAAGCACTTCTTAAGTGCCTTTCAAGCAAACACTAAATCACAGCCTACTGAAGTTGTGGAAAGAATGTAAAATTTGGAATTTACAGAAATATTTCGTTTTATGAATGGAGGGACATAAGGAGAATAATGAGGCTCTGTATTTATTAGTGTGTTTTTGCCTTGCAGACTTTGCAGTGGAATAATGCAACAGATCTTAGCAAATACTTAAATCACTTCTGCTATTGACCTTGTCCTGCTATCATCCATCACAGGTGAAGTTTTCTTTTGATGTACAGATCATAAGCTTGTCTCAAATTTTCAGTAATATATTCAGAAAATGAGGGAAACAGAGGAGTATTAGCAAATGCAGCAGTATTATTTTTCCCCTTTTGAAATTTCCTGAACTCCACTTTTCCTTTCAAAGCAGCAAGCTTTCTGGCCATATTTTTAGAAAATACCAGAATATTCATACTCATAGCTTCAGAAACAGGTTTTCTGATTTTGTGCTGGCCATACAAAGGTGAGGGCTGGATTTTATGCTTGCTCAGCAATCCCCTTTCTCCCATGTGCTGGATTATGTAATTTGCACACAGGGGGAACAGATCCCTAGCCTTGCTGTGCATGGATGAGGGAGCATTTTGCTGCAATTATTAGCTTGAAGTGTATTTTGTCCTGCCTTGTTGACCCTGCTCCATGTGTCAGAGCATTTCACTTTGAGAAAAGGAGGTGAACCTCACCAACTCCCACTCCCATTTCTCACAATTTCTCCTCTCAGGAAGAAAGAAGATATTTACTGAATTTCATATTTTTCATAAAAATTCCAATATTCACTGAGCTGTTTGTAACTACCAGTGAAAATACTTTTCCTGACACTGTCAAACTCTTTCTGAAAGAAAAAGCTGCTCTTCTTCTGACCCAAAGAGCCTCTACACTTTAGGCAAAACCCACATTTAGCATTACAGAGTAGAATTTTAAATTTCAACAAACTATTTTTCAGTCCTTAGGCTCTCGTCTCCATGGCAACCAGGGACATTTGGGAAAATCTTGAAACTGTGGAGTAGACACACACTTTATATTTTATTAATGCAATATTTCCTAAAGGGAAGTCCCGGTGACTGTGAATTCCTTCTTTTCTCTGTACCTAACTTGGCCTTATTTTCTAATATTTTCTTGTTATTGCCCACCTCTCCTCCAACCTCAGCACAATTCAAACAGAGCCCTCTCACTTTTCCTTCCCTAAATATCTTTCTGTTAGTCTGTCTCAGACTCAGAAAACCTTAACTTTTCTCCAACCGAGTTACATAATTTGTAATCTTTCTTTTAGCTGTCCATCCATATAATATAATCTAGATCTTGAATTCTTCAGGCACTTGAGCTGTCTGGAATGAGAGGAGAAATGAGTTTTGTGTGTCTCAGCTGCTCCAGTTTCTTCCCCTGTGGCCTAAATGCCATATGTCTTCACTTCTATCTGTTCAAATTTTTCTGCCAAAATAACTGTTTTGGCTCATAGATTTCTGGCATCAACTCCCTCACTTATCTCAGCAAGCTCCTGTCTAAGATATTTTATGGATTTGCCATTTTATAGCTACTCTTGTCAGCAGCATCAGTGCTGAAGGCTGGATGGTAAAAGTGACTATCTGAATAATATGGAGAGGCAGCAGCACCATTTTTTAATGCATGCAACCATATTCATTATTCCTGCTTCTGTTTTGCTCAGAAACAAGATGGAGCTGCAAGTGTTGCTTTTCAACCTTTTCCCTTTTTATACCTGTGAACACCTCAAAGTTATTAAGCAGATTACATGCTATTGCCCCAGATTAAAATTCCTTTTTTTTTTCCCCCCAGAATTAACTCCCAACTTACTCTTCCTTCTTTACTCTGAAGTATCAATTACCTCTCACAGTATCTAAATTTGAAGCTCTGCAGAACAGAAATGTTTTTCTTTCTTTATTTTTGTAGGGTAATTGTACAGAACATGAAGCAGAAGTAAAGCTTGAACCCTTAGATGTTAATGCAAGCTAAATAGACATCTCTAACAAGAGAAAAGACATATTTGCATCACTTATGACTTGTGCTAGGGAAATGATGCAGTCAGACTAAAGCAGATCAACAGAGATGGGTCCCACAAGATAAAATTCTGGATCATTTATCCTGCTGCTCCCTGGTGTTCCAGACTCCCTAGAATAGCTGTTGGTTTTTAATTGATGTTGTAATTTTTTTAATTTTTTTTTTCTCGATATTTGTTTTTTTTTCTTACTGAGGACAAGGAATCATGGCTGGGAACACATATTTTGCTTTTTAACCCATTCATGATACAACAGGGGAAAAAAAGAAAATTAAAAAATCACTTTGAGATAAAAAAATGTACAGGAATATTGGATCTTAAATATTCTATTTTTTCATAATATATTACATTCAAACTTTAGAGTGCAGCTGTGCAATACTGCTTGGGGCTTTCAGTACTAACTGATGTTTCATGTGATTGCATTAGTTATCTTTTTTCTTTTTTTTTAAAATAAAGTTTAATGTATTTTTGTTAGTGCACCATCAGATAGCTAATAAGGTATAAAAAATGTCATTAGCTTAACCTCAGAAAGATATCTTAACTAGTGAACTATAAAATTCTGAGGGCTTTTAAGCATCACCTGGAGAATTGGGAGGCATCTTGTCTCTCCTTAATTCACAAATCCGAAATTAAATATCCTGCAATACTTGAATAAGCAAATAACGGGTGCTGCTTATGCAATCAGCTCACAGACATGGTCACTGCCAGAAAGGGCAAGAAAGAAGAAGCAGATGAGAGAAAAAAGTGAAGAGAGATGAATGAGATTTCAAATGTAAAGGGAAAAGTCGTCATACGCTTAAAGTAAAACTAAGGATTTAGAGTTTTTTATTTCTCTTTTTTAATCTAAAGATGAATTTATCTAAGGAAGTGTGTCAGTCCTCTCATTAGATAACTCCAGCCAAGAAATTCGACCTGCACACCTGAACATGTGTATCCAAAGAGACTTCCAAGCAAGCCCATGGGATTCCATACAGATTTTACAAGAAGAAAGTTACTGATGACTTAATTAAGTTTTGGCTATATTCTGTATAGCTTTATAATTAATGCTGTTCATTACATCTCTCTATCTGTACATACAGGTACATACACCACAAAGATAAAAGCTGACCATTTGCAATGCTTCTTTGGTAAATATTGAAAAAAATAAAATGTTAAGAGCAAGCAGAGTATAGTGCTTTGAATACAACTTATTTTAGGCAGAAGAAACTTGCTTCAAAAAAACCAAGAATCGAGACTCTATTCTATGTACTCCAACTTAGTGTCCATTGTTTAGTATGAACCACCACTTGAAAAGTTACAGGGATATCCAGTGGATGAACAATAAATTGCCAATGTCTAAACTTTTAGACATAGCTGAAAAAAACTTTCTGCTTTAAGAAGGGCTGTTTAGGCATCATAATTGCAAAATGCCTCTACTCTCTGTAGTGGGGACTAGCAGGTTACCACACCAACAAGATGGAAAAAGGAAGAAATAAAAGCCTTCTGTTCATAAAAGATTGTGGGACTCCACTCTTATGTCTTTGGCTAAATTATCCTGGAGTGAGTTTGCTATGCTTGATGATTAGAGCTTGCCCATACCATCTGCCTGAGAACAGACTCCAGCCAAACACAGACCTGTGCAGGTGAAGAACATTAGCAGCCTGATCCATCCAGCCACAGTGAGCAGTGCTGCAAAGCCATCTGTTGGCATTTTGCTGAAGACCTGGATGTCCACATCCACCCCATGGCTTGTGGTTTCTGCTCCCTACAGGGAAAGCTTCACCTCTCTTGACCTGCTGGCAATGCTCTGCCCCATGCAGCCCAGGATGCTGCAAGAGCACTGTCAGAACATGGTCAGCCTGGTGTTCACCAGTGACCCCAGGTCCTCTTCTGACCATCTGATTTTCATCCAGCCAGCCCTCTATCTTTATTTGTGTTTCAGTTTATTCTTGTCCAGGTGTGGCACTTTGAATTTCCTTCTGCTTGAAATTTCCCTCCCACTTCCTTCACATGCAGTAAACTATTAAATTATTTTTTACCAAAAAGACCTGTGCAAGAGTTATGAGCTGAATGTGAGAAACAGTATCACAGCAATGAATAAAGAAATTTTGAAATAGCTTTGCAAAATAACAGCAAATAATGGGTTCATGTTACTCAAAACCAGAGAAGAATATTCTTAATTTAGCTTGTAACCTTCTATCATAAAATGATGCATGTGCCAAAGGAATTGCCTGCATTAGGAACATAGGCCTGCAATATTCCATTTAATTTGCAAACTTCATCCTTGAAGTATGCTCAGTTTTTAAAAGATGGGTACTCATAAAATGTTCACTTTGCCAACTAGGTGTTCATTCATATATTACATGTATTGTAAAAGCAGAGCTGACAACAGCAGCTAGAAGTAGAATCAGTGAGTCACTTCCTGTAACAGGACTATATCTTCAGCTGACTGTAGTTATAAGATTTTTTAGCCCCAAGGCTCAACTTTTTCTTTAATTTTTTTATTTCTCTTTCCTATGTCACTTAACATGTTTCTGCTTCTTCCAAAAAATAAAACTAATTTTGACAAAGGTTTCATCCTGATATGAGAGTATTCAAATTTTTCTCTGAAAAAATATCCTCCTATTCTGCTAAGTTGCAAGCTTCAAGAAATCTCAGTTCACATGTGTACAGTAGCAACTTGTTAGAATTTGGATAATCTCCAGCATTAGATACCACTCAAAGATATTCTCTGAAATTAATTCTCTTAGATATGGTGTCTCCTTTGCTACAGTCTCAGAAGTGACAATAGGGACAATGTCAAAAAGAGAGAAGGAAACCATTTTCTGGAGTATAACAAAGAAAAACATTTTATCCTAGACATCATCCCTTAAAATAATCATGTAAACTTAAAAAAAGTCTTTCTTCCTGTCTTTATATCAGAAGTAAGCAGATAAAAGATATCTGCAGTCATTAAAGAGGTATTTTTGCCTATTTGCAGTAGTAGCTTCAGACTTTTGGGCATTTAAGTGAATTCTGGGATAAATCAGAATGAATGTCAGTTGACACTAAGCTCTACAGAGTAAGGTCCATTACAGGAAATAAAGAAACCTATATTGACTTAAGCTACAAAAGCAGAATCATCAACAACTGGCTTATAAGACAGTTATCCTGACAGTAAATATAGAAATGCCAAGCATTGCCAGGTCAACATGAAACTTACCTACACAGAAACATACAGGGATTTAAAAATAAGAGTAGCAAAAAAAAAAAAATCCCAATGCAAACCTAAAAATAACATCAACAAAGCATTTGCAGATTCTCTTCTGAATGCCTACAAAACATTTCAAAAAGTTTCAGTCCTAAATACTCAAAGATTTTGGTCCATTCTGGGTTCCAGCAAGCACTGAATTTCTTAATGGATCAGAGGTAGCAAAGAATTCCATTATGGCAGCCAATCCCATTGACAAGCTGTAAGGAGACAAAGAATCACAGCAAATGCAGTATTTGTTTTCTTTGTGATTGGAAGGCAATAAAAGAGATGAGATAGAATTACAGCTGAATGTTTAAGAGTTCACACTTTTTGTGACAGCTGACTTAAAAATATTGACCATAAATATTCCACAGGAATCATGCTGAAGTTCTAATGCACATGACTGAAGGAAAAGCAAGCAGCAGCTTTAGCACAGTTAAAGTCACTGTTACCACAACTGCCTGTAGGGGAGTTTAAATTACAAGCTTCTACCTAAACAGTAGAACTGGCCCTCTAAATCACTCCCAGTTCCACACAACACACAGTGACATGGCCAATATGTCTCAAACATTTCCTGAAGATTACTTGAAAGAGACAGCAGCATGTATTTTAGGAGATACAAAACCAAAGAGAAAAGATTTAGGGTGCTCCAAACAGTATTTCCCTCTAAACTCCCTCCCTGCATTTCCCTCTAAAATCTGTAATGCTCTGCATTAAATATTTAGGATGTTGGTGGCTCAGAGCATCTGGAGAAATGATGGCACATGTCTTAATGTGAAATATTACCTATCAACCAAAGCAACCCCTAAATTCATCAGGTATAAAATATAATTCACTAGGGAAGTAACCATATATTCCAAATGCAATGCTAAGATTTTTAAATAAACAGGAATAGAGTAATTAAAATCAATCAGAATAAAATAATCAGACAATTGAATTTTCTTCTCTATTTTGCTGTTCTTTTCATCTTCAGCTTAGTTTTCCTAATAACTGTTTTGCCAGTAAAACACAGTGATTCATCCTGGCTGGCACAGATTAGGAAATTGTTCACCTAGAAGAAAGGGTGGTATCCTGTGAAACACACTCACAGGATTTCCAGAAACATTTCCAGTAACACTACATTCAATGAAGCCATTCCTTGTGCTTTCATTTCTTTACTTTCTTTTAAATCACTTTCAGTCCAAGAATTTCCAGGGCAACATAATCTTGAAATTTAATGAAATCACATAGAAAGAAATTTCTTGTCAGAACTCTTTTCAAAGTACTACAGTTGTGAAGAACAAAACACCTTCTCAATTGAGTCAAGATATAAAGCCAAAAGCAGTTTTCAGCCTCAGGAAAAAGAAAAAAAAGAGGCACAATAAACACTGAAATGTAGCAAATAGTTGGAATAGAAAAATAATGATTTAAAAATCCATCTTAACTTTAGTTTATATCCACCAGCTGTCCCCATATAAATCCACCTAGATACCTAATGCAACTGAAGCATCTGGAAAAAAAAAGTTTTTCCTGAGAAGGGAGATTGAGCTTTTCTGCTAAGAACCTTTTAAAATAATGGACAGAAACAACTTATCTTAAGTTCAAGTAGCAGAGAAAACTTTGATCTTTGCTAAAGTCTGAGTTTTGGCTCCTGTATTTTGAGTATGCTGGCACAAGCAAGATGAGGATCTTTTTTTTCTAAGAGATTGCTGAGGCCTTGAAGGGCTTCATGCTGAGCTACCAGCATGACTGAGCAAGCAGAACAAGCCTAGGGACTAATTCCTTTTTGAGATCTGGAAATGGGAGCTAAGGAGAACCATGGATCACAGACCATGATGTGGACATCAAAACAAATATTATTACATCTAGGCACTCATTCCAAGGTCCCAGTGACTTAGCAAAAACTATTGCAGATCCAGGAACCTCATGGACTACAGCAGCAAAGGGAATTAATATTTTCAAACTCATAGGAAGGGTCTAAAATTTCTAAGAAAAGCCCACATTTCCAGAATTGGCCTCTGAGAAATTTTAAATACGATAGGTAAGGCAGAGGAAGTATTTTAGTGATTGAAATGTCCCCAGAAAAATCAAAATCTAAATGGTGTAGATATGAATTATTTAAAAGACACAGCCATAAAAAATAGTTATATTTTAATTTACAGTCTTTGCTACAATAAATCTATCTGCCAAGTTGCAAAGAAGTTATATAGGCTAAAGATCTGAGATTCCAAAGAATTTAAGAAGAGCTTCACTTTTGGCTTATTTGTGGCCAGAATTTTGTTCACTGGGTTTCAAGGAGGAGTTTCCAGAATATGCTGTAGTGTAACTAAGTGAGAGGCACATATCCCCAGCCCTCTGCCACTCATTTCTTACATTATCACTGATATTTCCACTAAAAGTTTTCCTGAATCAAAGTTTCCTCTAACAACATGACCCTTCTTGAGTATGATACACATCTAAATAAGATGACATATTTAGATGGTAGGTAAATCCTTAATGCCAACACAAACAGCTTCAGAGAAGGGAAAATGTCGTTTTATTCTTAAAAGGAGACCAAAATACCAACTGATAAACTGGTCAAACAGGGCTGGATCACAATTTATTTCTGACCTTTTAATGTCTTCAGTTCTCAATGATTTTCTGTCATTCCTGCCTAGCTTGGACCCGAGACCTGTCCCAGAGGTGTTTAGCTTTATGTGGCTACTTAGCTTTCAACCTCCATTTTCAAGATTTGAAGATAAGTAACTAATTGTTGCTGAGATACCCTGGGGTTTATCAGCTGTCCAGATCTACCAGGCTGGAGAAAACCTTACATCTGGAAATTCTGTTGTACTCATTCTGAGACAGAGTTTTATAACTTGCTTAGAGCCTCCTGCTACTGGTGTCATTATCAAAGGCCAGGACAAACCCCTGCCTGGTGTTCTGCTAGGCAGCCATCAAATCACTCATTTTAAACTTACCACTCTATCTTGAAATTAAGCACAATAAACTCATTTAAAAATCCACTAAATATACACAAGTACAAAATTACATATTATTACATTCCCCCAGAATTTGGACTGGTTGTTATCTGGGACACACATTCTGTTCCTGTTTGCCCATCTAGTGCACTACAATACTGGAAGTGTATGGAAAATTCCTCCACTGATGTTTATGCTGCCAAGTGTTTTATTTCGTATCACTTTGCTTTTTATTTTTCTATATAACATCTGAGCGGCTGACAAAGCACAGATGCTGCAGGAAGGTAAAAAGAACTATCTGAAACAGAATTCTGCATTTTTATGTGCTTTAAAACAGCCATTTATAGGGAAGTATTAAGCACTGCTAAGAAAAATGTCTCTTTGAAAGACAGACTGAAGCCCATGCAGGTACAGGTGTGTACAAGGATTACATCAAGATAACAACAAAATGCTTCAACAGTATGCTGGTAGTTTAGAAAAAGGGAAAAAAAACCAAAAAGCCACACATCCATCAAGTCTGTTGTTTATCCAAAGCAGTTATTGCCCTTGAGTTACATTTCTAGACCTTATTGAAGAACAAGCGATACATTGTTAACGTTTGGATCAATAAACAATTATTGTTCTTTGTGAGACGCTGAAAGGGGATTTAGAGACTTTACAGGTAAGAGGCATAATTTACCAGCGGCTGTCAAACAACTGCAGCACGTTCTTTCTCCTTCTCTCTTTGTCCTGCTCTGGCAGAGGCCACAGGTCTGACCCAGCCACCTCTTTGCCCCGTGCTGTGAATTCCCATGGGATCAGCAGGAGCCTCAGCTCCTTCCAGTGGCAAGTGTGGCTGTGGCAGGGCTTGGAATGTTTCTTTTCCTGCAGCTCCCTAACAGCCATAATTTCACCTCAACTATTTCTTCATCAGTTTGCAAGGATCTCAGCTTTTAAATAAAATAAGGAGATCAACTGACGAGTTTGCTTCCTTGCAAACACATGAATAATGCTCCATAGTAAAGAGCTTCTCAACTGTAAAGCAGAACATGCCCTCCACTTTCTTTAGAAGTCAAGTAATTAACACTGCCAGCCAGATGCATTCTGTAAATAATGCATGGCCTGAAATCTCAAACACTGTGTCTGTTTCCCATGTGCATCCCCACAAGCTCCCATTCTCATACTCTCCCCCTACAATGGTGTTTGTACAAAAGGCTCCCAGAGTGGGACATTTTAGCCTTTGCTAATAATGAGGTTATTGATCAGCTGGGTTTACTAACCAGCATAGTGTCAATCCTGTTCCTTTCTCCTCATTTTCTTACTTGGTGAAAGAATCTTCTAAAAGCTATCCCCTCCCTCTGCCTTGTTACTGCCTTTGCAAGGCTTAGTTTGATCAATTGCATCAGGAATGAAGCTTAGATTCATGAGCATGGTAGGATCTATAGAATAGATCATAAATTGTTTCTCAGGGAGCTTAGTAATGATGGTTTGCTAACATCTGTTACCACTTAATAATCTCTTGTCTGATTTTTAGAACCACAAGAACAACTGAATCCCAGAAAACCTTAATAACAATGTGTCACCAAAACCAGTTATTGTGAGCTCAGTGGAGTATGAGACTAATTGATGTTCTCTACAGATCACTGGTGCTTTAAGACAGCACCAGTGCCCTCAGACCAGTTTCTGCTTCCCCTTGTGATGCATCTCTTTGGTTGTACTCAGCTGCTCCAGGGCCAGTTCATGCAAACAAATCAGTATCTTGTGAAGATGCAGCAAATTTCACTTGAAATTCTGGTATCAAAGTGCTATACAAGCATTAAAAGCCCAGTAAATGGCATGTTGGGTGAATAAAGGAACAGAAGAACAGGAAGCTCATGTATGGCTGCTGCAAATAATTTTGCAAAAGCCCTGGATGAAAACCAAGGAACCATCAATAATAGGACCCCAACCTCTGAATATGGAGTGACAGCTCCTACATCTTTTATTGCTAGCTAAGAAAGATTCACCTTGCATCAGTGTAAATACATGTTGTATATGTGTACATAACCTTGGGCTCTTGCTCAGTTTGATTCATGGGCAGTGAAGTGTGGGGTTACCAGATCTGCCATATCAATACTCAATATCTTTCACAGAGGTGTACATCAATCAGTAAAGACCAGCACACTCTTTACTACAGAAACAATAAACTTGTGGTAGGAATTATCTCAGTAAATAAATATGGAGCAGAATACAAACAGAATCTTCCCCATATATATTTTTAAATATCATAGGTTAGCATCAACTTCTCCATCTCTCTCTCACTGTCCTACAACAACTAGTTAGATTGACAAGATTAAAATACATTTTAAAAAATAATAAAGATGGAATCAATTCTACACTGGGGCCTTAGAACCCTTCCTTGGATCATTAAGAAAAAAACAATAAGAACTCAAATGATGCAATTTCTCTAATGGTCATGTGTGCTTCTCAAGCAGTCTGGAACTGACTAATAAGGTTAAAAACAAACAAACAAATAAAAAATTGAAAGCATTTTTAGATTTGATAAGAGATCTCAGATGTTACTAAGACCACACCACAGAGTTCTGAGCAGGCTACATCTGTTATCACAATACTGCAGATCTGAAATGATATTGATGTGCACAGACTGGGAAGAGACCCAACCTAACTCCTTTGCTAAGCCACGCATGCACCAGCTTTGTGTAGGGCTGTCTTTCCCTTACAAGAATGCACCACAAAACTGGGGATCAAAGAGCTGGTTTCATTCCTCTCCAACTGGCTCTGAGTAATCAGCTTTCCAATCCAGTCCCCTTCCATATCAGAGGAGAGCCAGAAGTATTTCGGAATTATAGTTATTCAAGTCATCTCAGGACAGCATTATGAAATGAAGCAAGCCAAAAAAAAAAAAATTAAGACAGAACACAGAGAAGACCTACACAGTATTCTCTGAGGCAGTATTCTTTTACTTCATAACATACCTATGAATTTTTTTAAAATGCTTTCTACATTTCTGTAGAAATGCAGAAAATCCTCACACTTTATCTTTTCTTTCCCTACTAAAATATTTCCTTCCTAATGGATCTGCAATAATCATTTCAGAATACCTTGATGAGTGATAACCTATCACTCAGACATTATTTCATTGGATATATTACTATTGAGTTCTAAGATGCTTTTTGAAACATGAAAATAACACAATAGGAAAATGATCACTGAGAAGAACATTTAGCTCTTTAGGGTATGACATAGGATTTGTTTCACAAAGTCGCAGAGAAATTGTTTCCAAACAAGTCTGAGACTTGCAAGATTTGAACTGAACAACTGAACTGAAAGAGAGCATTTAATTTTCAGCAGATTAAAGAGTTCTTTTTCAGATTCTGGTGTGTATTTCACATATGCTGTACGTGAACCTCAGAGCAGATTTGGAAGTGTACTTCTTCTTCTACTAGATAGTCCTTTAAAACTTTTAGCAGCCATGCTGCTGTAAGTGCTGTCAAGAATTTGGTTTTCTGTCAGCCAAGCAGAGCATCAAGTCAAGTTTCCTTGCTTCACAAGGCTCTGTATCATTTATACTCCATTTAAGGTCTTTTCTACTTGTCAATACGATAAGTGGGACAAGTGTGAATGCATGAGAGTGTGTGTCTGACGTTTGTTGCAATGGATAATTCAGAGTATCTTAAACATTTTAGGTGCATCAAGTATAGCTTGACACGCTGAAACATAGTTTACTTAACATAAGAGAAGTCTTAAAGATGCTTCACTAGTGTAACAATATCTATGATTTCTAAATGGTAATCTTGGTACTTTTGTATAGCATATTCTTCAACCTTTTCCTTTTCTTTTTTCCATTTTAAGCAAGCTTAGGAAAGCATGACTGGTTTATTATACTTTATCCACTGCAGGCATAACTAACAGTATCATTTCCTCCTGCCTAAACAGAATTACTATGGTACCAACTTCACACTTCCATTTTCAGGAAGAACAACTATTTCAAAATACAGACTTTGAACTTATGATTTCTTTTTTGGGTTGCTATGCTGGTCCCATTTAATATGAGGACTGTTGCAAAAAATAATCACTGAATAGTTTCCCCACGATGCTTTAGCATGGAACATTTACTAAAAGTGCTTTTTAATTACCTTCTCTTCTAACTTTGGACTGAGACCCTTTCCAGCTGCCACCTGCCTGTGATGTGTCACCAGCAGGGGACACCGGAGGGAGAGCAAAATGCCAGCTCTGCTGAAATCACTGCCATCAGCTTTAACAAGGGTGTAACATAAGGTCGTCTCAAATAGCTGTCACAGCTGCCCTTTTCCTACTCACAGGCATGTGTAAGGGCACGAACTGTCCTGATGAAAACCCTGCTGTTTCAAATGAGAGTGGGAATGTAAGTTTCTACTAACTTATCCAAGAAATCCTTTTAGTTGAGGTCTTTGGTTTGCTACTTGTCCTTTTCATTCTCGTTTCTCTGACTTCTTCTTATAGTGATTTTAACAAAAACCTGACACCATTACAGATGCTAAGAGGTTTGTGACATTTTCTTGTCTCTACTGGGCTGAGTTAGGGAAGTTTCAAATGCATTTTAATGACAAATCTGATCTCCCCCTATTTATCATTAACAGGGACAATAATTGGTTGTGACAGCGAGGTGTCTGTGATAACCCCTTGCAAGATAAAATGTCCATTATAGATTTCTTAATGGTATGACATCATCAATACATGCCTACAATGAAACTTGCATTATTAAATTTACATAAACCCCACTACCATTACTATATCTATTCTATTTAGATCAGTGTCACAAATTTAAACAGCACCAGTAGAGGCAGGATTCCCAAAATAAATGCTTATAAATTATGGTCATAAAAAACCAAGAGAAGTTGTTCTGTACTGCTGTTTCTCATTTTGAAAGGAAAAAAATAAGTTTAATTGCAGTTGCAAAAAAATCTGCTGTTTATAATTGCTTTAGTTTATGAGAGGTCCATTTTTCTGACTTCCTGCCTTCTGTTGGTGCTTGTTTCCATTGTAGGTGAACAGTTGTGCATTCATCAGTAGAACCATCATACCCTTATTTCATGGAGCATTGGAGACACACTTTCCTGACCTTAAACTTAAAGGAATGGTGCATTTTAGCTTGTGCACTGAGATTAGGCAAGAAGATAAGTGAAAAGCATCAAAATGTCTATCAATGCAGTGAGAAAAGTACTGGAATAAGATTGAGTTCCCAAGGTTTAGGCCTGTTCTCCTTGCACCTCAAATTGATACAAGGCTTTTCAAAGAAATAAGAACTGCTGCTAGAAAAAGTATTTTTCTCTTTAAGGGCATAGATAGGAATTTAGACAGATGCTTTGACATTTTCTTTAAAATCAATGGTAGCCTCCCAGACCAGGTTTCTTTACAGTTACACACCAGCACAATCTTCTGAATGGTGGAAATCTAAATCAAGTGACAATATGTTCTATTATGACTAATACAAATGTAATGACAGCCTATGGCAGGAGAAAAATACATAAAATAGTTTTCTACAGATGAATAAAAAGTTCATGTTTCCCCCAGTCTTTTGGAATGTGCATTTGAGCTCTTCATCTGAATTTCTTTAAAGGAAATTGCAAGATCAAGGGATGTGATTGACCTTGACTTAGGGTAGGCATCTAAAATAAATCAGACTAATCACAGTCTGCTTCTCTCTAGCATCCAAATAGGCAATCAAGGCAACTAGCTAACAGAATTAACTGATATATTTCAAGCAATTCAAAAGAAAGTAATTTCACTGAGTCCTGGGAATACAGCTTTTCAACTCAGTAGTTGTATCAGTCAGTTGGGGCAGACATTCAAACATATTTCTCAACTTCTTATGCCTGGAAGCAAGCATAAGAAGCCTCAAGCCTCCCCTACAATATTACTGTACTGCAAAAAACAAAATATGGAGATTAATATCTGACTGTTTTGAGTCCTTCTTAAGAGAATGCAGGCAAAGTGTGCTGACTGATAAATTCAATCTGCTGCAAAACAGAATTTTTCATTGTCACTGAAAAATTAAATGTTATTCCTAATTTAATGTTGATTTTCAACACATGCAGACAATCACTCAGTGAAAAAGTCAGCAGCCACACAATGCCTCCCAACATCTAAAGGTTTGTATATCCTCCCTGACACACAGAACCATAAAATGCTTGGGGTGAGAAGGGACTTAAACATCTTCTACTTCCAACCCCTTACCTTCTACCAAGATAGCAGAGTGCTTGAAACTTGATCTAAGCTTAAAAATGTGTCTCAGAAGACAAAAGGAATTTTTGGCATATGGGGATTAGAGCTCTGAAAATATTGCAGCAGGATATGTGCTCACATTATGGATGCTAAGCCACATTTATTCCGTTTTTTTCCATATTTCATTAATGAATTCTGGATTTTTTGAGTTGTCTGTGTCATCTATATTAGCTACTCTTTCCTTTGCCATGGTCATCTAGATCCCAATTTTACAAAATAAAATAGATTTTTTACCTCTGTTTTGCTTCATCACAAATTTTTGGTTACATTACAGCACCATGCTGGTGAGCTTCTTTATTTATTTATTAAAAAATCACCTCCTGGGAAGCTCTGTCAGCTGCTGATGAACTGCAGTTCATCTCCCCATACCACAAACTAATGAAGACACATACTGAAATCTCTCTTCCACTCTCCAGAAGAGAAATAATTGAGATAAAAAGTATAACTGCTCTGAACATTTACTGGTCTAAGGTGTGAAAAATTGCCCCTCGAATTCCAGAGCAAAAACCAGTGGCTTACAGGCTCTGCTGGCTGAGCCAAAGTGACCTGAGCTAAAACAGTTTCCTTAGGCCCTGAGACAAGAAATCCTGGATGAAGGAAGAACCATTTCTCCCTTGAAGCACAAAGTACATTTTTATGACCTTGAACACACCAACAGAAATACAGACCAACGTGTGCAAATTAAATAAAAAAAACTAAGTCTCATTCAAAACATATCACTCCACTGCCCATGCTTCTTCCTCTGAGGAGGCAATGAGATAACAGACAGCATCTGACAGATACTCAGTCACGTTGTGTGATGTGTAAAGTCCAGCAATAGAGAAGGACAGAAATTGGGGTGGTGTAAAAAGGGCAGGGAAGATATTTCCAGCTGTTTCTCTAAAATGGAAATCCAGGTGAAAAGAATGAGGAGAGGGAAAGAAACTGCTTGCAGTTAAAAGTTTTGTAAAATTACAGATTTTCTGAAAAGATAAAGAATAACAATGCCTTTTGACCTGCAGCTAACAATGAACAAATGATTATATAATTTTGAAAATGTTATGCTTTTCTGTAGAGGACATTCTAACATGAAAGACACTGTAAAAGCAAAAGAAAAACCTACAAAATCAAAACAACCTCTCCAGTTTATTTCCAATATTACTTGCCCTTAAATAAACTTCAGCACTAAAAGGCTTTCAAGCTTGTACAAGCCTTTTCTTTCTTGCATTTTTGCTTCTGCAAACAGGAGAAACAAAATTGAGGTAAGATTTTGTTTCTCCACACAGGATTTTCCCCCAAATTACAGTTTTTTAATTGTACTCAGCTCTGTAAGATGGACACAACACCAAAGATAAATCAGTCTTTTGCTAAGAACTATTTTTAAAACTTCTGTCTAAATCCTGGACAGATGCTGATATTTAAAATATATACAACATTAAGTACAAAGGAAAAAAAAATGACAGAAACCCAGTACTGTTCTGAGTAAGGTACAAACATGGGAGCAGAAGATGATTATTAAGGTTCTAAATACACTAAAATTTGGCTAAGTATCCAGAAGGGCTCCAGGCTTTTTTATTTTGCTGGAATTTTTATTATGGGGATAGAATTATTTCCCTGTTTAAAAAAACCAGTCATGTTGAAGCCTTCCATCAAAGCTAAGTTTTAACCCACATTTGAATTTTTTTTCACTGAAATTTGGATTCTGGTCTATCTCTTCCTCATGCAACATCCAAATTTCCTATGGGGCACAAAGATACACCCCAAATTTCCCTTCCCAGGCTGTCCTCCCCAGCTCAGCCCCAGTGTGGAGCAATTCAGTCTTCTGGCTGCATAAATCATGTCCAAGATGAGTCACTCCTGATGCTTCAAAAAAACCCCAAAACTGCTCAACTTGCTCTTTCAGGGCCTATGCATTCCAGACTCATAACCTCTCCTGGGCTTGGCAGATTTCCTAGAAAACTAAATGGCATTGCCTCTCATTAGACTGAGCTGACCAAGGCAGCAGGAAGGGATTTTTGGCCAGATGGGATTTTTTGCAAGGGAGGATCCATTAAAGACCATCCTTCCCTTGCCTTGGCTGCTCTCTGCAGCACAGGGAGCAGGATTCTGTCCCAAAGGACAAGAGGTTTGACTGAACACACATTTTAGGGGAAGGCAGGCAGAGGCAGGAGGGCACAAAGCAGGAGAAATTTCATTCTCTCTCCTCTTCCTCATGGCCAACAGGAAGAAATTATTTCTGGCAGGAAGAAAAGTCTGCTCTTCCTGGGGTGCTTCCAGCACATGAGTGTTTGCAGTGTGGATGAGAACAGTAAAATGCACTGTTTGGAAAAAGGCTCCTTTTCCAGGTAAAATAATCTCATTTTTACTGCTAATTGCCAGAGTCATGGTGAACAGTGTGAAATTGCCCATTAATACCCAGTTTTCCTCCCTCATGGTTTATTTTATTGCTACTGTGCTGCAGTTTTATTAACAAAATTCTTGTAATACTGGACACATCATTGTCACAACATTTTAATCCTGTGTTAAACAAACACACCGAAGACCTACTGATGCCAAATACAATCCAGCCAGTAATTTAAGCTGAAAACTCAAAAAGACAAAACCCAATAAAATAATCACATATTTTTGAGGCAGGATCCATATTTCTGTTTTGCTGTACCAATAACAAGGAAGAAGTTCTTATTTAGACTAAGTGGATACAAATTCTGCAGCCTTTGGAATATATGATTGTATTTTTGATTTTTCAAGAGAAAAACATTCCTGTTACAAAGTGTAAACTAGGAAGTATATGAAGAAAAGGGACATAGCAAAAGGGACATGGCTGCCAGGAATTAAAACACAGAGCCAAGTGTCCTGTTTGATTTATCTGCTTTTAATTAGAAATAAGGTGGTGTGAAGTGTCCATGATTTCATAACTTGTAAAATTAAAATTAAAAAAAAAAAAAAAAAAGAAAATGTCAGTTGCTTCTTTAGGGGAGCAGTCTGAATCTTTTCCAGGAGTGTATTTCATATTCAGTATACAATGCAATGAAGCAGCTGAGCCTAGCAACTTACAGACAGCAGAAATTACTCTCCTCTATATTCAGTTTAAAAAAAAAAAAGATTGTCCATATAAATGCTGCTCCTCATTCTCATGAGGATGATAGCTATTTTAAAAACAAACTGAAAAATCCCCATGTGGGCATCTTACATGCTTATTTAAAATACTCAGAATGTAAGGTATTAAAGAAATCTCAGCGAGCACCACTAAAATTAAAAGAGGAATATTAAGTTCCAGAGCTAAATGGTTTTGCAAAATATTTTTTTTTGACACTTCAATTTTGGCAAAGAATTTAGAAAATATTAATGCCCCTGAAGCACCTTAATTTATGACAAGTCATTCATGGAACTAAACAAAGAATCCCTGGAAGTACCACCCCCATTTGCAGTGATAGAGTAAACAATGAAAGCATAAACCCATTTAGAAAGTCTGTACTTTCCCTTTAGATTATGAGTATGTATCAGCTTTTTCTTGACCATGCAGCGTGTCAGAAAGCACAACAGCAGCCAAGGAAATGAAAGAAATCTGTCATGGTGGTTGTGAGTCATGCAAGAGTGAAGCTGGATGGATGTGAGCGAGTCTCTTTGCAATGACCCTGCTTGAGACTCCTCTGCCACCACCACTGGTGTAACTGTATTCTGTACCAAGATCAATGATGGCCACTGATAAGATGAAATAAATAGACAATCAGCTACCTGATTGAAATTCCTGATTGAAATTCCCACTACTTTTGGTTTTTTAATTTTTTTTCCTTGTTTGGTGGCACTGTTTAATCACTGATTGATTGACTGATTTGAAAGCAGGGTCAGTTTCTGTCTTTGTTTGGGGTTATCTTCCTGACAATGTGGGCTCAAGCATAGCTGGAAGCATCTGAGATCTTCTGACCTGTATTAAGATTTGAGAGTCTTGCATTTCTGATTCTCATAGTAATGAGCTAGCTAGATACAAACAATGCTCATTTTCTGTACAGATAGATACACTCCACCCTCATTATAAAACTATTTTCAAAAGCCAAGCATATTGAATGCTATAAGAGCAATGCCAGCTCTCATGATTTAGTCATGAGGCACACGAGTTTTTTGTTTAAATTTGATGTTCTCATGATCTCAATATTTTTCATGCAAATCTTGTTATTTCTGCATCCTTTCACACTCTAGCTTAAATTGCTTGTCAATTGTATTGCTCTCCTTGAGTGCAGTGCTTCCGACATTCAGTGGCATGATTTTATACATCTATTTGTAACTATTACTTTAGCTTTTTAACTCTTAAAAAAGATGTAATACATCATCCAGAATCCCTTATCTGAGCCAGAAGGGTTGGAAGCAATATTTTGGCTTTGTTTTAAGGAACACTAATGCAGAAAGAGTTTAATTATTAGTATTGAAATTAGCCCAACTGGGGGGGGCTCAGAAGAACTGATAAAAGCAAACAGAACAGAGAGACAGCACACAGGAAGTTAATAAGAATGTTATGTCTCAAATATAGAGAAAGAGAGGAAAATACTTTTTTTTTTTTTTACTGTACCTCAAAGCAGGAGGGTCTCTGGTGCTTAAATTAGCAGCAACTCCTCTTGCTTCTGCTTTTGGAAATTCTCTTTCCCTACTCACCCATCCTGCTGGGTCGGTTCCTTTACTCTGAAACATCACAGTCTTTCATGTCTGTGAGACTAAGACCACAGCCCATATGCCTGCCTAAGTTATGGCAATATTTTTCCCACTCTGAGCAAGCATTCATTAAAAGACACTAAGAATCTGCATGGGCTCATAGGCTCAGGCTGAGTCTAACTAAAACCAGTTAACTAGAGTTGACCAGAATGGCTCCAAGAGCTCCTTCTCCCAGGAAAGACTGGCAGTATGCACAACTCTAGATTAATTAAAAAAAAACTTGCAAAGAGAGAAACAAAAGTTTGATATATCCACACTCATACACACAGAGCCCCCAACCATAAATCATCCTCTCCCACAGAGCAAAACTGGTTTTTTTTATTAAAAATGCTCTAAATGAATTAAATCATTGATGAAAAAGAGGACAGAGCAAAACTAAAAAGCAGCAAAACTGCTGAGCATCAACAAGAGGTAAAATATGACTTGTTTACATATGGGCCAGAACAATTATTCCACAGACTCCTTTTAGGCTTGTCTAAGCACATTCTTTGTGCAGATAGTAAGAAAGATAAATAGAATATTAAATCAAAGCACATATCATACTCCTGTTTAGGGGCAGATTGTCCACTGGATAAGCCTAGCAAAAGTTGAGTGCATCAGGAAAAATCTTTGCCTTTCACTGCAGTTTTGGAAATAATTAAGGTTAGAAATTGCAAACCTAAAGCAGTCAGAGATGTGCTGTTTGTTACTGAGAGGAAGGAAAAGGCACTAAGTATGAACACATTAATTTATTTAGAATGACTTCCATCAAAATGATATGTTTGGAGTAAAGACACCAATAGTCCCTCCTCCAGGGCATCTCATATCACAGGCAAAAATTATTTGTATTGTGGCACACCCAGGGCACACAGCCCAGGCTTAGCATAGGACTATTTTTCCCCTGAGAAAGGAAGACTTATAAGGAAAGAGCAGGAGAAAGCCTTTCAAGTATCAGAATATTTGCTCCTTCCACCACCTGAGCTCCAAAGGGGTAAGAGAGGTGATGGTCCTGTCTCTCCTTTCCTGCTCTTTCCTGTCAATGCCAGCAGTGCTAGAGGCTCGAGGTGATGCTGTTCTCACCTGTGACACCTTTGCTGAGGCACAGGGATGGCCCTCACAGGCTCTGGGGTGTGTGGAGGAAAAAGGGAGGTGAAAACCCAGCTGCCTTCATCATCCAGGAGAGAAATAGGACAAAAGCAGAGCAATGTAGCGTGACGAAGAAGGGGTGCCTGCTCAGTGAGCTGGGACAAAGGCTGGTGGAAATCTGTCAGAAATATCATAAGGAAAAGTATAGAGTTATTACCATTTCTATAGCCCTTAGGGTCCTCTGGTGGCAGAACATTTTCAACGATTGTTTCTGTTTGGTGGAATCAATTATCTCCTGATAGATTCTCCTTCCAAGCTTAAGATTGCATTTAAAAACTCATCTGCTTTCTGAATTCTAATTGGATACGTTTTGAACTGTAGGTTTTTGGGGTGAATATTTTGCTTATGAATCTCTTTATATTTCAAAGTGGTTGCCAAGCCTATTTACGTGTCTGCATGGTAAAAACTGTTCTACACACAGAACACAATTTAGCTTGGGTATCTGGATTATTAAGCGTGGTTTGATATGCTATCAAAGTGAGAAACAAAAAGGCAAAGCTGAGAAAAATGAAGATCATTAATGTTTATGTATTTTAAAGTCACACTTGTGCCTTGGAAGCTTGATTTATTATTTCAATAGACATTCAGACATGCTAGAAATAGTATTATTATTAATTTTATTTCAGACAACAAAGTGAAAATGGAGGGGGAAAACTGGGCAATAAAGAATAAAATTGCCCTGTTTATTTTTTCATTGCTGAATCAAGTCCTATATGTAGCAGTCCCATATGTAGGTGATATGTGCACAATTCAATTCCTTCTGAAGAATACTTAAATGCTTCATAAAATCAGTATAAATACCAAATGATGTACTAATGCCTTCCTTACCCAAACAAATCACTATGAAAGTTAGTGGGCATTTGTCTGGCTAGTTAGAGAAAAAAACAGCTGATCAGGACCTTGTTGTGCATGAGGACACCAGGTCTGGTCTGTTTGAGTAAATGTGGCTCACAGGAGATGCTGTCACACTGGGGTGAGGTGTGCCTGGCCTTGTCAAAGAGCTCTGGCTGAGAAGCAATTTGGAGCCCAGGTGCAGCTGCAATTGTGGACAAAGCCTTCCCACCATCTTCAAACAAAAAGAAAGTTGATTGCCTTCCTCAGCTCCGTGCCTGGCTCCTCTTCTCAATGGCTGTGCTGACTCCCAGGGAATAACAAGAGGTACATCTGTGTGAGTCTGCTCGTGAAGGCTGCCTTGGAGCTGGAGTGGGTTTGAGTTGAGGCATTCAGAGAGAGTATTGGCATCATCTGCAAGGAATGCATTATGGGGAGCACTCAATCCTTAATTAATGCTGTAGGTACATTTATTTCACAGCTGCTGAATTTGTGCAAGGATTGAGGTATTTTCAAGTAGGGATAACACAGAAGTGAAAAATTAACATGAAGATGCAAAACAGGCTTGGGGTTTACAGTAGGTGGCTGAGGACATTGTGTGCCTGAATTTTTCCATTTCTGTTGATGCAGTTGTCCCCTGGGCCACCTGAGCTAACATTTTTCTATGATATATTACCAGTAAGTCTTTAAAGGGTTTCTAAAAGATCAGTCCTAGTTGCCATCACTGTTCTCTGTAATTGCAGGCATTGGTACCAATTCTGTTTGCAGGTCTTTCTCCCACTGCCATTTCCATGATGCTGCCTGTCCCCAAAAACCCCATCCATCTCAGAGGACTGCAGCTCCTCCAGGGAGCCTCTGCCCTCGTGAAGGTGGAATCAGTTTGGGCAAAATCATTCCTGTATGACACTAGGAAACTAATTCCTAGACTTCCCCATTATTGTGTGAAGAGCCACTGCCTCTTCCTCAGCAGCACCATCATTGCTCTCACACACATATAGGTAGGAATGCAAAACAGGGTGCAGTTAGATTAAAGAAAAAGAATTTTTTGTTGCTAAAAGTTAAATAAAACCTGCAGTCACAGTATTTAGAAATCATCTTCTTTTGCAAACTTTTCTCTTTCTTTTTATAATAATATTTTCCCCACGCAAATATTAAGCTGTGAAGGGCAGATTATTTGCAAAAGCAAACACAAAAGGAAAGAAACCACAGCTAAGCAAATTATTTTATATAAGTTTTCTCTGGAATGGCATGTTGTTTTTCTCTCTAATACCTGTCTCTCTCATAGAGGCTTTCCACAGTCCATACTTCAGAATGCTATAACTTAGCACAAGAATTGCAACACTTTATTAAGGGATAGAGTGGTTAGTTTGGATTTTTAAGTCTGGGGTTTGAATTGGAAGATCTGTTTCCAAACTTTTCCAATTTCCATACGTGCTGCACACTTCATAAAACTCCTAAGTGAAATACACTTAGCAAAATTCCTGTAAACAAATGACAGTTTTAACTTAAAATACTAAACTAATATAACAGGAAAAAAAGGGGGAAAATTGGGTTTTTTGGAAGTAAAGAAAATGCTCCACATTTGGAACCCTAATCTGCTCTTATTTACCAATCTATAGCTGATTATGTGTTATGAACATTATACATTACTTCATCTCAAAATAACAAATAGCATTGATGACACACTTGTTTGCAAGCACCTGATGAAGGAAAAATAATAATTCTTTTCATGCAACAAAGCACTACAATATTTCTAAAAATTTCATTTAAAATTAATGTCCTAAAACCCAAACAAATCAATATTCCAAACATATCAGAAGGCCAGAAAATATTTTTGCCATTTGAATGAAACTTTGCCCCTGCTGCTCTAGGTACCCAACCCCTCACACCAAGCACATGCCCTCACCACTCACTGCCTCCTCTTCAGTGCTCAGGACAAAATTGCACCTAAAGGAAATGACAGTGCAGCTGTTTGCCAATTATGAGGTATTCTGGCACATCTCAAGATGAGATGAAAATCTTCCAGTCTGTCTGAATAAGGGTTTTATTATTTCCCAGGCTTTTCCTCTATAGCATAATGAGAATAAAAGCTTCTGAGATGCACTGATTTTACCTAAGATGACATAATGCAGAAAAAAAGTGCCCCTCTTTCTTCAACAAAGAACCCAAAAATTTCACAAAAAAAAAAAAAAAAAAGGGGGGGGAAGAACTTATATTAGACAAAGAAACCTATTTTCCTTGATCAAAAAAACCCCAAAACCTATGGGTTTGAGCCCACAGCAGATTTCAGGCTTAAAAAAATACATATATCTGGTGAGATGTGGAACCTCTGAGGCTGTTCATTATTGGCATTTGAAGCTACTTTCAAGCAACACCTGGACTTAAGTAAGCATTGTGACCAATATTAGCAGTGGTGGGCAGTTTTACAGAAAAAAACCCAACATTTTCAAGCTACAAACTGCATTATCACTAAACCAGTAGTAATATTGTAAGTAGTCCAAAATATTTCTTATTAATTCTGGAGCTCTTCTATAGGTATCAAATGCTCATTCAGTTTGATTACAGATACAGTTCCTGTTCTTTAATTATCACAATATTATTAGCAGCTTTACCATTCATTATTCTAAATAAGCTTTTTTATATGCTCCTCTTGGTCTTGAAGTATTTAAAAAAATGCTTATACCAACACTTTCTAAAAGTCACAATTTTCCTCTATCAATACTGTGAGTCCCAAGGTGCAGCCATTTGTCTCATGCATTAAATTTGAGGATGAAACACTTTGTTTGCTTTCCCACTTGGATTACTGTCTGAAAAAGCCTGAATGTTCTGCAGTGTTACTGAGACTGTGAAGTGACTGCCAAACCTCAAAGAAGCTGTAAGGTTTCCTATTTTCCATGAAGCCAAAAATACCTGATAAGCCATTTTTTCCTATATAGCTGTCATTATGCCCAGGAAGAACTTTCACTGATCTAATTAATATCACTGCTTCCAGATAGTGATGCTTAAACAGAAATTAAAGTTGCTTAAAGATGAGTATGAACACTATTTCACAGATGGGAGCAAAAATTATTTGATTAATTGGTTTGAAGAAGACTTTTTGCAAAGAGAAGGAAAGATCAAATTTATCTGAATCAGATTCCAGTTATTTTTATATTACTATCATATTTTTGCCTGTAAATATATCTATGCATATGTATTACACACACACATACACACGTATCTCTAAGGATCATTTAAGATAAAAAATGTGTTCCAGGAAAATACTGTTCTGAAAGCAGTTAATATTCACATATATATATCTTGTGCCTCAAACTGTGGGAGTAACAAGTGTTATTTTGGAATCTAAATATCACAGAATGGCTTGGATTGTTAGAGACCTTAAAGCTCACCTAGTTCCAACCTCCCTGCCATGGACAGGGACTCCTCTAACTAACAGGTTATTCAAAACCCCATCCAAGATCTCATGCACTACCGAGCCTTATCTCAGGGAGAAAAAATAAGCTCATAGCAAAAAAGAAATGCAGTCTTGTGAGCAAGTAACACACTTCCAACACTCCCCATTCCACCAGTCCCAAATTCCTCTCGTGCACTATATATCTAGACTGTATTTTCAAATAGAGGTACACAGAGGCACAAATATGGAGAAAAGAAGGAAAAGATACAATCCAAAGTTACCTTTTCTAAGTTAGAAGATGATTTCTGGACAGAGATAAATACCTTCAGAAGGAAGGAGGGTAGTGCATGTGGCTTTGTACACATAAACACATATTTCTGCAAGTATATGGAATGATAGAGGAGCCAGTATAGTCATATTGGCATAGCCAATTTGGTACCAGGAATCACCTATTAATTGTTTTAGTGCTTTATATGATGGTAGAAGAGCAGCAGTTTTCTGTGCAACACACTTTGCAAAAAAAACCTTTCAGAAAGCAGAATAAATCTCCAACATATTTAATTCAACTAGAAGATGGGGACAAGCATAATTTGTGGAATCTAGGAAAGGGTCTGGAACACATATCTTATAATAAGCAGCTAAGTTTATTTAGCCTGGAGAAAAGGGGGCTCAGGAGGACTTGATAATTCTCTAAACTCCTTGACAGGAGGTTGTAGTGAGGTGGGATCAGTCTCTTCTCACAGGTAACAACTGACAGGACAAAAGGAAATGGCCTCAAATTGCAGAAAGGGAAGGTTAGATTGGAGAGTACAAGAAAATGTTTCACCAAAAGGGTGGTCAGACTTTGGAACAGGCTGCCCAGTGTTTGAAAGATGTGAAGATGTGTTTTTTGGGGGTGTAGTTTAATGGTGGGCTTGGCAGTGTCAGGTTGATGATCTTAGAGGACTTTTCCTAAATGATTCCATGATTCTCTCCAAAGATGTCCATTATCTGTTTCATGGATAGAGTGCAAACAAAAAACAAACCTCTTAGCAGTCCAAAAATCTTTTCACATAGAATGGAGTCTAACATGTAAGAAATACAGATGGAAACAAACAAACAAACAAACAAAGCCAACCGCCCCCCCCCAACAAAAACAACAAAAATACTCAGTAGCTCCAGAGGAAACAGTCAATTTCCCATCTAAATGGCTGCTGATGTATCTTTTACTCTCACATAACTTTGTTTGGCCAAGCATCACTTCATTTTTTAGTCAATTCGTCGACTTGTGTCAGATTCAGACATAAATCTGTGTCCTACACCCACGTTGCTAATATGCTTAAAGAAAAGTAATGAATGCTGCACTTCCAGATAAGTACTATGAATACAAAACCCCACAAAACAGCTGGATGTGTCTGTACTTGATGAGAAAATAATGCTCTGAGACACTATAATCCTTCCTGTTAGTAACTTATTCCACCAACCTACTGAATTTTGAGTTGTCCTTGTATTTCAACGTCTTCTCATGTGTAATGCACAGAGAATTCCACACTAGAATTCCAGATGGACATCCAAATCATCTGGTATATTTAATCCATAACATTGAGTTTCTTAAACAAGCTGTTCCTCACTATGAATTTTTTTACAGCATTACTTCAGCCTTGCAATAAACTCTAGGACATGTTTTCTAAATTCAGAATTTAAGTTGATCTCAAAAAATGTTCTTGTAAAACTTAGCAAACACAAAATAAATTTGTGTATTACCTTTTTTTGTCGATACAAAAGTGTATTTGTAACACATAGAAAACCATTAGTCCACAATTTGTAGGGGAATTTTCAGATATCACATAAAAAATTACCAGTTTATTTAATTGCAGCCTGTTCTTCAGTTAATGAATCCTAACCTCTATTATTCCTTTTTATTAAAAGGAGTCAATATATTCTTGAAGGCACATCTGAAGCAAAAGCTGGCATAACTCAATGTACTTGCAATATTATGTTGCAGCCATCAGAGAATTAGAGGAAGGCTAAATACCACACTGGGATTAGATTGCAAATAAAAATACCAGAGATAAATTATAGGATAAATGGAACATCAAAAAACCACCTTTTTTTTCCTCCAGTTTTGTTTTAGATGTAGAAACAGTAATTTCTTGTAGAAGTCCTGATTTGACATTTACTCCTTCTCCTGAGTCATAAATAATTTGCATCTTAGACTGAAACCATGCCTTTCATACTCTTTGGAGCAAACATTTCTCAAAATGGTGCCATGTGGAGCGTTCCATTTATCTCTAGAATACAAAAATTACTCAAATCCTTACTTCAGTCAGATTGGAAATGTCAATCTTTTACTTTAGCATTCTATTTTAACACACACTCCCTTTGTCTTTTAAATAAACGCTTCTTTTCCTAACATAAACCCACAGAAAAAGCACAAAAACAGCCAACCATGAAAACACCATCAAGACATGAAAGTCATAGTTCACTTTGCTCCTATGCACCCTGCCTCTTAATTGTTCCCCTTGCACCTTACTTAAAACTCCATGGGATCAGGTCTAACACTGAATTTACATTAGATTGATATATAAAGATAGAAAGTTTTCCTCATAGAAAACTTGCTTGGTTGATATTTTTCATCCATAGGTATCTCTTCCTTTGGTGCTTAACTGTCTAGAGTTTTGCTTCAAACACTACAATGAAAACCTGACTATTCTATTAGGTGTGCAGAAGTTCACAAGAATCCAGTGACTGCAGTAGTTGCAAAAAGAGAAATAGAAATGGCATTGTGGCACACTGTCTCCTTTTCAGCTGTGGAAAAGGCACTCATGACAATTTCTAGCATAAACAAAGGCTCTACAAAACAAAAATAAACCAGAGTTAAATCCTCAGGTGTGCTGTTGAAGTCCTGCTGTGCACATCACTTACAATCAGGACACAAGGTTATCAACCTGATCATGAGTGAGAATGGGAACTGTTCAACCTGATTACATTCCTGTCTTGTGTTGTTAGAAATATCCATTACAGAAAAGCATCAGAGAGTTTTCATACTGACTTAAAGAGTGTAGAATACAAGGAAAACTTTCCATTATATCATCTGTACTCATACAGCAACATTCATAACCTGACCATCATTCTACAATTCATGTGTCTTGCCCAATTAACTATTTACACACATTGCCATAGCTGTGTCTGGTGCTTCAAGGACAAATGTTATAGTTCTTAGTGACCTTGTCTACCCAGATAATCTTGTGCAAAACAGCTGTAAAGCATTTTCAAAAGAGAATGGTATATTGTTTGCTTTTCTGTAAGAAATAGCAAGACATAAAGCATTGGAACACCTAGCAAAATTTTGTTTTTCCTGCTCTGGAAAACACCAGCAGTTTCCAAGTCAGCAACACGCTGACTGTAGCAGAAAACCTGAGCTGGAAGAGAGACCTCACTGTTTTCATTCAGATTATAATACTAATTAAAATTCCATATTATGCAATTTACATTGATTAGTTATGCACATATATTATAGCCAATAAACTTTTTTCTAACTTTTTTAACTTTTTCTAAGTGCAAGCACTTACTGACTAAAGAAAACTGGAAAAGACTGTCAAGTTGGACAATAAATTATTTTTCTGAGACAAGAAAAAAAAATGAGGAAGAAGCCAAAGGCAGGAAGAAAAGATCTGAGAGGTAAGTAAGAGAGAGGGAACAAAAAAGTGATGGCAGGTGGAAGAGAGGAGGAAGCAGACAGCAGTCAGGATGAGAATGAGAAGGGGGAACAGGAAAAGCAAGTACAGAAGGTTCTCACAGCATTGGGAGAGCAACAGTGAAAGAAGGAAAGATTTGTGCACTTCTAATGTGAAGCCTCATTTTTCCTCAGTGACTCCAGGGGCTCCAGAGACTTAGATGTCATGCCCAGAGGAGCTCTGGCATAGAGAAAATGTAAAAATGGTGCACTGCTCCAGAGCCCTGCAAAGTGAGCAGCCACTTGACTACAATGATTCTGCTGACTGAGACACTACTCCTAAATAAATAAATAAACAAGTTATTATACTTTAACAACAAAAAATATTCCATGGATTCAAGAATATTTTGTTTTTAAAGGATGTTGCCAAATTACCAGCCGTGTACACAGCTGGTTGAAAAATCTACCTAGATCCTCTTCTTGTAAATGACCTCTTCTCTTTTGAGAGAAAATTAGCAACAGCAAGGCATGATGTTTATACATCTGCTGCATTCCACATTATTGTACTGATGATGAAAAACTGGGGTCTTATTCTCCCTCCAAAGTTTCTCTTGCCTTTGGCTGATTTGTTCTCTGTTCAGCTGGTGTATGAGATGGACCATTTCAAAGATCTTTGCTGTGGGGCTCTTCAAAGTACAGCAAAATGTTTCCATCTTTATGACAGTTACCTCTCAAAGAATCATGAGTTTTCTGCAAGCCTTTTAAATAGAGAAATTTTCCTCCCTAAAAATTATGGAGGAAACTATATTTTCTTTTTCCCCCTCTCCAAATGACATCTTCAGTTTTCTTTTATAAAGCAATTTTATTTTACACTTAAATACAGTGCTCTCTAAAACCAGTTGTAGATTTGGTATAAGCCTGCCAATTCAATTTTTTTAGAAACTCAAACTAGCAGTGAATATTGCAACAAGAGTAAAAAAATATTGCAGTAAGCATCCGTTCTTGTCAGACCAATTCTGCCCTTCCTTTCCCTTTCCCCAGACAATTGCTAGTTTACACTTGCCAAGTTTGCAGCACAAACAGATAACAGAATCAGCTGAATATAACATTCTGTCACCAGATAAGTCAGGGCAACATACTAAGGATTCTCTAAATACTATAATCTATCCTGCTTAGATATTTTACAAATATTTCATTGCAGTTGCTTAGAAGCCAAGAATAACTTGCAGAAGGCTGTGGATGCAGATAGCTAAACTGGTCCTCTAGTTTTCTTCTGCAAGTGAACAGTCCACATCAACCAGAGAGTAACCAAAAAATGTGCAAAAATCAGTATCTAATGTAGTTTGTCCTGTGAGAACTGAAGAAATTTTCTCAGTGTGTTGTGCAGTTGTGACATCTCACATCATGTGCTCATGATCCTCATCCTAGTCTCAGTAAGAAGGCTGAGTTATTGCCAGCTGGGCTGCTGTCTAAAATTCATTTCTCAAACAACTGGACATATCTGATGAGTCTGAAGGCTGAGTTGAACATAGTGTTATAATCTTGCAAATGTTTCTGAGCTCCTGTTCCAATTCACATTCTACAGATAACACGAACAGCTCCTCTTCTCTTAACATTAGCAACACTTGTGTTTTCAAACAAGACCTAACCCAAGCAGAGCTTTGTGCTTCTGGGGCTGGGAGCTTCATGTGAGCTCTTCTGTTCCTTAGATTAGGTCACACTAAGGGGCACAAATTTACAGAGCTAGAGTTACAAAGGAAAGTCAGGAAAACAGGAGATGGATACAGTTCAAGAAAAAACACAACAAAGAAAACCTGTGGACAGGATTAAAAGCAGCTTTCTCCTCACAGCCTTGAAAGTATCATCACATGGCAAAAATCCCACAACCATTGTATATTTTGTACTGATGCTTTGGAAATAAGAAAAAAAGACCTCTAAATACTACACTTCCCCTCAGTTGTTACAGAAATATCTGCAAAACATAGAGTGATAGAAATATTTCCCAGTAATACATACATTAACGGATAACATTCACAATGCCTATGTTTATTTTCCTATACTGCTCTTACCACTGCCATCTTTGCTCTGCTGGTAATTATCAGTAAGGTTGCCTTCTATTTATTCTGGCAATGTAGCCCCCTCTTTATCCCATCAGATGCTGAGCAGCCACTCCCAATCTCCCCTTTATTTGCTGGCACACTTTGAGAGCAGTTGCTCCTGTCTTTACTGATGACAGTAGGAATAGTTAATAAGCTGGTTATGAGTTAGAGAGGCCGAAATAATGCCCTTAATAGCAGCAGTTTAATCATTGCTTATTCCACCCCAGATCCCTGACACAACATCAGTGTGCAGGGTCACTACGTGGACAAGACCACAATCCTATGAAATACAGCAGTGGTTAAACACACAAAGGGAATAGAAGAAACAAAAAATGGCAGTTCATTGTCTGGAGGAGACTGCAGGATCTTAGTCTTTCAGGCTGCTCCAGATGGGAAGACTTCTGGCTTTTTAAAGTCACATCACTGCGATGATTCCCCAAATACATGTGCTTGATAGCTATGTTTTAACAAATTTATTTATTTAGTCCTGAGTGTTTTTATTAATGACTATAGAGAATTGCAGGAGAAACACTCTTTCTTTACCACTGTGCCATGAAAGCAATACATTCCAGCTTAAACCACACAGTCACATTGCAAAAAAGGACCACACACGGCAAAATCTGTCACTTATTTGTTAGACAGAGTCTGTAAAGTACCCATTGACAAAAAAAGTGCAAAAAACAACCCCAATCTACTCTTTTATGGCTCTTAATCCTTGTTTGAGTTCATTGCTTTACACTAATGGGGACTTCTACAAATGAGCAGATTCTCTGAATTCAAGAGTAATTAATCTAATGGGACTACTAGTGCTGGTATTAGAGCAGTAGCAATACAAGATTTGCACATAAGCCGTACATTTCCCTGCCATTCTATCAGCTACTTGTTCCCAAATGAAAACTCTTGGTAGTCTGTGTTTATTTTTGTTTTGAAGTACTTCATAATTTGTTTCATTACAGACACAAAAGCTTCCCTAGAAAGCAAAAACATTTGTTTATTTTAATTGACCCTGCCTTGAAATCATCACAGGATTTGTCTGTTGGCCAAAAACATTTCAACAATGTGTCTGATTACAAAGCTAGCTGAAAACATAGATCTGAGAGCTTTTTCTCCAAAGAGACCATTTTTATTTTAAAAAGCAAACTCCTGTGCTCCATCTTCCAATGTCAAGTTCTTTGAAAATTTTATTTGGGCCCCCAAAATCGTTGCTGAAAGCAAACTGTTTACTTCATGTTGCATGCAGTAGTTTTCCAATATTAAGAATTATATCATTCAAGTGGAGAGGACATGTGCTGTCTATAGGTGTGGAAGTAAGAAACAACAAAACCCACATCTTACCAAATCAAATCCACCAAATAGACTCATCACTACTAATTGGCTCTGCTGTGCATGTAGCAAGTAATGCAGCTCTGTGCTACTGCTGTGAAGGGCTATTCCTACACTGTGACACACTGAAATACTCTGCTGAAAAGCAGAAATCTAAAACCACAGCAAAGCCCAGTCTCACAGCCAGCTCTTGTCTGCCTTTGTTAGCATCAGGGAGCTCTAAGAAGGACTGACACCTTTATGTGATGCAGAGAATTAGGACCAAAACGATCCTTCCACAAACCTGACATGGTTTTACACTCTGAAGTACATTGACCCTCTTAAATTTGTTTACCACTTTGACCTTTCTAAATTAAGCCCCTCTACTCTTTTTTTTTTCCTGTGGACAGTAAGCATGAAAAAAAAAAAAAAAGTGAACTAAATACAAATTGATCAAAGATTCATTAAGAGGAAGATAACATATCAAGTTAAATGCACTATACCATGAGAGGATTTAAACAGCTGCTCCAGCAAATTGTACTTCACACTGCAAAAGTAAGACTTAATAGATAGAACCACCTCTCTGAGAATTCAGAGCAAGCCAAGTTTTGTGTAGCTGATATTTCTGCATTTAAGACATTTCATACTAATGTAATGCTTTAATATCTAAAACACACAATGCCACTTTAAAGCTATAAGAATATAAAAAAAAAAGGGTAAAGAATGGGATATTTGTTTAAGAGAGTCAAAGGTCAGAGGTGTTTAATACTGGTACTAATCACCACATTATCCATGTAAAATACGCAGAAATAAAGTCACAGTTTGACAAAACATAGTTCCAAACAGTCAGTGGAGATGAGAAAGAAAGAGCTGCTATCTATCTATCACATTTTCCCGTTCTAGGAAATGAGAAGTCAGCTGCCAGCATTAGCTTCCTGCACTCTGTATGAAAAGATGGAAGCAATAAGGAGCCAGAAATTAGAGTTCAATTAATTTAAGAAACCAAAAGCAGGACTACAGAGTCCAAGAAGGATCCCACCATCTGTTTGCCAATGCAAAGTAGAGACCCATTCAGTAGCAGATACACCATGTCAAGCCCATTGTTCCCAACTCCTCATGCCAATATTTAAATAGCAAGACTTGGACAGGCCCAGCCTGGGATATCCCCATCAGACAAACCAACACAATCCCCAAGACAGCATTTACTGAAATGCAATCAAGGAGGCACAAACTGCAATGAGATAAATCCATTTGAAATCCTGTTGCACCCTTTGAAAATTAAATCAGCCTAAGTCTGAGAAATTCTAATGGTATATACGGTCATGGTCAACCATTTATCTAAACAATGTCTGCTCTGAGTGTGGGAGTGGTCCAGGAGAAATTCAAAGGTCCTTCCCATCTATCTATGCATCACTCATTTACACTTCATCCAACACTAATCTGCTCATATCTGACCTGAGTCTGCTACATTTGATCCCCATACTGGTTTAAAGATTAAGGTAATCCTTGAGAATTGTTTCACAAGCTTCCCAATTTTCCATCCAAAACTCAAAATGCAGTAAAGCAGGAACTGTAGCACAAAATTTTGACAATTTGAAAGAAAAATGCCTTCACAATGCTTAAATCGTGAGATTTTCCAACACAAAAAAAATGATGGTAACTACTTCTTAATGAGATGGACAATGATGGGCTTTGCATTCATGAGTCAATGATTACTGAGTCTGAGACTCCCATCCCTTTATCTGATTGCTCTTATTTCTATCAATGCAATTTTTCCTCATCACTTTGTGCAGGAATGATAACAATTTGGAGGCAAATGGGCTTGAAAAAGGAGGGTCACACTGCTTTCCTCCCTGCTAGGACAACCTGAAAAAGAACCTTGAACTTGCCTGTGAAATTTGTCTGAGCTGGATTTGCCAGCAGAGGCTCATACTCCCTAAATTTCCTGTCAGTGCCTTCTTTGATAATGTGGTGACTGCCAGCATACTCTCATGGTCATGCCTTCCTCAGTGTAGCACATTTCCAGCAGCTTTTTAGATCCAGAATCCCACAGCCCAAAGGCTCAACTACTCCTTAGTGCACAGACTGCATTTGAGTGGTCACACAGTACAGAAATGAAATTTTCTGTGTTTGAGACGCTCTCGGAATTGAAACAGGAAGCCCTGCTCAGAAGGAGAGCTTATTGAGTCAGGTGAAATGCCATTCTGGCATGGTTATCACCCTTCCTGGAGACTGGAGCAGGTATTGCCACACACTACTCTGTGTGAGTGGAAGCACACACATTCCAAGCCCTTGGAACTAGCCCCAGACTGCTTTTGCAGCTCTTTAGGAGCCACTGTAAAAACACACTGGAAAAACCGCTTCAGAAAAACCTGATTTCTCAGGATGTTAACATTTATCTTTTAAAATCTAATTTAACCATTGCAAAATATAAGACACCATGTTATTTTACTAGTATAAATAAAAATATTATGAATGTTTCTTTTAGGAAAAGACTGACAGGAAAAAAAAACAAACTTGTGACAGGCATGTGTCTCACATCCTTTTGAATGAAATGTTAACTGTGTTGATACCAACATTTCTTTAACCAATAATGATTCATTTTGGAGAGACAAACAACACTTAAGTCATCCTAGATTTACAAAGTTATGAGATCAACATCATTGAAAGACAAAGGGTTTCTAGTAACATTACTCAGACTGAGAAAAGCAATGTCCAGCAGGAGACAACAACTGAAGTTAGAGCAGAAGGAAGAAAAAAGAAGAAATCTGACTGAAGACATGAGGTTTGTGGGGGTATTTTTAAAAGAGGAGGCACTGGAACAGATTGCCAAGGGAAACTGCAGATTCTCCATCCCTGGAAGTTTTCAATTCAGGCTGGATTGGGCTTTGAGCAGCCTGGTCCAGCAGAAGGTGTCCCTGCCCATGGAAATGAGATGGTCTCTAATGTGCCTTCTAACCCAAACCTTTCTGTGATTCTCTTACAGCTGCATAATCCTCTTGCTCCATTATGATGGAATCACTTTAATCACTTTTCCAATGGCAGCAGCAGCTTTGGTGGATGTGCCAGCAAAGTGTCATGAGGACAAACAGCAAGATGGATGTGTAAAATTTCAACCAGAGAACTGTAAAAATGTTACATTTCCCCCCCCTCAGGTGTGTATTAATATAATGCATTCAGTACTTTAAAATCACTTTTAAGCATTTATTAGCATTTTAAACCTCTATAATTATGAAAACTTTTTTTCAAAAGGGAGTGGCAGAGTTGCAATGCCAGGCTGATACTAACAGAATGCACTAAAAGATAGTCAAGAAAAATAGGAATTTTATATATGTATGGACAAAGCAAAATTGCCTTATCAACATGGACATCACAATGCACCTCACTGAAGCATTAGAAACTTTACTACCCATTGGGAAAGAAAAATAGATATCAATTGCATCACTCTGAGGCTAGCAGAGAAAAAAAAAAAAAAAAAAAAATCAGTGAATGTTTATTTTCATTTGGTCCGGAGCTGGCTTCATTTTGTCACCAGATGTTGCCTTATGCACTTTTAATCAATGGGAAACATTAAACCTGGCATGCTCACCCATGTACTTTCTTGCTTCTAAAAGGTTTCTAAAAAAAAATCAAGATGCCAAGTTAGATCAAACACCCCTATTTAAGAACTGGAAACATTACCAGCACTTCTATTGAAGTAAATGAGGAGAGAACAGCAAGGAAAAATGCTAAATCAGTAAAAAAGCCTCCATTTTTTTCTTTCTTTTAATGGATACAAGTAAAATATTAAATGTACAACCAGATAAGGTTGTGCCAAACCCTTCTCAGCTTTTAACTCCTGGGTCCAGAATGCTCCATTTGACACCTGTTTTGTGACATCCTGTTTAATCCTGCTGGGCTGACAAATTGCCACTTCTGCCACTCTTGACCCACCAGAAATGCAGAACTGGGGAGTTTCACAAAATCCTTGGGAACAGAAGTTTTTCTTCTGGTTTATTTCTGCTTGGTAATGACCATTTAGAACGAAGCCCTCAGAATATCCCATACTATTTCCACATCTCAGTTCAGCATCTATTTAGATGAAAATCTCAGGAAAAGGGGGTTGCCTACAGTGAACAACAAAGTCCAGCTCCCCAGATGAGTATGCAAACCTGATATGAATATTAAGTATCAAGAATGACATTAATTTTACACCAACAAAAGAGAAATAAAGGAAAAACATGAAAAACACCTGTCAGTTTCCATCCTTGACTATCATATATGTTCTGAGTTATGTTAATCCACTCCTTGTATTGTGATCATAACAGTCCATCCCAACACGTGGGGTCAAGCAATATGTTGGGATGGAAATCTTTAAGAGTCACCACACGTGCTATTTTATTTGTAATGAGAAATATTTGTTTTTCATTGTGGTATCAGGGTTATATCAGCACCAAATCCTCAATAATTTTTTGATTTTGAGCCTTTTCAGGCACAGGAGACCTACACTTAGAATTGCAGTAGTTTCTATGTACTAAATACTGCAAGAATCATAATGGCCTTTTGTTAGCAAGGGCAAATTTCCTTTAAAGAAAGAACTAATTACTTCTGTTTCAGATTCCAAACTCCCTCCAGGTTGCATTGTAATGAGATTCAAAAGACACGCCAGAAGTGAGTTGAAAGCACATTTGGCATTTTTAAATATGCATTCAGATAAACTTGATAAATCTGTTGATACACTGTTATCTATTGCTCTATACAATACCCTGACATGTTATTCTTTACAGAAAATCTGCCATTAAACACCCTGCATTTTTAGTGAAAAAAAGCAAAGTGTTCATCAGGGACTAACGATATATGAATGTGGAGAAGCTTTTTCTCTACAGCAAAAGAAAAGTAAAATAAAGAGCAAAAGTACAAAAGCAGTTTGAAAAAATAAAAATCCTAAAGAGACAAGAAGTAATGACTTCCATATTGCATAGATTGAAACCTCACCTGTTGTGAGGACATGACAGCATTAGAAGCTAGACTTAAAAGAGGAAAGAAAGAAAAATGTTCTCAGAGAAGCATTGAGGCTCTCTTGATTGTGTAAATATGTACTTCTATGAAAGCTGAAAGCTCTCTTTGTGGCCATGGCATCTTTACATTCAGCAGGATTGCATCGCCATTCACATCACACAGAGTGTTTTACTGGGTTTTGCTCTCATTAGCTCTGTGCAAACAACTGAACTAAGATTGAGAACGCTGAATCCTATTCTTTCTTGAGCATTGTTTACCAGATCTCTCACTAACTTCCAATCAGTTCCACCTCTGCAATTTTATTGAAGGCAATGATTTTCCACAGGTATTGTCATATACCATAATTAGAAAGCAGTCTCAGTTCAGTGAGACTTTATTGGCTTGACAAGCCATACAGAGCTTATAAGTGTGTAAGAGGAGAGAGAACATTGCCAGCTCTGTCAGAAATCAAGTAGCATCCATCTAGGAGAAAGTGACTTTGAGCCTGAGCTTTGAACTCCTGTGCTGTCTGTCAATATCTGCAGTGTATGGGAATTGGACAACCTCCTCTCAAAAGTTTGTGATCACTTAGAAAGCTTCATATTCATGCTTTATGTTTTAGGTCCCAGTTAAAAGAGCTGCCATATAAGGTCTGGTTTCATATGCTTAAGCACATTTAAGTCATATGATGTTGTTTTTTTTCCTAAGCACAGTGTGCATTCTATTCTCTATCATTATTTTGTTGCTTTGTAATAACCCTTATGAGTAGTGATAATACACACACAAAAGTGTTGTTCTGCCTCTTTGTATTTTGGTTAGCAAAGCAGATAATCTCAGCAACCTGCCTGAACATTTGCTGTTCCACTCCAGTACTCCCCTAATGTCAATGACAAGCCTGGGGCTCTTGGAAGGAAAATTAACATCTCAGTTAGATTGTCTGCAGGGATTTTCTAAGAGCTTCTCAGTACCAGGTATCTCTTTCCTATTGTTAAGGAAACTTCCCAGTGTGACCATTCATGAGACTCTCTGGCAGCCACCCTCCCAATGTCACAGGCTGTCACTGCTGGCACTGTCACCCTTCACAGGGGTGGCTCCAGTGACCTGGCAGGTCCCTGCTGGGCTCCCTGCACACCCACCCACAGTCAGACCAGCTTTCTTCACCAGCTCAATCCCAGCATTTCCATGGCAGAGTCTCAGACATCTCGTTCCACAGTGCCTTTTATCCTGGCACAGTAACAGAACCAGCCTGAGCTGGTGCCCCAAGGAGGGACCTGAGCAAAGGAGCCCCTGGGCTGTTATCCATCCCTCACAGTGCCAGCACTCCAGCCTGGCTGTTCCTCCTGGCAGGGGAGCCCTTGGCTCTGCTGTGTCCAGTGTCCCTCACCTGGCTGTGCCAGAGCCCCCTGAGCCCTCTGCTGTGCCCAGGGTGCAGCTCACAGCCTCCTGTCCCAGAATCCCACCCAGAGGTGTTCCCCACAAAATGAAGTTTTGCCCTTGTTGTTACAATTCCCCCACATATTTTTGACTGATTTAGATAACCGGGAAAGTAAAAAAGTGTTCCTTGATGAAACTCGGCATCGCTGTGAAACATGTTGCTACTTAAATCCTCATTATATTCACTTTTGCTATTGACATATGTCCCCCTGTACCCACTTTCCATATGAAATAAACCTAGATATAAGTAATTCCACTCCTATGTTTCATGGCTTGTTGACTCAACTCCATGAAATAGTCTATCATTATCAACATAACGAAATACCAGACATTATTACTTTTCAACTATATCCTTGTTGTCCCACTGCACTCTTTGCCTCCTGGGCAACCTCGTGGACAGTTGCCTTTTATATCCTTTAAGTAATCCAGCCACTCCTTCCCATATGTACTTCTAACCTTGTAACCAAATGGAAGGACCAAAATCGCCTTCCTCACGTTTGCCCATTCAGCTGCCTAAAATGAGGCTCCTTTGTCAATTTACTCCTACAGCACAGTTGCCTCAAGTAGTCTCCTTGCTCCCATACTTTCTTCTGACTAGATAAATCCTTTATCAGTGGTTTCACCTTTGCCACCATCTTTGCAGCTTCTTTTTTTCTATTTATTTTTTTTTCAGCTACAGTAATCTCCAGATGATTAGCTTTAGTTAAAGCCCTGTCAAAAGTTGTGTCTTACTACTGGTAGCTGCATTTATTACACTCATTTGTATTCAGTTAAAAATACTTAAACACATATGCATTAAAACCCTGGAGACTTGTTTTTGAGGAAGCAGGCTAAGTCCATACCTCAGATACTATGATTGTGCTTAAAAATATACAGAGTCTCCACTAAGTTTCAGAGAACTCTGAATTTCCTAGAGTCATACTGAGCTGCATGAAGTCATTATAATACTATTGCCTTTGTCAATTGACAAAGGCGACACTGACTTCCAGCAAGGTAAACTTTATTTTTAGAGCTAGGTAGATCTGGAATAGTTTCTCGTTCAGTGCTCATGAATTCAAATGCATGTTTCAACAGTTACCTCTCTAAAGCCCAAGAAAGTAATTTTACCTGTTTATTTCTTTATGAGACTATTAGTCCATTTTTATACTGAAAGAATTAGGTGTTTTAAAGCATGCCCTTACCATAGAAATGCCTTATTTGTAGAAAATGATGGTGTAAGCTCTTTCACCTCTTTCTTCTTCTGCCTGTTCCCCAAAATCTCCAAACCCCATATGCCATCAAAATGCAGGAGATTGACCAGTCTGTCAAAACAGAAGAATAGCAGTCTGTCAAAACAGAAGTCAAGAAGGAAACAGTTGAGCAGATAATTTACCCTTACAGCTAATAAAGAAATAAATAAATAAAATCATGGTCATGAATAATTCAAGGAAAACCCCAAACTCTTTCTTTCCATGCAATACATTCCTAAACTTTTAAAAAAATTAAACTTATTGGCTACAAGTTCACCTCATCAGAAAAGAAAGAAAAAAAATTAATAACATAAATCATGAAAACAAACAAAGCAAGACAACCTCACCTCCTTCCACTTGCAGGTTTCCTGACCCATCCAGCTGCCAATCCACTCTGAGCACCCAGAGCTGTGGGACTCTCCTGCATCCCAGGAAGCAGGAGAAACCTGGCAGCTTTGAGGGAAGCAGACTCTGATGCAGCCCTTTCCCACTTGGACAGCTGCTGCCAGTCATCTCATCACAGGCACCTGAGGAGTGGAAAGTATCAACTCAGCTTGCCCCTTAGAGGTATAAGTATGAAGTTCTCTGTAAGAAAATACTTTCTGACAATAATTTTTCAGATGCTGTTAAAAGGTTTTTTTTTCTAATTAAATGGAATTCAGGATTTAAAAAGAAGAAGATATATACTTGGTCAAATTTATAAAAGTAATGAATAAAGAAGTTGTGTTTCTTTCATTAAATGACAGAAAGCTGATACTGTTCCTCTAGGTCTTTGCTTTTATTTTCCTTCAGTTTGGGCTGAAAGGCAAAAATAACAAAAATTTATGTAAGATGAAAACCAGAGGAAATTATTTCCACAAGGATCTAGTAATTTTCTACCATTTTCCCACTTAAGAACCTGAACCTTTTATATATATATAACTTTTATGTCCTCAAAATACCTTTTTCTCCCTGTAAAAGTCAATCACTTCTCTAATGTAAAATATGCTTAGGTACAGCAGATTGGTGCATAAAGTAACACTGAGTAAGCCAATATATTAAAATGGTTAGCTAGAATTCTCTGCTGAAATTTACAGAAAAAGTAACCCTTAGATACATATTCTGAAATCCCATATTTCAGAGTAATTCAGAACTGGGATTTTAACTCTTCATCCCTCATTAAGCCTCTTGTGTATTGAAAGTTGACCTGCTCTTCACTCATCCTGGAAACAATTATACACAGGCTAAAGTTAATATGCTGTAAGTAATCATTGCAATCACCCTTACTGCATATAAAATTAAGTAGGCATGTGTATCCTAGAAGGTTTTAGGCCACAGTTTATTTTATCACACAATTTCTTTTTTAGTCATTTTGTTTAGATTGGCAATGAAGAATGGTAAGAGAGGTTTTTATAAAGCTGGAGAAATCAGCGACAACAAATTGTGTGGGTCACCAGCATGGCCTGTCTCTTTCTACAGTGTTCACCAGTGGCAAATGGTGATTATTAAGATTTCTTCCATTTCTAAATAAATTGTCATCATGGCTAAAATGCTGCACTAAGAAGTGTCTCTGGCCATTTCTTCAGAAAATAATTCTCCAGGCTAGGTCCTTTGTGCTTCATCAGGAACTCACCAAATTCAGTCAGTGTCTGCAAACAGGGATCTCCTTGAATGGAACTCATTGCACACAGCCTGAGCAGGACCTTTGGAAGAGAAATGGTTCTGTCTCTCCTTGTAAATTCACCAGAAAAAGACCTGAAGGCTTGGCTTCAGGTTCCTGAGATAGATGGCAGTGAAGAGACCAGCTTGCAGCTTTCTGGATTCCTGAGTATTTGGAAGCTTGGATCCTGCCAGAAGGGAGATTAATCACAGGGAAGTCTATGATGCTCTGCAGCAAAAACACTTTTAGTGGAAGAACTTATGTGTCAGGAATGCAAATTAAAATACCTGTTCTTTACAACAGCTCTGGTAACAAGAAATAGTGTTATAAAGAAAAAAATGTGTGACAAAGAAAAGGAGCAAGAAAAGTTTCCCAGAAACTTTTGTAAAGAAGAAATAAACAATGCTGTTCCCCACTTACTGAAGGGTATAATGGTGACTGGAGACACTGAGAGACAACAGGGGACAAAGAGGAAGAGGAAAGAAGCAGTGCAAAGGAGATAGAAACTTACTTTTTCTGTTTTGAAAGGCATTGAAGTGTGGCCCTTTTGGCTTATTTGCAAAGCACGTAGCAAACACAACAAAACAGTGTGGAAGTTCAGCTGTGACTCACTGTGTATGTAGATTGCACAAGGACTTGATCTTCTTGAAATAGCAAGGTAAAAAGCAACAGTTCTATGAAAACAGGTAGCTTTGCATATGCATCATTTTACTTAAGTATCCATTCAAGCCTTCCATAAACTTGTGCAAACAGAATAGACACTGTAAAGAATAACAGACATCAGAACTGAGTGTCAGTTTTTGAAATGAAGGGAATTCTTAAAATCATGGTTCATTGAAAGCAAGACTCTCAAAGACTTCTTAAATATTCAAGTATGTCTTCCTTACAGTCCAATCAGAAAAAAAAAAAAAAGTGTCTTCTCCATTTTCCTCTTATTTACCCTCCAGAACTAAGAAAAACTGCCTCTGTTTCACTAAAGAAGAGGATGGAATTCTGTGTATTTTGCATGATCAAATTATGAAGCTATAAATCCCCAGACTCTATAACAACTCTCAGTGACAGAGGCATTCCAGATCACTCCCACACAGTTCCCTGCTGTGAGCCTCCCTCCAGAGTTGCCTGTGCCTTGTTTTTAACAACAAATATTCCTGTGCCCAGCAAGTCTAGCCTCTCGATTTTAGCATCCTCACCTTCCTGTGTTCCTCATTTTCCCCAAGGCAAGTCTCTTTTTACAGGAAATAAATAGTTAATGATACTTCCTGTCTTCTCCTCACAGCCTCCTTTGTCATCCAAAGGCTTGGAAGCATCTCCTACATGTGGCAGCAGCTAAGTATGGTCTAATTTAATGTGTGAATTTCAGCTCATTCTTATTCAACAACAGCATTCGAGCATATGTGAGCATTTCAGCTTGTGGGTAGGTTCTCCTGAAGTCAGCAGGGTTGCAAACACAACTTTTATGTCTTGCTGGATCATATTTACTTCAGAGTGATCTCCTTAGTGCCTGGCCACGGTGTGAGCAACAGGAGTCAGCTCAGTTCTGAGCAGCCATTTCCCTGATGCACTGAGCAGGGAATTACACATACATGCATTTATGCCTGTGTATGCACATGCACAGATATAGATACATGTATATTTGGGATGCATTCACATCCCACACACATTGCTTCTGACAAGATATGAGCAATGCAGATCTGCTTACAAAGTCCCAGCTAGTTTTACATTAAGAGATCACCACACTGGCTCAGATGGAAAAAATGCCACCAAAAGCTTTCAAAGTCTAGCCTGATTCACCAGATTTGTTTCAAAGACTGGCCTCAGACACAAGGTCTTGATTTGGACACTGATAGACTTTCTGACAGACATTTGATATGGATGCTGACAGACTTTCCCTCCTTTACAGTCCAGTTCTTCCCAAGCAAGTTGTTGTGGTCCTTCCAGGACCTCTACCAGCTAGACTTTGCTCTCCTGTCAGGCCCAGCAGCCTGCTGTCTCCAGAGCTGGCTGGCAGCCTGGCTGCTGCTGCTGCTGCCTGGGAGCCCCAGGCAGCCTGTGCTCACCAGCTGCTGTGCTGCTTGCCAGAGCAGGAGCCACGGCTGCCTGCCACCCCCTGGCCAAGCCCAGCCACCAGAGAGGTGCCATCAGATCTGCTTCACCAGAGCTTCCTCTGCCAAAGCCCTGCCCTGGCTTCAGCCTGTCCCTGAGGCCACTGCTGCTCTTGTTCCCGCAGACACTGTGGAGTGCTAGCCCTGGTCTCTTCCAAGCAGCTCTGCCACCTGCTCTTCTCCTCCAGCAGCTACTGAGCTATTCCTGCTCACCTCGCCCTCCCCTTGGGTCTCATCCTGCATGCTGGGTTACAGTGAGTGATCCTACACACTCTGTCCATCAGTCTCCCTGGTTCCTCTCTCAGGGATAAGGCAATGGCTGCTGCTGCTCCCCTTTGCTGGGACTGATGAAAACCTCCATCTCCCACCTCTGCTGCATTCCTCTTCAGCTTTCTTGCCCCAGAAATGCCACGTATCCCAGGGTGTTTAGTGCATTCCTTCACATGCTTTGGCCACTTAGAACATAAAGGAAGGGCCAATATGTCAAAGGAAGGGCAGTCACTGCTATTGCTCTGTGACATTTGTAGTTTCAGTCCTTACCATCTTGCCAGATGTTGCAGAAATACTCAGCTTCTATAACAGTAAGAAAGAAATTTTCAAAAAGTTTTAAATCTTTTCTACATGACTACTCATGGCACCAGCGTTATTCATTCTAATAAACTCTACTTGTATTTAATGTCACACAGAAATAGAGTCTGCATACTGAAATTCTTTGGGTGATCTCTTATTTCCTAGTCAGCACAGGAAAGTGCTACAGTAATAACAACAACAATTCCTTTCTAAAGAGAAGATGTTTCCAGCCCTAGATCCCTGGGATCCAGATTCACCAGATTTATGTGTGGTCCCTGGGAGATGAGCATTTCTCACTGCTCCCATGGCATGAGTTACCTGTGCAGGCTTCTGCAAACTTGTCCCTTGTGCCTCATCCCTGAGACACTGCATTGGTGATCTAGAAGGAAGGATTTGCACTCAGCTGTTAACATTGCTTCTCGAATTTTGAACCTGAAGCAAATGTTTAATGAAATATGAAAGGGATGCAAGAGCAAGCAGAGGTTAATGGAGAATTAATTTGTCAAAAGAGGATCAGAGATGCCAGGCTCAACTATGAGGTTAGCCATGAAAAAGCTAATTTAAAAAAAAAAAACAGCTAAGACAGGAGAAAGAGGTGTATAGGAGAAGGAGGAATTAAGGTAAGAAACAAATAAAGGGAGAGGCATATTTGTCCTGAGAAGTCTTTTATCTGTTTCTATGATTTCTCATGCTCTTGAGTTCTAAGCCAAGATCAATTGGGATTAATCAGTTGTATAGAAAACACTGAGAACTCATCGCAGGCTTTTAGAGTTTAAATTTGTTTATTGAGCACGATTTGGTTAGCATCAGGTGCTGAAGTTACAGACACCAACACTAGCATAGAAATTACTTTATTTAGCTCCCAGTTGGAAGTTTCTATAGCAACTGGGTCCTATAACAGAAAGCTGAGTTTCTGGCACATGAATACTGCTGCTGCTAGAGATTGTTAATACTGTATTTTTGGAGCACTCAGCTGTTCCTTAATTTTTTCTAAGCCCAAACCCCCCTTTTTCTGAGGTCTTTCTTCAGCATAAATCTGCCTGCTTAGTCATAGTTGCAATTGTACCCTTTGCCCTTAACCTTCTTTCTTTGGCTGTAGCAGAAACTTTTTTATTTTGTCCAGATTCAGCTTCCTTGGAAGGGAAGCAGAGTGCCCTGTCCTGCATTCTCCTACTGGGCAGAGCTGGAGGGAGAGGACTGGGATGCTGAAGTTATCAGGAGTGTCCAGATTAAGATTTTTCTCCTGGACCTACTACTACTTGTGAATTTATTCTTAGGGCAAATTCTGTGGATGTAACTTATGTACCAAATTCAGAGTGCAATCACACCTTAACCTGAACCCAGCTCATGCTTTTAGGTAGGGTCAGAGTAAAGCTGTGACACTTGGCTTGCAAAGCTTAGAGACCCCATTGCAATTCCTCTTTGTATTGGAAACTCATGGCTGAGCACCACCTTTAGATATTGAATTCCAACTGTCAAACTCCTCAATGCACTTTCTATCTTATCCCTACATTATTGAGCTGTGCTTAAAAGCTGTGGGAGTGCTCCATAAAGAGAATTGTATTACTGCAGAGTGAACAGGTTTCTTTTACCTGGAAGACATCTTTATTTATACATCTTTCACAACAGTGAATCAATAGCCTTTCTTAGCTACTAGATTTATTTCGAGGGGACACACTCAAACATTTGTATGAGGGGTTGGATGGAGATGTAAAACATTGTTAGGAGCAGAAGTAGGTGTCTGGTTGGCTCAGCAGTTAACAGTCATTTTGAGATTCCTTTCTTGGTTTGTGGTTTTGAGGCTTGTTTTTGTTTTGTTTTTTTTAATTACTTTTCACTTTGTCATTTATCAATTAAAAAATGGCAGTTTGAATCATTAGATGTTTATGCTCTCTAGTACGGTTTTTAACTTATCTGGTTTAATTCCCTCTACACCAAGAGAAATATATTTTCTGCTCAAAACCCTCTGGAGATGTCCCTCATGCTGTCCTGAAGGTCTGTGTCCCATGAGAAAAAGTGCCAGCTATCTCAAGGCCACAGAAAACACAATTTCATATCAACAAAATACAAATTTAAATTTGGTGAGTCAGGCACAGCACAGAACATATGTTTTGAATAACAATATCTTTAATTACCCCCAGGCCACCAAAACCAGAATTCATTCTTGTGGTTCTTCACACGTGGCAGAGCCTCACTTGACAGCTCAGGCAGCACTCCAAGAGGGCAGAGAAAGCAAGCACTGCAAGATGACCTGGCTGTGCACTTCAGGAGAGCTGTAAGGACACTGAGGGCTGTGTGGGCTTTGGGGTTTTATTTTTGCAGAAGGAAGAAATGCAATAAACATGTAGTTAACTATACCAGGTCCAGCCCTGGTCTGTGTTGAAGTCTAGGTGGCTGGGATATTGGCTTTTTTGCTTCTTTTATCTTTCAAATGCTATTCATTTTGGCTGTCTCTTATCAGTCCTAATCGGGGCTTTTGCTTTTCCCTCTGACCCTAATAAAATGGGATCACCCTTGCTAAGGTTTATAGGATTGCTACTTTAAGTGCCAGCAGTTTAAAAATACCTGCCTGAAAAAGTGTTTTCCTTTCTCAGAGCCCTGTTTCTTGATTCCTGGGATGGTATCCCTGTCCTAAAATATTGATCTGCAGCCTGTCAGGGGTGTCCATCAATCCAGGCACATTCTGTTTCTGGCAGCTGAGGTCACTTCATGTGCCTTGCAGACCTCTTCCAGGCAATTTACATCTTGTTCTCTAAATCCTTAACATCTCACTGCTGAGTTGCTGGGAGGGCCTCTTTTTGGAAAAAGGAAACCAGAACCCCAGAGAAAGGCAACAGGAGCCTCTGGGAGGCTGGTGGGAAGATTAAAATGCTGGGATCTGTTGCCTTGGAATCATTCTGCTTGTCTCCAGTGAGTCATCCAGCATCACAAGCAATCTCAGCATGACCTTCTGCTGCTCCTCGTGCCAGAGAGCCACACAAACCCAGCAGAGGAGGTGCTGCCACCATCTTTTGGCAAAACACTTCTCCCTGCAGCACTAAAGGTTTTCATTTTCTTCTGTTTTGCCGTCCCAGGTTTCTGGCTTCTCTCTTAACAACCTTTGAAGGGTTTTATTTTCAAAATGGCAGCTGCAAAGGTCATCTCTTTTTCTGTTTCTTGCTTGCTTGGAAACAGGAATCGTGCTGTAGAATAGAGATGCCAGGCAGCTTTCCAGTGTATAAAAATCGAGTAACTTAACACATTGTCTCCAGCCTGCAAAAAAAACAAAAACAAAAAACCACTAAAAAACAACCTGACCAAGAAAGAATTTAAAAAAAAAAAAAAAAAAATTTGAACAGAAGGGACTTAAAAATGATGATGCTATGTACTGATTTCACTTTTCTGTATGCTGCTTTCTTTTTTTTTCCTTAAACATAAATAGGTGTGTTAACTATATTTTAAGTTTTCTATGCTAGATATAGTTATTTGCAGTTACATTTTAAAATACTAGAGGAGGTTCTCTTTAGAAGAGAAGGAAATAAATAGTAATTGAGTAGCTTCAGCAGTTTTTTAATACTTACAAAATTTTCCTTCATTAATCCACATTGGTTAGTTTTTGCCCATTTCAGGTCATACTTATGCTACAAAACATGAAATTTACCACATAATGTACATTAAGTAGTAAAACAAAAAAATTACTAGATGGGTTAATTCCTTCATGTAAGTTTATAGGAAAACACTTCTGCATAGATCACAGATTAAAAGTGCATATTTTATGATGGTTTCTAAGAAAAATCATCAGTGAAACACTGTGAGGGTAAGAGTTTGCTTTATCTTAGGCTGTATCTTAGGATTCTGTGTGGCTCTGCTTAGAATAGGTAACTTCCAACTTTGTTGTCATATTGTACACACAAAAGCACAAGGGTACTGGTTATTATCAGCCATCTTATTTTAGGAAAAATCAATAATTCTTAATGTTTAAAATAGTTATTTAGCTCAAAAATTATGATAAACACTGGAGTTTATTCTGAAAGATGCCACATTTTATTTATGAGAAGAGGTAGAATCTAGTTTTTGCAGCTACAAATTTTATGCAAAAACTCAAGAGTGAGCATGTCATTCGATGGGAATGTAATGCCACTCATCCAAAAATAACCCTCAAAACTATAAGGAAGATGTTAAAAAATGTAATAAAAATTCTCTAAAAGGAGAAGTTGAGGCATTGAGAGCTTATACTATGTATTTTTCAGTGATTGCACATTTTTTCCAAATTAAACTTATGTGCATTTTAAAAAAAATTAAGTTTAAATTGTCATAGTGTAACCTCACCAAAACTGGACTAAAACCAAACTAATCTTAATTTTAGGGTTAGTATTTACTCAGAAATTATCTTTGTGATGTGTGTTATATTTTGGGACTCTGGGGTAGTGGATGTGGTCAGCATGGCTCATTTTAAAAAAAGTCTCTTTTCTATCTCCCTAATATTCTCAGCTGTATTTATCAATTAAGAAAACCAACAACCTCAGCTGATTCTAGAGTATGAGCACACAAATTTTTGAAGAACTATACATATGTATAAATATATAGAAATATATAAAATAAAGCTTTACAATGGCACTAGAAAAATATAAACCAGAAATAAAACCTGAATGTGCGAACTGCAATTCCACATGGAGTTGGAAATTAGTGAAGGTGAGGGGCATTACTGACAAAACAGCAGAAGATTTTTTTTGAAAGATCCAAAAGTACAAAATAATAAAGTCTATTGACACTCATTGTCCTGCTTTAAGCATCATGAAATGTTACTTGGAATTAAACTGACTACATGGGCATGCCACTTTCAATGCACTTTCTGAGTATTTTCAGTATTGTGGAATTGCTGACAGCTAAAATATTGTGGAATTGTCCAATTTAGGCAAATCCTGTGCTGAAGATGTTGACCTTTTGAAAATTGATTCCTTCTGCACATTGGGTTTTACTTCCCCTATCTTGTTTTTCCTTTAGCAATTATTCATCTTTTATGGCTTCCTACAGCTAAAAGCCTCAGCAACAGGAACATTTATTCAGAATCAGAATGGAAGATCTGGTACTTTTCTGTACATTAAAGGAAAAGAAAGTTCAATTTTCCTTCTGAAAAGCACAAGAAAGGCCATTACACAAGATGTAAAGACAGAGAGAAAAAGGGGCTGAATTCCCAAAATATTTGATGGCAGAAGTAATAATAGCAATGAATGAGGCCACATAAATGATTCATGAGACTCATTTTTTTCCTATTGTTACTAAAAAGAGGCTCAATATTACTCAGAGAAAAAATGCTTTGTTGGTGATGTAAAAAGAAATCAGTGTTTGCTATCAATTACTTTCATTAACACTGGGCCTTTGTACACAGTTTTAGAAATATATTTTATAACAATATAATTTTGTAATTTCATCCCTACTGTGCTTTGAGCCTTTTGAGGCCCACAAATCTCTTTAATACCTCCACTCTTGCTGATAATAAAAAGTCTTGTGGGTGTAGTAACAGCTAAAAATACAATAGTAAATGATTCATATATCACCATTTCAGAGGTCAAAATGGGTAACAAAGAGACCACAAGCACATAAAATAAACATCCTGCTGTAAAACAGAGGCAAGTTGTAGCTTCAGGATGATCACTTTGAAGAGATGTGCCTCCTTTAAGGACATTTTCTTCTTTAGTCTGAAGGCTGTTAGAAATGCCTGAACATATGTTCTGAGGCAATGAAATTTCAATGGGATATTATTTCCTTTTAAATATCAATCCTTAAGACACTGACTTGCAACATGAGACAGCAACAAAAAAGAGTCAAGCTAAGAGTGCATATTTAGCAGAGAGATATAAGGAATAAATAGAGCTAAAACTGCTCTTTTTGATCTTGTAAACAATGTGTCATTAGAAACCAATGAAGACAATAAAGACTGGGATTACTATGCACCCATTTGAGAGATTTCAATCAATATTTAAACAGTTTTTGAGAATTTAATGTAAAACAGGGAGCTTTCTCAAATAAGCAATCAAACCAGCCCATTAAGGCTGTAATCACCATTATGCCTGGGTGTTCTCATGCTTTAGAATAAACTGATTGAGGAAACACTATTGAAGTGGTACCTCTGGCACCTACCTTTCTATTGTTTATGTGTTTGTTTTTATTTTTTTAAATTAATGTACATTATCTTGCTTGCTCCTCAACTTCTAAATATAATCCATTCTTTCCTAAATCTAGCTAACAGTAACTGAAGGGAAAAAAAAATTTAAAAAAAGAAAAAAATACACCAAAACATAACATTCTTGATAAGGCTATAAATATGTAAAAATTACTATGAGGCAAATGAGGTCAGCCTCACTATTGAAACAGAGAGATTGTGCATCTGTGTGAATCATGTCTAATTACTAGTAAACTGTAGAGATTTGCTGTGAACAATTAGTCTCAATTTACCATAAAAACTTGCTATCAAACCTTCAGAAACAGAAGCTAGTATAGGACCTGTTGTCCATTTATGCCCTGCAGTTGAGACACTAAAAAAACAGACCTCTGAGTAATATGTGCTTTAAAATCATGCTGGGGTTATAAATTTATCTGATGAGGTCCAATGTCTCTCTATGAACTTCAGAATGGCATTGCAGACATTTGACAAAAGGAAAGAAGCATGGGAAATCTCTACCTCTTTCAGAGAAGCCAGAAAGTTTAAGCAACTTTATTTTGATTAATCAGATGAAAGGAAACACTTGCAGGCAGAGAGACTGATGTAGGTTATACCCTCACATTTCCATGGAACATTTTGCACTGCTCTGTCATGAACAATTTTCTAACTCAACAACAAGAGATCCAGTACTGGTTTTATAGATTATATGTAAGAGGGAGAAATGCAAACCACAGTGAAAATAAAGGGATTTTACAGTATTGTTTTTTTTTTGTTTTTTTTTTTCTGTGAGGGAATGGTTTTACCTGTTTTTTTTTAAGGCATTGGATATACTGGGAAAGAGGGATGAAAATGAATCAATAGATGGAAATCTTGCTTTCAAAGTAGCAAATAGGGCAAAACTATGTGCTGTTATAATGCTAAGGGAAATGGTAAGCAGGTTTCAAAGCAGGAGAGAAATGCAAATTTGACATCTTACATAACTTCCTACTTTGCACATTAATATTAAAACTGTATAACTGTGATGCAAACTACAACTCCTGCTGGGAAGAGGCACTTCCTGTCAGGGATAATTATATTGCAAAAACCCCTTATTTTCTGCTCAAACCTTCAACCTGCACACCATAAAATGTTCTAGTCACTGAACTGTCCTGATGAATTCTCAGTTTGGATGAAAGTGGTCTTTCATGAAAGTCTTCAGTTCAGAGAGACATTTACATTTGCCTCAATAGCTGAACCACTGAAATTGTGGATCTAACAGGCACTTTTACCACTATATATGCTGAAAATCTCCCCAGTCAATAGATTGGCCTACATTGATGCCTTCAATCCTAAAATTTTAGGATAGTTCAAATATGTATTTGAAGTGAATATCAATTAAACATGGAGAAACAAATTCAAGATGAATAAGAAGTCACAGAAACTTTTATTGAAACTACAGAAACTACAACTGGAGATCACAGAGAAGTTTCAAATAAAAAAACAAAAATAGAAGAGGTGATTATAGAAAGGATAAAGCCAAGCCCATATCACCAATTTTAACTGACAATTGACATGCACCCTACCATTTTAAACACACTACATATTAGGTTTTGGATTTCAGAGCCAAGAAGTCAGGTAAATGTCAGGTTTAGTGCCTTGGAACCAGGTGCTCAGCTCTGTGTAACAGTTATCCAATGTACAACACAAAAAAATGTGACAGCCTCTTGAAGGTTCTCTTTTGGCACTGCTAGGAAAAGCCTGGAATCACAGAATATCCTGAGTGGGAAGGGACCCACTCAGTTCACCAAATCCAACTCCTGGCCCTGCACAGGGCACCCCCAAGAATCACACCATGTGTCCAAAGCTTGCCAAGAACGTTTTCCCCTGGAAAATAATAATAAAAAAAAATATTTCATGTAGCACAGTATTTTGCAAGATGTGCTGCCCAGAAGGTGTGGTTCAGTTGCTTTGTCTTTCCATTCTCCCTCTGCTAGGACTGTCTGTTCCAGGAAACACAACAACGTTTCCATTTGTTAAAGGAAGACCTCTAATTACATTTCAAGTAATTGGAGGAACTAAAGTAATACTTATAATGGAATTTTTTACTTTGGATAAACAAAGTCAAACAGCATAAGCCTGTGAGCGGGAGAGAAACAAATTTTTTTTTCTATAGCCAGTCCTTCATTAGAAGCAGCCATTTTCAATGAACTCAAATCTAATCATTTGTCTTGAAACAATAAAGCTCATAGTTCTAGATCCTGTGACCCAAATGTCCCAAGTAGTATTGATTCATAAGGCCATTAAGAACCTGAGTCACTTAATGGAGTAAATGGCATCTTTATTAGGATATCTCCTGTGAGTCTGACCAGAAAATACTTGTGTAATGGCCTAAGTGATGCTGGACATAAGGGGCTGGATAATGGAATATTGTATTAGGACATAAATATGTAACACAATTTTAAAGAATTACAGTCATGTCCATCCACATCCCATTCCCATTCCTCACCCCTGGATTACCAGAAATTGTTAATGCTATTGCCAAAGTTGAAAAGAAGAAATACATGGACATTGCTGTTACTTATACCATCCTCTAGCAGAATTTTTAATGTTATGCATTAGTGTTCAATATCTACAGAACTGAACTTGGAAAAGAGGAAGGTTTTGTGAAGAGATAGAAAGCTGACCAAAAGGAAGCAAAAAAGGAGAAAGTAGAAATTGAAGGGGTGATTCCATCTATGGCTTTAGGTAACTGCACAGGTGTTAAAGGTGTCAGGCATTAGCTTTTATTGTTCCTTTAATAGAAGAAAGAATTTGGAAATAGAAAAAAATGGCAATTGTGAGTAAAGTAGGCAGGGTCAGAGACAGCTTGCCATCTCATGGTAGACAAAGCATTGTGTACTTAGACCAATTTTAAGTTTATGACTGAAAAAATAAAGTATGAATTTGAAACAGAAGAAAAGATCAGAGACTGAATTGGCTAATGCCATGGAGGATTTGTTATACTATTATTTGAAATAATATTGATATATTTTCTGTTCAAGGCGGAATATAAATTTTGTATGTCTAATTCAATGTTACAAAAGCAAAAGGAAGTCTTGCTTCAGCTAGTGAACTTAATTCCTAGCAAATTATTTAAAACATTTGAAACCTCAGTTAGAAATCCCAGATCTAAAAGGCAATATCAAACAAAAACTGTTGCTTTAAACAAAAGCTAAAAACTTGAGATGTCTCCTCTGCTAGGAGACCTGCACTAGTTTACCAGGTTAGTTCATCAGTTTACCAATTAGACCTGACAATTCATTCTTTCAGAGGAGCTGGGCAAGAGAATCACTGAAATTCAGCCACAATTTCCTATTCTGAAACAATCTGAGCACAGAATTTAATGGTCAGTTGTTTGTTCACACTCTGATAACCACCATTATCATAATACTAAACATTAAAAAAGCAATTTATTTTGAATAGCTCTTAAGTCATAATCATAAGTGACAGCAGTAGGATTACCTATGAAATCAGTTAAAGAAAAACTCATGTTTGTTAAGATGATAATCTTTATGAAAATTTCAACTGATGTCAATGGAATTATTTGCAAAGTAAGTTACACATGACAGAATATTGCCTTTCATAGAACCATGAATAAAATTTTAAAACTCTGCCTTTTTCCAGAAGGAAAAAAAAAAATCAAACTCAAGGTAACACAAAAGAAAAAACATTAGATGCTTTTATTATTAGAGAACTACAAATTATAATAAAAACCATAATTTATTTTATATATCAGAATAATACAACATAGTGATAATCATGTCTACCAAAAGCACAAGGCAATAGGAACTTAAAAAATTTAACCAATCTTCACTTGAATTCTGCTCTGAGAAAAACAAATCCTGTGGGTTCAACAAGAATGAGAGAAGCCTGCTCTTCCAAGAAGAAAAATAACTAGCAATCTCTCTACAAAAAAACACTGAACATGTGGCTGAACATTTAAATGATATCATTATGGTCATGGATAATTGCCAGAAAATGATGATTATATGAAAATCAGCAGACATTTTCAGGCAAAATTCAGTCCAACTTTGTCTCAAGACACTTTACAGCTCGTTTACCCCCCTGCTTATCTTTCAGAAGGGCCTTTTATGCAGCAGCAAGTTGAAAGATGAGGAATATATGCTTTACAATTCTGAAAGTGCTGGGAATCTCCTGGGAAACACCTGTTCTCATGAGGCATCTCCAAAGAGCAAGATACTTTGCCTAAACTTGTCTAAAGGGGTTTAATTAGGTTTATTTAAGTTTTAAGTCTTAAGTCAAAGGTTCATTCCCAGTTGTGAAATGTTTTTACCAACCCCCACTGAAAATATTCAAGTTGTTGCTTCCTAATAGCAACATTTGTTCCTATCCAAGCACTGCTGTGGCAGACTGTGAGAAATTACAAGATACAAGTGGGAATTAATATTGCAATTAAAGGTTTTGAGTTTTGAAAAAGATTAAATAAACAGATTTAATTCACATTTTTCTTAATTGAAAACAATTAAAAACAATTAAAAAGCAGAAACAAAAATTAAGGCAAACAATCTACAAAATTAAGAACTGATGGTAGCAAGAATTTCTCTCTCAAAGGGGACCAAGTACATAAAAAAATTACTTTAAAAGGTGAATTAAAAAAAGAAATAGATAAATTAGCAAATGGAGATATGGGATAGAAGCAGACACTGGGAACAAAAATTATTCCTATTTGTTTGTTTTAGATGCATTTACTTAGATAATGGTTTTGTTGCTTTTGTATCTGGCAAGGAAATATTGTGTTCACTTTAAGTAAGACAAATATGGTAAATAAATGGACCGTAGAGCCTGGGAAAAAGTAACAATTTGTTGGCTGGTTTATATTTTGCACCCCTGAGAGTAACTTAGATTTTTACCAAAAATCACTTGTGTGAGGAGTGTTGGAAGGTAAAATAGTCATGGGGCAAATTCTAGGCAGAAGAATAGGAACTGGTCAAGACCATCACTGAAAAGTCATAAGAAAATATAGTGTTCAATGAATCTGGCAGTCAGGCACTGGGTAAGGCCAAGGAATCATATTGCTTCAAACAGTTTGAATAGGAAACAAAACCAAAGAAAAAGGCACACAGAGTTTAAGGATGACCTTGAGGCTGAGAAATGGGGATTTAAGCAACACTGGATGCAATTAGCAGGTTGTGTGTTGTCAAAGATTGGCAATCAGGAATGCAATGCACAGTATTAAAAGGCCACAGTCACATCAGACACCAGTGTTATAGAGATATCCTGTCATTTTAGGAGTCAGAACTGCTTTTTTTTCCAGGATACTGATTCAGTGGTGCTTAAATCTTTTCAGTCTGGCTCAGGGCTATGAGAGTGCCTGCACTTCTTTATATTCTTCATCAAAAAATGATTTCTCTAGTTAATGCAGACTTGCAGAGTCAAAAATAATAAAGAAAAACAATAAAGGAGGTCCAGAATGGAGGAATTTTTGTGCAGAGCTGCAGAATTTTATCCTATTCAAAAGAAATTTACCTTGATTTTGATGTTTCTGCTGGTGAGGCTGTTGTAGCAGTGACACCACAGTAGTGTAAATCCTTGTGCTGCCTTGGTTGGGTGGGTTGGATGCCTTAGCCAAGCCCAGGTGGGATGAATTCTGGCTGTTCCACACATCCTTGGCACCAATACCAGCCAATCTTTCTTAGTTCACACAGGTGGGATGGAGCAGGGGAATCCTCAATCCATCTCTTAAATCTTGCCTTTTACAATAGGTCAGAACCAGTGGGGAGAATACCATCTTCAACAAGTTTGGACAGCTCTGTAAAAAACAAAATTTGGTTTGATTTCTCAAAGATTCATCATAATGAAAAAGAAACCATGTAGTTTACATTATTTTTAAATTAGAAGGAAAAATATAATTAATTTTTAATTATTTTCTAATGCCTTCATTTTCTTTAGCAATTTTAGTGTCACACTAAAAGAATTACATCCACACTATTTGTTTGCAACAATGGCAATATTACAGACCCTCCTTTGATTACAATGCTTAAATAAAATTCTGATATGTGCATATTAAATGTCTTTTTGATTTTGTTTTTTATTTCCTATTGAAAAATACCTGGCTTGCTGAACTGGAGATAAAAGATTGGCTGACTTTTAAAGCATCTCGAAATGTAAAGAGAAAATTCTGTGCTGATCTTTGGAATAATGAAAAAGGAACACTCAACAAAGGATGAGAAAAAAGTGATATTTAGTATGGAAAAGTCAGATTCTTTCTTTCACCCAATGAAAAATAAATATAACTTAAACCAGAAAATGCTATAACAGTGTATATTTTAGAGCACAAATCTACAGAAGGAATAAAAATCTGAAATAATTACTTTTAATAAGTTGAAACACCCAGACACAAGAAATTGCACAGAAAACTATCTCCCTGGGGATACTTTTATTATTTTCAGCTTCTGTTGGGAATTAAGTGAACAGAATTTTCCTATATAGTTTGTTCAGTTTTAGCTGACGTACAGTGAAATTTTTATACGTATTCTAAAATGCAGCTACTTGAACAAAACAACATATTGATGTTATCATATTTTGTAATGACTCTGTGGTCTCATGACCAGAATGAATTAAGAAAACAAGTAAAATGTCAAGTGCTTATTGTCTGAAACTTCCATGGGAATTAACAGACCTGAATTTTTCAATAAATCCTTTAAGGAGCATGAAATTTGCACAAAACCACACACAATTCTACTAACTCTGCACAAGTTTGCCAAACTTTCTTTAAATTCTTTTGGCAACTTATATGAATAAACTGATTTTTAAAATGAAAGAATGAGGAGGCAATGAGACTGAGAAAATGGAAAAGAAAAACCTATCTGCATTTTCTTCCAAACCTTGGAGTTATATAGCATTTTAAATAATCATTCAAACACATGGGAAGGTGTTTCTCTATTCTAATGTACTGAAAAAAGTCTATCTATAACTAGGTAATATAAATTCCTATTGCAATGATACTGGAGTATGATGATTTCCTTCCTGATTTTGTATAAATAATAAAGGACTGCTATGAGGGGCAGTTTTCTTGCAACTAGCTCAAGCAAGAATAGCAAATATCACCATCTAATCTGGAGAGAAATATTTCTGTTCTGAGTAGGTGTTTAAATTTTTTTAAAGATCAGTTTTCTTTTATTATAGGATTCAATTTTTGTGCATTTTTTGAATATATTACTTCTTGGAAGATCAGAAAAAAAGCCGATTTATATTTATAAGTCTTTCATCTGCACTAAAATTCACAGACAGAAAGTTGTTATGCTTTTTGACTGAGACAGGTTTTAAATCAGTTTATTCTGAATCTTAGCAGACAACGATTTATCAAGCAACACAGTGGGGCTGTTATAATCTGCAACTGTGCTGACAAGCTCAGCACTGTGAAATACAACTCAATTATTTAATGCTTTCCAATTAAATTAAGATACTTACTATCATGGTGAAAAATACAACAAATCCACGCAGATAATTTCTTCTACAAGCTCCAGTTCAGTTCCACCTACCAAGTGGTTGGTCCCAAGCAAATCCCTTGTGCTCTGCCTTGAGTATATGTGAAAAAAAAGTGCAATTTTCAACTGAACTAGCTTCTTCAAACTAGAGAAACATGAGGCCACACATTTATCACCTTACAAATGGTTCCATTGCTAAGTTAGGAAGAAAAGTATTACATTAAATCATCCTATGGTAGAAACCTAGTGGAGATAAGGCAGTTTAATTTAAGGATTACAGGCAATCTAGTTTTACTCTGTTTAGCATAAAACTACAAAAAATTATCTGAACCAGCATTTTGGCATGAACTAGATGCCTGAATTCTTATGGGAATAAAATACAAATTCACTGAGTGGCCAATCTCTCTAATATGTTTAATTTTAGCTAGTTGTCCAATAAATAAACCTCCAAAAACCATGATGGAGGAGGGAAAAATGTTGAACTTTATTAGAGGCTTGAGGGTGAGCAACATGGGGCTACATTATTAACACAGGTTTATCTGTCAGCACTTATCAGAGAGTGTTTACAATGATAAGGGCTTGCACCAAAGGGGGAGAGGGGCTTCCTGTCCATGTGCAGGAAAAAGAAGACATCAGTGCTGAAGATCTGTCAGGAAAAGAAATGCTTGTGGGTAATTCCTTCTTCCCATTTTCAGAGAAAAGATGAGCTGGGCACATTCAAGTCATGAAGAGCATTCACACACATTTCATGGGCCACAGGAAAGTGATGATCCCACCACTGACATCCAAACTGACCCTAAATTCCTCCAGCAAAGCTCTGGTTCATGAGTGCAACCAAAGGTACCTATCAAGCACAAAACTGTCAGCTCATTTCTAAACTATCTCTGTGATAACAAAGGAGAGCAGAGTGTTGATCTGCTTCCAGGATGAACTCTTTGAAACATCTAAATTTTGCCTACCTCCCATAAACAGACATATGGTAAGCTGAATATTTAAGTGCATGCATTTCCTGTAAGCTTTTCCTAAAGAAGAAAAAGAAAAAAAAAAGTTTTAGCATGATTTATTTATTTATTTACAGATTGTGGCATTGAAGTACCTGACTGTTAATGGGGGATTTGGCATTTCACATTATCAAAACTTTCCTTAGCATTTAGACATTGAGCAGCACACTTACATTCCTTAAGACAGCTTTCTTCCCTCCTGTCCTACATCCTGCAAACCTAAATAGGTCAAAATCATTCAACTGACAGATAAAACAATACATTTACAAATAAATAAATACAATATATTACAAAATTCCCATATTATTTATAGGGTCCAGACAGTAAGTCTTATTTGAAACTATTTCTGGTCATTAAAAATTTGTCATGGAAGAGATAAAGTTATAAGATTGCTGAATACTTGGGTTTAGCTGCTTAATTCATTAAGAAACAATTATAACATATATATATATATATAACAAATATATTCCAGAAGTAAATGACAAGAATGGTAATTCAATGACCTTTGACTAGATACTGGTCTGGGAGGCTTATGTTCTGCAGCCTGAGACACGAAAGAATGTGTTTTTTCCCTCTTGTGGCTGCAGCTTGGGGTTGACTTCCTTAGCTTGTATTTTGGTACTAAAATGCTTCTTCTTTTTGCCAGCAAGAACACCTGCCTGTCTCACTGAACAGAGGTTCTCCATAGAATAGGAGATTAATGGTTCCTCTGACTTCTCTATTGAATGTAAATACTATTGTCAACATTAAGGGGACCTAAATGACAAGTTCATTTCTGATGTCATTATGGAGAAGGATGTAAATCCCCAAAATTTGCTTTCAGACCCTGTGGTCACTTTCACATGTGCACCACTGCTCAAACATGCCCCTTGATCACTCCATCATTCTTTTTGATTTCCTCAAGTAAGAAAGTCTCTGTGAAGGATATACACTCTTATTCACACTTCTTCAAAGATGTTGGCATTGGCACCAGTCCTCTCTTGCCAATTTTTTTTAAAGTCACTAAGGAAAAGCTCTGATGAGGAGGAGAATTTTTCTGCTCCCCATGAATAATTTTGAGGACATCAATCACTTAAACTATTAAAGTCCACCACTTAAACACAGACTATGGTTTTACCAAGAAGCCCACAATTAGCAACCAGAAAACATAATTTTGGGAGTACATAAAATCTCACTGACCCTGTTAAACCCAGAACACATGTGCTTGTCACTACCTGTAGCTAATTTAAAGTTTAGTGCATGAGTTATGTTAATACCTAGACCACTCCTCTAACATGCTAGAACAATCCACAGGATTCAATCCAGAATCATTGAGAATTCTTTCTGCTTCTCCGTCCCTTTACCATTTCAGTGTGTGCAAGTAATATCTTCTAGTCCCCTTCCTTTCCCTAGGAAGGGCTTAATGCCAAGAAATCCTGAGCAAGAGCAGATTCAAAAACTGGGCCTTGCTGAAAGTGCATAAACTTGCAGATAAAGTCTCTAAGCTTGTATAATCAAAAATCTTGCAATTAATAAAATTTCAAGTTCTTTCTCTGTGTCATCAGCAGATGGTTTACTTATTGTTGTTATAACATGTAGCAATCTGAGTCAAAGTAATTAACAGCATATAAATTATTAATTACTTAAGTGAATTGTCAGCATTTTCCACCTCTATCTTTTCTGGTGAAAAATTGAACAGCTGAATTGTAATTAATGATACCAACTATAAAATATCAAATGTATGCGGTTAAATAGCATTGTATTATTTAAAATAGCATAGCTGAGGTAATTTAGTCATGGTTTTAATTTATTAATAGAATTATAGCTCTGATGTAGTGCTTTTTGTGAGCAATAGTGCATGATAATAATCCTTGTTATTTTCTTATCTAAACAAGCAACATTTTATAATCATGACCAAACCATCCTAATTGTTTGTTCCTCAATTTACTTTTCATTGCAACTGAGATGATGAGCACTTACAGGCATATTACTAAATAACAAAACAAGTTTTTAACAGACATACATTGCAGAGATTTCTTTTCCAGACCTGCTACATGTTGATTCTTATTTATTTCTTCTAAGTGCTGCTGCATACAACAGAGGAAGATGACAGGTTAGGGCATTTAGTTCCTATACCCCTAGCAATAAATACCATAGCCCAAAGAAGCTCAGAATATGTAACATTGTGCTCATAGCTCTTGTGTGAAGGAGGAAAACACTTTCATTACTTGGAATTTTTCTTCTGACCAAATCTGTTTGAGAACTGATACCAGAACAATAATTATACAGAGAAAAAAACAGCTCATGTCCTTGACTTATTTTCTAAATGAGGTATCTGACACCAACAGTATATATTTAATGGAAAATGGAGGCCTAGTAATTAGGTTTTGATTTCAGTTTGAATCTGTCATTTGATCAGACAGCTCCTCTAAATTGTACAATGAATTTTGAAGCTTTACATCAATTTTATCTTGCATTCACAGCTGAAAAGGAGCTTTGTTCAGTATGCTATGATAAAAAGAATGGATGAATGGATTATAGATAAATACATATAGGCATGGATTATAGACATAGATATGGAATATTTTTTGACACGGGTAACAAATGCTGTCATTCCTAAGTCATTTTGTCAATACCAAAACTTTTGTCACTCATTGTGTCCCTGTGCTTCAGAGTGGCAGCTGCTGAGGCATCATTTAGGCTCTTTAATGACTAATAAAGAACATATTATAAAGATGCAAAGGGTTAAAGTTGTTTTAGTTAGGGGAATCAGCATGTCCACCATGTTTCATAAATTAGGCTTCTTAAGTCTGATAAATTTCTCCTGGTCCAAGGGCCCAAATGACTATACCACAACAGCAGTATTCTCCTGTGATAGAAATCTAGACATAGTCATATTTTGCTTTTTAGAGCTGTAATAGTCTTCCTCATTCACACTGCTGTCTGTGGTTTCCTATGAGTAGTAACAGTGCAAAATATTTTTTTTTTCCACTACAGATTGACCTTGTCTTCTCAGTTCATTCATTAATCATTGAAATATTCTTCCACACACACATACACACCCACACCCATCGAGGAAACCCTGAGATGCATTTACAGCACTGCAGCACCTGCAGCTGCTGCTCTGCAAAGTGGTCAGCAGCTGCAGCTCCAGTGCCCTTGCAGGAGGTCTGGGAGCAGAGCAATCCCTGCAGCTCCTCGTGCCATTGGACTGTGCACTTTGCACTTGGCTTGGAAACTGCACCTGCAGCTGGGTTGGAGCCCCCAGGGCAGCAGCGTGGTTAGGGGGGATTTCAGGAATTAATTAGGAATGGCTTCTGTTTGCACAGTTGCACTGCTGAGAATTTGGGATTATACAAGTCAGGCAGGTCTAGCAGAAGCATATTTAACACACTTCATCAGTGTTTCAGTTAACACTACCTTAAGGACAGAGAAAAAAAACAATAAAAAGTTTTGGCAAGCAAAGCCTCTCAGTCTCTCTCTCACCTTTAACCTCAGTAACTCCTGTCCTAACCTAAATCCTTAAAGCCTCTCCATTGCACTAAGCTCTATGTGAATTCATAGAATGCTTCATGTATTCTCAGAAATTAGACATGAGAATGACTATGTCAGCTTGTCCTTCCTCTGCTACTGAAATCCAAGGTTCAATGACAATGTCTGAACAAATAGAAAGGGGTCTGTTGAGAAGAAAAAAGTTGCTGTTTAAGGACCTGAAATACATTTATGACATGCATAGGGGAGTTTTAGTTCAGAATAACTTTGAAGGCTCATGCACATTAATGCTTGGAGCAAATAGGCATGTTCCTGGAGCATGGCTTCTGGCTTACTTTAACCCAAAAGGAATCTCATTTGCATGCCATCAGGCTGCTCTGTGATGAAACCAGTGCCCAGAAGGAAAGATAGTAAGGAGATGAAGTTCAAACCCTTTGCTAATGCAGGCATACCTGGTGAAACACTTAGATGGGCTGAGCTGGAATGTAGGACACCCAAAATGTAATAAAGTGGCTGTTTGCTTTCCTCTTGACAGCCAGTGCTCTTGGTTTCATCCTCTCCATCTGTGGTTCATCCCACACACTTCCTGCTGTTCAGTGTTGAGGAGTTTGAGATATTCATAGCCACATTCCCACAGGCAGCATCAGATACCTGAGATTTACACTAGGAACTGGCCAGGGAGGGGGTGGGCAGTCTGTGTTTTCAGTAATTCATCCCTAGCCACTCGTGTGGCTCCTCCCCAGTACACACACTACTGCTGGTCCATTCTCAAAAGCTTCAAGGGGGGACTTTGGGCAAATGAAACAATCATTTTGCACATGATTTCAAGGCACAATTCAGTGAACAGTCAACATGTGATCCCAGCTAAAATTCTTTTTATTTCCCTTGATTATGGTAATTACCATTACAAACATCTCTGTCTATCTCTGTTCCAGACCATTGATTCTATTGTTCTAAAACAGTTACCTGGTGATTCTCACATGGATTTTAGACACTATATTTAAAACCACATTACCTCAGAAACTCAAAATATTTACTAACAATTACCTCAGAAACTCAAAAATATTTAACCACTAAAATTTCACTTACTGCAAATTCCTTTGTATTTCCCCGCTTTTCTTTCTTAGCTGTGGTTTTATTTAATTTGATGTCTTTAAAAGCTAATTATTTGATTTGTAGTCAGGAGAGTGACTAATTACAGAAATACACAGAGGAGAAAAATATATTGGACTGTGCTGTAAGCTTGGAAGAGCAGTTTCCAAACAAAATGAAATTGCAGCTTCTGATTATTTTCCAGATTGTTTACTGGCACTTTCAGTAAAATGTATTTGTTTAGGTCAATATTTTGTATTCATTGGGGTATTCATAGAAACAAAAACCTTAGAGAGTGTCTCCTATCTGTAAGGGAAATCTGTTTATTTTGCTGTACAACAAGAGCTTGCTTAAATTTTTAAACAAAACTTCTGATAGTCAAAAGGAGAAAAAAAAAAAAACACAAAAAAAAACTAGGGAAGGGTATTAACCAAAATATCTGTCAGCTAAACAGAACTTGTAAATCCAGTCAAACAACTAAAGGGCATTGCACTGTCAAATCATCAGATTGCAGATCCCTGCCCTGTGGTTTGCTGTCTTTTAGAGAAGGATGCAAACTGTTTAGCTTTCCCAAACCCTCCCCCCTTCCATCTGCCTACTGACCCATGCAGCTGCCTTAGCATTCGCACTCGCTCCACTGGAAATTTCATGCCTGCCTTGATAGAAGAAAGTAAAACGTTGCAGTGACAGCAGCTTCAGTGGGACTGAGCAAAGAATGATGGAGAAGCCTAAATGTGTTATATCTATGGATAGCTGAGAATTGGATAAGAAAACTTCGTGAATCACCGTGCACCAGAAATGTCAGAACAGAATGTTTTAGGAGAAAAACGAAAAATATATGAAAGCCCCAAATCCAAACCTGTAGTTTAGGTCTCCCTTAGGAAGGGAAAGAAATACATGTAAAGAATATGCACTGCACAGAAATTTAAGTGCTCAAATGCAGAATGCAACCATAAGTGTTTAATCTGCCGAAAATCATATTAAATTCCACTGAGACCAGTTTATAATAAAAGTCTTGTCTGTTCTTGACCATCATTTTCTTCACCCTGGCATTTAGTAAAAATGCACTCTAGAAGGTAATTGAGCATGCTTTCTTCCTCTGGGGCCCATAAGTTTATTTACAAAGGAATATTTAAAACAGTAACAATGTGATGGATCTCTACAGAATAATTTCCTTAAATATTCATGGAGGTAATCTTCTGAAGGGGCACACACTGGTTGATAAGCTTCCACAGGATTCACTGAGGCAGGATACCCTGAAGACAGGGTAAGCAAAAGGAATTGCAAGCCATTATACTTCACTAGAGTGAAAATAAGTTTAGCCTCAGTAAAAAAGAACCTTCTCAGGAAAGTCATTGCAGAAAAAATGTTATATCAGGTAACATTTTGCACAATTAATAAAACTTTTGGATGACACAGAAGGCATTTCCTGTGATAGTCTGTGTTACAGTCTCTGTGTTTTCTTGCACATATTATTTCTGTTTTGTCACTCTGTAGGCAACCCAGGCAAACTGCCAGACACAACATCTCGGGAGGTAAGGTTGAGACCACAAGGTTTTAATAGAGCTTACAGGCAGTGTTGCAATTAGCTATATCCAAATTTTAAAAAGCTATCCAACCACAAACCCTAGATTCATTTCAGCCTGAAGTAATACACTTTATTCCTCATTTTCAACATACAAAGTAAGCTCTGTTTATTCCCACAGGCTGGATCACTGGGCAAGAGAGATCAAGGGCTTCTCATTACTTTTTGTGAAACTCAAACTTTAAGAGACATGACTACTGTACTCAATTATACTAATCTCTTTGATCACAGTGAGTTGGGTTCAATGGTACAATATTTACTGGTGATGTTTTAGAACAATTTGGAGCCTTTGCTTTTGAAGACAATGATAATCATGGGGAAACTGGAGCCACTTTTATGTATAAATTTCATAAATGCTGTACTGTACAGTGCCATAGTTAAGAACCTGCGAACAATGAAATTATAAGGACTGTTGGAAATTGTTGCAATAAAAGCATTTGGTAATTGTTGTCTGAGGAGAAAATTACCAGAGAAAGTCTCTGCAGAGCACATATGCCCAGTTTCTCTCTTGGAAACAAACATACACATTCACTCTTTATGCATAACTATACAGTTTCACAGAAATTTGTGATTCTAATAAATGGAACCAAAGTAGAGCAAACAGGTCACTGAAAACAGAAATGTCAATCTATTCCTTGTCCATACTATTCTGCCTGGGGGATTGTTCTTCTCCTCTTTCTCCCTGCACAGCTATGTCTTCTCCTGGGTCATTTGACATTACAGTGATACCAATTCTGGCAGTTAAAGGTTCCAACCTGTGAAGCCACCTCCTTGTGTTTCAGCCAACCCATGAAAGACACACATTTGTGCTCATTTCTTCAATCACATTTCTACCTGGAACGTGCAACAACTCCTTTTATACCACCAAACAACATTCCTCAATCACTGTGGGTTTGTCACTGATACCCCAGTAAGAGCTTGTTATTAAAACTGGTGAGTACACACACATCTCACAGCCTCTTTTGTCAATAGATGAAGATCTTATGGTTTTAGTCTTTCTACTTTCTTACATAGGTAATACCTCTCTTTGGTTGAATAATTTCTCCTTTCTCTTGTTAGTCTCCCAAAGTTCTAGACACACACCAGCACGTTTACCCATTTCTCAACCCAGCAATGATGATTCACCCAACCTACATTATTGCAGATGGAATCTGTGTGCATTAATTCCAGCTACCTCAATATACCCTTTAGCACTATTATGTTAGTGTTTTAGATGGGAAAATTATCTGTAGAAATTTCTAGGCCAGTACTGACTTTTTTGCATACAGTAAATTATTGATAAAATGCTGAAGAAAACAATCTTATGGTTTATTACAGTACTTATTTGAATGCAACTACACAATGAGTCAATCAGAGAAATTATCTAGCTGCTCTTCATAGACAATTACACACATTATCTAAAAGCAACTGCCATACAAACAGAATTCCATTTCCAAATTGATGCAGTAGATATGGCCCACTGCTCAAGGTGCTGTATCTCAATTATCTTGAAGGACAATTTCAGCAAATGAACTTCATTAAGCCTAGGTTTTATCAGTCACAACCTTGCCATTGCCATTTTCTATATGGGAAGTTTGTTCACAAACACAGCATGGAAAAACCCAAGAAAAGAGAAAAATATTCCTCAGGTTAGAAAACATAGATTTTTTGTTTTATGACTGAACATCTCAGTGAGAGCACTGTGGTGAAGCACTGCACAAAGAGTTTGCTGAATCATGAGTAATGAGAAATTAACCTCAAGCAATACAAGGGATGGCTGTTTGCATAAATAGACAGTTAAAGCTGACTTCACTCCTCTTTATTTCCATATCCCTTCTTCCTCAACAAAAGTTTGTGGCTCCTTGGCACCCACTTCTGCTGAGTCCCTGAGCTGTGTTTCAATTACATCACAGTTCCTCTGACAAGAAATGTACCTTCCCAGTTCTCAATAACTTACTGGTATAACTAATTGGCCTCTGTTTCTTTTCCCCTCTCCCATTAAAAAAAAAAAAAGCCACTATTTCTGCTCCCATTTGCTTTTGTCAGGACAGATTTTAAAAGTTCAGAAAATAGGGATGTTTGGGCAAAACAAATACCTGTAAATTCTGATCCTTTCTAACACT